>CM077673.1:108855477-110136310 GCA_039707655.1 Elymus sibiricus | reverse complement strand
CCCTTGATCTAAGCCTCTACAAAAAAGTTCTTTCAATTATTATACTACGGCTGGGGGGAAGGTAGGGGGCAATGCCCCCCCCCCCTCAACCTTTTCAGAAGCTGAGTTTGCGGTGGAATGTTGAACAATCGAGTCAGGTTAGTTAGATAGTTAGTTAGAGCTAACCGTCTCCATATATATATTTGTGTATATGCATTAGCATATATTAGATTCTCTAGTTGAGATCTTCTAATCTATGTAACTGTTGCGATCAAGTATATCATGGCAAATCATAGTCTCTGGCTTGTCATTGTTATTATGACTTACATGTAGACCCATGAAACCCATCATGCTTCCGGCAACAGTGCTTTGTGTTCACAATTTTTCCCTTCAATTGATGTAGAATTCAGTATTCTAAAGCCTTGGATATCTACATGCTTTTAGTTCTTGTCATTATCAATATCAAGAATATTAATGTATAATTTTAAACCCTGAACATGTTTGAAGGTAATAGTGATACTTGATCAAGCCATATAACTCCGTTCTTGTTAGATGTTATCTGAGGTGTTGAGATTTTGTTTGTTTCTTTAGCGGTCAATTTTTGCTCCACTTTTGTCCAGTTGGAAGTGCCAGCAACTCTGAAACAACAAAACCCTTTAAGCCAATGGAAATATTGTCTTCCATGTCATGACCAAATATTGAAATGATACTAAGATTACAGTAAGTGAAGCCAGCTTTTGCAACCCATCCGAGCTTGCTAGTGAAACTGTCAATTCAACACCTTCTGCTGATTTAACATACATCACTAGATTGTAGGTCTTTCAATCTTCTATGTTCTGAAAGATGAAAAGGGAAGGGTTATTACTACACTGGATAAGAAAGAGTTGAAAGGTTAGGAACGAAACATGAGGTTGATATTTGCCTACGAGGGAATATAAAAGCTCACATTACCTAAAATACATCAAACAAAATTCAATGAAGTCGATAATAATAATTGTTAAACACGAATCGATAATACGTATGTTCATCTTCCCTTGATCGAAGCCTCTCTATAAAAAAGTTTTTTCAATGATATACTATGGTTAGGGGATATAAAAAAGTTTTTTTATACTATGATTAGGGGGGCAGGGGGCAATGCCCCCCCCCCCCCCCTCAACCTTTACACATGATGAGTTTGCGGTGGAATGGCAAACAATCGAGTCAGGTTAGTTAGTTAGTTAGAGCTAACCGTGTCCATATATATCTATGTATATGCATTAGCATATTTAGATTCTCTAGTTGAGATATTGTAACAATTGTGATTGCGTATATCATGGCAAACCATTGTCACTGGCTTGTCAATATTATTATGTCTTACGTCTAGACCTATGAAACCCATCATGCTTCTGGCAGCAGTGCTTTGTGTTCACAGTTTTGCTCTTGAATTGATGTATAGTTCAGTATTCTAAAGCCTTGGATCTTTACCTGCTTTTAGTTCTTGTCATTATCAGTATCAAGAATATTAATGTATAATTTTATGATCAAACCATATAACTCCGTTCATGTTAGATGTTATCTGAAGTCTTGAGATTATGTTTGTTTCTTTAACGGTCAATTTTTGCTCCACTTTTGTCCAGTTGGAAGTGTCAGCAGGTCTGAAACAACAAAACCCTTTAAGCCAATGGAAATATTGTCATCCATTTTATGACCAAATATTGAAATGACACTAACTCTATAGTAAGTGAAGCTAGCTTCTGCAACCCATCCGAGCTTGCTAGTGAAACTGTCAATTCGGCACCTTCTGATGATTTAACATACATCACTAGATTGTAGGGCTTTCCATCTTCTATGTTCTGAAAGATGAAACAGGAAGAGTTGTTACCAAACTAGATAAGAAAGAGTTGAAAGGTTAGGAGAATGAAACATGCAGTTGATATTTATCTGTGAGGGGATATCATGGAGACTTTCCTTCGATGCATGGTGCACTCTTGTCCCAAGAATGGTCTAATTGGTTGTCTCTCGTGGAATATTGGTATAATACCGCCCACCATTCAGCAATTAACACCACTCCATTTATTTTTTTTTGCTATATATGGTTATCATCCTAGGCATTTGAGTGTGGATTCTTTGGCTAATGCTCATAACTCCAACTTGGCCAGATGGATGCAATAACGCGTGGCGGCCACAGAGCTCATCAACCACCACCTTCTCGGAGCCCAGCAATGCACGAAGCATCATGAAGACAAAATTCGCTCTGAAAGAACATTCGATGTTGGCGATTGGTTCTACTTGAATATGCAACTCTACGTGCAACTTTCCTTAGGGCGCCGCACCAATCACAAACTGGCGTTCAAGTATTTTGGGCCGTACTACGTGCTCGAACGCATCAGTCGTGACGCTGCCTACCGTCTGCAATTACCAGCTAGCAGTGAAATGCACCCCGTATTGCACGTCTCCATGCTGAAACAAGCGATGCCCTAGTCCTATGTGAGTTTAGCGCAACTGACCTCCACGGCTCCACATCACCTTATGACTGATGAGTGTTTCCATGTTGCTCCTTTCCAAGTGCTGGACACACGCTTGGTGAGTACTATTTGCCGACTATTTTGCAACACAGGCATGCATGCACGTGGTAGTGTGAAATAGTACATTACAAACTCAAAATCATTGATACTTCACCCGGTCCATATTATTTATCGCTCAAACGGATGTAGATACATCGGTAGATAGAAGGGAGTAACACAATCCTAATACAACTAGAGTGTGTTGTCAATACAAATACGGAGTATTATATTACCAGGAATCTTTCGAAAATTCACAACAAACATCAGATAAGTAGTGAACACCCCGCCTTCCTGTCCGCCCTATCTCCCTCCAGATCGCTAATCGCGTGGCGAGAACTTTCGTGCCCAGACGGCGAAGCCTTCTAAGTCACGAATACGGCGACGCGCCGACAACAATGACCGACTGTCGTGGCTCCTAGCTTATATATAGTGTACTATAAAAGCTGGAGAGTGGGTGATTGGGTGGCACGACATATGAAGAACAAACAAACCTGGATAATTTCACGACATATGAACAACAAACCAGCCTGGATGAATTGCACGACATATGAACAACTCTAGTTTCTGTTCGTACCCTGTTTTGCTGGATTTACTAGTACTGTTATTTGTCAGGCATAGGCCAGATTAGTTCTAGCACAAGAAGTATTTGATATGCTCGACAACATCAGTGATTGTGATCCCATCGACGGTGAAGACAATGATTAGCCCATCAAGCCTCTTTCAGATCACATACTTGCTTAGCTTAGCTAGGATACGTATACTTGGATCTCAGGCTCAGCAGCTACATATGAACATATCCAAAAAAAATTGTGGTCTTATCCAAATTTTTGTGGAAATGAATACGTGCTGTGTTCATCACGGCTGTAACTACGTACTCCCTCCGCTCATAAATATAAACCTTTTTAGATATTTCAATATGAACTACATATGGAGCAAAATGAGTGAATCTACACTCTAAATACGTTTATATACATCTGTATGTAGTCCGTATTGAAATCTCTAAAAAGTCTTATATTTTGAAACAGATGGAATAGTTATGTAGAATTTTTTCCTGGAAGTGGGTTCAGAATGCTACTAAATCAATTCCTCTGCATGCTTTTGACTTCTTTGACCTTGCGAGTTAGTGTACATGTTTACTTTTGGTTAGTTTAATAGTTTGTGTTATGATTGACAATAACAGGTTTTTTTTTTTTGCAATCAGATGCTCATTGCCATAGGTTGGTTTGTTGGCACCAGTTCACAAATAGGAGATGAAGTTGCTGCAGATATGGACCCAAAGCAAACATGTGCAACGCAAATTAACTGCAAATCAGCCTGATATGGACTTTATTTAGTACTGCTGTATGTATGAGTATCTCCTCTTTGTTACACTGTACAGTGAGTGCTTTATCAAGATATAAGCATAATTACTGACAACCTCCTCCATTTCCATATCAGGCCTCGTGTATTTATCGTGTTTCCACGTGTCGCTAACACCGTGTTGCTGCTTCACATCTCTGCGACAAGCTCGGACTGAGCAAGCGCAAGGTCGAACGAGGAGAAGGAGTGGGCAGCGAGCGTGACCTGCATCTGTTCCGCGGCGTTATGCAGCTGACTTGTCACAGGCACGACCTGCATTGTTCATCAAAGCAAGATTCGGCTTGAGATGAGCAGCTCCCAAGATAGTGATACCGAAACGAACAATAAGCTCTACTCTCCGCAACCTAATCGCAAGCAGAAATGGTATACTACCTTGTTTGGGTTACTGAAAGAATTTTCATCCTTCACATTGCTGGACGTGAGAACAGTAGCGTTTGACCCCAGCGCGTTGATGCTAGCCTGAAGCCCAGACACAGAGATTGTGAGGCTCACGGTGTCCGACCCGAAGTTCACAATCTGCAAAGGAAGAGCTTTCAAGATTAACACAAATATTCACCGTCCCCCTCCGGATACAATGTTGGAATGTTACTTGCCTTTACTCTCAGGAAGCTATTCCCGGAATCCTGCCAGGTGATAGCAGATGCTGCTAGAGAACCAGAGTAGCTGGAACTGATTGTAATTGGATGAATCATGGCACCACTAGATTCGCGGAAAAACTTCTGCATCCAGTAACTAGGAGTTCCGTATTGTTGCCAGGAGTTGAAGACGATAGCATCTGGATTCCACCTGATTATTTGATTCAAACATACTTACTGCGATATTAATCAACAAGAGCTCACGAAATGGAAAAAAGATATCAATACAAACGTTTGATCGTTGTCGTTTACAAAGAGTGGTGCATAACTTGCCATATGAACAATATCACTGCAAAGAACCAACAAGAAGTCAGCTAAACCCACAATACAGATTTATAGGTTGTTGCTAGAAGAGTAGACAAACTCTGTGACGGATCACCTGTTCTTCTCCAGTCCAGTAAGGAAGGCAGCCTCTGCCAGTGAACCAAGAAGGCTTCCTCTACCTGCATCAGTTCTCCATACGGCATACTCGCTGACAAAGGCCTATTAAATATTCATACTGTCAAAACACATGAATGTATTTACTGTCCACAAGGATGAAGGATGTTTATATGCAGAAGAGCTATATTATTAGTACTCCCTCCATTCAATATTATAAGATGTTTGGATATTTAAATATGGACTGCATACGGACTGAAATAAGTGAACAAACACACTAAAACGTGTCTACATACATCCGATTTAGGAAAAAAGCTAAAACATCTTATAATAGTGAAAGGAGGGAGTAATATATTATCAAAACACAGGAATGTATTTACTGCTCAGGATTTTCCAGGACATGCAAGAAGCATCGAAGACTTCAGTAACTGCTACTTGGATCCTGCAGGTTCCTCATTGTTCTTACAATAACCCCAACAGTTTTTGTTTTAATATCCGCTAGTTACACTCAATGATTGGCACAACTTCACGGAAACTACGTGCAGGCCAGCCCACCCCCCACCCCCGGCAGAAATTTCTAGAAATATAGAAAGATGCTCGGTTTGAGGTCTCAATTCCTATATTTCTCATCATCATTCAGAAACAGAGTTTTGAACAACGATGAGGATACACCAGGTAACCCGCAAAATACAAAAAATACATGCTATGGCAAGAACATCCTTAAAGAAAGGCCAGTAGATGCTGGAGTATGTAAAAGATCGATACCAATGTGTGGTAACGGAGCATTTGAAAGGCCATCTGGCTCATGTCACAATCATTTCTCCCACAAAGTGAAAACACAAAGTAAACCATGAAAAGAGAGGTATACCTTGGGACCAGTACGAGAAGTTTTATCAAACGTACCCTTCATGTTAAACAAAGTCTTAGAATCGGTGTAGACCTATAAAAACAACTTTTTCAGAATCAATGAGAATCTTAACAGGGGGAATGGGTTTAGCCAATTTGTCACAAGTAAGTAAGTAACCCAATGAGAATCTTAACAGGGGAAATGGGTTGAGCCAATTTGTCACAAGTAACTTACATGGAAGTCATACAGATCAGCAGGATGGTCAAGTGGCTTAGATGAACCATCACAGTTTGAAATCATCTGAATGTCTGGATAGGATTCTCTTATAGCATTGTAGAACTTGAGGTAGTTACCTGTTCAATGGAATTAAAGAACATCATGTACCTAGAAGATTATTGCAAATATTCTTTATACAGTTTAAGTGAAATAGCAAACTACCAGAAGTAATGATCAGGTGGAACTACTTAGGTGAATTTATTAAAGAAGATTTACCAGGTACTAGTTTACCCTTCTGTTTTAGTTAGTAGTGCTATACTTTTTATGCTTCGCTAACTTCATTTTTTCTTTTGATGAGAACATAAATCACTATCATTTAATTATGAAGTATTATTTCAGCCCACTCGTCCGATCATATTTTTCTGTAATTATCCAAAATTTTGGAAAGAAAACTATGACTGATTAATTATCTCGAGCACTTTTCTTAGGGGTAGCTATCGTTAAATCTTGTTATTTCCATGGTTTTACACCATTTAGTTATCATGCACAAGGCATCTTCAGGACTTTGGCCTATATTGTGAAATGGGTGGAATAGGAAAAGTAGTTTCTCAAACAAATAAGAACAGTAGTTGACAAAAAATATCAAGAACACACAGAGGAGCTGAGCATATTTGCATTAAGAGGTAGGCAAAATTTACCGAGGTAGTATTTTTTCCCACAATCTTCATTTCCAATTGCAACATATTTGACTGGGAACGGTTCAGGATGCCCCATTGCAGCTCTAACAGAGCCCCATGTTGAGTTTGCACTCCCCCTTGCAAATTCTAGACTGTCCAGTACATCCTGCAGAAAGACAATAATTTCAGAATAATGTACATGGGATTATAACGAGTTAATCACAATTTAACTCTTGGGAACACATCAGGCATTAATACTACAGTACCACAGAAGTAAATGATAGAAATGGACGAAACTGGTCCGTGGACAAGGTTGAACAAATAAGTAATCTGCTCTTGTTTTGATGCACAATGGCAATGCTAAGTTATTATTGCTTGCAAATTGCCGTTCATTCAAGACTTAGAAGTATCCATCATACAATTACATGTCTACCCTGATAGAAAATGAGGTAGAATTTCAAAAATACCTTTACAAAAGGGGCAATGGCAGCAGTACTAACTTCATCATTGTGGCTGATTCCTGGTATTTAAGAAAGAGGACTCCCACGTTTAAGAAGGCGGACATTGTTAATCATTGGTATGACAAAATTACAAGATATTTACCATTGTTGAATACCCAGATTGGAGCAGCCCCCAGGTCTTCAGAAAGCTTTGATATAGATTTGGAAGGCAATATATGGTTAGCTGAGAATATAAAAGGAAAAAGGTGAAATAATGTTAACTACTTGGCTGGTACCTGAAGAAATTCATAATATCCAAGGCCATCGTCAGTCCAGTAATGCCAAACATCTCCGAAGTGTCCAGGCCTCTCTTCCCATGGACCAATAGATTCCCTCCACCTGAATGCATTTCTTAACCATTCGCCTTCAACGAAGCAACCACCTATAATGCATTCCGAGCAAACCATGTAAAAGTAAGGAAAATAAAAATAAAAAATATTAGATGTCTTTACAAACTTAGTTTGGGATGGGTTGGGTTCATTTTAATGGAATGTTACATTAGTTAAGGGAACATGTTATATGATAGAAGATATTTAATTAATTTGGTCGGAGCACATATTCGACTGGGAACATATGAAACTTTAGTCAGTATAACGTAACTTGCATATGGTACTGAGATATACTAGTTGACTAAAAAATAATGATATTTGATTCTATCATATTTTAAGTGAACATCTCACTAGGCATTGCCGTAGTTGGCTCAGTGGATTTCTCTGATAATAGGGGAACTGAGGGTTCAGTTAGCTAGGTCTCACTAGTTCTGATCTGAAAGTAAAGATATTCAGATTAAAGCAATATGAGCAAATATCTATCCAGTCCAGTAAATTTTACTGTACAAGTCCAGACATTAGTGTGAAGCCACCAATAAACTGAGCAAAAGTGTAGACAAGACTCATACGGGATATGGCCATACCAGGAAATCTCAAGAATCGTGGTTTTAGATCCAAAAGCATGGATATCAATTCGGTGCGAAAACCATGTCCCTGTATGTATAGAAAAAAAGGGCAAGTTACATATATTCAGATAAACTCGAGCGCCATAATCATGATCAGGCACTACGAGAATGTATCAAAGCAACGCAAAGTATCCATTTAAAACACACGCATGCACACCCGCCCGCCCACTCAAGGCACGCATGCACACCCACGCAATGCCAAATTTCTAAGGACTAGAAATCAAATTAGTTAGAGGCACTTGGTTCTGCTTGGTTTGTGATCAAATTCACAGTTAGAGTAACACTGGGCTACACACTTGTGTTTTTGTCATGTAGAGGAACAGAAATCTCCCACACATTACTATGATAACCGCAAACGGAATTGCCAGACAAGGGTGCCCCACACACGAACTTCAACATGATCAAGATAATCAGATCAACCAAACGTTAAGATTTAATGGGGAATAATAAAATTTAAATATTATGTCAATATTATTATGACTTATGTCTAGGCCTATGAAACCCATCATGTTTCTGGCAGCAGAGATTTTTTTGCCGATGCCAGGTGAAATTTCCTACAATAGTCAGTGCTTCGTCTTCAGAGTTTTGCTCTTCAATTGATGTGTAGTTCAGTACTCTAAAGCTTTGGATCTCTGCCTTCTTTCAGTTCTTGCCAATATCAACATCAAGAATATTAGTGTATAATATACCTTGAACGTGTCTGAAGGCATGAGTGATACTTGATCAAACCATACAACTCCCTTCTTGTTAGATGTTATCTGAAGTCTTGAAGTTCTGTTTGTCTCTTTAGCAATCCATTTTTGCTCCACTTTTGTCCAGTTGGAAGTGCCAGCAACTCTGAAACAAGAAAATCCCTTAAACTAATGGAAATATTGTCGTCCTCCTCCTTACCAGATATTGAGATAAATGATACTAACGGCACAGTAACTGAAGCGAGCTTCTGCAACCCATCAGAGCTTGTTAATGAAACTGTCAATTCTGCAGCTTCTGCTGATTTAACATACATAACTAGATTGTAGGTCTTTCCATCTTCTATGTTCTGAAAGATTAAATGGTAAAGGTAACTACTAAATTGGATAAGAAGAGTTGGAAGGTTAGGAGAAGGAGGTAAAAAATACTGCTACTGCCTTGCAAGGGAGACAAAAGGAGACAAAACTGCATGAGGTTACATCTCTATCATGTGATACATTGATATCAAGTATATAGTTCACTAGACCACAATTTTCATGCTGATTTAAGCGATCAAATTACGGTCAACTTAAAATTGCGTCATACCATGCCCCAAAACCCAGGGTTGTAAATGCCAACGCCACTGGCTGGGCAGTCATCACAGAGAACCTCCATCCTAAGAGCGATAATGTTTCGACTGAAACATGATGTACGATCAGTCGCCACAAATATGGAAGAGTCGTCGCCAATTATAGACCATGGGTCAATATTTGATGGCGTATGGAGTCCTCCAGCTTCAAAACCTGATGCATAAAAATACATTCGATGATTTCACTGAAATTCAGGTATGGACAATATTTCTGTCGGACTTTTATGTTCCGGTGTCCCACAACCAACAATAATGAATTACCTCGATTACTAACAAGTTCTGCCCATATGCCACCGGCTCCTGCATGGTTGATCTCCTACAACATTAGCCAAGGTAGTTAATAGGAGAATATAATCAACGGCAGAGCTACGTCCATGTGTGTGTGTGTGGGGGGGGGGGGGGGGGGGGGGGGGGGGCTCAGCCCCCCTGGTAAACTGATATAGTAGAAACAAACTAGTATCTTCTCACCTCAAAAAACATCCCAAACAGTGTGTCTGGGATCTTTCGGGCAAGCTGTGATGAGGCATCAACCTTGAGGGTGGCCGTCTGTGTCGCCTCTAATTCCGATGCTAGACATTTGCATCCAAGGCAGAATAGGAGCAGCAAGCATGAGATGGTAGGAACGAACATTTGTTTGGAACCCATACGCTTCATCTTGTAAAGAACACTAATGTAGTCCGTGTGTCTGTTGAGCAAATGACGAGAGGAGATCAAAATCATGATTTACGTTACGAGAGTCGACTGAGTTAGCTGGGAAATGGAAAATCGAAAGAAGTACAAAACTGATAATGACGAGTAGCGAGAAACAATGGCGATGAGCTACTTGATCCGACTTGAGTCTTTTTTTTTTTTTGAACCGGGCATAACCCCTTTCCATTATAAATGAATAACGGAAATACAGCCAAAGCTCAAAGGGGGCAAGAAAGGGGAGAGCGAGTTCAAAGCATTGCCGGGAAACCCACTGCAAGTGCCCGTCATTGAAACACTATCTGACTGGAGTTATGTGTCTGCGAATCATGCAGCTAACTAACACAGGCGTCTCAAAACGGAAAGTAATTAAGAGCCGACGGGAGCGGTGAGAAACTGTTCTAACAAAAATAGGTACAGACTGACAGACTGGCACTCCCCTCCCTCGAGCGTTTCATCGAACAACCTGCCTGCATACCCAAACAGGAAGGACCGAAACAGGAAGGCGGAGGATACGATGCTGCGATATGCCCAGAGAAAAAGATAAAATGGAGGGAGTGTTCCGCTGGTAATTTGCTCACCATGAATCCCACCCACAGCCAGCAGCAAGCGCAAGCGGCCGAGGAAGATGGAGGCGGAGGGGTATCCTGCGAGTGAGTGTACGAGCAGCGGGCGCGCGCGCTTAAGTAGGCGAAGCCGCCACGGCGAGGAAGCAGTGGCTTTGAAGGGAAGGGTGGCTCGGGATGGCGATCGGACGCCGGTGGCCGCGGCCAGTTGCTTGCCGGAGTGGGCAGCTTCGCCAGTTGGTTGGTCTGTTGGCCGCTGCCGCGCGCTCGCTGGCCGTCGGGCCCCGCTTTATCCGCATCACCGTATGACAAGGTCGTCGCTGGGTTTCCTTGGTTTATCCCAGATCTCGGATTAATGAGAAAAGGAATCATTTTCGTTGGTGCGATAAGACTGGGTGGGGTTGTTGTCGGGCCACTGTCAGATGATTGGATTGAATAGCTATCTAGGGCCCTGATTGGATCTCAGGGTTAGAGTTAGTTTCGGTTAGTTGGGGCTCAAATAACTCAAAAGCATCCAAACATGAGGGTTAGAGTAGGGTTAGTTGCTCTAACCCAACCAAAAAAAACCAACCCGGTGGAGAGATGCTTATTTGAGTTAGAGTAACTAACCCAAACTATCTCTAACCCTGAGATCCAAACAGGGCCTAGATCGCCTGGTTTGTTTATGAGCTGATGTGCCAGACGTACTCTGTCTGCAGAGAGGAGAGGAAACGCGGACCAGAAATTAATCGCGGGAATTTAATTTTCGTACTGGTATGTTTGAAATGTTTGCTGTGTACATGCTCAACTTGGCTTTGTGCTGTCTTTGCTTAGCGCCCAACACAAGAAAGCTCGAGCACCGCATGTTGCTTGGTGTCACGTGTCCAAAGCGGCATCTTCTTCTCCGGATACAGAAAATGTTAGAGCATCTACGGCCGCAAATCGAAATCTATATACGATTCCATGGATCAGGTTTATGGATCCCTATTTTTTAAACATCAAATATACATGTAAATACATGTATATCAATTATTTTGAATGTTTAGCTCGTGTTGGACCGACGAGGTTGTTAAACACCAAATGAATTGTTCATACTTAAGATTTTCATGGTAGATATAGCATTCGTGTTGGGGTAGCAAGGTTGGAAATAATCGACCTCGCCGCACGAGGAACGACGCAACCGGCTTAAGTAGCCGCTCTGGTTATCATTGCACCATTTCTAAAGAATATGGATTGTCATTATGAATCTTCTATATCAGAGAAGGAGAAGATTCACAATGACAGTCCATATCCCTCACAAAGCAAGCATTGATATTTGAATCATTTCATCAAGCTCCGTCGGTCCATATTGCTCGTCCAATGAACCATTAGAATTCATTGTTCTTCCTACGAAAAAAAGCAACGAAGAAACTGGTCAGACAATGTGTCGAACACATAGACCGGAATGAGGGTGGCAGCGGAGCTAGGAGACATCCGGTGCGAAGGAGGGAGAAGAGAGGAGAGGAGCAAGTGAAATCGGGTAAGTCGGGTTGTCGGGTTCGACGTGGCGGACACGCCCGGGCCGCCCCACATTTGGGTTGGATATGAGCCGTATCGGTTAGTCTGGGAGTTTGAGGCCGGCTTGAGACGCCCCGCGGGATCGCTTCTTTTTACCAGTTACTCATCAGGCCGTTCGCCCCGTCGTTTGAGGGGGTTTGAGGTGCCCGTCTGTAGATGCTCTTACGAGGGCAACAACAGCAAAAAGCTTCAAAGACATACCTAGTTCAAGGGTATCTCGAATGTCGCAAACGTTCGAAGAGTGGTCCACATAATTTCTTTTTGCCATCTAATGGCATGCACAAATGTCCACGGCCGGTCTAGACGTTCAAAACCATACAAATTGAAGGCAAATTGGTAGGAGCTTTGAGGGCATCTGGATGTTCGCCTCGTAGGCCTTTCACACCCCGGTCAATCCCATCCCTTCTCTTTGGATCCAACCAACACTCCGCTCTCCACGCCGCATTCGTGCTATTCAGAGCGGATGTGACATTCACATCGGTGTGGCGATCGAGAAAGTTGCTTTGGCCTGCCGCTCGTGTCATGTGCTCTTGTTCTTCGTGTCGCCGACATACGTGTTTCGGATGCTACTGGAGGAGCAGTGGTACAACCTACAACTCGAGCCACCGGCTCGTGGAGTGCCAAATCACCAACTAGCAGGTGAACTAGCAGGCTGTCGTGTCCATGCTTGGGAGAATCCAAACTTTGTGGATGAGCAGCGAGCTGTGTACGAGTCCGCGTGCAGCGCCCGCATCATCTGCCGCAAGCGCTCGCCGTCAACAAGACGGAGCCCGACCGTCTTGCCGAGGGGATCGTGGCAGAGGCGGACATGAAGGCGACACAAGTGGTGGCGGATGGGCCAACATCGAAAGCTTCGCGTTGCTCGTGCTAACGACTACGAGGTTGGCTCGTCTGGATTGATCGTCGACCTCACCTCCACTGGCGATGTCCACGGCTCTGGCGACGAACTTGGACGAGGAGTAGGATGTGGGACACGGACGTGCCCTCGTCCGGCGAAGAGTAGGACGTGGAACACAGATGTATCTCACGTTCCCACGTCCAGCGAAGAGTAGGACGTGGAACACATACGTATCTCATGTTCCCACGTCCCGCGAAGAGTAGTCTAGGACCGGTTACTTTTGCTATGCAAAAAAAAAAATCTAAATTTTATGAAAATGTTGTGTCCATTTTTATTGGGTGCTGAGGGGTGGATGGTCGGCTCTCCTACAGTTGTCCGTGGACACGTCCATCGGTTTGTGGACGTCAGATGTTTCTGTTTTAATGCACGACGTTGGAGATGTCCCAAGTAGGGATTAAGAGGGACAGAGATGCATGATATACCACAAATAATCTACATCTTGAGTTGAATTGCCTCCGTCCGGATTTATTAGGTTCCCTTATATTTTACCATGGATTGACTTGCAAAATATGAGTGATATGTAATAAAAAAAATTGTTTGGTTCAACGATATAAAAGTGGACTTGACATTTTTGTAAATATTTGGAATTACATTGTTTGTGTATAACTCATATTTTATTACACAAATGTATGGCGAAAAGATGTAGCACAAAATGCGAGAGAGCCTAATAAATCCGGACGAAGGGGTACGCCTTATACATTTTAGTTTGTACGTATTATTTTCGGGGTATGTTTGGACATTTTGTTGAGTGGAGTTCTGTTAATGCATTTGAGATGTCTCCTCCAGTTGGTTTCTTTTCCTTTTTCTTGAGGGAAGTCTTCTCCAGTTGTTGACTAGCCAAGATTCGGCACAGTGCCCTCCACGTTGCCATTTCATCGCAATAACAAAACATGGCTATATTTTTGCGTACTCGAGGGTGGAAGCCTAGCTAGCTAGAAAGGAGGAGGACGAGAGAGACACCGGACGCCGGCCCTGGCAAGCAAGAAGGACGAACTAGCAAGCTTTGCCCTTTGTATTTCTAGCCACACACCCTACGCACGCAGACGGTGAAAGGCGGGCATGCGTGCGCACTCTCCCGTAGTCGACGCCGCGCGCAGATCCATGATTTGCGCGTCGCCCTCTGCCTCTGGCTTGCAAGCGTCGTCGCCGCCGTGGATACGATCGGCCTCCCCGAGTGGTGGATGTACGCGCGCGCACGCCTCCTCCACCGCGCTCGCGCATGTACGCCATGAGATTGCGATCGTTCGAGTGCAATAATGTGTACCTACCGGCTACCGCGCGTCACCTTCCTCGATCGGCTCGCTCGCATTGTCTTTGCTTGCAAGCGTCGCCCAAGCCAGTACCGGCGCACTTGTGCCGATTGCGCCCACACCTCCATGAAACTCAGTCGCGCCGCGTCGATATCAACCTGAAAGTAATTTAGGGCATCTCCGACACGGTATACACTAAATGTCTGCGGACACACGCATGAGTAGGGGTGCTGGTTATCCAACTGAATACATCAAAAGGGACAGCACCAGTCGATAATCTGAAAAAGATCCGCCCCTCAGCAACAGCAGTTAGGTGGAGTCTCGAGTAGCCGCCCAATCTCTACAACAAGCTCAATATTGTATTCATCTCTCCGCAACATCTGTCTTATTGCAATCTTCTTCACACTTTTCCCCCCCCTGATTTCTACAACATGAGCCTCGTTGCGTTCGGGCTTCTACAACAAGAACCTTGTTGTAAAAAAAAATCAAACTTTTTTCCTCGATATGTGTAACATGAGCCTTGTTGCATTTAGTCTTTGCAGAACTTTTTCGAATCATTTTTTTTCTTTCGATGTCTGCAACATGAGCTTTGTTGCATAGAGCCTTCTGCAACAAGAGTCTTGTTGCAAGATCTTTCCTTCTAGCAGGAAGGAGAGCGCAACCATGGATGGGGGAGGCGAGTGCGGTCATGGACGAGGGATGCGAGCGGCTACCGTGCGACAATGCTGTCGAGGTGCGCGGCCCTTTGGGAGGTCCATGTCGGTGTCACCACGATCTACACAGTGCTCGCCATCGACTGTCTTTTCGGCCAACTGTTGCTGCTTGTACGCCCGCGCTAGCCACTAGCTGTTGCTCGTACGTCGGCTTTGTAGTTGTTGCTTGCATATGGTCGCTCCCCATCCTAGGGCATGGCATGCTAGAGGCAGCTGGAGAGTTTAGAAAAAAATGATGTAGATGAGTCAGGAGGGAAAGAGATAAGGCAGCATGGCAAAAGCGGTGGCAGTTCCACCTGGGACATGCATCGCCCATGGGAGGCAGCGGAAGCATTAGAAAGATCATCCAGGTGAAGAGAATCATTTCCCATAAAAATATAAAATTTAAACAATAGGGTGGGCTGGGCAGACCTAAAGAAGTAAACTTATGGAGTCTAAGAACATATGCCAATTGAGAGTGAGCGAAGCGAATTGTCTAAGTTCTTCTAAAGCTTTCACATGTTTGGTTCAGGTTTGTGGAAATTTGGACATCTGGACTGTTTCGTGAACATTTGATGCATGGCGTTGAATGACAAAAAGTGTCTGGACCAGTGGCCTGAACATTAACAACGTGTTTGGCCGCAGTGAGGAGAGGGAATGGGAATTTAGGGATAGGAGTACATGAAAGTAATATTAAATCTCATTTCTTTGTTTGGCATGTGACCAGAGAATTTAAGAGAGAGTTAACTACCCCTATTTAGTTGGTAGAATTAGGCAGGAGAATAAAAAACTTTCAACGGTGCACCTTCACTTGTGCACGCACCCAACAAACTGATCGTTATTTTCTTTTATCAGTTTTCAATCCACACTTCAGTCATCAGGGGTCCCCCAAGAGATCTAGGAGAGTTGGGCCTCTTGATTCCCCTTCCCCTTCCTTTTTAATTCCCATGTCCCGGTGGCAATCAAAGGATTTTATGTTTCACATACCTTAAACTCTCATTTCCAAGCTCCAACACCCCAATCAAACATGTTGTAAGGGGTGTTTTGATGGACTGTATTGGAGATGCCATAGCTATCTGATCATCATACCGAACTTCCCCATTAATCCATTCGCAGCTAACTTTCACAATGCTTAAGGCCTTTTGCACACACCTGCCCAGTCCGGAAAACCCTATTCGCCGCTCTCTGCGGCGAATTGTCGGGGTTTCGCACAAGGGCAAGTATGAGAGCGACGGGACTTGGGCCGGTCCATTTACAGCTTTACACAGTGCGGCCAACGGCCGGGTTTTTACCGGTGTTGTTTCCCGGGCTTTTCTCGGTTTTCTTTCGCTTTTTTCTTTTTTCTTTTTCGTTTTTTTTCTTTTTTTGCTTCTTTTTTTGTTTCTATCTTTTATTTTTATTTACTTTCTTATTTCAATTTTTCACTTTTTCCTTTTTCAAAATATGTTCAGAAATTTCAAAAAAGCACATTTTCGAAAATTTGTTCCAAATTTCACTAATTTTTTTTATTTTCAGTTTTTGTTCGGAAATAGAAAACATGTTCAGAATTCAAAAAACTTTAGAATTTCAAAAGTTGTTTGCTTATTTTAATTTTTTTTTAAAATTTTCGAATATTTTTATAATTTTAAAAATTGTTCAACATTTGAAAAAAAGATCATTTTTTTCACAATTCCAAAAAATGTTCAGGAATTTCAAAAACTGTCCCCCTTTAAAAGAATTGTTCACAAATTCAAAAAATGTTCATGTTTTCAAATTTTGTTCACAAATTAATATATTTTTTGGGAATTTCAGTAATTATTCTTGGTTTTGAAGTTTGTTCATGTTCGAAAAATTTGTTCACAAATTCACAATATGTTTGAGGTATTTAAAAAATTATTTGCATTTTACGTAAAAATGTTCATAATTTCATAAAATGCTCGTGTTTTCATATTTTGTTCACAAATTTTCATAAAAATGTTCATGCTAAAAAATGTATGCAGTTTCAACATTTTTTTCGCAATTTAAAAAAATGTTCCATGTTTCAAATTTTGATCATATTTCCAAAAAAGCGTATGAATACGTATTTTGTTCGCATTTTTGTAAAAATTGACCATGTTTTAACTTTTTCTTCTGAATTAAAAAAATGCTCTTTTCCCCAATTTTTGTTCCAAAATTGAAAACTGTTCATAATCTCAGAAAATATGCAGTAATTTCAAAAAATGTTCGCATTTTTTCTGCCTGTTTTTTTGAACCGGAATTACAAAAATGGTTCACTTTTCAAAAACGAGTTTGGAATATCAAAAAAATTATGACATTTCAAAACTGTTCGCAATTTGCAAGAAATGTTATACAAACGTTTTCCAAATCTCAACGACTGCTATGTGTTCTTATTGCGTTTTGCGCCTTTATTACCAGTAGTTGATGTCTGGTGTATTGGTTATCCGCTAGTGGTTTGGTGCCTGCTTAGTGCGAGGTCGCAGTATCGAAACTTGCCTCTCATGGTTGTTGTTTTTTGTCGCATGACAGGAAATAACAAGCGGCACGTAGGTGGACCAGCCCAGGCGAAGGTCTGCCCGCGCAAAACACCGCCATTCTGCCGCATTCTACGGCAGATAGGAGGTCCCGCCCAGCCCTACATGACCTCACGATTGTTTGTATCAAGTTAAAATGGTATGTTTTTTATGATAGTAGTTATTTTGATAAAATAAACTGGTTAAAAATAAAAATAAAATCATTTCCAGATTTATAAATTAAAAAATTACGTGTTGGATTTTTTAATGTAGTATCTGTCGGATGGGCGGACGCACCAGTGGCTGGCCCATGTCGAAACCTTAATTAAGGCGTCACGGCCCTAATTTGCTCTCTCGTGGCCCTGATGGCGCTGTTCGATCCAAATAGGCCTTCAACCCTCCTCGTCAAAAGGAACAGAAAAAAGAGCATCCTCCCTTCCTCCGTCGTCTTCTTCCCCCTTCTCTTTCTTGTTCCAGGGGAAAGGAAAACAAAAGCCGAGCTCCCTCTGCCGCGAAGGGAAGAAAGGCGATAGCAGGAGGGGCGCGAGTCACGAGCCATGGACGCTTCAGCTCTCAACGACCCGAGGCTGCACGCGCTCTTAGAGGTAACCCTTCTAACCCTAGACCTAGGCCTTGACACTAAACCTACACCGTCGTCGGGGTAACAGGGGAACATCGCGGATCCTGGTAGTTCCCGTAGGCCCATCAGGGCCTTGGTTTGCAGCACAGCGTTTTTGTTCTGTTTTGGTGGTAGTTTTTGTGCGATGTAATCGTCGACAGAGAACGGATGATCTGGCGCTCCCTTCATCCCTTTGTGCTGTATTTCGCGCTCCGATTTATTTCAGAATAGTTAGAGATGGGAAATTCGCGCCGATTATTCTCACTCTTATGCAAATCCGTTGGCGTGCTGTAATTTCTTTATATAGAAAGCAAAAGAAGAAGTAAATTTAGGAGTGATGGTGCTCCTGAATTTTTTTAGGTTCAGATATGTGCTGCAGGTTAGTATTGGGACTGAATTCAGCATTATAAATTGTAGGTCTGTTCAGGAACACAATGATATTCAAGAGGTATGGACGAACCTGTCAACTTCCCCAAGTGACTTTCCTGTTCTCATAGCTTCAAAGCTCGTCCAGCTGCTCAAAAGGTCCTAGATTCATTGTAGAACTGGAGTTAGTTGAGCTTCTGGCAGTACAGTTTGTCCAATTTCTTGTGTAGAAGAACCACCCTAGCCCTTACTCTAACTGAACCATCTGGAATCTATTTTGGTTTCAAGCAGCACGTGACTGTCCAGGTCCATTGGTCAATTAATCATTTTACTTTTATAATGCTTGAAATCTTTCACCTGGAGGGTTTCAGACACAAGAGGCTTGAAATCTTGGTATTTGGTTTTCTGGCATCTTGTAGTTAATGAATATATATGGCTCATTAGGTGGTCATTGAAATTAGAATAGCCCTAAACACCAAGTGCGTCTTTAATTATTATATAATGGAGCTATCTTGTTGTTTTGTGCAAATAGTGATGCATATCATCTCCTGGGAGATTATAAATTTATAATGCTTAAGTGATTTACATCCAGAATTTGCTGATGATATGATGGAAACTTGCATTATTTTGCCATGTTCTTTCCTAGGTGAAACACTTGCATATAAGTTGCAAGATTTGAAACAGCATAGGACTTTGTATGACATAACCTAATGCGAAAAAAGGTGGCAGATGCAACATGCAATGGTATTTCACAAGCTTCTTTTCATACAAAAACACTTGCCTATCTATAAGCAGCCATCCTTATTCTATGGAAAAGAAACGTACCGCATGCAACTTGCTGTCGTATCTTGGAAGCTTATGTTCCTGGTCAATTATGTGCAGGAAATATATTTGCTTAGAAATAGCACCAGAGTACACGTTTAATAGTTGCAACCCAACTTAAGAGGAAAAATATGGGTTCACATGGTCGGTTTCATTTAGCTTCTTTTTTACAAATCTCTAAGTCAACCTGTAGTTCAACAGAAATCTAATCACTGCATACATTTTGTCTCTGTGCAGGAGGAGAAGAAAAAGGCCATGGCGAACGAGCTTATAGCGAAGCTGACTGACACTTGCTGGGACAAATGCATCACCGGAAGCATCGGTAGCAGCTTCAGCAACAGCGAAACCTCTTGCCTGTCCAACTGCGCAAAACGCTTTATTGAGGTTAAGATGCTCACCATGCAACGAGCAAACAGCAGTAGCTAGGACCAGAATAGGTCTCCCGCCGGCCGCATCTGAATATGGAATCCACTAGAGTTGATGCAAACCACCTATGTTTCTCCACAACATGAATAATTTTGTTATTTCTTTTGCTGTTGGGCCATAGTTAGTGTGATGGTCGCCAGAGATTAGCAGATGGTGATTAAAATGTTACTGCTACTATGTTTTCACTACTTGGTATGGCCAGATGCTACGGCAAGATCAGATTCGAGCAATTATGTTTTTTTATGAAACACCCTGCTCTTATATAGTACTCCCAGTCAATCCCTCGAAGGGTTTGGAGGGGAATTTGGCTTGTAGGGGATTTAATCCTCCACAATCCCTGTCAATCCCCTTTAAATTCCCCTGAACCGAACAGGCCCTTAAGAAGATAGTACAGGTGTGGAACTTGTATGTCCCATGAAAAGTACAACCTTGAAAGTTAAAGAAAATACAGTGGAAACCAGCATGGACACGCAGACTTCACACCAGGCTGTATCAGAAACCTATCGTGTCGCCTTCGCTGATCGGAAGAAGGCTCTGGCCAGCAACAATGAGATGCATAAGGAGGATGCAAAGCTTGCAGTCGCCTTCGATGCCGAGAAAAAGCAGTGGAAAAGCATGCACCGCCTCCAAACCTGAAATGAATTGGCCTTGGTCCTGGTTCAAGTGTATCAAAAACATGACAAAAAAAAGGAAAAAGTGTATCAACAACATGATGATTCAGAGTTTGAAAAAGAAAGCATGATGAATCAGCAACTTTTAATCAACATGACATATGCTACACAACTAAGCTCTTGCAATAGGAAATTCCAGTGAAGTGCAATAAATTTTGTTACTGTTTTACCTTTGATAAGAAAGCGAATGTTTTGACATATAATTACATAACCATAAATAAAGGTCACCGAAAAAATAAAAAGGGGTTGTCTGAGCCCAGGTTCGAACTGGGGACCTTTAGTGTGTGAGACTAACGTGATAACCAACTACACCACCCAGACAGCTTGTGCCTGTTCCTACCTAAATCATTCTAATACTCAGACGAGTCTCGCTAAACGCAGTCGTACGATCAAAGATGTTATATGGACTCAAGCGGGAGGCCCGCATCCGCCCCACAACTGCCGCATATGTTTTTCTTGAAAAAAAAAAGCTGCCGCATATGTTAAGTGAGAGGCCCGCATCTACCCACATAATTTTAAGGGGGACAAGTGGGTTTAGTGCGCATTTCACGTACCATCAAAATTCACAAAACACAATAACCTGAACACAGCCAACTCCGCTCTGTGTTACTACCAGTCCTTACTCCTTAGACTACAAAACCAGGAACGGTAATTTTTTTTTCTTTTCGAAAACGGTAAATAAAAATGGCATAGCCAGCAACCTCTACGCCCATCCACAATTACATCAATTGGACATAGCACAGTCTTGACTCCTATTTCTATCATGTTTTGGCATGACCCAAATTTTTGTAGAGAGAAGCAAGTAAACAGTCCCTTGTCAGCACTGTGAGCTGGAATCTTCAGGTTGATCCACAGATATATGAACTGCAACAAAAATAAATAATACTTTTCAGAGTGTACCACAAGAAGAAAGCCTTAAGAAACAGTACCTACAATTCACATAGTAAAGGGGGCACTGTTTAAAATATAGGGCTCCAATGCACCCGTCCTCCAAAGTGACTTTTTGGCATTTGTTTCATAACATGAGCTAAAAACAACATAATTCAAGCCTATGCTTACAAGCTCCAGCGATTTTCCTTAAATTTTTCCTTAGCAAACTTAAGATGAGCACAGAAATAATCTTTATTAGTTCAACAATAATCAGTGGACTGCATGTACTATCTAATAAGAAGGCCAATTACCAAGTTAGCAAATACACCAAAAGTGGATTTATTCACAGAGTAAAACAATAGCAAATCAAAAACTGTGATTGGACTGATGATACTGATATAATCCTTGTTCAGAACTTGAAGCCAATTCTGATGCCATCTTTCCATAGCAAGAAAAATAAAGACTTTACTGTATATATTAGCTGCAAATTAAGGGAGACTTCATGGACACACAGTGATCAAATCTTTTATGGGCATCAATCGCTTCCTGCACCGACACGGCACCTGAAGCTGCACTAACCGCCACGCCTGATCCTATCGCTTGATTCACAGACGATTCGGACGCATCCGCTTCCTGCACCGTCGCGGCACTTTCAGGTAACAACATATAAATACAGAATACACAGGAACCGAGCTAACGTTCTGAACTTACAGCTGCTAATCCACCATCATCAGTTGAGTATGTTCTGAGCCGCATAACCGCAGAGGAGGTGCTAGATAACTCGGTCGGAGCCATTCACTCTATTTCTCCTCTCACTAAAACTTGGTCTTGCTCCAACTACAGCTTCACGTAGATGACTCAAACCGAGTCTTCCTGCAGTCCTTGCCCCTCAACTCCCTGCTTATATACACAGCTTGGGCAAACCTCCCGCCCTTGTTGTTAAAAAATTGAATTTGTGTGTTTTCCTCTTCACTTCACACGCAAGCAGGCAGATGGCAACACCTGTCAACATGTTGGCTTTTAATGCAAACAACATTAAACCTTTGGAGCATACACCAAGCAATTGTAAATTTGCAATCAGAAATTCCATATCTTACTAAATTCAGAACAAGGCACAGCCTCACATCAACTGATTGACAGATCAACATCTGTTGCATATTCATGAGCTGAGCATGTTGTTCTAATGCTAACACCGGTGGAGTTACGGCAAGGCCAGATGGGCTGTGGCCCGACCCAGGACTGAAGCAAAAATAATAATTATATGAAGCCCAGCCAACAACAATGCATTGATTTTCAATTTGATAGCACTGTTTCTACTCTGTGGCCCGCCCAGCTTTTCTTTGGTAGCTCCGCCTTGCTAACATGGCATACCCATACAGTTTGGTTGGCCATAAAACCTCATTTGCTGGGTTACAACTATTGCGTAATCAAACTCCGTGTCCCATATCAATGAATCTATCGATAAGGATAACATTCCTTGGCTATTGACTTAATCATAACACATAAATTCAGTTATACTGCATAAGGCCCCAGCAAATTATCATTTGAATCTCATCCTTGACACTTGACATTGCTACGTTATACTAGAAAATTAGGATTTTTACCTTGTTCTTCCGGGGCTAGTCTTGGTTCTTGAGGGTTCTTTACCGATTTCAACGCCGTCGCCGACCGCTGGTTCCGGCTGCTTCATGTTCACGACGCCGTCCATCGTCCAGTCTGAAGTGCGACACAGAACAGGTAGGAACACGAATCTACAGCACATTCTTATGTACATGGCAAAGAGCTAATGACCAGTCACCAGAAATCTCCACATGAGCAATGGCCATCTCTGAAGTGATGGAACCGGCTGCGGTCCCTCATGATGATCTCCCTTCCGTACACCCGGGAGACGAGCTTCATGCTCTCGTGACAATCACTGCACACCCGGAGATTCTTGATGATCCTGATGGGCGCACCTGGAGAGGAAGCGATCAGGGCGAAGGCAATGGCGAGCCTCTCGCTGTGGTAGGACAGCGCATCTGCCTTGTCTTCCTCCTCGACGTTGAACAGCACAGCCGTGGTGCTCGGCCGGTGCCCGCATTCCTTCAATCTGGCCTCGATCTCTTGAACCATGGCGTATATCTCCCTTGAGGCAGGGTGTGTCTTGTCACCCATCAAGAACTCATGGAGAACACCATCTATGTCAAGGAGGCTTGACCCGGGGCTCTTGTCAATGCCCATGGCCTTCATCTCCTTCCTTGCCTTCTTTGCGTCCTCCCATAGCCTCATTCTCGCGTAGAAGTTGGACAGCAGGACATAATTTCCACTGTGCTCTGGCTCGAGCCCCATCAGCTCTTCGATCATTCTCTCCCCAAGTTCTAGCTTGCCATGAATCCCACACGCCCGTATCAAAGACCTGTACATTGCGGCATTCGGTGGAATGTCCATCCCTCGGATAAGCTTGTCGGCAACATCAAGCTGACCAGCTCGGCCCAGTATGTCAACCATGCATCCAAAATGCTCGATCCTCGGTGTGACCCCAAACTGAATCTCCATTCTGTCGAAGAGCCACTTGCCTTCATCCACCAACCCAGCGTGGGCGCACGCGCACATCACCGCCAGCACCGTGATGCTATCAACCGGGAAGCCCTCGGCACACATCCTGTCAAACAAGGTGAGGGCAGCTCGGCCATGTCCGTGGAATGCCAAGCCCTGGAGCATGGCATTGTAGCAGCGTGTGTCCATGTCCGTAACGCCAGCGAACACCTGCTCTGCCAGGTCCATTTTCCCGCACCTGGTGTACATCTCTACGAGCGCGGTGGCCACGTAACAGTTCACGGTCAGCCTGCGCCTGAGAGCATACGCGTGCGCCCAAAGGCCCTGTCCTAGAGCGCCGAGCTCCCCGCATGCGCCGATGACAGCGACGAGTGTGATCTCGGTCGGCCGGACCGTCGACGAGACCATGCGCGCAAACAGCTCAAGTATCTCCGCCGCCTCACCGGCGCACGACGAATCCCTGGCCAGGCGCGCGTAGGCGGTGAGCAGCGCGTTCCAGGCCGGCAGGTCTGGCTGGACGATCCTGTCGAACACCCGGCGGCATGACAGGATCCTGCCGCAGCGGGCGAAGGCGTCGAGCAGCGCGGCACCGAGGACGCGGTCGCGGGAGGCGGCCCCATCGCCGAGGAATTTAAGCGAATGGGTGGCGAGCGCGAGCGCTGTGCGGGGTGGGGAGGCGCGGAGGAGGGCCGGATAGGTGAACTCGTTGGGGCGGAGGAGCGGGGGAGATGCGAGGAAGAGGAGGGAGTAGAGGGGGAGCGCGGAAGGGAGGTGCGCGAGGAGGAGGGAGTTGGCGAGGAAAGCTGTGGGCGGCAGCGGGGAGCAGAGGAGGAGCTGGAGGCGGTGGGAGAGGGAGGGGACGGAGGAGGAGGCGAGGCGGAGGAGGAGGGCGAAGTTGGGGGAGTGGAGCGCGAGGCCGGAGGTTAGCAGCAGCGCGTGGAGCTGCCCGAAGACGCGCGGCGCGGCGGCCCGGAGGCAGCGGAGCGCCGGCAGCGGGTCGGCGGCGAGAGCGTGGCGGGAGGGAGCCGCGTCTCGGCTCATTTGCGCCATGGGCTAACTGGGAATCATTTGCCTTTATGGGCTTGAGTAACAGTAGAGTCCTGGCCCAGGAACTGCACATAAACCACGGTTCATGCGACCTAATTTCCGCTCGTGCGTACTGCGTACTGTATACCTCGATCGGCAGCGCTAGAAGTTTGATCCATGGAGTCGACTCCTCCATCTCTCTGGCAGGAGGTCCTGCCACAGCTCCCAGGCCGGGTTATCGTTCGCCTCCCCATGCCCGTCGACCACGCCTGTTTCTACGCCGTGTGCTGATCACTAGTGGTTGGGGCGCGCCCGTGGCGCGCCGCCTGAGCGGAAGCTCGGCGGTGCCGGGTGGGACGCACCCCTTTCTCTCTCCTATTTATACGATGTACACACCCATTTCAATCTGTGGTTGGACGACGCCATTCATTAAAAAAATCGCTGCTTCAGTTCAATACCACTGCCACATTGGTGCCTTTCGGCTGATCCGGAATACAAGGTCTACATTTCTATAAAAAAAATTATAACGACGTTGCAAGCTTGTCACACTGTGCCGGCGCAAAGGGCTACCCATTCCTATCGAGGTCTGGTCCCCGGCCATCGCGCCACGAACACGTAGTTACCGCGCGGGGCAAAATTCATTGTTTTGACCCTTTTTGCAACGTTTAGCCGGATCTGACCCCGGTTGAAAAAAAATCGGATCTGACCCTTTTGCTACCGCCAAACCCTGCGGCGGTAGGGATACACAGGTTACCGCCATATACGATGGCGGTAGGGCCCCGTTAGGCCAGACGGCGCCGTCTGGCCCGCTGACGTGGATTAGTGGCTTACCGCCACAGTGCTTGGCGGTAGGGTGTAACTACGTGTTCGTGGCGGTAGGTTCTCAAGACCGGTAAAATGTGTGTGTGGATGGTGCATGAGGCATTTCGTTGCAAACTTTTACCGGGCATGCAAGAGTAAAGAGTTTTGCAAAGACCTTACACATGTGTGCACGGCATTCACCTTGGATGCATTCACCAGACGGTATGATAAACTTTTGAAGGCATTGGAAAAGAACAAAAAGGGAAGAGCATTCTTGAACATGCATTATGAGGAAAAACACAAGTGGTCACGAGCTTACGACGACGGAGGTTGGAGATACGGCGACATGACCAGCAACATGGTGGAATGCTTCAACAATGTACTCAAGGGTGTTCGTTCTTTGCCCGTGACTGCAATATCGAAATATACCTTTTTCAAGTTGAACGAGTATTTCCTTAAGCATTCCATATCAACCGCCAATTGGATAGGAAAAAAAATGAAGTATCCAGATAAGGTTCATGATTGGCTGAAAATTCAAGCAGGCAAGTCTTCGCATCAACAAGTCATCAGATTCAACGACAAAGAAATGATCTACCAAGTCGACGAGCCAGGTGGCACAACAGGAGATGGTGTCCCTTACGGCGGTGTTGATTATGAGGTGCACCTCCAGGACCGCTGGTGTCAATGTGAGAGGCCTCACAGGTACCACTGGTGTCAATGTGAGAGGCCTCACAGGTACCACTGGTCGTGCTCGCATTTGATGATGGCTGCGAGGGCAAGGAACTTACCCGTTTCAGATGGAATCACCGTACGGTTAAATGAGTTCACCTTGGAAGCCACGAGGTTGACATGGGCACCTCGGTTCCATCCTTTCCTTGACCAATCACAGTGGCCTGAGTACGATGGCCCACATATTGTTCTTGATCCTGAACTCATGGTACCTACAAAGGGAAGAAGAAGAAAGAAGAGGTTTCGGAGTGACATGGATGATATAGCTGGATACACCGGCATGAAACAATTTGGTAGCGGTCATTTCATAGAGCCTCCTGACACCAATAACTGTGGTCAATGTGACAACCCAGGACACAATAATAGGACATGCAATACTAGTGCAAGAACGACCGATGCCAACACTAGCACGAATCAGACTGGTGGCCGTAGAGGTAGGACTACTGGTCGTGGAGGACGGACCAGTGTTAGAGGTAGTAGTGCACGAGGAGCCACCAGGGGTGGTCGTGGAGGTTTTCATAGTGTTAGAGTTGCCGGGGGTAGTGGTCGTGGTTCCGGTGGTAGTAAGAGACGAAGGGTTGATAGAGGGTGGCCCATTGACGTTCTTCTCAACCCGGATGGTTGATACAATATAGATGGTAAATTTGTTTTTTCATGTTCTAAAATCTTGCACTTGTTGTGATATTAACTGTGTTCACATAGTAATATGTCACTAACATTATTCAAATGTATGCAGGCATGGCTTCATCCGGTTCCATCCCGAGGCCGCCGTGCGCTGACCGAGAGGACATGCCGAACAAGTGGAAGGACGCAACCTTGGACAAGACGAAGGAAAAAGATTTGAAAACCCCACCATGCTGGTGTGGAGACGTTTGCAAGGTGAAGGTGTCTACTGACCGGAAGAAGTCATGGACGGAAGGGAGGAGATTTTTTGTGTGTCCCAACTACGCCCATGATCTTAGACGTCCGACTAACGCCTATGACCTCCCTCCGGTATGTAAAATACGTAGGTGCATGTGTTGTCACTATCAACATTTCAATCGTCTTACTAACAAACAAACATTTCTTATACACAGTCACCCCCTCCTCTTTGCAAGTATTTCACGTGGATAGATCATGAAGTGCCAGAAGATGTTCAGAAGGACCATATCAAGACTGTCTTCGGAGGCAGCGGCTGTTCGAAGAATCTTTGCAACGTGCCGAGTACGAGGATCGTCGTGAGAAGGAGAAGAAGGAGCGGAAGAAGCGCGAGGCGGAGAGGGCACGCAAAGAGAAGGAGGCTCGTGACGAGGAGAGGGCACGAAAGCTTGCGATGGCTCGCGAAGCATACGAGGAGGATATGGCTCGTTACAACAAGGGAAAGGGACCCATGTTTCCTTAGGGATCTTTCGATCAATCTATCTGATACTATTCGCTAAACTTTGATACTATTCGGTGCTAGATTGTCTGTCAAACTATGTTATGACTGTGTTGTACTACGAATGAGACCATTGTTGAGACCTTATACTATTTTATGGTACTATCATGTTGTATTGTCATGTTAAACTGTCATGTTAAACTGTCACCGAGGAAAAAGAAAGCTGCCTAAAAAAGGAAAAGGGGGCCTACCGCCAGGGACCATGGCAGTAGGTCCTTGAAACTACTGGAACCTGAGTTTCATTTATTTTTTCGATAGGGTTGCACACCCTACCGCCAAGGACCTTGGCGGTAGGGTACTTCAAACTACTGGAACCTGAGTTTCATTTTTTTTCGGTAGGGTTGCACACCCTACCGCCAGGGACCTTGGCGGTAGGGTACTTTTAGTTTGCCAAAAGTTAGTTCTCCCCCTCTTTCTGTGGGGCGAAACCTAACCTAGCCAGACACAAATCATAAGCCATAACATGATAAGGGTACAAGTCAAAAAACATCACAATTCATCACAAGTCTCTTGCACAAACGATCTAACATACAACACAAAGTTCTTCCGGAGTTCAAATGAAAAGGGTACAACTCATAATAGTTAAAATGACAATAGGTCGATGGCCTCATGATAATGAACACTAATGCTCCAGTTACATCCTAAATAGACCACCTGCATGGCCATTTGTCCCTTGATTTGCTAATCCGTGGGCACCCCCAATGTATGCCCTATCTGCTCCATCAGTTGTGCCAGGATAGCAAGTGAAAGTGTGACAACGAGCACTATTGGATTCATCTTCATAATCGTAAGCATCCGGTAGCTCTGTTAATATAGGGCTCCGATCTATCACCTTCAGAATATGGATCTTCACAACATGCAGAACTGTCGGCTTCTCAAGTTTCAGCTGACTATTAGGTGGTGAAATTGGCCCTTCGGAGTCAGATGTTGGATAATCCTATCGCAGGTCAGGTTCTGGCAGCTCCACTTCATATAACTTGGGCACTTTATTCAGATTTCTCATCCATGCTTCAACAACTAGGAAACAACGATTAGTGGGCTCAACCATCTTAACGAGATCACCGCCGAGACTGCTAACAAGCTTACCAACAAACTCGACCTCCCATGCTTCTTGCGGCAGCCCATCAAAGCTCAACCGAGTCAAGAATTTCAAAGACGACTCCTCCCCACCCATCCCACGATGCCAACGAGTGAACTAGATCGTCTCTCCGTCGGCGGTTAGCTTACGGGAGTGGTAGATGAGCACTCGAGTGCAGTCCTCGCCCGACCGGAACCGTACAAGAAAATCTGCTGGAGGTGAACATACTTCGACCATGACGTCGTTGCGGGAGACCCCGCATTGCGACTCCAAAGCAGCAACCACCTGTGCAGGGACACGGGAGGCCGGTGTCCTTCCACTCTTCCCACCAGGGCACAATCGCGCAACTTCTCCTCAACCCGGTACATCCCTGTCGTGCGCTGGAGCACACAACGACCGAACTTAGGCCTCAGCTCCGGCTCGCCGCGCATCCACCTCTCTGCCGGGAAGTACACACTCCCCTCCCTGTTCTCCGGCCGCCAGCTCTCTCGCTCGAACTGGTCCATCGCGAGCTAGTTGATGGCTGTGGCAGATCGAGAGATAGGATGAGGTGAGAAGAAATGCACATCTAATATAGGGCAAGGCCCTCCCGCGTGAACACCAAATAATTTAAAATCTTTACTTAATATGAAATACAACACGAAGTTATTGAGGAGTTCAAATGATGAAGGTACAAGTCATGATAGTTCAAATGACAACACGGAAGCAAATGGATACATGTCATTGTAGTTCAAATAACAACACGAAAGCAAATGGGTACATGTCATTGTAGTTCAAATGACAAAAGGTTACATAGCATCATGCCAATAAACACCCGTTCGGATTGTCGTACGGTCCCGGGTTGCAACAAGTAACATCCGTTCTTTCTTTCACCCATGCCCAACGAGAAGCCTGCTCTGGTAGGGGCGAAAATGGTTGCCTAACTAACCAATCGATAACCTGGCCATGATTTTGCACTTTAAACTGAGCATGTTCTTCCCTTGTGGTACAGAATGCAATTTGCATTGCAAGATCATGCCTACAATCCTTTTCCGCCTGATTGAGCTTGCTTATCTCCCTCTCCTTTTTCTTGATAAAATTTTCCGCCTTCTTACAAAAATAAAAATTTGAAAAGGCTTTCGAAGCCTCGTTCAACGCATCAACGACTTTGACCCACGCGTTCATCTTTTCCTCGATAAATTCGTGTTCACACATAATAAATAAGGCAGCAACTAAGGCAACAACTTCACTTGCTCCTTCCCCTCTTGGAGCTACGGTCCTCGTTGTGCTTTGAACGGGTCTTACCCGCCGTCTTCTTGCGCTGAGGAGGACGCACTCTCTGAAACGGGGATGGACTTGCCCAATCCTTCTTCGGCATATTCCTCTTCTCCAACTGGGTTGACTGAGTTGGTGGAGGTCCGTCATCATCGTCGTACTCCTCCTCCTCATCGCTCTGTTCCTTCTCAATCTCTTCTGCTCGTTCCTCGTCGTCTTCTTCCTCTTCATCTTCTTCTGCTTGTTCCTCGCAGTCTTCTTCCTCTTGATCTTGGTCCTCTTCGTCATCCTCAACCGTCGCAGAGGAGGTAGCACACCCAAGCAGGCCCACCAGCTTGCGACATTTTTTGACGATCTTCGGCAATAAGGATGAAGTTTATGATTAGAAATGAAAATTAACTTAAGAGAGAATGAAGTTGTAGTAGGCTCGATGTTACCTTCATTGTTCCCCTCAACTTGTTCTCACTATCTCGAGTCCCGTGGATAGAACTTAACGCATCCGAGGCCTCAAAAATTGTTTTGTTCAGCTCCGAAGACTGCAAAACAATAAATGAGTCACACTGAGGCCTCAAAAATGATAGACAACAGATGAACAAAACTTACCATTCTGTTCATGAGGGGTGCATACTCCCGAAATCCGCCTTTTAGCTCTCTGATGCTGTCATTGTAGGCTTCATTATCGTACTCGTCGTCGTACAGTTCTTCGGCATCTTTTGTCGTCCACTGGGGCCTCAGGCGCACACGATGCTTGCTGCCATCATCGTACCACTGCCGGTGCGCCTCGTAGTCCTCCCAGTCGATGACTCTCCTCTCCACATCTTTGCGATATTTCCGCTCGTTCCATTGCTTCACGTATTTGTCATGTGTCTCTCCCCAGTCTATGATCGACTGATTCTTCTGTCTGCTCATACTGCAAGGCATAGGCGCAAGAATGTGAAACATCATAAAAGAGTATGTAAGACATCAAAACGAAAACATGGATAGGGGACAATGCACTCACAGGTGTAGGTCCAAGCCACCGGTGTCCAAGCGATCGTTCGGTGGGGTACGTTGCGCCTTACCAAATTGTGCGGCGACACGCCGTGGCAAGTGGTACTCGACGGCATAGACACAAATCATGGGCACCATGCAACGCCAGAGAAGCTTGTCATTCGTGCACATGACGTTCAGCTGGAACCCCCACTCTCGTTCATTATAGGGCTCCCAATTAATACCAAAAAATGGTCAGCTCATGTGAAAGTGTTGTCGAAAAGATTCAAACTCTTGTTCGTATACCTGGTAAGGCGTCAGAGCATCAATCTCGTTGGTGAAGACCTTGTACAAAGCATCGGATGTGCCCGTGTAGACGCCCACCCGGTCCCAAGCGTACGCGACGGTCAGGTAGCGAGTTTCGTCGTCATCTTCGCCATAGTCATCCCATTCCCGCGGTTGAAGTTTCTCCGGACGCCCCATCGGGATTTCCTCCCACATCCAAACGGAAAGGGCCCAAGCACATCCACACATACCAGATTTCGCTTCCGTCCTCTGGGTTGCGTCGTCAAGCTACAAAACACGTGTTGATCATCAGATGGCATAATTTAAAACAACATACGTCGATAAAATGACAGTGAGATATTCTCTTACCGAACGGTATAGGTAGGAGAGGCCGGCAGACCCCCAGCTGTACCCTGCATCCCAATCCTTTAGGAAGTCGAGATACATCCATAGGGATGTGTCCCTAGAGCAGTCTGCAAACACGACCTCTGTGAGAAGATACCACAAGTAGGCCCTGGCGTACTGCTCCACCACCGTGGTTCGGCGTCTTCCGGGCACTTGCTCCGGTACTTCAGGAGCCAGGGAAGCGGTACGCCGGAAGTCCGGTTAGCCTTAGCGGGAGGGCAGACACCGATAAGGGCGATAACCCTATCCCCCCAGTTCCTCCTGTCCACTCGACCAGTGAGAGCGCGACCATCGATCGGTAGGGCCGTAATCATCCCCCAATCCTGGAGGGTCACCGTCATCTCCCCACATGGAAGATGGAAACTGTGCGTCTCTGGCCACCACCGGTCGATCAACGCTGTGAGAGCTGAGTGGATGAGCGTCGGCGGCTTACGCTTGAACTGCAGGACGAAACCCAACAGTCGGGCTCTCCTGAAGAATGGCGCGTAGCGCTCGTCGTACACCATCTTAACGGTCGTCTCGTGACCCCTCATCCGCAGTGGCGGGAGCATCTGCCAAAATGAAGACACAAGTATTTAGTAACTTATTTTCATGAATTTGAAAGATTGGGTTAAAGAATGGTAATTACCACTCCATTCTCAATGAAACGGGCACGATGACCCTTGTCGAACGCAGGGTCAAGCATGGTATACTTAGTTCCGATGTGGTCCGCAAGAGGTCGCCTCCTAATTTTTTTTGCATAAACATAAGCATATATGAGCATATGCATAATTAAAATAGCATAAGCATAAATAAACAAACACTATTAACAATTTTTATTCATTCAATTTGAAAACATGATTCTCATAAGCATGATTGGTTTATTAATTTTGCATAAGATTGTTTTAACATTAATCAATCATTTCTTCTATTTGTAAAAAATAAGTAAACAAATACAATCATTCTCCATCATCCACTATATGCATATGGTTGATTCATATCACATCAAAACAAACCTCTGAATTCATTCCTTCAATATGCATGATATCAATCTTTTTTTACATGAACTAGGGTTCGTCATGGAGTTCATCATGGAAATACATATAATCTCTCAAACAAATACGTAGAAGTTCATATTCAAGCCCATGTAACATCTACAATCAAACTAAAACAAACTAGGATTACAGAATTAAATTCTAGTTCAAAAATATGGTGAACTCTTGAATCAAATAATGCATCGAATCGGAAGCGAATGGAGAAAAACTAATTGGAGGGATCGGAGGAGCTTACTTTTCCCGTTTCGGAGCCATCTCGATCCGCAAAAATGGTGGAGAAACGGAAGAGATCCGAGGGGGAGAGTGGAGGGGACGAGAGAGGTTCCCCCCTCTCTGTTCTTCAGCCGCTGCGGGTGGGGTGGGGAGGAGATGGGGGAGGGCGAACCGGGCGCCCCGGGCTTATAAGGTCCAGACCCTACCGCCAGACACTGCGGCGGTGGGTTATCACTGCCTACCGCCAGCCTCTCTAGCGGTAGGCTCGTGCAAAGTAACGGCGTCCGTCAGTTACACGCTGACGTGGATTAGTCAGCTACCGCCGCAGGGTCTGGCGGTAGCCTATTTTAACCTACCGCCGCAGGGTTTGGCGGTAGGGAAAAGGGTCAGATCCGATTTTTTTTCCCAATCGGGGTCAGATCCGGCTAAACGTTGCAAAAAGGGTCAAAACAGTGAATTTTGCCACCGCGCGGCAGCTCCCAGCTGGCACCATCCAGGTAGAGCGTCATCGACTCCCATCCAGCACCGTCCAGGTGTAGTGTCAGTGACGGCACCGAAGCACAGCCCACCGCCCCCGCTGCTTCCAAAATGGCGCCGTCGCTGCCAGTGCAAAGCAGAGGTCCAGCACCGCGTTGACCTCCACTTGATCCAGATCAGTTCAACAGATAGTAGGTTGTACCTCCTCTTTGACGGGCTCCAGGTCCTTGTTGATGTGCCAATGCCAGCCTGACGAGGCTGGGAGCTCTGCTATTACCTGCATTAGAGCATCTCCAACAGGCGCGCAACGCGTGGCGCCCAAAAAACTGTTTTAGCGCGCGCAAATAGCAGTTTTTAGCGCGTCGGCGGGCATTGGCTCCAGCGGCCGCCGCAAAATATAGCGCGCGCGGCGCTCCAGCAGGCGCTGAAAAAACACGGCGCGCGCGCCCATCAGAAACAACATATGCACTTCAAAGACAAAACCAAAAGATCAAACACATAAGAAATAAATCAACAATAAATAGTTCAATTTTATTACTGTTGGGGAACGTTGCATGGGAAACAAAAATTTTCCTACGCACACGCAAGATCTATCCATGGTGATGAGCATCTACGAGGGGGAGAGTGGATCTACATACCCTTGTAGATCGCTAAGCGGGAAGCGTTAAGAAACGCGGTTGATGTAGTCGAACGTCTTCGCGATTCAAATCGCCGAGTGTCCCGCGATCCAATCACGATCTAGTACCGAACGGACGGCACCTCCGCGTCCAGCACACGTACATCTCGATGACGATCTCCGCCTTCTTGATCCAGCAAGAGGGAGCGGAGAGGTAGATGAGTTCTCCGACAGCGCGACGGCGCGGCGGCGGCGGTGGTGGAACTATTCCAGCAGGGCTTCGCCTAAGCGCTGCTGAAAAACTAGAGGAATCAATCTATCGGGAGAGAGGGCTGCACTATGGCCTTTTTGGGTTGAAGTGCTTTTGCCCTCTCTCCCTCTAGTATATATAGGAGGGAGGGAAGGGGCTGGCCGGCCAAGATCTCCTCCTAGGAGTTGGCCGAAGTGGGAGGTGGAGGAGTCCTACTCCAATCCTACTAGGAGTAGGATTCCTCCTCCCCACTTGGAAACCCTTTCCACCTTTGGGTTTCTCCCACCCCTAGCCGCATGGGCCTTAGTGGGGGGTTCGGCCAGCCCACTAGGGGCTGGTTTGACTCCTCCCACAGCCCATGAGACCCTTTGGGGCGAGATCCCCCCCCCCCCCCCCCCGATGGTCCCCCGGTACCCTCCCGGCACTCCCGGTACAGTACCGAAGTACCCGAAACTTTTTCGGTGACCAAAACGGGACTTCCTATATATCAATCTTTACCTCCAGACCATTCCGGAGCTCCTCGTGATGTCCGGGATCTCATCCGGGACTCCGAACAACCTTCGGTCACCACCATACATAACTCAATACTACCAAAACGTCACCGAACGTTAAGTGTGCAGACCCTGCGGGTTCGAGAACTATGTAGACATGACCGAGACACCTCTACAGTCAATAACCAATAGAGGGACATGGATGCCCATATTGGTTCCTACATATTCTACGAAGATCTTTATCGGTTGAACCTCTATGTCAAGGATTCAGTTAATCCCGTATGCTATTCCCTTTGTTCTTCGGTATGTTACTTGCCCGAGATTCGATCGTCGGTATCTCTATACCTAGTTCAATCTCATTACCGGCAAGTCTCTTTACTCGTTCCGTAATACAAGATCCTGTGGCTAACACTTTAGTCACATTGCTTGCAAGGCTTGTTGTGATGTTGTATTACCGAGTGGGCCCTGAGATACCTCTCCGTCACACGGAGTAACAAATCCCAGTCTTGATCCATGCCAACTCAACAGACACCCTCGGAGATACCTGTAGAGCATCTTTATAGTCACCTAGTTACGTTGCGATGTTTGATACACACAAGGTATTCCTCCGGTGTCAGTGAGCTGCATGATCTCATGGTCATAGGAACAGATACTTGACATGCAGAAAACAATAGCAATAAACTGACACGATCATATGCTATGTTCATAGTTTGGGTCTTGTCCATCACATCATTCTCCTAATGATGTGATCCCGTTACCAAATGACATCTCATGTCTATGGCTAGGAAACCTTGACCATCTTTGATCAACGAGCTAGTCTATTAGAGGCATACTAGGGACACAGTGTTCTCTATGTACCCACACATGTATTTGAGTTTCCAATCAATACAATTATAGCATGGATAATAAACGATTATCATGAACAAGGAAATATAATAATAACCATTTTATTATTGCCTCTAGGGCATATTTCCAACAGTCTCCCACTTGCACTAGAGTCAATAATCTAGTTCACATCACCATGTGATTTACATTGTTATGAATCTAACACCCAATGAGTTCTGGGGTTCGATCATGCTTTGCATGTGAGAGAGGTCTTTAGTCAACGGTCTGCAACATTCATATCCGTGTGTACTTTGCAAATCTATATGTCATACTGCAGATGCTACCACGCTCCACTTGGAGCTATTCCAAATGACTGCTCCACTATACGTATCCGGACTGCTACTCAGAGTCGTCCGGATAGGTGTCAAAGCTTGCATCGACGTAACCCTTTACGACGAACTCTTTATCACCTCCATAATTGAGAAATATTTCCTTAGTCCTCTAGTTACTAAGGATAATCTTGACCGCTGTCCAGTGATCCACTCCTGGACCACTCTTGTACCCCTTGACAGACTCATGGCAAGGCACACACTAGGTGCGGTACACAACATGGCATACTATACATAGCCTATGGATAAGGCATAGGGGACGACCTTCGTCCTTTCTCTTTCTTCTGCCGTGGTCGAGCTTTGAGTCTCACTCAACTCCACACCTTACAAATCAGGCAAGAACTCTTTCTTTGACTGATCCATTTTGAACTCTTTCAAAATCTTGTCAAGGTATGTACTCATTGAAAGTTTTATCAGACGTCTTGATCTATCTCTATAGATCTTGATGCCCAATATTTAAGTAGCTTTTTATCCAGGTCTTCCTTTGAAAAACACCTTTCAAACAACCTTTTATGCATTCCAGAAATTTCTACATCATTTCCGATCAACAATATGTAATCCACATATACTTATCAGAAATTCTATAGTGCTCCCACTCACTTTATTGTAGATACAAGTTTCTCATAAACTTTGTATAGACCCAAAAACTTTGATCACCTCATCAAAGCGTATATTCCAACTCCGTGATGCTTGATCCAGTCCATAGAAGGATCGCTGGAGTTTGCATACATTTTAGCATCCTTAGGACTGACAAAACTTTCTGGTTATATCACATACAACCTTTCCTCACGGAAACCGTTAAGGAAACTCTGTTTTGACATCCATCTGCCAGATTTCATAATCGAAAAATGCAGCAACTGCTAACATAATTCCAATAGACTTTAGCATCGCTACGGGTGAGAAAGTCTCATCGTAGTCAACTCCTTGAACTTGTGAAAAACCCTTTGCCACAAGTCGAGCTTTATAGACGGTGACATTACCGTCCGCGTCCGTCTTCCTTTTAAAGATCCATTTGTTCTGAATGGCCTTTCGCCCTTCAGGTAATACTTCCAAAGCCCATACTTTGTTTTCATACATGGATCCCATCTCGAATTTCATGGCCTCTAACCATTTCTCGGAATCCGGGCCCATCATCACTTCTCCATAGCTCGTAGGTTCATCGTTGTCCAACAACATGACCTCTAAGACAAGGTTGCCGTACCACTCAGGAGCAGTACGCGTCCTTGTCGACCTACAAGGTTCGATAGTAACTTGATCCGAAGCTTCATGATCATCATCATTAACTTCCTCTTCAACTAACGTAGGCTCCACAGAAACAACTTTCTGCGTTGCGCTACTCTTTGGTTGAAACAAAGGTTCAACAACCTCATCAAGTTCTATCTTCCTCCCACTCAATTCTTTCGAGAGAAACTCTTTCTCGAGAAAGGACCCGTTTTAGCAACAAACACTTTGTGCTTGGATCTAAGATAGAAGGTTTACCCAACTGTTACGTTAGGGTATTCTATGAAGATGCATTTGTCCGCTTTGGGTTCGAGCTCATTAGGTGAAAACCCTTTTTCACATAAGCGTCGCAGCCCCAAACATTAAGAAATGACAGCTTAGGTTTCTGCCAAACCAAAATTCATACGGTGTCATCTCAACGGACTTAGATGGTGCCCCTTTTAAAGTGAATGTAGTTGTCTCTAATGCATAACCCCAAAACGATAGTGGCAAATCGATAAGAGACATCATAGTTCGCACCATATCCAATAGAGCACGACTACGACGTTCGGACACACCATCACACTATGGTGTTCCAGGTGGCGTGAGTTGTGAAACAACTTCCACATTGTCTTAAGTTGTATACCAAACTCGTAACTCAGATATTTACCTCCACGATCATATCGTAGACATTTTATCTTCTTGTCACGATGATCTCAAACTTCACTCTGATTTTGTTTGAACTTTTCAAACGTTTCAGACTTGTGTTTCATTAAGTAAATATCCCCATATCTACTCAAATCATCAGTGAAGATAGGAAAATAACGATATCCACCGCACGCTACAACACTCATTGGACCGAATACATCAACATGTATCATTTCCAATAAGTTACTTGCCCGCTCCATCATACCGGAAAACGGGGTCTTAGTCATCTTGCCCATGAGGCATGGTCTGCATGTCTCAACCGATTCGAAATCGAATTAGTCCAAAGATCCATCAGCATGGAGTTTCTTCATGCGTTTTACACCAATATGACATTTAGCGGCAGTGCCACAAGTATGTGGTACTATCATTATTAACTTTGTATCTTTTGGCATCAATATTATGAACATGTTTATCACTACGATCAAGATTCAATAAACCATTCTCATCGGGTGCATGACCATTGAAGGTATTATTCATGTAAACAGAATAACCATTATTCTCTAACTTAAATGAATAACCGTACTGCAATAAACATGATCTAATCATGTTCATGCTCAACGCAAACACCAAATAACATTTATTTAGGTTCATCACTAATCCCGAAGGTAGAGAGAGCGTGTGATGGTGATCACATCAACCTTGGAAACACTTCCAACCCTCATCGTCACCTCACCCTTAGCTAGTCTTCGTTTTATTCCGTAGCTTTTATTTCGAGTTACTAACATTTAGCAACCGAACCGGTATCCAATACCCAGGTGCTACTAGGAGTACTAGTAAGGTACACATCAATAACACGTATATCAAATATACTTCTGTCGATGTTGCCAACCTTCTTATGTACAAAGTATCTAGGGTTGTTCCGCTTCAGCGACCGTTCTCCTCATAATAGAAGCACTTAGTCTCGGGTTTGGGTTCAACCTTGGGTTTATTCACTGGAGCAGCAACTGACTTGCCATCCATGATGTTTCCCTCCTTGCCATTGCCCTTCTTGAAACTAGTGGTTTTACTAACCATCAATCACTTGATGCTCCTTCTTGATTTCTACCTTCGCGGTGTCAAACATCGCGAATAGCTCAGGGATCATTATTTCCATCCCTGGCATTTTATAGTTCATCACGAAGCTCAAGTAGCTTAGTGACAGTGACTTGGAGAACTATATCAATCACTATCTTATCTGGAAGATCAACTCCCACTCGATTCAAGCGATTGTAGCACCCAGACAATCTGAGCACATGCTCACCGATTGAGCTATTCTCCTTCATCTTGCAGGCAAAGAATCTTGTTGGAGGTCTCATACCTCTCAACACGGGCACGAGCCTGAGATCCCAATTTCAGCTCTTAGAACATCTGATATGTTTCGTGACGTTCAAAACGTTTTGGAGCCTCAATTCTAAGCCGTAATGCATGACGCACTGAACTATCAAGTAGTCATCAGAACGTGCCTGTCAGATGTTCACAACATCTATAGACGACGCTTGAGGGGGGGGGTGCGCCGAACGGTGCATTAAGGACATAAGCCTTCTGTGCAGCAATGAGGACAATCCTCAGATCACGGACCCAGTCCGCATTATTGCTACCATCATCTTTCAACTCTATTTCTCTAGGAACATATAAAAAATTCAAGGGAGCTACAGCGCGAGCTAGTAATCTACAACATAATTTGCAAAGACATTTTGACTATGTTCATTATAATGAGTTTTAGTTAATCATATTACTTAAAAACTCCCACTCAAATTGACATCCCTCTGGTCATTCGAGTGTCACATGATCCAAATTCACCTACCCAAGTCCGATCATCACGTGAGATGAGGTGGTTTCAATGGTGAACATCTCCATGTTGATCATATCTACTATATGACCCATGTTCGACCTTTTGGTCTCTTGTGTTCCGAGGCCATGTCTGTATATGCTAGGCTCGTCAAGTTTAACCCGAGTGTTCCGCACGTGCAACACTGGCTTGCACCCGTTGTATGCGAACGTAGAGTCTATCACACCCGATCATCACGTGGTGTCTCGAAACGATGAACTTTCGCAACGGTGCACACTCAGGGAGAACACAATTTTATCTTGAAATTTAAGTGAGGGATCACCTTATAATGCTACCGTCGTCCTAAGCAAAATAAGATGCATAAAAGGATTAACATCACATGCAAATCATAAGTGACATGATATGGCCATGAACTTGTGCTTTTGATCTCCATCTCCAAAGCACCGGCATGATCTCCATCGTCACCGGCATAACACCATGATCTCCATCATCTTGATCTCCATCAATGTGTCGCCATGAGGTTGTCGTGCCAACTATTGCTTCTACGACTATTGCTAACTCATAGTGATAAAGTAAAGCAAAAACGGCGAAAATAATTAAAGACAACCCTATGGCTCCTGCCGGTTGCCGTACTCATCGACATGCAAGTCGTGATATTCTATACAATACATGATCATCTCATACATCACATATATCTCATCATGTAATTGTCCATATCACATCACAACATACCTTGCAAAAACAAGTTAGACGTCCTCTAATTGTTGTTGCATGTTTTACATGGCTGCTACGGGTATCTAGCAAGAACAATTCTTACCTACGCAAAAACCACAACGGTGATACGCAAATTTCTATTCAACCTTCTCTAGGACCGCCTTTGTCGAATCCGATCCAACTAAAGTAGGAGAGACAGACACCCGCCAGCCATCTTTATGCAACGAAGTTACATGTCAGTTGATGGAACCGGTCTCTCGTAAGCGTACGAGTAATGTTGGTCCGGGCCGCTTCATCCCACAATACCACTGAATCAAGAAAATACCAAGGGAGGAAGCAATCTGAATATCAACGCCCACAAAATCCTTTGTGTTCTACTCATGATCTCATCTACACATAGACCTAGCTCATGATGCCACTGTTGGGGAACGTTGCATGGGAAACAAAAAATTTCCTACGCACACGCAAGATCTATCCATGGTGATGAGCATCTACGAGGGGGAGAGTGGATCTACATACCCTTGTAGATCGCTAAGAGGGAAGCGTTAAGAAACGCGGTTGATGTAGTTGAACGTCTTCGCGATCCAAATCGCCGAGTGTCCCGCGATCCAATCACGATCTAGTACCGAACGGACGGCACCTCCGCGTTCAGCACACATACAGCTCGATGACGATCTCCGCCTTCTTGATCCAGCAAGCGGGAGCAGAGAGGTAGATGAGTTCTCCGGCAGCGCGACGGCACGTCGGCGGTGGTGGTGGAACTATTCCAGCAGGGCTTCGCCTAAGTGCTGCTGAAAAACTAGAGGAATCAATCTATCGGGAGAGAGGGCTGCACTATGGCCTTTTTGGGTTGAAGTGCTTTTGCCCTCTCTCCCTCTAGTATATATAGGAGGGAGGGGAGGGGTTGTCCGGCCAAGATCTCCTCCTAGGAGTCGGCCGAAGTGGGAGGGGAGGAGTCCTACTCCAATCCTACTAGGAGTAGGATTCCTCCTCCCCACTTGGAAACCCTTTCCACCTTTTGGGTTTTTCCCACCCCTAGCCGCATGGGCCTTAGTGGGGGGTTCGGCTAGCCCACTAGGGGCTGGTTTGACTCCTCTCACAACCCATGAGACCCTTTGGGGCGAGAGCCCCCCCCCCCGATGGTCCCCCGGTACTCTCCCGGCACTCCCGGTACACTACCGAAGTACCCGAAACTTTTTCGGTGACCAAAACGGGACTTCATATATATCAATCTTTACCTCCGGACCATTCCGGAGCTCCTCGTGACGTCCGGGATCTCATCCGGGACTCCAAACAACCTTCGGTCACCACCATACATAACTCAATACTACCGAAACGTCACCGAACGTTAAGTGTGCAGACCCTGCGGGTTCGAGAACTATGTAGACATGACCGAGACACCTCTACAGTCAATAACCAATAGCGGGACATGGATGCCCATATTGGTTCCTACATATTCTACGAAGATCTTTATCGGTTGAACCTCTATGTCAAGGATTCAGTTAATCCCGTATGCTGTTCCCTTTGTTCTTCGGTATATTACTTGCCCGAGATTCGATCGTCGGTATCTCTATACCTAGTTCAATCTTGTTACCGGCAAGTCTCTTTACTCGTTCTGTAATACAAGATCCCGTGGCTAACACTTTAGTCACATTGCTTGCAAGGCTTGTTGTGATGTTGTATTACCGAGTGGGCCCTGAGATACCTCTCCATCACACGGAGTAACAAATCCCAGTCTTGATCCATGCCAACTCAACAGACACCATCGGAGATACTTGTAGAGCATCTTTATAGTCACCCAGTTACGTTGCGACGTTTGATACACATAAGGTATTCCTCCGGTGTCAGTGAGTTGCATGATCTCATGGTCATAGGAACAGATACTTGACATGTAGAAAACAATAGCAATAAACTGACACGATCATATGCTATGTTCATAGTTTGGGTCTTGTCCATCACATCATTCTCTAATGATGTGATCCCGTTATCAAATGACATATCATGTCTATGGCTAGGAAACCTTGACCATCTTTGATCAACGAGCTAGTCTATTAGAGGCATACTAGGGACACAGTGTTGTCTATGTACCCACACATGTATTTGAGTTTCCAATCAATACAATTATAGCATGGATAATAAACGATTATCATGAACAAGGAAATATAATAATAACCATTTTATTATTGCCTCTAGGGCATATTTCCAACAATTACAACTCATAGTTTATCATCCAGTACAACAAATAGTTCAACAATACAACATCAAACATACAACATCAAACAACCAAATAAATCATGCATTTTGTCGGCCATTCCATTCCCACCACTCCTCGATGAGATCGTTCTGAAGATCATCATGCGTTTCGGCACGCCGAATAGCATGATAGGAGGCAACAAATCGGGCCACCCTCGCAGCACTCCGTCGCACTCGCACGGGATGTCCCAAGAGCTCGTACTGAGAGTAGTCTAAATTTTGGCCACGTTCATTCTCGATGATCATGTTATGCATGATCACACAAGCGTGCATGATGTACCGAAGGATCTTTTGATCCCAAAATCTAGCCGGTCCTCTCACAATAGCAAATTGGGCTTGCAAAATCCCAAATGCTCTCTCCACATCTTTCCTAGCCGCCGCCTGAGCATTGTGAAAATCTAGTTTTTTCTTACCTTGCGGTTTTTTCAACGGCTTCACAAATGTTTGCCACTTTGGATAGATGCCATCTGCAAGATAGTAGCCATAGTTGTATGTATGGCCATTTGCTACGAACTGTATCGGTGGTAGATCACCATTTGCAATCTTATTCATTAGTGGTGACCGATTAACAACGTTGATGTCATTCAAAGATCCAGGCATTCCAAAAAAAGCATGCCAAATCGAAGTCTCTTGATCGGCCACCGCTTCAAGGATTATATTTAGATAAGTATCCAGGCATCTCAGTGGGGATTGAGCATGAATCAGTGGGTGTAGGGCATGCCTAGTGTTCCCAGCGTACTGCTAAAAGAAGGGATTCGAAAGAGAGAGAGGCCGGACCTGCAGGTCGCCGTTGAGGTCCTGTCCGGGGCAAACGCCATCGAGGTCCGGTCCGGTCCCGACACACAAAAGGGCTGGCAAGGAAGGACAGTGGGTGTGGAGGCGGAGCCGACGAATAACGGACGTGGATGGGGTGGCGGAACTCGAACTAGCACCGTCGTGGCCAACCTTTCCCGTTGTGCGTGACAGAGAGGATGGACTGGTGGAGGCGGATCTGGGCTGGCCTCTGCCGCACACGACCGAGGATGCGGTCGCCTGACACATTTAGGGATGTCCCGTAGGGCGCACTCCCCGGATGCGGCGGTGTTGAGGAGCCCTCCGCAGCAGCAGTGACGCAGGGGGTGCTCAGTAGCGATGCCTGTCACAACGAGGAGGAAGGGACGGAGCGCAGGCAGGGGCCGGAGGAGGTGGAGCTCGGGGTGGGAGAAGGAGAGGGCACGAGAGCGGGGAGGGGCGAGGCGGCAGCGGCAACCCCGGGGAGAGATTTTTTAGAGAGAGGAAAGGAGGTCACGTGGGGGCTTGCTTCTGGACGAAGCGAACGCTTGAGTCGTCTGCCGTTTTTGTCTCCTAGCTAGTCTGACATGGACACGCCTAGCGAACGCCCTTTGCACGACGCTTATTGTGTTTGATGGTGCTTCGTCGTGCGCCAGCATGTCCTGACGTCACAGGCACAACTACCATGGATCGTCCACGCATTCCTCTCCCGATTGGCAATACAAGAATCATCGATTCCACCAATGGCAGTTGGCTCGCCCTTAACATCCTGATATATGTTTCTGGAAGCAAGCCCATGTACTATTTGCGTAATCCTTTCTCCGACACAAATGTTCCACTTCTCGGGTTAGGCTCTGTAATCGGCCATGTAGTTGTTCTGCTCGGGCCGGACCGGACGGCATTAGTATTGAACTGTTCCAAATCCGTAAGTTACTTATGCGGTCGGCCGGAAAGTCGGATGCTTGGAAGCCCAAGCCACGAGCAAAGTCGTATGCTCACATCTTCCACATCGCGTTCCTTGGAGATAGCCTATATGGCGTCACTCTCGCATCTTTCACATCGCTTTCCTTGCAGATAACCTATATGGGGTCACTGAAGGTGAGGGTCTCGTCATGTTAGATCTAGACAAGGAAGACGACGACAATCCCACAGTCAGGCACCCAACAGGCTGTGACGAGGATGAGGGTGATGGCGGTGATGTGTCAAGCAATGATCATGATGGCGGTGGTGATGATGATGACAACGGTTCTAGCAGCGATGATGTCGTTGATGATGAGGAGGAGGAAGAGGAGGAGGAGGACAATGATAACTACGACCAAGAGGTGTCAAGTAATGGGGACGACGTCATCGGTAATCTAATAGTGTTTGGTAGTGAGGATGAGGAAGATTTGAAGCATGTGAAGGCAGAGGACGACACATTCGACGGTGATGGCATGGTGCCAGATGGCGTCAACATAGTGACAGACGAGGAAGTACCATATGAGCCCTGAGATTACATCGCTCTATTGAACAACACCTCCTTGAGTCAAGTGGTAAGTTGTTGACGATGAGGCAGAAGCGACATGACCCACCCTATTCCCACTCCTACAATGTCAAGGTTGAAATTCTCGAGGCGGACATGGACATAGGTGTGTGGGTTCCAGTTGCTGCCGATGTGCTAGACTTTGGCCAGTAAACACTTTTGCAAGTTAGTTTCTACCCATGAAGGGGCTGATCATGATTTCACCTTCTACTTTGTTGAAGAACATGACAAGATAGATTGGAGACATACAATATGTTATGAAATCCTCGCGATAATGTTTATGTGTTTTTCCCTCGACAATTAGTGGTTTAACAACCATCTAACATGTTCAAGTGTGTTCTTTTATAGCTTTTATTTTTCTCGAACACAAGCATTTAAACATGTAGCTTTATTTAATGTTCAAGTGTCTTCATGGATTTGCCAGTGTCTGTGGTCTTCGGCATGGTACTCTTGTTGGTTTTTTCCCATGTAGAAATATGAGGGTTGGTGGTCATTACTGTCGTGGTTTGGTCACGGCAGATGCCATGGGGTGGCTTATCGAGAGTGGTTGGGGCCGAAGGACGCCGACGGGCTCCGGGAGCGGGATTAGGCACAAGCGGTGAGGGACACACGATGTACCCAGGTTCAGGGCCCTCCGTGGGAGGTAATACCCCTAGTCCTGCTGGTCTAGTTAGATGGTGGGTGATGTTACAATGGTGCTCCTTGAGCTGTTTGTCTGGGGGAGGAAGAAGGAGCAGCCGGCTCCTCTTCCCTTGCTACGTGGAGTGTGAGTGTGAGATGGGGCGAATGCCTCCCTGCGTGCCTTGCCCGATGCATGAGCCGGCGGTGTCGGCATCACCGCCGGAGCTGATGGTGCCGGCAGAGCAGCCGGAGCCGACGGCGCTGGCGGAGCTGCCGGGGCAGCCGACACAAAGATAGACTCCGATTCGGGGGAAGGCTTGATTGAAGGCTTGAGTAGCCGTTCGAGGGAGACGCCGGCTGGGATGGCCTGCCGGGTGGAGCCGATTTTCGCCAACGTATCGGCCGCCTCGTTGTCCGCTTGGGGGACGTGGTGGAACTCACAGCCCTCAAAGGAGCCGGTGAGCTGCTGGACGAGGAAGCGATAGCTAGCCATGTTGGCGTCCCTGGCGTCCCATTCGCCAGAGACCTGCTGCACCACGAGGTCGGAGTCGCCAAAGCAGAGGATGCGCCGGATCCCGATCTCCTTGGCGAGCCGGAGGCCGTGGACGAGCGCCTCGTACTCGGCCACGTTGTTGGAGGCGGCGAAGATGATCTGGAGCGCGTACTTGAGCTGATCCCCCTTCGGGGATGACAAGACGATGCCGGCTCCCAGGCCGGTTCGCATCTTCGAGCCGTCGAAGTGCATGCGCCAATGCGTGGAGTCTGGGGGGGGGGGCGGCACGAACTGGGTCTCGGCCCAATCGACGAGGAAGTCCGCCATGGTCTGTGATTTGATGGCGGTGCGCGGCTCGTACCGAATCTCGTGGTCGGCGAGGGCGATGGCCCATTTGGCGATCCGGCCGGTCGTGTCCTGACCGCTCATGATCTCGCCGAGCGGGGCCGTGCTCACCACGGTGATGGTGTGCTCCTGGAAGTACTGCTTGACCTTCTTGGCGGCGAAGTATATGCCGTAGCACATCTTCTGGTAGTGGGGGTAGTTCTGCTTGGAGGCGGAAAGGACCTCGCTGAGGTAGTAGACGGGGCGCTGGACCGGCAGCGCTTTGCCCTCCTCTGGCCGCTCCACCACCAGCACGACGCTGACCACGCGGGTGGTGGCCGCGATGTATGCGAGCATTGGCTCCTTCTCAGCCGGCGCCGCCAGGATGGGAGCGCTAGAGAGCGCGTGCTTGAGATCGCGGAACGCCTCATCCACCTGGTCGGTCCACTCGAACTTGGGTGTCTTCCTCATGAGCTGGTAGAGGGGCAGCGCCTTCTCGCCCAACCGGCTGATGAACCGGCTGAGCGAGGCAAGACAGCCGGCGAACTTCTGGATGTCGACGAGCTTGGCCGGCTTGTGCATGCGCTCGATGGCCCTGATCTTCTCCGGGTTGGCTTCGATGCCGCGGGCGGACACGAAGAAACCCAGGAGCTGGCCGGCAGGCACGCCGAACACGCACTTTTCCGGGTTCAGCTTGATCTTGTACTCGCGCAAGTTAGTGAAGGTCTCCCGGAGATCGTCGAGGAGGCTGAAATGCTTCTTGGTCTTGACGACGATGTCGTCCACATAGACGTGGACGTTCCTGCCGATCTGCGGCAGGAGGCACTTCTGCATGCAGCGCTGGAAAGTGGCGCCTGCATTCTTCAGGCCGAAGGACATGGTGATGTAGCAGTAGGCCCCAAAGAGGGTGATGAAGGAGGTCTTCAGCCGGTCGGCCGGGTCCAGTTTGATCTGGTGATAGCCTGAGTAGGCGTCCAGGAAGGACAGCAGGTCGCAGCCGGCCGTGGAGTCAATAACTTGATCGATCCGCGGCAGGGCGAATGGGTCCTTGGGACATGCCTTGTTCAGGCTTGTGTAGTCGATACACATGCGCCACGTCTTGTTTTTCTTTAACACCAGGACTGGGTTGGCCAGCCAGTCCGGGTGGAACACTTCCATGATGAAGCCGGCTGCGAGCAGCCGGGCGATCTCCTCTCCTATAGTACGCCGCTTCTCCTCGGAGAAACGGCGCAGGGGTTGCTTGTACGGCTTTGCATCCGGCCGCACATGAAGTTTGTGCTCGGCGAACTTCCTCGGAACACCCGGCATGTCTTTCGGAGACCATGCAAAGATGTCCCGATTCTCACAGAGGAAGTCGACGAGCTCGCCTTCCTATTTGCTGCTGAGGTTGGCGCCGATGGTGACGCACTGCTTGGGGTTGGCCGGATCGAGCGACACTTGCTTGGTGTCCTTGGACGGCTGGAACGACGCCTCGCCGGCCGTCTGGGACGGGGGAGCCGGCACAGCCGGCTGGTTGGAGGCGTGAGCCACGAGCCGGTCGAGCTGCCGCCTCTCCTCCGCTATCTCCAGGGCCTCGGCCAGCCGGTTGCCGTCGCGAGCGCACTCGATCGACATCTTGTAGTCGCCGGCGATGGTGATGTTGCCCTTGGGACCCGGCATCTTGAGCTTGAGGTAGGCATAGTGGGGGATCGCCATGAACTTGACGAGGGCCGACCGGCCCAGCAGCGCGTGGTAGGGACTGTCGAGGTCCAGCACCTCGAACCAGACCGGCTCGCGGCGGAAGTGGCTCTGGTTGCCGAAGAGGATGTCGAGCTCGATCTTGCCGATGGGGGTGCAGGACTTTCCCGGCACGATGCCGTGGAAAACCGTCCGGCTTGCTCGTAGGTCTTTCTCCTTGAGCCCCAGCTTGAGCATCGTGTCGCGTTAGAGGATGTTGATGCTGCTGCCCCCGTCGATCAACACCCGCGAGAAACGACAGGTGCGCCTCTCAGAGACGATGGTGGGATCGAGGACGAGGGCGTGGCTGCCTGGGTTCGGCATCATGGCCGGGTGGTCCGCCCGGCTCCAGGTGACCGGCTTCTCGGACCAATGCATGAACTGGCGGACCGAGGGGGCGGTGGCGTTCACCTCGTGCCGGCGCTGGCGCACGCTGTGCTTGTCGGTGGCTTCACTGGTGAAGACGACGTAGGACCCGTCCTGGCGAGGGAATTGGTCATGGAGGCGGCCGTCGTTGGCTGCCGGGACCGGAGCAGGCGCTTGGGCCTGGGCCTGAGCCGGCTCGCGGGGAGCCGGAGGCGGAGGAGCCGGAAGGCCCTCGCCTCGGGCTAGCCGCTGGGAGAAGCTGCACTGCCGGAGCGTATGGGTGGCCGGCTTGGCCCCGGAGTGGTGTTTGCGGGGTAGGTCGAGCATCTGCTCGAAGGTAAGCTTGGGCTGCCAGGCGGCCTTGCCGGTGCGCTGGCGCTGGCTGAGGGCCTGGGCAGCCGGTTGCTCCTCTTCTATGGTGGCGACCTGCCGGCTCCCGTGGCGGGGGTCCGGCTGGTCGGGCTTGCGTTTGTTGTTCTGCTGCTGCCGGTTGTCGGCGGCCGCCCGCGGCGCGGCAGGCGGCGGAGTTGGCTTGGCTGGCGTGGTGACCTTCATCCGCATTGCGGAGTCGGCCGTGGTGTACTTGTCCGCCTTGGCCATCAGGTCCGCCAGGGTAGCCGGCTCGGAGAACAAGAGCTTGTGCTTGAGGTGGGTGCCGTCGCGGCAACCCTCAATGAAATACTGGATGGCTTGCACCTCGTGCACTCCCTCGCAGGAGTTGCGGAGCTCGGTCCAGCGCGTGAGGTAGTCGCGGAGGGGCTCCTCCGGCCCCTGGACACACATGGCTAGCTCGCGGGGCCGGCCGAGCCGCTTGTAGGTGCCGGTGAAGTTGCGGACGAACGCTTCCTCGAAGTCCGTCCAGGTGTTGATGCTGCCGGCCGACAGGCTGTTAAGCCAGGTCCGGGCCGAGCCGGTCAGCATTAAGGGGGCGTAGCGCATGGCTACGCGCTTGTTCCCTCTGGCAATGCCGACCGCGGTGGTGTAGTCGACCAACCAGTCCTCCGGCTTGGCGGAGCCGTTGTACTTCGGGGTGTCGCGAGGGAGAGTGAAACCGGCTGGGAACGGCTCGTTGCGAATCCGGGGGCCGAAGCACGCCGGGCCGATTGAGCCCTCCTCCTCGAGGAGGGCCGACTGCGCCAGCTGCTCGATGCGGGTCCGAGCGTCGTTCTCGCTCCGCGGGACGCGCGGGCCGAGCCGAGCGGCGAGCTCGGGACGAACAGTCGGGGCAGGCGAGCGGGCGCGTTCCCGCCGCGGGGGCGGGGTATGGTCCCGGCTGCGTCGGCTGCCGCCAACCGGAGCATCGTTGTGCCGGCTGCTGACGGCCGACTGCTCGTCTCGCAGCCGGGTGCGTCCGTTGTGAGACCCAGCGCCCCGCCGGCCAGAGCCGCGAGGGGAAGAGGCCTGCTGGACCGGCCGGCGCTGGCCAGCAGTAGGCGGAGCATCCTCCTCGGGGACGGGGATTTCAGAGCCGGCGTTGATGCCGTCGAGCCGGGCCTGCTGGGCGTTGGCGGTGGCGATGAGGTCTTGGATGTGTCGTTCCTGCAGCTCTCGCTCTTCGTCCTCAAGGCCGGCGAGGTCGGCGTAGGCCACGTGGGCGGCCCTTAGGTTGGCGGCCGGCGTGTCGTAGGTGGGAATCCTGCCACCGAGGATTTCCGCGACCACGCGGCCGCGGTTGCGGACATCACCGCGCCGGCTAGGCTCGTTGCTGGCGGGGGTGAGGCCGTAGGCGGAGTTATACTCGCGCTGCGCAGACTCCATCCGGCGCTTGGTGGTGGCAAGCACGGTTGCCTCGTCGAACAGCAGCCGGGGAGCGGCTTCCAGCTCAGCCGTGGCTGTGGCTGGGTTCGTCGTAGGCGCGACGGGGGTGCTGAGGCCCCGAAGCACGGAGCCGAGGAGGTCGGAGGTGCCGGCGCGAGCGGCCGCGGCGGCCGCGTCCGCCTCCGCCCTGGCACGGCCGGAGGTCGTGGAGGAGCCAGTGGCCATTACCCCCGCGTGGACGCGGGAGTTGCTGGCCTTGCCCGGGGCGAGTGCGCCCACGGACGGGGGCGGGTCGAGGCAGTCGAGCACCTGGCGAGGGTACTCGTCGGCAGCTGGCTCGTCGGCGAGGCTCAGCCTACCGACGCGCTCGGTGAGGATGGCGATGTCGATCAGAGGGTCGCTGCCGAGCCGCTCAACGGAGAGGCCGGCAGCGTCGCCCCCAGGGCCAGCGGGGGTAGGGTTCCGCCCCGCAGGAGCAAGCCCCACGAGCGTGCAGTTTCGCCCGGACGCGGGGCGGCCGGGGGAGGTGGTGAAGGGTCCCGCCCGGAGCGTGACTCCGGCCGGCGCCGCGGAGGGCCCCACGGTGGGCGCCAACTGTCGTGGTTTTCTCACGGCAGATGCCATGGGATGGCTTATCGAGAGTGGTTGGGGCCGAAGGACGCCGACGGGCTCCGGGAGCGGGATTAGGCACAAGCGGTGAGGGACACACGATGTACCCAGGTTCAGGGCCCTCCGTGGGAGGTAATACCCCTAGTCCTGCTAGTCTAGTTAGATGGTGGGTGATGTTAGAATGGTGCTCCTTGAGCTGTTTGTCTAGGGGAGGAAGAAGGAGCAGCCGGCTCCTCTTCCCTTGCTACGTGGAGTGTGAGTGTGAGATGGGGCGAATGCCTCCCTGCGTGCCTTGCCCGATGCATGGGGGCCTCGGGGGGTTTTATAGGCCAACCCCCCGGCTTACAATATTCCTAAGGTACTAAGAGGGGGGACCCGGCTGGCAGCCTCTCCAGCCAGCCAGGGGTCCCGCCGGCTGGGTCGTCTTGTCGCCCGTGGGGCCCGCCGGCTGCGTGGTCCCATCGCCAACTGGGGCCCGCCAGCCGGCTCTTCTATAGGCCCGCGCTCACCTGCCGCGGCACGGGCCGCCCCCACGCGTCGTCGTCTTGCGCCAGCCGACCGAAGTTAGCGGTACGGCCGATTGTTCTGTAGCCACGCCGGGGCAGGTAACGGAGTGGACGGCGGCGCAGCGGCACTGTGGCCCTGCCGGGTCTCGATCAGTCTTCGGTCAGCGGTACGACCGCCCGGACTGTAGCCACGCGCGCCCGTGCGTCAGCGGCCGCTGTAGCCACATCGGAGTCCGTCGTGGGGGTCGCGTCCTGTCAGCGTACTTGGCCGCAGTGGGAGGGGACGGATACCTGCCCGTCCAGAGGTCAGCGGGCGGGCTGGTCGTGTAGCGGCCGGGTGCGCCTGGCCGAGGGCCAGGCGGCCGGCTCCTGTTCAGCCGGCCGTGGGCCAGCCGGCCAGGGGGTCAGCCGGCCGCTCGCCTGCCGGCCACGGACCAGCCGGCCGTGGGCCAGCCGGCCAGGGGGTCAGCCAGCCGCTCGCCTGCCGACCACGGACCAGCCGGCCAGGGGGCCAGCCGGCCATTTGCCAGCCGGTCGTGGACCAGCCGGTCATTCGCCAGCCGATCATGGACCAGCCGGCCGTATAGTTTTTCTGAAAGGGGTTTGAACTCCCTCGTCTTGGCATACCCAGGGGTAATAACCCCGTCAGTGTGTTAGGGGCCGATTCTTTTGGGCGGCTAAAAAATTAGGTTCCAACCTTTCCAGAACCATAGATGCTAAAAAGCTATCCTCTCCCTTAAGTGATACTCCCTCCGTCCCAAAATAAGTGTCGGGAGTATTTGCATATCAATTTCAAATGGCTAATCTTGCTCCAGGAGCTGTTTGTCTAAAAAAAAAAACAGCACAGTTGTACAAAAGATGGTGAAATGGGGTGAGCTGTTGAGGCCCCTCTCTTGTCTGGCTTTCTTTCTTGTTTATCATTCCTGGTTGTCAATCTGGCCAGCACCCAGTCATACAGATGCCCCACACCAAAAGTGGAGCACATGATGATGCTCCATCATCATCATAGTACCCTACGCATGGGGGGAAGAGGTTAATGAGAAGGGCAGAGTTCAGTGTGTTCTGCACACACTGTATCTGCAAAATTCAGTCACCAGTAGAATCCAGAAATCCAAATGGCACATTTGACCTATTTTTTTTCTTGGAAAAAGAATGTAATAATAGTCGTCCGAGCCAATAATCATAATCATAATCGGCACGAACTGGGCAGGTGAGAGAGAAGATGGGCGGTGCTGTTTGGAAGGAAATAAATGAGGTGAGGTGAGCACGACGGCTAAAGAAAAAGTCGACCAAAGCAAAGAATCCTAGAAGAAAAAAAGGCAGGGAGGGAGGCAGGCAGAGCAGCGCCCCGTCTCCTGTCTCCATCCTTCGGGTTTCGTTCCTGGCTTTCCCCTTCCGCTCTTCCACCTCACCTGCTTCACGCAGCTGAGGGTTTCGGACTTTCGTGTTCTTGTCGCCGCCGCCGCCACCGCCGCCGCCGTTGCAGGTGCGTGCTTCTTCCTGAGCTCTGCTTCTAATATGTTCTTGGACCAAAGTGCCATTGCTTTTGCTTCCCCTAGTTTGATCTGCCCGTCCAATTTTCTCAACTCTCCGTAGATTCCATTTGCTCCTTTTCCTGTCTCTTTTTTCTGGCTGATACCAGGCACTTATCACTGAAAATTAATAGTGGATTCAGAAACGTCTGACCAAATTAGTGCCTGTTGAATTTTACGCGACTATAGATGAAGTGTCTGTTGTGCTAAACGTGTTGTTTTTTATTGATCTGTACCACCTAAGATAATGCTCGTGTGGTGATGGTCACCTTATTTGCGCATTTTGATTGGCCCTGACATGATTCAACTAGCTCGTCTGACTCATCAAATGATCCGCTTCTCTCATTCCTGTTGTCACCAGGTCAGCTCTCGGTGGTAAATCCAAGGAGACAAATTTATGGCTTTTGATGCCAACAATCTTGTGCTGCACATCAGGAGACTAGTGCGTTCCTCTATCAGACTTGGGTATCATTCTGCTTGCGGCCATCCTGAAGTGCTCGGCACCGGCATAGCGTTGTTGTTTCTTCATGGCATGTGTCCTTCTCTGTTCGCCTTTGTGATGTCCTCCTCTCCGGTCATCGTTTTAACTGCGCTTCTTCTTGGAGCACTTCTGAGTTATGGTGAAGCTGCTGTACCCTTGGATGGAGAGGAGGCACTGGAGGAGCATGAATCTTTGTCCCTTAAATCCAACATTCATTTTAGTGACTGTTCAAACAAAGAGGTTGACAACATTGCTGTCAAGGTTCAGTCGGAGAAGAGAACTGAGACTGACAGCGGTGAAGTACATGTCAGGGAGAGAGCTTCGGATGATTGTATGCACGACGCTCGGTGCGAAGAGAAAAATGTCACATACATTGCCTCTGATGCCGTTGTTCTCAGTGAAGCTTATGTTGAGGAGGAGACAACTCCCAATGATAGTTTGCATGGTACTCAATATGAGGAGAAAAATGTCACATTTGTGCCAGATGATACTGTTCCAAGTGCAGAGCCTTCTAACCATCCTGAGATCAATGTCACCTTGGAATGCGAAGAGCGCGCCAAGGAAATCAGCGAGAAGGCCGTGCTGCAAGAGCCTGAAAGCACCTGTACTGGAAGCTGTAACAATGGTGTGCACTATCAGTATCAGTTTGGTGAATTCATGAGATCATGTTGGCAACCTGTTATGAGGCAGGATCTTCCTTACTGTGACTCTGAATCTGATCTTACTGATGAGAGCTCTTCTCCTGACGCGTCAATGACCAACATTATCCCAATGCTTGAGGACCTGCACCCGCTGATAAATTTAGGGACTGGTCAGCTTTCCTTGGCCTCCAGAGAGAACTTGAATTCCTCATCAGATGATAATGAATATGACCTTGAGGAGGAGGAGGAGGAGCAGGATGACAGCGTTAGCTCAGATGACGACGAAGGAGTGGAACGGCAGCAAGATAACGAAGTTAATTGGAAGGATGTTGTTCAACTAAATTGTTTGGATATGGAGCAAAATGATAAATTGGGGAATCTGGTGGAGCTTCAAAGAGCAAAGAACATGCTCAAGTTTGAGCTTGACATGAGGTTAATTGACCTGCAAGCTGCTGATGCAACTCGGAAGCTGAAGGATGCATCAAGCTTCCATGTTCAGGTCCCTTCCATTTGCACACCAAGACATAATCCATTCAACCCTTCAAGAGATTCAGATGAATCGATAGAGTTGCCGCAGATTCCTGGCTCAGCACCATCAGCTCTCATTCGACGGCGAAACCTATTTGATCTTCCATTCGACAGAGCCGTGCACCAGCGCAGTCGATTTCAGGAAAGTTGGACTCCTCGCTCGTGCTTTCGATCAGCACAAGCACAAAACATGAAGCACAGGAACTCCTCTGGACAAAATCTCTCTACTTACAATGGTAAAATGGGCTATAATCACTCGGACGACGATGCTGAGCAAGAAGGGAGCAATGAAAAGCTATTTGGTTCGCTGGAAGCACATTTAGGCGAAGAGATGAAAATACTAAGCGCCGCAATTTCAGACGTGGGCGTGTTAGGAGAGGTAAATCATGAAACAGACGAAGGAAACAGAAATGCTAATGTCAGAGATGATGCAACCTCATTACCCGGAGCACATACTTCTGAACCACACGGCATGGAAGCAGACTCCATGAGTGAAATGAACTCACTGTTCAGGTGCCGTATGGAGGAGGTGCTGGTGCAGTCCGTTTCAGAGGGCAGTGTCTGTCAGCCCATGGGAGTCAAGCCTGAAGCTATACCGAGTGCCCCGTTATCTTCAGACTCGTGGATGCATGCCAGCCAAGCGAGTTCGATCAAGGAATTGAATTTTCAGTTCCTGACAGCCGATGAAGAAGCACTGACGACCTGTGCTGCCTCTGGGCTCAATGGTCACAGGGAGTCGATTCGAGACCAATCGAGCGAAGCATTACGTGTGGTATACGAGCAGAGTTCAGAGCTGTCAACCGCAGGAGAACAGCAGACTGCAGGTATGTCTGAACCAAATGAGACATTGACTACTTATTGTGACGAGCTTCCTGTCGTAGAAGTAGTCAATGTCTCAGTCGAGGAGATGAACTCGCTGTTCGAGCAACTCGAAGAAGAGGCGCAACCGAGCAATGGTCGTAGCAAAATGGACATTCCTCAAGATGGATTGTGTCAAGTGGAGGTGGATCTAGTGGAGCTTCCTCTAGATCGCGGGTTGTCGGCGCCATAACTCTGGATGATGCATCTGACAGCTATGAAGTTGTGCTGAAGCTACTGCTGTTGTAGAGTAGCCAATGAAGGTGTGTGAAGTTTGCGTGACAGGATTCAGCCATTCGTTTAGCTACTTGTAGAAAAACATATATGTGTTTTGTAGAGGTTTCAAAAGGCTTTGATTTGAGACGCTGCACTGAGACAAGTCTCTCTAGGGGTCTCGGAAATATTTGGAGAACGATGGATGTACATGGCTATGTTCTTTCTGTTTATATGGTTCTTTTTCTACTGTTTATTTCTTGTATAACTAACTGTCAGTTTGTAGTAATGTCATGTACCCCCTCTTTTTTTTTGCGGGTGTAAACATTGTATTACTCAAGTCACTTGTTCAATCAGCTTGAGCTAGCTCTAAAGAAACTGGGGAATCTGAACTAACCCAAGTCATGGTTCTACCCTCAGTTCTCTCGAACTTAGCTAAAAACGAGTAATACAGTTTCATGAAGACACATAAGGTGCCTGATCTCCTTAACAATAGAGGAGTAAACCGATCTATCCAGTTCTTGTGACTGAATCAACTTGACTGCAATAATAGAATCCATCTCAATAATGGTGTGTTTGTTTGGGCTTCAGTTTCGACAGATTCAGCTGTGGACTTGTTGTGCCGGCAAAACTGTTGTGTTGAGGAAACAATTGTAGTGAAGGTTAGTTGTTTGGTAACATAGTTGTGGGAACGACCATGAGCTGGTGAAACACTATGTTTCAGGAGGAGGGTGGCGAAGGGAGAGATAGGTTGTGCGTGTGGTGGCATTTATGAGATAGTTACGACAGTCAGAGGGGCTAGAAGAACAGTTATGGTTGTGAAGTAGACCGAGACATGTTTTGGGCTGTTACACCGAAAATAGTCCAAAACAGCTTTAGGTTGTGGTTCCAAAGCTGTTTCAAAACATTTTTTGTTTCAGCTTTTGCTTTTTGCAGTCTAAAAACTGCCCCCAAAGCTAAAACAAACATGGCAATGACTAGCAAATCACTTCTCTGAATGCAAATGAGATACCTTCCATGCAGGCACAGAGTTCCCCTTCCAAAGGTTCATGGCTTGAAAAAAGCTCTCTACATGACGAGAAAATATCCCCCCCCCCCCCCCCCCCCTTGTCATCTCTCGAAACCATACCTGAATCGGCTGTACCGTCCTTGGCAAAAGAACCATCGATGTTCAGTCTAACTCATCCCGCTTCTGGCACAAAGTGAGATCCACCTCCCCAACTGATATCTCATGTGAGGGTTTAACCGGACCGTCACAAGAGGTAATTGCTTAACCTTCGCTAGGATCAGAAGATAGATCAAGTTTCAGACCAATCATAGAATCAAGATAGCTAACAACGAACCTTCTTGAGGCCTCCATAGAAGGTGGATTCCGTGGAGGATTATGATGCACCCACTACTGGGAAAGGGCTTATAGATGAACTAAAATAAGTGGCGGGCGTAGCTGGGCACCCGTCACAGCTATTTTGGAAATCTAGCTATGGAGGGTCCTAAAAACTGCCCAACACTGCTATACGCGTAACAGTGGCGGGCATGTTTTCGGACCCGTCACAGGCTTTCTAATTTCTTCAGGAGCGAGAAGCAGCAGTGGCGGGTACGGAGTTGTGCCCGCCACTGCTTCGAAGCCAAGCAGTGGCGGGCACTTCCGGGTGATCGCCGCGGCTATATTTTGGCACCACCCGCCAACCCGTTTCAAAATTTATCAGTGTCCAGAGTGGCGGGTTCTGTTAGGTGCCCGCCACTTCTATACACAACCCTATCACCCGCAGCCCCGCTCAGATCCAATCGGACACACCTCTTTGTCCCTTCTGTCTCTCTCGCTTCGCCGCTGTCGACAACGTCGTGGCGTTGTCCGTCGCCACCAGAGAGGTCGTCGTCCACCGGCTCGAACGGCGTCGTGGACCGAATCTTGCCCGTCCCCCGCCCCGTCCGTCGCCTCCTCAAAGTTTGTCGGCCTCGCCATGCAACGCTACCTCCAACTACTTCCCCAGCACCGTCGTCGCTCCTTCCTCTGCATCCAACGTCACCCGTGTCGCCGTCGAACTCGCCATCCGCCGACGCCTCCGCCATCGTCCTCGGCCTCCTCCTCCCCGCCGTCCGACTCCGGCCCGGTAAGCACACCTCTCTTCTCTCTGTACATGTTGTACTTATACATCTGCAACCTTTTGTTAGTGTAGTTAAAATTTGTTATATGATGTACCATTGAATCTTTGTTAGTAGATGTCTTAAATTTTAGTGCTTGTGCTATAGTAGAATCTTCGTGAGTGCCGATGTTTTCGTGAAATGTGGATTAAGTTCCGTTTCGCTTTCTGGCACTTAACATGTCCAATTTCTATCAAAGGTCATGTCGATTTTTTTTCATAAATTTATTACCTTTTTATGAATAAGCTACTTAATTGTATTTTCCTTTCAGTGGACAATACTCACTCTTAATCCACAAAGTGACATGAGTTTGTCCTATGACGGAGGACACCATATACACAAACACTTGAGAGATGAACCAACTGTTGTCGTAGGGGTCGTTCCTCTCCCTCTTCTTCCTCTAAGACCTTGGTAAAGCAGGAAGAGAGGGAGAAGAACGACCATCACCGACGGTCGAAGTACCCAACATAAGAGCAAGAAATGTGTACCCAAAGGATAAATATGAAGTGTTGTCATAAGAGTTTTATCTTTTTATTGTCATACATCTTCTTTCATAAAAATGTCTTTTATCTAAATGTCCACTTATTTAATGCAGTTTAGATGGAGAAGCCGAGACGCCTTGTTAGGACTCCTAGACCCTTAGACAGAACTCCTACTTCCGTAGACGTTGTCGCGAGGGTGGCTCAGTACACGGAGATCGTGCTTGCCTATGTCGACAACGCTCGAGCAGCCACCGAGAGCGCTCACGCGTATGTCGAGAGCGCTGCAGTATATGCCGAGAGCACGAGAACAACCGCCGAGAGCACTAGAGCAGCCGTCGAGAGTGCGTGAGTAGCCATCAAAGCTGCGAGGCGCCCAAGACGAGATTACGAAGATGATGGAAGGCGACGAGAAGTCATGATGGATCAGAACTTTTAGTTCTAAACCACTAGTGCACTGCCTTTATGTGATATATATGATCGATGCACGTGAACTTAATTTCTATGTTGCTATGAAGGAGCTAAACTTTTGCTTCTGAACTACTAGTGAACTACAACGTGCTCATTTGTATCGTCTATCATCCTATGAAGATTGTGATGTGACTTTGCTTTATGTGATTGGATAACTATGAAATTGACTTGTTACCTTGTTTATTTATCTTCGTAGATGAAGTGGAGCTGGTATGTGGTGTACACCGGGAGGAATCTAGGAGTTTATGATTCATGGAAGATATGCAAGGAACAAGTGGACGATTACAAGAACAACTGCTATAAAGGGTATATGACTAAAAAAGAAGCAGATGATCACTATGCCAACTACCTCCGCAAAGAGAAAATCAACTATGAAGTATGCAAGACCGTGTGGACAAGTGGATGAGTAAAGAATTTGATTATGTTTACCTAGTTCATTGTCATTATGGTGTTGTTGTTATAATGAGATCTTTGTATGTATTGTGTACTAATGATGTGACGTGAGTTGTTGTACTCTAATGTATACATCTATTTTGTATAAAGTTTAGATTATTGATAAGTTAAATGTAATGTGTATGGTCACTTATGTTATTTGTATGTTGTAATGTGTATTGGCTGCTATTTACATTGGTTGCCGTTTACTGGGAGTTGCCAGTGCTGGTTGTTGAACAAGTAGTTGTGGCGGGTGCACTAGACAACCTGCCACAACTAACAATATAATCTAGTGGCGAGCAAATAGTCCCACCCGCCACTGAAGAGACTCTACCAGTGGCGGGCGGGCGCCCGCCACTGATGTGGTTATAGTAGTGCCGGAAGGTCGGTGGCGGGCGCCCCTGGGAGCCTGGCCCGCCACTGCCGGCCTTTTTGCGCCCACCGCTGCTAGGCATTCCTGCAGTAGTGACCATCTGGTTCCGAACATGCCATCAACGCCAAAGTGTCATGTACTCCCTCTATACCATAATTTTTATTTTGGTTGTAATAAAATGTAAATTATGGCACAGAGGGAGTAGCATTTGTCCTTATAAAGAAAATTTACTAACATGCAAATCAAGGTAAACATGTGAAGAAGGCAAATATCTGCATGCTTTTATTCCAGAGGAAAAAAACTAGCTGATATAAGCTTGGGCCCGTACTTCTTATTTTTTGGATTCATCCATTTCAATGGGCTTATTTGACAATCCAGACCAAACATGGGCATGGCCAGATGGACCACCTAAAACCCATGTGTTGCGAGCGATGATACGAACTCAACGGTCCCACATCATGGTTTTTTTACTGGCGAGGCTGGTGAAGATGTTGCCATGGCAGCGTTTTTCTCTGTCCCTAGGAGGGTTCGCAGAGGAGGCGGATTTCGCTGTCGGGGTTGCGTTATCTGTTGTAATGGCAGGTATTTTCTGCCGAGCAACCAACTCTCAATGATGACCGAGTTATCGTCGTCCTCATGCTCCCCCCTTCTAGCTTGTGCTCTTGTCCAAGATGACGTCAAGGAACACATGTACACATTGTTGGGAAACTTAGTAGAAAACAAAAAAAATCAGCCTACGATCAACCAGGAACACTACAAAGATACAATAATGGTTGGGATCACGATCGTTACCATCACCGAGTAGCAGCGGAAGAAGAACGTCACAATGAAGATCAAGCTTGGAGTCCCTCGAACCGTAGGTGAACGATCCATCGAACCGAAGACCGAAAGCAGGACCTCTCTATTTGGTTGCAAGTATACGATCTTCATGATCCAGCAGCACTTCGCTGTCCAGAGTTAATCGTTGCCGGAAAATTAGAGAGAGGAGATTAGAACGACATTGGGCTTCTAATTATTAGGATTGGAGGAGCTAGACCTAGCTCTAATTAGTCAACTAGGACCAACTAGAACTAGAACTAGATGAACTAGAGGAGGCTCCAAAACTTGTGTATTGAAAAAGGGCCAATACCTCAAGTATATATAGGTTGGAGGAGGAGGGAGGGGCAGCCACCAAGGAGGGAAACCCTCCTTGGGGCACCGGCCAAGGGGAGGAGGAGTCCAACTCCACCCCCACTCCAATTCGCCCCCCCCACAAGGAAAGGGGGGCGCCTCCACCACTTGGGCCCTTGTGGCCCAAGTTTCCTTCCACCTCATGGCCTTTTAATTCCCGTTGACATTTTATTAAATATAAAATTGTTCTAAATACTTTCAGACCATTTCATATATAATTTAACATCTCTGGAAACTTTTTCCACCTATAAATATTTATCGGTAATAACCGGTATTACCCGATACTTCTCCGAAACCCTTCCGGTGACACCAGAACGCTTCTGGATCCTCTCGAAAGTATTTCATATATTAATGAAAAAATTCCACAAATAAATCTTCGATACTCTTGACCTACTAACACTCAGCAAATCGCGATTACCTTAAGCTTGTGACCCCGTAGGTTCGGTAACTCGTAGACATGAACGAAAATCCTTCGTTCAATGATCGATAGCGGAACCGTAGACGTCCATATCAATCCTTATGAGTACACGAATGACATTCGAGTGAACTGATACGTCTCCAACGTATCTATAATTTTTGATTGTTCCATGCTATAATATTATCATTCTAGGATACTTTTTGGGCATTTATTTGCTGATTCATATTATTTTTGAGCACTAACCTATTAACCCAGTGCCAAGTGCCAGTTGCTGTTTTCTGCATGTTTTTGGCTTTTCAGGTTTACAGTACCAAACGAAGTCCAATTGCCCCAAAACTTGTTTATGATTTTTTCTGGACCAAAAGAAGAGCTGGAAGCTTTGGGAGGAGGCCGTGAGCCGCTCGAGGGGCCCACAAGCCAACAGGGCGCGCCCAGGGGGGTGGTCGCGCTCTGTTAGCTTGTGGCTGCCCCCTCGTCTCCCGACACTCCTCTCTGGCCTATAAATTCACATATATTCCAAAAACCCTAGGGGAGCTCCTGAAACACTTTTTCCGCCGCCGCAAGTCTCTATTCCGCCGCGATCTCATCTCGAGCCTTTTTTCGGTGCCCTGCCGAAGGGGGAATCGATCATGGAGGGCCTCTTCATCATCCTTGCTGTTCCCATGGTTATGTGTGAGTAGTCCACCACAGACCTACGGGTCCATTGCTAGTACCTAGATGGCTTCTTCTCTCTCTTTGATCTTCAATACAAAGTTCACCGTGATCTTCACGGTGATCTATTCGATGTAATCTTCTTTTGCGGTGTGTTTATTGGGATCCGATGAATTGTGGGTTTATGTTCAGTTTATTTATGATAAAGGATTTGAGTCTCCTCTGAATACTTATTTGATTCTTATCAGCATGATCATCATAGCTTCATAAATCTCTTCAATCTATCGGTTTAGTTTGGACAACTAGATTTGTTTATCTTCAGTGAGAGGGGAGCGTTGTAGTGGGTTCAGTCTTGCGGTGCTCTATATCCCAGTGAAAAAGTAGGGGACAAGACACGTATTTGTATTGTTGCCACTAAGGATAAAACGATGGGGTTCATTCATATTAATTGAGTTTACTTTGTCTATATCATGTCATCGTTCTCGAAGCATTACTCTGTTTGCATGAACTTAATACCTAGAGAGGCAAGCATAGAAGCACTCTCGAAGTGGAGTAATAGTAGTAGATGCAGGCAGCAGTGGGTCTACTTGTTTATGGACGTGATGCCTATATACACATGATCATTGTTGTGAATAATTGCATAACTATGCGCTTTTCTATCAATTACCCAACAATAATTTGTTTACCCACCGTATGCTTTATTTATGAGAGAAGCCTCTAGCGAACACTATACCCCCCGGGTCTATTCACTTATATATTTACAAACGCTATTATTACCTTGCTGCCATTTATTTAATTTTTATTTATTTTGCAATTTGCCATTATCAACTATCATCTACACTACTCATTTGTTTGCAAGTAACGAGTTTAAGGGGATTGACAACCCTCTTGCCCGCGTTGGGTGCAAGTGTTTGCTCTTTTGTGTGTAGGCACTGAAGACGGCAGTTGTGTGGTCCTCCTATTGGTTCGATAACCTTGGTTCTCACTGAGGGAAATACTTATCTATACTGTGCTACATCATCCCCTCCTCTTCGGGGAAAAACCCAACGCAGATCACAAGTATCATGAACCATCGGTTATCATGTGACATTCCCTTTTCTTCATGATACTTTATAAGACTCGAGAATCATCGGTATCCTGTCGAGTCATCTGCATGCTCTTTATACCGTTATTCTCGTTACCGGTTTTGTTCTTCTTTCTCGTTGATGTGTTCCAGAATCCCCATGACATAGTCACCTGTGTCTGGCCAGACGATGATGGATGCCGTCACACCGAGAGGGCCCTATGAATATCTCTCCATCGTCGGAGTAGCAAATCCCACTCTTGAGCTATCTAGTCTCTTGTCAAACTTTCTGATGAACCTATAAGTTGTCGTTATGACCACCTAGTTACATTTGAGCAATCCCAAATCTCATCGTACGGTAAGAAGTGACTATGATACTCTCATGATCTAAGGAACATAAAACACATACTAACACTCCTTGTTATAACAATTGATCTTAGACGATATTATCTCAAAGTATAACAAACAAGTTTGGGTCGATTCAATATGATCGTTCTTCTAACGTCATACTCTCAATGTTGTTTTAGGACTATCATTACACTTAACGATATCCTAAGATTTGGAAAACATGATCACTAACCACACTTGGGCCAGTGTTAGAGGCAAGCCTGGGAACCTTTTGTTTTACCGTTTATCATTCCACACGTGCATATGAGTTTTCCACTGAATCACATATTCCGGAATCATAGCAGTTATAACATACAATATAAACTCTTAATTATGAATACGACAAATATAATAATACAATATTATTGCCTCTAGGGCATATTCCCAACAGTCTCCCACTTGCACTAGAGTCAATAATCTAGGTGCATCTTTTGTTAACACGTGTGGCTTATCTGGTGTTGCTCATGCTTTGCCTTAGCGGTCGAGCCTTCGTCACCGGTTTTGACATATTCAGAACCATATAATATTTGTGTCATACATGTCTGTTTTCGTTGGATCCTTTATTCCTTTTGCTTTGAGCAATGCCACTATTATTCATAATACATTGTCATTGGTTTCATTGCATTTTGGATCACATTATACGTATCAAGACACTTCTTGAATACATTCTTTATATCAAGACACTTCTTGTATATATCAAGACATTTCTTGATCCAGACATCTTTTTGGAAACATCTAATGTTTTCAATATACACTATTAAAGTTATGGAATCCACAATATTGTTCATGCTTGAAAAAATATTCCAAACAATATAATTTTAGCCCAATTTATATCAGTCATGAAGTTGATGTTGTTTGCAACCATTTACAACAACCTACTTCATCTCGCCTATTTGACTAAGAACAATTCCTTCATCATCTCTAAGGTACTTAATAATATCAACATTTACCTCGTGAACCAATCCAAGATCACCTTCGTATTTGTAACTTACATTTTAGTACGTAAGAAACTTATGGCTTTATACACTCCATAGCTTTTATGATGGATTCAATTTATCAGTATATATTGAATATCTCTCAACCTTTTCCATGCTTATCAGTTGTCATTAGACATTGATCACTCCTAAGCATCATGTTATGTGACATTGAGAGAAATTGCATTCTCCATTTTAAACCTTTTAAAACCTTGTCAATGTATTCTTGTTGGCCGAGCACAATCAGAAATTTTTGATCTATCTTATATAGATTCATTTATGACTAATAATTTACTCTTGCCTCTGAAACCTTTAGTGAAAACATTATTTTTTTGTGCTTAAGAACTTTATATCATTTCCAATATGTCAATTACACATGGAGTTTAGAAATGATATATAGCTCCCACTAAACTTTGTATGTATATACATTTTTATCATTCTAACATAGTAAAATTATTTCAGTATTTAAAATGTTAATTCCAGCTCCTTGATGCTTGCTTCAAACTCCTTTGAAGTTCTGCATACTTATTCTTGTAATTTTAGATTTTGACAAAAAACTTTTTTGGTTGTATCATTCATACATCCATCCATTTAGGAAACTAGTTTATCATCCATCCGTTTATACCTTTCATAGGATCAACTAAATTCCAAATTTAATTGTTCTATTCCTACTCGATTCTGGAGTTTAACCGTTTTGAGCCAATTATTCTGAGCTGGGCGCCGCCATCGCTTCCTTGTAGTGCATAGTTTCATCTTCTCATAAGATGAATATTTCACTATGAAATAAATTAATAGATTCAATAATCTTTACTGATCTATGCATTTTAGTTATAAACTTCAATTCCTACAATGAGTGTAGAAAAATTCCGGTTTGATTTTGCAAACAACTTCCGGAACAATTTCCATTTTGTTGTTAATCTTTGTCGGAGATTCAATAATCTTGTCGAGCTTGTAATGTCCTCCCACTTACTTCTTTAGAGAGAAAACTTTTTCTCGAAAAAGGCGTCCATTCTTATTATGACAAACACATTTGTCTTTGTACTTTTGGTAGAAGGAATACCAAATACTTCCCATTGGTTATCCTACAAATTTGCAATTTCCTATCTGCTTTGGGATTAAGTTTATTTGGATGTAAACTCTTTACATAATAATCTTATAACCCCAAATCTCGATATTTGATAAAATTTCGATTGATGGGCATCTCCATAGCCCGTTGATCCACCTAGTTGATGCGGGAATTTCTTCTCCACTTTAACCCCTTTGAAACCTAGCACCATATTCTATTCCACATATACGCTATGTCCATGGTTCACGCTCATGTATTGAGTGAGGTATAAAATGCTGAAGCGCGTGAAAAAGTACGATCCAGTTGCTTGGCTTAACACTGTAGTGCTTGACATTTGTATTTATGTGGTGAAGACGGAGCCATGCCATGCTAATATGATAAAATGAATGGGGGGTAAAAATTCTTTAAGGACCGTATATTTTGATAGTTGATGGTTGTGTTACTTATGTTTATGGATATTACTATGTTAATGTTTGTTGATTCATCGTTTCTCAATGATCATACCTGAAAAGATTACATGTTGGGTAGGATGTCACATCAAAAATTCTGTTTTTATCATGTACCTACTCAAGGACGAACAAGAATTAAGCTTGGGGATGCTGATATGTCTACAACGTATCTATATTTTCTTATTGTTCCTTGCTATTATATTATAATTCTAGGATACTTTTAGGCATTTACTTGCTATTTTATATTATTTTTGAGCACTAACCTATTAACCCAGTGCTAAGTGCCAGCTGCTGTTTTCTGCATGTTTTTGGCTTTTCAGGAATACTGTACCAAACGAAGTCCAAATACCCGAAACTTTTTGATGATTTTTTCTGGACCAAAATAAGACCTAGAAGCTTCGGAGGAAGACCAGAGGGCACACGAGGCGCCCCAAGCCAACAGGGCGCGCCCAGGGGGGTGGTCGCGCCCTGATGGCTTGGGGCCACCTCCCCGCTCTCCTGGCCCTGATCTCTGGCCTATAAATTCACATATATTATGAAAACCCTAGAGAGCCTCCTGAAACACTTTTTCTGCCGCCGCAAGTCTTTGTTCCGCCGTGTGCCCATCTAGAGCCTTGTTCCGTTGCCCTGGTGAAGGGGCGGTCGATCATGCAGGGACCTTGCTGCTCCCATGGTGATGTGTGAGTAGTTCACCGCAGACCTACGGGTCCGTAGTTAGTACCTAGATGGCTATATCTCTCTCTATGCTCTTCATTGCCAAGATCACCGCGATTCCCGCGGTGATCTATCTTATGTAATCAATCTTTGCGGTGTGTTTGTTGGGATCTGATGAATTGTGGGTTTATGTTCAGATTATTCATGAAAAGATATTGAATCCTTGCTGGTATTTTATTTTCATGATTGTTATAGCTTCGTAATGCTCTTTGATCTATCTGTTTGGTTTGGCCAACTAGATTGATTTATCTTCAAGTGGGAGTGGTGCGCTGTAGTGGGTTTAATCTTGTGGTGCTCAATCCCAGTGACAGAAAGGAACACGGCAGGTATTGTATTGCTACCACTAAGGGTAAAACAATGGGGTTCATTCATATTAATTGGATTTACTTTGTCTACATTATGTCATCATCCTCCAAGCATTACTCCGTTTTTTACTTCATACTCTAGATGCATGCTGGATAGCGGTCGATGGGTGGAGTAATAATAGTAGATGCAGGCAGGAGTCGGTCTACTTGTTTATGGACATGATGCGTATATACATGATCATTGTCGTGAATAAATATTGCATAACTATGCGCTTTTCTATCTATCGCCCAACAGTAATTTGTTTACCCACCGTATGCCTTCTTCGAGAGAGAAGCCTACACTATGGCCCCCGGGTCTCCTCACAAATATAATTACAAAAATTCTAAATTCCATGCTGCCATTATTTACCTTTTATGTACAATTTATATTTATCAAATTATCTATCTATCACTACTTATCGCTTGCAAGTAACGAGTTCAAGGGGATTGACAACCCTCTTGCCCGCGTTGGGTGCAAGTGTTTGCTCTTTTGTGCGTAGGCGCTGAAGACGGGAGTTTGTGTGGTTCTCCTACTGGTTCGATAACCTTGGTTCTCACTAAGGAAATACTTACCTCTACTTTGCTGCATCATCCCCTCCTCTTCGGGGAAAATTCCAACGCATTTTACAAGTATCAGGAGGGATTTCTGGCACCGTTACCGGGGAGCATCATCAAATTCCTATCAAGTACCTTCTCACAAATTATCATTCACTTGTTCTACTTTTTGTGTGCTGTTATATTTTGCTTGCTATAAAAATAAAAAATATTTCTTTTTGCTTGTTTGCTTAGTTATCTAGTTTACTATTTATTTTACTCGTTTGCTTGCTAGTTTACTTGTTTCGTCGCCATGCCTCAAGATACTACTAAGTTGTGTCGTGTGAACGTCGACTACATGACACTTCACCATATTATGGGCATAAGGGAAGGCAATATGGAGTAATAAGTAGATGATGGGTTGCTAGAGTGACAGAAGCTTAAACCCTAGTTTATGCATTATTTCATAAGGGGCTGATTTGGATCCACATGTTTCATGCTATGGTTAGATTTATCTTAATTCTTCTTTCGTAGTTACAGATGCTTGCGAGAGGGGGTAATCATAAGTGGCTTGCTTGTTCAAGTAAGAACAACACCTTAGCACCGGTCCACCCACATATCAAATTATCAAAGTAACGAACGTGAATCAACTCAACATGATGAATATGACTAGACAGAAATTCCCATGTGTCCTCGGGAGCACTTGCTTTATATAAGAGTACTTTCAGGCCTGTCCTTTGTAATAAAAAGGATTGGTCTACCTTGATGCACCCTTTCTACTATTGTTACTTGTCACTTGTTATGAATTATCTTGTTGCAAAACTATCTATCATTGTTACTCACATCACTTGCAGAGAATACCTTACCGAAAACTGCTTATGATCTCCTTTTGTTCCTCATTGGGTTCGATACTCTTAATTATCGAAAGGACTACCATTGATACCCTATACTTGTGGGTCATCACTTAGCAACTTGGTCTAGTTGAGTGTGAACCATGGAAGCATGTTTACCTAGACCTTTAACATCATTAGCAATTCTAAACATCAAGTCACTCAGGCGATTGATACGTCTCCAACGTATCTATAATTTTTCATTGTTCCATGCTGATATATTATCATTCTAGGATACTTTTTGGGTCTTTATTTACCAATTTATAATATTTTGGAGCACTAACCTATTGACCCAGTGCCCAGTGCCAGTTGCTGTTTTCTGCATGTTTTTGGCTTTTCAGGTTTACAGTACCAAACGAAGTCCAATTGCCACGAAACTTTTTGATGATTTTTTCTGGACCAAAAGAAGACCTGGAAGCTTCGAAAGGAGGTCGGGAGGCGCACGAGGGCCCCACCACACATCAGGGCGCGCCCTAGGGGGGGCCGCGCCCCGATATGTGGTGGCCCCCTCGTGGCTCTCCCGACGTCCCTCTCTGGCCTATAAATTCTCTAATATCGCAAAAACCCTGAAGGCAGTCCCGAAATCCTTTTTCCGCCTCCGCAAGTCTCTGTTCTGTCGCGAGGCCATCCGGAGCTCTGTTCCGGCACCCTGCCGGAGGGGGGATCGATCACGGAGGGCCTCTTCGTCAACCTTGCTGTCTTCATGATGATGTGTGATTAGTTCACCACAGACCTACGGGTCCTTAGGTAGTACCTAGATGGCAATCTCTTTATATTCAATACAATGGTCATCGCATCTTCGCTTTGATCTATCCGATGTAATCCTATTGTGCGGTGTGTTTGTTGGGATCCGATGAATTGTGGGTGTATGTTCATATTATTCATGAAAAGTATTTGAGATACCTCTGATATATATTATCTCTTAATTGCATGATCATTATAGCTTCGTAACGCTCTCTGACTTATTGCTGTGCTTTGGCCAAGTAGATTGATATTTCATCGGTGGGAGTGGTGCGTTGCGGTAGGTTCAACCTGGCAAGTTTCTATATCCCAGTGACAAAGTAGGGGACAAGATGCGTCTTTGTGTTGTTGCTACTAAGGATAACACGATGGGGTTCATTCATATTGCTTGAGTTTACTTTGTCTACATCATGTCATCGTTCTCCATGCATTACTCTGTTTTACTTAATACTCTAGATGCATGCTGGATAGCGGTCGATGAGTGGAGTAATAGTAATAGGTGTAGGCAGGAGTCGGCCTATTTGTTTATGGACGTGATGCCTATATACACATGATCATTGCCGTGAAAATCGCATAACTATCCACTTTTCTATCAATTACCCAACAGTAATTTGTTACCCACCGTATGCTGCCTAGGGAAAACTATGGCCCCTGGGTCTATTCACTTATATATTTACAAACGCTATTATTACCTCTCTGCCTTTATTTATCTTTTATGTTATTTTGAAATTTATATTTATCAACAATTATCTACACAACTCATTTGCTTGCAAATAACAAGATCAAGGGGATTGACAACCCTCTTGCCCGCGTTGGGTGCAAGTTGTTTGTTCATTTGTGTGCAGCCGCTGAAGACGGCTAAGGATTGATATTCGTATTGGTTCGATAAACCTTGGTTTCATAACTGAGGGAAATACTTACACACTTTGTGCTGCAATTACCCGTTCCTCTTCACGGAAAACCCAACGCATATCACAAGTATTAGCGATCAATCATCATAGCATTGCGTTTTAATTGATCCTTGACATAATTATTGAAATGTTCTTGCTTAACAATGTAATTATCAAATTCATCCATGCATTGCCTAGGAGTCTTAGTATAAGGTATATCACTTTCATCAAATCTACGAAGAGAATTAATATGAATGAACCCCATCGTTTTACCCTTAGTGGCGGCAATACAATACGTGTCATGTCCCTTTCTGTCACTGGGATTGAGCACCGCAATATTAAACCCACTACAACGCACCACTCTGTCTTGAAGATAAATCAATCTAGTTGGCCAAACCAAACCGATAGATCGGGAGCATTACGAAGCTATAACAGTCATGCATATAAATAACCAACAAGGATTCAATATATTTTCATGAATATTCTGAACATAAACCCACAATTCATCGGATCCCAACAAACACACCGCAAAGATTGATTACATAAGGTAGATCATCGCGGAAATCGCGGTGATCTTGGCAATGAAGAACATAGAAAGAGAGATAGTCTGTGGTGAACTACTCACACATCACCATGGGAGCAACAAGGTTGATGTAAAGGCCCTCCGTGATCGACCCCCTCTCCGGCAGGGCACCGAAACAGGGCTCCAGATGGGCACACGGCGGAACAAAGACTTGCGGCAGCGGAAAAAGTGTTTAGGGAGGATCTCTAGGGCTTTTGGAATGTACCTGAATTTATAAGCCAGAGATCAGGGCCAGAAGAGCGGGGAGGTGGCCCCAAGCCATTAGGGCGCGGCCACCCCCTGGGCGTGCCCTGTTGGCTTGGGGGCACCTCCTATGCCCTCCAGTCTTCCTCCGAAGCTTCTAGATGTTATTTTGGTCCAGAAAAAATCATCAAAAAGTTTCGAGGTATTTGGACTTCGTTTGGTGCAGTAATCCTGAAAAGCCAAAAACGTGCAGAAAACTACAACTGGCACTGGGCACTGGGTTAATAGGTAAGTGCTTAAAAAGATTATAAAACAACAAGTAAATGCTTAAAAACTATCCTAGAATGATAATATTATAGCATGGAACAATAAAAAAATTATAGATACGTTGGAGACGTATCACAAGCCTACAAAGGAATTACTTACTCCCGGTGGTGAGCATCATGGGGGTGTTGATGAAGAAGGGTTGGTGATGACGACAGCGGCGAATCCCCCTGTCCGGAGCCCCAAACAGACTCCAGATCAGCCCTCCCGACGAAGAACAGGAGGTGGCGGCGGCTCCGTCTCGTAAAACGCGATGAAAACTTTTCTCTATTTTTTCTCCGGAAATAGGAATTTATAGGACTTGAATTAGGGTGTGTGGAGCCACCAGGTGGCCCCAAGCCATCAGGGCGCGCCCAGGGGGTGGTCGCACCCAGTTGACTTGGCAGCCACAGGTGCCCCCCCTCCGGTGGATCTTCGCTCCTATATTTTTTGTATATTCCAGAAAAATTCTCCAAAAAGTTTCGCCCAATTCCGAGAACTTTTATTTCTGCACAAAAACAACACCATGGTAGTTGTGCTGAAAACAGTGTCAGTCCGGGTTAGTTTCATTCAAATCATGCAAACTAGAGTCCAAAACAAGAGCAAAAAGTGTTTGGATAAGTAGATACGTTGGAGACGTATCAGGGATCAGGAGAACAAAGAAGCGGTAGCTGCTGGTGGCAAACTAGCCTTTAGTAAATTAGGGGCAGCTGCGCTAGAGACTACTTGTGGGCACATGCAATGAGGCGTGACGATGGCACTTATTACTTTGAAAACTCAGTAGACGAAGCACTGTATAACGACATGGTAGAGGCTTCCAAAAACCCTGGAAGGTTCCATAGGAACTCGGGGCCAATGGACATTCTGTCTGAGGCTCTAAAAACCAAAGAGCCCCCCGACCGTGCAAGGGGTATTGGGGTCAATGTATCGCAAAAGAGGGCTTTCTCACTAAGCAAAGAAGAGAGGCTCAGCATGAAAAAATCTAGAAGTGAAATGAAGCAGAATGAATTGTACGAAAAGATCAAGAGGGACATGTATCCTGGACTTTGAAAGGATATTGAGGATTTATTTATGCAGCAGAAGACATTGACATTGAGAGATAGCCAGGAGACGCAAGGGGACGTGGGCATGGAGGATGCTGCTTATTGCGCAACAACACCGCACAAGAGTAGCTGTGCATCAGCTAACCCTGGCGACACTGAGGCTGCAGCTGCACATGATGGTGCTATATCCGATCTATCTGGAATGAGAGATAGATTGAAGGGCGTGCTTACACATTATGAAGGTACGTTAAAATGTGCAACAACCTGGGTTTACCCCCCTCCCCCGGATCGGACGGGGGACTCTTGTTGGATAATGCGCCATTGAAGCTGGGTTGTGTGAACTACCTTGTGACTGAAGTAAAGCCTGGATTCGATGAATTTTCCCTGAAGAATGTCCTAGGGGACTATGATGAGGAGAGGACCCTGAAAGAAACACTGTTAAATCATATCCAGTGGCCGCAGAAAGAAAGAGACTTCCTGGAAGAGATCCCTCCACCCCTCCCAAAAGAAACCAATGGCGTCGTTGAACTAGTGACTCCCTTCTCGCAACAGCAGATCTTGCGTGCTTCCCGTGAGGAACATAATATTCGTAATCCGATGGCTGAGGCATCAACCTGTGATCAGCCTGCTCGACTTCCCGCCGTACAGGCTAGGTCATCGTCCGCTCCTGAGCAGCCCGTGGGAAGGCCTACAACTCCTGAAGATGCACCATCGATTCACATGCCGGCCACTGAAGCAGAAGGGGCAGATGCATCAGCACTTCATGCTCAGCAGACAAACCCGGTGGAACCGCCTACTAAGCAATCGGGAAGTTCGGATCCGCCTGCTAAGCAGTCCAAAAGTCCGGAAACACCTTCTCATCAGTCCAGCGGTCCGCATCCGTCTGATAAGCATACCAATGTGTCGGCACCGCATGCTCAGCAAACCAACGCGTTGTCACAGCCGCCTTAGTACACCGACGCGTTGGCACCACCTGCGCAGAAGCCCGACATAGCTTCAACTGCTGGGCAGCAGTCCGTCGCCTCTGCTAATACAACTCAACAGTCCGTCACAGCAGCACCATCGGGTCAGCAGTCCATCGTAGCTTCACCGGCTGCTCAGCAGCAAATCATTCATGTATCCAGACCTCAAACCATAAGTTCTTCAGCTAACAAGAGGAAAGTGGGTACGGTTGCGAACACGAAGAAGGGCCCCCAAAACCGAGGAGGGATGGGATAGCATCCTATTACAAAGACTCCTCACCCAGAACCAAATCAACAACAATTTGTTTCAAGGGGTGGCTAGTGCCGGTTCTAACGCCATGGACGATGACACATTTAATAAGCTACTTGGTAGTCATAAGCAGACCCATTTGAATCACGCAAGTACAAGCATGGCCAACCATTTCTTGTTGGCGAATACTTTGTGGAGTATAGTTCCAATTGCCGCAAGTTACATAAATATTGCATGGAGAAAATGTTAGAAGGAGGAGATAGTAACATTCTGCAACTCCACTACGATAAGAAGCATTTCTCTCACGTTCCGGGTATCATCAGTGTGGAATTCGAGGACTTTCATCTCTTCTTCAACTTCGATGAGCTCGCTGCCACTCTTGTCAAATGCTTGATGTTGTAAGTACTTCACAAACTCTGATCAACTTCTCCATACCAGGCTGTAAATGAAAAAAAGCTAACTGTATTGTATGCCTCTCAGGGGATTGACGATGCGGAGATCATTAAGGGTGCATGTGTATTTCATAGATCCCGATTTAGCAAACGACACTTTATTACGTAAGAATGATACATGCAAGGTTTCCATTGACCATGTCTCCAAGATCTTGAATACGTTACACATAGGATAATTCTTCATGTGTCCATATCATGAAGGGTAAGTTAAATATACAACCACACATACATTGATCGTCTTTCAGTTGTCGACATACTTTGTATGTTCATGGTTTTCTTAAACTGTAGCCATCACTGGATCTTTGAGGTCATTGTTCCAAAGCGCAACACCGTTTATTATCTGGATTCTCTCAGAGAGTCAAAAAAGCCTCAGGATCTTAACCATCTTCAGGAATTCATGGATAGGTACTGAATTCTTTGATGTTCATATTTTGTATTCATATCTGATTAAAGAATTGAGTGTGTGAAAATTCATCTTCATTTGGAGTGTTTTGTCAAAGTACATAACTTCAGAAGGATGCCGGTTTGACCACCAACTACCTCTCCACCACGAGATTGTTTCTCTGGTAAGACACCGAAATTTGTTATTTTCAGAAAATGCTAGTTAGACGTTCAAGTTTCTAAGTAATCCTCTTTCTATTTCTCTCCAAAGAAAAAAAGAAACAACTTACACCAGTTAGGTTGTTCCTAACAGGGCAAATACATGACTAATTATGTATAAAAAAATTCAGTGTCCTCAACAACAAGAAGGGACCAACCTTTGTGGATACTACGTTTGCAGACACATGATGAACTTATGCAGATATGCTGAATGTTGCTGACAAAATAGTACGAGTAAGTCTGTTTCTTAATTACTATCTTCTACTCCACACGTATGTCACATTTTGATCTAAAAATCATGTAGTTGATCTTTGGACCGATGACCTATGAACCGCTCGTCGCAGATGAATTGTTGCGTGTTAGGAATTTATCAGGAACTTCTTCATGAAACACTATATCAAGCCCAGTACATACTGTAAAAATTTCAGCATTCCTATCTCCCAAGAATAAGTATGCATTCAGATAGTGTTATTAGCTAAACATATACGCATGGATGCATTGTTTTCCATGGGACCAGGTCTTCATATTTCATACACTATGATTATGTACTGCATATGTCCATACATTTGTAGAATTTAGCTAGCATTTTTTCAATTGCATGTTGTGGCAAATTTTGATGAATGCTCTTCCTGTGGACACTATTTGTTCAATTGTATATTGTGGCGAATTTTGATGAATGTTCTTCATGTGGACACTATTTGTTCAATTGAATATTGTGGCGAATTTTCTTTTTGCAGGGTGATTCAAATGTAATATTTTACCATAACCTGGCCATTTAAGCACACACGGTTCAAGTAACTAAGTGTGTGCGATACAGAATGGATAGCACACGTCACTCATAGCCCAGCCGTCTGTGATCTATAGGAAAAGAACACGAGATATAAACTAAAATGTTGGTGATAACTAACGAATCGCAGACGTTTTGCAGCACTTCTACGTGTGCGTAGGAGCTAGTCAATCATCTATGATAGCACACTATCTCACACGTGAGCCTAGAGGAAACCATGCCCGATGCAAAGGCGATCCCACGCGTAAATTGGTCGATAAACGTGTGCGATGATATCATGCATGGCAGACGCATGCCAGAGAAAACTCGTGTGCGATGATGCAGATATCACACACCGTTTCTATGATGGCCCGTGTGGATTAGGTAATGTTTCGCAAACAGTTAAAGGTCAAACACCGTTCGTTCTTCCTGGTTTATGGCGCAGAAGCCGTTTTGGCAGGTGATATTTGCCATGATTCTCCAAGAGTGGTTGCTTATGTTGAAGCTGACAATGAGCAAGCTCGTCAAGATTAAATCGATACCTTGGAGGAAGAACACGATCTTGCAGCATCCAGATCTGCAATCTATCAGCAAGAGCTACAACACTATCACAACTGTAGAGTCTGAAGTCATACTTTCCAGGAAGGAGACTTAATGCTTCATCTGGCACAAGAATAGACAGGTAGGCATAAGTTGTGAGCTCCTTGGGAAGGACCCTTCGTCATCAGCAAAAATCTGAACAACGGGTCATACTACCTTGTTGACATACATGAAGGACATAAATCGCGTACTTCTGGAGAAGAGAGCAACAGACCCTGGAACATCGCACACCTTCGTCCATATTTTACTTAGGTTTATTTCATAGTCATTGCTTAAATGATTATCTAGTTTACCTTTTATTATGTAAATACTATTGTGATCTAAGGAAATAAAGTCAGCCTTTCTGGACCCTAGAATTTTGGGTCGTTTCACTTCAATAGTTGTGTGTTGAGTTTTTATTTCTTTCATCATTGGTCACTTGGGGGCTTCCAACTCATCGAGTTTAGCTATAACATCCCTTTTGACCCGGCACATGCCTTCACAATACTTGGTTATACATGTCTGTTAGCTTGATGCTACTCACAACTAAGGTGACCCGTTTGTATGTTTGATAAGTCAATCACACTGATGCCTATTATGGACGATGTCGACCCTAAACTTATCAAAGTTAAAACACCGGCTTAAGTCGCGTGAGAGCCAACTTTCCACATAGCAAGGACAAACCAAAAGAGTCAAGCCTCGAAAGCCGACCTTTATGTCGAGCCTTGGAAGCCGACATTTAACATACATTTAAATTCATTTCTATATTTTGGTTTATTCTTGCCAGATAACTTGAATCCTAACTTATCCATATATTTGTTATCTATTTGTATACATTTTCTTTCCACAAAAGCCGGCTTTGTAATATGTCGGGTCTAATATATATCCTTATGAGTTATGCAATTCGAAGCAGAACTAGAGGATTTCTACAAAGAAAAAATGCCTGGTTGCATGCAACCATGATCCAGGATTCATTCCAGCTAAAATTGACCAAGTTTATAATACTTGACAAACAATGCTCGATGGCACTAACAAATCTAAGGAGTTTGTCAAAACACAGAGTTATTACAAGCCACACATGGGCTCTTTCATCATAAGGTTTTTTCTGGCTTCAAAGTTCAAGCCTCCGACGTTGCAGTAGGTTGTGACCCGGCAATCGCCGGGTTAGGATCAGTGTTTTCTACTTGAGTCGACGCCGGGTTATTCTGATTAGGCTCATCAGGGTTTTCCTGCGCCTTGTCATCTCCAGCTTCATCGTCGTTGATTTGGGGGCTTCCGGGCACTCACTACATGGACGGCAAGGCTTCAAATTCCATGTCTTCATTAATAACATTGGAGCCATAAGAATCCCTACGTGGTGGAATAAGTTCAACATGCTTCAATTGTGGCATGCTCATACGCTCCCCATCTTTGTTAAAGTTGACATGGAATTTTGTCAAATCCAAGACGTCAACTATCTTGGTGGCACCACACCGGGTCTCCCGTATACATCGATAAACATCCGCCTTGGTGAAGGGCGTGTCATCCGCGATGAGCTCTCTGACGCCGTTTGCCAGAAGCTCCACGTCTAACTCCGGGTGATAAGCCTTTGCCAGAGCCAGTGCACTCATGGCCCCCTTTCTGCAAGCAGATATCTTAAGCTCCTTGGTCCACTCTGGAATCGTAGAGAAGTCATTTATCATGTTCATGATTGATAACCCACAAGTGTAGGGGATCGTTTGTAGCCTTTTTCGATAAGTAAGAGTGTCTAACCCAACGAGGAGCTAAAGGTAGAACAAATATTCCCTCAAGTTCTATCGACCACCGATACAACTCTACGCAAGCTAATGCTTGCTTTACCTAGAACAAATATGAAACTACTTTGTAGGAATAAAATTAGAAGTACTTTGCAAGATAATAAAGAACGTGGAAATAAAAGTTAGGTGTTGTTTTAATAAAAGAACAAAAAAGAGTAAATAACATAGTAGAAAGCTTTTTGTGTAACGCAAGAGAAAGATTGTCCCTAGGCAATTGAATATAATATGATAGATAGTTGTTATATGCAATGAGGGAGAGGCATATGCTAACACACTTTCCTTACTTGGATCATATGCACTTATGATTGGAACTCTAGCAACCATCCGCAACTACCAAAGTTCATTAAGTTAAAACCCAACCATAGCATTAAGTATCAAGTCCCCTTTACTCCCATACGCAACAACCCACCTACTCGGGTTTGTGCTTCTGTCACTCACGCAACCCGCCAACCCACCATAGGCAAATCATGAACATATTGCAACACCCTACAGCGGGGATCCCTCACGTTTGCGCGACACGGAGGGCACCATAGGATAGCACCATATCAACATACAACTCACATCCATAACATCATACCACAATTAACCCAAAGGACAAAAGAGATCTACTCAAACATCATAGGATAGCCAAATATCATTGGGAAATAATATATGGAGTTGAGCACCATGTTTAAGTAGAGATTACAGAGGGGAAGAGAGGTGTTACACCGCTGCATAGAGGGGGAGAGAGTTGGTGTTGATGGCGGCGAAGTTGTTGGTGTAGATCGTCGTCACGATGATTGCCCCGGCGGCGTTCCGGGGCCACCGGGAGAGAGGGGGAGAGAGCCCCCCTCCTTCTTCTTCTTCCTTGTCCTCCCCCCTAGATGGGAGGAGAGTTCCCCCTCTGGTTCATGGCCGCCATGGCGGCAGAGGGGCAGGAGCCCCTCCTAGATTGGATCTCCCTCTCTGTTCTCTTCTGTTTCGCATTTTATCACATATTTTATCTTCAGATGATTCATCATTGAACCTTCAGTTTCCCGACTCTCAGACAGCCAGACCAAATAGCCCTGGTGGAGAGAGTTCATGTCCAAGTTTTCATAAGGCTCCAGATAGAGTCGGGATTTCCCTTTTTCTCGGCTTGGGGACTCTTCCTTAGCCGTTATCTTGGCAAGAGTGGTCGAAGTTTCAGGAACGGTGTTGTGGCGTTCACCAATAACCACCACTTCATCTTGCACCGTCTCAGTCCTCTTTTCCAGGGTCGGGTCATCCTTGTGCTCTCCCTCAACAATAGCATTGGGAAGAGTTTGTTCTTGATCCTTGAGGTCACTCTGGCCCACTGGGTCATCTTGTCCCACTGGGTCATCCTGAGCCGGCGGACCATCTTGTGCCACCGGGTTATCATGTGTCACCGGGTCATCCTGGATGACCAGGTTATCATTTGAAGCATCATGAGATGGGATTTCCATATCAGTATCCACCACGGTAGAGGAGGAATCTGCAGTTTTCTTTTTCACAAAAGCCTTGGCCCTGGAACAACAGTCATGGCAATCAGTAGATGGGTGAAGCATGTTATGAATTGACAAGTTTTATAAAACTTACCCGTGATTGATGGTAAAAGCCAACATCTGGATGGCACTGGATTCATCAGACGTGGGTGAAGTCGTCTGGTATTTCGGGTCTGAACGGCATTGTGGCTTCTTTAATTGGCCGGCTTGGGGGCAAGAAGGAGTTGGACTGAGTTGTACTTGGGTTCGCGCCCGACGTGGAAATGGCTAGTATGTCAAGCCGTCAGAAAGTTCACCAGAGCTACTTCGGGTTTTCCTCTTCAGACTGGCTTTGTGCTGAGTTTTCTTCAAAGATAAGTTTTTGTCCAAGTAAGCTGATGGGTGTGAGAATGGTACCTTACGGACCGCAAGTTGGGTTCTTCTTTCACCCAATGTTTCCAATTCAGAAGCAAACGGGTTTACCTCTGTTTCGCTAGCTCTGCTGGTTTCAGTTTGTTCCTGAGAAGAATCAGCGTCAGCAAGTTCATTATGCAGGCGACCAAGGGAATCAAGTTCTTCTACCTCATGTTCCTCCTCTTCTTCCACCTCTTCTAGATTGCCATCGTTGGGAGGGGTTGGAACTTGAGGTTCAGTCTTCCACCACTCAACATCCTTCTGTTTAAAGTTTAAACATAAGCCGACATATTAAAACAAGCAAAGGGAATTACACAAACTTTAAAGGAATCAAAAGGTGACTTACCTCTGGTGCCGGGTTGCCAGCAAAGAAGGGGGGAAGGCCAACGATTATGATTTTCTCGCGAGTTTCACCAAGAAGTTTCTTAATGGCCTACATAAGGTCACTGGAAGACAAGTCCTACTTGCTAAAGTGTAGGTCATCGATCAGCTCACCAGTATATTCGTGCATGAGCCGGTTCCTGAGACTAAGAGGCTGAATTCGCCAGCTCATCCAACACCGGGTCAGATCAACCCCTGAGAGGCTATGAGCTATCAGGGCGTTGATTCTTGGATGGAGGGATTTGAGAGCCATCATTTCTTCGTCAGATGGATAGGAGGCCAGGTTCTTTATGGATCCAAGCCATTCATTTCTGAAACTCGGCAATGGATTCTGTTGGTCCAGCAACGTGTCTTTGCAGTAAAACCAAGACTTGTGTCATGCTTTGGGGTGACTTGCCAGCTGCATTTCAGGGAATGCACAGTTCCTCCTTCGCTGGATGGTGATCCATCCACACTCCAGACTCGGCCCTCCACTACATTCACTTTGCATGTTGCAATGGAAGAACTCTTGAAAGAGGCTGACACTTGGATTTATCTGGAGGTAGACTTCACAGAAGACTTGGAAATTTCTTAGGTTGAGAGCTGAGTTGGGAAATGTCTTGCGGCATGATGCCTTAGAATTGAAGGATGTCATGGAAAAATTGGGAACCCGGCGAGCAGAAGCCCCTATTCAGGTGATCTGCAAATATGATGACTTCGTTCTACTCTGGCTGGGTCCGGGTCTCCTCAGATGGAGCCCGCCATTCAATATGGTCTTGATCCGGTAACAAGCATACGCTTACGAGATCTTGGAGAATAAGATATAGCATGCATGATTTTGTCCAATTGACGGCTTTGCTTACTATCAGCTTGACAACTTTCTCTCCTCTCTTAGGAGCCATGGTTTTGGTTCGCATGGAAACAAGCTACAGAATGAGAAGGACAATTATGAGCCAGCTAATAGTATATGCACTACAAGTTTTGAGAAGTGGCCGAGTATGTTCAAGTATGAGCCGGCAATAAGGGTGTCATGATCTAAGAGCCGGCAAAAGAACTATTGTGACCCAAGAGCCGGCAACAGGGTTATCATAATTCGTGAGCCGGCAATGAGGAAAGTTTTAAGATTAGTTTTATTTGTCCGAATAAGAGATTTGGCAGTAACATAGATCCATTCCCGGGTCAAGGAAACCACAAACAACTACTATTCAGATTAAGCTATAACTGTGGATCTAATATAAGCTAGGAAACTAAGTGAAATAAAAACCCTATCCATATTGACAACCACGGGATTGCAATAAAGAAGATTTATTATGATGCTAAAAGGATTGAATGCAAGGGCAAATTGGTTGCGGAGTTGCTATAACACATAATGGTCAACAGATCTACGATAGAAGTACGACCATTTCCTAGACGAACTAGTGATGAACTTTGGAGAAACTACGAAGAACTTCGAAAAAAATGACGGAGACTTACAGATCTGAGAAGACGAAGTTGAAGGTCTCGACCATTGCGGATGCGACCACGGTGGAGTTTGACAAGTCTTGGCGGAGGCAACGATGAAGCGGTCCTTGGCGGCGGCTGGAGACAGAGAGCTCGAAGAAGACGAGAGGAAGAAAAAGAGCTTGGGGAGGCAAGGTAAAAATGGATCTGGGGCCCCTGCTGGTCTATTTATACGCAGGGTAAAAACCGAAGCGGCACGGAGAAGCCCCGAGGCAACACAGTAATTTCTTGCTCAAAAGGCGCCTCGATTCTCATGATTGACAAGATTTGACATATCCGTCCAAAAGATTCGCTATGTGTTCATGGATATGCGTCATCACAATTGAAGTGATGTCATGATATGATACAACGAAGTTTCTAAGTATGGAGAGAATCATGAGACATGACAATACCTAGATTTTGATAGAGACCCGGTCACGAGGTTATATGGAGATAAAGTGACAAAGTTGGGAAGGATGAAGTTTAACATGGATAGATCCAAGCTAAAGTGGGTGCTAATTTTGGGGATGTTCCCCACGGATGAGACCCGGCATTAGCATGACCCGCCCTTTGAGAGGATAGACCTCGAGGGCCATGTTATTCCCGGGTCACAAAAGAAGCCTCGTTGGAAAGATTAGAAGGCCAAGAATGAGGACCTGGTAAGGCCGGTGCTGGCTCTCGGATGGGCCTATGGGATGACTCATGGAGAGGCTCAAGGAAGGTTTTGCTAGCATGGAGAGCAAGATCATTATGGCAGAGAGTAGGATACGGGTTAAGATTATGACCCGGGTTTATCTGTAATCCAGGGAATCACCTATTATATAAATGGGAGTTTTTGAGAGAAAGAGACTAAGTTACAAACCTCGAGAGCTAGGTAGCGAAAGCAATACCTTGTACTCGAGATCATCATCAATATCAATCAAGCAAGAGTACGTCTTTACCTCAACCGTGAGAGGCCGAACATGGGTGAACTTGTATCTCTCGTTTCTGATCAACCCCGTTCAAGCAATCACCTAGTAGCAATGGCCTCATGACTTAGTTCTCTCACGAGGACATCTGCCGTGGCAAAACCATGACACCTGGAGACACCAGAAACTCGCGAGAAGAAGGAACCCAAGCCGCCGGAGCGATCCAGAGGGAGGAACCAGCCAAGGGAGGCGTTGCCTCCACCATATCCATCGAGAGGGCTTCAACACCATCTCCATCATCATCCTCATCACCACCATCTCACTTTCCCCATTGTAATCCCAAGAACCTAGAGGAATAACCTGTGTATTACATGTGTCATTCGTTCATGTTCTCCATCATTGGTGAGATGATGTTTGTTGCCTTCATGAGTGAGTAGTCCCCTTTGTTCTTGGGGTATGGATGAACCCTACTGTGTAATAGATTGTTTGATATTAGGATTTAATATCCTCTTTGCATGTTTATGTTAATGATCTTCTTAATGTTGGGTGAAGTCGACCATCCAATGTATGCCAATTTTGGATGGAAGGTTATTACCGTTGGCTAATCGTGTGGTTGTGGAGTTGGGTGACATGACAGGCTCCATCTCCCTTCATAGCGGATGGTTGAAATAGGGGGTAAAATGGAGACCACTTTGGCTGTGTCCACGGGGACCTCTTTCTCCTTAATCACCATTTGATAACCGGAGTGGGGAACAATGGTGGTGGCGTATGTGATACAGAGATGCCACATGTATATACGTATTGTATCGGATCTGCCCGCAAAGAGATATATGTAAAGTGGCTTAGGAATCTGAAGTAGCATTGTGTTTAGGCACCGCTATAGATGCACACTAGAGGGGATTCCAGACCCCCGGGAACGTTTTAATCTCATTAGTCTCAAGTCTCATTTACATTACCGACTATTTATTTTAGTTGATTTATCCACCTTTATATGTGCAACTTCTTCTTTATTATTACTATTGTTCTAGATCACTTAACATTACAGGCGCATTATTTGCACCCTGCAAAGGAAAAAATATTGATTCATGTGCTCCCTATGGGATCGATACTCTTACTTCGAAAAGGCTACAACTAAACCCTGTGCACTTGCAGGATATCACTTGCTTCATTCCATTATAGGATCTCTCAAAGTTTGCACACTTATTAGCATGCTTTGGGTCGACAAAAAATACTTTGGACTGTATCTCATATACAACCTTCGTTCTATTTCCATCTAATGGAAATCCTTTTTGACATCCATATATCTCCTAATTGAAATGAGGGAGTCCAGGACTAAGGGGTCCTCGGGCTGTTGGTTGATCTCCGGTGGGCCAGTACGATGGGCCGCTCTGGGGCAATTACTAGAAGGCCGAACTACAAGACAATCCCGTGTACGGAGGGAGAAGTCCCGAAGACCTGGTGTGCCCTCCAAAAAAGAATGGGCGTATCTATGCCCGGATGGAACCTGACCATGTGTAACCCTAGGTACCCCTGGTGTCTATATAAACCAGGGGGCTTAGTTCGTAGGGGGGAAAGTCAACTAATCTATGGTTTAGCTCTTTTGATCTCGAGGTAGATCAACTCTGCAACCATCATACTCATCAATACAATCAAGCAAGACGTAGGGTTTTACCTCCTCACGAGGGCCCGAACCTGGGTAAACACCGTCTCCTTCGTCCCCTGTTACCATCGTTCCTAGATTCACAGTTCGGGAACCCCTACCCGAGATCCGCCGGTTTCGACACCGACATTGGTGCTTTCATTGAGAGTTCCGCTGCGAATCACCAAAGGATCGATAGCTCGCTTAATCATTGGCGGGGAGATCTGTAACAAGGACGTCTTCGTTCCTGGACAGATCTTTGCTTTCGGAAGCATCGTGCTTCAAGCCAATCCCACGGGCCGCATTGGCCAGATCGGAAGCTTTGCCCCTGGTTCATAAGTCAGGTTCAGGAACCTAGAGTTCGTCGCCGACTCCCGGGGAGATCTTGTTTTAACAAGGACCTCTGCCCTTCTTAAAGGACACACTGCCCCTGACGCCTTGACGTCGGAGGTAGGAAATCCCGCCGCTGGGATAACCTCGGCCCCCGGCTCGGTCTTAAAACCTATCTTGGCCGATGCATCCGAGTCAACCACGGCCGCATACTCCCCAGGAATACCATCGAGTAAGTCCAGGACGGCAGCGCCGCTGACCGACCCCAGTCGCGCCTTTGGTGCCAACCCAATCGAAGCCCCACTACCGGGTGAGCTACTCGGTCGGATCCAAGCCTTGAGCATGACCGATCGCCAACCATCGGTTTACGACCAGATCGGGTTGAGGCTCGACAATAGGGAAATTCACGTCCCTCCAATAACGCACCTAGTCACCACCGTCGAGTGCCCAGCTGAAGACACGTCCCACCAACCGGCAAAGTTGAAAACGGTGTACATCTCGATCTCCGATCACTCGGGATCCGAACTCCCCCCGGACACTGACTTAAGGCCGACAGCCGACCTAACACAAAACCTGGGGCCTGCACGGCAGAACACTATTGGTGTCGTGTCCCCCAAGCCCGTTGAGGCGGAGACCGGAGGTTTCGCACCTAATCCCGTAACGGTACAAAACCCGGCCGTCCATGCAGCGAACATGCACCTCGTCGGGGCGCGAATTTTTTTCCCACCCACCACTTAGATCGAGCGCTTTAAAAGCGCGAGAGAACCCGGTTCAATGAGCTTACGGGAGGTCAAACAACAATCGGGGGAATCGGTCCATCATTTTTGGGCCAGATTCCTCCTCAGCAAAAACAGGATGAAGGGCGTCAACGACCTGGAAATGATTGCAGCCTTCCAGCGGAATTGCTATGATAAGGGAATCCTCAACACCCTTGCCCGTCATCGCGTCCAAAACTTCTCTGAGCTAACATACTTGATGGAAAAGTACTGCACTATGAAGAGTACGCGGGAAGAACAACAATTTTATACAAAGCCGGTCCACACCGAACAACCTAGAGAAGTTCGGAAAAGGCTCGTGCCACCACAATACCCGCCCAGGCACAGGAGTGCCGAAAAAAGGAACAAATACCCCATGAAGGAGAAAACAGTCCTTGATACATTACTGGACAGTCCGTGGCCCATACATTCCGCCCTGTCAAACGCCAGCCCAACTCACAGCCTTCGAGCATGCTGGGTTGTTAGGCAGATCACAAAGAGCGGTGAGGCCATCCTCATGGCCTCACCCCAAGGCAGACGTTCAGTAACACCACCCGAAATTCACGCCAAGGTCCTAACGATCTACGAGACGTTCTCCTCGAAAGTTCAGAGGAAGAGAGCTCTTCGAGAGATCGATCAGATACACCAGGTGGAATCAAGGAAGTCATGGGCAGATACACCGATAACTTTCGGCGAAAATGACCAACCGATGACCCACACAGAGCGGGCACCGGCCGCCCTGGTCCTCAACCCAATAATATACGTCTTTCGGTTGGACAAGGTACTAATGGATGGCGGCAGCGGTCTAAACCTCATCTACGAGGGAACTTTGGACAAAATGCAGTTCGATAGGTCTCGAATCGAGCGAAGCAACACAACCTTTCGAGGAATCATCCTCGGAAGAGAGGCACGCTGTACGGGACGAGTAACCCTTGATGTAGTGTTCGGTACCCCCGATAACTATACATCAGCGGAACTTCTTTTTCATATCGTACCCTTTCACAACGGTTATCATGCCCTCTTAGGGCGTGATGTCTTCACAAGATTTCAGGCCATACCTCATTATGGCTACATGAAACTTAAAATGCCGGGACCCAACGGTGTGATCAAAGTTGCAAGCAACCCGGATAGAGCCCTTTGAGCCGAGAATAAAACAACATCGCTTGCCCTCGAGGCACTAGCTGAGATGCTAGCCGCAGAGGAACTGACCACGCTCTGTTCTATCGTAGATAAGGACGACGTGATCCTCGGCAAAAGGCCAAAGTCTACATCGTTCAAACCCGCAGACAAAATCATAAAATTTCAGGTACACCCAACGGACCCCAATAAAACGGCGTCCATCGGAGCTCAGCTGGACCCTACGGTCGCTGAAGCACTACACACGTTCTTGTGCGAAAACTGGGATATATTCGCTTGGCACCCATCAGATATGCCCGAAATCCCCCGAAGGCTGGCCGAACACAGTCTGAATATAATTGCAGGCTTCAAGCCGGTTAAACAGACCCTACGTCAATTTTCTGAACCCAAGCGTCAAGCTATGGGCGAAGAACTCGCCAAATTACTTGAAGACGAATTCATCAGAGAGATCAAACACCCCGAATGACTGGCAAACCTGGTCATGGTACCGAAGAAAGACAAATCCTGGCGGCTTTGTGTCGACTTCAATGACCTTAACAAAGCCTGCCCTAAAGATCCTTTCCCTTTACCCCGCATCGACCAGATCATTGACGCTACTGCCGGACATGACTCACTTTGCTTCCTCGACGCTTATTCCGGATATCATCAGATCAAAATGAAGGAGTCTGATCAAGCCACAACCGGCTTCATCACCTCCTATGGGCCATTCTGCTTCAATACAATGCCTTTCGGGCTAAAAAACGCAGGCGCCACATACCAGCGCATGATTCAAATATGTCTGGAAAAACAAATCGGCAAAACAGTCGAGGCGTACGTAGACGACGTGGTCATCAAGACTAAACACGTTAGCCAACTGCGGGAGCACGATATACGGCTAAACCCGGACAAGTGTGTGTTCGGAGTCCCCGCAGGCAAATTGCTCAGATTCATCGTCTCCTAGAGGGGCATAGAAGCTAATCCGGCCAAGATCCAAGCTTTGTCACAACTAGCGGTCCCCATGGAGCTAAAACACGTCCAAAGACTAGCAGGCTGTGTGGCGGTGTTAAGCCGCTTCATCTCTCGCCTCGGCGAAAAGGCTCTGCCACTATACAGGCTATTGAAACGAACAAAAAACCTCGAATGGACCGATGAGGCCGCAACCACACTAGAGGAAATCAAGACGCTGCTAGCCTGCAACCCCATACTGACAGCACTTGGTACGGGTAAACCGATGTTGCTATACATCTCAGCCACCAACCAGGTCGTCAGCGCAAGACTCGTGGTAGAACGGGAGACCGAGGACCATAAATACCGGGTACAGAAACCAGTATACTACGTATCGGAAGTACTTACTCCGTGCAAAACCAGATAGCCACATTATCAGAAGATAGCCTATACGGTGTTCATGGCTTCACGAAAACTCAGACATTATTTCCATGAGTGTTCGGTTACGGTGGCCTCTGAAGTGCCCCTGAACAATATAATCAATAACAGGGACGCCACGGGCCGCATAGCCAAGTGGGCCATCGAACTCCTCCCATTTGAAATCAATTACAAACCACGCCGAGCTATTAAATCTTAGGTGTTGGCCGATTTCATCGCCGAATGGACGGAGGCCGAGCTCCCTCGAGAATATAACACATACTCACACTGGACAATGTACTTCGACGGATCCAAGACACTCGCCGGACTGGGGGCTGGAGTCATCCTCACATCCCCCACTGGCGACAACATCCGATATGTCCTCCAGATCATGTACGCCGACTCCAATAATGCGACCGAGTACGAGGCTCTGTTGCATGGACTCCGGATGGCAACTTGGATGGGTGTACAGTGGCTCGAAGTACGGGGAGACTTTAATCTCTCCATCTCTCAAATCAACGGTGAATTCGATGCTAAAAACCCAAAAATGGCAGCTTACAAAAATGCCGTCGTTAAGATATCCGCACGGTTCGAAGGACTAGAGTTCCACCATGTCTCCAGAGACAACAATCAAGCTGCCAACATCCCCGCCCGCATGGGCGCCAAACGCGACCCAGTCCCTAAGAACACCTTCCTGGAGAGGCTCTTCAAGCCCTCTTTGGTATGGCAGGATGACAACGGGGACGCTATAACTAATGGAGAAGAATAGGTCACCCCCCACAGTCGAACCAGATGAGCAAATCATCGGCGATTCCACGATTGAAGAAACCCCCTCGGCCCACGAGGTGATGGCCGTAATCGCACCATGGACAGAACCCTTCCTTGCCTACCTTCTGCACAAAGAACTCCCTGACGACCAGACGGAGGCAAGGCGCATAATACGGCGATCAAAAGCCTACAAGGTCCATGAAGGAGAATCGTACAAAAAGAGCACTACGGGGGTCCTCCAACGGTGCATATCTGAAGAAGGAAGGCAACTCTTGGCAGAGATACATGCAGGCATGGGAGGCCACCACACGGCAGCACGGGCCCTGGTAAGCAAGGCCTTTCGAGTCGGGTTCTTCTGGCCCACTGCCCGGACCGACGCCCACACACTCGTTCAGCATTGTGTCGGTTGTCAGCTCTTTGCAAATCAAAGCCACATGCCTCCTATGGCTCTTCAGACGATACCCATTACGTGGCCTTTTGCGGTGTGGGGGTTAGATATGGTCGGACCACTTAAAGGGGGGACCAAGAAAAAGAAATACCTACTTGTCATGGTCGACAAGTTCACTAAATGGATCGAATCAAAACCAGTAAGTTTGGCAAAATCGGGACCGGTCATCGACTTCATATCCGGCGTGGTACACCGTTATGGTGTCCCACACAGTATAATAACCGACAATGGAACCAACTTTACCGCCCAGGAGGTCAAGGACTGGTGCGCGAACCTAGGTATCAAACTTGATTATGCCTCGGTGTATCACCCACAAACCAATGGACAAGTTGAACGGGCCAACGGTCTCATTATGAGTGGTATTAAACCTCGCCTGGTCCGATCACTTCAAGAATCTGACTGTCATTGGGTTGAGGAACTTGATTCCATGCTATGGGGTTTGCGTACAACCCCGAACCGATCAACGGGATACACACCATTCTTTATGGTGTACGGGGCGGAAGCGGTCCTCCCTTGTGACATAATTCACGACGCGCCAAGAGTGCGCATGTACGAGGAAAAAGAAGCCGAGCTAGATCGGCAGGACGGCCTAGATGCCTTGGAGGGGGAGCGCGACATAGCCCGAGCCCGATCTACTTTTTATCAACAACAGGCTCGGCGGTACCAAAGCAGGGAGGTTCGAGCTAAAGTTTATAATGTGGGCGAGTTGGTCTTACGCCTCCCAGAGAAACAGAAGCATAAGCTCAAACCGAAGTGGGAGGGCCCTTTCATAATTGACGAAGTACTGACAGGAGGAGCTTACCGTCTTCGCAACCCGCAGGACAATCGTATCGAACCAAACCCATGGAATGCAGCTCGAATCCGGCGCTTCTATGGCTAGACCGGTGTCGCCCTGTTCCCTACCAACCCTTGTATTTTCCTTCTTTTCCTTTCCTTTTTATCTACCTTTGTAGGAGTGGCTAAACCTTCTCTAAACTTATGTTTGGATTAACCGAACCATGATTTCATCGGTAAATGTTTTACCCGATAACCACCTGGGGGCTCCGTAATGAAGCCATCTTACTTTACCTGGATATTTGTCTTATATGCACTCTTCCAACATCACTCTCGCGCCACTTATGCACCAATTTGGCTTAAGATTTAGCCAAGCCGGGTTGCCTTGCTCCTGTGCTTACCCCCTACGTTCCCGATTGTTCGGCTAGGGGGTAAAGGGAGCACCTCTGTGATTGCTACGACCGGATTACCCGGACACATACCTCAGACAGGCAAAGCCGAAGGCTAGCATTCTTATGATACAAATTGGTTGGCCAGGAAGGAAAAAGGTAGGGTTGGCGCTTCTCGCCGTACATGGGGGCTATTCCCCAAATAGCAAAATTATCCGCATAATACGGATACACGACTATGACATCTACGATTCACATAGTAACCTAAAGAAAGGAACCCATAGAGGATCTATTTTCTTTGGAAGATGTTTCTTACGTTAAATAGTAATATAACATACCTCCTCATGCACGTTTGGTCTGTTCGTACCACAAGGTCAGATTGCCTAGTTCCCCGAGACAATTCCCTCTTATTTCAGGATGCATAGTAAGGAACACTCCTTAGCTATCAGCGACGGAGGCAGAGGCCGATGACCGGTTAAGACAACGTTTACAGCATGGATAGAGAGGGTTTTGATAAATGGTACATAGTTACATAGATTCAAAACTCAAGGCTGTCATTCAAGATGGTCTATTATGGTGTCCAGGACACAATCTTCCTGTGACATTCGAGCAGCGGGCATCACTTGGTCATAAACCAAGCTCACATGCACCTCTTTACGATCCGTCCCTACAGGCCCAACCCGAGCCATATGCTCTGGGTTGAGTTTGGTAAAGCGGGTCTTGACCATGGCCCACGCCTCCCGGGCTCCCTCTCGGCAAGCTGAAGTCTTCCATAGCTCAAAACGACTCCAAGCTCCCCTAAACTTCTCAGCCAGTTCTGCCATCCCTTCCGGAGGCGTCTGATCTGGACAGAGGGCTTTAATCATGCTCTTCATAGCCTTCCGAGCCCGCTCATGCACAACCGAAAGTTCCTTTAACAGATCTCCTCCGTACAAGCTGGCTTCTTCCTCGGGACGCCCGGTCAGGAGACCTAGGTAGGAAACAAACGATGCTCCTTACACTCGATACAATGCAAAGCACTTGCTGGAGTTAAAGGTTGGATTTTCACTTACAGAACATGCCACCCTTCAATCTCTAGTCCTCTTCGTAGGATTGTGCCAATTGAGCTCTCAAGCTCTTAATTTCTTCGGCGTGTGACTGATTTTCCGCTTTGAGCTGGTTCTTATCCTCCAGACTTCGAGTCAATACGCGGTGCCCGGCCTCTAGCTGGGATTCAGAGTACCTTTGGGATTTTTGAGAAGCATCCAAATCTTTCTGCAATTGCCCTATGGACTTGGCTGCTAGGAAACAATCTCTCGTCAGAAGAGATGTCCTTTAAGTAACTTCAGCACACAAAGCAATACTTTGTACTCACTGTGCGCCTCCCTGGTGAATTTCTTCACCTGCTCCAGCTCGGTCCTAACATCCTGCAGCTCTGCTCGACTTGACTCGAGGTCTACAGACATCTTCTCGTTCTGTTGCTTTGAAACCTACACACGTACGAACATAGTTGTCAAACCCTTAAATTCGGCCGTCACGTCCAAATTAAGGCTCGGGGGCTACTAGGTTACGAATTATGATCGGCCTTCCGAGCCGACCATTTACCTGCAACCTGGCGGATATTATTTTAGCGGATCCATCAAGTCCCGCTTGAGCGGCCTCGAGGTATGAGTCCACAGAATTGAGGGCATTAAACTCCTGGTCAGAAAATATGGGGTGACGTAGTGCCTCCCTCCGTCGTCGGTGATTCATCGCACTCTCAACCTCAGAGTTGGTAGCCGAGACATCCCCTAAGTCCTCGGGAAGTTGGCCCGTGACAGGAGCTTCCACATTCACTTCGGCGTGTACCAGAGACCTTGGTTGAGGATTGCCCGGTGCCTTCCCAGCGTCTTCGGATGAACGTGGTTCTACTCGCCTTGTGAGTATGTCAGTTAAAAACCGTGAGTATTCAAAACGGGCAAAAACGAAGACCAAGCTGCAAGATCGAATACCTTTTGGTAGGGGGAGCGGTCGGTAAAACTCCCTCTATAGTCTCTGGCTCAGGAGCCCGACCATTATTAGGCGCGGACCTTGCTGGAGTAGTTTCCAAGGATGACCGGCGCGTAGACCGGCGGCCCTTGGGGACAGAGGTCAATGAGATCGGAATTACGAGAGACGAGCGTCTCTTCCGAGAAGAAGCCTTCTTCTTGCTGGTCATAGAGGAAGGGAGTGATCCGGGGTAATTAGCTTGAAGGGCCACCTTGGATTCGTCAACGCTGCTCTGATAAAAGGTCCCGTCCACGAACTCAATTGAAATCTTCGGATCATCATGAAATTTGGGGTCGTCGCTGTGGGAATAATCCTCCGGTTGTGGGGCGGGACATTTAACTGTCTCAACCCAATGCCTCCATTGCTGTTCGGAGGAATGCTTACTTTCGGTTAGTAAAAATCTAGAATTGATGATCTAAGGGAGGGGAGTATGAATGGACTTACCCATTCGATGAGGTTATGAGTCGAGTAGCCTTCTCTGATCTTCAGGCGAACGAAATCTTCCTTTTCTCCTTTGAAGAGGTCAGCTAACATGACCGCCAACGCCGCTTGGTCGGCAGGCCCTTGTCTTCGGGAACGGGTTGTGTCACTCGTCCCATTATAGCACCACAGGAGATGGATCCTCTGTTGCAGGGGTTGAACGCAACGGGTGATAGCGGCAGTCATCACATCGATAATGGTCAGTTTGCTGTGACCCAGCAGCTTCACTTGGGCGGCTAAGCACTTTACCTCGGTGCTTTCCTCTTGAGAAGTGCTCCTCGGACGCCAGTTGAATCGCTTCTTTAAAGGAGCTTCGGAGTATTCGGGCAGACCCCTTCGAGCTGGGTCGAATAAGGGGACGTCTTCGATTTAAAACCACTTCGAAGCCCACTATTCGGATTCCTTCTTTGGGGTCCCGATGAGGTACCCCGTCCCGGTTATACGCCACACTTCGGCTCCGCCCACTTCCCGGATTGATCCTCCCCAAGTTCGGGGGACGAGGCAGAAGTACTTTCTCCATAAATCGAAGTAGGGCTCACAACCGAGGAACATCTCGAAAAGGGCGACGAAGCCCGAGATGTGCAGGATGGACCCGGGGGTGAGGTTGTGGAGTTGGATCCCGTAGAACTCCAATAGGCCCCTCAAGAAGGGGTGAATGGGGAAGCACATGCCTCGTAGGAGGAAGGAGGTGAAGCATACCCTCTCATCTTGGCGGGGAGCGGGGAAGTTCTCCGCGAAAGCCTCGCCGTTCGCGGAGGTCAACCCCGCCTGAGTGGGTGTCAGATCCGAAGTGGGGAGGTATCCCTGCGTCTCAAGACTACGTAGCCGAAGGAGGGAAACAGAACAGCTCGCCCAATCGCCGGGAAGGGGGCCATGAGGGCGCGAGGAAGAACCTGGGGCTCTTGCCATACCTCCAAGTTTGTTGATGCTAGAGTTTCTTGGAGATGGAGGGGAAAGAAGCGTTGCCTACGACAAGTTCGACTTGCTATAAATAAGCGTTTATTCCACCGTTTGTTAAGGATATTTCCGTAAAGAGACTGTTGGGATGACTACCTCCTATTGGAGCACAAGAATCGAGGGGTTCCGTCAAATCTCGGGCAAGAAAATCAATGTTGTGGGCCCGTGCCGCTTCCGGCGGTCGAAGAATCTTGGTGTGGTCGGGTTATCATCCAACGAATCAGGGAAGAGGAGAACTCGCCTCACAAGTCGAAGAACCTGGGTGAACAAAGATGCCAAACACGAAGTGCCTCGGCGTTGGAGGCAAGTTCGAGGGCTGCTGAGGGAGTCCGGAACTAAGGGGTCCTCGGGCTGTTGATTGATCTTCGGTGGACCAGTACAATGGGCCGCTCAGGGGCAATTACTAGAAGGCCGAACTTCAAGACAATCCCGTGTACGGAGGGAGAAGTCCCGAAGACCCGGTGTGCCCTCCAAGAAAGAATGGGCGTATCTATGCCCGGATGGAAACCGACCATGTGTAACCCTAGGTACCCCTGGTGTCTATATAAACCAGGGGGCTTAGTTCGTAGGGGGACAAGTCAACTAATCTAGGGTTTAGTTCTTTTTTTCTCGAGGTAGATCAACTCTGTGACCATCATACTCATCAATACAATCAAGCAGGACGTAGGGTTTTACCTCCTCACGAGGGCCCGAACCTGGGTAAACACCGTCTCCTTCGTCCCCTGTTACCATCGTTCCTAGATTCACAGTTCGGGACCCCCTACCCGAGATCCGCCGGTTTCCACACCGACATGAAATATTTTAGCAGTTGCTAGTTTTAACCCGGACTGACATTAAGTATTGCTATGACGAAACAATTTCGTCAAACTCCTTGATCTTGTCATAAACCAGTAGTAATAAGTAAAACATTTTTTATCTTTGTGAGTTTATAGATCCATTATTATATGTCAGAATCTAAGTCTCCCGAAGGGTTTATCAAGTTCTAAACTTGAATTATGTAAATGGGTACTATCTCAGATTACTTTGGCATATAGCCAATTCCAAAGTCAAGGCCTATCAACGCTTCTCTATGTTTATAGGTTCATTGTTTGTTCAACAATATTCCGTCAGCACACTACAAGGGTCTGCATGAATTTACCCAACCTTTATAGGTCAGATGCAATTTCGATCGAAGTCTCTATATATCATTTAGAGGCCTTCGTATCAGTCATGGTAGGAAATTCTAGAATCATTTCTAGCGTTTCTTTTCTTTGATCTGATTACGAAGATTGTGTAATCTCATCGGGTTGCAATGTCCTCCCACTCACTCTTTTACAAAAAAACACTTTTCCTTGTTGTAGGTGATAGAGGAATACCCGACTATATGGGATACCCAACATAGTAGCACTCATATAATTTCATATCTTATATGGTGTTATTTCAACAGATTTGACGACGCTCATTTTCAATGTAAAAGTCATCGTCTCTAAAGCATCACACTAAAAAGTATATTGGCAAATTGATTTAATGTGATATTTGATCTCACCATGTCATACATAGTTTTATTACATCTACTCAAAACATTCTACTCTGAGTGATGTTCTGAGAAGTGCAAGCTATAAAATTATTTTCACAGCTCATTAGACATTTGTTAAACTTGTAACTCAATTATTAATTTCTGCAATCTAATTGCAGAAACATAATTTTCTTGTTACTAATTTCTATTTCATTCTGAAAAACCTTTTGAAACATTTCGAAGGATCCATCTTTATGTCTCTATAAGTAAATATAAATATCTACTTGAGTTATCCTTTAAGATAGATAAATCCACTGCTTGCAACAACACTTATTGGAATACATATATCAATATGCACATTTCCAATTATTTTGCTGCTCGTTCTTTATGGCCTACTTCACTATTTGGACGAAAGTTGCAAGTTTGAGATGATACAAAATCAGATAAGCTCAAAAATCCATCACTATGGAATTTCTCCATGCGGGTTTCTCCAATGTGACTAAATGTAGTGCCACACATCTGTTGTATTCTTGCGACATTTAGCGTCGGTGTTATGGATGGGCAAGTTTATTATCAATATTCATAACACACATCCTATTCACAATAGGAGTATGGCCTTTTGTTCATAACATAGAACAACTATTGTTCTCTCATCAACAACCTCCTTGGAACTTCTATGCAATGGGCTAGAGTGTGTAAATCTCTAAAATGAATTATGAAAATAAATTATAGAGGTAATATTTTGATGGGAAGTATTGTATTTTTTACAACATTTCCATCAGATATTTCAACCTCATTATTTGTTGATCATTTAGGCCGTAGTAGTTCTTGTGATGAACTTCTCACAACAATACCAAAGAATTTAGTGATCAACAATTTAATCATAATTCCAAAGAATTATAATTTACTTGACAAATTTTCTCTACATCTCATAACTTGTATGACATTCATACCCGAGATGGACATGCGGTCTTCTTTTCTTTCCTCCTTTTACTTCGTATAGCTTTACTTCCAATATTTCTCCAACTCACAGAAGAAACATTCAACTTTAAGAATGGCGTCAGCCTCGAACTATCCTAGGCATGTAAGTCTCATTACATCCTTCAGATTTGTTCGTTCTCTTTAAGTTCTCACCATCAACTCATGATTGGTGTTCATCCGGATCCTATACATTCCAGTCTTAAACATAGTTGAACGCTTCAAAAGAACTTGCAAGAAGACACATCTTTAGATATTACATATCCTTTAGCCTTTGTTTGTTTGTGAAAATAATTTTTAGTTCCAAGAATATCACATAACTATCCCAAACATTTTTAAGTTCGGTTTCTTGGAAGCAAGCATACAGTAATGTAATTCTAGCCTTTTGGATCAAATGACGCGAGTCTTATCATACATAGCATCAACAGGAAAGTATTGTAAGCATGTAGTAGGACAAAATCCTTCTTGGCACTCTTAGAGGACAATTCTATTATTACGTTTACCAATCGTAAAGATCCAACCAGATAGATAGCAACTAATCAATATCAACAACAAAGGTCGAACTGTGAGCCAATATTCTACAACTATAAAGCAAACTACACATAGACATTGATCATAATTAATTTCCACTAGTGATTAAACTTAATTAATATAAAGTGCATTCCCACTCAAGTCAATATATCTCATAATTGATAGTGAGTGATTCAAGACCCTGATCTTATTCATAGCTATTGATGTGGACATCACTGTTGACGCGAACTTCGACTGGTAGGCAATCTTTGGCCTATCATATCTCCATATGACTCTTGTTCATATTTTGATGCTTCGTGCTCCGAACTCAGAATGATTCTGCCAGAACTTCAAGACAATCGAGTGTTATCTGCTTGCTCGGTCTGACCTCGCCCGCCTTACACCTCATGATCCTTTTGTACTCATGTGGACATGACGCACTCCGGAAAGCTACGTCATATAGACAGTTGCAGTACTAGGAAGAGAACCTTTTGAATTGATATTTTTAGTGAGAGATCACCCTAATAATTGATTATTGCGCAATCAAAGGGTGCAAACAACAAAGGGATAAATATCTCAGGCAATTCATAATAGCATGGTGTGATATAGCCCTTGGCGTCGGAAACTTCTTCTTGACCCTTAGTGGTCCCCACGAAAGTAGTCCGGGATGATGTTGTAGTCACCATCAGATTCTCCTGCGCATGGTGAAGCCACCTTGCTCCGGGTCCTCCATAGCACGTTTATCACTCCCGTCGATAAAAATAAAATAATGACTTCTGACACACAGGTCATATAAGTGACAATCCCTTAGCTCCAACCATCATGCCATACTGTGATGCACATACCACTTAACGTTACAATATATGACCATCTCATACAAAAACTTATTGTCGACGAAGGCTATACCACATCCCATGCAACCTTGCAAAACCAAGTTAGACGTCCTCTAATCGGTTTTAGCAACTTTTAATTATGTGGCTTCTAGGGTTTAGGGATAACTCTAGCTACCTACGTCCACCAATAAAGGTGTTGATTCTTGTTGCTAGATTAACTTTCGGGGTGTGTGAGGGAAGAAACTTAATAAAAATCCCTAGCCCCACACTAAACTTCGTCAATATGCGTGACCCCCTAGAAGATCTTTCATCTTAATTGCCCTCTCGTGTTTCCAACGGTTCACTATTCTTGACTATGATGAAGCCAAAAAAACTGGTAGCAGATCGTCGACAATCAGAGCTGATCGATTGTGAGAACTTTGTCAAAAGCTACATCATGCCGTCAATGAACTAAACCGAAGCAACACTCGAGGGAAGCATAGCAAGAACATCACCCCTCATTCCACATGTAATCTAGATTGAAACCTGCACCTACTCATAGAACCGCTCATAATGCCACTGTTGGGAGACGTAGTAGAAAACAAAAAATTGCCCTATGATTACCCCGGAACAATATGAAGATGCATAAATGGTTTGGATCATGATCGTTACCGACTCCGAGTAGCAGTGGAAGTAGAAGGGTCTTCGTAGATTGTCCTTGGAGTCCCTCAAATCGTAGATGAATGATCCCGCGAACCACCCATGAACAGTCCCTCGAACGGAAGACCGAAAGCACAACCTCTCTACGAGTTGCAAGCGTACTGCGTTCATGATCCGGCAGTGCTTCGACGTCCAGAGCTAATCATCATAGGAGAATTAAAGGGGGAATATTAGAACCACACTAGGCTTCTCATTATGAGGATTAGAGGATCTAGGTTATGAGGATTAGAGGATCTAGGTCAAGCTCTAATTGATCAATTAGGACCAACTAGAATTAGAACTACAGGAGGCTCCAAAACTTGTGTCTAAAAGTGCGAAAACACTCTAGTATATATAGGTTTAAGGGAGGGGAGAGGGGCGCCTCAAGGAGAAGGAAACCCTCCCCTTTGTCCGGCCAAGGAGGGGGAAATCCCCTCCAATTCGGCATCCCCCTTCCTTCTACAAGGAGGAAGGGGGCGCCTCCACCTATTATGCCCAAGTAGCCCAATTCTCACTTGTCCTCTTAAGTCCTGTTGGTATTAAATTAAATATTAAGTCCTCGTAACTAGTATTATTAACTATACATCTCTGGAAACATTTTCCACCTATATATTATTTATTGGCAATACCCGGTATTGCCTGTGAGTCTCTAAAACCCTGTCGGTGACCCCGAAACGCTTCCGGTTCCTCTCAAAACTATTTCGAATATTAATGAAACAATTCCACAAATAAATCCTCGATACTCCTGTCGTACTAACACTCAATAGATTGTCATTACCTTAAGCTTGTGACCCTGTAGATTCGGTAAAACATAGACATGAACGAAACCCCTTTGTTCAATGACCGTTAGCGAAACCGTGGACGTCCATATCGATCCCTATGAACACGAATGACATTCGAGTGAACTTTTGGTTATCATGTTATGTTCCCTTTGCTTCGTGATACTTTACAAAACCCGCGGTGAGATGTATCGGTATCCTCTTGAGTCATACACATGCTCACTATACCGGTCTCCTCGTTGCCGGTTTTGTGTCTTCTTTCTCGTTCTCATGTTCCGGCATCCTCATGACGTAGTTGTCGGTGTTCTGGGATTGGGGGTAACCAGACCTGCCTGCCTGCGGCCCAGCACGTGGCCCACCTTGACGGCCTAGTACGACCTGGTGACAAACCCCCTAAGACAAGACCCTCGTGAGGGTCCCGACCTCGCGAGGAGAACGGCGCTAAGAACTCCAGGGGAGCGGCCTCCCCAGGTCGCCTCCCGAGAAGCGGAGATTCCTATGCAAGCACCCGGCCTCAGAAGGCTGGGTGATGTAAGCCATGACGACCAAGGCCAGGCGGGCGCCAGCGGGCGCAGAGGGGGCAGTTTCCCCTTTGGTGCTAAGGAGGCAAGGACGTACGCGGGTTCCCAAGGAATCCCCCAAAGGTTTCCATTCCAGTGCAACAAGACCAAGACCACGAGATCGGCAGGACGGATGTCATTGCCGAGCCCACCTCTGCGTCACGCCCAGAAGCTTTGCAGGCGAAGACCACCTTTAGTCAGGATAAGATGTACCTCTTGTCCCCTTTCAAATTTGGCCATTGTGAGATCCCTTCCCGCCTGTGCGATAAGGGAAGAGGACCAAGGCCACTATAAATAGGGACCAGCCTCCACCGTAGAGGGGGGCCGACGAACAGACCAATCCATCCTCACCCAAGAGCCCTCGCGGGGTTGCTCACCATTGTACCAGTTCATCCCCAAACCTCCTCGTGAGGCCAATCCACCAAAAGCAGGAGTTGGGTTTTACACCGCAAGGTGGCCCAAACCTGGGTTAATCTCTGTGTCCATCCTCTTGGTAGTTGGTGCGTATTCGGCGAGGTTCGGCTGTGGAGTGGCGAGCTTGAGGCAAGTGTGGGTTGAGATCTTCGCACACGCCCCAGAGTTCGAACCTTCTTGGGTCTACGGAGCCCCGATTCCGATATTTGGCATGCCAGGTAGGGGCATGTCGGAGTTCCTTCTTCATCAGCCGCGCTCCGCCTCTCGCCTCGTCATCTCCATGGCAGGTGCCGCTCCCCAGGCTTGGCAGCCCGTGGCCCATGGGGACGCCACGGGTTTCCCAGCCGTGCCGGCGGTTTCTTGTATCCTCGGCGGGTCACAGGCGCCCGCGTCCGGCCGCCATGTCAACCAGCTTCTCCGCCAGGCGGGCGCAGCTCAGCCACGGCCCAAGGCCCCGCGGAGCAGGGCGAGGCCGGAGACCGACATCACCTTTGACTCCAGGGATCATCCCAGGACAACGGTTGCTGCTGGAGCGCTCCCCATGCTATGCACGCCCACCATCAGCAACGTTGCGGTCACCAAGACCCTCATCGACGGCGGCGCTGGCCTCAACGTCCTTTTCGTGGAGGCATTCGACATGCTCCAGATGCCCTATGACCAGCTCGCGCCCTCCAGGCCCTTCTCAGGGGTGGTCAGAGGCTCCGCCACCCCCTTGGGGTAGGTGCGCCTCCCCGTCACCTTCGGCACTCGCGACAATTACCGCACCGAGCTGTTCGACTTCGACGTGGCCCACATCGGCCTCCCGTACAACGCCATCCTGGGATATCCGGCCCTCGCCAAGTTCATGGCGACGACGCACCCATGCTACAACATCATCAAGATGCCTGGCAGCAGCGGCATCATCACCGTGGCTGGAGACACCAAGGACGCGGTTCGAGCCCTCAAGCTCGTCTACAAGGCCGCAGCGGCCTCATGCCCCGACGCCGAGAGTGCCGCGCAGGCTCCGAAGGCCGCACCCGCGAAGAAGAAGCAGTTGTTCTCTCAGGAACGGGCTGAGACGAAGCAGGTGCTTGCTAACAACGGGAGCCCGGGCCACACCTTCACCATCGGCGCTGGCCTTCCCCTGGAGCAGGAGAAGGCGCTGGTTAACTTCCTCCGCGTGAACAAGGACATGTTTGCGTGGGAGGCGTGCGACCTAGTAGGCGTCCCAGGAGAGGTGATCGAACACCACCTAAGGGTGCGCCCCAATGCGCGCCCGGTGAAGCAAAAAGAAAGACGCCAAGCACAAGAGAAGCAAGCGTTCATCGTCCAAGAGGTCAGCAAGCTGCGGGAAGCTGGTGTTGTTCGGGAGGTGTGGCACCCGGATTGACTGGCAAACCCAGTGATTGTACCCAAGAAGGGTGGGAAGGAACGCATGTGCGTCGACTTCACGAGTCTCAACAAGGCTTGTCCTCAGGACCCCTTGCCGCTCCCGCGCATCGACCAGATCGTAGACTCCACCGCCGAGTCGATCTACTATGCTTTCTCAGGTTACCACCAAATCAAGATGGCGGTGGAGGACATCGAGAAGACGGCCTTCCTCTCCCCGTGCGGCATGTACTGCTACGTGTGCATGCCCTTCGGGCTGCGGAATGCCGGCGCGACCTTCCAGCGGTTGATGCGCATTGCCCTGGGGCAGCAGCTCGGGAGAAATATGGAGGCATACGTCGATGACATCGTGGTCAAGTCGCGAGAGGCGAGGACCCTGATCTAGGATCTGGAGGAGACATTCGCCAGCCTGCGTCGAGTGAACCTGAAGCTCAACCCGGAAAATTGCGTTTTTGGGGTCCCGTCCGGCAAGCTACTTGTTTTTTTGGTATCGCACCGAGGGATCGAGGCCAACCCAGAGAAGGTCAAAGCAATCGGGAAAATGCGCCCTCCTCAGACCCTCAAGGAAATGCAGAAGCTCGCGGGCTGCGTGACCTCTTTGGGACGCTTCATCTCCAAGCTGGGAGAGCGCGCCCTCCCTTTCTTCAAGCTCATGAAGAGGAAGGGCCCTTTCGAGTGGACCCCTGAGGCGGAGGCGGCTTTTTAGGACCTCAAGCGGTATCTCACGAGCCTGCCCGTCATGGTGGCGCCTCGTCCTCGCGAGCTCCTGGTGCTCTACTTGGCGGCCACCCCCCCCCACTCGGCCAGCGCAGCGCTCGTGGCAGTCCGAGAAGAATGCGCCGGCGTAGGCGCGAAGCAAGGCGGCCCGTGCGGGGCCAGGCAACGCTCGCCGCCTCAGGACGGCGCTCCTGAGTCCCACGTCGCTTCACCAACCCGCGGGGCACCCGAGTCCCTCACGCCTCATGAGGAGCAAGGCGACGCCAACACCTCGTCCCTCGTCGAGCACCCGGTGTACTATGTCAGCACCGTGCTGCGGGATGCGCGTGCGCGCTACCCTATGCAGCAAAAGCTCCTGCTCGCACTCCTCGTCGCCTCAAGGAAGCTGCGCCATTACTTCCAGGGCCACCCCATCAAGGTCGTCTCTGCATATCCCCTGGAGAAAGTGCTGCGCAGCCCCAACGCCGCTGGAAGAGTTGTAGAGTGGAACATCGAGCTGCAGGCCTTCCACCTGGAGTTCAGCACCACCAGGGTCATCAAGGGCGCAGCCCTCGCTGACTTCGTGGCGGAGTGGACAGACGCTCCTGACCAGGGGCTGGATGGGGGCCAGTCCCTCGCGCCTTGTGATGAGGCGCCCGACGGCTGGGTCATGCACTTCGACGGAGCCTTCGCACGGCGGGGCGCGGGGACTGGAGTGGTGCCCATCTCCCCGACCCAGGACAAGCTTTACTACGCCGTGCAGCTTTGCTTCCAACATGGCGAGAAGGTCTCCAACAACATCGCAGAATACGAGGGCTTGATCGCTGGCCTCAGGGCCGCTGCCTCTCTGGGGGTCAAGCGCCTCACCATCAAGGGTGACTCCCAGCTCCTCGTCAACTTTTCCAACAAGGAGTACAAGCAGAAGGACGAGCACATGGAGGCATATTTGGAAGAGGTACGTAAAATTGAAAAACGCTTCCAGGGCTTGGAATTACAACACGTCCCGCGCGGCTGGAACAAGGAAGCAGATGACATCGCCACGAGGGCGTCACGTCGCGAGCCTCAGGAGCCTGGAGTCTTCGAGTAGAGGCTCTTCAAGCCATCGGCGGCGCCCCCGGCCGCAGGCCCGATGCCGCTTCAGGAGGAGCTGCCACCGGCCCGGCCCTCGGGCACCCCAGCCTGTGGTCCGGCCTCAGGAGCCCGACTGCTTCTGGCACTGGAACCTTAGGCCGGCGATTGGACCAAGGAGTTCAAGGCATACTTGCTCCGTGGTGCCTTGCCGGAGAAGGAGGAGGACACGGAGCACGTGGTCCGCCAGCCCACTGCTTATTGCTTGCAGGACGGCGAGCTGTACCGCAGGCGCCCCAACGGCGTCTCGCTGCGGTGCATATCCGAGGAGCAGGGGCGCGAGTTGTTGGCCGACATCCACGACGGCGATTGCGGGCACCACTCCTCGTCTCGCACCCTCGTGGGGAAGCTGTTCCGCAGCGGCTTCTACTGGCCCACGGCACTCCACGACGCCACCGAGCTGGTACGATCCTGCGAGGCTTGCCAATTTCATGCCAAGCAGATTCATCAGCCCGCGCAGGGTCTCCAGACCATCCCCCTCTCCTGGCCTTTTGTGGTATGGGGGCTGGACATACTGGGGCCGTTCCCTCGGGCAGCCGGCGGTTATCGCTACCTCTACATCGCCATCGACAAGTTCACCAAGTGGGCAGAGGTGGAGCCCATGCGCACCATCCCCATCGGCTCGGCCGTCAAGTTCATCAAGGGTCTCGTGAGCCGCTTCGGCGTCCCCAACCGTATTATTACTGACAATGGCTCACGGTTCACAAGCAACCTCTTTAGAACATAGTGTGCTAACCTTGGAACGCGAATATGCTACGCTTCAGTGGCGCACCCACGGAGCAACGGCCAGGCTGAGCGCGCCAACGCGGAGGTTCTAAGGGGCCTCAAGACGAGGAGCTTCAAGAAGAAGCTTGAGGCCTGCGGCAGGGGTTGGTTCGGTGAGCTTCAACCCGTGTTGTGGTCCATCCACACCACCGCGACTAAGCCCACCGACGAGACCCCATTCTTCCTCGTCTACGAGGCTGAGGCGGTCCTCCCACATGAGGTCAAACATCACTCCCCGCAGGTCTTGGCATTTGACGAGGAGCGTCAGGATGCCTCGCGGGGAACAGATCTCGTGCTCGGGGAGGAGGCCCGCCGCCAAGCCTTGCTCCGCGCAGCGAGGTACCAGCAGGCGCTGCGGCGCTACCACTGCCGTAGCATCTGTTCCAAGACCGTCGAAGTTGGAGACCTCGTCCTGAGGCGGGTCCTCTCCAGGGAGGGCTTGCACAAGCTCTCGCCCATGTGGGAGGGCCTGTTCAGGGTCGCCCGTGTCTCCAGGCCTGGGGCCGCGCGCCTGGAGACGCATGACGGGGTCCCCATCGAGAACGCCTGGAACATCCAGCACCTCCGGAAGTTCTACCCGTGACACTCTCACGTAATAATGAGTGGGCTGTATACGCCTGGGGTCCCCCGAGGACGCGGAGGGGCCCCCACCCACGCCCAAGTGGAAGCCCCATGCTCCGCGCTGGTGGACGACACGGTCCTACAATGACTATGCCCACGCCTAGTGGAAGCCCCATGCTCCGCGCTGGTGGGAAGACTAGCTTAGGTGCCGGACGCGGCTGTTCTTTGCTCTCTTTTGTAACCAAATTTGCCATTTTTTGGAATGAAATTTGAAGCTTTCGCGTCTTTGTTCGAAAAAGGGGTGGGAATTTTTCTCCTTTGCAGCGTTTCCCGTTTTGATGTCTCGTTTTTAAGAGGTTTGGCACCTGCCAGTTTTCTCTCTCGCGCGCGCCCCGCGAGCGGGGGCTGGACACGGTGCGCACCTCGCCAAAGCTTTGGCGTTCTAATCCTCGCGCGACACTCTCGAGCGAGCCAGCAGGCACATGTTGCCTCAGGCTCCCGGCCTCAGGAGCACTTATCTCTTAGCCTTGCCGGGCATCGCGACTCGGCATACCAGCGATGATCGACCCTCGCTCGGGGGCTCCAACCCAAAATGGTCACTGGGAGGAGGACGACCAAGGATGCGGTGCCTTGAGGGGGCACCTCCGGAGGCCCTGACTCCTCGCAAACCCCCAGTAGCTTCGCAAGCAGCGGGCACCTCTCGAGGCCCTGAAGCCGTCTGGTCCACAAGGAAGAAGCTGCCTCGGCGCCCCAGCTACACCTCACGACGTAGGAACCCACCACGAGTACACCAAGCTAAGTTATCCTAATCGCGACAAGCAGGAACTTTCAATTGGTAGCAACATAAATACTAGAGTATGAAATAAAAACGCTAACATAAAGGCGCAAGCGCCACAGTTCATTACATGCCCCTATGGGGCCCTCCATGATTCTTGATGCGGGAAGTAAAAAAAACAACAAAATATGGTCTCCCGAGGACCGCCACTCCTGAGGCCTGGCTCCGGCGCCGCCCGCGCTCAGTCAGAGTCCTCCTCCTCCTTGATGGTGGCACTGTGGCATGGCGGCTCGACGGCCTTCGGGGCAGGGGCACGGCGCTGCGGTGGCTCGCTGCCCTCCTTGGTCTGGGCGCGCCGACGTGGCGGCTCGTCATAGTCGTCATCACTCGAGCTTCCCCCGGAGGAGGCGTCGCTGCTGCTGGAGGTGCTGCGGCCGTCGCCAAGGGCAAGTTCACCGCCGAGGACACCGCCGCCGCGATGGCTGTCGTCGGCGGAGGGATGGTTGTTGTAGCCACCGTCGCCCTCCGGGCAGCACCCCAAGCTTATGCCGTCTTCCCTGAAGATCTTGACGAAGAGCGTCGCCACCCCGTCATGTTTGAAGTGGAGGGTACACCTCCCCTGCAGGCTGCGAGCGCGGTCGAACGTCTGCCACCCGCGGTTCAGGAACACGTAGCCCGCGGGTGTAACCTCAACCTCCACCCATGAGGCCTCACTGCAGCAGCCATTAGCCTGCAGCCATAGGCCAGCGGGCCCTCCGGCCAGCAGCGCCCCTGCGAAGAAGTGCGGGAGCTGGAGCCAGGTGAGTGTCGGCCTCTCCGCCCACACCAGGAACTCTTGGGCCATGTCGGCCGTGTGGGACCGCGGACGGGGCGGCCGGACACCCGCCACAAGCTTCCCTCCTTGGCCATGGGCGCCACGGCTACCACGGCCACTCGCGCGGGAGGGGGCCTTCCCACGGCTGTTGGAGGTAGCGCCGCCCCTCACGGGAGTGCGCCCGCGCCCTCGGGGGGCCACCGCCGGCATCACGGTGTACTTGCGGGGACGGCTGCGGCCCCTCTTGGGTGGCGGCGAGTCCGGTCCCTCCAGGCGGGCCTTCCCCTTCTCGGCGGCAGAGAACTTCCTCACTGGAGCCATGGCCGTGGAAGCGGCAGATTGGAGTGAAGAGGCGAGAAGATGAAGATGGGCTAGGGGCTTCGCCTCCCTCGCCCACTTATAGCTGATCGGAAACCAACGGGCATCCCTCCACATTCTAGGCAATGATGACCCCGCAGCACGCGCCAGCCATTGCCAGTCGGGGCGGTTGCCGAGGCGACGTGGGGAAGTGGAGGCATCCGCGTCCTGTTGTGCGCCACGCGTCGAGCCTGGCCCGCAGGCGGTTGGGGCCCGCGGCGCTTCGGTCTTCCTTCCTTGGCTTCGCCCCGAAGCCGACCCGAGCGCGCCTTGGGCCCGGTGGCTACTGTCGGCGTTCTGGGATCGGGGGTACCCAGACCTGCCTGCCTGCGGCCTAGCGTGTGGCCCACCTCGACGGCCCAGTACGGCCTGGCGACAAACCCCCCAAGACAAGACCCTCGTGAGGGCCCCGGCCTCGCGAGGAGAACGACGCTAAGACCTCCAGGGGAGCGGCCTCCCCAGGTCGCCTCCCAAGGAGCAGAGATTCCTATTCAAGCACCCGGCCTCAGGAGGCGGGGTGACGTAAGCCATGATGACCAAGGCCAGGCGGGCGCCAGCGGGCGCAGAGGGGGCAGTTTCCCCTTTGGTTCTAAGGAGGCAAGGACGTATGCGGGTTCCCAAGGAATCCCCCAAAGGATTCCATTCCGGTGCAACAAGACCAAGACCACGAGCTCGGCAGGACGGATGTCATCGCCGAGCCCACCTTTGCGTCACGCCCAGAAGCTTTGCAGGCGAAGACCACCTTTAGTCAGGATAAGATGTACCTCTTGTCGCCTTTCAAATTTGGCCGTTGAGGGATCCCTTCCCGCCTGTGCGATAAGGGAAGAGGACCAAGGCCACTATAAATAGGGACCAGCCTCCACTACAGAGGGGGGCCGACGAACAGACCAATCCATCCTCACCCAAGAGCCCTCGTGAGGTCGCTCACCACTGTACCAGTTCATCCCCAAACCTCCTCGTGCGGCCAATCTACCAAAAGCAGGAGTAGGGTTTTACACCGCAAGGTGGCCCGAACCTGGGTAAATCTCTGTGTCCATCCTCTTGGTAGCTGGTACGTATTCGGCGAGGTTCGGCTGTGGAGTGGCGAGCTTGAGGCAAGTGTGGGTTGAGATCTTCGCACATGCCCCAGAGTTCGAAGCTTCTTGGGTCTGCGGAGCCCTGATTCCGACAGTAGTTACCTATTCTGGCCAAATTATGATAGAATGCGTCGTACTGAGAGGGCCCTACGAATATTTTTGCATCGTCAGAGGTGCAAATTCTACTCTCGAGCTATCGAGTCCCTTGCCAAACTTTCCGATGAATCTGTAAGTTGTCGTTATGATCACCGTGTTACACATGATGTTTGAGCAACCCCAAAGCTCACCATACGGTAATAAGTGACTACAATCCTCTCATGGTCTAAGGAACTAAATCACACGCTAACACTCCGTGTTATAACAATTGACTTGTGATGATATGATCTCAAAATATAACAAACAAGTTTGGTCTATTCAATATGATCGTTCTTCTAACGTCATACCCTCAATGTTGTTTTAGGACTATCATTACACTTAACGATATCCTAAGATCTGGAAAACGTGATCACCAACAACACTTGAGCCAGTCTTAGAGGAGAGACTAGGAATCTTATTTTACCGTTTATCATTCCACACGTGCATATGATTTTTTCCGCCTATTAGCATATTCCAGGATCATAGCAGTTATAGGATGGAATATAAACTCCTAATCTTGAACACGGTAATATAATTATAAAATATTATTGCCTCTAGGGCATACTTCCCATAGTTTGAGGTGCCCCTCTGGGTCGGTGTTTTTTGACCGATCACCGGCCGGACTGTTCGCCCGGTCGTTTGAGGGGGGTTTAAGGTTCCGGCTGTAGATGCTCTTAGAAGCTTGAAGCTAAACTTTAATCTAACAGAAAACCAAAAACAGAAAAAGGAAACCTTGTTGTGAGGTACGACTAGATTATTTCGACAGTAGCACCCCGATCATGTTCCATAAGTTGTGTGCCGTAACATCGGAGAAGGATATGATCAATTATTTCTACTGCCGGGCATACGTCACAGAAACTGTTGTCACGGAAATAGTAACTCTGATGTTTGGAGGATGTTTAACGATTAAGGGCATCTTCAACGTCGACTCTCAAATCAGACATCGTATTCACGATCGGTGGAACAATTCTGCAGACAGTGATGCGGGAACCGACTATCCAACCCTGGTCGCATACATTTCAAACCGAATTTCAACAAATCAAACGAATTACATCAAACACAATGAAATTCAACAAAATTTGGATATAATTTAATAAAACGGATGATATTTCATCCGTTTAACTAAATCAAGCTAGTAACACTCAAAGTAGTTATAGAAAATAGCACAATTCATCCATAAATAGCATGCAGATATCTCTAGTACAGTAATAGTTTCAAATTCAACGAGATAGCCGGATGTTCAACATTTTTTTCGATTTCATCGATTTCAAATTAAACGATACTAGAATAATCAGCATTAGTAATGGTCGTTCCACACAGGCTGCCCCTTTAGCTTCATCCAACAATGTATGTGCGTGAATGGCCTGCCCTCGGTCCTGTAGTACATGACGACAGAGCGTGCATTCTATATAACGTGCAGAGCAAATTGTGTGAATGAATAAATTAACCAACATGTAAAGCAACAAGAAGCAAAACTTATGATCTCCATGGTTGATACGCGCAATGGCCACATTGCCTCCACCCATGCCACAAAAGTTCATGACGGAGTTCTGGATGGTTTATCATCGATTCCTAACGATCTCACATTGTGTCTATGGATGATGTGCATGTCATAAGACGCAAAGATCTTTCACACATGAAACAAACCATGCAAGTGCTGCCAAAAGACCGAGCCCTTTGAGTTCCTAGCTACAAAGTTCACAGATATGGCCAACCACGCTTCACATAACAACTCATCCTCCATCGAGTACCCCATCATCGTGCTTACTCTGTAAAACAACATGAAGTTTGGAAATAAGCTCAATCACTTGACCGGACATCTGCCAAGCGTGGTGTCCACCATGGACGTCGTCGGTAGTGGGCCGAAGGATACCTGGTGCAGAGGGATCCTGGGTGAACGGTGGTGGGGGGTTGTGATGTCCTACGATGCCTGACGGGGGGGGGAGGTACAACCATGTCGTTGGACAAGGAGGGTGCATATGCAAAACAAAGGGGAGCACAACGAAGTGAAAGAAAAGTGGACTAGCAGGTGGATTTAAGTGAATCGGGGGTGTCAGAGTCCTACGTGACGACAGTCTGAATCTCGCAAAGCCCTTTGTTTTGCAGGAAAACGGACGTACGGTCCGCGATGGTACCATGTTGGATGGCAGAATTAGCCCAGACAGCTCGGTCTAGACAGATGCGAACGGTTTGAGAATCAACGGGATGCCCTAACCAAAGAAAGATCTGATGCCTTTTTGGGATGACAAGAAACCAAATCCATTCAGTGGGCTGTGAGATTATACCATGGAAGGTGAGTAACTTGTACAACTCACTCGTGGAGGCCTGCTTCCTACAGAGAGCAGCAGACGTGCAGTCATCATGGCTAGCAGACGGAGCCGTGAAGTTGTTCAGAGTAGTGCTCAAAAACTGGAGTTCAACTGTTGCAGCGGCCCTGGAAAAATTTAGGATTAAGTTTGAAGTCCCAGCCAAAGTTGAATGATGTCATGGAGTAGAATCTAGCATTGGCAAAAGTGACCAGATTGGGGGGCAGATAAGAGCATCTACAGTCGAACCCCTATCTCATCTTTAAATGTTCATAACGTCCGCCCAATGCCCGGTCAAAAAAAGTCGACCCAACCAGATCCCTCTCTTAGTCCCTATATCTCTGACCGGCATCCATCAAATCGGAACCAAATGTAGGGACAATATGAGTGTGCCAGGACGTGACCGGGCACCCCGCTCCATCTCATAGCGGTCCCACCTGCAACCACCCGAAGCGGTGTGGCGAGGTGGCCTTGCGTGCCAAATTTTAGTCCCACCTCAACGTGCCAGCCAGACGCCGACCGGCTTAAATAACCACATCGGCGGATGGCGGCAAGCTTCTCTGCTAATTGCATAGGTCGATCAATTCTCATTGTGCGAATGAGGTAGCTTAACACTAGATTGCATTTCATCAACTGATGACTGCTCATCGAGTGTCAAGTTCATCTCATTCGTATACGTTGATAGACCTACTACAATATCAAAGATTTTTATTTTTGTTTTCAAAAAGAGACGTGCAAAATATCAATGTTCCATTTGTGAAGGACATAGACTTGACTATGAATCTTCTTTGTGATAAGCTAAGAAATTCCATGGTAATAGTCCGTCAGATCCACAAAGGGTACAATGATGACCGAAACTTATCGCTTTTGGATGACCTGGCTATTGAAGCCGGTCGGTTGGCTCCTCAGGCAACAAGGTGGGACTAAGAACATCTGAAACCCGCTAACCCAATACGGATGTGAAAATCTTAAGTATGAGAATTTTATTCGGTGTTTTTTATAGACCGGCGGCCCAACACGGATGTGATGATCGACGGACATGTGTTTGCTGTTTTGCAAATAGGGTTTGTGGTTGCAATTGGTAAAATTTAAGGGCTACCCGGTCACTATCCACAGAAGTTTAAAGGCCCAAATTTGCCGGTTCCAGCTGTAGGTGCTCGAAGCCCCAGCCTTATTAAGCATGTACTAATTTAGTTTGTTGTTCTTTTTTGTCTTGGCTCTATTTGAAGGAAATTAGACGATGCCCCACACGTTGTTATGGGAAATATGATAGATAGATGTTAAAAACCTAATACAAAACGTATAAACAAATTTAGAATTGCTCTCGGTTTATATTTAAAAAAACAATAAATCATATGAAGCATTTGATAAAATGATGTATAAAAATGAAACTATTCAATTGTAGTAAACGTGGTGCCATTTAAATCAAAATGTGTAACATGATGTACATATATTTGCTCTACGCATCCAATGTATATATTGCTTATGCCCACACAAAAATCAGTGAAACAACTGGTAGACTAGTGCACAAATTATAACTTATGATCGCATGCATAACTTGATGGTGTGGCATGGTTACATGAAGAGAAATAAATAAATACCTAGGGCATCTCCAACACCGACCCTCAAACCGTCCGCATACGACCGGACCGCGGAAGTCATCAAATACAGTCATGTATCGCTCCGCTCGGCAGTTTGGACACACTTTGTCTCGCAAAGCGGAGACAAAGTGGGGGGGGGGGGGTTGGATTGCGGGAGTCCGGACAACAACCACATTGGACTCCGACACCCCAAGCCCACTAAATACGTCCTCTCGGTCCCCTTTTCTGCCACTCCGCCACTTCTCTCCCTTGCTTTGGATCTGCGCCTTCACCTCTGCCGCTGCTGCTGTACCTCTCCGGCTACCACACAGGCATAACCGGACATTCACAACTAGCACCGACGCGCCCTCTCGCTTTTTATGACGGTGTTGTCCATCCTGGAGCCATTTGTACCCATGTACACTCTGCCACCCTATCGACGACCTCCATGGTGGCCACCACGCTCGGCAGGTGTTCGCTCAAATGCCACTAAGCTTATTTTCGGATGATGTGTCGTTTTTTCAGAGTAAGAAGGATGGAGGGGTACTAGACCAGGAAGGATGAGTTGTTGTACGATGTGTGGTTGGCCGTATCCGCGGATTTCGTAGGCAGGAGGAGAGGGGGACCTTCTGGCAGCAAGTACATGAATTGTTTCATGCACGGATGCACATTGCGCCCTACGATATGCACATCATCCATGATCGTAATGTGGGGTCGTTATCGTATCGACGGTACGCCATCCAGACCATCGTCACCAAGTTTTGTCACGTCGTTGCTCAACTGAAGGCAAGGTGGCCATTGCACACGGTAAAGGATGAGATCATAAGTTTTTCTTCTTCTTCCTCAACTTGTTGACTGAATCATTCATTCACTCAATGTTACTATACACATTGTGTAGCTCGTACACGCTGCTGTGATGTACGACATGAAAGAGGGACGGTCATTTACGTACACACACTGTTGGATGAAGTTGAAGGGGTAGTATGTGTGGAACGACATGATTCATTATTAAAAACTTGTTGGATATCGAATTTGAGATTGTTGTACTAGACTTACTTGCATGTTATGCATGGATGATTTGTGTTATTTTATATCCGAACTTTGATGAATATCAGCCGATTTGCATGAATTTCTTTCGCTAAATCGAAACCCGGCTTGAAATGTATGCGGTCAGTGTTGGATGGCTGGCTCCGGCATCCATGTCCGCGGAGCAAATTTAGGGGTCAGCGTTGGATATGCCCTTATGACAACATGCATGACTTGATGATATGTCATGTTTACAGGAGGAGGAAAAATAGATAGTGGATTACAACTATTTAAAAATAAAAGATAATGACCTTTGGCAATAGACTGTGCAGATGATTGCCAACCCTCGGCAGGTCGGTGTGAACGGCCCAAGATCCCCTCCCTCCCGAAGAACTCAAGTGAAGGAAGTTGTAATTATTAATTAAGTTGACTATGATCTTCGTGTGTGCTAATGTAGCTTGGCCATTTTTTTATTTGACTGTGTATATGCCTGCCCACAGCGTATCATCATCGTTGCACACATGTTTATGTTGTGGTGCATGTTCACGGACCAATTGATCTATTGCATGTTTAGGTCTTTGAACGGGGTGAACCGGCGGTTTCCTGTCACGTCTCAAGGCAGGCTAAACGAGGACTTTAACGTTAATTATTACTATTATATATGCACCAAACACGCGCGCGTGTGTATGTAGGACCCGTTGCTTGTTTGGTGCAATGCAACCCTAGATAGTCAAAACCGCGAGCTATATATCGACCATCATCCTACGAGCTAAAAGCAATTGTAGCATGCGTGTGCATCCTCACACGCTTTTCCTACTTTCGTAGATGTCCCTTTTGATTTGGAACGCCAAACTTGCACACAAGGACCTACAGTACTAACTACGTACATTGCCTATGTATCTAGTCATAGTCAGGGTGGTTGCGTTTCCTTGTCATCGTAGAAAATCCTCATCCGGTGCACATCCCGAACTGAAAACCTGTCATTAGAAGCATTACAAGATAATACGACACCGGGAGCAGAGTAGAGTAGAGGCACCGTTGTTGTACACTTAAGATATTCGTCCATTATACTTATATTTCACAGAAAATTGCTTTGCTTCTGGAACCGCGAGTAATCCCCTCCGAATATTCAGGTCTCTGTCAAGCTCGTATGTTAACCCGTGTTCTCTGACGCTTTCTTCCACGACGACTTGCCTTTGGGACAGACGACATACGGGGTCGGAGTGATGAGTTTAAGAGAGCTTAATGGAGCAAATGACGCAAGTTTATATGCTAAAAAAGTGAAGTTGTTTCCTGAAACGCGAGAAAAAGAAACGAAATCAAACGGCGGCAACTCCGACTCGCACGCTCGCTCGTCTCAAAAGCAGCACGAAAAAGAAGTAACCCAGGTTTGAACAGCGTGTGGAGACCGTTTCCCACGTGTCCCTTTCGTCTCCACGCGCTCCTCCAGTCTATACATAAGACCCAGCGAGCAGCAGCACCTCGGCTCACACTCTTCTCCCGTCTCCCCGAGCGAGCTTCAGTCACACACCCACCCCGCAGGCGAGGCGACCCAGCAACTCCAACCATGGCGGACCGCGTCCACCCGGCGCCGCTGCTGCCGCTCTCCACCCCACCTGCCCCGCCAACCGACAACAGCGACCCGGCGGCGGAGACCACGCCGCTGCGCTCCACACCGGCGCCGGCGCCGGCGCAGGGCGCGTCGTACATCGTGCATGTGCCCAAGGACCAGGTGCTCCGGGTCCCGCCCCCGGACCGGGCGCGCAGGTACAGAAAGCTCGCCGCGCGGCCTGCCCGACGCCGCATGCTCCGCCGCGCCTGCTGCGGCGCGTGCTGCGCGCTCCTCCTCCTGCTCGTCCTCGCCGCGGCGTTCGTCGGCGCCGTCTACCTCATCTTCCGCCCCAGGGCGCCGTCCTTCTCCGTCACGTCCATCTCCGTCGCCGGCCTCCTCAACCCCTCCCCCGCGCAGCTCGACGCCGCCGTGCGCGCGGACAACGGCGCCAACAAGAAGGTCGGCGTGGACTACCGCGGCGGCGGCGAGGTCAGCGTCTCCTACTCCGGCGTCCTCCTCGCCACTGGCCGGTGGCCGGCCTTCTACCAGGCGCCGAGGAACGTGACGCTGATCGCGATGCCGCTCACCGGGAAGGACGGCGTGGCCCTCACAGACGACCAGAGGGCGCGGCTGGCGGAGCAGGCGGCGGTGGGCGCCGTGCCGCTGACGGTGGAGGCGCGGGTGCCGGTGCGGGTGAGGCTCGGGAAGGTGCTGCGGACGTGGACCGTGGACGTGTGGGCGCGGTGCGAGGTCACGGTGGACAGGATCGACGGCGAGACGACGGCCGCCAACAGGGGGTGCACGGTCAAGGCCAAGCCGCTCTGGTGGTGGTGGTGATCGCCGGGGCCGGGGCGGCGTGCACGGAGGCTCTTTGATAAGATCACGGCACCCGATCTACTACCGGTGAAGTGGATTAATTCGTGTGATCTGGAGAATTTTTTGGGGGGTGCATGCAAATAGTACAATCAATCAGCAGAGCATTCGATCAATGCATGTATGCTACTGCTTGCATAAAAATAAACTTGTGTAAGGATGGCTACATGTCGATGAATCCCTCGTACAAAAACCAGTCATTTGTCATTTTACAATTACGGTTGGGGCTGTCCACGTTCATCTAACTGCGGTAGCTGAAACTTCTAACACTGTTCTGTCAGGAGTGGATGGCGAAAGCCTCCTTCGAACGACTTAAACCTCACCAACGACGCCAAAATTGATTAGTCTATCTTCAATTGTTTGGAAAAAAAAAGTGGAGCCTGAGCTTGGTCGTAGGCGGAAAGAGCGTCGTAATTTAACCATTGCCCACATATCTATCATCTCACTTCACCCGCCAGTTTCTCGAAGTCTAAGGGCATCTCCACTCGCGATCCTTAAACCATCCGCATACGTCTAGACTCTTAAAACCATCCAACGTAGGGTTTAGATCATGTTTTTCCTGCAAACCAGAATCGAATGTGGGGGAGGGGACTTTACGGGAATCCGGACTCGAGCCGCTTGTAGGATCCAAAGTATGTCTAGAGGGGGGTGATTAAACTACTTGACCAAATAAAAATCTATCTTTTTCACAATTTTAGTTGTGGGCAAATTTTAGCAATTCGCACAAGTCAAGTTCACCCTATACATGCATGTCTACGGGTATTGCATCGAAAAGTAAGGACAAGCATATGTAAAAGGATAAGGGTAGGAAGATCAAACGCAATTTGAAGACACGCAGATTTTTCCCGTGGTTCCGATAGGTGGTGATATCGTACGTCCACGTTTATGGAGTCTTCAACCCACGGAGGGTAGCGGCCGCGAGAGTCCACGGAGGGCTCCACTCAAAAGGGTCCACGAAGTAGCAACATTGACTATTCCATAACGGCTTCCGTCCACGAAGGACTAGCCTCACTATGGGTAGATCTTTACGAAGTAGGCGATCTACTTGCCCGTTCAAACTTCTTGGTTCAACTCCACAACACGAAGTAGGAGGCTCCCAAGCGACACCTAACCAATCTAGGAGCCACCACCCTCCAAAAGGTAATAGGCTCGATAGTAACGATGAACTCCTTGCTCTTGTGTTTCAAATGATAGTCTCCTCAACACTAAATCACTTTCTCACAGATTTGGCTTGGATAGAAGAGATTGATTGGATGGAAAGCAACTTTGGGAGGCTAGAAATCAAGATCCATATGGTTGGAGTGGATGATCTTAACCTCAACACAAGAATATGTGGTTCTCTCTCAGAAAATTGGATATGGCAAGTGGGTGTGTGTTCTGAGTGCTTCTCTTGCGAGTAGGATGTGGTGGAGGGGTATATATAGGCATCTCCAAAAATCCAACCGTTACAACATTATTACCCAACTCGGTGGAACCGAAGTGAAACTCGGTGGCACCGACTTGTTCAAAATGTGGCAACTTTAGGCTTTTCGGTGAGACCGATATGGAAAACTCGGTGGTACCGATATGGGTCACCTAGGAAGTTACCAAATCTCGGTGAGACCGATTTCTCAAACTCGGTGGGACCGATTTGGAGAAATGGGTTAACAGAGAGTTGGCCCAACTTCTCGGTGAGACCGATTTGCAAAACTCGGTGGGACCGAATCAAGAAAATGGCTAACCAGGAAGTTGGTCACTGGTTTCGGTGGCACCGAAAGGGAATGTTGGTACCGAGTAGTGGGTCTTGGCTAGGGTTTCTGTCTGGGTTTTAGACTCGGTGTAGACGATATGGAAAGTTGGTGACACCGATTTTGAGTGTTAGGCTCTATGACAGAATATTTGTGGGAGAGCTTATGGGTGTTTTTGGAGACTAACACTTGATCACTTGAGCATTTCATTCACCATCATTACCTCACCCCCATTTGATAGTATTGGCTTTCCTATGGATTCAAACTGATTTCTCACAAAGTAAAATGTAGAGTCTTCATGCTTGTAGCTTAGCCAATCATATTCCTTGCATCTTGGGGTCTCCTCACAGTCCTTTTCCAATCAAACATTGAACTTTTTCCTGAAATATACTTAGTGGAAACATTAGTCCAATGAAATATATGTTGTTAGTAATTACCAAAACCACCTAGGGAGAAGTTGTGCTTTGAATCTTCCTCTTTTTGGTAATTGATGACAACATATAGATCAAAGCTTCGATGAGAGATATAATCAATGAATAGCATCATTGCTTTGAGAGGTATGGGATAAGCAAGAGCTCCCCCTAAATTTGTGCATTATTTTAAATTTGCGTTTGAATGCAAATGCACAATCGATTAGGATCATGGGTCACTCTTTCATGTCACATACAACTTGGTGGTGCGATAAAATTAATAAGAGTGAATAACAAGCACAACACACCAAACATTAAGTGAATGATCATCAAGATATATCTCAAAGATAGTAAAGTTGTAGCATCACATGAGAGTATATGATCAAACACCAACAAAAGTTTGCAACACCAAACGATAAACCAAATGTTTTTGAAAAACAGAGAGGGATCAAAAACAACACACTCTCTATCTTGAAGCCCTATGATCTATGACCTCTCCCCCTTTGGCAACAAGTTACCAAAAAGTTCAAAGCCATAGAGCTACTCGATGCTCTGGGCATGGTCTCCGGTGGCTGTCGGTGGAGTCGAGAGAAGAGCATCCGCGAAGTCTTCAGCTGAAGTCCTCTGAGGTGGTGGAGTGGACACTAGAACTAATGGAACTGATGGAGCTGTAGCAGGTGCTGAAGAAGATGGCCTCATCTCAGGAGCAAACAATGTAGGAGTTCTTGCTTGAGTCTTGAACTGAGTGCTGGTCCGGAGAGGTGAACTGTCATCATCATCAAAATCTATGGAGTGGGGAATGGGAGCTTCATCCACTTCCTTCTTAAGTTCATTTACAGTCTTAGTCAGCCCATCCACTTTGTTGTTCAGCGTGGAAAACTTATTCTCCACAATCCTCACAAGGCTATCTTGATTGAGTTGAATGGTCTTGATGTCCTTCTGCATGCTCTGAATTGTGCTGATAAGAAATTCTATTTGCTCATTCCTTGTTCTAGGAGCCTGAGCACTGGTGGCTCTAGCTGCTTCAGCCTCTGCCTGTGCAGTAGATGAAGTGGGATGACTAGGGTCCATCACCACGACATTATCAACTATGGCTGGAGTGGCAAATGGGGACGATCAAGTGCATACACATTCTTCTCCAACTTGGAGTTAATGAGCATATGAATGTATGGTGCATATCCACAAGATCTCTTCTGGTCTGCAGCTGTCCTCTTCACTGTCTCTACAATCAAGTCCATCACTCTTATCCTGGTATGGGAGTCTATGTGATGCAGCATGTTGATGGAGTACCCCCTTATCATCTTATCATCTCCAGATTTGGGCATCAAGGTATGCCTCAAAATGGTGTTAATGGTGGGTAGTCCTGCTTGCTGGAAATAGACAGACCCAAGCTTATGTGAATGCACATGTGAAGCAGGGATTTCCTTGTACATATTTGCCATGGAGTTATGGTTCATCTTGGATTCAGAGTAGACATCCAAATCTTCCTCCTATACCTGTGGAGCTCCTAATATGGTAGCCCACTCATCAATTGTTGATTGGTACCTCTCTCACTGGCGGATCCTTTTGGGGACCATACTGGGCCATGGCCCGGTCTATCAAAAGTGCAAAAACTAAGTAGCAGTGCATGTGGTCATTTGATTCATTTCATCTGAATTTTTTATTTGGCCCAGATAACGAGAGGCTGTCATCAACTCTCTGTCCTTGCTACGTTGTGGGCCGGAGGTTGGCGATGGGCAATGCCCAGTGACCGAGATGGTGCAGATACCAACCTCCAAATTTTTCCAATCCTCAGAAAAAAAATCTCACCTAGCTTTATAATTCTTTTGGCTCTAAAAAGACCTCACCTAGATCTCAAATTCTTTTCACTCTAAAAAAATCCTACCTAGTTCTTCCATTACTTCCAGTTATTTTTTCAGATCTGTACTCTATTAGTATATGAATCTGAAAAACCATGTTATTTATTTGTGCTTGATATCTTTGCTTGGCATTTTAAACGTCGGCCCCTCCTATGTTTGGTGTCACGCTCCGCCTCTGACTTCTCTCCTTCTGTCATCCAAACAATCCTGCCATCTGGATAAAAGTGTGCAGTGGAATAAAACTGCATGATCATCTCATCATTCCATGCTGAAAATTCTCTGCCAACAAAGTTTGCAAGATCAATGCACTGGAAGTTGTCTCTGACACTGGGAAAGAAATCTTCATTGTCCTTGATGAAATTCCAGTCGACATATCTCATGTCACTGACAGCTGGGCTCTTGTCCAATAGGACAGTCTCATAAAAGTCCTGATGTTCCTTGGTGTGGAATCTGGCATCCACAGCAGTCCTTCTCTTGGAGGCATAGGGATCGGCAGCTCTCCACGTCCTCAGCCCTGAGTCCTTCCTCTTCTTCATATCCTCTGCAACTTGGTGATCATCATTATGAATAGGCAAGTGGGGCCTCAGCTTCCTCAAAACAGATATGTCCTCCTCTTCTTCTATCATGGTGGACTTCTTGTTCTTAGCAGCACTAGGAATGTCTCTGGTAGACTTCTTTGATTTGGAGGCTGCAACAGTCTTCTTGGGAGCAGACTTGGTGTTCTTTGCTGGAACATCCTTGGGCATAGCATCTGCCATCAATTTCTTCTTCTTAGCTGGAGGGGCTTTGGCAGCTGGTTCCTCCTCCTCCTCTTGTTCCTCAGCTTCTGCTGGATCTTCATACATAGAGATTGGTCTGCCAACAACATGTATGATTCTCTTCCTGATCCTCTTCTTCTCTCCTGCCCTTTTGGACTTAGAACTCTTTGCTTGCTCAACAGAAATAGATGTGTTACCCTTGGCACTTTCAGGAGCTCTCCTAGCATCAGTGCTAGCATATTCCTTTCTGACAGCTCTCTTTGTAGAAGTAGCCTCTGCAGTTGTGCTCTTGGCAGCTTTGTCTTTCTGCTTCTTGGCTAAAAAATTTTCTGGCACAAAATCAGCATCCTGCTCATCTGAGTTCAACTTCTTCCTTGCCCTGGTGGCAGCCTTGGGCAGGTTAGGAGAACTAGGCACATCATCATAAGAGGATGAACTTCCTTCAGGGCTTGTGCCTGCACTCATGTCCACATCTCCTTCTCTGAAGTTCTTCTGACTGTCATCTGAACCAGACATGCTGACCCTGTGAATAGAGTATAGAAGAGTAGATAGATTGAGCATTACAAAATATTGGAGTTTTTTTAATCAAAATTTGAACTCAAATTCTTAGTTTTGAATTTAAGCTAAGTGGGTTTTGGTACCACCGAGTTAGAAAAATCGGAGCCACTGAGACAGACACTCTCCTGTTACAGGAACTTGGCAGCCCTTTTCGGTGAGACCGAAAAGTGGCACCGGTTCCACCGAGAGCGTTCTCGGTTGCCCTAATTTGCATATCGGTAAGACCGATATATTCAACTCGGTGTCACCGAGACACACATGGCGGAAACCTAACCCTAAATTTTTTCGTTCTTCTACTTTAATGGAGGCTTTTCGAGGACGGATCAATCTCATACTGTGGCTTATAGATAAAACTACCCTAATGCGCTAGAATCGGATAGGGGAGCGCAAAGGGGATCGGATTCTCACCCTAATTCGGTGAAGAGTCCTCTATGGCGAAGACGGCAGTGAAGATTCCATCGACGGCGAGGATCCCAACGGCGAGGGTGCACGGGGAGTCAAGGGCGACGACCAGGGGTCCACGTGAGGCAGCTAGGGTTTGGAGGAATCGGACGTTTGAAGGTTTAATTTCAAAAGTCGGGTCCGCCAGAGTATATACCCTTGGCTGTCGGTGACACCGGTTCAAAATTATCGATGCCACCGAGTTCCTCAACTGTCAGTTGACAAGGAAACTCGGTGAAGCCGAGAATATGGAATCGGTGTTACCGAGATAGGAAAATCAGATCAACCCTAGTGCATCGGTGAGACCGAGATTTTTGTGTTGGTTCCACCGAGTTGCACTTGGGAGGTTTTGGTGGTCAGCTCTTGACGAAACGGAACTCCGAGTGCTCCTCACACAGAGGGTTCGAGAAGTGCTTGTTCAAGTTTTGTGATGAAGCAAGAATAGAACTTGAGACAAGAAAGCATAGATAGCTAGAGAGGGGTCCTAGGCATTCTTGTACATCCAATTGGTCAAAAGAAAAACAAGAACCAAATAGCAACAATTGGATGTCCTCAAATGAGAAAAGATATGCATACCAACATGCTCACACAATAAGATGTCCAATGAAATCATGGCGCAAAACCACTCTAGCATCTAAGAAGCACTTTGGCGATGACGGAGTCATCTATATATGAGTATATTGACTTAGGAGTCAAGTAAGAATACTTGATCATAGGTCATACTCATCGTTTAAGCACAAGTTGGGTTACCACTTTTACATAAAGCATTTAATGTTGTCACATTCTTAAGAGACACTTTAACTCAAGTCTTAGAGTAAAGCTCCCCCTTGATGTGACATCCCCCCTAAGAGGGGTAAACTAACCTTGGGTTTTGTCGTAGAAGACTTCATGTGGGTGATGTAGTGATGGATGCTCATAGTTGATGAAGATCATCTTGAGTTGGGAGCCATCCTCGTTGTTTCTTACTCTTCTCACCTACATGGGTTAGTCCCAAACAAGAGATATATGCAAGGATATCTATAGACATGGAGTGCAATGTATACATGATGCTATCCATGGATTCTTTCATTACCTTGTCTCTTGCTTACCTTTGAGGGAATGTGTGACTCCTTGAGCTATTGCATAGAGTTGGAGTTGATTGCAAATAGCTCTTGCCAATAATGAATAAGAGTGAATTTCATTGGCGGAGTCAGCTGACGTGGCTTGAGACTGCATCGGTATTTCCCCAAAGAGGAAGGGATGATGTAGCACAGCGACGATAAGTATTTCCCTCAGTTATGAAACCAAGGTATCAAACCAGTAGGAGGATCACCAACACCACGTAAACAACACCTGCACACAAAGAACAAATACTTGCAACCCGACGCGAAAGAAAGGTTGTCAATCTCTCTACGATAGAAAGATAGATTAGGATAAGATAGTTTGGATAGATAGATCTCTCGAGAACACAAAATAAAAGAGGCAAATAAAAAGTGCAGCAAGGTATTTTTGGGTTTTTGGAATAATAGAACTGAAAACAAAAGCGGCAAAAAGATAGATCGGAAAGCAAGATGTTGGAAAAGTAGACCCGGGGGCCGTAGGTTTCACTAGTGGCTTCTCTTATGAGTATAACACACGATGGGTGAGCAAATTACTGTTGTGCAATTGATAGAAGATCAAATAATCATGACGAGATCCAAGGCGATGATCATTATATAGGCATCACGTCCAAGATTAGTAGACCGAAACGATTCTGCATCTACTACTATTACACCACACATCGACCGCTATCCAGCATGCATCTAGTGTATTAAGTTCATGGAAAAATGGAGTAATGCAATAAGAACGGTGACATGATGTAGACAAGATCTATTCATGTAGGAATAGACCCCATCTTGTTATCCTTAATAGCAACGATACATGCGTGCCTCGCTGCCCCTTCTGTCACTGGGAGAGGACACCGCAAGATCGAACCCATCACAAAGCACCTCTTCCCATGGCAAGAAAAATCGATCTAGTTGGCCTAACTAAACCAAAGATTCGAAAAAGAAATACAAGGCTATAAGTAATCATGCATATAAGAGATCAAAGAAGACTCAAATAATGTTCATGGATAGAAACTGATCATGAACTCAAAATTCATCGGATCCCAACAAACACACCGCAAAAGTTTACATCAAATAGATCTCCAAGAGACCATTGTATTGAGAATCAAAAGAGAGAGAGGAAGCCATCTAGCTACTGCCTACGGACCCGTAGGTCTATGGTGGACTACTCACGCATCATCGGAGAGGCACCAATGAGGATGATGAACCCCTCCGTGATGGTGTTAGATTGGATCTCGCGATTCTGGAACTTGTGGCAGCTGGATGTGTTTTTCGTCGACTCCTCTAGGGTTTCTGGAATATTTGGGTATTTATAGGCATCAGAGACGGTGGAGAGGCATCCCGAGGAGGGCACAACCCACCAGGCCGCGCCAGGGGCCTCTGGCGCGCCCTGGTGGTTGTGGTCTCCTCGACCCTCCCCTCTGGCACTTCTTTGGCCCACTGGATGTCTTCTGGCCCAAAAAAACTCTCCAAAAAGTTTCGTGGTGTTTGGGCTTCGTTTGGTACTGATATTCTGCGAAGTAAAAAACAAGCAAAAACAACAACTGGCACTTTGGCACTATGTCAATAGGTTAGTCCCAAAAAATGATATAAAGTTGCTATAAAATGATTGTAAAACATCCAAGATTGATAATATAACAGCATGGAACAAGCAAAAATTATAGATACGTTGGAGACGTATCAGCATCCCCAAGCTTAATTCCTACTCGTCCTCGAGTAGGTAAATGATAAAAAAAGAATTTTTGATGTGGAATGCTGCCTAACATGTTCATCACATAATCTTTTCCTTTGTAGCATGGACATTTGGACTTTTAAATGGTTCAAAGCAATAGTCTAGTTTTGACATAAAGACTTTAATACTCAAGCATGCCAACAAGCAACGATGTCTTTCAAAATATCAACACTAAAGAAAGTTATCCCTAGCCCATCATGCACAATCATTGATCCATTCATGAAACACACTCAAATATTAACTATACCCAATGCTCAAGCATGATCATAGTGCCCCCTAGTTGGTGCTTTGTAAGAGAAGATGGAGACTCAAATAAAAAATAAAAATTGCATAAAGTAAATAGATAGGCCCTTCGCAGAGGGAAGTAGGGATTTGTAGAGGTGCCAGAGCTCAAAGTTTAAATTGAGAGAGAAAAATATTTTGAGTGGCATGCCTTTCCTGTCAACGAAAATGACAAAGTAGTTCACAATACTTCCATGCTAGATATATCATAGGCGGTTCCCAAACATAAAGTAAAGTTTATTCCTTTTTCCACCATTCTTTCACAATCCATGGCTGGCCGTATCCACGGTTGCCTTCCATACCAGCACTTTCCAAGGAATTTATTATTTGACAACAAAAAAGTAAATTTTCTTTTCCATTTCAGGACTGGGCATCCCTATTACCGCCGTACTCTCGTGCAATGACAAGTGAATAAACACTCATCTTGAGAATAACACATCTAGCATGGAAAAATATTGGACACCCCCTACCGTTTCATGAGCGGTACGAGCACACAAAAAGGAAATTCATTTTGAAAATTAGAGATGGCACATACAAATTTGCTTAGAACGGCAAGGAAATACCGCATATAGGTAGGTATGGTGGACTCATAAGGCAAGACTGGGTTTAAGGATTTTGGATGCACAAGTAGTATTTCTACTTAGTATAAGTGGAGGCTAGCAAATAGATTGAGAAGCAACCAACCAAGAAACGAAAATTCACATAAACGAGCATTGAGAATAACTAACACCGAATAATGCACCATAAGTAGGATGTAATTTCATTGCATAACTATTGACTTTCATACTTTCATAGGGAATCACAAACCTTAACACCAATATTCTTACTAAAGCATAATTACTCACTAACATGACTCACATATTACTATCATCATGTCTCAAAACTATTACAAGGACTCAAGTTTAATTTGTCCAATGATCTTCATGAAAGTTTTTATTATATCCCTCTTAAATATCTATCACTTTGGGACTAGTTTCATATATTGCCATTGCTTTTTGACAAGCTCAAACAAATCTAAGTGAAGCACATGAGCATAAAGATTTCATCTCTCAAAAAGGTATAAGTGAAGCATGAGAGGATTTCTTCAAAATTTACTAGCTCTCAAATTAATCTAAGTGAAGCATGAGAGTATTTCTACAAAAATTTCCAAGCACACCGTGCTCAAAAAGATATAAGTGAAGCACTAGAGCAATTCCATAGCTCAAAAAATTTAAGTGAAGCATATAGAGCAATTCTAGCAAATCATAGCATAATTTTGGCTCTCTCAAATAGGTGTGTCCAGCAAGGATACTAAAGACAAACTAAAAAGCAAAGCAAGCAAAGACTCAAATGATACAAGACGCTCCAAGCAAAACTCATGATATGTGATGAATAAAAATATAGCTCCAAGTAAAATACCGATGGTCGTTAGAAGAAAGAGGGGATGCCACTCGGGGCATCCCCAATTTTAGTTGCTTGTTTCTCTTTGGATATATCTTGGGGGTGCTGTAGCATCCCCAAGCTTAGGCTCTTTTCACTCCTTATTCCTTCATCCATCGTGATCTCACCCAAAACTTGAAAACTTCAATCACACAAAACTCAACAAAACCTTCGTGAGATCCGTTAGTATAATAAAGAAAATAACTACTTTAAGTACTGTTGCAAACCCATTCATATTTTATTATTGCATTATACCTACTATATTTTAACTTTACCATGGCTCATACCCTTCAATACAAACCATAGATTCATCAAAACAAGCACACAATGCAAAACAGAATCTGTCTTAAACAGAATAGTCTGTAGTAATCTGTACTCTAACCATACTTCTGTAACTCTAAAAATTCTGAAGAATTAAGACAACATAAAGAATTTGTATAGCAACACTGAGTTAAAATTTCAGATCATTATCATGTTCCAGTAAAAAAATGAAAATTTGCACACTAGAGGCAAAATTTCTGTTTCAGATTCAGCGTTGTTTCTACTCATCTTATGAATCATCGTAAAGGCTTTACTTGGCACAACCACTAAATAAAACATAAAAAACACAATCATAACAGAGGCATAATTTTGTCAACACTCAAAAACAGAAAGAAAAAGAAGAAAATAATTTATTCATTGGGTTGCCTCCCAACAAGCGCTATCGTTTTACGCCCCTAGCTAGGCATAAGGCATAGATTCAAGTATTGTCATCTTTGTTTTTTAACTGTTCAATCACACAACTAGATTTCTTCAAGAATTTAGCATGCATACTTTCAATGACAACGCTTCTAGGAATAAGATCGAAAAATTCATTCTTGTAAATAGAGTCTTTTACAATTTCAACAAAATTGGGATGAATACCAATCATTTTAAGATCTCCCTTGTGGCTACTAGATGTAGCACCTTTGTTCTTAGTGACTTGCGTGGTCTTGAAACTTTTTACGGGAGTTTTTTCAATAGTTTTAACAGAATAAAAGGTCGAACCTAAGTTACTAAAAATTTCTTCTAACTTATCAATCCGGTAAGGACTTTCTTCTATTCTTTCGTTAACTACGGTTTCCTTTTCCTTCAACAATTTAAAGGCATCTTCCGCTTTTGACCCAATTTTATTAGCAAGATTATTCATTTTCTTATCCAAATTTTCAAGATGTTCTTTGGTAATCATCTTCTTTTCAATAACATCTAGCCTTTCCATAACATGTTCAAGGGTTAAAGTTGTTTCATTAATCATGAGAGATGACGATCCCACTAAACTTCCCATAGCATTAAAAGAATCCAAAGATGGACACATCAAGAAATTCCCACTGGTAATCGTATCAAGGATGAATCTATACCAAGTGGTGATGCCCACATAAAAAATGCGAAGAAGAACAAGTAGACTGGTTATGGATAGATCTATTATGAGCATTGCAAATCCTATACCAAGCATCTTTTAGGTTCTCCCCTCCCCTTTGCTTAAAATTAAGAACTTCATTCTCGGGAGTACACGCAATAGAGGAACAACTAGCCATAACGACAAGGTAAACCAACAAGAGATCTCACGAGAAAAAGGGCAAACGAAAAAAAGGACGAATAAAACGGCAAATTTGGTGAAGTGGGGGAGAGGAAAACGAGAGGCAAATGGCAAATAATGTAATTGCAAGGAGATGAGATTTTTGATTAAGAACCTAGTAAATGTCGTTGGTGTCTCCTCGGCGCCAGAGACTAGCACGTAGAAGAGACCGCTTCCTCCCCGGCAATGGCGCTAGAAATTCCTTTGACGTGGCTTGAGACTGCGTCGGTATTTCCCCAAAGAGGAAGGGATGATGCAGCGCAGCGACGGTAAGTATTTCCCTCAGTTATGAAACCAAGGTATTGAACCAGTAGGAGGATCACCAACACCACGTAAACAACACCTGCACACAAAGAACAAACACTTGCAACCTGACGCGAAAGAGAGGTTGTCAATCCCTCTATGGTAAAAAGATAGATTAGGATAAGATATATTGGATAGATAGATCTCTCGAGAACAGAAAATACAAGAGGCAAATAAAAAGTGCAGCAAGGTATTTTTTGGTTTTTGGAATAATAGATCTAAAAAAAGCGGCAAAAAGATATACCGGAAAGCAATATGTTGGAAAAGTAGACCCGGGGCCCGTAGGTTTCACTAGTGGCTTCTCTCATGAGTATAGCACACGGTGGGGGAACAAATTACTGTTGGGCAATTGATAGAAGATCAAATAATCATGACGATATCCAAGGCGATGATAATTATATAGGCATCACGTCCAAGATTAGTAGACCGAAACGATTCTTCATCTACTGTTATTACTCCACACATCGACCGCTATCCAGCATGCATCTAGTGTATTAAGTTCATGGAAAAACGGAGTAATGCAATAAGAACGGTGACATGATGTAGACAAGATCTATTCATGTAGGAATAGACCCCATCTTGTTATCCTTATTAGCAACGATACATGTGTGCCTCGCTGCCCCTTCTGTCACTCGGAGAGGACACCACAAGATCGAACCCATCATAAAGCACCTCTTCCCATGGCAAGAAAAATCGATATAGTTGGCCTAACTAAACCAAAGATTCGAAGAAGAAATACGAGGCTATAAGTAATCATGCATATAAGAGATCAAAGAAGACTCAAATAATATTCATGGATAGAAACTGATCATGAACTCAAAATTCATCGGATCCCAACAAACACGCCGCAAAAGTTTACATCAAATAGATCTCCAAGAGACCATTGTATTGAGAATCAAAAAAGAGAGAGGAAGCCATCTATCTACTGCCTACGGACCCGTAGGTCTATGGTGGACTACTCACGCATCATCGGAGAGGCACCAATGAGGATGATGAACCCCTCCGTGATGGTGTTAGATTGGATCTCGCGGTTCTGGAACTTGCGGCGGCTGGATGTGTTTTTCGTCGACTCCTCTAGGGTTTCTGGAATATTTGGGTATATATAGGCATCAGAGGCGGTGGAGAGGCGTCCCGAGGAGGGCACAACCCACCAGGCCGCGCCAGGGGCCTCTGGCGTGCCCTGGTGGGTTGTGGTCTCCTCGACCCTCCCCTCTGGCACTTCTTTGGCCCACTAGATGTCTTCTGGCCCAAAAAAATCTCCAAAAAGTTTCGTGGTGTTTGGGCTTCGTTTGGTACTGATATTCTGCGAAGTAAAAAACAAGCAAAAACAGCAACATGCACTTTGGCACTATGTCAATAGGTTAGTCTCAAAAAATGATATAAAGTTGCTATAAAATGATTGTAAAACATCCAAGATTGATAATATAACAGCATGGAACAAGCAAAAATTATAGATACGTTGGAGACGTATCATCACCCCTCAAGAACTTCTCTAGTTCTTCTTCTTGGGGACCCACATCAAGTTGATGGGGATCCTTGGTGTTGAAGTAGTGTTAGTTGAAGTAGAACTTGGAGTAGCCTTGGGAACCCACTTCACCATGGCTAGGGACTCATCTTCAAGTGTGTCAATGTCATCATGAAGCTTGCCCTTGCCCTTGTGGTCTTGTGGAGGAAGGTCATCTTGAGAGCTTGTTCCCTTGGGAGGAGTAGGTTCATACTTCTCCCTTTAAGGAACAAACTTAGGCTTGGGGTATTGACCTTTTTCCCATTCACTACAACTAAAGATGGATACAGAAGGAGTTGAGGAAGATGGTGTTCCGATCAATGAAAAAGCGGGGCTGCCGGCACAGCTCCGCGAGCAGAAATGAGAATTGTGGCGTGGAACTACCGGGGGCTCGGGAACAGGCCGACAGTTCAAGGTCTTCTGGAACTCCAGAAGAAGGAGGATCCCGACGTAATTTTTCTTTCAGAAACTAGGATGAATAAAAATAAAGTGGAACGACTACGCCAAACCTTGGGGATGCCACACCTCGTCTACAAGGTTTGTGCTGGGAAGAGTGGTGGACTAGCTATGCTTTGGAAAAGAGAAGTGAACCCGAGCCTGAGATGGCTTGGAAGAATGCACATTGATGTGACGATCGAAGAAGGTGATGGATACAAATGGAGACTCACAGGCATCTATGGCGAGCCCAGAACTGAACTCAGGGAAGAGACGTGGCGACTTTTACGTACTCTACATCAGCAAGAAAGGCTACCCTGGGTATGTATGGGGGATTTTAACGAGATCCTATACAACTTTGAGAAGCAAGGAGGGGTGCCCAGAGCCCAAATTCAGATGGATCATTTTCGTGATGCTTTAAATTTTTGTAACCTGAACGACCTTGGTTTCGAGGGTGATGTATTTACTTGGCGTAATAATAATTTCCGGTTGGATGGTTATATTCGTGAGCGCCTTGACAGGGCTGTTGCAAACCCCCAATGGTGTATGCGTTTTCCAGGTTACAAGGTACGCAACGGCTGCCCTGAACATTCAGACCATCGCCCGATCATCCTTGATGTTCATGGTGCGACCAAAAAGAGCAGACCGAAACCGAACAACTTGAACAAGAGGTTCGAAGCTCGCTGGCTTCTTGAGGATGATTGTGAACAAGTGGTGACTGGGGCGTGGGAAGATGCAGCTAGGAGTGGTGAAGGCAGGGTGATGGAACGCCTAAAGGTAGTGTCCAGGAGCTTGGATGAATGGAGCAGAGAAGTGTTAGGAGATTTACAGAAAAGAATCAAAAAGCTGCGGGCTGAATTGGAGGAATGCCGAAGAGGCAACCTTTCAGAAGTGAGTGTCAGGAAGGAGCAAGTGGTGCGGTTTAAATTTGGGCGTCTTGAGGAGCAGCTGGACGTGTTCTGGAAACAGCGTGCCCATGTGGGATGGTTGACGAAAGGGGACCGAAACACCGAGTACTTTCATGGGTTTGCCTCATCGCGGAAGAGAAACAATCGGATCACAAAGCTAAAAGGAGATGATGGGGTGGAGGTAGAAGGGGAGGAGGGCATAAAGGCCCTCGTATCTAACCATTTCTTTGGCTTGTTTACCCCCATGACAGGTACAAATATTGGGCAAGTACTACAACATGTTCTTCCCCGAGTCACACATGAGATGAACACCTTTTTGTTAAAAGAGTACACAGCCCAGGAAATCAAGAGTGCACTAGATGATATGGGTGATCTTAAAGCCCCAGGGGCTGATGGTATGCCGACAGTGGTCTACAAGAGATTTTGGGGTACGGTGGGAGAAGTTGTGGTCCAAGAAGTTCTACACGTGTTGCAGGGCGGCAGTATACTGGACGGATGGAATGAAACTGTTGTTGTGCTCATCCCGAAGGTTCGGAACCCAGAAAGGATCAAGGATCTTCGCCCTATTAGCCTGTGCAACGTGGTGTATAAACTTGTATCCAAAGTTCTAGCCAACCGACTCAAGGTGATCTTGGATGAGCTCATTTCGCCTAACCAGAGTGCGTTTGTCCCGGGGCGACTGATTTCGGATAATTCTATTTTGGCCTACGAGATGACACATTATATGCGGAGAAAGAGGAGTGGGAAAGATGTCTACATGGCTGTCAAGTTTGATATGAGCAAAGCTTACGACCGGGTTGAGTGGCCCTTTTTGGAAGGAATGATGACACGGTTGGGCTTTGCTGGGGAGTTTGTACAGCTGATTATGCAGTGTGTCACCACTGTTTCGTACCGGTTTAGAGTGAATGGTGACTTAACTGAAACCATCATTCCGGGCAGAGGCTTACGACAAGGCGATCCAATCTCACCGTATCTCTTCTTAATCTGTGCCGAAGGTTTTTCGGCTTTTCTAAATCATGCAGAAAGGGAAGGGCATGTGCGAGGTATTCAACTCGCTCCTGAAGCTCCACGGGTCAGTCATCTCCTTTTTGCTGATGACTCGCTGCTTGTTATGGAAGCTACAGTGCATAGTGTGCAGGCCATTAACGGGATCCTACAGGCCTATGAGGAAAGTTCAGGACAGGTGGTTAATAGAGAAAAGTCGGCGGTCATGTTCAGTACCAATGCCAAACAGTGTGTCAAAAACTTATTGCTGCAGGAACTCCAACTAGGTGCTGAAACTAAGGAAGGCAAATATTTGGGGCTGCCAACATACATTGGAAAGTCAGCGAAAAAATGCTTCACATACATCAAGGACAGCATTGTGAGCAGACTTCATGGAGGCATGGAAAGATGTTTGTCTATGACTGGGAAGGAGGTTTATGTTAAGGCAGTTGCCCAGGCCATCCCGGCCTATGCTATGGCGTGCTTCGATCTTACTAAATCCTTGTGCGATGAAATAAGTCAGTTCATATGTCGGTACTGGTGGAATCATCAACCAGATGAGAGGAAAATGCATTGGGTCGGATGGGAAAAAATGAAGCTATCAAAGGAGGAAGGCGGCCTTGGGTTTCGAGACCTCCATTCATTTAACTTGGCCATGCTCGCGTGCCAAAGTTGGCGATTACTCCAAGCCCCAGACTCACTTTGTGCGCGTGTCTTACGAGCCAAGTATTATCCAAGTGGGAACTTGCTAGATGTTGAACCAATGACGGGTATGAGCTACATTTGGCGTAGTATCCTAAAAGGGTTGCAAGTACTCAAGGAAGGGATCATTTGGCGGATTGGGGACGAAACTAATGTGAGGATCTGGGAGGACCCGTGGTTACCAAGAGGGACTTCTCGTAGACCGGCCTCGCATCAGGGTGCAAATTTGCTCACCAAAGTTTCTGAATTAATTGATCCAGGTACAGGGAGGTGGGATATAGACTTGGTGCAAAATTGTTTTCATCCGGATGATGTGCAGACTATCCTCCGAATTCCAATTTGTGACCAAGCTGAAGATTTCATAGCCTGGCACTTTGATAGCAAGGGAATTTTTTCGGTCAAATCAGCGTATAAAGTCCATGTGCAAATGCTCAAGGACGAGGAGACAAGGCAACAGGGACATATCTCTACTCCTGAAAATCGACACCCTGAACTTTTCAAAGCCCTGTGGAAAGTGCACTGCCCGTCGAGAGTTCATCACTTCCTCTGGCGACTCGCTCACAATAGCCATCCGCTGTACATGAACATCAAGCGACGCGGTGTGGACCTGGACACCAGATGTGCAGTCTGTGGGAAGTTTTTTGAGGACGGGGGACACCTTTTCATCAAGTGCAAAATGGTCAAGCAAAGATGGCGTGCCTTGTTACTTGAGGATGTTAGAATCAGACTTCTGGAATGTACTTCAGCTAAGGATTGTCTATCACTAATTTTCAGTCTGCCTCATGATCGAATGCTGCTGTCAATAGCTCTTCTTTGGTGCTGGTGGTCAGAGCGTAACAAAGGCAATCATGGGGAGAATAGGATGGAGGTTGAAGCGTTTCGTTATACAGTTCAGCACCATGCAAATGAATGGACAGAGTTCCTGGTTCCTAAACCAGTGGCCGTAATGACGAAGCCCCCCCAACATATGGTGAAGATCAACACTGATGCTGCGTTTTCGGAGCGGTCTGGTGCAGGGGGGTGGGGTCTTATTTGCAGAGATGATACGCATGATATTCAGTTTGCAGCAGCAGGAGGTAAACATGATTTTGGTGATGCCTTGCAGGCTGAAACTTTTGCCCTATCTCAGGCTGTGTCGATGGCAGATCGGCTTGGAGTGGGTCGAGCAATCTTCGAGACTGACTCCTTGGTGCTTAAACAAGCTATTACCTCTAACGCCTATGATCTAGCGCCGTTGGGAGTCATGTTCAGCGACATTAAGTTCAGGCTCCAAACTCTGTTTATAGAGGCACGTGTGGTGTATGTGGCTAGATCCTGTAATAAGCCTGCGCATGTGCTGGCTAATATGGGTTTGGGCTTAGCTGATGGTGAGCACAGAGAGTGGCTCACTAGCTACCCGACTGATGTACTCAGTGCGGTGATCGGCGATCAGGCCGTGTCTTAATGGAATACAAGTGTTCCATTTCAAAAAAAAAAAAAACCTACATATTGCAACGCATAGGCAGCAACGAAGAAGCAATATGTGTTTGTTATAAACCCACCTCCCACCTCCCACGAAAGGATAACCTCTTCCTACCCACCTCCACCTCCTCGTGTAAATATTACGCAACCAAAGAATGAAAAAAATCTTTTCTCCCCACCACCTCCCTCCGCCGATTCCTATCTCTCATCCGATCTCCACTAGCACAACGCTGCAGCCGCCACCACCGATCCCAGGCATCTCCGACGCTCCCCTTCACCGCTCCTCACTGGCGCACCCCCCCCGCCTTACAATTCTCCTTTTATCCCACACCGTTGCGACGTCCTCACGCCCCTACACGCTCCTTCACAGAAACCCTAGACGCCATGGTTGCCGGTGTGGATCCGGCGCCTCATCGGCGCATACCCCCGTTCCGCTGCGCGCGCGGCTGCCGGCTAGGAATCGACGGTGCTTATCTACCTCGGCTACCTCTACTCCGACAGGGACGGTTCAGTAAGGCACTCTTCCCCTCTGCTCTTACCTTCTCTGGGCTTTGTGTGGCATGACCATCATGCCATCGATGATTCTTTGCAGGCTATTGTGGAGATGATCTATGGTACATTGATCACTTACTGATCCATCGCTGTTGGTGCTGGGTGGCATTGAAATCCACATCCCAACATGGTCTGTGTTTATCATTAGCGTCATTTACGCACTGAAATTAGATGAAGGTTGGACAACAACTCGTCTTGGCGAGTGACCTTGCTGGAGGCCCAAGAATCTCACTTTACCTTTCTAGGTGTTTCAGTTTCAGGCTTTAATTTTTCTTGCTGCTATGTGCGTGGATAATTAATCAATATTTTTTGTGAAGGTGATCCTTGTAGATCAGTTAAATTAGTTGATAGTATCTTCGGATATCCTAGTTGTGAGCACGTTACCAGTTAAGAACAATCCTTCTACTATCTGTTAATAGGTGAGTACTATTATCTATGACATCATGATTATATCCAGGAGAGAAAACATATCTTCTTACCAGTATTATGAATACTTACAGAATTTCTTGTCAAGTTGTGTAATACTTTGTGAATAAGAACCACATGCATCTGTCCATCGCAATATTTCTCTTTAGGGCATGTGTCCAACGCGGGCGCTAAGGCTGGGCGCCCAGATAGATTTCCCAGCCGTTATGCCCGCTTCCTGTTCGATCCCAGGATTCGAGTTTGCATGGACGCAAACCAAGTCATCGTGCGGTCTAGCGTTTTTTTCATCGCGCACTAGTTTGATTAGCAGCGGGCACTAGCAACGGCGCTAAAAATTCCATGCAATCCGCTACTCAGTACATTCGTATTTTCTATTTTAAATTTGCCTAGGTACCTGCGTGCGTTGGAGGACATGAGCGCTAGAGTAATTCTGTAGCGCATGTAGATTGTGTTTGCATTGGAGGCTGAGACTCTTAATTAGGTGGACGCTAAGCAGAAAATAAATTGTTCATAATTACTTAAGCGCCTATGTAAGCGTTTTGCATTGGAGATGCCCTTATTATCTGTTCCTTAATTTTATCTTCCCTCACCGGTTCTGAAATTAACTCTGCTTCAGCCAACATGTGTGTCTGTGTGTGTGCGGTCTTTCTCTTAACACGCAAACCTTTAGGTTCTAAATGATGATGACACTAGCTAGTATCATTTGCACAAATTGAATGTGCTATGAATCCTTACTGATTTCCTTGCCTCTGATTTACATAAATCTACGACATCATGTTTATTTCCAGGAGAGAAAAATATATCTTCTTATCAGTGTTATGAATCGTTATTACCGATGTCCTTGTCACAGCCTGTGTAATACTATATGAATAATGCATGTATCCGTCCTAATATTTCTCTTTAGTCCATCCTTTTCCCCCCAGGCTCCTCGGTCGCTCCCGCGGGCGGCCAGGAGCCAAACCCTAGCCGCCGCCAGCACCACACTCTGCCGCCCCTCCTCCCCTCGCTGCCGCCAGCAGGCGTCGCCGGGCAAAGCCCGCGCGGCTTGGCGGCGGCGAGGCCCTTTCCTCCTCCCGCTTGGAGTTGCTGCGGCGCGGGCCGGGCGCTCCGGCCGGAGCTCGGGCGCGCCGGCGTCCGAGGCGGTGCGGCGGGACAGCACAAGTGGCGATGCACGGCGACGTGGTTGGATCTGGCGCTCATGGAGCTGCTGCATCTCGGGCGGCGCTGGGCTGGTCGGCTCGGCGCGGGGGCGCGGCGCGGCTGCGTCGGCTGTTGGGAGCGCGGCTCCGGCGCGGGATGGCTCGGCTCCGGCACGGCAGACGTGGATCCGGTGCTTCGAGTCGAGGGGTGGTGCTGCGCAGCGGCAGTTGTGTAGCCCAGATCTGGTGCGTGGTGAACCCGGCCAGTGTTGGCTGCGCGTGGAGGCCGGGGCGGCGGCCCCGGGACAGGCTCGCCGGCGCGCCCCTTGTGGTGGTGGCGGCGGTTTGGGTGCTGATCGACGCGGCGGCGCCCGTGCTCGGCTGCGGGCGGCTGACGGCTCCGGCGAGGGGCGGTCGGCTGGCGGCGTCCTAGGCGCGGATCTAGGGATGGCCCGGATCTCGCGCGTGGCGGGCGCGGCGGCCCATGGAGGGGCTCCCGCCGGTGGCGCTGCTGTGGTGGCTGCGTGGGCGGTGGCATGGCAGCGCTGGTGGTTTGCGGCGGTGGAGTTGGTCCTCCCATGCCCGGATCTGCGTGGGTGGGGCTGATTTGGAGCGAGGTGGGCTGTGGCTTTTGAGGACCCGATGGTTGTTGGTGGCGGCGTGCTGGTCGGAGTACTCGGTCACGCGGCTATGGCGTGGACGGCCGACATGACCGGAGACGGTTTGTTGGGCAGGCTGTTGGGAGGATGGATTTGGTGAGCTCTGGGCGAAAGCCTTGCTCGACCTTGGTCGTTGCCGACGTCGACGGCGTCCTAGGATGTCGTTCCCTTCTTGGAGGCGGCGTTGTGGAGCCCCTTCACCACCATTGTCGCCTCAGTCTCGGGCTTTCCGGGTGAAAACCCAAGCTTCGACCTTTGTCTGAGTGGGCGTCGGCGGTGTTCTCATCGCTTCCCTCTTGGGGGCGACGCCTTGGAGGTCTGGTCCTTTGTCAGTTCGCGGCGACTTGGGTGGCTCTGCGGCTTCGTCTTCGGCCAGGAGTGTGCGCGACCTCGGAGCGGCGGCTTTGGAGATCGATGTTGTGGTGTGTTGGTTCTGGTCGCGTGGGCGGCAGAGCCGCCGGCTAGGAGTGTGCGCGACCTCGGGGTCGGTGAGGAAGTCGGAGCAGTGGCTCCGGAGATCAGTGTCGTGGAGTGTCGGTTCTGGTCGCGTGGGCGGCAGAGTCGTCGGCTCGGATGGAGCGCGGCCTCGGGGCCGGTGGGTAAGTCGGAGCGGCGGCTCCGAGGAACACCCCGGTGTTGTGGAGTGTCGGATCTGGCCGCACGGGTGGCAGAGTCGTTGACTCATGTGGAGTGCGGCCTCGGGGCCGACGTGTGTGTGTTGCTGATGCTTGTAAGCCGGAGCGGCGGCTCCGGGTCTTGTGGTAGGGTGACCACTCTGGTCGTTTGGGCGACAGGGTAGTCGGCTCGTTGGGTACGCAGCCTCGGGGCTGGTGTGTTTTGTTGTATCGGTTTTCGGCCGGTTTTCCTCATAAACTGGTCAATTCTCTTCTTCTTAATGCAAAGGCAGAGCTCCTGCTGGTTTCTCGAAAAAAAAATATTTCTCTTTACTGTATAATCCTTAATTTCAGCTTCCCTCACGGGTTCTGAAATTGGCTTTGCTTCAGCCAACATGTGCGTGTTTGTTCCTTCTCCTAACACGTAAGTCTTCAGGTTCTGGATAATGATACTATCTAGTGCCTATGGTATGGTCTATGCCTCTGATTTAGATTTGCAAAACATAAATGTTCTTGCACGTGCTTTTGAAATGAGTACATAATTCTTTGCAATACCAAAGCTTCCTACGTATTCAGCTTTGGGAGAAAGATCAGGGCATGTATATGTAGTGGTCTACTTCTGCACAGAGAGTGGTACGATTGTGTGACCCCCTCAGGCTTGAAAACTTATAGGTGATTTACATGACATAATCTGCAGTGTTATTATTTAAAAGGTGAGGTTGAAAAGGTTATGTATTCACTATTCAGATCATTATTATTGCCAAGCATCTATTTAAATAAGAGTCACAAGAAAACACACATGTTAACATTTAATACAACCACCTGGTTTAGCTACATCTGGGTTTAGCTTTGAGCTATTTTCTCCCAACTTCAAGTACTTCTATAAATTTTGAAATCTCAGCATTTATATATTCATTTTTGTTGAGAATAGCCTGGTTTGAAACGAAGGATACTCTACTTGTCGGCGCACATATTTTCTTGGCCATGTACCTCCACTGTATCTTCATTTTATTTTTTGTAACGTGCTCAAGTCTATTAACATGTGGCTGGCCTGTTTATAAGAAAACAAAGATCAAGGGTGATAGAAGATGTAAGACATTGTTCTGTTTTCTCTTATCTTGAGAGTTGAGTGCTATGGTTGGGGACTGTAAATAAGAGTTTTGAACAAATTTTATGACCTGTCGATCAGAGCCTTAAGAGGCGATGACATTTTTTGGATGATGGAATGGTTATTATTTTGGTTCCTGCTTTGACATGGGTCTTCAAAGAAATGAGACTTCAACTGATGTGCTCAGGGAAACAACACATTGTATCTGAAGTGAAACTTCGGCTGTGATATGGAGATGCAAGCATCAAACAAACATCCAGCTACAGCTAAGGTATGCTCATTCCTATATTGTTTGGAGACGAACTTGGTTGGGCAACAATTTATTAGTTCTTGTAGGTTTTGTGATATGAATGTTTATTATAGTTCTGCGATATGAATGTTTATTATAGTTCTTGCTCATCTTGTGAAAACCAATTTTTTCTCTTGCTACACACTAAAGTAGTGAACAAGAATACAAAACTAAAATTGAGGGTGTTAAACTTGGTAACTTTTTGATGGTAATGTGAGTTGGTGCTACAGTAGCTAAATCTGATAAGTCTATATAACCACTAAAAAGGTCAAAACTATTGGAGATATAGCAAGATTACTTATACCATGCGCTTCAACATTTGTATGTTGCTCGTTGTTTAGATTTTACTACCATATTAAACTTATTTGTTTGATGGTACCTTATTGTTCTCATTTCTTTGTTGTTGTAGATTGCCAACATAAATTGTTGATGCATGGCTCCGAAGCTGATTGCAAGGTCGAGAAGATGGCTACTATTAGATAGTTTCAGATTATGTTTTAGGTTCATTTTAGGCTCAATGTTGCAAACATTATGTTTTAGGAGAATCAGACTACAATATATCTTCACATCTTCTAATCTCTGAATCACGTCCTTTGTAAACAATCGAGTTGCTTTAATATACACGACCTTTCTGATTATTATGTTGTGTCTCCTATACACTATCAACATTGACATGATATTTCTAGATGCCGATATATATGTTGCCATTAATTTCAAACAATGTGCCGGTGTTTCTACGTATTAGTGACTTTTTTGTGGGATAGCCATCAACGCATATGAAGTGTTGTTGCGGTCTAATTCTATACGTTGCTACATTACAACACTTATTCACGTGGTTTACCAACGCATGCATATGTGTTGTTGTAGACCCTTCCAACGCCACCTATGGCAACACATCTACATCCGTTGGTGTTGACCTTAGCAATGCTTATATGGACGTTCGACAACGCATTGATGCGTTGCAGAAGGAGGGTTCTTGTTGTAGTGATTCGACTCTATTTGTGTTGAAGTAGCCAATGCCATGGTTCTTTTGGTATCCTCCATGCTTGCGTACAATCTCTTCGAATTGCTTACAACCGGCAAGACTTTTGTAGACACCTTTCTCGATAATTCCTTTCAATAAATTGTTTTCTTGCTCAAGTGTAACTTGGCTAAGAGAATCATTAGTGTAATCAATAGAGCTACTAGAAACAACATCATTTGATTTATCATTAGATTTGTTGTTACTAGATGAAGAACCTTTCTTGCCTTTGTTACTAGATTTCTTAGTCTTAACTTGTGGAATAAATGTAGACAAGATTAGTCGTTTGGCTAGATAAGAAGAAGTCTTCTTTCGGAGATCGTCATTGATTGCTTTAAGAAATTCATGTTCTTGCTCTCAATTGAGCTTCTCGAAGCGTAGCTTCTCATGAGTTCTTACAAGCTCTCTATGATCTTCTAAAGTAGATTCATGAGCTAACTTAAGAGTGTTTAATTCTTTAGTTAGTCGTTCTATTTCCTTCTTATCATCACACGACTTATCTTGACTAGCATGATCATTGTCTAGCTCATTTTGACTAATATCACTAGTTTTATCAAATAGCAAGTCATAATCTCCAAGTAAGTCATCCTCATCACTATTGAAGTCAATGTATTCGGGGTGTGATACCTTGGGGCCTTTAGCCATGAAGCAACTTCCACTCCCTTCATTTGGTGAATAAAATATGTCGTATGAGTTAGAGGTCACGAGTGCAAGTCCGGCAACACCTTCATCTTGACTATAGTCGGAGTTGGAGTGATAGCTTCTCTCGGATTGGTTGTCGGATTCGGAGCCGGAAACCCATTCACCAACATGAGCTTGACGTCTTCTTCTTGTGTAGCTCTTCGTGTACTTGTCCTTCTTCTCCGAGTCCCTACTTCTCCTTGAGGGTCTTCGTTCATAACGATCATCTCTACTCCTTCTCTCTCTTCGAGGTGACTCATCTCTAGAGCTTCGTCTTTTAGGTGATTCTTCTCTTCTCTTGTGGGGGGCCATGCACTCATTGGAGTAGTGTCCGGGCCTTCCACAATTGTAGCAATTTTGATCACGATTAGATGAACGCTTCTCTTCATATCTTGAATTGGAGCTTCTCTCTTTGCCTCTACTCCTGTAGAACTTGTTGAATTTCTTGACCGTGAGGCTTATCTATTCATTGGTTACAAGATTATCACTTGATGTAGCGGGAGTGTCGCTTGTAGCTTTGTAAGCACCGCTTGACTTGGTGTGAAGTTCTTCCTTATCTTTGAGTGACATCTAATGAGCAACAATCCTTCCAATGACTTCCGTAGGCTTGAGATCTTTGTAGTTTGGCATCATTTGGATCAATGTGCACACGGTGCCATACTTTCCATCCAAGGCTCTAAGGATCTTCTTGATGATGAATTTGTCAGTCATTTCTTCGCTTCCTAAGCCGGCAATCTCATTTGTGATGAGAGCAAGCCTAGAGTACATTTCTGCAACTCCTTCACCATCCTTCATCTTGAACTTGTCAAGTTGACTTTGAAGCACATCCAACTTAGATTCCCTGACGGATTCGGTACCTTCATGCATATCAACCAAAGTGTCCCAAATTTCCTTTGCATTCTCAAGATGGCTGATTTTGTTGAATTCTTCGGGGCATAAGCAGTTGAGTAGAATGTCACATGCTTGAGCGTTGTATTGCAACATCTTCAATTCTTCTGCGGTCGCTTCACGATCCGGTTCCTTTCCATCACCAAAGAATTCACCTTGCAAGCCAACACGAACAATAGCCCATACGGCGGGGTTATGACCAAGAATATGCATTTTCATCTTATGCTTCCAACTAGCAAAGTTTGTACCATCGAAATATGGACCTCTACGGTGATAGTTTCCCTCACTAGACGCCATACCCTCCTAGGTTGTGAAACCAATGCAATGGAGACCAAAGCTCTGATACCACTTGTGAGATCCAATGTATGTCTAGAGGGGGGGGGGGGATGATTAGACTACTTGACCAAATAAAAATCTATCCTTTTCCCAGTTTTAGTTGTGGGCAGATTTTAGCAATTTGCACAAGTCAAGTTCACCCTACACATGCATGTCTATGAGTATTGCAGCGCAAAGTAAGGACAAGCATATGTAAAAGGATAAGGGTAGGAAGATCAAACACAATTTGAAGACACGAAGATTTTTCCCGTGGTTCCGGTAGGTGGTGCTATCGTACGTCCACGTTTATGGAGTCTTCAACCCATAGAGGGTAGTGGTCGCGAGAGTCCATGGAGGGCTCCACCCAAAAGGGTCCACGAAGTAGCAACCTTGACTATTCGATAACGACTTCCGTCCACGAAGGACTAGCCTCACTATGGGTAGATCTTCACGAAGTAGGCGATCTCCTTGCCCGTACAAACTTCTTGGTTCAACCCCACAACACGAAGTAGGAGGCTCCCAAGCGACACCTAACCAATCTAGGAGCCACCACCCTCCAAAAGGTAATAGGCTCGATAGTAATGATGAACTCCTTGCTCTTGTGTTTCAAATGATAGTCTCCTCAACACTCAATCACTCTCTCACAGATTTGGCTTGGGTAGAAGAGATTGATTGGATGGAAAGCAACTTCGGGAGGCTAGAAATCAAGATCCATATGGTTGGAGTGGATGATCTTGACCTCAACACAAGAATAGGTGGTTCTCTCTCAGAAAATTGGATATGGCAAGTGGGTGTGTGTTCTGAGTGCTTATCTTGCGAGTAGGATGTGGTGGAGGGGTATATATAGGCATCTCCAAAAATCCAACCGTTACAACATTATTGCCCAACTCGATGGAACCGAAGTGAAACTCGGTGGCACCGACTTGTTCAAAATGTGGCAACTTTAGACTTTTCGGTAAGACCGATATAGAAAACTCGGTGGTACCAATATGGGTGACCTAGGCAGTTACCAAATCTCGGTGAGACCGATTTGGAGAAATGGGTTAACATAGAGTTGGCCCAACTTCTCGGTGAGACCAATTTGCAAAACTCGGTGGGGCCGAATCAAGAAAATGGCTAACCAGGAAGTTGGTCACTGGTTTCGGTGGCACCGAAAGGGAATGTTGGTAGTACCGAGTAGTGGGTCTTGGCTAGGGTTTCTGTCTGGGTTTTAGACTCGGTGTAGACGATATGGAAAGTTGGTGACACCGATTTTGAGTGTTAGGCTCTATGACAGAATATTTGTGGGAGAGCTTGTGGGTGTTTTTGGTGACTAACACTTGATCACTTGAGCATTTCATTCACCATCATTACCTCACCCCCTTTTGATAGTATTGGCTTTTGATACGTCCATTTTGCATCATGATTTCCTACTGTTATTTACAATGTTTTGATGTATAATAATGCTTTAGGGAGTGATTCTAATGCCTTTTCTCTCATAATATGCAAGGTTTACACAAAGAGGGAGAATACCGGCAACTGGAATTCTGGACGTGAAAAAGCACATCAGAGATACCTATTCTGCACATCTCCAAATAAGATGAAACTTCACGGAGAATTATTTTGGAATATATAAAAATACTGGAGCAAATAACTACCGAAGGGGGGGCAACTGGTGAGCACAAGACACCAGGGCGCGCCAGGCCCCCCAGGCGCGCCCTGGTGGGTTGTGCTCAGCACGGCCCACCTCCGGTGCCCATCTTCTGGTATTTAAAGTCTTTTGAACTAGAAAAAAATAAGGGGAGGACCTTCGTGATGGAACGCCGCCGTCTCGAGGCGGAACTTGGGCAGGAGCACTTTTGCCCTCCGACGGAGCGATTCCGCCAGGGGAACTTCCCTCCCGGAGGGGGAAAGCGAAGCCATCGTCATCACCAACACCCCTCTCATCTTTGGGAGGCCAATCTTCATCAACATCTTCAACATCACCATCTCCTCTCAAACCCTTGTTCATCTCTTGTGTTCAATCTTTGTACCGGAACCTCAGATTGGTACCTGTGGGTGACTGGTAGTGTTGATTACATCTTGTAGTTGATTACAATATGGTTTATTTGGTGGAAGATTATATGTTCAGATCCATTATGCTATTCAATACCCCTCTCATCTTGAGCATCAATATTATTTGTGAGTATTTACCTTTGTTCTTGAGGTCACGGGAGAAGTCATGTTGCAAGTAATCATGTGAATTTGATATGTGTTCGATATTTTGATGATATGTATGTTGTGATTCCCTTAGTGGTGTCATGTGATTGTCGACTACATGACACTTCACCATCCTTGGGCCTAAGGGAATGCATTGTGGAGTAGTTATTAAATGATGGGTTGCTAGAGTGACGGAAGCTTAAACCCTAGTTTATGCGCTACTTCGTAAGGGGCTAATTTGGATCCAAACGTTTAATGCTATGGTTAGATTTTATCTTAATACTTTTCTCGTAGTTGCGGATGCTTGCGAGCGGGTTAATCATAAGTGGGAGGTTTGTTCAAGTAATAACAGCATCCAAGCACCGGTCCACCCACATATCAAATTATCAAAGTAGCAAACACAAATCAAAACCAACATGATAAAAGTGACTAGATGAAATTCCCGTGTACCCTCAAGAACACTTTGCCTATTATAAGAAACTGTTCTAGCATGTCCTTTGCCACAAAAGGATTGGGCTAACTTGCTGCACTTTATTTACCGTTACCGTTACTTGTTTGTTACCAATTATCTTGCTATCAAACTATCTGTTACCTACAATTTCAGTGCTTGCAGAAATTACCTTGCTGAAAACCGCTTGTCATTTCCTTCTGCCCCTTGTTGGGTTCGACACTCTTACTTATCGAAAGGACTACGATCGACCCCCTATACTTGTGGGTCATCAAAACTCTTTTCTGGCGCCGTTGCCGGGGAGTGAAGCGCTCTTGGTAAGTGGAAATCGGTAAGGAAAAACTTATACTACGTGCTGAAATTTATTGTCACTTGCTACTATGGAAAACAATCATTTGAGGGTTTTTTTCGGGGTATCTTCACCTCGACCGGAACCACAATTAGTTGCCCCTCAACCTACTGCACCTACTGAAAACTTTGTCTATGAAATTCCTTCGGTTATGGTAGAATACCTGCTAGCTAATCCTTATGCAGGAGATGGAACTGAACATCCTGATATGCACCTAATACATGTGAATGAAATTTGTGGATTATTTAAGCTTACAGGTTTACCCGGAGATGAAGTTAAGAAGAAGGTTTTCCCTTTATCTTTGAAGGGAAAAGCATTGACATGGTATAGGCTATGTGATGATATTGGATCATGGAACCGGAATCAATTGCAATTAGAATTCCATCAAAAGTTTTATCCTATGCATCTAGTTCATCGTGATGGGAATTATATATATAATTTTTGGCCTCGTAAAGGAGAAAGCATCGCTCTAGCTTGGGAGAGGCTTAAGTCAATGTTATATTCATCCCCCAATCATGATATCCTGAGAGAAGTTATTATTCAGAATTTTTATGCTCGGCTTTCTCATAATGATCAATCCATGCTAGATACTTCTTGTACTGGTTCTTTTATGAAGAAGACTATTGAATTCAAGTGGGATCTCTTAGAAAGAATTAAATGTAACTCTGAAGATTGGGAACTCGACGAAGGTAATGAGTCAGGTATAAAGCTTAAGTTTGATTGTGTTAAATCTTTTATGATTACCGATGCTTTTCACAAGTTTAGCACTAAATATGGCCTTGACTCTGAGATAGTAGCCTCTTTCTTTGAATCATTTGCTACTCATGTTGATCTCCCTAAGGAGAAGTGGTTTAAATATCATCCCCCTGTTAAAGAAGAAACTAAAGAACTGGTCATAGCTAAAGATGAAACCATTATTTACAATGTTGACCCAGTTGTGCCTACTGCTTATATTGAAAAACCACCTTTCCCTGTTAGGATAATGGAACATGCTAAGGTATCAACTGTGGTTCGCATAAGTAATACTAGAGCACCTAAACCCTCTGAGCAAATTAAAGTAGAACCTAGCATTGCTATGGTTAAAGATCTCTTGGTAGAAAATATGGATGGGCATGTTATTTACTTCTGTGATGAAGCTGCTAGAATTGCTAAACCCGATGAAAAAGATAAACATAAACCCGTAGTGGGCATGCCTGTTATCTCAGTCAAAATAGGAGATCATTGCTATCATGGTTTATGTGATTTGGGTGCTAGTGTGAGTGCTATTCCTTTTACCTTATACCAAGAAATTATGAATGATATAGCACCCGCTGAAATAGAAGACATTGATGTTACTATTAAACTTGCTAATAGAGACACCATCACACCACTTGGGATTGTTAGAGATGTTGAAGTCTTGTGTGGGAAAGTAAAACATCCTACTGATTTTCTGGTTCTTGGTTCCCACAAGATGACTTTTGTCCCATTATCTTTGGTAGACCTTTCTTGAACACCGTCAATGCTAAGATAGATTGTGAAAAACAAACTGTCGGTGTTAGTTTTGGTGATGTGTCTCATGAGTTTAATTTTTCTAAGTTTAGTAGACAACCTCGTGATAGAGAATTATCTAGTAAGGATGAAATAATTGGTCTTGCTTCTATTGCCGTACCTCCTACTGATCCACTAGAACAATATTTGCTAGACCATGAAAATGATATGCACTTGCGTGAAAGAAATGAAATATATAAAAAAAATCTTTGAACAACGGCCACTCCTAAAACACAATTTGCCTATTGAAACCCTTGGAGGTCCTCCTCCACCTAAAGGTGATACTATGTTTGAATTAAGGCAATTGCCTGATACTTTGAAGTATGCTTATCTTGATGAGAGAAAGATATATCCTGTTATTATTAGTGCTAACCTTTCAGAACACGAAGAAGAAAGATTATTAAAAATTCCGAGGAAGCACCGGGCTGCTATTGGATATACTCTTGATGATCTTAAGGGCATTAGTCCCACTCTATGTCAGCACAAGATTAATATGGAACCTGACGCTAAACCCGTTGTTGATCATCAACGACGATTGAATCCTAAGATGAAAGAGATGGTAAGAACTGAAATATTAAAGCTTCTGGAAGCAGGTATAATCTATCCCATAGCTGATAGTAGATGGGTAAGTCCCGTTCATTGTGTCCCTAAGAAGGGAGGTATTACCATTGTTCCTAATGATAAAAACGAACTCATTCCACAAAGAATTGTCATTGGCTATAGAATGGTAATTGATTTTAGAAAATTATATAAAGCTACTAGAAAAGATCATTACCCTTTGCCCTTCATTGATCAGATGCTAGAAATATTATCTAAGCACACACACTTTTGTTTTCTGGACGGATATTCTGGTTTCTCTCAAATACATGTATCACAATCTGATCAAGAGAAAACCACCTTTACTTGTCCTTTTGGAACCTATGCTTATAGACGTATGCTTTTTAGTTTATGCAATGCACATGCTACCTTTCAAAGATGTATGACTTCTATATTCTCTGATTTTTGTGAAAAGATTGTGGAGGTTTTCATGGATGATTTTTTTGTTTACGGAACTTCTTTTGATGATTGCTTAAGCAACCTTGATCGAGTTTTGCAGATATGTGAACAAACTAATCTTGTCTTGAATTGGGAGAAGTGGCACTTTATGGTTAATGAAGGTATTGTCTTGGGGCATAAAATATCTGAACGAGGTATTGAGGTGGATAAAGCTAAAGTTGATGCAATTGAGAAAATGCCATGTCCAAAAGATATTAAAGGTATTCGAAGTTTCCTTGGTCATGCTGGTTTTTATAGGAGGTTTATTAAAGACTTCTCTAAAATTTCTAGGCCTCTTACTAATCTTTTACAAAAGGATATTCCTTTTGTTTTTTATGATGATTGTGTAGAAGCCTTTGAAACACTCAAGAAAGCCTTAACTTCTGCACACATTCTTCAACCACCTGATTGGAACTTGCCTTTTGAAATTATGTGTGATGCTAGTGATTATGCTTTTGGTGCTGTTCTAGGATAACGAGTTGATAAGAAGTTAAATGTTATCCATTATGCTAGCATAACTCTAGACAGTGCCCAACGAAATTATGTTACTACTGAAAAAGAATTTTTAGCAGTTGTGTTTGCTTGTGATAAATTTAGATCCTACATTGTTGATTCCAAAGTCATTATTCACACCGATCATGCTGCTATAAAATATCTTATGGAAAAGAAAGATTCTAAACCTAGACTCATTAGGTGGGTTCTCTTACTTCAAGAATTTGATTTACATATCATTGATAGGAAGGGAGCTGAGAACCCCGTAGCTGATAACTTGTCTAGGTTAGAAAATATTCTTGATGACCCACTACCCATTGATGATAGCTTTCCTGATGAACAGTTAGCTGCAATAAATGTTTCTTAAAACACTCCTTGGTATGCTGATTATGCTAACTATATTGTTGCTAAATATATACCACCTAGTTTCACATACCAACAAAAGAAAAAATTCTTCTATGATTTGAGACATTACTTTTGGGATGACCCACATTTTTATAAAGAAGGAGTAGATGGTATTATTAGACGTTGTGTACCTGAGCATGAACAGGAACAAATCCTACGGAAATGCCATCCCGAAGATTATGGAGGACATCATGCGGGAGATAGAACTGCTCATAAGGTATTGCAATCTGGTTTTTATTGGCCTACTCTCTTCAAGGATTCCCGTAAGTTTGTCTTGTCTTGTGATGAATGTCAAAGAATTGGTAATATTGGTAAGCGTCGGGAAATGCCTATGAATTATTCACTTGTTGACGAACCATTTGACGTTTGGGGTTTTGATTATATGGGACCTTTTTCTTCCTCTAACGGGTACACTCATATTTTGGTTGCTGTTGATTATGTCACTAAGTGGGTAGAAGCTATTCCAACTAGCAGTGCTGATCACAACACCTCCATTAAGATCCTTAAAGAAGTTATCTTGCCGAGGTTTGGAGTCCCTAGATATTAATGACTGATGGTGGTTCACACTTTATTCATGGTGCTTTTCGTAAGATGCTTGCTAAATATGATGTTAACCATAGAATTGCATCACCCTATCATCCTCAATCTAGTGGTTAAGTTGAACTTAGCAATAGAGAAATAAAATTAATATTACAAAAAATTGTCAATAGGTCTCAAAAGAATTGGTCTAAGAAACTAGATGATGCACTTTGGGCCTACAGAACAGCTTATAAAAATCCTATGGGTATGTCTCCATACAAAATGGTATATGGAAAAGCTTGTCATTTGCCTCTAGAGTTAGAACATAAAGCATTTTGGGCAATTAAAGAACTCAATTATGATTTCAAACTTGCCGGTGAGAAGAGGCTATTTGATATTAGCTCACTAGATGAATGGAGAACCCAAGCTTATGAAAATGCCAAACTATTCAAGGAAAAGGTAAAATTATGGCATGACAAAAGAATCCAAAAGCGGGAATTCAAAGTTGGAGACTATGTTCTTTTGTACAACTCTCGTTTAAGATTTTTTGCAGGTAAGCTTCTCTCCAAATGGGAAGGCCCATATATTATCGAAGAGGTTTATCGTTCTGGAGCTATCAAGATTAATAATGCCGAAGGTACTAACCCGAAGGTGGTCAATGGACAAATAATTAAACACTATATCTCAGGTATGCCTATTAATGTTGAAAGCAATGTTATCCAAACCATGACACCGGAGGAACACATAAAAGAAACCTTCCGGAACACTCCAGAAGCCTAAAAAAGAGGAGGTACGTGATACGGTAAGTAAACGGACTCCGAAAAATCCGCAAAAATATTTTCTGTCAGTTTTGGAATATTACAAAAATTAGGAAAATAAGAAATAAACGGGAAAGCAACCGAGGTGAGCACGATACACCAGGGCGCACCAGCCCTGCCAGGCGCGCCCTGGTGGGTTGTGCCCACCTCGGACACCTTCCCGACTCCGTTTTCCTTCCATATTCTTGCTTCCCAAGATAAAAAATTCTCTATATATACCCCCGATTGTTTTGACCACCGCATCGCAGAAAATCCTCTGTTCTTGTTTTGTGCCGTTTCCTCGTCAGATCTAGATCTCCATGGCTCCACCAAGCTCCTCCAAGGACAAGTTCTTCGAGAAGGTCATAAACCCGTACTTGTCGGAGGTGATGAAGCACCCTCAAGCCATTGAGATGCGTGAGGGGGTGCTCAACATCTGCGATGTTTAGGGACCCAAGAGGACTGGAAGCGTGGAAGTTAGGCTCGAGGCAGTGGAACAAGACTTCTTCAAGTGCCAAAGGATGGTGGAGCGTGGACTTAGTTCCATTCACTCCATGATCACGGAATTCAACCGTGATCAGATGGTGGATGGCCGGTCTATGAAGGACACCATCTTCACCCTCAACGAGCAAATCAATTTTCTTCAAAGTCAAATTTATGATCTTCAAAACCAAGTTTTTGAATATGAAGCAAGATTTAAAGGTATGAGTTTAGCTGCTAGTTGCTGGACTCAGGGGACTCGTGCGTCAACTTTTGATGGTGAGCCCTTATCCTCGAAGCTGGAGGACAAGCCTACCACTTCAGCATCACCACCTTCATCATCTTCACCACCAAAGGAGACTTGAGCACACGGGTATGGGCACTCCCCTTGGCTTGAGCCAAGCTTGGGGGAGGTGCCCCGGTATCGTATCACCATCACTTTTATTCACCTTTACCTATTTTAGTTCGATCTTTAGCTTTTTCTTGATTTAGTTGAATAAAAGTTTAGCATGATTTATTTTTGAGTGTTAGTTTTGTGATCTATCTATCTATGTAATCGAGTGAGAGTTATATAATAAAGTTTAGTTTGAGCTTTTGCTTCTTTACTTTCTTGTTGCAATCAAATAGAAAGGAAATAAATGAAAAGAATCATATGCTAATCTTATGGTAAGTAATGACATCACATAAGGAAAAGTATAAGTGGTAAAATTTATTGGAGATGGACAAACATAGCATTGGTCAATGATGCAATTCATGAAAGAATTAATAAGGGAAGAGAAGATTCACATGCAAATACACTATCTTGGACATCTTTTATGATTGTGAGCCCCCATTAAATATTATATGTCAAAATTGTTGACATTGGACAAGGAAGACAATGTAATGATTTATGTTTGTTCATATTCACATAGAAGTTATATTGTCATATTTCCTTCAACATGTGGTGCTTGCTCAATATCTTTGCTAGCCAAAAATTCCGCACTAAGTAGAGATAGTACTTGTGCATCCAAAAACCCAAAACCCAAATTCATGTTTTGAGAGTCCACCATACCTACTTACGGACCGAGTAAGATCCTTCAAGTAAGTTGTCATCCATGCACAAAGGCAATAAAAATTGCTTCTAAATGTGTTTGATCAATTAGTGTAAGAGAAAATTGTGCGTTGTACGAACTTATGATGGCTAAGTAATAAAAGCGACGGACTGCATAATAAAGGTTGCTATCATAGAGGGAAATATAGCGTGATGTTCTTTTACATTAAGGGATTTGGCATACAAACCAATAAGCGCATGCCAACCTCTGCTTCCCTCTGTGAAGGGCCTATGTTTTACTTTTATGTATTTACTTTTATGCAAGAGTCAAAGTATTCTTCCCTATTCCTTTTTACTTTTTCTTTTTGCAAGCATCATGTGGTGAGGAAAGATCTAGGCACATATATCCAGTTGGATGTGAGTGAGCATGAGTTATTATTGTTGACATCACCCTTGAAGTGAATACGTTGGGAGGCAAAACTATAAGCCCCTATCTTTCTATGTGTCCGGTTGAAACTTTTTGCTCATGGGTATGCTGTGAGTGTTAGCAATCATATAAGACTAAATGATGGTTGAGTATGTGGACTGGCCAAAAGGCACCGACACGAGACCCTTCCTGAAAATATGATGAATTGTAGTTGCAAAGTTGACTGAGAACATAGTTTGTTGGTTTTCAATAAGGTTTATGCTTTATACTTCTATGTTGTGATGAATTGTTACTTGTTCATGAGAAGTTATATGATGAAGTTATACAATAAAAGTTATATGAATAATTTCTATGAAAAAGTTTGTTGCTGCTATGATAATAAGCATGATGCTACTATGTCCGTATTTTGTTTTTATCGACACCTCTCTCTCAAACCATGTGGACATGCTTTTCAATATCGGCTTTCGCTTGAGGACAAGCGAGGTCTAAGCTAGGGGGAGTTGATACGTCCATTTTGCATCATGATTTCCTACTGTTATTTACAATGTTTTGATGTATAATAATGCTTTAGGGAGTGATTCTAATGCCTTTTCTCTCATAATATGCAAGGTTTACACAAAGAGGTGGAATACCGGCAGCTGGAATTCTGGACCTGAAAAAGCACATCAGAGATACCTATTCTGCACATCTCCAAATAAGCTAAAAATTCACGGAGAATTATTTTGGAATATATAAAAAATACTGGAGCAAATAACTACCAGAGGGGGGCCACTTGGTGAGCACAAGACACCAGGGCGCGCCAGTCCCCCCAGGTGTGCCCTGGTGGGATTGCTCAGCACGGCCCACCTCTGGTGCCCATCTTCTGGTATTTAAGGTCTTGTGACCTTGTCGGATTTTGGGCTCCGCAAAACCCAAAGAGGTTCGAACTCAGGGGCGTGTGCGAAGATCCCAACCAGCTTTGTCCCCAAGCTCACAGCTCCAAAGCCTAACCCGATCGACTTTCGCAATCACGGGGAAGGAGACCAACACACGGATTTACCCAGGTTCGGGCCGCTGCGAAGCGTAAAACCCTACTCCTGCTTTGGGTGGATTGCTGATAATCCCCAAGTGCAAGGAATCATCGTAGCAATTTCCAAAGGTGGAAGTGATAAGTATGGAGTGTCGAACCCACAAGGAGCTAAAGGTGAGATCAATATTCTCTCAAGTCCTATCTGCCACTGATACGACTCTACGTACGCCGAACGTTTGCTTCCAACTAGAAACGAGAAATAAAACTACGTTGTGGGTATGAAGAGAATAGCTTTGCATGATATCGGAGAACTAAAATATAAAAGTAGGTGATGTTATCATAAAGTTAGAATATATTACAATATATTACAAACAACGAGGGTGGAATAATGATGGGTCGGTGTGCGGAATTGTCCTAGGCAATTGTTAACAAGATCGGTAATCATTATTGCAATTTTATATGAGGGAGAGGCATAAGCTAACATACTTTCTCTACTTGGATCATATGCACTTATGATTGGAACTCTAGCAAGCATCCGCAACTACTAAAGATCATTAAGGTAAAACCCAACCATAGCATTAAAGCATCAAGTCCCCTTTATCCCATACGCAACAACCTACCTACTCGGGTTTATGCTTCTGTCACTCAAGCAACCCACTATAAGCGAATCATGAACGTATTGCAACACCCTACAGCGGGAATCCTTCATGTGTGCGCGGCACGGAAGGTACCATATGACAGCACCAAAATAAACATACAACTCAAACCAATCTAGATCATCAATCAACCCAAAGGACAAAGAGAAATCTACTCAAAACATCATAGGATGGCAACACATCATTGGATCATAATATGTGGCATAAAGCACCATGTTCAAATAGGGGATTACAGCGGGGTGCGGGAGCGTGGACCGCTGAAAGGAGATGAGGATGGTGATGAAGAAGGTGATGTTGATGAAGACGATCACCGCGGCGATGGTTCCCCCGATGGCACTCCGGCGCCACCGAGAGAGAGGGGGAGAGGGTCTCCCCCTTGTGCTTCCTCCTCCATGGCCTCCCCCCTGGTTGGGGAGAGTTTCTCCCTCTGGTCCTTGGCCCCTCCTTCTTCCTCCTCCATGGTCTCCGGTGAAGGTGACCCCCTCCGGCAGGGTGCCGGAGAGGGCCAAGATTGATCTTTCGTGGCTACAGAGACTTGCGGCGGCGGAACTTCCGATCTAGGTTTCTTTCTGGAGGTTTCTCAATTTATAGGTATTTTTGGCGCCGGTCTCACGTCAGGGGAGTGCTCGAGCGGCCCACAAGCCAGGGGGGCGTGCCCTAGGGGGGGGGGCGCCCCCCAGGCTTGTGGCCTCCTCGGTCACTTCCTGGCCCAGCTTTTTGCTCCAGTATTTTTTATATTTTCCAAAAATATTCTCCGTAAATTTTCAGCCCATTCCGAGAACTTTTATTTCTGCACAAAAACAACACCACGGTAGCTCTGCTGAAAACAGCGTCAGTCCGGGTTAGTTCTAATCAAATCATACCAAAATCATATAAAATTATTGTAAACATGGCATGAATACTTCATAAATTATAGATACGTTGGAGACGTGTCAGCATCCCCAAGCTTAATTCCCGCTCGTCCTCGAGTAGGTAAATGATAAAAGAAATAATTTATGAAGTGTGAATGCTACCTAACATATTCATCATATTCTTTTCTTCTTTGTATAGCATGGACATTTGGACTTGTAAATGATTCAAAGCAATAGTCTAGTTTTAACATAATGACTTCAATACTCAAACATGTCAACAAGCAACCATGTCTTTCAAAATATCAACACTAAGGAAAGTTATCCCTAGCCCGTCATGCTCAGTCATTGATCCATTCATGAAACACACTCAAATATTAGCTATGCCCAATGCTCAAGTACGATCATAGTGCCCCCTAGTTGGTGCTTATAAGAGAAGATGGAGACTCAAAGCAAAAATAAAAATTGCATAAAGTAAATAGATAGGCCCTTCGCAGAGGGAAGTAGGGATTTGTAGAGGTGCCAGAGCTCATGGTTTAAATTTAGAGAGAAAAATATTTTGAGTGGCATGCTTTTCCTGTCAACGAAAACGACAAAGTAGCTCACAATACTTTCCATGCTAGATACATTATAGGCGGTTCCCAAACAGAATGGTAAAGTTTTTACTCCCCTTCCACCAATCAATCACACTCCACGGCGAGCCGAATCCACGGGTACCGTCCATACAAACAACAATCCTGGGGGAGTTTTGTTTCATTATATTTTGATTTGATTTTTGAGCATGGAACTGGTCATTCCGAATACCAGCCACTTTCTTGTGAATGATAGTGAATCAACACATATCGTGAGAATAACACACCTAGCATGGAAAAATATTGGATACTCCCCACCGTTTCATGAGCGGTACGGGCACACAAAAGAGAAAATTTATTTTGAAAATTTAGAGATGGCACATACAAATTTGCTTGGAACGGCATGGAAATACCGCATATAGGTAGGTATGGTGGACTCATAAGGCAAAACTTGGTTTAAGGATTTTGGATGCACAAGTAGTATTTCTACTTAGTACAAATGGAGGCTAGCAAATAGATTGGGAAGCAACCAAACCAAAAAACGAAAATTCACATAAGTGAGCATTGAACATAACTAACACCGAATAATGCACCACAAGTAGGATATAACTTCATTGCATAACTATTGACTTTCGTATTAGCATAGGGAGTCACAAACCTTAACACCAATATTCCTACTAAAGCATAATTACTCACTAACATGACTCACATATTACTATCATCATGTTTCAAAACTATTACAAAGAATCAAGTTTAATTTGTCCAATGATCTTCATGAAAGTTTTTATTATATCCTCCTTGGATATCTATCACTTTGGGACTAGTTTCATATATTGCTATTGCTTTTTCGACAAGCTCAAACAAATTTAAATGAAGCACATGAGCATAAAGATTTCATCCCTCAAAAAGGTATAAGTGAAGCATGAGAGGAAATGACAAGCTACTCTCAAAAGATATAAGTGAAGACCAATGAGTAGTCGAACAATTAAGTAGCTATGTGAAGACTCTCTCTCTCTCTCAATAAATATTTTCAGATCTGAGTATTTTATTCAAACAGCAAACAAAAGAAAAATTGCACTCCAAGAATAGCACGCATCATGTGAACGAATAAAAATTTAGGCTCAACATAGGCTAACCGATAATTGTTGATGAAGAGAGGTGGGATGCGTAGCATCCCCAAGCTTAGATGCTTGAGACTTCTTGAAATATTTACTTGGGGTGCCTTGGGCATCCCCAACCTTGAGCTTTTGTATCTCGTTCAATCCTCTCATATCCCGGTTTCACCTATTCTCAAAAACTTCATCCACACAAAACTCGAAAAGAACTCGTGAGATAGGTTAGTACACATAATAATAAATCAACTCTTTATGTACTGCCAAGACAAGTTGCACAATAATTTTCAAACATTAGCTACTGTATACTATCATTTCCACAATTTATGTCTACCAATATAGGCTATGGAAACTATAGGATAAGTAGATAACGAAACTATGACAGCAATCTGTCCAAACAGAACAGTCTATAGAAATTTATGAAAACAGTGTACTTCTGTAACTCAAGAAATTATGAAAATTTAGGACATGCTAAATTATTTATATTACAATACTGTGTAAAAATTTCAGAAACTTTCCACGTTCCAGTAAAATATGAAAATTCAAACACTACAGCAAAAGTTTCTGTTTATACACAGCACACATCAAACATGCAATGCAAGCATCCTAAGGCAATTCTTGGAACTTTTTATTGAAAAACAAGAATATAAATAGCACCAAACATAGAATAACAAAATATAATGATGATCCACGCAAATCACATATTATGTGACGAATAAAAATATAGCTCCAAGTGAGGTTACCGATAATGTTGAAGCTTAAAGAGGGGATGCCTTCCGGGGCATCCCCAAGCTTAAGCACTTGAGTCTTCCTTAGATATTAACTTGGGGGTGCCTTGGGCATCCCCAAGCTTAGGTTCTTTTCACTCCTTATTCTCCTCGTATCGGTGTCTCACCCAAAACTTGAAAACTTCAATCACACAAAACTTAACGGAACTTCGTGAGAAGGGTTAGTGTAATAAAGATAAATCATTCACTTAGGTACTGTCAAGACAAGATTCATAATTGTTCCCACATGATACCTACTGTATTCTACCATTCCCATAATTTATACCACTAAATATAAGCTATGGAAACACTAAAACAAGCAAACTATGCATGCAAAACAGAATCTGTCAAAAACAGAAGAGTCTGTGAAGATCTGTAGTGTAACCATACTTCCCTGTCTGTAAAAATTATGAACAATTAGAAAAACCTAGGAAATTTGTATATCAATCATGTGTAAAAAATTCAGAAGCTTTTGACTCCCTGGTGAATTTAGAAAATTTCTGGACTGGGCACCAAAGTTTCTGTTTTTGCACAGAATCAAGTCAACTATCAACCACACTATCCCAAAGGCATTACTTGGCACTTTATTGAAAGAAAACATATAAAACATGATTAAGACAGTAGAAAAATCAGGATAACACACAAAAACAGTAGGGGTAAATATTGGGTTGTCTCCCAACAAGCGCTTTTCTTTAATGCCTTTCTAGCTAGGCATGACATTGATACACTTCCAAGCCCAATTCCGATGGAAATTTTATTCATACTCTAAAAGATATAAGTGAAGTTCATAGAGCATTCTACAATTAATGAAGATTAACCAATACACAAGCTCAAAATATATAAGTGAAGCACACGAAGCATTCTATAAAGCCATACTCAAAAGATTTAAGTGAAGCACAAAGAGCATTCTACAAAGCCATACTCAAAAGATATAAGTGAAGCACAAAGAGCATTCTACAAATCAATGAAGGACTAACTCATACTAGAAGGGTGCACAAAAGGAAAAGAAAAACACTAAAGACGCATATCATGTGAACAAAACAAAAACCGAGGTATACCGATAATTGTTGAAGAAGAGAGATGGGATGCCTTCCGGGGCATCCCCAAGCTTAGATGCTTGAGTCTCCTAGAAATATTTACTTGGGCTGCCTTGGGCATCCCCAAGCTTGAACTCTTGTCTCTCCGTATTCTTCTTATATAGATACCTCCTCGATCTTTGAACACTTCATTCACACAAAACTTAACAAAACCCTCGTGAGATCCGTTAGTATAATAAAGCAAAATACTACTTTAAGTACTGTTGTGAACTCATTCCAAATTCATATTAGCATTATATATACTGTAGTCCAACTTCACCATGGTTCATACCCCCCGGTACTACCCATAGATTCATCAAAATAAGAGCACAATGCATAGAAAACAGAATCTGTCAAAAACAGGACAGTCTGTAGCAATCTGGAAACTTCGTATACTTCTGTAGCTCAAAAAATTCTGAAAATTTAGGAAAAATTAAAAAATCTGTATAGAAGTACTGTGTAAAAATTTCAGAAACTTTTGACGTTCCAGTAAGAAATGTAAATTCATGCACTACCGTCAGAGTTTCTGTTTTTGCACCGCACAAAGCAAACAAGCAATCTAATCAACCTAAAACCAAATCTTGGAACATTATTTTTATAATATAATGGATATATACAAGGGGATAATTATTTTTGAGAAACTTCCATGAAAAATTCTACATTGTTTCCATGAGCATGAACACAAGTGTTCAAGGTCGACCCTCACTTCTCCAATGCACAACTTTCCAATCACTTCTCTTTTTGAAAAACTTCTTAGGCAAGAGGCAAGTAATTCTTTTTGTATTTTTCATTATTTAAATTTTTTGTTTGTTTCACCCACAACTAAAGAAAGAAAAAAAAAGGGAATACAAAATCTACTTATTGAAGAAAGCAAACAAGCACACACGAGAATATCAACCCCACGCTATTGCTCCCCGGCAACGGCGCCAGAAAAGAGCTTGATAATCCCCAAGTGCAAGGAATCATCGTAGCAATTTCCAAAGGTGGAAGTGATAAGTATGGAGTGTCGAACCCACAAGGAGCTAAAGGTGAGATCAATATTCTCTCAAGTCCTATCTGCCACTGATATGACTCTACGTACGCCGAACGTTTGCTTCCAACTAGAAACGAGAAATAAAACTACGTTGTGGGTATGAAGAGAATAGCTTTGCATGATATCGGAGAACTAAAATATAAAAGTAGGTGCTGTTATCATAAAGTTAGAATATATTACAATATATTACAAATAACGAGGGTGGAATAATGATGGGTCCGTGTGCGGAATTGTCCTAGGCAATTGTTAACAAGATCGGTAATCATTATTGCAATTTTATATGAGGGAGAGGCTTAAGCTAACATACTTTCTCTACTTGGATCATATGCACTTATGATTGGAACTCTAGCAAGCATCCGCAACTACTGAAGATCATTAAGGTAAAACCCAACCATAGCATTAAAGCATCAAGTCCTCTTTATCCCATACGCAACAACCTACCTACTCGGGTTTATGCTTCTGTCACTCAAGCAACCCACTATAAGCGAATCATGAACGTATTGCAACACCCTACAGCGGGAATCCTTCACGTGTGCGCGGCACGGAAGGCACCATAGGACAACACCAAAATAAACATACAACTCAAACCAATCTAGATCATCAATCAACCCAAAGGACAAAGAGAAATCTACTCAAAACATCATAGGATGGCAACACATCATTGGATCATAATATGTGGCATAAAGCACCATGTTCAAATAGGGGATTACAGCGGGGTGCGGGAGCGTGGACCACTGAAAGGAGATGAGGATGGTGATGAAGAAGGTGATGTTGATGAAGACAATCACCGCAGCGATGGTTGCCCCAATGGCACTCCGGTGCTACCGAGAGAGAGGGGGAGAGGGTCTCCCCCTTGTGCTCCCTCCTCCATGGCCTCCCCCCTGGTTGGGGAGAGGTTCTCCCTCTGGTCCTTGGCCTCCATGGCGATGATGGCCCCTCCTTCTTCCTCCTCCATGGTCTCCGGTGAAGGTGACCCCCTCCGGCAGGGTGCCGGAGAGGGCCAAGATTGATCTTTCGTGGCTACAGAGACTTACGGCGGCAGAACTTCCAATCGAGGTTTCTTTCTGGAGGTTTCTCTATTTATAGGAATTTTTGGTGTCGGTCTCACGTCAGGGGAGTGCTCGAGGGGCCCACGAGCCAGGGGGCACGCCCTAGGGGGGGCGCCCCCCAGGCTTGTGGCCTCCTCGGTCACTTCCTAGCCCAGATTTTTGCTCCAGTATTTTTTATATTTTCCAAAAATATTCTCCGTAAATTTTCAGCCCATTCCGAGAACTTTTATTTCTGCAGAAAAACAACACCACGGTAGCTCTGCTGAAAACAGCGTCAATCCGGGTTAGTTCTAATCAAATCATACCAAAATCATATAAAATTATTGTAAACATGGCATGAATACTTCATAAATTATAGATACGTTGGAGACGTATGAATTGCCTCTCGAGTAGGTTTGTGGATGAACAGGTACAAAGGTGTGCTGCCTCGCGAGGGCGTTCGGGTGGTTTTGGATCCGCCCTCTACGGCGCAGCCTAGCCTCTATTTATAATAGCCCGGGTCCTCTTCCCTTATCGCACTGGTGGGAAGGGATCCCACAATGGCCAAATTCGAAAGGGGACATGAGGTACATCTTATCCTGACGAAAGGTGGTCTTCGCCTGCAAAGTAGCTGGTGGCGATGTAGAGGTGGGCTCGGCGATGACATCTGTCCTGCCAAACTTGTGGGCTAGGTCTTGTTACACCAGAATGGAAACCTTTGGCGTGATGCCTCGGGAACTCGCGTACGTCCTTTCCTCCTTTGCACCAAAGAGGAAATTGTCTCCCCCGCGCCTGCTGGCGCCCGCCTAGCCCGGCTTGCGTCACCCCCAACCTCACGAGGCCGGGCGCTGCATAGGGATCTCCGCCCCTCGGGAGGCAACCTGGGGAGGCATCCTCCCTCTGCGGGTCTTGGCGTTGTCCTCCTCACGAGGATGGGGCTCTCGCGAGGGCCTTGCTTTGAGTGAAGCCGCGCCGGGCCATACCAGGCTGTCGAAGTGGGCCACGCCCTGGGCCGCAGGCAGGCAGGTCTGGGTACCCCCGTTCCCAGGACGCCGACAGTAGCCCCCAGGCCCAAGGCGCGCCCGAGTTGGCTTCGGGGCGAAGCCAGAGAAGATGGCCCGAAGGTCCGCGGGCCCTAATCGCCTGCGGGCCAGGCCCGACGAGTGGCACGCAGTTGGATGCGGACGTCCCCACTCCCGTGTCTCCTCGGCAACTGCCCGAACCGACAAAAGCCCGACGCCCGGTGCGGAGCCATTATTGCTTTCCTTCCCCGTGCTCTTGCTCCTTCACCCAGATCTCCATCCTTTGCGAGAAATCCTCCAGATCTCAGCGCTGCGCCTTCCTCCCCCTTGCTCTCTCGTCCTCAAGGACCTATCGATGGCGCCCGCCGGCAAGTCAAAGCCCGAAGCCTAAGTCTCAATCTCCGCTTCCACCTCACCGGTGCTCTCAGAGTCCACCATAGCCAAGGACGGGGACCTCGCCCCGGTGCTTCCATCGACGGCGGACGACACCAATGAATGGGGACGGACCTTGATATGGTGCGGCTCCACGAAGCAGCGCAGCCTGGCCAAGTCAGTGTACCCTTTCTTCCTCCACAACATCTTCTCCGGGCTCGTTCCGCCCTTCTTGGGGTTCTTCACCGCCATCCTCGAGCACTATGGGATCCAAGCTCTCCATCTCCAACCCAACTCCATCCTGCTTTTGTCCGTCTTCGCCTTTTACTGTGAGGCCTTCATAGGCGTGAAGCCTTCTGTGGCCCTCTTCCGTCATTTCTTCAGCTTGCGGCTTCACGACGGCGCCCAGCGGTTGGCGTGCGTCTCCTTCGTCGCGGTCCAGAGCGGGAACATGCTCTTGAAGGCTGGGAAGAAGGTGGAGAACTTCAGGCATCGCTGGGTCTTCTTAGATGTCCACGGCTTCAACTCTCGCCTGGAGCTCCCGAAGGGGCTGCCGGAGAAGACCCCTGCGTGGAGCTCCACGAAGCTCATCGACCCCCGTGCTAAGACCGTCCTGGAGCAAATCTCCAGAGACATCAGCGCCAGGAATTTGACCGGGGGGATGATAGTGAAGGAGTTTCTGGCGCAACGCCTAGCGCCGTTCCAGGCTCACTCGAAGCCCATGTGGGACTACCAGGGTGGCGGGGATGGCATCAGGCTCCGATCTGCTCGCCTGACCAACGGGGAGCTGAACAGGGCCGTGGCGACCCTACTCAACGGCGACCCCGGGGACCTCCCCGAGGCCTACGCCCCGCTGTATTGCCGCGACGACAAGGCCGATTTGGTCTCCGCCATGCCCACCTTCGACGAGCCGGGGCTCTCTCCGGCCGAGCGCCCTGGTTCCCCAGTAACGGTGTCCTCGGACGACACCGCGGGCGAGGAGGACTCAGAGGAGACCACAGACGACGGTCTGGAGTAGGTGTCTCCTCCGTCGTGGAGCACACTCCTCCGCGGCTTTGAAGACGACGACGACGATGGTGAACCCCTGGCTGCAAGTCCTCCGCGACTCGCCAGGGTCCCCAGGGGGCCAGGACCCACTCCTCGGGCCGCGCGGACCGCCGGCCGGGCGACCCCAAGGAAGTGCGAGGTCGGGCCTCCTCCGGAGTGCCCCCCTCGCGCCGGCAAGGCGGCTGAGGCACCTGCCTCGCCCTTGCCCGAGCCGCAACCTGCAGGTGAGGCGGCCGTGGCCGGGGCGGGTACGGCTTCCCCGGCTGCGGCCCTTGCGGGCGACGCCTCTGCTTCCCTGCACGGTGGCGCCTCCCCGGAGAAGGGCGAGGGCATCCCCACCTTCGCCACGGTGGAGAAGAAGAGGAAGTGGGTTGACGTCGAAGAGTAAGTATCCATGCTTTGCTCCAGGCCACCCGCCGGTGGCTCGCGTGCTTACGGTCCCTTCTTCGTTTGGTAACCAGGAGCGCCACCGTGCTGATGGTGAAGAAGAAGAAGGCGGGTGTCAAGCCGAAGGTGCTCTCCGACGCAACGCCCGCTCCTGGCGCCCTGCCGGCACCTGATGAGGAGCCGAATGTCATGGGCGAGGAGGCTCACCGGGCGACTCTCCTTGTCACGGCCGCGGAGCCCCCGACACCCATTAGAGAGGCTACTTCCGCCCTTGGGGGTGCATCTGTGCTGTTGCCTGAGAGGCCAGCCCCCGAGGGCCGGCTGGCCGAGGGACCGTCCGTCCCTGCCTTGTCTGTGGTGGTGCCGCAGCCTCCGGCGCCCTCAGCCTCCCATGCTTCTGCCCCCTGGTGGCGGCGCCCGCTGCTGCGCAGACACCACCTCCAGGCCAGGCCTTGGCGCCTCTGAGTCGTGGCCCTCTGGTTGAGTCACGCACCCTGGAGGGGGCCTACGCCGCTCTGGATCAGGTCCGGGACGACCTCCGGAGCGCCGACGATCGCCTCGCAAAGGAGCGCTTGGGGCTCCTTTCTGGGTGGATCCAGGCCGCCGCCGCCGCCATGGCAGTTTGGAGCCAAGCCGAGGCAACCGTTGCGGAGAGTAGGAAGGAAGCCGTGTCAGCCAAGGCAGCTCGCGACGCGGCGCTGGCCGATGCAGCGTCTGCCGTGAAGCGTTGTGGTGAAGCTGAGGCCATCCTGAAGGCACTTCAGGAGGAGAAGACCGCGCTCGCGGAACAGCTCCGCCATCGGGAGGGGGACCTCAAGGCCTGCGAGGTCAAGCTTGCCGACCGTGACTCCGCGCTGTCCCAGGCGGCGGCCGACCAAGCCACGGAGCGCGAGCGTCTGGACAAGCTGAAGGAGGAAGCAGCGGCGGGGAAGGCCAAGCTGGACGCCAGGGAGGCGGCCCTTGCCGCGGCTGAGGAAATAAATGCCGCGGAGCGCGGCGCCCTGCCCTCCGTCAAGCTCAGCCTCCGCCGGGCGTTGCACTCCATCTACCGAGGGGAATTCGAGGAACCCCTGGCGGCTCCTGAGAGTGGCTTCACGAGGCTCTCCTCCAAACTCGCCGAGGTGCTTGAGGGTGCCGTTGCCAGGGTGGAGGCCGTCTTGGAGAGTGAGTGTCGCGACCTCTTCTCGACGGCCGCGACGCGCGTCTTTAGCCACATCTACCTCTGCGAACCGGGTTTCAACTTCGGCGCCGTGATTTGCCCAGTTGATCCTGGGGTTCGCGCCGGAACGGCGACAGTCGTGGAGGGCGCCGTGGAGGCGTTGATGAAGAAGTTCGCCTGCGTTGCCATTCCCTCGCCTCCTGCAGCTGCAATGGTCAATGGTGATGATGACAACGGCAGCGATGTGGACGACGAGCTCCCCACGGTCGGGGCGAGTGGCGGTGCCAGCCCCTCCTCCTAGGTCCTTTCCTGTAACATTCATCGTGCCTCGCGGAGGCGTTAGACTTGTTTGCATTTTTGGAGACATTTAATGCTTGTAATGACTGCTAAATTATGTGGTTTCCTTCCTCGCCTTGCTTCCTTCCTGTTTGCTGTAGCGCTCTGCGTCGGCAGGGCCCGATCCCGCGCATACCTCGACCGCCGTTGGGGTGTCCGGATCACCAGGACGATACCAAGGGGTGAGGGGCTACGTGACCAGTGAAGCTCCTGAGTCGCGGTGCTCAGGAGTCCCCCTTGACGTACGAGCAGCTCTCATGAAGGTAACATGGCGACGACTGGGTTAATTTGGAGATTTGAAGCACCTTGAGCTTTGCGTCGGCAGGGCCCAGTCTCGCGCATACCTCAACCGCCGTTGGGGCGTCCGGATCACCAGGATGAGACCAAGGGGTGAGGGGCTACGTGACCAGTGAGGCCCCTGAGTCAAGATGCTCAGGAGTCCCCCTTGACGTACGAGCGGCTCCCATACCTTTCCTCGCCAGCTTTCGCCTGAGAGGGATGCGGGAAGACCAGGTATCAGGGACCTAGGGAGGTGGCGTGCGCTAGGCCCGGCCTGAGCGTAGCCCCCGTGCAGCCCCCTCGCACGGGCATCCCAGGGGAATGCTGCGAGACAGGGCCGTGAGGGGCCGTCCTGAGGTTGGATGCAGCCGCTAGGGCGCCCTCAGTTGTTTATCCACCAGCGCGAAGCATGGGGCTTCCACCTTGCGTGGGCATAGCCGCTGAGAGACAGTGTCGTCTGCCAGCGCGGAGCATGGGGTTTCCACTTGGACGTGGGAAGGGGTGGCTCGGCTCCTGAGCCCCCCGGGTGTGTACATCCCATTAAGTTCGTACGCATGGCTTGCACGGTAGAACTGGGAGGTGTATTTGGGCACTCGTGAGCCAGCGCGGGTCTCACGAGGCCCTACCTCAAAGGCGGGTTGCGCCTGAATCTTCCGGTAGGAGGCGCCATTGCAAGTCTTGTATATTTTGGAGAAACCTGCGCCGAGCGGATTTCCGAGGGCCATCGCATGAGAAGGCCGAACACCAATGACCCCAGGAGGTGACGTGAACGGGGCCGGCCCGCCAGACAGAGCTCAGCCATTGGATTTATTGACGCTGCAGGGATGGACCCGAGCACAGACGCCGTGCCCAGTCTTCTCATTGGACAAATCCGAGGAGAAAACACCCGGCGCGAGGCTCCTGCGGCGGCGAAAAGCTGAATGTGGTTGCAGGAACCGTGTCGCACGCCCTGACTCTCCCACTCCCGATTAGCTCATGCGAGGACATAGCACCAAGGGTCACGAGAGGTGACGTGCACGAGACTGGCCTGCGAGAGAGAGCTCGACCACTTGGATTTGTCAACGCTGCAGGGACGGACCCGAGCACAGACGTCGTGCCAGCCCTTAATCACGAGGCGGTGGAAGGCAGGATCGTTAGGGCGCGGCGACATTCATGGTGGCGAAGCACCGAGCATGCAGGTTGGAATACTTAGGAAATTGATCAAATGCATAAAAGTTTCTGATACATGCGCAAATGACGCGGCTGTAGGGACGGGCCCTAACCGCCTGAGGATAACGCAGCCCGATGGGCGCCCCCAATCTGAACAAATCAAAAAGTTACCTGGGACGAACCAAAAAGTCACCTGTCGACGATACCGCTGAAGCGTCGAGGTAGTCGTTGAAGCCTGGCCTTGCATCTCTGTGAGCCTGGCCTTCACAAGCTCGATGCCTCCGGAGGCTCGGGGTCCTTGCTTGGGCCTGACACCTCCTCCAGCACCGCGCGGCGCCGGACCTCGTAGAGTGCGAGCATGGCCTGAGCAAGGCGCTGGTACGTGGCACCCGCGTTCATCAGGCCAAAAGGCATGCGGATGTAGTTGCACGGATAGACCCCACTGTGGCCGACGCACGACGACCAGAAGAGGTCTTAGGATGTGGCCCTGTTGATGCTCGGTATGTCTACACAGACGCGCAGCATGCCGCCCGAGCCGACGACGGCGGCTGCGCTAGGTGGTGCGGGGCGACGCCCGCTTCGCATGGCCCGCGCCTCCTGAAGCTCCTCGATTGCATTGGTGATGAACTCCCGCGAACTTGGCGCCTCGCGCCGTGCTCCTTGCTTGGGTGGGCGCATGCCAAAGCACGCCTCCACGTGGTGCTCGATCACCTCCCTCGTCTCACTGGTTAGGTCAGAGGCCTTCCAAATGGAAGCCCCCGAGCCCGACCCAAGGGAAGCGCCGAGCGCGCCTTCCTATGCGAGGGGCGAAGGAGCCCCGGCTCTGGGCGCGGAGCCTGAGGCACCGGCCTTGGAGGCCTCCTCCCCCTGACGCCCCTTGGAGAGGAGCTGCTTCTTCTTCCTGGGGACATCCTTGCGAGTTAGGACACCCCCTTCGTCGTCCGAGTGCTCTGCCGCTGCGGCACGGTAGGCGCGCTCGAGGGAGCAAACGGCGTCCTTCTCATCGCAGGCGACGGTGATGACACCACCACTCCCCGGCATCTTGAGGACGTTGTAGCCATGGTGAGACACCGCCATGAACTTGGCGAAGGCGGGGTACCCGAGGATCGCGTTGTACGGGAGGTGGATGTGGGCGACGTCAAAGACAATGAGCTCTGTGTGGTAGTTGTTACGCCCGCCGAAGGTGACCGGCAAGCGCACTTGTCCAATGGGGACAGTGGAGCCGTTAGTGACCCCTGAAAAAGGCTTGGTTGGCATGAGCTGGTCGTAGGGCACTTGGAGCGTCTCGAACGTCTCGATGGAGAGGACATTGAGCCCAGCGCCACCGTCGATCAGGGTCTTGGTGACAAGGACATTGTTGATGGTCGGCGTGCACAGCATGGGGAGCGCGCCTGCCATGGCCGAGCACCTGAGTTGATCCTTGGAGTCGAAGGTGATGGCGTACTGTGACCACTTGAGGGGACGCACGGCTTCAAGCTTCGGGAGAGCCGCGTTCACCTCCCGCGAGAACTGCTTGAAGACCCGGTTCGACGCAGGGGACTGAGCGTCGCCCAGGATGCAAGCGATCGCCCGGGCTTCCTGGAAGCCCCTAACCCCGTCGTCCTGCCTGTCTTCTTCCTTCCTCCTGGGTGGCGGCGGCAGCGGGGGAGGCCGGCCTCACGAGGGCGAGCCTCACGAGGCTGATCGCGACGGGACCCCTCCCGAGGCTGGTGGTGCCAGCGGTCCTCCCGAGGCCGGTCGCGCCATTCCTGACGCGGGTCACGACTGTCCCAGCGGCCTCCACCGCGGCCTCTGCCGCGACCATAGCAATGGTCGCCGCGCCCAGGGCGACGACCGAAATGCTCGTCGCGGACCGACCTGAGCTCCTGGCAGTCGTTGGTGTTGTGTCTATTGGTGCCATGGAAAATGCAGAACGGTCGCCCTCCCATGGGGGGGTTCCTCATCTCGTCTGCGCTTCGCCTCTGGTTCTGCCGCCAGCACTGCGGGGGCCTTGCGCTTCGTTTCCTTGGCCTTGGTCTTCTTGTCTTTGAGGTCCGCCTCCGGGAGCTCGAGGAGGGAGAGGCGGCCCTCCTCAGCCTTCGCGCACTTGGTCCAAGTTGAACATTTCCAGGGCGGAGCACAGGTCATCGTGGATGGCAAGCTCCTCCCTCATCCTGAGGTCCCTGACGCTGTCGGTGAACGCCAAGATGATGGCCTCGTCCGACGCCCTCGGGATCTTGAGGCGAACAGTCGTGAAACGCTGTATGTACTTGTGCAAGGTCTCGCCCGGCTGTTGCCACATGTGACACAGGTCAGTCACAACGAGGGCGCGGTAACGAGTGCCTTGGAAGTTGGCGACGAAGCGCTCGTGGAGTTCGTCCCAGGAGGAGATTGACCCCTCCGGGAGGTTGAGGAGCCAAGAGAGCGCACCACCCTTGAGGGCCATTGGGAACCAGTTCGCTATGACCTTGTCGTCTCCTCCTGCCGCCTCGATGCTCAGAGAGTAGAGCTATAGGAACTCCGCGGGGTCAGGTGTGCCGTCGTAGCGAGGAGGCAGGTCGGGCTTGAACTTGCCGGGCCAGGCGACCCGACGCAGCTCCGGGGCGATGGCGCGGCAGCCCACTGCACCCACGGGTGCCGCGCGCACGGGAGGGGCCCGGTCTTGGTGTTCCTGCGCAGCGGCCTCCAGAGGCACACGGTCGGGACGCTGGCGCAGTGGCGCGGGTAGTGCTCGCGCGTCAGCGCGCGACCGTGGCACCACCTGGCAGCTCACTTCATCCCTCTCCCTTGCTAGGGGCCCGCACGGCTGGTCGCGCGGGTGTGCTTCACGCCTAGGCTCAGGGTCGGCGCCACGCTAGGGAGGAGGAGGTGGTGCACCATGGGCCACGTCGCCTGCCAGAGAGGGCGGGGGACGGAGCGAGTAGGAGAGCGCCGGGGCGTCGCCGGCAGCGCTGACGAGCTCCGCGATGTGCCCGAGCCAGTCGTCGTAGCGGTTGGGGGCAGGGCGGTAGCGCAGCAGCTCGCGTGCCATGAGCAATGCGGCCGACCCGTGCGCCTGCCCGGGGCGAGCGTGGGAGGACGACCCAGTAGTTGGAACGATGGATGGGGTGGCAATGCGGCCGTCGCGCTGTGCAGTGACCGGATGCGAGGAGTCCTGCTGCTCGTGGGCATCTGGGCCCGTGGCGGCGTCGGCCACAGGAGAGGCGGATCGATGCGCGGAGGTGCGGCCCACTAGCGCTGTCTGGGCGACACGAGCAGCACGGCGCTCGGTGCGGGCTCGGCGAGCGTCAGCCATCGAAGCGGTGGAGCAGAGAGGAAGCGAAGCTTGAGGAAGACTTCGACACGCCCCCTACCTGGCGCGCCAAATGTCAGATTTCGGGCTCCGCAAAACCCAAAGAGGTTCGAACTCAGAGGCGTATGCGTAGATCCCAACCAGCTTCGTCCCCAAGCTCACAGCTCCAAAGCCTAACCCGATCGACTTTCGCAATCACGGGGAAGGAGACCAACACGCGGATTTACCCAGGTTTAGGCCGCTGCGAAGCGTAAAACTCTACTCCTGCTTTGGGTGGATTGCCTCTCGAGGAGGTTTGTGGATGAACAGGTACAAAGGCGTGCTGCCTCGCGAGGGCGTTCGGGTGGTTTTGTTTCCGCCCTCTACGGCGCAGCCTAGCCTCTATTTATAATAGCACGGGTCCTCTTCCCTTATCGCACTGGCGGGAAGGGATCCCACAACGGCCAAATTCGAAAGGGGACAGGAGGTACATCTTATGCTGACGAAAGGTGGTCTTCGCCTGCAAAGTAGCTGGTGGCGATGCAGAGGTGGGCTCGGCGATGACATCTCTCCTGCCGAACTTGTGGGCTAGGTCTTGTTACACCAGAATGGAAACCTTTGGCGTGATGCCTCGGGAACCCGCGTACGTCCTTGCCTCCTTTGCACCAAAGAGGAAACTGTCTCCCCTGCGCCTGCTGGCGCCCGCTTGGCCCGGCTTGCGTCACCCCCAACCTCACGAGGCCGGGTGCTGCATAGGGATCTCCGCCCCTCGGGAGGCAACCTGGGGAGGCATCCTCCCTCCGGGGGTCTTGGCGTTGTCCTCCTCACGAGGATGGGGCTCTCGCGAGGGCCTTGCCTTGAGTGAAGCCACGCCGGGCCGTACCAGGCTGTCGAAGTGGGCCACGCCCTGGGCCGCAGGCAGGCAGGTCTGGGTACCCCCGTTCCGAGGACCTCAACAGCACCATCTCCTCGCAAACCCTTGTTCATCTCTTGTGTTCAATCTTTGTACCAGAACATCAGATTGGTACCTGTGGGTGACTAGTAGTGTTGATTACATCTTGTAGTTGATTACTATATGTTTTATTTGGTGGAAGATTATATGTTCATATCCATTATGCTATTCAATACCCCTCTGATCTTGAGCATTAATATTATTTATGAGTAGTTGCCTTTGTTCTTGAGGTCACGGGAGAATTCATGTTGCAAGTAATCATGGGAATTTGATATGTGTTCGATATTTTGATGATATGTATGTTGTGATTCCCTTAGTGGTGTCATGTGAACGTCGACTACATGACACTTCACCATCCTTGGGCCTAAGGGAATGCATATTGGAGTAGTTATTAGATGATAGGTTGCTAGAGTGACAGAAGCTTAAACCCTAGTTTATGCGCTACTTCGTAAGGGGCTGATTTGGATCCAAACGTTTAATGCTATGGTTAGATTTTATCTTAATACTTTTCTCGTAGTTGCGGATGCTTGCGAGGGGGTTAATCATAAGTGGGAGGTTTGTTCAAGTAAGAACAGCACCCAAGCACTGGTCCACCCACATATCAAATTATCAAAGTAACGAACACGAATCAAACCAACATGACAAAAGTGACTACATGAAATTCCCGTGTATCCTCAAGAACACTTTTCCTATTATAAGAAACTGTTCTGGCCTGTTCTTTGCCACAAAAGGATTGGGCTACCTTGCTGCACTTTATTTACCGTTACCATTACTTGCTTGTTACCAATTATCTTGCTATCAAACTATCTGTTACCTACAATTTCAGTGCTTGGAGAAATTACCTTGCTGAAAACCGCTTGTCATTTCCTTCTGCTCCTCGTTGGGTTCGACACTCTTACTTGTTGAAAGGACTACGATTGACCCCCTATATTTGTGGGTCATCAGCTTTCCTATGGACTTAAAGTGATTTCTCACAAAGTAAAATGTAGAGTCTTCATGCTTGTAGCTTAGCCAATCCTATTCCTTGCATCTTGGGGTCTCCTCATAGTCCTCTGCCAATCAAACATTGAACTTTTCCTAAAATATACTTAGTGGAAACATTAGTCCAATGAAATATATGTTGTTATTAATTACCAAAACCACCTAGGGAGAAGTTGTGCTTTCACCGCTTCGGTCCTGTGGCCCATCCAAAAGAAAGATGAAACCCACGCTTTTATAGCATCCGTACTCTTTTCGCGCAAAAATCCATCACTATCTTCTTCATCCTGCCGCTCTCCAAGCAATTCCCGTCCTTTTCTCACACTTTCTGCCTCTCTTTCACCGTCGCCTGGAACCAGACGAGGACCAGCCGGAGATGGAGGTGGTGGTGGAGGTGAAGGAGGATCCCCGCATCACCTTCGCCAGGAAAATCAACTCGGCGACGTGACAAAATTGTCGCGTCAAACCAAAGGCCGCCAAAGAGGAGAGCTCAAGAAGCGGAAGGTGGCTAGTGGACGGCTGCTGATGGCATCCACGACGTTGGGCTTGCTGGTCGCGGGTGTGGTGGAGGCCGCGACCCGGATCGTGGAGCCTCGTAGGTGGCGCCCGCCGTCCAGACGCTGCCATGCCCGGAGCATTACAAGGCTCCGTACTACTACGCCGCGTAGCAGCTCGGTGGGAAGCCCACATCAACCTCCATCAGGCAACTGCCTTATATAGTCGACGTAAACACGACGCCACTGCTCTTCTAAGAGTCTTCCTCTTCGCAGCTCGTACGGGCAGCTCTTTCCAGATTCTATGTTAGAAGGCATGAGGCATCCTCAAATAGTTCGAATTCAGTGTTTCAGTTTGTACACTGAGCACCCCTTTTACTTTTTCTATGACACAGACTCCGGGCAACCCTTGCTGAAAAAACGTTGACTTACTATTGTTAATTCTTTGCCCACACATTTGACTATATGATTCTAGTAGGTTTGACACTTCCATCGCCCCTGTGTCGATCGACTTTTCGGTTAGGCCGCTAGGCGGAAATAAATATAGAGAAATAGATATGTTTCTTTAAAAATGTTTGTTTCAATAGAGTGATTTTTTCTGGCATCAACCTCATCGCGACCCGTCCGATCCAGCTAGATCGTGGTGCTCGTCATCTCGCACACACACTCGCGTCAACTGGCTGTCACATGCTTCAAGGGACCCAGTGATACGTCTCCAACGTATCTATATTTTTGATTGTTTCATGCTATTATATTATCAATCTTGAATACTTTATATGCAATTATATGCTAGGACTAACCTATTCACCCAGTGTCCAGTGCCAGTTCCTGTTTTTTCCCTATTTTTGAATTTTTCAGAAAATCAATACCAAACGAAGTCCAAACGTGATGAAACTATATGGGAGTTATTTTTGAATATAAAAAGACCCTAGAAGCTTCGGGAGGAGGCCAGGAGGGCTACAAGGGAGCGATGAGCTCGCAGGGAGGAGACACGTATTGTATTGTTGCTACTAAGGAGTTATTTTTGGACATAAAGAGACCCTAGAAGCTTCGGGAGGAGACACATATTGTATTGTTGCTACTAAGGATAAAATGACGGGGGTCTGAACATATTGCTTGTCTTACTTTGTCTACATCTTGTCATCTTGCTTAAAGCGTTACTCTATTTGTCATGAACTTAATACCATAGATGCATGTTGGATAGCGGTCAATTGGTGGAGTAATAGTAGTAGACGAAGAATCATTTCGGTCTACTTGTCATGGACGTGATGCCTATATACATGATCATTGCCATGAATAACATCATAACTATGCACTTTTCTATCAATTGCCCAACAGTAATTTGTCTACCCACCGTATGCTATGCGTTCGAGAGAGAAGCCTCTAGTGAAAACTATGGCCCACTGGTCTATTTAATCATATTGCTAAAAAACAAAAATACTTTGCTGCAATTTATTGTTTTATTTTTACTTTTCCTTTTTATATATCTATCACTATCAGAATTAATCCTGGCAAGTAATGAGTAAGGGGATTGACAACCCTCTTACCCGGGGCAGGTGCAAGTGTTTGGTTTTGTGTGTGTAGGTGCTGACGACGAGAGTTTGACTTGATTCTCCTACTGGTTCGATAACCTTGGTTCTCACTGAGAGAAATACTTATCGCTACTATATATTGCTTCATCCTTCCTCTTCGGGGAAAAACCCAACGCAGCTCACAAGTAGCACCCACCCATCCACATTATCCGTTCTTCTCGGTCGACTCATCTCCTTTCATTCAATTCCCCTTTTCCCTCATTCCCATCCACTAGCGGATCTCACCAGCGAGAGCCCATGGAGGAAGCTCCACTCAAGTCACAGTCACCATGCCATCGGTCATGGCTGCAGCGAGCACGTACTGCAAGACAGCACGGTGATCGGCCGCGTTAGCGCAACGTCCATCGGGGGTGTGGCAGTAGGGGTCAGGGGTGTTGCAGCATGGAGACCGGCCGCGTCAGCGCAACCTCCATCGGGGGTGTGGCAGCAGGTGCCAGGGGTGTTGCAGCATGGTGACCGGCCGAGTCAGTGCAACCTCATCCGAGGATTTGGAGACAGGGTAAGGACGTCTGCAACGCAATTTCACGCGCAAACACAACTTTTCATCGTCGGCAGGACATATGCTTCATCACAACACCACGGCGTCGGCGGCCTAGCGATCCTTGATAACCCACAAGTATAGGGGATCGCAACAGTTTTCGAGGGTAAAGTATTCAACCCAAATTTATTGATTCGACACAAGGGGAGCCAAAGAATATTCTCGAGTATTAGCAGCTGAGTTGTCAATTCAACCACACCTGAAAGACTTAGTATCTGCAGCAAAGTATTCAGTAGCAAAGTAGTATGGAAGTAACGGTAGCGATGGCAAGTGACAGTAGCAGTGTTGTAGTGATTGTAACAATAGCAACGGAAAATTAACTTAGCAAAGATCAATATGTGAAAAGCTCGTAGGCAATGGATCAGTGATGGATAATTATGTCGGATGGCATTCATCATGCAACGGTTATAACATAGGGTGATATAGAACTAGCTCCAATTCATCAATGTAATTTAGGCATGTATTCCATATATAGTCATACGTGCTTAAGGAAAAGAACTTGCATGACATCTTTTGTCCTACCCTCCCGTGGCAGCGGAGTCCTAATGGAAACTAAGGGATATTAAGGCATCCTTTTAATAGAGAACCGGAACAAAGCATTAGCACTTAGTGAATACATGAACTCCTCAAATTACGGTAATCACCGGAAATAATCCCTGTTATTGTCACCCTGGGGGATGCGGATCATAACTCGTAATAGGTGTCTACAACTTGCAAGGTAGGATCAAGAACACATATATATTCATGAAAACATAATAGGTTCAGATCTGAAATCATGGCACTCGGGCCCTAGTGACAAGCATTAAGCATAGCAAAGTCATAGCAACATCAATCTCAGAACATAGTGGATACTAGGGATCAAACCCTAACAAAACTAACTCGATTACATGGTAAATCTCATCCAACCCATCACCGTCCAGCAAGCCTACGATGGAATTACTCACGAACGGCGGAGAGCATCATGAAATTGGTGATGAAGGATGGTTGGTGATGACGACGGCGTCAGTTTCCCCTCTCCGGAGCCCAAATCAGACTCCAGATCTGCCCTCCTGAGGAAGAACAGGAGGCGGCGGCGGCTCCGTATCGTAAAACGCGATGAACTCTTCTCTCTTATTATTTTCTCCACGGATGTGAATATATAGAAGTGGAATTGAGGTCGGAGGAGCCACAAGGGGACCACAAGCCACCAGGGCGCGCCCTAGGGGGGGGGGCGCCCTCCTGGCTTGTGGCCAACAGGTGGGCCCCCCTGGCTTGATTCTTTCGCCAATATTTTTTATTAATTCCAAAAATATTCTCCGTAAATTTTCAGGACGATCCGAGAACTTTTATTTCTGCACAAAAATAACACCAAGGCAATTCTGCTGAAAACAGCGTCAGTCCGGGTTAGTTCCATCCAAATAATGCAAATTAGAGTCCAAAACAAGGGCAAAAGAGTTTGGAAAAGTAGATACGACAGAGACGTATCAACTCCCCCAAGCTTAACCCATTGCTTGTCCTCAAGCAATTCAGTTGATAAACTGAAAGTGATAAAGAAAAACTTTTACAAACTCTGTTTGATCTTGCTGTTGTAAATATGTCTAACTTATGTTCAAATTTTCAGCAAAGATTATAAACTAACCACATTCACAATAACATTTAGGTCTCACATTTACTCATATCAATGGCATAATCAACTAGCGAGCAATAATAATAAGTCTCGGATGACAACAATTTTATCAAAACAATCATGATACAATATGACATAATGGAATCTCGCTAGCCCTTTCTGAGACCGCAAAACATAAATGCAGAGCACCTCTAAAGAACAAGGACTGACTAGACATTGTAATTCATGGTAAAAGAGATCCAGTCACACTCATACTCAACATCAATTAATAACAAGGCATACAAATGATGGTGGTGCTCTCTAACTGGTGCCTTTTTATAAGAGGATGATGACTCAACAGTAAAATAAAATAGACAGGCCCTTCGCAGAGGGAAGCATTGATTTGCAGAGGTGCCAGAGCTCGAGCTTTTAAAACAGGGATGAATAATAGTTTTGAGAGGTATGCTTTCATTGCCAGCATAACAACTAAGAGATCTCGATATCTTCCATGCTAGATACATTATAGGCGGTTCCCAAACAGAATAGTAAAGTTTTTACTCCCCCTCCAACAATCAATCACACTCCACGGCGGGCCGAATCCACGGGGACCGTCCATACAAACAGAATCCTGGGGGAGTTTTGTTTATTATATTTTGACTTAAATTTTGAGCATGGAACTGGGCATCCCGAATACCAGCCACTTTCTCGTGAATGATAGTGAATCAACATGTATCATGAGAATAACCCACCTAGCATGGAAGATACTGACAGCCCCCAGTCGCCACATGAGCGATTTTGGCATACAAAACGTAAAATTTATTTGAAGGTTTGGAGTATGGCACATGCAAATTTACTTGGATCGGCAGGTAAATACCGCATATAGGTAGGTATGGTGGACTCATATGGAACAACTTTGGGTTTATGGAGATGGATGCACAAGCAGTATTCCCGCTTAGTACAAGTGAAGGCTAGCAGAAGACTGGGAAGCGACCAACTAGAGAGCGACAACAGTCATAAACATGCTTTGAGATTAACCAACATTGAATGCAAGCATGAGTAGGATATAAATCACCATGAACATAAACATCGTGGAGGCTATGTTGGTTTTGTTTCAACTACATGCGTGAACATGTGCCAAGTCAAGCCACTCGAATCATTCAGAGGAGGATACCATCCTATCATACTACATCACAACCATTTTAACATGTATGTTGGCACCCAAGACAAACCATTATACACTCTTAGCTAATTAAGCATGGCATGAGTAACTATAATCTCTAATTGTCATGGCAAACATGTTTCATCTATAATGAGCTGAATTCAGAACGATGAGCTAATCATATTTACAAAAACAAGATAGTTCGAGTTCATACCAGCTTTTCTCCATCTCAGTCATTTCATCATATATCGTCATTATTGCCTTTCACTTGCACGACCGAATGGTGTGAATAAAAATAAGAGTGCACGTGCATTGGACTAAGCTGGAGTCTGCAAGCAATAACTCAAAGGAGAAGGCAAAGTACTATGGGCTCTCTGATAGATAAACAATTAATGCATATGAGAGCCACTCAACGTGTTATCGTGGTCTTCTCCTTACGATGCAGAAAAAGGAAAGGAAAAATTATTTACACAGGAAAGCTCCCAACAAGCAAAAGAAGAACGAGAAATCTTTTTGGGTTTACTTTTAATACTACAACTAAACAAACTAGAAAGTAAAGCTAGAACTAATTTTTTTTGGATTTCCTTAAAGATTAATTAAACACAAAAGAAGAAAACGAAAAGAAGAAATAAACTACCAAGGATGATACAATGAAAAAGTATGAACACCGACAATTGAAATGAATGTGTGAACATGAATGTAATGTCGGTGAGAAATACGTACTCCCCCAAGCTTAGGCTTTTGGCCTAAGTTGGTCTAGGGCCATGACTGGCCTGGATGATATCCAAAATCAAAGTTGGGGTAGTACTGGGCTGCGACGGCTACTGCCTGAGTGGCTGCAACACGGAGGCGAGCGGCTTCCGCCTCTCTCTCGTACTCGTTTGCCTCCTCTCTGGTTATAAAGTATCTCTGTTTTTCCTGAAAGTTGAAGAGGGCAGGAGCAGGAAGAGTAACATGGACAGCACGCTGTCTGTCAAAAATTAGTCAGTACAGGAGGGCTTGTTCGTTTCTTTCAAGAAATTGGTAGTGCACCGCAGCCTCATAATCAAGAAAAGCGGGGTGTACCTCAATATCATTCTCCCTTATGGGTACCCCAAGGTGTTTAGCTAAACGGGTGGCATAAATCCCGCCAAAGAAATCCCCTTCTTTGGCGTTCAAATGTAACCTCCTGGCAATATTAGCCCCGAAATTATAGCGTCTATCATTCATTACCGCACACTTGAGGACGCTAAGATCTGATGCGCAAAGGTGGCTATGATCATGTTTACCATTAATACATCTACCTATAAAAAGAGCGAAATAATGTAAGGCAGGAAAGTGAATGCTCCCTATGGTAGCCTGTCTGATGATCCTGGTCTCTCCCACACTGATGCTAGCAAGAAAATCGATATATTCAGTTTTGCGTGGCTTAATACAACTACCCCATTGTGGAATTTTGCATGCATAATTAAAATCTTCTAGGTCCAAGGTATAAGATTCATCATAAAGATTAAATAGAACAGAATGATTATTACGCTTGGATGAAAATTCAAACCTCCGCACGAAGGAATCAGTAAGTCGATAATATTGCCCGCACTGATCTGAGATGAAATCTTCAAGGCCAGCATTCCGTATGTACGCGTAAAACTCTTCCTTGAATCCGGCAATGTCCATGAATTGATCTGACGACCATTCGCAAGGCCATACTTGAGCTTCCCTTGGTGGTTCAAAATCGGGCTCACGTATCGCGAGTCTCGGAGTTTTCTTGCTCGAGGAACCACCTTGGTACATTCTCCTCAACATTTTCTTTTTCTGAAAAATTTCTGAAATTTTTAGTGACTCAAAATAAAGGTAAACAAAACTCAACAAAACTTATAGCAACTACTCCCACAAGTGCCTAGAGGCCATATCATGCATCAAAACTACTTGGGACCATACAAATTTGACATGCAAGCTCAAGAACAAGGTCACCATTGCAGCAAAAATTTGCAATATATAAAGCACTAGAACAAAAACTAATTGGACCATTGGAGGAGTCACATACCGATGAGCAATCCCCTAAAACAGTTTTGCAAACGGAACTTTGAGCAAGGAGATCGAAAATGGCAGCAAAATGAGCTAGAACACGGGTTTGAGCAATGGTGGGATTATTTCTGGAGGAAGACGAAGTGGATGGTGGCTGGAATAAGTGAGGGGGCCCCATGTGGGACCCACAAGCCACCAGGGCGCGCCCAGGGGGGCTGGGCGCGCCCTGTAGGCTTGTGGCCCACTGGTGCAGCCCCCTGATGTGTTCTCAGTGCCAAAAATTCTTAATTATTCCAGAAAAAATCATACTAAATTTTCAGGGCATTCTGAGGACTTTTATTTTCAGGTCATTTTTCTATTGCACGGATAAATCAGAAAACAGAGAAACAATAGCAATTTTACTTAGTTTTACTCTAAATAACAGAAAGTAAAAGTTGGGTACAGACAGTTGTGCTTTCTAAATTCATCCCTCTCATGCCCATCAAAAAGAATCCATCAATAAGGTTGATCAAGTCTTATTGACAAACTTCTTTCGAATGACACGGAACCGGAGAATTTTCGAATGACACTAGGTTACCTCAATGGGGATATGCATGTCCCCAACAATAAGTATATCATATTTCTTCTTGACAGTAGGAAGAGGGAATTCAAAACCTCCAATGATAATCGTTGAAACCTTTTCAATGGAATTGATACTATGAACTTGAGGTTGTTTCTTCGGAAAGTGTACCGTATGCTCATTGCCATTAACATGAAAAGTAACATTGCCTTTGTTGCAATCAATAACAGCCCCTGCAATATTCAAAAAGGTTCTACCAAGGATGATCGACATACTGTCGTCCTCAGGGATATCAAGAATAATAAAGTCTGTTAAGATAGTAACGTTTGCAACCACAACAGGCACATCCTCGCAAATACCGATGGGTAAAGCAGTTGATTTATCAGCCATTTGCAAAGAAATCTCGGTAGGTGTCAACTTATTCAAATCAAGTCTACGATATAAAGAGAATGGGCATAACACTAACACCAGCTCCAAGATCACATAAATCAGTTTTAACATAATTTCCTTTAATAGAGCATGGTATAGTAGGTACCCCGGGATCTCCTAGTTTCTTTGGTATTCCACCCTTAAAAGTATAATTAGCAAGCATGGTGGAAATCTCAGCTTCCGGTATCTTTCTTTTATTTGTCACAATATCTTTCATATACTTAGCATAAGGAGACATTTTCAGAATATCAGTCAAGCGCATACGCAAAAAGACAGGTCTAAGCATTTCAACAAAGCGCTCAAAATCCTGATCATCCTTTTTCTTGGATGGCTTAGGAGGAAAGGGCATGGGTTTCTGAACCCATGGTTCTCTTTCTCTACCATGCTTCCTAGCAACAAAGTCTCTTTTATCACATCTTTTGTTCTTAGGTTGTGGGTTATCAAGATCAACATCAGGTTCAATCTCCACATCATTATCATTACTAGGTTGAGCATCATCATGAACATCATCGTTAATATTATCACTAGGCTCATGTTCATTACCAGATTGTGTCTCAGCATCAGAAATAGAAATATCATTTGGATTCTCACGTGTATCTATAACAGGTTCACTAGCAGCATGCAAAGTCCTATCGTCATTCTTCTTCCTACTATTACTGGGACGATTAGGTGCATCAGTATTAACTCTCTGAGAATCTTGCTCAATTCTCTTAGGGTGGCCCTCAGGATACAAAGGTTCCTGAGTCATTCTACCACCTCTAGTCACAACTTTAACAGAATGATCATTGTTCTTACTATTCATCTCACTAAGCAAATCATTTTGTGCCTTAAGTACTTGTTCTACTTGAGTAGTTACCATGGAAGCATGTTTACTAATAAGCTTAAGATCATTGACAGTTCTACTCAAATAATCACCCAAACGATCAAGCATGTAAGCATTATGTTTCAATTGTCTACTAACATAAGCATTGAAATTTTCTTGCTTAACTACAAAGTTATCAAACTCATCCAAGCATTGACTAGCAGACTTATTATAAGGAATATCACCTTCATCAAATCTACGGAGAGAATTTACCTCTACTACCTGTGTCGGGTTATCAAGACCATGTATTTCTTCAATAGGTGGTAGATTCTTAACATCTTCAGCTTTAATACCTTTTTCCTTCATAGATTTCTTTGCCTCTTGCATATCTTCAGGACTGAGAAATAGAATACCTCTTTTCTTCGGAGTTGGCTTTGGAGGTGGTTCGGGAATAGTCCAATCATTATCATTGCTCAATATATTATTCAATAGTAGTTCAACTTGTTTAACAGTTCGTTCCCTGAAAACACAACCAGCACAACTATCTAGGTGGTCCCTAGAAGCATCGGTTAGTCCATTATAAAAGATATCAAGTATTTCGTTTTTCTTGAGAGGGTGATCAGGCAAAGCATTAAGTAGCTGGAGAAGCCTCCCCCAAGCTTGTGGGAGACTCTCTTCTTCAGTTTGCACAAAGTAAAATATTTCCTGCAAGGCAGCTTGTTTCTTATGGGCAGGAAAATATTTTTTAGAGAAGTAATATATCATATCCCGGGGACTACGCACACAACCAGGAGCAAGAGAATTAAACCATATCTTAGCATCACCCTTTAGTGAGAAAGGAAACAACTTAAGAATATAATAATAGCGAATTTTTTCCTCATGAGTAAATAGGGTGGCTATATCATTCAATTTAGTAAGATGTGCCACAACAGTTTCAGATTCATAACCATGGAAAGGATCAGATTCAACCAAAGTAATTAACTCAGGATCGACGGAGAATTCATAATCCTTATCAGTGACAAAGATAGGTGAAGTAGCAAACTTAGGATCATATTGCATTCTAGCATTCAAAGATTTTTCATTCCACTTGCATAGCAGTTTCTTAAGATCATATCTATCCTTACAAGCAAGAAAGTCCCGGGCTACCTCTCCTTCCATACCATAACCTTGAGGTATATCAGGCAATTCATATCTAGGAGAGCTAGGCCTAGCAGGTGTATCATAGTGTCCAGTTTCAATAATTTCATCAGATTCAGAGATATCATCAGTTTCAGCATTCACTCTAGCAATTTGTTCATCAAGGAATTCACCCAGTGGCACAGTAGTATCAAGCAAAGTATCATCATAAGCATCATGCATAGCAGAAGTAGCATCATCAATTACTTGCGACATATCAGAATTACTAGCAGGTGGTGGTGTCGCAAATTTACTCATAACAGAAGGTGAATCAAGTGCAGAGCTAGACGGCAGTTCCTTACTTGTCCTCGTAGTTGAGGGGTAGATCTTGGTTTTAGCATCTTTCAGATTCTTCATAGTGATCAACAGATATAAATCCCAAGTGACTCAGAGAATAGAGCTATGCTCCCCGGCAACGGGGCCAGAAAATGGTCTTGATAACCCACAAGTATAGGGGATCGCAACAGTTTTCGAGGGTAAAGTATTCAACCCAAATTTATTGATTCGACACAAGGGGAGCCAAAGAATATTCTCGAGTATTAGCAGCTGAGTTGTCAATTCAACCACACCTGAAAGACTTAGTATCTGCAGCAAAGTATTCAATAGCAAAGTAGTATGGAAGTAACGGTAGCGATGGCAAGTGACAGTAGCAGTGTTGTAGTGATTGTAACAGTAGCAACGGAAAAGTAACTTAGCAAAGATCAATATGTGAAAAGCTCGTAGGCAATGGATCAGTGATGGATAATTATGTCAGATGGCATTCATCATGCAACAGTTATAACATAGGGTGATATAGAACTAGCTCCAATTCATCAATGTAATGTAGGCATGTATTCCATATATAGTCATACGTGCTTAAGGAAAAGAACTTGCATGGCATCTTTTGTCCTACCCTCCCGTGGCAGCGGGGTCCTAATGGAAACTAAGGGATATTAAGGCCTCCTTTTAAAAGAGAACCGGAACAAAGCATTAGCACTTAGTGAATACATGAACTCCTCAAACTACGGTAATCACCGGAAAGAATCCCAGTCATTGTCACCCTGGGGGATGCGGATCACTACTCGTAATAGGTGACTACAACTTGCAAGATAGGATCAAGAACACATATATATTCATGAAAACATAATAGGTTCAGATCTGAAATCATGGCACTCGGGCCCTAGTGACAAGCATTAAGCATAGCAAAGTCATAGCAACATCAATCTCAGAACATAGTGGATACTAGGGATCAAACCCTAACAAAACTAACTCGATTACATGGTAAATCTCATCCAACCCATCACCGTCCAGCAAGCCTACGATGGAATTACTCACGAACGGCGGAGAGCATCATGAAATTGGTGATGAAGGATGGTTGGTGATGACGACGTCGTCGATTTCCCCTCTCCGGGGCCCAAATCAGACTCCAGATCTGCCCTCCCGAGGAAGAACAGGAGGTGGCGGCGGCTCCGTATCGTAAAACGCGATGAACTCTTCTCTCTGATTTTTTTCTCCACGGATGTGAATATATAGAAGTGGAATTGAGGTCGGAGGAGCCACAGGGGGCCCACAAGCCACCAGGACGCGCCCTAGGGGGGGGGGGGGGCGCCCTCCTGGCTTGTGGCCAACAGGTGGGCCTCCCTGGCTTGATTCTTTTGCCAATATTTTTTATTAATTCCAAAAATATTCTCCGTAAATTTTCAGGACGATCCGAGAACTTTTATTTTTGCACAAAAATAACACCAAGGCAATTCTCAGTCCGGGTTAGTTCCATCCAAATCATGCAAATTAGAGTCCAAAACAAGGGCAAAAGAGTTTGGAAAAGTAGATACGACGGAGACGTATCAATCCTCTATCGCATTACCGACGTCCTCCGGCGATGTTCCATTGCAAATCCACCGCGGCACCGTTGACGAAGCAACACGGGATCGCAGCAGCGATGACAACCACGACACAACGCTTGTTGACGCTGCAATGCAGCACTCACTTCGCTGCAGAGAAGCATCTCCGCCATGGTCCATGGACGCACTCCATGAAATGCTGCTCAAGCCCCACACGCCGATGCTGCTATGCAACGGTCGTCGGCGCTACCAGCATGCGATTCGAGTGGTCGGCGACTACTACTTGTGAGTTGCGTTGGGTTTTTCCCCGAAGAGGAAGGGTGGAGCAATGTGGTAGCGGTAAGTATTTCCCTCGGTGAGAACCAAGGTTATCAAACCAGCAGGAGAACCACGACAACGTTACGTCAACAACACTTGCACACACAAAACCAAACACTTGCACCCAACGCGGGCAAGAGGGTTGTCAAGCCCCTTAAATTTGTTACTTGCAAGGATTACTTCTGATAGTGGTAAATAGATAAAGATAAAATAAAAATAAAATAAAAGTAAATAAATCGCAGCAAGGTATTTTTATGTTTTTAGCAAGTATGATTAAGTAGACCCGGGGACCATAGTGTTCACTAGAGACTTCTCTCTCAAAAGTAGCATACGGTGGGTAGACAAATTACTGTTGGGCAATTGATAGAAAAGCGCATAGTTATGATTATGTATTCATGGCAATGATCATGTATATAGGCATCACGTCCATGACAAGTAGACCGAAATGATTCTGCATCTACTACTATTACTCCACCAATCGACCGCTATCCAACATGCATCTATGGTATTAAGTCCATGACAAACAGAGTAATGCTTTATGCAAGATGACATGATGTAGACAAAGTAAGTACAAGCAATATGTTCAAACCGCGTCGTTTTACCCTTAGTAGCAACAATGAAATACGTGTCTTGTCCCCTTTTGTCACTGGGATATAGAGCACCGCAAGATTGAACCCACTACAATGCACTCCTCCCACTGAAAATATATCAATCTAGTTGACCAAACCAAACCGATAGATCGAAGAGACTTGCAAAGCTATAACAATCATGCATAATAGAATTCAGAGAAGACGCAATTACTTTTCATGAATAATCCGATCATAAACCCACAATTCATCGGAACCCAACAAAAACATTGCAAAATAAGATTACATCGGATAAATCAACGCGAGAATCACGATGAACTTTGTATTGAAGATCAAAGAGAGAGAAGAAGCCATCTAGCTATTAACTATGGACCTGTAGGTCTGTGGTGAATTACTCACACATCATCAGGGAGGCAGCAAGGTTGATGTGGACGACCTCCATGATGGATTCCCCATCCGGCAGAGTACCGGAAAAGGCCTCTAAATAGGACCGCGGAAGAACAGAGACTTGCGATAGCGGAAAAAATTATTTCGGGTGTCTCCCTAATGATTTTGGGGTAATTAGGAATATATAGAAGTGGAATTAAGTCAGGTGGTGTCACGAGGGGCCCACAAGCCATGGGAGCGTGTCCAGTGGCTTGTGGCCACCTCGTGGGTCTTCAGTCCTCCTCCCAAAGCTTCCTGGGTCTCTTCTGGTCCAAAAATAACTCCCGTAATTTTTATCCATTTTGGACTTCGTTTGATATTGATTTTTTGAAAAGTCCAAAAATAGGCAAAAAAACAGAAACTGGCACTGGGCACTGAGTTAATAGGTTAGTCCCAAAAATGATATAAAACTGTATATAATTGCATATAAAGTATCCAAGATTAATAATATAATAGCATGAAACACTCAAAAATTATAGATACGTTGGAGACGTATCAACATCCCCAAGCTTAGTTCCTGCTCGTCCTCAAGTAGATAAATGATAAAAACAAAAAATATTATGTGCCATGCTACCCAACATGTAATCTCTTTTAGGTATAGATATTGGGAAACGATGAATCAATTGACATTAACATAACAATATCCATGAACATTAGAAGCATAATCATTACTGTTTCAAAATATACGATCATTAAAGAATGTTATCCCCTAGTCATTTTATCATATTAAGCATGGCATGACTGCGTCTTCATCGCATAAGTATAAATCATGAGCACCTCGGTGTCAAACCAGGCAATTCGATTGTACTTCTAATGCTCTTCAGCATTTTCAACTTCACGCAATACATGAGCGTGAGCCATGGATATAGCATATGCGTGGAATAGAATATGGTGGTAGATATCAAACGAGTAAAAAAGCAGGAAAGTCTCACATCAACTAGGCAGATCAATTGGCTATGGAGATGCCCATCAATCGATACCGATGTGAGGAGTAGGGATTGCCATGCAACGGATGCACTAGAGCTATAAGTGTATGAAAGCTCAAATGAAACTAAGTGGGCGTGCATCCAACTTGCTTGCTCATGAAGACCTCACGAATTTGAGGAAGCCCATCATCGGAATATAAGAGCCAAGTTCTATAACGAAAAATTCCCACTAGTATATGAAAGTGGCAAAACTGGAGACTCTCTATATGAAGAACATGGTGCCACTTTGACGCACAAGTGGGGAAAAGGATAGTAGCAAAGTCCCTTCTCTCTTTTTCTCTCATTTTTTTTATTTTTTTCTTTTCTCATTTTTTTATGGTGGGCTCATTTGGCCTCCCCCATTTTTTATTTTTCATCCGGAGTCTCATCCCGACTTGTGGGGGAATCATAGTCTCCATTATCCTTTCCTCACTGGGACAATGCTCTAATAATGATGATCATCACACTATTATTTACTTACAACTCAGAATTACAACTCAATAAAGAACAATATGACTCTATATGAATGCATCTCGCAGTATACCAGGGTGTGCAATGATCTAGCATAACATGTAATCAATGATAAATGGTAGCTTTGCCACAAATACTGTGTCAGCTCTATATGATCATGCAAAGCAATATGATGATGAACACACATGTCATGTGATGGAACGGTGGAAGTTGCATGGAAATATATATCGGAATGGCTATAGAAATGCCATAGTAGGTATGGTGGCCATTTGGAGGAACATATAAGGTGGCTTGTGTGTGATAGAGCGAATCATATCACGGGGTTTGGATGCACCGGCGAAGTTTGCACCAACTCTCGAGGTGAGAAAGGGCAATGCACGGTACCAAAGAGGCTAGCAAAGTACGGAAAGGTGAGAGTGCCTATATCCATGGACCACTCACATTAGTCATAAAAAACTCATACACTTATTGTGAAGCCTTATTAGCTCTCTCAAAACAAAGCACTACCGCATGGCCCTAGGGAGGAGGTTGGGAGGAGTTAACCATCGCGCGCCCTCGATTCGAACAACATGATATGATTTCATTTCAGACATAAAAATGATCACACCTCATCACCATGCCATGACCAATACTTAGATGAGAATTAAATAAAAAAATATTAATACTGATATTTTTTCCAACCATTGATAAGGAACCTATATCCTTTCATATTACTACATCAATACAATCAACACATGTTTCATCTTTAGTGAGCTACATGAAAGTTTTTATTATATCCCCTTGAATACCTATCCTTTTTGGACCAGTCTTATAACACGTGCAAATTAACATTCATATTGACTTATACTCTCAAAAAGATTTAAGTGAAGCTTGAGAGTTCAACTATTTCTACAAAATATGTTCGCCGCCGTGCTCTAACAAGATATAAGTGAAGCACATAGAGTATTCTAACAAATTATGATGAAAGTGTGTCTCTCTCGAAAAGTGTTTCCAGCAAATGATGATTATGGCAAACAAAAAGTAAAATAAACTATAATACATGACGCTCCAAGAAAAACTCATATCATGTGATGAATAAAAATATAGCTCCAAGTGACATAACGATAGATTTGAGACGAAAGAGGGGATGCCTTCTGGGGCATCCCCAAGCTTAGACGCTTGAGTATTCCTTGAATATTACATTAGGGTGCCTTGGGCATCCTGGAGCTTAGGGTCTTGCCGCTCCTTATTCCTTCATCCATCGTTGTCTCACCTAAAACTTGGAAATTTCAGCACACAAAACTCAACAAAACCTCGTGAGACCTGTTAGTACAATAGACGTATCAAATAATTTCGGTACTGTTGTAAATTGATTCATATTTTATTATTGCATATTAGGTACTGTATTACAACTTCTCCATGTCTTATACCCCCCCGATACAATCCATAGCATCATCAAAACAAGCAAACTATGCAAGCGAAAACAGGATCTGTTTAAAACAGAATAGTCTGTAGTGATCTGTACAAAAAACCATAAATCTGTAACTCCAAAAACTCTGAAAAATTAGGACAACCTGGTAAATTTGTATACAATACTGTGTAAAAATTTCAGATCAAAAATACGCTCCACTAAAATCAGAGAAATTCTGAAGTGGGCGTAAAAGTTTCTGTTTTTGCACAACATCAATTCTACTATCATCCAAATCATCCCAAAGGCTTTACTTGGCACAAAAACTAATTTAAACATAAAAACACTACCATAACAGTAGCAACAAATGTGTAAACTCAAAATAATAGAAAGTAAGAGGAAATTTAAAGATAACTATTTGGTTGCCTCCTAACAAGCGCTATTGTTTTATGCCCCTAGCTAGGCATAATGCATTGTTTCAAGTATTGTCATCGTTGACATCCAAATCCTGAATTATGCAACCATGCTTCCTAGGAGGTTTAAAACATAGGTTATTGATAATCAGACTCCTAGGAACAAAATTAGTAGGTTTGTTTTTAATAGTAGACTCCTTTATTATATCTATGAAGTTTGGGTGCACACTAATCATTTTAAGATCTTCATTCCTTTTACTAGGAGTGGCACTTTTATTCTGTGGAACATACATAACATTTGGTTTTTGTTTAGGAGGATTCCTATCGATAGTTTTAGGGGAAGTAAAAGTGGAACCTAGTTTATTAATAATTTCTTCCAACTTCTTGATTCTCGAGGGACTTTGTCCTAACCCCTCACTAACTATGGGTTCATTCCTTTTTGATTCTTTAATAATTCCTACTTTAGAAGCAATTTGATTAATTTGACTTTGGAACCTTTTCTCTAGTTTTCCAATACGCTCAATAGTAGGCATTTTTTCTCAATAACTTCCAATATACGCATGACATCTTACAATGTTAATATAGTTTCAAAAGTAGTGATAGGTGGTGATCCCACTAAATTTTCCATAGTATTAAAAAAATCCATAGTGTGACTACTCAAGAAATTCCCTCCGGTAACAGTGTCAAGCACAGATCTATACCAAGTATTGACACCCACATAAAAATTACGAACCAGAATAGTAGTGGATTGCTTACGAATTGATCGATTTTGAGCATCGCAAATCCTATACCAAGCATCTTTTAAATTTTCTCCTCCCCTTTGTTTAAAATGAAGCACTTCATTCTCGGGAGTACAAGGAACTAAAGAAGAACTAGCCATAATGACAAGCAAGCAAACTACCAAGAAAACAAGTAAACTAGATAACTAGACAAGCAAGAAAATAGAAATATCTTTTGTATTTTTGATTTTTATGTAAAAGAAAATACAAATATAAAATAAAAATACAAGCAAAAAGTAGAACAAGTGATTGATAGTTTGTGTGAAGGGACCTCAAGCATAGTTGGTGATGTCTCCCCGGCAACGGCGCCAGAGATTCTTTGTGCTACTTGTGAGATGTGTTAGGTTTTTCCCCAAAGAGTAAGGGTGAAACAATATAGTAGTGATAAGTATTTCCCTCAGTGAGAACCAGGGTTATCAAACTAGTTGGAGAACCACAACAACGCTATGTCAACATAACCTCGACACACAAAACCAAAAACTTGCACCCAACGCGGGCAAGAGGGTTGTCAAGCCCCTTGAACTCGTTACTTGCAAGGATTACTTCTGATAGTGGTAGATCTACAAAGATAAAAGAAAAATAAAATAAAAGTAAATAAATTGCAGAAATGTATTTTTATGTTTTTAGCAAATATGATTAACTAGACACGGGGGCCATAGTGTTCACTAGAGGCCTCTCTCTCGAAAGTAGCATACGGTGCGTAGACAAATTACTATTGGGCAATTGATAGAAAAGCGCATAGTTATGATTCTCTATTCATGGCAATGATCATGTATATAGGCACCATGTCCTTGACAAGTAGACTGAGACGATTCTACATCTACTACTATTACTCCACCAATCGACCGTTATCCAACATGCATCTATGGTATTAAGTCCATGACAAAAAGAGTAATGATTTAAGCAAGATGACATGATGTAGACAAAGTAAGTACAATAAATATGTTGAAACCTAGTCGTTTTACCCTTAATAGCAAAAATACAATACGTGTTTTGGACCCTTCTGTCACCGGGATATAGTGCACCGCAAGATTGAACACACTACAATGCACTCCTCCTGCTAAAGATAAATCAATCTAGTTGGCCAAACCAAACCGATAGATCAAAGAGACTTGGAAAGCCATAACAATCATGCATAATAGAATTTAGAGAAGACTCAATTACTTTTGATGAATAATCTGATCCGCACAATTCATTGGATCCCAACAAACACACCGCAAAATAAGATTACATCGGATAGATCAACACAATAATCGCGAAGAACTTTGTATTGAAGATCAAAGAGAGAGAAGAAGCCATCTAGCTACTAACTATGGACCCGTAGTTTTGTGGTGAACTACTAACACATCATCATGGAGGCAGCAAGGTTGATGCAGATGACCTCCATGATGGATTCCCCCTCCGGCAGAGTACCGAAAAAGGCCTCCAGATAGGATCGCGGAAGAACAGAGACTTGCGATGGCGGAAAATTGTTTTGGGTGGTTATGTGATATTTTTGGGGTAATTGGGGATATATAGAAGTGGAATTAGGTCAGGAGGTTCCACGAGGGGCCCACGAGCCATGGGGGCGTGCCCTATCCCCCAAGGCGCACCCCAGTGGCTTGTGGCTACCTCGTGGGTCTTCTGTCCTCCTCCCGAAGCTTCCTGGGTCTCTTTTGGTCCAAAAATAACTCTTCTAAATTTTTATCCAATTTGGACTTGGTTTGATATTGATTTTCTGAAAAGTCCAAAAACAGGCAAAAAAACAGAAACTGGCCTTGGGCACCGAGTTAATAGGTTAGTCCCAAAAATGATATAAAATAGCATATAATTGCATATAAAGTATCCAAGATCTATAATATAATAGCAAGAAACAATAAAAAATTATAGATACCTCGGAGACGTATCAGCGGCGGCCGCCTGTGCTGCGACACAATGCTTCGTCCATGGATGCCAGTGCTATGATGTGGCCCTCATTGGTGACTACTAGTGTTGTGACGCAACGATCGCCAATGTTATTGATGCTAGAAATGCAGCACGAGAGTCGTAGGAGAGGCCAGCGTTTGTGCCTTGTGGAGTTGCGCTCGTCGAGAGTTGCAACATTTGATGTTGTGTGGTCGTCGGTGCTGCACAAAGTCGCGTGGTGTCCGTCATTGGGCTTCATGTTGTGTCTGCTGTAGGATTTGATCAAACGGACGCACGAGTGAATCGGTCGGTTGTGTAGGCGACTGGTCTTTTCTAATAGCAGTTGGCTTAGGCCATATCCAACGCACGACCCCAAACGGACATCCGTTTTGTCCAGATTTTGTCCGTTTGGGCAGAAAAAGGGACACACACGTCCGAAAGTTGTCGCCTGGCCGTCGGTGCACCCAACGCGGCCGACTCATCCCAAAATGTGTCCGAGTTTGTCTGGTTTAGTCATTTCATCGAACACCTCACGGACGGCCATCACCAACGTCGACGATGAGCACAGAAGCTGGCCGAGTTCGCCGCACTCTGATACGTCCATTTTGCAGCATGTTTTTTCCATTGAAAATTATTATGTTTTGAGTTATTATTTCACTTTATGATGCAATCCTAATGCCTTTTCTTTCTTATTTTGCAAGTTTCACACAGAGAGGGAGATTGCCGGCAGCTACAATTCTAGACCAAAAAATGTCCTAAAAATGACCTGAAAATTTATGGAGAATTGTTTTTGAATATATAAAAAATATTGTCAAAAGAAATACCAGAAGGGGACCCACCAGGAAGCCACAAGCCAGGGGGGCACACCCTACCCCCCAGGGCACGCCCCCTAAGCTCGTGGGCCTCCCAGCAGGTCTCCGGTGCCCATCTTCTCCTACATGATGCCATTTGACCTAGAAAAAATTATAAGAAGATATTCAAGATGAAGCGCCACCGTCTTGAGGTGGAACCTGGGCAGGAGCACTTTTGCTCTCTGCGGAGCGATTCCGCCAGGGAAACTTCCCTCCGGGAGGGGGAAATCGACGACATCGTCATCACCAACGCTTCCTCCATCGTGGGAGGACCAATTTTCATCAACATCTTCACCAGCACCATCTCATCTAAAACCCTAGTTCATCTCTTGTATTCAATCTTCGTCTCAAAACCAAACCTCAGATTGGTACATGTGGGTTGCTAGTAGTGTTGATTACATCTCTTAGTTGCTGCTAGTTGGTTTAATTGGTGGAAGATTATATGTTCAGATCCTTAATCATATTCATCACACCTCCGATCCTGAACATGATGATGATTTGTGAGTAGTTACTTTTGTTCTTGAGGACATGGGAGAAGTCTTGTTATAAGTAATCATGTGATGTTGGTATTCGTTTGATATTCTGATGATGTGTGTGTTGCTCTTCCTTCAGTGGTGTCATGTGAACATCGACTACATGAAAATTCACCATACTTTGGCCTAAGGGAAATCATTGGGGAGTAATAAGTAAATGATGGGCTGCGAGAGTGAGAAAAGCTTAAACCCTAGTTTATGCCTTATTCCGTAAGGGGCTGATTTGGATCCATATGTTTCATGCTATGGTTACATTTATCATAATTCTTCTTTTTCGTAGTTGTGGATGCTTGCGAGAGGGAGTAATCATAAGTGGGTTGTTTGTTCAAGTAAGAACACCACCCGAGCACCGGTCCACCCACATATCAAATTATCAAAGTATCGAGCGTGAATCAACTAAACATGACGAAACGTGACTAGACAAAATTCCCATGTATCCTCGTGAGCGCTTTACTTCCTATAAGAGAACTTACCGGCTTGTCATTTGCTATAAAAAAGATTGGGCCACCTTGCTGCACCTTTGTTACTATGGCTACTTGTTACTTGTTACGAATTGCCTTGCTACAAAACTATCTGTTACTGCTACTTTCAGTGCTTGAAGAAAATACCTTGCTGAATATGACTTGTCACTTCCTTCTGCTCCTCGTTGGGTTCAACACTCTTACTTATCGAAAGGACTACAATTGTCGGCGTTCTGGGATCGAGGGTACCCAGATCTGCCTACCTGCGGCCCAGTGCGTGGCCCACCTCGACGGCCCAGTACGGCCTAGCGGCAAGCCCCCCCCCCCAAGTCAAGGCCCTCGCGAGAGCCCCAGCCTCGCGAGGCAAACAATGCCAAGACCTCCAGGTGAGTGGCCTCCCCAGGCTGCCTCCCGAGGAGCGGAGATTCCTATGCAGGTACCCGGCCTCATGAGGCTGCGATGACATGAGCCATGACGACCAAGGCCAGGCGGGCGCCAGTGGGCACAGAGGGGACAGTTTCCTCTTTTGTGCTAAGGAGGCAAGGACGTACGCGGGTTCCTAAGGGATCCCCCAAAGGTTTCCGTTCCGGTGCAACAAGACCAAGACCACGAGCTCGGCAGGACGGATGTCATCGCCGAGCCCACCTCTGTGTCACGCGCAGAAGCTTTGCAGGCGAAGACCACCTTTAGCCAGGATAAGATGTATCTCCTTGTCCCCTTTCAAAATTGGCCGTTGTGGGATCCCTTCCCGCCGGTACGATAAGGGAAGAGGACCAAGGCAACTATAAAGAGGGACTGACCTCCACCGTAGAAGGGATCGACCCGTCTTCACTTCGGAGCCCTCGCGAGGTTGCTCAACCACTGTACTAGTTCATCCCCAAACCTCCTCGCGAGGCCAATCCACCAAAAGCAGGAGTAGGGTTTTACACCGCAAGGTGGCCTGAACCTGGGTAAATCTCTGCGTTCATTTTCTTGTTCCTCGCATGGATTCGACGAGGCTTGGCTGCGGATGGCGAGCTTGAGACTAGAGCTGGTTGAGATTTTCGCACACGCCCTAGAGTTCGAACCTTTTTGGGTCTGAGGAGCCCCGATTCCGACATTTGGCGCGCCAGGTAGGCGCGTGTCGTAATCCTCCCGCCAGTTTTCGCTTCGTCTCCGCTTCATCACTCCCATGGCCGACGCCCGCCGAGTCCGTGCCGAGCGCCGGCCTGCTCGCGTCGCCCACACGGCGCCTGTGGGCCCTGGCATCCCGCGCCACTCCGCTTCTCCTGCAGCTAACGCCGCCACTGACCCAGCTGCTCACGAGCAGCAGGACTCGTCGCTGCCACCCACCGCGCGGCGTGATGGCCGCACAGCTACTCCGTCCCTCGTTCCCGCCACGGCGTCGTCCTCGCACGCTCGACACGGGCCGGCGAACGCGCAGGCCGCGCTGCTCATGGCGCGCGAGCTGCTGCGTTACCGCCCCGCCAACGACCGCTACGACGACAGGCATGGTCGCATCGCCGAGCTCGTCAACGCCGCCGGCGAGGCCCCGACGCCCTCCCATTCGCTTCGTCCTGCGCCGTCTCTGGCGGGCGACATAGCTCACGGCGCGCCTCCTCCTCCTTCGCTGCACGACGTCGACCCCGAGCCCAGACGCGAAGCACGCCCGCGCGACCCGCCGCGTGGGGCGCCGGCGCAGGCGCGAGACGAAGTAAGCTGCCAGGTCATACAACGGCCACAAGGTGACGCGCGTGCGCTCCCCGCACTGCCGCATCAGCATCAAGACCGTGCGCCGCCGGAGGCCGCGGCGCACGGATGCCAAGACCGAGCTCCCCTCGCACGTGCTGCGCCTGTGAGCACAGCGGGCTGCCGCGCCTTCACCCCGGAGCTGCGCCGTGTCATCTGGCCCGTCAAGTTCAAGCCGGACCTGCCTCCACGCCATGATGGCACCCCCGACCCTGCGGAGTTCCTCCAGCTCTACGCGCTGAGCATCGAGGCGACAAGTTGTGACGACAAAGTCATGGCGAACTGGTTCCTCATGGATCTCAAGGATGGCGCGCGCTCCTGGCCCCTTAACCTGCCAGAGGGATCGATCTCCTCCTAGGACGAACTCCGCGAGCGCTTCATTGCCAACTTCCAGGACACCCGCGACCGCGCCCTTGCAGTGAACGACCTGCGGCGCGTGAAGCAGCAGCCGGGCGAGACCCTACACAAGTACATACATCGCTTCATGAACGTTCGCCTCAAAATCCCAAAGGCGTCGGACGAGGCCATCATCTCGGCGTTTACCGATGGCGTCAGGGACGTCAAGATGAAAGAGGAGCTCGCCATCCATGATGAACTGTGATCGGTCCTGGAGATGTTCAACCCGGCGAACAAATGCGCAACGGCCAAAGAGGGCCGCCTCTCCCTCCTCGAGCTTCCGGAGGCAGACCCTGAAGACAAGAAGGCCAAGGCTAAGGAGGCGATGCGCAAGGGCCCCGCTGTGCTGGTGGAAGAGCCTGAGACGAAGCGTGGTCATGACCATGATGAGCCCCCAAGGGCAACCGCCCGTTCTGCATCTTCCACTACACTAACACCCACAACACCAACGACTGCCAGGAGCTCAGGACGCTCTGCGACGAGCGCCTCGGCCGCTGCCCCGAGCGCAGCGACCGTGGCTACGGCCATGGAGGGGGCCGTGGCGGAGGCCGCTGGGATAACCGCAACCCGCGTCAGGACTGGCGCGACCAGCCTCGTGAGGAGTGCTGGCGTGACGAGCCTCGCGGCGGACCCCAGCGCGATCAGCCTCGTGAGGTCCGTCCTCAGGGCAATGCTGGCCTCCCTCCGCTGCCGCCGCCAAGGAGAAATGATGGTGATCGGCAGGATGATGGGGCTGGTGGCTTCCAGGAGCCCCGTGCGATCACCTGCATCCTGGGCGGTGCTCAGGCCCCTGCCTCGAACTGCATCTTCACGCAGTTCTCTCATGAGGTGAACGCAGCCCTCCCGAAGCTCGAGGCCGCGCGTCCCCTCAAGTGGTCACAGTACGCCGTTACCTTCGACTCCAAGGATCACCTCAAGTGCTCGGCCGCCGCAGGTGCGCTCCCCATGCTCTGCACTCCCACCATCAGCAACGTCCTCGTCACCAAGACCCTCATCGACAGCGGCGCTGGGCTCAACGTCCTCTCCGTCGAGACATTCGAGACGCTTCATGTGCCTATGATCAGCTCATGCCGACCAAGCCCTTCTCAAGAGTGACCGATGGCTCCACCATTCCCCTGGGGCAGGTGCGCCTCCCAGTCACCTTCGGCAAGCACGATAACTACCACACCGAGCTCATCGACTTCGACGTCGCCCACATCCACCTTCCGTACAAAGCCATCCTCGGGTGCCCTGCCCTCGCCAAGTTCATGGCACCAACCCACCATGGCTACAACGTCCTCAAGATGCCAGGGTGCAGCGGCGTCATCATGGTCGCCTGCGATGAGAAGGATGCTGTCTGCTCCCTCGAATGCGCGTACCAGGCCGCGGTGGCTGAAAATCCTAACGACGAGGGCGGCATCCTGCCTCCTGAGGACACACCCAAGAGGAAGAAGCAGCTCCTCCTGAGGTGCCATCTTTGGGGGTCTCCTGCAGCTGTATCGTTTTGCGCATGTATCAGAACTGGTTCTGCATTTGATGAGTTTTCTAAGTATTCCAACCTGCATGCCCGGTGCTTCGTCACCATGAATGTCGTTGCGCCCTAACAACCCTGCCCTCGAACGCCTCATGATTAAGGGCTGGCACGGCGTCTGTGCTCGGGTACGTCCCTACAGCGTTGATAAATCCAAGCGACCGAGCCCTGTCTCGCAGGCCAGTCCCATGCATGTCACCTCCCGGAGTTCTTGGTGCTTTGTCCTCGCATGAGCTAGTCGAGGGTGTGTGAGTCAGGGCGCGTGGCCCGGTTCGTATAACCACAGTTCGGCGCTTTGCCGTCGCGGGAGCCACGCGCCGGGTGGCTTTCCTCAGGTTGTCGCATGAGAAGACTGGGCACAGCGTCTGTGCTCGGGTCCGTCCCTGCAGTGTCGATAAACCCAACGACTGAGCTCTGTCTGGCGGGCCGGCCCCGTTCACCTCACCTCCTGGGGTCCTTGGTGTTTGGCCTTCTCATGCGATGGCCTCCGGAGATTCATTCGGCGCAGGTTACCCCCATCACGCAGGTCTTGTAAGAGCGCCCCACGGCAGGAAATTCAGGCGCAACCCGCCTTGAGGTAGGGCCTCGTGAGTCCCGCGCTGGCTCATGGGTGCCCAGATACACCTCCTCCAGTTCTGCCGTGCCAGTCACGCGTACGAACGAAATTGGGCTGTACACGCCCGGAGACTCTAACACAGAGCTCCCTTCCCACACCCAAGTGGAAGCCCCATGCTCTGCGCTGGCGGACGACACAGTCGCTCAGCGGCTATGCCCACGCCCAAGTGGAAGCCCCATGCTCCGCGCTGGCGGACGGCACGGTCGCTCAGCGGCTATGCCCACGCCAAGTGGAAGCCCCATGCTCCGCGCTGGTGGATAAACAACTGAGGGCGCCCTAGCGGCTACACCAACCTCAGGATGGCCTCTCGGCTCTTCACATGGCCCCGTCGCGTAGCATTCCCCTGGGATGCACGCGCGAGGGAGCTGCACGGGGGCTACACTCAGGCCATGCCTGGCGCGCGCCACCTCACCAGGTCCCTGGCACCTGGTCTTCTCGCATCCCTCCCACGCAAAAGATGGCGAGGAAAGGTATGGGAGCTGCTCGCATGTCAAGGGGGATCCCTGAGCATCGCGACTCAAGGGCCTCACTAATCACGTAGCCCCTCGCCCTTTGGTCTCCTCCTGGAGATCCGGACGCCCCAACGGCGATCGAGGTATGCGCGGGATTGGGCCCTGCCGACGCAGAGCACAAAGGCGCTCCAAATCAACCTCGTCGTCGCCATGTTTCCTTCACGAGGGCTGATCGCACGTCAAGGGGGACCCCTGAGCATCGCGACTCAGGGGCCTCACTAGTCATGTAGCCCCTCGCCCCTTGGTCTCGTCCTGGCGATCCGGATGCCCCAACGGTGGTTCAGGTATGCGCGGGATTGGGCCCTGCCGACGCAGAGCACTAAGGCAAGCAGGAAGAAAACAAAGCACGAAAGGAAACCACATAGTTCAAACAGTTATTACAAGCACTGAATGTTTTGCGAATTCAAACAAGTCTTACGCCTCCACGAGGCATGATAAATGTCGCAGGTTGAAATCTAGGAGGAGGGGCCATCATCACCATGGCCGCCGCCGCCGCTTGTCCTAGCCACGGCGAGCTCGTCGTCAACATCATTGCCGCCGCCGTCGTCGCCATCACTCGCCTCCACCGCCGGGGGCCCGACGTCGGGGATGCAGGTGAACTTCTTCACCAATGCGTCCACGGAATCCTTCACGGTTGTTGCCGCAGCAGCGCGAGACTCGGGGGCAACCGGGACGATCACCGCGCCGAAGTCGAAGCCGGGCTCGTGGAGGTAGAGGTGGCTGAAGACGCGCGTCACGGCCGTGGAGAAAAGGTCGCGGCACTCGTCATCCAGGATGGCGTCCACCCTGGCAGCAGCATCTTCGAGCACCTTAGCGAGCTTGGAGGAGAGCCTTGCGTAGCCGCCCTCAGGGGTCGCCAGTGGCTCCTTGAATCCTCCCCTGCAGATAGAGTGCAGCACCTGGCGAAGCCTGAGCTCGATGGAGGGGAAGGCATCGCGCTCCGCGGCCGCCTTCTTCTCAGCAGCGGGAAGGGTCTTCTCCCTGGCATCCAGCCGGGCTGTCGCCTTGGAGACGTGCTGGGCGTGGGACGTCTGGGCTTCTACCACCTCCTCCTCCCGCTGGTGGAGCCGTTGTGCGTGCGCAGCTTGCTCCTCCTGAAGGGCCTTTAGGTCGGCCTCTGCCTCGCCGCAGCGCACCACGGCAGACGCTGCTTCGGCCAGTGCCGCGTTGCAAGCCGCCTTTGCTTCGGCGGCCTCCTTCCTGCTCTCCGCGGTGGCAGCCTCAGCCCGACCCTAGGCCGTCTTGGTGGCTGTGTCAGCCTGGAGCCACCCAAAAATAAGCCCCAAGTGCTCCCTCGCGAGGCACCTGTCTGCGTCTTGGAGGTTGGCCTGGATCCGGCCGAGCGTGAAATAGGCCTCATCCAAGGCCCTGGGACTGATCAAAGGGCCGCAGTACGCGAGTGCGAGAGCCTGACCAGGAGGCGGCACCGGCACATCGGCGGGTGCTGTGACCAAGGTGTAGTGGCGTGGCAGACTTGGAGCGCTGGAGGTTCCAGGTTCCCCTCGGGCACGACGAGGGCGGACGACTTCATAGCCTGCTGGCCCATGGGGGCTGGCTCCTCCTGAAGCTGCGTCACCGCGTCCTCAGGGGCGGATTCTACCAGAAGGGGGCGGGAGGTCGCCTCCACCACCGGCGCTGGGGTCGCCACGGCTGCGGCAAGGAGTGCCGCCTCGTGAACCTCCGCGCCCCCGGCGCCCGGTTTCCCAAGCGGCGTCGGCAAGGCGCCAGGAGTAGGCGTTACACCCGTGTGCACGGGTGCGGCGTTGCCAGGGCACCCAAGGGTAGCGCTGGGTTGGTGCGCTGTGCTTCCATGCCCGCCACGACCGCGACCAGAGGCTGACGGCGCCTTCGGACAGGGGGCTCCTTCGGCTCGGAGCTCGCCTTCCTCTTCTTCGGCACGTCGTCGCCCCTGACCATCAAGAGGAGAAGGGGCCGTAAGCACGCGCGCAATCTATAATTGACCAATGGCAAGGTAGGTTACTTACTCCTCGGGCACAATCCACTTCCTCTTCTTCTCCGCCTCAGCGAAGGTCGCAACGCCCCCGCTCTTCTTCGGCGTGGCACTGTCGCCCGGAAGAGGCGACGAGGTCGCCCTGAGGGGCCGCGGCCGGAGAGGCCACGTCTGCCCCAGCAGCGGCCGCCCCGCCTTTTAGCTGCGGCTCAGACGGGGACGAGACCGGCGTCTCAATCGCCTTGCTGGAGCGTGGGGAGTCCACCGGAGGAGGCGCGACCGCGCGTTTCTTCGAGGTCGCCCGGCCAGATGCCCGCGTGGTCTGAGGGGTAGGCCCTGTCCTCCTGAGGACCCTGGCAAAGCACGGGGATCCCGCGGCCGGGGCTCATCGGTTTCGTCATTGTCTTCAAGATCGCGGAGGAGCTTGCTCTGCAACGGGGGGGACACCTCTTCCAGGTCATCGTCCTCAGTCTCCTCCGAGTCTTCCTCGCCTCTGGTGTCGCCGGAGGACACCGGCACTGGGGAATTGGGGTGCTCGGGCGGCATGAGCCCCAGCTCGTCGAAGGCGGGTATGGCGACGACCAGCTCCTCCCTGTCGTCATGACGGTACAGCGGGGCGTAGGCCTCGAGGAGGCCCCCAGGATCGCTATGGAGCAGGGTAGCCAAGGCCCTGTCCAGCTCCTCGCCTGTCAGGATAGCAGATCGAAGCCTAATGTTGTCCTCCGCACCCTGATAATCCCACATGGGCCTCGAGTGCGACTGGAGCGGCGCCAGGCGATGCGTCAGGAACTCCTTCACTATCATCGCCCCGGTCAGCTTCTTGGCCTCCATGTCCAGGGAGATCCGCTCCAAGACGGGCTTCGCCCGGGGATCAGTGAGCTTCGCGGATCCCCGCGCGAGGGCCTTCTCGGGCAGCTCCGTCGGGAGCTCCAGGCGCGGATCGAGGCCCTGGGCATCCAAGAAGACCCAGCGGTGCCTGAAGCCTTCCACCTTCTTCCCGGCCTTCAGGAGCACTGATACGTCCATTTTGCATCATGATTTCCTACTGTTATTTACTTTGTTTTGTTGAATAATAATGCTTTGGGGAGTGATTCTAATGCCTTTTCTCTCATAATATGCAAGGTTTACACAAAGAGGGAGAATACCGGCAGCTGGAATTCTGGACCCAAGAAAAGCTTGTCAGAGATACCTATTCTGCACAACTCCAATCAAGCTGAAACTTTACGGAGATTATTTTTGGAATTAATAAAAAATATTGGAGCAAAAATATACCGGAGGGGGGCCACCTGGTGAGGAGCACCCACCAGGGCGCGCCAGCCCCCCTGGCGCGACCTGGTGGGTGGTGCTCACCCTGGCCCACCTCCGGAGCCCATCTTCTGGTATAAATTCCCAAAAAAACTAAAAAATTAGGAGGAGGACTTTCAGGACGAAGCGCCGCCGCCTCGAGGCGGAACTTGTGCAGGAGCACTTTTGCCCTCCGGCGGAGCGATTCCGCTGGGGGAACTTCCCTCCCGGAGGGGGAAATCGAAGCTATCGCCATCACCAACACCCCTCTCATCTTTGGGAGGTCAATCTTCATCAACATCTTCAACAGCACCGTCTCCTCTTAAACCCTAGTTCATCTCTTGTGTTCAATCTTTGTACCGGAACCTCAGATTGGTACCTGTGGGTGACTAGTAGTGTTGATTACCTTGTGTAGTTGATTACTATATGGTTTATTTGGTGGAAGATTATATGTTCAGATCCATTATGCTATTCATTACTCCTCTGATCTTGAGCATGATTATTAATTATGAGTAGTTACCTTTGTTCTTGAGGTCACGCGAGAAGTCATGTTGCGAGTAATCATGTGAATTTGATATGTGTTCGATATTTTGATGATATGTATGTTGTGATTCCCTTAGTGGTGTCATGTGAACGTCGACTACATGACACTTCACCATTCATGGGCCTAAGGGAATGCATTGTGGAGTAGTTATTAGATGATGGGTTGCTAGAGTGACAGAAGCTTAAACCCTAGTTTATGCGCTACTTCGTAAGGGGCTGATTTGGATCCACATGTTTAATGCTATGGTTAGACTTTGTCTTAATACTTTTCTCGTAGTTGCGGATGCTTGCGAGGGGGTTAATCATAAGTAGGTTGTTAGTTCAAGTAAGAATAGCACCTTAGCACCGGTCCACCCACATATCAAATTATCAAAGTAGCGAACACGAATCAAACCAACATGATAAAAGTGACTAGACGAAATTCCCGTGTACCCTCAAGAACACTTTGCCTATTACTAGTGATTGTTCTGGCCTGTCCTTTGCCTCAAAAGGATTGGGCTACCTTTCTGCACCTTGTTTACCGTTACCGTTACTTGCTCGTTACAAATTACCTTGCTATCAAACTATCTGTTACCTACAATTTTAGTGCCTGCAGAGATTACCTTGCTGAAAACCGTTGTCATTTCCTTCTGCTCCTCGTTGGGTTCGACACTCTTACTTATCGAAAGGACTACGATTGATCCCCTATACTTGTGGGTCATCAAGCACATTCCCTCTCTGGACCACGACGAAGGAGACGCACGCCGACCAGTGCGCGCCGTCGTGAAGCCGCAGGCTGAAGTAGTGGCCGAAGAGGGCCACTAAGGGCCTCACGCCTACGAAGGCCTCGCAGTAGAAGGCGAAGACGGACAGAAGCAGGATGGAATTGGGCTGAAGATGGATGGCTTGGATCCCGTAATGCTCAAGGATGGTGGTGAAGAACCCCGAGAAGGGCGGGACGAGCCCGGAGAAGATGTTGTGGAGGAAGAAGGGGTAGATCGTTTTCGCCAAGGTGCGCTGCTCCGCAGAGCCGCACCAGATCAAGGTCTGCCCCCACTCATTGGAATCACCCGCCGTCAACGGAAGTGCTGGGGCGAGGTCCCCCTCCTTGGCAATGGTGGATGCCGTAAGCGCCGAATAGGGGGAAGAGGAGGCCGAGGCCTGAGCCTCAGACTTCGACTTCCCGGCGGGCGCCGTCTGAGGAATCCTTGAGGGTGCAAGAAGAAGGACGGAGCTGCGCCAAGATCTGGAGGAGGTTCTCGCGAAGGAAAGGGGATCGGACCAAGGGAGCAAAAGCACAAGGAAGAAGAGAAATGATGGCTCGGCAGCGGGCGCCATGCTTTTGTCTGCCTGGGCGGTTGCCGAGGCGACGTGGGAGCAGAGGCATCCGCGTCCCACCATGCGGCACGCATCGAGCCTTGCCTTCGCCTCGATGCCAGGACAGGCACGCCTTGGGCCCGGGGGCTACTGTCGGCGTTCTGGGATCGGGGGTACCCAGATCTGCCTGCCTGCGGCCCAATGTGTGGCCCACCTCGACGGCCCAGTACGGCCTAGCGGCAAGCCCCACCCCAAGTCAAGGCCCTCGCGAGAGCCCCAGCGTCGTGAGGCGAACAACGCCAAGACCTCCAGGTGAGTGGCCTCTCCAGGCTGCCTCCCGAGGATCGGAGATTCCTATGCAGGTACCCGGCCTCATGAGGCTGCGATGACGTGAGCCATGACGACCAAGGCCAGGAGATCGCCAGCGGGCGCAGAGGGGACAGTTTCCTCTTTCGTGCTAAGGAGGCAAGGACGTACGCGGGTTCCTAAGGGATCCCCCAAAGGTTTCCTTTCCGGTGCAACAAGACCAAGACCACGACCTCGGCAGGATAGATGTCATCGCCGAGCCCACCTCTGCGTCACGCCCAGAAGCTTTGCAGGCGAAGACCACCTTTAGTCAGGATAAGATGTACCTCCTTGTCCCCTTTCAAAATTGGCCGCTGTGGGATCCCTTCCCGCCGGTGCGATAAGGGAAGAGGACCAAGGCCACTATAAAGAGGGACTGGCCTCTGCCATAGACTTGGTTACGGGTGGCGAGCTTGAGACTAGAGCTGGTTGAGATTTTCGCACACACCCCAAAGTTTGAACCTTTTTGGGTCTGCGGAGCCCCGATTCCGACAATGATTGATTCCCTATTCTTGTGGGTCATCAAGACTCTTTTCTAGCGTTGTTGCCAGGGAGTGAAGCGCCTTTGGTAAGTGGAATTTGGTAAGGAAACATTTTTGTTACATGCTGAAATTTACTGTCGCTTGTTACTATGGAGGATAATCCTTTGAGGGGCTTGTTTGGGGCATCTTCACCTCGAGCGAAGGTGGTAGAAACTGCTCCTCAACCTATTGAGCCTACTGAAAATATTTACTATGAAATTCCTTCGGGTATGTTAGAGAAACTACTAGATAATCCTTATGCAGGAGGTGAAATAATACATCCTGATGTGCACTTGATATATATAGATAAAATTTCTGGATTATTTAAACTTGCAGGTTTATCCGAAGATGGTTTTAAGAAGAATTTTTTCCCTTTATCTTTGGAGGGAAAGTCATTGATATGGTATAGGCTATTGGATGTTGCAGTAACATGGGATTGGAATCGATTGAAGCTGGAATTTAACCAAAATTTTATCCTATGCATTTGGTTCATCATGATCAGAATTATATATATAATTTTTGGCTTCATGAAGGATAAAGTATCGCTCAAGCTTGGGGGAGTCTTAAGTCTATGATGCATATATGCCCCAATCATGAGGTCTCAAGAGAAATAATTATATAAAAAAATTATGCTCGGCTTTCTCATGAAGATCAATCAATGCTCGATACTTCTTCTACTGGTTCCTTTATAAAGAGAACTATTGAATTCAAATGGGATCTTCTAGAAACAGTTAAACGTAACTCAGAAGATTAGGAAATCGACAAAGGTAAAGAGTCGGGTATAAATCTTGAGTTTGATTGTGTTAAATCTTTTATGGAAACTAACTCTTTTCATAAGTTTAGTGCAAAATATGGACTTGATTGTGAGATAGTAGCTACTTTTTGTGAATCATTTGCTACTCATGTTGATCTCCCTTAGGAGAAGTGGTTTAAATTTCATACACCTATTGAAGAAATTTGTGAGGAACCTGTTACAGCTAAAGACGAAACAGTCATTTATAATGTTGATCCAGTTGTGCCTACTGCTTATATTGAGAAACCTCCTTTTCCTGTTAGGATTAGGGAACATGCTAAAGTTTCAGCTATGGTTAATAAGTGTAATATCAAAACACATAAACCCTCTGTGAAAATCAAAGTAGAACCTAAAGTTGCAATGATTAAAGATCTATTACTTGATAATGTTGATGGTCATGTCATATATTTCTACTATGAAGCATCTCGAATTGCTAAGCTTGATTCTAAAGATAAACATAAACATGTTGTTTGCATGCCTGTTGTTTTTGTTAAAATTGGAGATCATTGTTATCATGATTTATGTGATATGGGTGCTAGTATAAGTGCAATTCCATATACTCTTTATCAAGACATTATGCATGATATTGCACCTATTGAGCTAGAAGATATTGATGCTACTATTAAGCTTGCAAACAGAGAGATTATTTCACCACTTGGGATTGTTAGAGATGTCGATGTCTTGTGTGGTAAGATTGAATACCCTACTGATTTCCTAGTTCTTGGATCACTACAAGATAATTTTTGTCCCATTATATTTGGTAGACCTTTTCTGAATATTGTTAATGCTAAAATTGATTGTAATAAGGAAACAGTCAATGTTAATTTTGGTGATGTATCTCATAAATTCAATTTGTCCAAGTTTAGTAGACAGCCACGTGATAAAGAATTGCCTAGTAAAGATGAAATAATTGGTCTTGATTCTAATAGTGTGCCTCCTACAGATCCATTAGAACAATATTTTCTAGACCATGAAAATGATATGCATATGAAAGAAAGGAAAGAAATAGATGACATATTCTTCAATCAAACACCTATCCTTAAACATGATTTGCTTGTTGAAACTTTGGGAGATCCTCTCCCTACTGAGAGTGATCCTGTGTTTGAATTAAAGAAACTACCTGATACATTGACATATGCTTATCTTGATAAAAAGAAGATATATCATGTTATTATTAATGCTAACCTTTCAGAGCATGAAGAAAAGAGATTACTTAAAATTCTGAAGAAGCGTCGAGCTGCAATTGGATATACTCTGAATGATCTTAAGGGCATTATTCCTACTTGATGCCAGCACAAGATTAATATGGAACCCGATGCTAAACCAATCGTTGATCATCAATGTTGTCTAAATCCTAAAATGAAGGATCTGGTGAGAACTGAAATACTAAAGCTTTTGGAGGCATGTGTAAGTCATGTTCATTGTGTTCCTAAGAAAGGGGGCGTTACCATTGTTCCTAATGATAAAAATGAGTTTATCCCTTAAAGAATTGTAACTGGTTATAGGATGGTAATTGATTTTAGGAAATTAAATAAAGCTACTGATACGTCTCCAACGTATCTATAATTTTTAATTGTTCCCTGCTATTATATTATCAATCTAGGGTACTTTATATGCATTTATATGCTATTTTATATCATTTTTGGGAACTAACCTATTAACCCAGTGCCAAGTGCCAGTTGATGTATTTTGCCTGTTTTTGGTTTTCTAGGAAATCTGTACCAAACGAAGTCCAAATGCTACGAAACTTTTTGATGATTTTTTCTGGACAAAAGAGACTCAGGAAGCTTCGGGAGGAGTCAGGAGGCGAAGTGAAGAGACAGCTAGGCAACAAGGCGTGCCCAGGGGGTAGGCACGCCATGTTACCTTGTGGGCCCCTCGTGGCTTCATATGACCTACTTCCACCTCCATAAATTCTCTAAAATCGTGAAATCAACAGAGAGCCACCCGAAACACTTTTTCTGCTGCCGCAAGCCTTTGTTCCGATGGGGGGCCATCTGGAGACCTTTTCTGGTACTCTGCCGAAGAGGGAATCGACCACGGAGGCCATATAGATCAACCTTGCTACCTCCATGATAATGCGTGAGTAGTCGACCACAGACCTACGGATCCATAGCTAGTACCTAGATGGCTTCTTCTCTCTCTTTGATCTTCAATACTATGTTCACCGCGATTCTCGCAGTGATCTATTCGATGTAATCTTCTTTTGTGGTGTGTTTGTTGGGACCAATGAATTGTGGCTTTATGATCATATTATTCATTGAAAGTAATTGAGTCTTTTTTGAATTTTATTTTGCATGATTGTTATAGCTTCATATTTCTCTCCGATATATCAGTTTGGTTTGGCCAACTAGATTGATTTATCTTCAGCGGGACTGGTGCGTTGTAATGGGTTCAATCTTGCGGTGCTCTATATCCCAGTGACAGAAGGGGACAAGACACGTATTTGTATTGTTGTCATTAAGGATAAAACAACGGGATCTGAACATATTGCTTGTCTTATTTTGTCTACATCATGTCACCTTGCTCCAAGCATTACTTTGTTTGTCATGAACTTAATACCATAGATGCAGGCAGGAGTCGGTCGATTGGTGGAGTAATAGTAGTAGATGTAGAATCGTTTCGGTCTACTTGTTTATGGACGTGATGCCTATATACATGATCATTGCCATGAATAACATGTCATAACTATGCGCAATTCTGTCAATTGCCCAACAGTAATTTGTCTACCCATCGTATGTTGTTTTCGAGAGAGAAGCCTCTAGCGAACACTATGGGCCCGGGTCTACTTAAACGTAAATACAAAAAACCTAAAAATACTTTTCTGCAATTTATTTACTTTTATTTCTATCAAGTTTAATCCTTGCGAGTAACGAGTCCAAGGGGCTTGACAACCCTCTTCCCCGCGTTGGGTGCAAGTGTTTGGTTTTGTGTGTGTGTAGGTGATGTTGAAAGGACTTTGCTTGGTTCTCCTATTGGTTCAATTACCTTGATTCTCACTGAGGGAAATACTTATCTCTACTGTGCTGCATTGTAACACCCTGGTGTCAGTGCTACAGTGATGATTGTAACTAAGCTACAGTAATGGCCAGGATTAAGCTAATACTTTTGCTAAGCCACATGTGATCACTATGGAGTCAGATGCAAACTCATTTTTCTGTTGCAATTCAATTTCAATCGAATAATGGTTTTGAAAGTTTTGCAAATCAGTAGATAAAAATCATGAATATTTTCCAAATATTCAGTAGGCTTTTATAAAATTGGAAACAACTTTTTATCAAGTATTTGGGTGCCTCTAAAGCAATTTTGTAGATGGCCAAAACTTTTATTTAAATGCCTTTTGTATTATAATGTTTTCATTTGTTTTCAAAAGGCCTCCAAATTTATTGTGGCTATGCCAAATATGGCATTGCAATTAAGGGGCATGTTCACTTATTTTTGTAAAGGTTAATTTGTTACTAAATCATTTAAAAAATAGAAAAGGTTTAAAAGGAAAAGCTTTTAAAAATAAAAAAGGGAGAAAGAAAACAAAAAGCCCCCCGGCCCAACTGGGCCACCGGCCCAACTGGGCCACCGGCCCAGCAGGCCGGCCACCCCAGTCCCTGGGGCTATATGCCCCCCCCGAAACCCTAGCACTCGTCGTCGTCGTCCCACTCCACCCACTCGCTCCCGCTCCCCCCCGATCCAGATTTGGATCGGGGCCGAACCCACCCAGTGCGCCCGACGCCCCTGCGCCTCTCCGCCGGCGCCCCCACCGCCGTCGGCCGCCGTCCGCCACGTCGGCCCCCCTTCCTCCGCCGGTCCTCCTCAGCCTCTCCCTCGACGGCTCCGTCGAGCCTCGCCGAACCAGCCCCCCTACGCGCCCCCGGTGAGCCCCCCGGGGCTCCTCCCTCCCCTCTCCCCTCTTCCCTCGCTCGCCGCGCCCCGCACCTCGCCCGCTGTGCGCCGCCGCGCACCGGCCACCCCCGCACGCGTCGGCTCGCCCCCTTGTCGTGCGTCGCCCGTGCGCATCGCACGCACCGCGCCACCGCCACTGCTGCACCGGCCCCCGCTCACTGCGCCGCTCGCCGCTGCACCCGCGTACGCGCGGGCACTGCGGCCCCGCTCGAGCACGCAGCCTCCGCGCCGCCCGCTCGAGCACGCAGCCTCCGCGCCGCCCGCTCGAGCACGCAGCCTCCGCGCCGCCCGCTCGCCCGTCGCGCCCTACGCCCCCCCTCCATCGCCACCGCCCGCTGCGCTGCTGGCCGTCGTGCTGCTCGTCGCGGCCGGCCCCGAGCGCCTGGGTGCCTCCCCCCCAGTGCATTCGTCCCTGGCCGGCGCCCTGGCCGCCGGCGCCGGCCCCGCCGACGACCGGCCACCGAGGGCTCGGCCCTCCCCTAAGACGATTCGGTTAGTGGGGTTAAGCCCCCACTAACCCCTCCTCCCTTGCCACTGATAGTGGGGGCCCACCCCAGAACGATTTAAAAAAAGGAATTAATAAAAATATATAAAAATGTTAATTAGTAAATTAATTAATTAATTAGGTATTAATGATTAATTAGATTAGTTAATGTCTCTGTTAGCTTTGCAGAGAATGACATGTGGGGCCCAGCCCCATTAATTAATTCTGATTATTATTAATTAAACCCAGATTAACCTGTGTCACTAACAACAGGGGTCCACTGGTCAGTTTGACCAGTCAAAGCCCCTGTTCACTGCTGATGTCAGCATGACATCATGCTGATGTCATAATTCTGTTTATTGAATTAAATTGAATCAATTTAATTTCTGAATATTAATAAAACTTTAAAAATGAATATTAAATAATCTGTAACTCGGATGAAAATATTTTATACATGAAAGTTGTTCAGAAAAATCCCACGGTTCTGAATACGAAGTCCGTTCGTTTGTCACCTGCTCCTATCATAACGAACGTGGAACTTTTCCACCGTTTTCATCTGTCTGGTAGTAGCCCGAGACTCAGGAAAATATCGTCCGATATTCTTCCGATCCATCTCCGACGTGTAATACTGCGTTAGTGCATGCCTACCTCTGCATATTGCCATGTCATGCATCGTGTGCATCTGTCTGCCTTATATTTATTGTTTCTCCCCCCTCTTCTTACCGGTAGACCCCGAGACTGACGCTGCTGCCGGGTACGACTTCGCCGTTGACGATGAGGCCTTTGCAGCAGAGCAGCAAGGCAAGCAAACCCCCTTGAGCATTCCGATATCGCCCAATTCTTTTCCTCTCATTCTTGCATTAGATTTTGCTAATGTATTAGCTAGCTCCTATTCTAATGCATAGCCAGCTTTTGATAAACTGCTACTATACCTGCTATTATATCAACTACTTAGTATAGGTTGATCAATGAATCCCCTGTGACCCCCTTAGTCCTAGTTGCCCCTGCTTCTTCATCGACGACTCGACGACTCGGTCAACCTGCCGACCAGCCATGCCCGTCACTTTCACCGCACACGCCCTTAGTTGTACGACTCTGCAGAGCTACTATCGAGTACCGAGGGTGACACCTCGTGAAGTACTCATGATGCTAGCTCTGTAGTGCAGCTACTCGGTCGTGGTTATCGAGGGTGATTCCTCCTTCACCACTCTCGACGACGACTCTGTCGTGCAACCCCTCAAGTGTAGACCATCGAGGGTGAATCCTCTCTGGTCACCTTGACGGTTACATCAGGTGGGATCCTTCGAGGTTAATCCCTCGGGTTTCCCCCTTGGTGTTATATACACACGGTTACATTTACTTTATTGTTGATACATGATGAGGTCAGGATGACCGGAGGATACATGATGAGGTCAGGATGACCGGAGGGTGTTGGTGTAATACGACGGGGCGTGGCTGGGCATTCTTGGCCCTTGCCACAAGACCTCGAGACGGGGCGACGGGACCACATATCGTGTATCACGCTCGTCACCGCAATTAATAAAATGCTAATGGTTTGGGTATTTGATCTGAGTTGGCCATTTGACCTTTTCGCACTAACCTTCACGTGGGAGAAGTTATGGGTACTCGGCATCGTTGTATCAGCCGAAGCTCTTCGGACGTCAGCAATGGAGCGGTGCGCGCCCGAGTGGTCCACAACGGCATTGATCTTGTATTAAGTGATGCTAGGACTAGCCTCGGCCGCCCTCGCATCGTGCAGGAGTGCAAAGGGTGAGTGGGCCCATGACCTCTGCGCGCTTAGGATTTAGATCGGCGGGCTGGCCTCTTTGTTGAGCCTAGGTAGGGCGACGATGTGTTGATCTCCGACGCCGGGCATGACCCAGGAAATTGTGTCCGGCCAAAGGTGATCAAGCGTGATGGAAAACGTGGTGCACCCCTGTAGGGATGAAATTAACTATTCGAATAGCCGTGTCCACGGTAAGAGGAGGACTTGGAGTTGTATCCCAAGCTAATATAATTAAAAGTGCTAATTTGAAATGAATGTTGGCTCCGAGGTTGCTTTCTCGCGGGAGTCGAGGACGGCTCTCTGGGCGTGGTTACTTAATAAAATTGCTACAAGGAAATTGTTACATATGAGTTACCAATCTACACTTTTCTAATGCTGCAAGATGTTGAAGATTCTAGTCTTCGATAGGACTAGGCCTTCCCCCTCATTCTTGCTTTCTGCAGTCAGTCCAGATATACCCCCCCCCCATTCCCTTGATAATGATGGATACTTAGCATAGTTCTGATGTCAGTCTTGCGAGTACTTTGGATGAGTACTCACCGCTGCTTTGCATTCTCTTTCCCCCTCGATACGATTACCGCGTTCAGACGGAGCCCAGGAGATGGAGTACGCCGGAGACGACTACTACACCACCGCTGGAGCCTACTACTACGGGGAGGCTGCCCCCGACCAGCAGTAGGATAGGAGGTTCCCAGGCAGGAGGCCTCGCCTCTTTCAATCCATTGTTATGTTTGTGCTAGCCTTCTTAAGGCAAAACTTGTTTAACTTATGTCTGTACTCAGATATTATTTGCTTCCGCTGACTTGTTGAATTTGAGCTTATGTATAAAAGCCCTCGAGGCCCATGGCTTGTAATATGAAGCTTGTATGAATTTAATTTGTGTCTAGTGTTGTGTTGTGATATCGATCAGTGAGTCCCTAATCTTGGTCGTACGCATTGCGTGTATGATTAGCGTACGGTCGAAATTGGGGGCATCCCAAGTTGGTATCAGAGCCGACTGCTTGTAGGTAGCCCCTTTCCAACTCCTTGGCCGAAGTTGAGTCTAGTCATTGAAAAACATTTACTAACATAGTTGTGTGGCTTACGGGCCCACATCTCAATCGGGTGGTATTAGGATCTTTTATTCCTCGTTTATACTCTGGGTTCTGATATATCTTCTCTTTCGGGTTAAAGATTTTGCTAACTCTAACATTAGACTCTCGTGATCACATCCACTGGAGATTTGTTTCGTCGACAATTGTTTTCCTTTGAAGTTATGATGCACACACTGTCATTTGACATCTTAAAATCTTCTTGTTACAGATGCGTCCCACTAGGCAGGTCGTTCGTCTGACTTTGGCTCACGATACGACTGGGTTCCCGGCCATTCTGGTCAACCTCTTGATCAGGCTGGGATATCGCTGGTACCCCAAGTACACTGTTTACGAGGACTACCATGAGTTCAACCAGGAACAGTATGAAGCTGAGATGGTTATCTGGGATCGGCGGGACCTCTCCATCACTGAGCTGCACACCTTTCGTGGCATTGGAGTGACCGTTGAGATGGCAGTACAGGGTGCTGCATATGCTGCTATTGTTCATCTCCGTGCAGCGAACCCCTGTTTGGAGGAGACGGCATTCAGATACATCCCGTATGTTCCTGCTGGAGTTGATACTGCAGCCAACGCTGAGGTATGCACCCCTTTCGCGCGGCAGCGCAACGACCGATCCTACACTGATGTTTGCACCCCCTACGTGAGTCGTCGCTATGACCCACAGGTTCTGGTTCAGTACACTGAGGCACTGGATCGCACTGTCTGAGATCTTAATGTCGAGATGTACGCCACCCGTGCTCGTCTTTATCAGGCTATGGAGCAGTTCTTGCCAGCAGTCCGTGCGGGGATACATCCGGAGTACATTCTTCACCCGCGTCGAACAGAGTTTCCACCAGGTCTTGAGTGGCCTGCTGTTGGAGGTCATACTCCGGCACATGGACCTGCGCTCCCCGTTGGGCACCAGATTCTACATCAGGGTGTGCACGGGATGCAGAACCATGCCCCCAGGTTTGACATTCAGGGCCATGTGCAGTTCCGTGGGTTCTTTCGTTGTCCCCGACGTTGATGTAGCATATCGCTATGCCTCGTTGTTGTATCCCTCTACCGCGTGCCTGCGTGCCATCTAGTTGTCTAGGTTATTTTCATGTCGAACCTATCGTCTATTTTGTAACGGACTTATGGTTTGTAATAGACCTATGTATGGATCTGTATGTTGAATTTGAACTACTATGTCGTACCTATTGCACTTCCTCCTTTGTGCAATTTACTTCATGAATGATTCTTTGTCTTTGCAATTACTCAATGCGAAACTACCACTGTTAAAAAAAATTGACAGAATGGTTAGTCCAGCTAGTCGTGGTCGTGGTGCGCCTGAACCACCACCGCCACCTGAATACATGGCTGGAATGATGCAGCAGTTTGAGCTAAACCACCAGTTTATGCAAGGGATCATTGATCAGTTCCCGAGGCCGAATATGAATCAGCAGCCAGCCCCAATGACTCTGCAGGACTTCATGCGTCTCAACCCTGCGATCTACCGCAGCTCAACTCAGCAGCTTGACGCAGATGACTGGCTCCGTGACATCACTTATGAGCTGGAGTCTTCAGGCGCCCCAGTGCCTAGCTATTTCACCTTTGCCTCGTATTTCCTAAAGGGTCCCGCTGCTCAATGGTGGGACAGTCACAGGCGCTCACAGCCTGTTGGGACAATCATCACCTGGCCAGAGTTCCAAGCTGCATTCCGTGCTCGTCACATTCCTCAGGGACTGATGGACAAGAAGCGTGAGTTCCGCAATCTCGTCCAGGGCAACAAAACTGTGGATGCTTATCAACGGGAATTTCTGGATTTGTCCCGCTATGCTGAAGAAGACGTTGCAACTGATGCTCGTAGGCAGGAGAAGTTCTGTGAGGGCCTCCACCCGGATATCAAGCTGGCACTCCTTGTTCAAGACTTTAATAACTTTGCCACCTTGGTGAACAAGTCCATTCAAGTGGAAACAGGTTTGCAGGACTACAAGGACAGCAGCAAGCGCAACCGTGACATGGGCTCATCTTCGGGCTCAGGAAGTCAGAAGCGCAAGATCTGGATCCCTCACAACATGTACCATGCACCTGCTCCTGCTCCAAGGCCATCCTATACTGCACCTCGTCTGCCTCCTCCACCAACTAGGCAGCTGAGGCTCCCAGCTCCGCCACCACGAGCTCCTGTTCCCCCTTCTCGTCCTGAGGATGAGTTGTGCTTCAAGTGTGGTCGTCCAGGACACCGTGCCAGAGACTGCAGGCAGAATCAGAATCAACTTGCACTGACTTCCAACCAGCCCCGCAACAACAATGCCAGGCCTGCTCAGGGTCGTGCTCAAGCTAACAATGCTGAACTGAATGAAGCTCAAGACCAGCCTGCTACTATGATGGGTACTCTTCTCGTCAACTCAACTCCAGCTTCTGTATTGTTTGATATAGCAGCATCGCATTCCTTTATGTCTGAAGATTTTGTATACATGCATGGCATTAAGTACGAGGAGATGAACATTCCAATAGTGGTAAACACCCCCGCGGGCCAATGTCAAACCTCCATGGTTTGTCACGATGTCCCCATTGAAATACAAGGACTGGAATTCCATGCTTCCCCCATTATATTGAACTCTTCCAAGATCGACCTTATTCTGGGAATGGATTGGTTGAAAGCACATACTGCTTCGATCATTTGTGCCACCAAAACTGTCCACCTTCTGCATCCTTCGAATGAGATAGTCAGCTACCATGCTCATCTTGTTCGAGATGCTGAAGCCCGACTATATGCCATGAATGCTTTAAATGAGTCACCTCTGGTGAGGATAGAAAACATTCCAGTTGTACGGGACATCCAGGATGTCTTTCCAGAAGAACTCCTAGGGATCCCCCCTGCTAGAGCTATCGAGTTTGTCATCGACTTGGTACCCGGTACCACTCCTATAGCCAAGTGGCCTTATAAGATGCCTCCTCATGAGCTCCTTGAGCTTAAGCAAGAAATCGTCAATTCGCTTCGCATGGGTTTCATACGCCCAAGTTCCTCTGCTTGGGGAGCGCCTTCTCTCTTTATCAAGAAGAAGGATGGTATGAACCGTTTGGTCCAAGACTACCATCCCATCAACCAGGCAACCATTCAGAATAAATATCCGCTTCCTCGGATCAATGATTTTTATGATCAACTTGCTGGTTCCTCAATATTCTCTAAACTTGACTTGAGGTTGGGTTACCATCAGATCCGTGTTCATGAAGAAGATATCCCTAAGACTGCATTTGTTACTCGCTATGGTTCATACGAATACACCGTCATGTCTTTCGGTTTAACAAATGCTCCAGCAACCTTCTCTCGGTTGATGAATTATATCTTCATGGACTACCTCGATAAATTCATCGTGGTTTATCTGGATGATATTCTGGTATTCTCCAAGAACAAAGAAGAGCATGCTGAACATCTTCGTCTTGTGCTGGAAAAGCTTTGAGAACATCAGCTATATGCCAAGTATTCCAAGTGTGAGTTCTGGTTGGACGAAGTGACCTATCTTGGTCATGTGATCTCCAAAGATGGTATTGCCGTCAACCCAGAACAGGTTCAGGCCATTCTTGACTGGACTCCCCTGAAGAATGTCAAGCAAGTCAGAAGTTTTCTCGGACTAGCCAGCTATTGCCGTCGTTTTGTCGAGAACTTCTCCAAGATTGCCAAACCATTGACCAATCTGCTTCACAAGGGCGTTAAGTTTGAGTGGACAGACAAATGTCAGGAAAGTTTCCAAGCACTCAAGGACAAGCTAACATCTGCTCCAGTGCTTGCTCCTCCGGATTCTCAGAAGGACTTCGTCATTTATTGCGACGCATCCCGTCAAGGATTAGGTTGTGTCCTAATGCAAGAACGCAGAGTGATTGCGTATGCTTCGCGACAGTTGCGTCCACATGAAGAGAATTATCCAGTGCATGACCTTGAACTTGCCGCGGTGATCTATGCCTTGTTGTTATGGCGACATTACCTTATTGGTAATCGTTGTGAGATATATATTGACCATCAAAGCCTGAAGTACCTGTTTACTCAGCCAGACCTAAATCTCCGTCAGAGGCGATGGATGGAAGTAGTTTCAGACTATGACTTCGGTATATCTTATACCCCCTGGCAAGGCTAATGTTATGGCAGATGCCTTGAGTCAAAAGGCATATTGCAATAATCATATGGTTCAAAAGGCTAACCCCCGCCTCCATGAAGAGCTCCGCAAGTTGAATCTTCACATTGTTTCACAAGGCTCCCTTAATAACCTTGTCATGGAACCGACTCTCCTGAGAGCTATTAAGTCCACCCAAGACAAGGGTGCTTATATCCTTATGATGAAAGAGGATATTAATTTAGAGAAATTCAAGGAATTCTTGCTTGGTGAAGATGGAGCATTGTACTTCAAAGATCGCCTTGTGGTTCCCCGTTTTGAACTTATGACAGAGAAGGTGACGAAAGAAGCTCACGACACCCCTCTCTCTATTCATCTGGGTAGTACTAAGATGTATCTGGACATCCGTCAAAATTACTGGTGGTCTGGTATGAAGCAAGACATTGCTCGCTATATTGAAGAATGTGACGTTTGTCGCCGGGTCAAAGCTGAACATCAGAAACCTGCTGGACTCCTGCAACCACTCCATATTCCTGAATTGAAATGGGACAAGATTCAGATGGACTTCGTCACGGGTTTTCCAAAGTCGCAGAAGGGTAATGATGCTATCTTTGTTGTCATCGACCAATTCTCAAAGGTCGCACACTTCCTGCCAGTCAAGGAGACAATTACTGCCAGTCAATTAGCAGCCTTGTATATCTCAAGGATTGTTTCAGTCCATGGCATTCCAAAGGAAATTAGTTCACACCGTGGCAGTATTTTCACCTCCAAGTTCTGGGATAGTTTCCAAGAAGCAATGGGAACTCATATTACCTGGAGCACTGCCTATCACCCTCAGTCGCAAGGTCAAGTTGAACGAGTTAATCAAATCCTTGAAGACATGCTACGGGCTTGTGTAATCTCTTTCGGCAAGAAGTGGGAAGAATCTCTTCCTTATGCTAAATTTTCTTATAACAACAGCTATCAAGCCAGCTTGAAGATGGCCCCCTTTGAAGTGTTATATGGACGGAAATGCCGAACCCCTCTGAACTGGTCAGAAACTAGGGAATGTGCACTCATTGGTCCGGACATTATCCAACAAGCTGAAGAGCAAGTCCGCATTGTTCGGGATAATCTCAAGGCGGCCCAGTCCCGTCAGAAGAGCAATTATGACAAGAAACACTGGGTTCAACCTATCAGACCGGTGATAAGGCTTATCTGCGTGTTACTCCTTTGAGAAGCACTCATCGGTTCGGAGTCAAGGGCAAGCTAGCTCCTCGCTACGTTGGTCCCTTCCGCGTTATTGAAAGGCGTGGGCATGTGGCTTATAAATTGGAGCTGCCACCAAAATTCTCCCATATCCGTGATGTCTTCCATGTGTCGCAACTTCGTCATTGCTTCAAGGATCCGCATCGTGAGGTGGATCCCGAATTGATTGAAGTGCAGGATGATCTCACTTACAAAGAGCATCCGATCCACGTTCTTGATGAAACCGAACGTCGGACCCGTCAGAAGGTTACCAAGTTCTTCAAAGTGCAGTGGTCAAATCATTCTGAAGATGAAGCCACTTGGGAACGCGAGGATAACCTTCGGGCAGAATATCCCGATCTTCTTTCTTCTACCTCTTAATTCTCGGGACGAGAATTTCTTTTAGAAGGGGAGAGTTGTAACACCCTGGTGTCAGTGCTACAGTGATGATTGTAATTAAGCTACAGTGATGGCCAGGATTAAGCTAATACTTTTGCTAAGCCACATGTGATCACTTTGGAGTCAGATGCAAACTCAATTTTCTGTTGCAATTAAATTTCAATTGAATAATGGTTTTGAAAGTTATGCAAATCAGTAGATAAAAATCATGAATATTTTCCAAATATTCAGTAGGATTTAATAAAATTGGAAACAACTTTTTATCAAGTATTTGGGTGCCTCTAAAGCAATTTAGTAGATGCCCAAAACTTTTATTTAAATACCTTTTGTATTATAATGTTTTCTTTTGTTTTCAAAAGGCCTCCAAATTTATTGTGGCTATGCCAAATATGGCATTGCAATTAAGGGGCATGTTCACTTATTTTTGTAAAGGTTCATTTGTTACTAAATCATTAAAAAACAGAAAAGTTTTTAAAAGAAAAGCTTTTAAAAATAAAAAAAGGGAGAAAGAACACAAAAGGCCCCCCCAGCCCAACTGGGCCACCGGCCCAGCAGGCCGGCCCACCCCAGTCCCTGGGGCTATATGCTCCCCCCGAAACCCTAGCACTCGCCCCCGTCGCCCCACTCCACCCACTCGCCCCCGCTCCCCCCCGATCCAGATTTGGATTGGGGCCGGACCCGCCCAGCGCGCCCGGCGCCCCTATGCCTCTCCGCCGGCGCCCCCACCGCCGCCGGCCGCCGTCTGCCACGTCGGCCCCCTTCCTCCGTCGGTCCTCCTCAGCCTCTCCCTCGACGGCTCCGTCGAGCCTCGCCGAACCAGCCCCCCTACGCGCCGCCGGTGAGCCCCCGTGGGCTCCTCCCTCCCCTCTTCCCTCGCTCGCCGCGCCCCGCACCTCGCCCGCTGTGCGCCGCCGTGCACCGGCCACCCCCGCGCGCGCCGGCTCGCCCCCTAGCCGTGTGTCGCCCGCGCACATCGCACGCACCGTGCCACCGCCGCTGCCGCACCGGCCCCCGCTCACCGCGCTGCTCGCCGCTGCATCCGCGTACCCACGCGCAATGCGGCCCCGCTCGCGCGCGCAGCCTTCGCACCGCCCGCTCGCCCGTCGCGCCCAGCGCCCCCGCTCCATCGCCACCGCCCGCTGCGCTGCTGGCCGTCGTGCTGCTCGTCGCGGCCGGCCCCGAGCGCCTAGGTGCCTCCCCTCAGTGCGTTCGTCCCTGGCCGGCGCCCTGGCCGCCGGCGCCGGCCCCGCCGACGACCGGCCACCGAGGGCTCGGCCCTCCCCTAAGCCAATTCGGTTAGTGGGGTTAAGCCCCCACTAACCCCCCTCCCTTGCCACTGACAGTGGGGGCCCACCCCCTAGAACGATTTAAAAAAAGGAATTAATAAAAATATATAAAAATGTTAATTAGTAAATTAATTAATTAATTAATCAATTAGGTATTAATGATTAATTAGATTAGTTAATGTCTCTGTTAGCTTAGCAGTGAATGACATGTGGGGCCCAGCCCCATTAATTAATTCTGATTATTATTAATTAAACACTAATTAACCAGTGTCACTGACAACAGGGGCCCACTGGTCAGTTTGACCAGTCAAAGCCCCTGTTCACTGCTGATGTCAGCATGACGTCATGATGATGTCATAATTATGTTTATTGAATTAAATTTAATCAATTAACTTTCTGAATATTAATAAAACTTTAAAAATTAATATTAAATAATCCATAACTCGGATGAAAATATTTTATACATGAAAGTTGTTCAGAAAAATCCCACGGTTCCGAATACGCAGTCCGTTCGTCTGTCACGTGCTCCTATCATAACAAACGTGGAACTTTTCCACCGTTTTCATCTGTCCGGTAGTAGCCCGAGACCCGGGAAAATATCGTCAGATATTCTTCCGATCCGTCTGCGACGTGTAATACTACGTTAGTGCATGCCTAGCTCTGCATATTGCCATGTCATGCATCGTGTGCATCTGTCTGCCTTATATTTATTGTTTCTCCCCCTCTTCTTACCGATAGACCCCGAGACTGACGCTGTTGCCGGGTATGACAACGCCATTGACGATCAGGCCTTTGCAGCAGAGCAGCAAGGCAAGCAAACCCCCTTGAGCATTCTGATATCGCCCAATTCTTTCCCTCTCATTCTTGCATTAGATTTTGCTACTGTATTAGCTAGCTCCTATTCTGATGCATAGCCTGCTTTTGATAAACTGCTACTATACCTGCTATTATATCAACTACTTAGTATAGGTTGATCAATGAATCCCCTTTGACCCCCTTAGTCCCAGTTGCCCCTGCTTCTTCATCGACGACTCGACTACTCGAAGACTCGAAGACTCGGTCAACCGACCGACCAGCCATGCCCATCACTTTCACCGCACACCCCCTTAGTTGTACGACTCTGCAGAGCTACTATCGAGTACCGAGGGTGACACCTCGTGAAGTACTCATGATGCTAGCTCTGTAGTGCAGCTACTCGGTCGTGGTTATCGAGGGTGATTCCTCCTTCACCACTCCCGACGACGACTCTGTCGTGCAACCCCTCAAGTGTAGACCATCGAGGGTGAATCCTCTCTGGTCACCTTGACGGTTACATCAGGTGGGATCCTTCGAGGTTAATCCCTCGGGTTTCCCCCTTGGTGTTATATACACACGGTTACATTTACTTTACTGTTGATACATGATGAGGTCAGGATGACCGGAGCATACATGATGAGGTCAGGATGACCGGAGGGTGTTGGTGTAATACGACGGGGCATGGCCGGGCATTCTTGGCCCTTGCCACAAGACCTCGAGATGGGGCGACGGGACCACATATCATGTATCGCGCTCGTCACCGCAATTAATAAAATGCTAATGGTTTGGGTATTTGATCTGAGTTGGTCATTTGACCTTTTCGCACTAACCTTCACGTGGGAGAAGTTATGGGCACTCGGCGTCGTTGTATCAACCGAAGCTCTTCGGACATCAGCAATGGAGCGGTGCGCGCCCGAGTGGTCCGCAACGACATTGATCTTGTATTAAGTGATGCTAGGACTGACCTCGGCCGCCCTCGCATCGTGCAGGAGTGCAAAGGGTGAGTGGGCCCATGACCTCTGTGCGCTTAGGATTTAGACCGGCGGGCTGGCCTCTCTATTGAGCCTAGGTAGGGCGACGACGTGTTGATCTCCGAGGCCGGGCATGACCAAGGAAAGTGTGTTCGGCCAAAGGTGATCAAGCATGATGGAAAACGTGGTGCACCCCTACAGGGATGAAATTAACTATTCAAATAGCCGTGTCCATGGTAACAGGACGACTTGGAGTTGTATCCCGAGCTAATATAATTAAAAGTGCTAATTTGAAATGAATGTTGGCTCCGAGGTTGCTTTCTCGCGGGAGTCGAGGAAGGATCTCTGGGCGTGGTTACTTAATAAAATTGCTATAAGGAAATTGCTACATATGAGTTACCAATCTACACTCTTCTAATGCTGCAAGATGTTGAAGATGCTAGTCTTCGATAGGACTAGGCCTTCCCCCTCATTCTTGCTTTCTGCAGTCAGTCCAGATATACCCCCCCCCATTCCCTTGATAATGATGCATACTTAGCATAGTTCTGATGTCAGTCTTGCGAGTACTTTGGATGAGTACTCACCGCTGCTTTGCATTCTCTTTCCCCCTCGATACGATTACCGCGTTCAGATGACGGAGCCCAGGAGATGGAGTACGCTGGAGACGACTACTACACCACCGTCGGAGCCTACTACTATGTGGAGGCTGCCCCCGACCAGCAGTAGGATAGGAGGTTCCCAGGCAGGAGGCCTCGCCTCTTTCGATCCGTTTTTATGTTTGTGCTAGCCTTCTTAAGGCAAAACTTGTTTAACTTATGTCTGTACTCAGATATTATTTGCTTCAGCTGACTTGTTGAATTTGAGCATATGTATTCGAGCCCTCGAGGCCCGTGGCTTGTAATATGAAGCTTGTATGACTTTAATTTGTGTCTAGTGTTGTGTTGTGATATCGATTAGTGAGTCCCTAATCTTGGTCGTACGCATTGCGTGTATGATTAGTGTATGGTCGAAATTGGGGGTGTCACATGCATCTCCTCTCCTCTTCGGGGAAAATCCCAACGCAACTCACAAGTAGCAGGAAGAATTTCTGGCGCCATTGTTGGGGAGACATCATCAAACTCTCGTCAGGTCCCTACACATAAATTATCTTTCACTTGTTCTACTTTTTATTTGTTGTTATATTTTTCTTTATATAAAAAAAATAAAAATATATTTCTATTTGTTTGTTTGCTTTATATAAAAAAACAAAAATACAAAAATACAAATGCTTAAAGTAGAATGACTGTATGATCACATAGATTTAAATTATACATGTTAGTACATCCATGTTAGTTGTTTTGATCTCATATATTATAAGTAAGTAGGATTCATTCTTACTTGATCAATACATTGTCATCTTGATGCCATTTTATAACTAGAATGCATAGTGTGCGTGTACCAATTCGTACCTTTTATGATGCATAGTTGTGTCTTATGTATTTGCAAGTGTAGTTTATACTAGATAGAAATTCATGCCATCATGTTATTCATGCTCATATAATACATGTTGATTTGGTTGATGCCATGATCCATTTGTTTATTTGTGTACATGCTTAGTATGCTTTCTTGTGTGGTGATCATCCATGTTTAGACTGCATATTAGTTTATCATATGTCAAAGCTTTGATCTATATGTTGTCATCAATTACCAAAAAGGGGGAGATGGAAAGCACATTTGCTCGCTTGGTGGTTTTGGTAATTAATAACAACATATATGTCATTGAACTAATGTTTCCACTAAGCATATTTCAGGAAAAGTTCAATGATAGGGATGGCAAAAGGATTGTGGAAATACCCCAAGATGCAAGGAAATGGATTGGCAAAGCTTCAAGCAAGAGGACTCTACATTTTACTTTGTGAGAAATCACTTTGAGTCCATAGGAAAGCCAATACTATTAAAAGGGGGTAAGGTACTGTTGGTGAACAAAATGCTCATACGTGCACAAGTGATAGTCACCAAAAACACCCACAAGCTCTTCCACAAAAGTCTGTCCAAAGTCAAATATCCAAAATCGGTGCAACCAACACTTTCCACTCGGTGCCACCGATTCCCAAACTCAGACAGACCCATGCCAAACCATAGCCAGTCGGTGCAACCGATTCTGCATCGGTGCCACCGAGCTCGGGTTGCCAACTTTCTATTACCTCGATTCACAAAATCGGTACCACCGAGTTTGTTGGATCGGCGTCACCAAGATTGCGCAATCTGATCGTTGGTCACCTGATCGGTACCACCGAGATTTATATATCGGTCTCACCGAGATTCAAAAGTTGTCACCTTTTGGTCACTTCGGTACCACCGAGATTCACACATCGGTGTCACCGAGTGGGTCACTTTAGGTGTAACGGTTAGATTTTTGGGGATGCCTATATATACCCCTTCACCACCACCCACTCGAAAGAGAAGCACTCAGAACTATTCCATACTTGCCCCATCCTATTTTCTGAGAGAGAGCCACCTACTCATGTGTTGAGATCATGCCATTCCATTCCAACCATATGAATCTTGATCTCTAGCCTCCCCAAGTTGCTTCCACCAAATCAATCTCTTCCACGATAGCCAAATCTGTGAGAGAGTGATTGTGTGTTGAGGAGTCTATCATCATGAAGCACAAGAGCAAGGAGTTCATCGACATTGCCGAGCCTATTACCTTTTGGAGGGTGGTGCCTCCTAGATTGGTTAGGTGTCGCTTGGGAGCCTCCTACTTCTTGTTGTGGAGTTGAACCAAGAAGTTTGTACGGGCAAGGAGATCGCCTGCTTCATGAAGATCTACCCATAGTGAGGCTAGTCCTTCGTGGATGGAAGCCGTTATGGAATAGTCAAGGTTGCTACTTCGTGGACCCTTATGGGTGGAGCCCTCCGTGGACTCTCGCAACCGTTACCCTCCGTGGGTTGAAGACTCCATAAACGTGGACGTACGATAGCACCACCTATCGGAACCACGGGAAAAATCTTCGTGTCTACAAATTGCGTTTGATCTTCTCCCTACCCTCTACTATACATGCTTGTTGTTGCTTTCCGCTGCTATACTCTTAGACATGCATGTGTAGGGTGTACTTGACCTGCTATGAATGCTAAAATCTGCCAACACTTAAGATTGGGAAAAAGTAGATTTTATTTGGTCAAGTAGTCTAATCACCCCCTTTAGTCATACTTTCGGTCCTACAAATGGTATCAGAGCTTTGGTCTCCATTGCATTGGTCTCACAACCTAGGAGAGTATGGCGTCTAGTGAGGGAAATTATCACCGTAGAGGTCCGTACTTTGATGGCACTAATTTTGCTAGTTGGAAGCACAAAATGAAAATGCATATTCTTGGTCATAACCCCGCCGTATAGGCTGTTGTTCGTGTTGGCTTGCAAGGTGAATTCTTTGGTGATGGAAAGGAACCGGATCGTGAAGCGACCGCGGATGAGTTGAAGATGTTACAATAAAACACTCAAGCATGTGACATTCTCTTCAACTGCCTATGCCCTGAAGAATTCAATAAAATCAGCCGTCTTGAGAATGCAAAAAAGATTTGGGATACTTTGGTTGATATGCATGAAGGTACCGAGTCCGTGAGAGAATCCAAGTTGGATGTTCTTCAAAGTCAGCTTGACAAGTTCAAGATGAAGGATGGTGAAGGAGTCGCTGAGATGTACTCTAGGCTAGCTCTCATCACAAATGAGATTGCCGGCTTAGGAAGCGAAGAAATGACCGACAAATTCATCATCAAGAAGATACTTAGAGCTTTGGATGAGAGATACGACACCGTGTGCACATTGATCCAAATGATGCCCAACTACAAAGATCTCAAGCCTACGGAAGTCATTGGAAGGATTGTTGCTCATGAGATGACACTCAAAGACAAAGAAGAGCTTCACAACAAGTCTAGCGGTGCTTACAAAGCCACAAGTGATGCTCCCGCAACTTTAAGCGACAACCTTGTCACCAATGAAGAGATAAGCCTCATGGTCAAGAAATTCAACAAGTTCTACAGGAATAGAGGCAAAGAACGAAGCTCGAACTCAAGATATGAAGAGAAGCGTTCATCAAGTCGTGACCGCAACTGCTACAATTGTGGGAAGCCCGGTCACTACTCCAATGAGTGCACGGCTCCCTACAAACGAAGAGAAGAGTCACCTAGAAGACGAAGCTCAAGGAATGAATCACCTCAAAGAGAGAGAAGGAGTAGACATGATCGTTATGAACGAAGACCCTCAAGGAGAAGTAGGGATTCGGAGAAGAAGGACAAGTACACCAAGAGCTACACAAGAAGAAGACATCAAGCTCATGTTGGTGAATGGGTTTCCGGCTCCGACTCCGACAACAACTCCGAGAGAAGCTATCACTCCAACTCCGACTATAGTCAAGATGAAGGTGTTGCCGGAATTGCACTAGTGACTACCAACTCCTATGATCTATTTGATTCTCCAAATGAAGGGAGTGGAGGTTGCTTCATGGCTAAAGGCCCCAAGGTATCACACCCCGAGTATCTTGATTTCAATAGTGATGAACATGATTTACTTTGTGATGATGACTTGCACTTTGATGAAACTAGTGATATTAGTCAAAATGAACTTAGTAATTCTCATGCTAGGCAAGATAAGTCATTTGATGATGATAAGATGAAAATAGAACAACTAACTAAAGAATTGAACACTCTTAAGTTAGCCCATGAATCTACTCTCGAAGATCATAGAGAGCTTGTAAGGACTCATGAGAAGCTACGCTTCGAGAAGCTCAACTTAGAGCAAGAGCATGAGTTTCTTAAAGCTATCAATGACGATCTCCGAAAGAAGACTTCATCTCATCTAGCCAAACGATTACTCTTGTCTACATTCATGCCTCAAGTTAAGTCTAAGCAAACTAGTAACAAAGGCAAGAAAGGTTCCTCATCTAGTAGCAACAATGAAAATGCTAAACCCAATGATGTTGCTTCTAGTAGTTCTATTGATTAAACTAATGATGATTCTCTTAGACAAGTTACACTTGAGCAAGAAAATGCTTTATTGAAAGGAATTATAGAGAAAGGTATCTACAAGAGTCTTGCCGGGTGTAAGCAATTTGAGGAAAATGTACGCAAGCACGGAGGATACCGGAAGAACCATGGCATTGGCTACTTCAACGCTAATGGAGTTGAATGGGAAGAAGGTCAATACCCCAAGCCCAAGTTTATTCCTCAAAAGGAGAAGTATGAAAATACTCTCACCAAGGGAACAAACACTCAAGATGACCTTCCACCACAAGACCACAAGCTCAAGGGCAAGAACAAGCTTCAAGAGGACATTGACTCATATGAAGATGAATCCCAAGCTTTGGTGGAGTGGGTTCCCAAGGCTACTTCAAGCTCAACTTCTACAAGGGCTACTTCAACACCAAGGACCCCCATCAAGTTGATGTGGGTTCCCAAGAAGAATAACTAGAAAGTTCTTGAGGGGTGACTCCGCCAATGAAATTCACACACATTCTTTATTGGCAAGAACTAGTTGTAATCAACATCAACTCTATGCAAAAGTTCAAGGAGTCACACATTCCCTCAAAGGTAAGCAAGGGACAAGGTAATCAACAAATCAATGGACATCATCACTCATGATTTGCACTCCATGTCCATAGATATCCTTGTATTTGTCTCTTGTGTGTTGGGACTAACCCATGTAGGTGAGAAGAGTAAGGAAACAACAAGGATGCTCCCAACTCATGGTGATCTTCATCAACTTTGAGCATCCACCACTACTTCACCTACATGAAGTCTTCATCGACAAAACCCAAGGTTAGTTTATCCCTCCTATGGGGGGATGTCACATCAAGGGGGAGCTTTACTCTAAGACTTGAGTCAAAGCATCTCATAGTATGTGACAACATTAAATGCTTTTGTAAAAGTGGTAACCCTACTTGTGCTTAAACGATGAGTATGACCTATGTTCAAGTATTCTTACTTGGCTCCTAAGTTAATATACTCATATATAGATGACTCCGTCATCGCCAAAATGCTTGATAGATGCTAGTATGTTTGTGCATGTTTGCCATGATTTCATTTGACATCTTATATTGTGAGCATGTTGGTCTACATTTATTTATCCATTCGAGGACATCCAATTGTTGCTATTTGGCTTTTGTTTTCTCTTTTGCCAATTGGATGGACAAGAATGCCTAGGACCACTCTCTAGCTATCTATGCTTTATCACCTCATATTCCATTCTTGCTACATCACAAAACTTGAACAAGCACTTCTCGATCCCTATGTGTGAGATGCACTCGGAGTTCCGTGTCGAAAAGGGCTGCACTCCAAAACCTCCCAAGTGCATCTCGGTGGAACCAACCAAAATTCTCGGTCTCACCGAATGCCTAGGGTTGATCTGGTTTTCCAATCTCGGAAACACCGATTCCTTATTATCGGTTACACCGAGTTTCCCTGTCAGCTGACAGTTGAGAAACTCAGTGACACCGAAAATTTTGAACCGGTGTCACCGACAGCAAGGGGTATATATGCTGTGGACCCGACGCTTTGAATTTCACTCCTCAAACCGTCGCGCTTCAAAACCCTAAGCTGCCAAAAGGACCCCCCCGGTCGTCGCCCTTGTCTCCCCGTGCTCCTTCGCCGCTGGGATCCTCGCCGTCGACGGGCATCTTCGCCGCCGTCTTCGCCGTAGCGGACCGTCACCAAGCTAGGGTACGGATCCGATCCTCTCTTGCGCTCCCCGTCCGATTCTTGCGCATTGGAGTTACTTTTATCTATAAACCACCGATTGCAAACCTCCATATCCTCTAGAAATTCCAGTAGAATAGCGAACGATCGATTTTTTAGGTTTTGCCGTCCGCTACATGAATCTCGGTAGAACCGATGCAAAAGAATCGGTAGCACCGATTCAGTTTTTCTGGCTAACTAAGAACACCTCGGTGGAACCGAGTACTAATTTTCGGTGTGACCGAAAATGGTGCCAAGTTTCTGGAAAGTAGGTTGTTTGTCTCGGTGGGTTCGAAATTTTTGCCTCGGCTGTACCGACATACATTTGACAGAATGCAAAATTTGAGAAATCTTAGGAGTCTTCTCCACTCTTCTACACTCTATTTTGTGATGACTCATCTTCTCCACTCTTCTACACTCTATTCACAGGGTCAGAGATGTCTGCTTCAGATGACAGTGAGAACAACTTCAGAGAGCAGAGCGTTGACATGGACTCAGGCACTAGTCCTGAGGGAAGCTTTGATGATGTGCCTAGTTCTCCTGATTTTCCCAAGGCTGCTACAAGATTTGGAGGAAGCTCAATTCTGATGAGGAGGATGAGGACTTCATCCCTGATGAGCTGCCTAAGAAAGATGCTGTTGCCACTACTTTGAAGAAGAAAGCTATCAGAAAGGACTATGCTAGCTCTGAGACAGTGAGAGCTCCTGAGAGCTCCAGAGCAACCATGTCTATTGTGCCTCCCAATAAGTCTATGCCTAAGAAGGCTGGGTTGAAGAAGAAATCCAGGAAGAGGATTATCCATGTTGTGGGCAGGCAAACCTCTATGTTTGAGGATCCAGAGGAAGCAGCTGCTGCAGAGGAGGAGGTAGAGCCAGCTGCAAAGGCCCCTCCCAAGAAGAAGAAGAAGCTTATGGTAGATTCTATGCCTAAGGCTACCACTTCCAAGAGCGCCAAGTCTGCTCCCAAGAAGGCTGCTGCTGCTGATAAACCCAAGAGGTTCTCTAGAGAGATACCAGCTTCTTCCAAGAATAAGACCTCCACTTTCAGGGAAGCTGAGGATGATGATGATATCACTGCTTTGATGAAGCTCAGACCACACCTTCCAGAACACAATGCCAGCCACCTGCTTGCTGAAGATATGAAGAAGAGGAAGGATTCTGGTTTGAGGGCATGGAGAGCTATTGATCCATATGCCCAGAGAAGGAAAACAGTTGTGGACTACAGGTTCTACACCAAGGAGCAACAAGATTTCTATGAGACAATCTTGCTTGACAAGAGCCCAGCTGTGAGTGACATGAGATACGTTGACTGGAAGTATATCAAGGCAAATGAAGATTACTTTCCAAATGTTCAAGACAACTTTCATTGCATTGGCCTAGATGAATTTGTTGGCAAAGAATTCACTGCATGGAACGACGAGATGATCATGCAATTCTACTCCACTGCTCATTTCTATGGAGATGGTAGGATTGTGTGGATGACTGAAGGAGCAAGATATGAGTCTTCTGTTGATGAATGGGCTGCCATCTTAGGAGTCCCAGATGTGGAAGATGGTGACTTGGATGTCTACTCTGAATCCAAGGAGAGTCATGATTCTATGAAGAACATGTATAATGAGATCCCTGCTGCTAACTTGAAATCTCACAAGTTAGGATCCATTTACTTCCTCCAGGCTGGCCTCCGCACCATGAACACCATCTTGAGGCACACCTTGATGCCTAAGTCTGGAGATGAGAAGATGATTAGAGGCTATTCCATCAACATGTTGATCCATCTTGATAGACACACCAGGATACGAGTGATGGACTTGATTGTAGAGACTGTGAAGAGGGTTGCTGCTGATTAGAAGCGCTCATGCTGCTATGCACCCTACATTCAGATGCTCATCAACTCCAAGCTGGAGAAGCACATCTTTGCTCTTGACAGGCCCCATTTGCCCCTACATCCAGATCTTGAGGACAATGTTTTGGTGATGGACCCAGATCATCCCACATCAGCTGCAGCACAGGCAGAGGCAGAGGTAGCTAGAGCCACTAGTGCTCAAGTCCCTAGATCCAGGAACGAGCAAATGGATCTTTTGATCTCTACCATTCAGGGCATGCAGAAGGACATCAAGGACATACTGGGGAATCAGAATAGTCTTGTGAGGATCTTTGAGAATAGGATCAAGACTCTAAATGACAAAGTGGATGGGCTGACAAAGACAGTGAACGAGCTGAAGAAGGAAGTTGACAGCGTGCCCAGTCCCGACACTTCAGATGATGAGGATGACTCTCCTCTCAGGCCAGGCACTCACTTCACTACCCAGGCCAGATCAGCCACAGTGCCAGCTCCAGAGTTGAGGCCTTCTTCATCAGCACCTGCTACAGCCTCCTCGGTTCCATCAGCTCCAGCACCTCCAGTTGCCACTCCAACTCCATCCATGACATCATCAGAGGTCTTCGCCGACGCAGTTCTCTCGACTCCTTCACCAGCTACCGGAGGAGATCAGCCCAAGAACGATTAGCTATATCTCTTTGAACTTTTTGGTAACTTGTTTCCAAAGGGGAAGAAGTGTATATAGATCTTTAGGCTTCGAGTGAGAGAGCGTTTGGTTTTCATCGCTTTTTCAAAACATTTGATCTTTGGGTTACTTTTGTTAAACTTTTGTTGGTGTTTGATCATACGCTTAATGTGTGTTGCTACTATTTCCTATGATTATGATGCTTATGAGATGATCATTCACCTTTTCTTGATTGTGTTGTGCTATGATGTTCATTCTTATTATTCTCGCACACCACCAAGTAGTATGTGACATGGAAGAGTGCCCCATGTACCTAATCGATTGTGCAATTTGCATTCAAACGTAAATTGAAAATAATGCACAAATTTAGGGGGAGCTCTTGCTTCTCACATACTTCTCAAAGCGACGATTATATTCATTGATTATATCATATGTCAAAGCTTTGATCTATATGTTGTCATCAATTACCAAAAAGGGGGAGATGGAAAGCACATTTGCTCGCTTGGTGGTTTTGGTAATTAATAACAACATATATGTCATTGAACTAATGTTTCCACTAAGCATATTTTAGGAAAAGTTCAATGATAGGGATGGCCAAAGGATTGTGGAAATACCCCAAGATGCAAGGAAATGGATTGGCAAAGCTTCAAGCAAGAGGACTCTACATTTTACTTTGTGAGAAATCACTTTGAGTCCATAGGAAAGCCAATACTATTAAAAGGGGGTAAGGTACTGTTGGTGAACAAAATGCTCATACGTGCACAAGTGATAGTCACCAAAAACACCCACAAGCTTTTCCACAAAAGTCTGTCCAAAGTCAAATATCCAAAATTGGTGCAACCAACACTTTCCACTCGGTGCCACCGATTCCCAAACTCAGACAGACCCATGCCAAACTCTAGCCAGTCGGTGCAACCGATTCTGCATCGGTGCCAACGAGTTTGGGTTGCCAACTTTCTGTTACCTCGATTCACAAAATTGGTACCACCGAGTTTGTTTGTTCGGCATCACCGAGATTGCACAATCTGACCGTTGGTCACCTGATCGGTACCACCGAGATTTATATATCAGTCTCACCGAGATTCAAAAGTTGTCACCTTTTGGTCACTTCGGTACCACCGAGATTCACAATCGGTGTCACCGAGTGGGTCACTTTAGGTGTAATGGTTGGATTTTTGGGGATGCCTATATATACCCCTTCACCACCACCCACTCGAAAGAGAAGCACTCAGAACTATTCCATACTTGCCCCATCCTATTTTCTGAGAGAGAGCCACCTACTCATGTGTTGAGATCATGCCATTCCATTCCAACCATATGAATCTTGATCTCTAGCCTCCCCAAGTTGCTTTCCACCAAATCAATCTCTTCCACCATAGCCAAATCTGTGAGAGAGTGATTGTGTGTTGAGGAGTCTATCATCTTGAAGCACAAGAGCAAGGCGTTCATCGACATTGCCGAGCCTATTACCTTTGGAAGGGTGGTGCCTCCTAGATTGGTTAGGTGTCTCTTGGTAGCCTCCTACTTCGTGTTGTGGAGTTGAACCAAGAAGTTTGTACGGGCAAGGATATCGCCTACTTCGTGAAGATCTACCCATAGTGAGGCTAGTCCTTCGTGGACGGAAGCCGTTATGGAATAGTCAAGGTTGCTACTTCGTGGACCCTTATGGGTGGAGCCCTCCGTGGACTCTCGCGATCGTTACCCTCCATGGGTTGAAGACTCCATAAACGTGGACGTACGATAGCACCATATCGGAACCACGGGAAAAATCTTCGTGTCTACAAATTGCGTTTGATCTTCTCCCTACCCTCTACTATACATGCTTGTTGTTACTTTCCGCTGCTATACTCTTAGACATGCATGTGTAGGGTGTACTTGACTTGCTATGAATGCTAAAATCTGCCAACACTTAAGATTGGGAAAAAGTAGATTTTATTTGGTCAAGTAGTCTAATCACCCCCCTCTAGACATACTTTCAGCCCTACATCATGTCACTGCAATGTATTATGCCTGGCCTTTGTTATATTTTGTTTAACTTGCTATTGCGTTATTGCATGCCTAGACTTTTTTCATGCAAGTAATCTTTCATGTCTTATTATGCTCCATGTGCTATAGTTGAGTACTTAGTTCAATGTGTGCTTCTTATAGATGATTGCCATGGTCTCATGTTAGTATTATGAGTGTTGTGATAGTTCATCATATGCTTAGGGAAGTTAATCTGTCATGTTAGAACAATTGTGCTTTCACCATATGTTTAATGTGCATAGCTTGCTTTGTTACTCTAACCATGTGGTGAAATCTCGTTGCTAGTTATTATTTAAGTATATATTGTTCTTTATTATAAGAGCATATGTACTAGCATAGAATCTTATCGTGATCACTCGCATATTTGATGCGTGTGTTATTAGTTAATACATCATTATGATCCTCTACTCACATGCCATGTATGATATGTGTGTTGGTATTGATTGGTTAATTAGCTCTCTCCATAGTATCGGTTGGCTCTTGTTATAGAAATGTTGCTAAGTTGAATGTTAACCATTATAAATATTTAGAAGTATATAAATATTTATTTGTGGTTAATTGTTGCTCGTAATCACGACATGTTCTTGCTTGTGGTAGGACAAGTTTACATTAGTCTGTATTACCATGTCATGTCTAGGATAGTTGTTCATACATTTTTTCCATGTGTTGTATAGTTTCTTGTTAATTAGCTGAAAATGATTTGGTTTGTGAGTTCAGCCTATTTTTGATTTGGTACTGCTTTAGGGCTAAACCTAGATCCAATTCAACTCATGTTGTTGAAAGATGTTTGATTGCTTAACTAGTATGATTTATAATGTTGGTTTGGTTATCGTATGGAATGCTTGCTTTTGAATTAGTTATTATAGTTGATGCATATGTTTGGTTGCTATTGACCATTACAAATATTTAGATTCTATCTAAATATTTATTTCTAGTTAACTTTATATTTATCATGATATGTTGTCATTGTGTAGTTAAATGCATAGGACGGTTCCATTTCCTGAGTGTTGTTGCGATTGTGTTGGCTATATAGTAGTTTCCTATATAGTTAGTCGTGATGTTTTGTGGGCACTACTTTTTACAATAGCATAGTTTGTATCGGGACGTTAATCTTGTTGGCAAGCCTTGATTATCCATCATCAACCTAAACCCCGCCAATTCATCGAGTCGTCTACTTACCTTCAAATCATGCTATCTCCTTTTGGAATCTCCATCTGATCAATATCTAGCTATCCATCCAATCTTATTGTTCTTTTGGATATCTTTTGGAAGTTATTATCTTTGGTATTTATTTGTTTGTCTTTTGCTATCGTTACGTCGAGTAGGGAGTGACGATGTTGGACATGGACAGAATCAGGTTACCGAAGAAGGACTCAACAAACGAAGGCATGCCTCCTTCTCTGATCATACTTATCCTATGTTTTACAAAATTGCATTGATTTTATGGTTACTGTATGCATCATATTTTAATTCTCATAGCCCGCCTGTCGATTGACACTTACCTTGATCCGCTTGTCGCCTATTCACTTGACACCTGAGTAGAATTATATAGTATTCTGGTAGAGTAGATATGCTTAGCCATGGTCATTATTATATAGGTCCTTATTTGAATGATCTTGGGATCATTGACAGTTGAACTTGTTGATGAGCTCGCTGAGCTAGGACAGTTGGCCCTTGTTGATCTCCTCTATCCTCTTCTACTATGGGTGGAACTTACCATCTGAATACTGGCACAGGCGACAGCTAAATCAAGGATTGAAGGAGCGATTGGTTGCCCTTCATAAGCTAAAGGAGGGCAATCAGTTGTCCATGCCGCATGAGTACTAATAAGTCTTGGATTTGAAGATTGTGTAAGAGTACAACCACATTGTCGGTGTCAAAACTGGCGGATCTCGGGTAGGGGGTCCCGAACTGTGGATCTTGGATCGATGGGTAACATGAGACAAGGGAGACGGTATTTACCCAGGTTCGGGCCCTCTTGATGGAGGTAAAACCCTACGTCCTACTTTGTTTTGTATTGATAATGGGGTATCAAGTACATAGTTGATCTATCTCGAGATCGTATAATGTGTTCTAAACCCTAGGAGTAATGATCTTAATCTATGATGATCTGATCCCCCTAATGACTAGCCTGGCCTCGGCTTATATAACACACCATAGGCCTACGATAACAAGAGTCCTAGTCGTCTATGTCGGTGGAGAGGAGTCCTTATCTTGATCACCAAGTCTTGTGGAATCTTCCTCGTACGCATCATGAGTTGTCCGAACTGGCCCATTAGTGAACCGCCCTGGGGGTCCTCGGCCCGACCCACTGGTCGGGAGAGGACGTGGTGAGTACCCCCTAGTCCAGGACACCATCAGTAGCCCCCTGAACCGGTCTTCAAGTTGGGGACGCTCCTCGGTTTTTCCGAACAGTTCTTTGTCTTCGGCCGTCGGTCTTGAAAACTGGTTCAATAAATCTCCCCATCACTGATCTTGAGGATCGCCGAGGTGAACCCCAGAAGTTCACAAGTCGGGCATCCAAGGAGCCCCTTTAAGTTATCGGCCTTAATTAATGCCTCATTATTTTTACGCCACAACTCGGGTTTGAAGTGTTTCCCGTGCGGTGGTGTCCTCTTGCGTCCGAACTCCAACGCTGAACTGCATTCGAGGTGTCTTATTGCAACCGAGCTCCAACGCCGAACTACATCTGAGGTGTCATAGATTACCTCGGTCTTGAAAAAGTTGAAGGAGTTTATCCGAGCTTAATGTCGGAAATAATCTTTTATGGAGCCGGTCATTCGCATGCTAGCTTTATGCCGAACTGCTTCCGAAGTGTCTCCGATCTTGAGCTTCATGCTGGACTACTCCCGAGCTCCAACACCAGACTGCATCCGAGCTCCAATGATGATCAACGTCCGAGGTGTCATAAATTACCTCGGTCTTTTAAAAAATTGAAGGAATTCAGCCGAGCTTAATGCCGGAAATGCCCTCTATGGAGCCAGCCACTTGTGCCCGAGCTTTATGCTGGACTGCTTCCAAGGTGGTGCACCACCCCGACCGTAGGCTGATTTTTTGTGGATATTTTCGATTTGTGCAATTTATTCTGTGCCGAGATATATAGCCAGTAGCCCTCAAGGTGCGTGTCAGTCTAAAACCCGGGATGCACCCGAAGGATAAAATAAAACGACTAATCCCAGTAGCCCCTGAGACTCCGGTCGATTCGTGAAATCGGCCTAAGGATCAATTCCTTGCTTGGCAGCATACTTTAGGAATTAAAATGTGGTGTGCAGTAGCCCCGGAGACTCGGGTTGGGTGCGGCCGACCAACCCGAGGATCGAATATCCTTGGAAACAATATTGCACTTTGGATTTGCTGCATTGAATAGGTAATGCCATAGCCCCCGAGCCTTAATTTAGGCATGGGTGGTCGAATTAAGGATCGATATTTGTTTTACACAAAATATGTTATGTTTGACACAATTTATGTGTAATGATTTTATGTATCCAAGTACTTTACATCATTAATGCTCGGATCCGCATTGTACAAGACTTTGTTGATTGACCATCGGCTTCAACCTCCTCGGCCAGTAGCCGAGGAGTGTTTGTCCTACTTTATAAAGCCTTTATAAGGGCAAAGATTTACGGCAAACAAGGCAATCCGGCCATACGGTTTTATAAACAAAGGTACGTGGAGAGATATGTTATATTACTATTTAACGTAAGAAACATCTTCTGGGAAAAATAGTTCATTTATAATTACCTTTTCCCAGGATATCATGTTGACCATGATCGTGAAACCTCAACTCTGATCAAGGTGAGAGGGAAATATTGAGGATTTAGTTTGGGGAATGTTCCCGAACTCCGTGGTCTTTAATGAACCAAAATTTTCACTTCCGTCATTGCTGACCAATTATATTCTTAAGATGGCTAGCTTTCGGCTTCACCCAATCTAAGGTACTAACCCGGATGACCCAGAAGTAACAATCACAGAGGTGCTCCCTTTACCCCCTAGTCGAACAATCAGGAACGTAGGGTGTAAGCACAGGAGCCAGGCAACCCAGCTTGGCTAAACTCTTAAGTCAAATTGATGCATATTTATGGCTTTATAACGATGATTATGGAAGGCAGCTTTCGTATATTAAATACAAATGTCGATGATATGTTGGGATCTCCAGGAATCCCGATGTATCTATGCCGAGGTGCCACAAGTAACCTTCGGTATGGTCTATTTTGACTCTGTCGCGACTGTTTATAATCTGAAAGTGGCCTATCGTTGGCTTCCGCCCCTTTGTAGATGCTAAGCAGGGTGTTTCCGTACAAACAAGACAACCCTTAGCCGACGTCTCGGTGCCCGGAGGCGGTTGTGTTAGTGGAACGAGGCAATCATATATTCAGGTTTTATAGCTTTCACTTAGTCATAGGAGCATATGTTTGGGGGCAACTTAATAGCCCCCAGTATATGTCGACTCCTCGGATCATTCGAGGTCGAACCACCCACAACTTGGCCTTTTCAAGAAAGAGAGGCCCTTCGTTTTACTCGGATAACCTCAATCGGCTATATTTGGTTGAACACCTCCCGTGGTTCGCTGACCGATTTACGCTTGTTGTGACAGTCAGCTTTCGGCTTTCTCCAACTAAGGCACTTAACCAGTTAAACCAGAAGTGACAATCGCAGTGGTTCTCCCTTTACCCCTTAGCCGAACAAAGCGAAAACGTAAGGGGTAAGAACAGGAGCCGGGTGAGGGAGTCCTGGACTAAGGGGTCCTCGGACCACTGGCCTATCTCCCAATAGGCCGGCTTGGTGGGCCGCTCTCTGACTATCACAGGAAGGGCCGGATATGCCACGACCCCGTGTTCTAGAAGGAAGTCTCGAAGGCGCGTCGTGCACTCCAAGTCAAGATGAGGAAATTGGCATCTCCATCCCCGGCAGGAGACCTATCATGTGTAAACCCTAGGTACCCCCCGGTGTCTATATAAACCGGGGAGGTTTTAGATTGTAAGACAGAGAAACTCGTCTAGGGTTCGAGCTATTCGATCTCGTGGTAGATCAACTCTGTAACCTTCATACACATCAATATAATCGAGCAGGACGTAGGGTTTTACCTCCATAGGAGGGCCCGAACCTGGGTAAACATCGTCTCCTTCGTCCCCTATTACCATCGATCCTAGACTCACAGCTTGGGACCCCCTACCCGAGATCCGCCGGTTTTGACACCGACACCGGGCAATCCAGCTATAGACCAAAGACACAACTCGAAATCAATGCATACAAATGCAAAACACCAAGGACATTTTGCCGAGGACTGCATGGAGTACCTTGGTTTTTGGTGGGTTCGGTGCTAACCGCAGACCCCCTTTAATACTGCCGATGCGTGAAATGCATCTGGCGTTGTACTGCGAGAGTTATGCTCGGGAAAACCAAAAAACTTATGCAAAAAACTTTATGTTTAGATAAAAGAAAATTGTGCCAATCCAAAATTGGTCTAAAATTTAATTTGTTCTTCGGTCGTGCTTTAACATGATACATCCGATCTCCGGATTTCAAGCGGGTCAGCCTTTGGCTTAAACCTCCATATCCCGAAGGCGGGGTGTTTCTCCGAGGCCTATTTAGCGAACTAAACTCAAGCGGCTTTAGAAAGAAACCAGGCTATCCGGCTTTTGACCACACACTAGAGTCAGAAAAAGGAGTAATAGAGAAAGACTTTGCGACGACCCAGAAGAAAACACATTTATTATAAAAATGGCTCATATAAATTTAAGAGTCCCCACGTAACATGGGAAAAGAAGGTGGTTTTTTAAACAAACAACATTTTTAACAAATAATTTTTTTGTTTTGAGACAAAAACATAACGCTCGGTTGAACCGAACAAAAATTTAAAAACTTAAGAAATTTGAGCATGAAAGCGACTTAGCTGGTTAATATGCTCGGTGTGGATGACGCGGTTCAAGCTACGACGGGACAAGGTCCCAGCCCCAAGCCGGTCACGAGGTAGCCGACGAAGAGCTCGGCTTGATGAAGTGACAACACAACACTTCCGAAGGGCCGAGGTGAAACCCCCGGTCCAGCCGAGGAGACAGAGTAGTTCGGCAGCATGTCGGCGAAGCCCCCACGTCAGTCGACCATGTCGACGACGTGATTTGGTTGATTGAGGCGGGACGACGATGTCGGCACGCTGAGGTGACGACGTGACACAGCCGAAGTCGATTACCTACACGCATGAAGTAGCACAAGCCAGATAATAATAAAATAAAAGTTCTTTAAAGAATTATTTATGCAAAATAAATTATTTAGAAGATATGCAGCCTAGCGCGATGTAGATGTCGACACAGGGCGTTGGCGTGGTGAGGTGACAAAATCTGAATTCGTAGGATCACCCAAATTCGCGCTAGGGTGACAACAGAATTTGGTCAACGAAGGCAGGACAACGACGTCGGTATGCCGGGGTGACAATGCCATCCGATCTAAATCCTTTACCTACTCAGCACAGATAACCACCTAATTGTTCATAGTGGTCAAAGTTGTCTGATCTCTCGTAACTTGAGCATCTCACGTCTGCTGCCATGGGGCGAGAACAGACTCTGCCGAATTGCATTGACAAAGCCAATTGCCGAGAACTGTTAGGAAGCCCCTGGTCCAGGCAACAAGATGAAGTTGGTCGGCTGGTGACGCTGATATCCCTGGAGCAGGTTGGTGAAGAGATGACGAAGCCCCCGGTCTAGCCAAGGTGAAGGAGCAGGTCGGCTGGTGATGCCAAACTCATGTCAGCCGAGGTGTCAAAGCAGGTCGGCATGGTGGAAGTCGGCTTGAAGAACCGACGGCGCGGCGATGCCGACACAGGTCGGAATTTGTGACGCGTTCGATGCTGGCTTGATGAAGCAACGACGCACTCGACACATGCAACCCGTGGGGTGACGATCTTGTCTTAACGATTATTTGTCCTTCACGATGCCGAACTCTTGGTCGGCTCACCGAGGTGATGATCCGAGGTGGTGGTTGTCATCGGCTCAATGGAGCGATGGCGGAGTCGATGTTGACGCAGGTCGGTAGCCGTGGAGCAACGTGATCGGGCCGGTTTGACATCGGCGCGACGATCAAGATCGCCTCGGAAAAAACTCAAAATTTATGGACACGTGTTTGAAAACAACACACAATACCCTAGAAAAAAATTCCTCCAAAAAGGATGTCCAATGTTCGTTCATGAAGAAAGATGAATTCGGGTCGGATTCGTTGAAAACAGATCCGAAAATTGATGCACTCATCGGACGTTTTCCGAAGTTTGAACGGTCGGATCAAGCTGACATTTTTAGGGGTGATCGGCATAAGAATTCCGCAGTCGATGAACGGTGGGATTTGCCAACGGATGTCCGAGCTAGATATTGGACACCTCGCCCCAAACTCGTCCAGATTTCCGTCCAGATTCGACAGGGCTCCGGTATATCGGAGATTGCAGGAGATTCCTCCATCGGAACGCGGCGAAATTTTGCAGGGTTGTTGTAGATACAATTCCGCACAATTCCACCAAAGCAATCGTCAAAGAGACGCTCGAGAAAACGGGGATGATGAACACGAATTCGCTGCCCAGAAAAAACTGATGTCAATCTGCAGATGAGCTATCGATCCATGTGGCGATCCCACAGCGGAACTCTCAATGAAAGCACTAATGTCGGTGTCAAAAACGGCGGATCTAGGGTAGGGGGTCCCGAACTGTGAATCTTGGATCGATGGGTAACATGAGACAAGGGAGACGGTATTTACCCAGGTTCGGGCCCTCTTGATGGAGGTAAAACCCTACGTCTTGCTTTGTTTTATATTGACGATGGGGTATCGAGTACAGAGTTGATCTACCTCAAGATCGTATAATGTGTTCTAAACCCTAGGAGTAATGATCTTAATCTATGATGATCTCATCCCCCTAATGACTAGCCTGGCCTCGGCTTATATAACACACCAGAGGCCTAGGATAACAAGAGTCCTAGTCGGCTACGTCGGTGGAGAGGAGTCCTTATCTTGATCACCAAGTCTTGTGGAATCTTCCTCGTACGCATCATGGGCTGTCCGAACTGGCCCATTAGTGAACCGCCCTGGGGGTCCTCAGCCCGACCCACTGGTCGGGAGACGACGTGGTGAGTACCCCCTAGTCTAGGACACCATCACACATGCTATATGGGCACTGGCTTGGTCAAGTAATCTAGTCAGGCTTAGGTGTCAATGTCACCGTACCGCAGATGGGATAGCTGATATGCGGGGAGTATCCTCAGCACAGATGGGGGGGGCGGTTTGAGGACATACTCTCAGTTTCGTGCACCAGACCCAGTGGGCATGTCACATCTTTGGGGGATCTAGTCCAAAGACCTCGTCACAATCTCCCTATCGGTATACCGAATGGTGTACTATGCTAGTGACGGTTGGTGGCAATAAGACGGGATTGTGTCGTGTGGGTAAAGTGTACAACCTCTGCAGAGTGTAAACTATTCGAATAGTCGTGCCCATGGTCATCGACGACACATGAATCTTTCTTGATAAACATGACATGTCTTGCTTATTCCCTCTTTGCCCCTATTCTTGGAACCTATTAAGAGTGTGAGTTGAATGAGGATACTCACTTTGATGAAGTTATTCTTGAGATAAAACATGTTTTCATCAAAAACTACTTTTATCCAACTGATCTATTTTGCAAACAAAATTAGCTTTTATGCAAATGAGCCATACAGCCTTCCTTTGAAGCCACATGTAGCTATTAGGACCTTCTCCGAAGAAGGCATGTTGAGTACGTAATGTACTTGTGGCAATATTTTTGTTGAACACCAGAGTTCCATGAAGACGAAGGTGATGACTACGAATACTATGGCGATCCATAGAAGTGATGTCACATGGACTACATCGATTGCCTGTGGCTGAGATGGAGTCGCTACGCATTGTACTTTCCACTATTTTCTAATTGTAATAAATGTCATGAGAAATTTCTCTATGTATGCCTTGTGGCAATATTTATTAAACTTGTATTACTTGTACGTTCTGCAATGATACCATTTCGTTGTGTTTTCAACAATGATCCTAGGGTTGACGATCAAACACAGGGGGGGTCTGGAAGTAAAATTCCGGGTTCTCACACGAGAATTTAATATCGGTGATCAAGTTCTATTATGCAATTTGTTGAGGATACACATAACAGGCAGGCCCATGAAGGGTCGAAATATCATAATACCATGGGGTCCACACATCAGGTGTGTCCAGATAAATACATACATACTGGTCACTCGGACGAGTATGTTCATCCACTCGGACGACGGTAAACCACTCGGCCATATGTCTCACTCGGATATGCGAAGACCAACAAGGCAGTCGAAGCATCATACTCATAGTGGAGGTTTCGTAGTGGGCTGTCATCATGGCACTAATGCTCCATCTTGTAACATAGGAGGTGAGGGGGTGACGCACTCTATATAAGTCACCCCCCACCACATAGCTCAGGGGCTAGCTTCTTCTCCCCCGGCAGGCTCATTCTCCCCCTCGAGCTCTGGCTCTCTCTAGTCTCAGGACTTAGCTAGGAGATCCGTTCTCCCCTCTCTCAAATATACCATGTAACTCATGTCCATGACAGATAAAACAAAGCCTCTCCGGAGCACGAGACGTAGGGCTGTTATCTCCACCGTGAGAGGCCCGAACTCGCTAAAACCACCATGTCACCCACTTGCATCTCGATAGATCATGCTCCGTTATCCTACCCCTTTCTAATGTCGGAATCGTTCCCACGACATTTGGCGCCCACCGTGGGGCATGGCGTCTATCGTGCCATGATGCAAATGGTTTTTCTTTCCTTCAATCTTCGACAGCAGATCGACAACCATCTTTGAAGCTTCCGCTCAAGTTCTGGCCATCGGGTCATTCGTGCAAGAAAAAGGGTCAAGAGATTACCTATTTTATCTCATCTTATCATCTGCATGAACAAGCACCCGCAGGTACCTCATGATGGACATCATCGAGCATCACTCTTGAGGCGACCGCGTCAGTGCATGCAATCGCTGCATTTGACCTGCGCCGCGGTGGCGTCCTCGTCCTCTCCTTGGCGGCTCCGGTCGGCAGTCCGGCTACCCTACGACGGCGCACGCCGATCGATGGTGCAGTACCCGTTCAGGCTCCCGCGGTGGAGGTGCCGGTCCGACGATGTGCAAATGACGAGGACAGGCTGCGCCCAACATGCACGGCTCCCGCGGCCGCAGCCCGACCTGGTACGCCACGATCAGGTTCGCTGATGTGCAGCTCCACGCCGAGCGCGCCCCGGCGACCGCAACGTCTGGCGAGGTCCTCATCACCCTCTCCAAGCTGCTCTCTGGGACCTCCGTCGCGGGCTAGTTCGTTGCCTTCCAGGGCGTGGCAATAAATTGCATGCAGTGCATGATGCGTGGGAAAAGGAAACTTCCTTTGCATGCTGAACTGGCTTTAACTCTTGTTTATTAGCGCTAACGCCTCCTGGATGCAGGGAATGAGCCATGCAATTTACAGTTTCTGGACGTGGGCATTGCTATCAATGCATCGCAACTGGAGACGCAGCTCCACTTCGCCCCGCCAACTGCTGGACGGTGGCATGCACGCCGCGGACGCGCTGGCCGGCCCTCGCTTGCATCACCGGCCGCACGCGCTACCCGGCTGCCTGGGTCTCCTTCACCTGCGTCGTCTACATCGGACGGTACGTAGCCTGCTATCCCAAGCACATAATGAGGCCCACATAATCCTTCGTAAAAAGGGCTGGCCGTTTCATCCATTTAACCACGTCATCAAGTGCCTCGTCAGGTGAGCATTTTCCGCGTGAGTTAAGTGTGCACGCATGCATGCATAACCGGGCCATTAGTGGTCTTTAATCCTTGCAAGCTGCATCCGCGTAGGGACACTTAGTCCATCAAAATATATTCGTAGCTTTACTAACTTGCAGGTCACTCGTCCGTCATCGTCTTCGAACAGCAGTTCACTCGGACGGACATTCCGTTCGAGCTACTAATACGATGACACACGGGTGAAATTTACGTACAGATGATCAACATGCAGTGACTCGGCCGTCCCGCGCGCCGTCACTCTACTAGACGCGTCGTCATCACTCGACAGCTCCGCGCATCGCCACTCGGCGAGACACGTCTTCGTCACTCGGCAGCTCCGCGCATCGCCACTCAGCCGGACGCTCCATCGTCACTCGGCCGCCCCGCGCGCCATCAATCTACTGGACGCGTCGTCATCACTCGGCAGCTCCGCGCACCGCCACTCGGCGAGACACGTCTTCGTCACTCGGCAGCTCCGCGCATCGCCATTCAGCCGGACGCTCCATCGTCACTCGGCCGCCCCGCGCGTCGTCACTCTACTGGATGCGTCGTCATCACTCGGCAGCTCCGCGCATCGCCACTCGGCGAGACACGTCTTCGTCACTTGGCAGCTCCGCGCATCGCCACTAAGCCGGACGCTCCATCGTCACTCGGCCGCCCCGCGCGCCGTCACTCTACTGGACGTGTCGTCATCACTCGGCAGCTCCGCGCATCGCCACTCGACGAGACACGTCTTCGTCACTCGGCAGCTCCGCGCATCGCCACTCAGCCGGACGCTCCATCGTCACTCGGCCGCCCCGCGCTCCGTCACTCTACTGGACGCGGCGTCATCACTCGGCAGCTCCGCGCATCGCCACTCGGCGAGATACGTCGTCATCACTCGGCACCTCCGCGCACCGCCACTCGGCGAGACACGTCTTCGTCACTCGGCAGCTCCGCGCATCGCCATTCAGCCGGACACTCCATCGTCACTCGGCCGCCCCGCGCGCCGTCACTGTACTGGACGCGTCGTCATCACTCGGCATCTCCGCGCATCGCCACTCGGCGAGACACGTCTTCGTCACTCGGCAGCTCCGCGCATCGCCACTCAGCCGGACGCTCCATCGTCACTCGGCCGCCCCGCGCGCCGTCACTCTACTGGACGCGTCGTCATCACTCGGCAGCTCCACGCATCACCACTTGGCGAGACACGTCTTCGTCACTCGGCAGCTCCGCGCATCGCCACTCAGCCGGACGCTCCATCGTCACTCGGCCGCCCCGCGCGCCGTCACTCTACTGGACGCGTCGTCATCACTCGGCAGCTCCGTGCACCGCCACTCGGCGAGACACGTCTTCGTCACTCGGCAGCTCCGCGCATCGCCATTCAGCTGGACGCTCCATCGTCACTCGGCCGCCCCGCGCGCCGTCACTCTACTGGACGCGTCGTCATCACTCGGCAGCTCCGCGCATCGCCACTCGGCGAGACACGTCTTCGTCACTTGGCAGCTCCGCGCATCGCCACTCAGCCGGACGCTCCATCGTCACTCGGCCGCCCCGCGCGCCATCACTCTACTGGACGCGTCGTCATCACTCGGCAGCTCCGCGCATCGCCACGCGGCGAGACACGTCTTCGTCACTTGGCAGCTCCGCGCATCGCCACTCAGCCGGACGTGTCTACTTCGCTCGACCGCCCCGCGCGTCGTCAGATAGTTAAGTCATTCTTCAGAGACTGCATTCAATTAAAAAGTTATTTCCGCATTATCGAGTGGCACGTAAGTCGCGCATGACGTCCACTCGGAGGCCACGCCACCGAGCGTACCTCTGCACTCGGTTGTTTATTTTCATGTCGGAACACTACACTTCCGCTTCATTTGGGTCCAATACTCAAAACGAGTTTAGTCGGATCCTTCACTTTCACAAGTTCAGTCGGATCCTTCACTTTCACAAGTTCAGTCGGATCCTTCACTTTCACAAGTTCAGTCGAATCCTTCACTCTTTTAGACTATTGTTGGTTCCGGACCAGCAAGAACCTGGCACACCCAGTGGGTGTCTAGGGGTGTAATTTACACAAATCATTTCAACAAACATCAAATTACTTCGAGAATTTTTTATGTTAGCTTGTGTTATTTTTCATACACGGGTTACCTGGACGCCTCGGTGCGCCATTCTCGACGACATGCTCGACTCGGCCGCCCCGCGCGCCGTCACTTGTTCGGACGCCTCCTCGACGACACGCTGGACTCAGACGCCCCGCGCGCCGTCACTTGGTCGGATGCCTCCGCGACAACATTCTCGACTAGGCCGCCCCTCGCGCCGTTACTTGACCGCCCTGTGCGTCGCCACTCAGCCAGACGCGTCTACTTCACTCGGTTGCCCCGCGTATCGCCACTCCGTGCGGCCCGTCTTCATCACCCGGCCGCTCTGCGCGCCATCGCTCAGCTGGACACATATACAATATAACCCTCAGTGGGTGAACGACTTAGCCGCAAACCTGATTTCGCGTAAGTTCAAAACTACTCCGAGTGAGGACATCATCCACACTCGGGGACTTAGCTGCGACTCCGTATCGCCTAAGTTAAAAACTACTCCGAGTGAGGACATCATCCACACTCGGGGACTTAGCTGCGACTCAGTATCGCCTAAGTTAAAAACTACTCCGAGTGAGGACATCATCTACACTCGGGGGGCTTAGCTGCGACTCCATATCGCCTAAGTTAAAAACTACTCCGACTGAGGACATCATCCACACTCGGAGGCTTAGCTGCGACTCCGTATCGCCTAAGTTAAAAACTACTCCGAATGAGGACATCATCCACACTCGGGGGCTTAGCTGCGACTCCGTATCGCCTAAGTTAAAAACTACTCCGAGTGAGGACATCATCCACACTCGGGGGCTTAGCTGCGACTCCGTATCGCCTAAGTTAAAAACTACTCCGAGTGAGGACATCATCCACACTCGGGGGCTTAGTTGCGACTCCGTATCGCCTAAGTTAAAAACTACTCCGAGTGAGGACATCATCCACACTCGGAGGTTTAGCTGCGACTCTGTATCGCCTAAGTTAAAAACTGCTCCGAGTGAGGACATCATCCACACTCGGAGGTTTAGCTGCGACTCTGTATCGCCTAAGTTAAAAACTACTCCGAGTGAGGACATCATCCACACTCGGGGGCTTAGCTGCGACTCCGTATTGCCTAAGTTAAAAACTACTCCGAGTGAGGACATCATCCACACTCGGGGGCTTAGCTGCGACTCCGTATCGCCTAAGTTAAAAACTACTCCAAGTGAGGACATCATCCACACTCGGGGACTTAGCTGCGACTCCGTATCGCCTAAGTTAATAACTACTCCGAGTGAGGACATCATCCACACTCGGGGGCTTAGCTGCGACTCCGTATCGCCTAAGTTAAAAACTACTCCGAGTGAGGACATCATCCATACTCGGGGGCTTAGCTGCGACTCCGTATCGCCTAAGTTAAAAACTACTCCGAGTGAGGTCATCATCCACACTCGGGGGCTTAGCTGCGACTCCGTATCGCCTAAGTTAAAAACTACTCCGAGTGAGGACATCATCCACACTCGGGGGCTTAGCTGCGACTCGGTATCGCCTAAGTTAAAAACTACTCCGAGTGAGGTCATCATCCACACTCGGGGGCTTAGCTGCGACTCCGTATCGCCTAAGTTAAAAAGTACTCCGAGTGAGGACATCATCCACACTCGGGGACTTAGCCTTGATCCAGAAATCATATAAGGAAGACTCAATAAGCATTCAACATGCCAAGCACACGAAGATTTACCTGACTGGCCCAGTTCCAGGCTAACTTTATTTACCGTGTCCAGCGCACAAAGATCTGTCTGACTGATTCGACTCGAGATTGCAGAAATTTACGACGCCAAGCGCATGATAGTTCACCTGTTCAGTTCAGTTCCACACTAGAAGACGTAAACCCTCTGCCAGACTCATCTAGTCTGACAGAGGCTCGGGGACTACACCCAGTGGGTGCACTCAGCGTGCCCCCACTGGAAGAGAAATACCAAAAAGAAACATTTTGCTCGGTCAGGTCCGGCAACAACATTCAAGTTCAACAAACTCTACAGACTCCAACCGACTACCAGCAATCGGTCAAAGTCTCATGGGCTACTGTTGGGGATACACATAATGAGTAGGCCCATGAAGGGTCGAAATATCATAATACCATGGGGTCCACACATCAGGTGGGCCCGGATAAATACATACATACTGGTCATTCGGACGAGTATGTTCATCCACTCGGACGACGGTAAACCACTCGGCCATATGTCTCACTCGGATATGCGAAGACCAACAAGGCAGTCAAAGCATCATACTCATAGTGGAGGTTTCGTAGTGGGCTGTCATCATGGCACTAATGCTCCATCTTGTAACATAGGAGGTGAGGGGGTGACGCACTCTATATAAGTCACCCCCCACCACATAGCTCAGGGGCTAGCTTCTTCTCCCCCGGCAGGCTCATTCTCCCCCTCGAGCTCTGGCTCTCTCTAGTCTCAGGACTTAGCTAGGAGATCCGTTCTCCCCTCTCTCAAATATACCATGTAACTCATGTCCATGACAGATAAAACAAAGCCTCTCCGGAGCACGAGACGTAGGGCTGTTATCTCCACCGTGAGAGGCCCGAACTCGCTAAAACCACCGTGTCACCCACTTGCATCTCGATAGATCATGCTCCGTTATCCTACCCGTTTCTAATGTCGGAATCGTTCCCACGACACAATTATCGTTTCAGATTCTTTGCAGGAAAACTTCTCTCCAAATGAGAAGGACCCTATATCATCGAGGAAGTTTATCGCTCCGGAGCCATCAAGATTAACAACGTCGACCTCGCTAATCCTAAGGTGATTAACGAGCCAAGAATTAAACATTATATTTCAGGTACACCCATTAACAAGGAAACCAACATTATCCAAATGATGACACCGGAGGAGCACATAAAAGAGACCTTCCAGAACGCTCCACAATCCTGAAAAGGAGTAGTTATGTGGTATGGTAAGTAAACTAACTCCAAAAGTTCCATAAAAGCAATTTTTGTTTGTTTTAGAATATATAAAAAATTTAGAAAAATAATAAACAACCAGGAAAGTGTATGAGGGAGCGACGAGCCTGGGGGGCGCGCCCTACCCCCAGGGCGCGCCTACCGAGCTCGTGGGCCCCTCGTGGACTTTCCTAACTTCGTTTTCCTTTCATAGACTTGTCTTGCACGGGAAAAATATCAGTATATATACTCCTTGATGTTTTGACCACCATATCGCATGTTTCCCCTCTGTTCTTGTTTCGAGCTATTTTCTGTCAGGAATTCTAGATCTCTGAAGCGCTCATGGCTCCCCGAAGTCTCTGTAAGAAGCATCGCATAGTTCGACCTGCTCCGGGAAAACGCCCCTACAACAAGGTCTACTATGAGTTGTCTTCAAGGTATGAGGATGACTCCACAACTCAAGAATATGCTATGAGAAGAGAAGGAGAAGAGACCAAAAAATCTGGAGGAGATTACTCTGGATCCATCTTCGAGGATTCAAAAAAGGGAGACATATTGCAAACCCTTCATAATCATCTTTCTTTATCTGAAATTAGTGCATTAAATGTTGTGGAAGAAATTTGTGCCCAGAACACAACACTCACTCAGGAGGTTATCTTTTTGGAGGAGCATAACCTTGCCCTTCGAAGGATCAATGATAACTTGCAATATTTGCTGCTGAAGGACAGGACCACCACTTCATCACCACCTTCACCCAAGAAAGAAACTTGAGTACACGGGTATGGGCACCACCCTTGGCTTCTTACAAGCTTGGGGGAGCTGCCCCAGTATCGTATCACCATCACTTTTACCATCATTATCTATCTTAGATCGATCCTTAGTTTTCATACGATTTAGATGGATAAAGTTTTAGTATGATCTAGTTTCAGGTGCTTATTTCATGATCTATCTATCTATGTAATCGAGTGTTAGAGTTATATAATAAAGAGTAGTTTGAGTTTGTTTGATTTACCTTCCTGCATCAATCTTAGCAATGGAAAGAATAAAAAGATCATATGCTAATCCCATGGGGAGTGATGACCTCACATACAAAGAGTATAATTGATAAAATTTGTTAGAGGTTAACAAACATAGCATTGGTCATTGATGCAATTCATGAAAAAGTAATAATGAAAGAGAGGTCTCACATGTAAATATACTACCTTGGACATCTTTTATGCTTGTGAGCCCCCAGTAAAATATTCTATGCATAATCAACTAGTTGACGTTGGACAAGGAAGACAATGTAATGGGTTATGTTTGCTTATATTCACATAGAAGTTATATTGTCATGGATCCTCTAACATGTGGTGATTGCTCACAATATTTTGCTAGCCAAAACTTTGCACCAAGTAGAGATACTACTTGTGCATCCAAAACCCCTTAAACCCAGTTTCTTGCCATGAGAGTCCACCATATCTACCTATGGATTGAATAAGATCCCTCAAGTAAGTTGTCATCGGTGCAAAAGCAATAAAAATTGCTCCTAAATATGTATGATCTTTTATTGTAAGGGAAAAATAAGCTTTGTACGAACTTGTGATGGAAAAGAAATAAAAGCGGCAGACTGCATAATAAAGGTTGCTATCACAAGGGGCAATATAGAAGTGATGTTCCTTTCCATTAAGAGCTTGCATGTCCAAATAAAAAGTGCATGACAACCTTTGCTTCCCTCTGCGAAGGGCCTACCTTTTACTTTTCTGTATTTACTTTCATGCAAGAGTCATTAATTTTCATCCCTATTCCATCCTTATTTATTCTCTACTTGGCAAGCATCATGTGGTGGGGAAAGATCCAGGCATATATATCCAGTTGGATGTAGGTGACCATGAGTTATTACTGTTGACATTATCCCCGAGATAAATAGTTGGGTGGTGAAAACTATAAACCCCCATCTTCCTATGGGTTTGATTGAAACTTTTTTGCTTCACAAATATGCCATGCGTGTCAGCAATCATAGAAGACTAAATGATAGTTGAGTATGTGAACTTGCTAACCAAAGCTCTTGCATAGACTCTTTCTATGACTAAGAACATAGTTTGTTAGTTTTCAATGATGTTTTGTGGTTTATACTTTAGCTTGTGAATGAATTGTTACTTATTCATGAGAAGTTTTATGATATTATATTGCTGCTATGATAATGATCATGATGCATTCATGTCCGTATTTTATTTTATCAACACATCTCTCTCTAAGCATGCGGTCATGATTATCGAGTTCGACTTTCGCTTGAGGACAAGCGGGGTCTAAGCTTGGGGGAGTTGATATGTCCATTTTGCATCATGTTTTTCTGTTGATATTTATTGCGTTTTGAGTTATTATTTCACTTTATGATTATTGTCTTTTCTCTCTTATTTGCTAGTTTCACACAAAGAGGGAGATTGCCGGGAGGTTGATTCTGGACCGAAAAAGGCTACCGAAGAGTTGGATATTCTCTGGAACTCCAAATGACCTGAAATTTTATGGAGAATTGTTTTGGAATATATAAAAAACATTGGCCAAAGAAATACCAGAAGGGGACCCACCAGGAGGCTACGAACCTGGGGGCGCGCCCTACCACCCAGGGCACGTGCTCTGTGCTCGTGGGCCTCCCAACATGCCTCTGGTGCCCATCTTCTACTATATGATGTTATTTGCCCTAGAAAAAAATCAGAAGAAGACTTTTGAGATGAAGCACCGCTGTCTCGAGGGGGAACCTGGGCAGGAGCACTTTTGCTCTCCGGCGGAGCGATTCCGCCGGGGAAACTTCCCTTCGAGAGGGGGAAATCGAAGCCATTGTCATCAGCAACACTTCCTCCTTCGTGGGAGGACTAATCTTAATCAACATCTTCAGCAGCACCATCTCATCGCAAACCCTAGTTCATCTCTTGTATTCAATCTTTGTCTCAAAATCGCAGATTGGTACATGTGGTTTGCTAGTAGTGTTGATTACATCTCGTAGTTGATGCTAGTTGGTTTAATTGGTGGAATATTATATGTTCATATCCTTAATCATATTCATTACACCTTTGATGTTGAACATGATAATGATTTGTGAGTAGTTACTTTCGTTCTTGAGGACATGTGAGAAGTCTAATTATGAGTAATCATGTGATCTTGGTATTCGTTCGATATTTTGATGATGTGTATGTTGACCTTCCTTTAGTGGTGTCATGTGAACATCAACTACATGACACTTCACCATTACTTGGGCCTATGGGAAAGCATCGGGGAGTAATAAGTAGATGGGTTGTGAGAGTGACATAAGCTTAAACCCTACTTTATGCGTTATTCCATAGGAGGCTGATTTGAATCTATCGGAGAAGCGTTTGTGCTAGGGTACACTCTCCAAAACCCTGGTTCGAACTTTGGGGCCTTTTTGCTTAGCTACCTCTCAACCCGATGGTGACCTTGGCGTGGCTACGGCGAGCGGTGCTTCAAGAGCACACACACAGAGGGCGCGACAGGGACACACAAAGTTACCTAGGTTTGGGCCACCAAGCGGTGTAAAACCCTACTCCTACTTGTCTGGATTGCTCTTTTGGAAGCACAAGTGTTACAAGGTAGAAGAAGGTGGAAATAGCCAACCGTCCCACCTATAGAGATCGATCCCCCTCTAAGGTAGCAACACTGCACCTCTTGTACTTGCCTCGGTTCTCTTCCCCGAAAATATCGGCGGGAAAGTGCAGCCACAGGGTGGCAATTCAACGAGGGACAAGCGCTCAGTCTTATCTATAAAAAAAGGTGGTCTTCGCCTGCAAAGGCATTGACCATGACGCGCTGGTGGGCTCGGTGATGACCTTCATCCCGGCGAGCCATGTCATCGTCGTCGCCTTTCACCGGAATGGCAAACTTTGGGAACCTGCTTTGGGGGGAGGCAGCGGGCGCTGCACTTTAATCACCAAAAGAGGAAAATCCTCCCTGTCCGTGCCTTCTGGCATGACCTCTGTTGTCCTTGTCTACGCGGGTACGTCACCCACATGGTGGGCAAGCAGCCGTGCGACCAGCGTCGCACGACCCCTCCAAGCGGAGGGCCTCGCGGGAAGCCGCCTTGCGAGGCCGCATGCTGCTGAAGATGGTTGCCTTGAAGAGACTCGCCTCGCGAGGAGGGGCCTCACGAGGTCTGGTGCATCGTGAAGTGTCTTGCCCGCGGAGATCCTGAATGGGCCGCCTCCTGGGTCCTTCACCAGGTGTCGCTTCTTGGGCCGCAGGAAAACGGGTCGTGGTACCCTGGTTTCCACTGGACCAACAGAATCCATATGTTTCATGTTATGGTTAGATTTATCTTAATTCTTTTTTCGTAGTTGTGGATGCTTGCGAGAGGGGGTAATCATAAATGGGTTGTTTGTTCAAGTAAGAACAACACCCTAGCACCGGTCCACCCACATATCAAATTATCAGAGTACCGAACGCGAATCAACTAAACATGATGAAATGTGACTAGACAAAATTCTCATGTGTCCTCGTGAGCCCACGGCGCCCGCTCGCCCGCCCGCCCCAGAGCTCGCCCGCCGTGCGCTCGTCGCCGCAGCACCCGCCCCGCGCGCCCGGCACGCGCACCACCCTGCAGCCTTGGTCGCCGCGCTCTACGCCCATGCCCGGCATGCGCACGAGTCTGCAGCCCCGCTCACCACGCTCTACGCTCGTCGTGCTCTATGCTCGCGCCCTGCCCCCCCCCCCCCCCGAGCCCCGGGGCCAAGCTCTGCCGCCTGCGTCGCTCTCTGCGCCCAGTCCCGCACGCGCCCGCGCGCCCAGCTCGCGCGCGCCATGCTCTGTCGCGTGTGCCCCGCGTCGTGCTCGCCGCCCGCGCGCACGATCGCCCATGCCCGGGCTGTGCTCGCTCGCGAGCTCATGCCGACGTGCCCCCGCCCTGCTCCGGCGGCCTGCTTCTCCGCCGTGTCCGCCCCGCGCTCGCCCGCGCCATGGCAAGCCGTAGCTCCTACCATGTTGCGCGCGCCCGCAACAACAGTTGGGCACGTTGCACCTGCCCGCGTCCGTGCTCCGCACCGCGCCCGTGCCTTGGCGCCGCGCCCGCTGCGCCCGTCGTCGAGGAGGACCGTCGCGCCGAGTGTTGCCAGAGGAAGCCGGCCCTACCGCGTCGGCGTGCTCGCCCCGCCCGCGCCGAGCTCGCCCGCAAGCTCCTGCCGACGCGCCCGCGACCTGCTTCGGCGGCCTGCTACTCCGCCGCTTCCGCGCTGCGCTCGCTCGCGCCCTGCTAAGCCATAGCTCCTGCCATGCCGCGCGCGCCCACAACAACAGATGTGCACGTCGCGCCTGCCCACGTCCGCTCTTCGCGCTTGCCCACGCCCGCGCCTTGCCGCCGCACTGATGCGCCAGTCGTCAAGGAGGACCGTCGCGTTGCGTGCCGTCGAAGGAAGCCGTCCCCGCGGCGTCGACGTGCTCTTCCCTCGGCAACCGTGGTTGCATGCGGGATGGATGGGTGGGTGGGTGGGCATGGTGGGCCAGGGGAGAGAAAAGAGGAGAGTGATTGACATATGAACCAGGCCCGGACACAGCCGTACGAAGAGGACGCAGAGAAGTCCGCTTTTCGTTCACTTTGACCCCAAATCAAGAGCAAATTTGTTTTGAAAATGGAGCAGAGCAGACATAAAGCAAACAAAAAATAGAAATGACGTGTGTGGTTGGGCCAACTTTTCTGTCCATATGAAGCAAACGGACGCTGGCCGGACGATTTTGGAGTCTGTGTTGGAGTTCGACCTTTTGGAGTAGTAGCCCTAAAAAAATACAGTAAATTTGTAGCCCGAACCCAGACCGTGTTTTGTGCTTCGAACTCGGGCCCGACTGGCTGTCCAGATCTCTTTAGGCTCGGCCGAGTCAAGTTAGTTGGGCTGGGTAGGGCAATCTATTTTTTTTTTCACTGGGCCCGCTGTTAGATATTTTCGCTCTCTCGTTTTTTTCTTCTTCAGACAAGCACTCTTGTGTGGTTGACCGGCGCCGTCGCGGCCGTCCACAAATGACACGGCACCGTTGCCGTGTGGCGTGACACGAGTCTTGCTTTCTTTCTATGGCGGTGGCGGCCTCTCACTCCGTCTGCGGCATGGACGCCCTGGCGCGGCCGTCCCGCGCGCACATGGGCTCGCCCGTCGCGGCAGCCGCCTCTGCTCGCCCATACGTTCTGCATCGTTCCAACCGGGGGACAATCCGCCGCCGAGGCGCCGGCCTGCGCTGCCGCCGGCGCCTGCTCAGCGCGCGGGGAGAGCGCCCGGCTCCGGACGACGATGAGGACCAGGACGAAGAGCTGGCTGGGTTCGACACAGCGGTGGGGCTATTCAACGGCGGGGAGTACCACGCGTGCCACGACGTGGTAGAGGAACTCTGGTACAGCGCCGAGGACCCCGCTCGGACGCTCCTCCACGGTGTCCTTCAGTGCGCCGTAGGCTTCCACCACCTCTTCAACCAGAACCACCGCGGCGCCATGATGGAGCTCGGGGAAGGCCTCTGCAAGCTCCGCTGCCTGCGCCTCGAGGACGACGACGACCAAGGGCCCTTCTCTCGATTCCGGGACGAGGTCGCCGCCGTGCTCAGCTTCCTCTACCGCACCCAGAAGGAGCTCGCGGCATGTACGTCATCCTCATCCATCCTGATCGAGTTTAGTTAATTGATTTGAACCTACCACATATGAAGCTATGGCGCATGGATCAGGTAACGACGAGCTGTGCTTGGCCATGGATGGCTCCGCGACCTCGTACCAGCTGCTCGGCGACTTCGCTGCCGGGCAGCGGCTGTACCGGCAGGGAGTCAACGCGGACGGCCTCCCGAGCATCCTCTTCTCCGGACGAACATCCAGCGACCACCTCGCTCCTCCATGCACGGTGAAACTTCCGTCGCTACACGCCACGGAGCAGCATCTCGCGGCGCTCCAGCGCGCGCACGAGTACTCGTAGTTAGGTAGCCAGCCAGACGCAACAAAGTCGATGAAACTTTGTAAAGAAAATTCCACGGCAATCTGAGTACTACCCGTTTATGTTCTGAACGGGCTAGATCAAGACACGTCACCGATTCTTCGGACACCTCTCATAATCCACGTGAAACGTTCGTCTGCGCCAAACTGTCACGTTCTTCTTCTTTTTTTAGGAAAAAAGAGTTTTATTCCATACCGAGAGAGTTATAGTGAAGAGGCAAAAAGTCTTCAATACATGACGGTCCTACATGCAACCATATAGCCGTGGTATCCTCTATATGAGTATAATTTGCCAAACGAATGTCAACTTTGTTTTGATCCCTATTCAACTTTTTAGGAACACCCTATGTCGCATTAACTCTTTAATTTCAGCCACAAGATAACCATAGCCAGAACGAAGAAGTCTGTTCCTTGATAAACAGAGCAAAGCATCACCCGAGTCAGATTGAACGATGAGCGGAAGAATGGAATGTTGTATAGCTAGTGCCATCCCTTGCATGATTGCATGAATCTCAGTTTCCAGTGAATCGTTACAATTGAAAATAAACCGATACGCTGCAAAAATAAGTAAACCATCATGTCGTCGAAGAATTATTCCCGTCGCCGTCGTGCCGGATTCCATTAAGAAAGAACCATCAATTGATAGAGCAACGTACTCGGTAGACGGATGAGGCCAAAGGTTTAGGACCAGGGGCAATTCTCACTTCAGGCAAAGCCCAATCACCAACCGATATTTTACCTTTAACTATTTCCTTTGTACTATACACTAGCATCATGTGAAACGTTCCCCTAAAAAAAGATCATGTGAAATGTTCATCTACGCCAAACTTCACGTTCACATCCGAAAATATTGTACTCCCTCCGTTCTAAATAGTGCATATTAGTTCCCTCCGTTCTACATAGTGCATATTAGTTTTTCTAAAAGTCAAAGATGTCCATGTTTAACCAAATTTCTAGAGTAAACTATCATGTCACAACCTAATATTTTCTTAAATTTTGGTTGTGAAAATAGAAGCGTATGCATCCATGATTTTCTTGCATATTTGAATTTTGAGGCCAACAAGACCAACATTGAATTCAAATGAAAGTCATGGAGGTCTCCATTATGTTTTCAAAAAATTGCATAAAAGGCAAGAAAGAAATGTCCTAAGATAATATTTGCCCTAAATATTTTGAGTGGACCAGAAGTTGAAAATAGTTAAATTTGGGCAATTAAACAATAAGTCAATTTCTAGAATTGATAAACAAAACAGAAAAATAGAAAACGATTCAAATATGCCCACTAGGTATTGCCACTATTTTTAGTGTGCGAAAATACTTGAAGAAATGTTCAACTGGTCAGAAATAATCTCTGGATATTTAGAGACAAATTATCTTCTGAAGAAAAATCAAATTCAATTTTGAAAATAAAAACAGGGAGCAGAAAAGAAAACAGAAAAAGGGCCAGCCAACCAGCAGCCCGCGTCGTGCCCTCTCTCTCTCTCTCTATGTGTGATGTGTGGGACCCATGCGTCAGGGTCGCCCCTAACCTCCCACAACCGCCGCGCAAGCCCCACGCCCATGACCCGAGCACGCACGCGCCCACGTTCGTCCCCACTCCCACACTCCGGCACCCCGAGCCCCGCAGCCATGTCCTATAAGAAGCCCTTGCCCTGCTCTCTCTTTCGCCCAACTCGCAACACCAATCGTCATTGGGCTGCTCCGACGCGAGCACGGCTTCTCCACCACTAACCGAAACCCTTGCCGCTCAATTGCGACCACCGCAGCCACCGCCGAGGCCAACCACCACCACCACTCGAACCCCCACTCCACGGTGAGCCTCTAGGACACCTCCGTTGACCCCGAGGCCCTCTTCAGCCCCGAGTTCGTCGGAGCCCTGTCGTGGGAAACGAACACCTATGGGATCAAGGAGATCCCTTACGGTTCGGCAAGGGGAGAGGGTTGCACAAAGAGCAGAACTAACGAACAACACGCGGGGGATTTACCCAGGTTCGGGCCGCAAGGATGCGTAAAACCCTACTCCTGCTTTGATTGTATTATTGTGGATGTTCTTCGCCAAGTTCTGGGAGCTACAGTAGCAGCTACGCATGCAGAATGGGCTTTCGAAGTGCCATCCCTCCTCCCCTGTACGTCTCGGGCCTCCTTTTATATTAGTCAAAGGGGCTACCACAGTGGCGTACAAGATAAGGCATGAGGTGGAAAGTAACTACAGTGTTACCACAGTATTATCATACCTAACCCTGACGGCTTAGGACAAAACTCATTAAATGCACCGTGAGGTGTCCGTCGAGGTGTCCCTTAGCGTCTCGGGCTTGGAAAAGCTTTACAGGGGATGGGCAAAAGCAGCCATCCCATCAGCACCGCTTAAGCATCGCGTGGCCAGCATTACGCCACGTCACCATGAGGACAAGCCCTAAACGACAAGGCTGGCCGCTGCACTGGAGCGATAGCGCTGCACTGTGCAGAGCCTTGCCGGGGCTGAATCCTTGCCGGGCCCGGGGCTTGCCGGGATCGAATCCTTGCCGGGCCCGGGGCTTGCCGGGACCGGGTCTTGTCTGGCGCGAGGCCTTGCCGGCAAGGGTCTTGCCGGGCCTCCGCAACCCTTTGGTCTTCCGTTTTCTGGTCTGATCGTTGACTTGAATGTCTCCTTGTCGTCTTAGTCTCGTGATTACTCCTAGCTATTCCCCGGCAAGGCTTGCCGCGGTACGGCTACAACTGCCCGTGCACAAGTAAGGGGTACTAAAAAGACCCATACTTTAGTACACCGACAGGAGCCCCCGGGCCTAGGCCATACACGGGTGCCAGGCCTGTTGGGCTAGGCCCAAAACAGTGCACGGGCACGCGTGGCAGGGAATAACTGCTCGTAATCATTATCTCTTTTACCACGCCCCCCCACTACGCGCATTAATCGCGCGACGTGAGAGACGTGGGCGGAAACTCCGCTGTAAAAGCGGGCGGTAAAGAGCCCGCCTCGCGCCTTCCCCATAAAAAGGGAATCGCAGGGGGCACTGCTCATTTACCCCCTCCGCCTTTCCAATCTCAATCTCAGAGCCGTCGCCATCGTCTTCTTCCTCGCGCCCAAAGCAGAGCCTTTCTCCCTCCACCCGCCTCCACCGCGCTCTCGACGTCTTCAGCGCCCACTTCCATAGCCACCATGCCGCCCAAGCTGAGCAAGGGCAAGGCGGCGGAAGCGGCCGCCGCGGCGGAGAGCAAGCTGGTGAAGATGCGGAAGGAACGCGCCGTCTTCCCCTCGACGCTTGATGCGGAGACCTTGAAGAAGAGGTACCAGTTCGCATGGGCGACTGAGACCACGGCGCATCCAGCCACCAAAGTGAGTGTAGATTCTCGCAAGGCAAAGCCAGGAGACTATCCCTTCTTTGCCGATTACTTCTGGTGCGGCCTCTGTCCCCCATACTCGGATTTCTTCGTAGATATCATGCTCACCTACGGCTTCCAGCTGTTAGATTTCACGCCGAATGCCGTGACTTGTATGTCCGTCTTCACGCACCTTTGCGAGAATTTTGTTGGGGTCATCCCGAGCACTGCACTTTTCCGGCACTACTTCTACCCCCGCATCCAAAGGGGCGACGCCCTCTCCGGCAGCATCGCTTGGATCCCGAGGACGGCAACCAAGGAGACATACCCAGAGGGGCTCTACCGCGATAGATGGGATGAGTGGCGCGGCAAGTGGTGCTGGGTCCGGGAAAAGGAGCCCCAACCGTTCTGTGAGGTGCGGAAGTAGAAGGTGGCCCGCGGCAAGGATTGGGGCGCCGCGGACCCTGACGACAGCAAACTCATCATCGCCACCACCAGGATACTGCGCCTCAGGGCTGCCGGGCTGAAGGTGGAGATGATTGCTTCAGATTTCCTTCGCCGGCGCATCGCCCCACTGCAGAATAAGGGGCGCCCTACCTGGGAGTACATGAACGCTGCCGACGTCATGAGGATGCGGCCTGGGCTGGATAATGATCTGACAGCCATGGGGCACGCAGCCCTCTGCCAACAGCTCTTCAATTCTGGATCAGTGGGAGACTTGCCGGCGGGCGTCGTCCCACTATGCAACAACTCATCACTGACCTCCATCATCGCCATGATGCCGGCGTTTAATGCCCATAGCATCGACGAGAGGTGGATCGAGCCGTCCGCGGAGCAGGCGCTGGCGTTCTTCGACAACTTGACGGAGAAGGCCATCCGCGCGGAGAACCTTGTCCGCGCCACCACGGAGGAGGAGCTCGCCTACATCGCCAACAGGGCGGAAGAGGCGAACCTTGCCGAAGAAGCCGGCAGCGCTGAGTCCAGCGAAGGCGAGGACTTGCTGCTGGAAGATCTTGCCGGGCGAGACGAGGCTGCCGGGGAGCCAAGCGGAGCTGCTGCCGGGAGCTCTTCTGCCGGAGGCGCCGCCGAAGAGGAAGAAGAGGAGGAGGAAGAGCCCCCAGCTCTTCAACACAGAAAGAGGCGCGTCCTCCGGAAGAACGCCACTGGCGCACCAGCCTGCCAACCTCCCTCAAGCAGCGAGGGTTCCGGGAAAGGGGCGGCTGGCGAGGCCGCGCCGCAACCTGCCGCTGCCAAGCGGCCCAGGGCCAATCCTCCTCCTCCTCCGTCAGGAACTGCGGCGAGGGTCGGCTTCGACCTCTCCGCCATTAGCTCCGAGGAAGAAGAAGAAGAAGAGTAAGAGTCTCGCCACAGCCTTGATTCTCGTCCTTCTAGTTTTGCTTGATTAACTTGCTCTGTTTTTGCCTCCTCAGGGATGCGGAGACTCTAGCACAGAGGGTGGCGAAGAGGGCCAAGACCTCAACAAGCGTCGAGCCGCCGGCAAGCACCTCGGGTGCGCCGGAAACGGTTCTCGTCAGCTCGGAGTCAAGCCCAGAACGCAACCCTCGATGCAGTCCTCGACGCAGCCCCCGGCGCAGCCCCCAGCGTGAGTCTTCTACTCACTACCCACTGGCGCGTGCCGGGGTGTGCATCTTCTCTGCTGACATCTCCGGGCGTGCAGGAGCGGAGCAACAGCGAGAAGCGACAGCAGGAGCTGCCTCTGCCATGCCACCTCCGTCGACCACACCGCCCAGGGGTGAGTCTTCGGGCAAGCTCCACCGCGACGATGAGGAGGGGCCGGCAAGCGCAAGCCTCGGCAACCCCTTCCTTGACGCAGGTAAAGTTACTTGCCCCAAAGAATTCTTGTCGCTTTGGTTTTTCTTCTTTTTGTCTTCTTGGACTTCCTTCCCAGCTTCATCTTAATCAAGTTCTTGGCTTTCAATCTTCTTCTGACAGAGCTCATGGATACTGACGCCGTCATTGAAGAGACCGCCAAGGATGCCGCCACTGAAGCCGGCAAGGTTGCTGCCGAAGAGGCCGCCAAGCATGCCGCCGCCGAGGCTGCCAAAGCTGCTGCCTCCGAGGCTGCTGCCGCTGAGGCCGCCAAGGCCGCTGCCGCCGAGGCCGCCAAGGCCGCTGCCGCCGAGGCCGCCAAGGACGCCGAGGGGGCTGGTGAGGAGACCCGCGGTAATACTGACGGCGCTTCCGCCGCAGGAGCGCCAGGCGCTTCTACTGCCGCGGGGCCCTCGACTGCCAAAGACCAATCCTCGTCGTTCCAGGCCCCTCCCTCAAGCCAATATATCAGGGCCGGCAAGAACGTTGTCAGCATGCCGGGGTCGGCAAACATTGAAGAGCTGGTTGAAGGGGAACATCTTGACGGGGAAATCACCGTCGCTGCCGTCAGTGAGCCCAAGGAGGAGCAACTACTTCAAGCCATGAATGACAATTATCAGAAGCTCCAGACGCTCTATCGCGCCCGGAAGGAGAAACTGGACTCCCGGGCAGCGCTCGTCGAGGCCGCGGAAGGAGGCTTCCAACAACGCGTCACGGAGACACAGGCTTGGTATGGCGAGGCCCTCCAAGAGCTGAATATTTATCGGGAGCAGCTGGCGGAAGAGCGGAAAGTCCTCCTGCTGAAGCAATCAGACATCGAGAAAGCGCAGGAGGAGGCCGCCCAGCAAGCCGCCGCGGCAGAAGCCCTCTTGACGCAGCGCCGCATCAGCCTTGACGCCCAAGAAGAGGACCTTGCCGCCCGCGAGGCGGCGCTTGCCGCCAAGCTTCGCAACAAGGATGAAGAGCTCGAAAGTCTTGTCGCGCGGCGGGTCCAGGAGCTTGAGCAGAAACACTTGAAGACGCTCAGAGCTCTAACTGAAGACCACGCCGGCAAGCTCAAAGAGGCCCTCGACGCTGCCGGAGCTGCGGAGACCGCCAAGAACTTGCTGGAGGAGAAGACGAAGCAGCTGGAGGTCGCTCTCGAGGACCACGGCAAGAAGGTCTCAACACTCGAGGCCGAGAGAGACAAGGCTCTCCACAGCCTGATGGAGACGCAGGCCGCCGCATCCGAGAAGATCCAGCAGCTCTCCTCCGCCAAGGACTCCATTGAAGATCTGAAGCTAAAGCTATCCACGCTGGAGGAGTCTCTTGAGGCCGCCCGAGTTCGCGAGAGGACTCTTATCAAAGACCTCCATGACGAACAGGAGCTGCTCCAGAACGCCGCCACCACCCACAACGAGTACACTTCAAGCGTGAAGCTCTGGACTGCCAGGCTGGCGGACGTCGCCGAGAAGCTTGGCGCGGAGCTGGAGACCATGGACTTGCCGGGCTTCGAATACTCAGTCGACGACAACATATCCTCAAGCGCCAGGCTAACCATGTTCTTCGACAAGCTCGTCGACGCCCTCAAGCTACTCCAGGCGAATCAGACAAGCAAGCTGGCCGACGAATCCCGGAAGCTCTGCCAGCTCGTCCTCCGCAAGGTGTTGATGAAGGTGGCGTACAGGAACCTTGGCGTCGACCTCTCCAAAGCCTTGAAGAGCTTGCCGAAGGACGCGGACGTCAAGGCTCTCGAGGAGCTTGTCGCGCCCATCGTCGATCGGGTGAGCCAGGTGAAGAGGGTCGAGGGCGATCGCCGGGATTAACTGTAGCCTCCTATCTCTTCCTCATCTTGCCGCCAGCATTCCATGTAAAAGACAATTCGTCTTATGTCAGAAACGCGGCAAGCACTAGATGTAATATAAATTGCTCTCTTTGAATTATGGCATGCTATTCCCTTTGTTCAATTTCTCTCTGTATGGTGTGTACCCTACGCTTTGCTGGGAACTTGCCGGAGCATAACCCCGTCGCGAGCGCTGGATTCGGGTCGTCAGCAGCTTGCGGGTAGTGCTGCTCACGGCAAGAAATCTTGACGCTTTCAGCGCGGCCACCTAGACTGTTGAGCGGACTCGAAACAGAGTAAGGGCGCAGCCGATCACGACAAGATTCCATCGCGTGCAGGTTTTCCATACAAAGCCGAAATCGTTCAAGGGAATACAGCCTTACAAAAATCAAAATCTGCTTAAGGGGTTTAGCAACTTAGCTCTACTTTTTGTCGCTATTCCTTTTCTTCCGGCAAGGCGCCGACCTTGAACGTCGTCTGGCCTCCATACCACCATTCTCCGACGACCCCGGCAAGGAGGTTGCCGGGTGTGCGGCGTGTCAGGCCTTGGCGGCTGCCGACAAGCCAGAAGGATCCGGCAAGCAGTACTGCAAGATCCACCGTACCAAGGGCCATGATCTCCAAGACTGCCGGCAAGTTGAGGAGCTTGCCGAGAAGCAGCGCGCCGAGTACGAAAGGCGCGACAAGGAAAGAGCCCAAGATGGTGCCGGAGGGTCTGGCAGGAAGCGCGGTCGAGGAGGTCGTCGCGGCAAGCCCAGGCAGCAGCAAGAGAAGCCTGCCCGGGGCCGCGCCAAAGAACAAGGAAATGATGATGATGATGCAGAGGGCGACGAGTCCAGCGAACACGAGTTCCAGAAGGCTACAGAGGCCATGTGCGTCGACGGGGGCGCTTCGTTGCATTCCTCTCACCGCCAGCTCAAGCAGTGGGCGCGTGAGATTAATGCAGCAGAGCCATCCCTCGATGCCCGGAAGCCACTGAAGTGGTCCCTCATGCCTATCATTTTTGACGCCGAGGATCACCCTGATCGCACAACTGCGGTCGGGTGCTTGCCGTTGTTGGTTTCACCAACGATTCGCAACCTCCAGGTGACGAAAATGTTAGTTGACGGTGGGGCTGGCCTGAACCTGATCTCGCCCGATGTGATCAAGAGGCTGCAAATTCCCGACGAAGATCTCGAGGAGACAGGTTCTTTCCAAGGGGTCAATCCGGGAAGGAACCAGCCGAAAGGCAAGATCACGCTGCCGGTAACTTTCGGCAGCGAGCTGAACTTCAGGACGGAGAAGGTCGTCTTCGACGTCGCCAGGATTCCGTTGCCATACAATGGAATCCTTGGCCGCCCAACACTGGCTAAGTTCATGGCGGCCTCGCACTACGCCTACAACGTCTTGAAGATGCCCGGTCCAATGAGCGTCATCACTGTCCACTCCGACAAGAAAGACGCGCTCATTTGCACCGACAAGCTCTACCGGGAAGCAGTTGCAGCGTCCGCCGCCAAGGCGCATGCTCCTGCCGCTCAAGATCCCGGCAAGAAGAAGCAGCCCGGCAAGACCTCTGGTACAAACTCCGGCAAGCGCGCCTCTCCAGAGTGCTGCGCTGCCGTCGAGGGTGCCCCAGAGAGCTCTGCCGGCCAGATCAAGAAATCCAAGGCTGCTCCACCTGAGACCAAGAAGGTGCCCGCCAAGGAGGACGGGACGGGGGGAACCTTCACCATAAGCTCCACCCTTGATGACAAATAGGAAAGCGCGCTCGTTGCCTTCCTGCGGGCGAATGTCGATGTGTTTGCATGGCAACCATCTGACATCCCCGGTGTTCCTAGGGAGGTAATTGAGCACCACCTAGCTGTCTGTCCCCACGCGCGGCCCGTCAAGCAGAAGGTGCGGAAGCAAGCCTTGGAGCGGCAAGAGTTTATTGCGGAAGAGATTAGGAAGCTTGAGGCGGCAGGCCTGGTTAGAGGAGTCCTCCATCCTACATGGTTAGCCAACCCAGTTGTTGTGCGCAAGGCAAATGGTAAGTGGAGGCTATGTATTGACTTTACAGATATCAATAAAGCCTGTCCAAAAGATCCCTTTCCCTTGCCGCGCATCGACCAGATTGTGGATTCCACTGCCGGCTGTGATTTGCTGTCATTTCTTGACGCATACTCAGGCTATCACCAGATCTTCATGGCGAAAGAAGACGAAGAGAAGACCGCATTTATCACCCCGTGTGGCACATATTGCTTCTTGCGTATGCCTTTCGGGTTGAAAAGTGCTGGTTCGACCTTCGCTAGAGCTGTCCAGATTGGTTTCGGGGCCCAGCTGCATAGAAATATGGAAGCTTACATGGATGACATAGTGGTCAAAACCAAGGACAAGGCAACGCTCATTCAAGATCTAGAGGAGACATTTGCAAATCTGCGCAGGATCAACCTGAAGCTCAATCCCGAGAAGTGCGTGTTTGGCGTCCCATCCGGCAAGCTTCTCGGGTTCTTTGTATCTCAGCATGGAATCGAAGCCAATCCCGACAAGATCAAGGCAATTGAGCAGATCGAAGTGCCAAGACGAGTTAAGGATGTGCGCCGCCTTGCCGGCTGCGTCGCTGCTTTGAGTAGGTTCATCTCAAAGTCTGCTGAGCGCGCCCTGCCGTTTTTCAAAATTTTGAAGAAGGCAGGTCCAATGAAATGGACTCCAGAAGTGGAGGCAGCACTGCAGGATTTGAAGAAGTACCTCTCCTCTTCGCCAGTACTAGTCGCGCCTAGACCACAAGAGCCGTTGCTGCTATATCTGGCGGCAACGAATCAAGTGGTTAGTGCTGCGCTGGTGGCAGAGAGAAAAGCAGAGGAGGATGCAGCGGCAACGGCAGGCCCGCCAAGCGACTTGCCGGGGCCAGCCCCGGCAAAGTCTGGTGCTGACAAGGAAAGACCCGCGCAGTCAAGTCAGGCAGTGCAGAAGAAGAAGATGGTGCAGCGCCCAGTCTATTTCGTCAGCTCCCTGTTGCAGGGGGCTAGGTCGAGGTATTCTGGTGTGCAGAAGTTGCTCTTCGGCCTTCTCATGGCCTCGAGGAAGCTGCGCCATTACTTCCAAGCACATGAGATCACCGTCGTCACTCGCTTTCCGCTACAACGGATTCTCCGGAACCCAGAAGCAACCGGCAGGATCGTGGAGTGGGCATTGGAGCTGTCATGCTTTGGTCTCAAGTTTGAAAGTTCTTCAACTATCCAGAGCAGGGCCTTGGCAGAATTCATTGCAGAATGGACCCCAACGCCAGACGACGAAGTTCAAGAATCAGCGATTCCCGGCAAGGAAACAGATCGCGAATGGATCATGTACTTTGATGGAGCCTTTTCGCTGCAAGGCGCCGGTGCCGGCGTGCTGCTTGTCGCACCCACCGGAGAGCACCTCAAGTACGTCATCCAGATGCATTTTCCCCGGGAGAGATCGACCAACAACACGGCAGAGTATGAAGGACTGCTTGCCGGTCTCAGGATCGCGGCAGACCTTGGGATCAGGAAGCTCATCGTCAGGGGTGACTCCCAGCTCGTCGTGAGGCAGGTCAACAAAGATTATCAGAGCCCGCTGATGGAAGCATACGTCGATGAAGTGAGGAAGCTGGAGGAGCGCTTGACCTGATGGCACAGGTCGACCTAAGAAGAGATGGAATTCTCGGGCAGGTGCATCAACCACGATCTCACGTTGGGCTTCAGTACCAACGGAAAGTAGTTGGCCAGCACCTTATCGTCACGAGCCCCGGCAGCCTGCACCGCGATGGTGTAGATGCTCAAGAACTCGGACGGATGAGTCTTGCCGTCGTACTTCTCCAGTACTTCCGGCTTGAAGGAGCGGGAGCTAGGCCACTGGACTTGCCGCAGCTCACGAGTAAACGCTGGGCAACCCACCTCGTAAGGTAGGCAGCCAGGGTACCCTGGCGCGGGCTCGTCAACAGAGGTCCGAGCGCGCTTGTCGGACTGGCGACGCGCTTCCCTTCGGCGCTCGATGGTGGTTCGAGCGTCCTCCTTCTTCCGTTCCCGAAGAACGTGACGTTGATCACGGCGAACCCGCGGATCAGACGATGCCGTGGAATCATCCTCACGGGCGCCGGTCCGCCGAGTTAACGACCGCTCTTGACGCAGCGGAGGGGAACGCAACGTAGTCGTTCCAGCTCCGGTCTTCTCTCCATCGCCACGCACCAGCCTAGACGACTGCAGCCGCGAGGGTTCACCCTGCTGCGGTACGTCGTTGTTGGCTAGGCCGATGAGGCTCTGGATAGCGGCTCGCCACTCGTCTAGCTTCTCCGCGGCGGGAGGGAAGTCTAGGAGCAGCTGAGCTCGTGCCAACGCCTCTGCTGGCGTAGGCGGCGGCGACAGGTGCGAAGAGCGTGAGGTGCTCAAACTCCTAACAGGGTTAGAAGGAGCACCATCACGACTCTGGACCCGCGCGCGGCTTCCACCAGCTTGCTGGCGCGGATCTTGGCCCTGCGCACCCTGGGAGTGATGTGCAGGGGTCTTCCCATGCGGACGCCCAGAACCACCAACGTCTTGAGGCCGCACGCCACGCGCGTCCTGAGAAGGTCGCGGTGCATGCGCCGGCGTATTCGTCCTGGAAGGCGCCGCTCCATCCTTGGAAGTCGCTGCACCACCCGCAGGTTGCGCAGCTCCATCCTTGGACCTGTTGCTCGTCCGGCTCGGATCGCCGGAACGCCGTGGAAGCTCGGAGCCTCCACCTCCTCCACCCGCGTCTACCCCGTCGCCTGCGCGCGCAGCATCAGGCACGATGGATGCGGATGGACCAACCGCCGTGAAACCCTTCTTCTTGGGAGCCATGGTGGTGAAGATGATCAAAGATCTGACGCGCTGATCACTAGATCAGGTTCGCACAACCTCGATCCCCTACCTGGCGCGCCAAAGATGTCGTGGGAAATGAACACCTATGGGATCAAGGAGATCCCTTACGGTTCGGCAAGGGGAGAGGGTTGCACAAAGAGCAGAACTAACGAACAGCACGCGGGGGATTTACCCAGGTTCGGGCCGCAAGGATGCGTAAAACCCTACTCCTGCTTTGATTGTATTATTGTGGATGTTCTTGGCCAAGTTCTGGGAGCTACAGTAGCAGCTACGCATGCAGAATGGGCTTTCGAAGTGCCATCCCTCCTCCCCTGTACGTCTCGGGCCTCCTTTTATATTAGTAAAAGGGGCTACCACAGTGGCGTACAAGATAAGGCATGAGGTGGAAAGTAACTACAGTGTTACCACAGTATTATCATACCTAACCCTGACGGCTTAGGACAAAACTCATTAAATGCACCGTGAGGTGTCCGTCGAGGTGTCCCTTAGCGTCTCGGGCTTGGAAAAGCTTTACAGGGGATGGGCAAAAGCAGCCATCCCATCAGCACCGCTTAAGCATCGCGTGGCTAGCATTACGCCACGTCACCATGAGGACAAGCCCTAAACGACAAGGCTGGCCGCTGCACTGGAGCGATAGCGCTGCACTGTGCAGAGCCTTGCCGGGGCTGAATCCTTGCCGGGCCCAGGGCTTGCCGGGACCGAATCCTTGCCGGGCCCGGGGCTTGCCGGGACCGAATCCTTGCCGGGCCCGGGGCTTGCCGGGACCGAATCCTTGCCGGGCCCGGGGCTTGCCGGGACCGGGTCTTGTCTGGCGCGAGGCCTTGCCGGCAAGGGTCTTGCCGGGCCTCCGCAACCCTTTGGTCTTCCATTTTCTGGTCTGATCGTTGACTTGAATGTCTCCTTGTTGTCTTAGTCTCGTGATTACTCCTAGCTATTCCCCGGCAAGGCTTGCCGCGGTATGGCTACAACTGCCCGTGCACAAGTAAGGGGTACTAAAAAGACCCATACTTTAGTACACCGACAAGCCCGAAGCTCAACACCGTCGTCGTTGTCGCTCCGGCGAGCTTCGTCATCCATTTCGACGCGCACCCTATCCGTCATGATCACCGCGACCCCGTTCATCTTGCTAACCCTTTGGCCCGCCCAATCTCACCCAGGTTCAAGCACGCTGTCGACACCCGAGACGCCCGCAACTCCGGCGAGCCTCTCCGACGTCGTCTCCATCACCCCGGGCCTCACCGACGCCACCATCGTCACGGCCGTCGACCACCTCGTCCACCCGTACCCTCAGCACAGCCCAAGACCCCATGGAACACCGTCCGCATCTACAGCCGAGGTAGCGCCACTGTCCACCATCGCGTATGTGCCCCCGACGGCAGGATCTCCGGCGAGGGTCAAACCCTAGCCCCCTCTGTTTAATCACGACCGCTCGATCTAGATCTAGAGGCCCACGTTAGTCCACTTAACCAAAACGGTATCGGTCAACCAGAGCGGGCCACGTGTACAACATTATCCAAAACATTATCCAGAACTAGTTCGTTAATTAAATTTGAAAATGCACTTTGGTAGAAAAGCCCCTGGAACTTAGATCTATCATAACTAATTATCCACAGGTCCAAATTGAGTAATTCTTTTTGCAAATGAATCCTTAGGAAATATAGTTTCAGAATGATTTTAGAAAAATAAAATTCAAACTTTTAAAACTTGAATTTCAAACAAATTCATTTAAATACTATTTAGGTCATAATTTTTAATTACAAATCCAAATGAGATGATTCTTTTTGCAGATTGGAAATAATAAAATGTATTTTAAATTATCCCTCTATAATTTAAAATATATAATATATTTAAATAGTTTTTGGACAAAAACTAATAAACTCTTAATTCAAAGATATTTAAATCATTTTAATTAAATATAATTTAATAAATAAATTAGAAACATTTCAAAGTGTTGCTAGAATCAATTGTGAGTTGTTAGGATATGTGGTAAATTGTTTGAAAATAATTTGAAACATTATGTGAATTAGGGAAATCAAATAAGTAACCTCAATCAAATCTGATTTAAAATTCAAGATTTATTATTGAATTAAATTAAAAGCATTTAGTAATACATTATGATCTGAATTATTTTCAAATACTTTGCAAATCAAACCTAGGTCAAATATTTCAAAATGAATTCAAGTCAAACTTGAGTTAAATATTTTCAAATGAATTGAAGACAAACTTAGATCAAATATTTTCAAATGAACTCAAATTCAAACTTAGGTTAAATATTTATTTCAATTGTTGCAAAAAACACTAGTGCGGAAAAGCCTAGCTATGGCGTGCCAAAATTGGCCTTGCTGGCGTGAACACCCGATGCCACCAATAAGACACCATTGTTAAAAAATAGTGGTGGCGTTGGGGCCCATGCCAGTAGTATTTCACATGCTAATGGCGTGCCACATGGCCAAGACTAGTAGTAATATTCACCAGCAGTAGCATGGAATGTTCGTGCGATGTCAGCAATTTGATTTTCAGATTTGAAATAAAAGTTGTACAACAGCGTGGTCCCAACCAAAATGGCAGCGTAATCAAGTTTAAGAACAATAATTAAATCAACTTTTAGCAGTACAATGCAAATATCAGAATTTAAGTTCAACAATCTACTTATTGACATAGTTATAAAAAGTACCAAAAATAGGCAAGTAGCACAAGTACAAGTTCAACTAAATTACAGGTGGTAATAACATGAGATCTGTCATGCATGCCTACTAGCTAGCTAACTAGACATTTTAGCGGGCGGACTCGGGTTCATAGTCTGGAGTAACGAAACCATTGCTGCCAGCAGGCATGTAGTCGACCGTGATCTTGTCACGGTCATAATCAAGATAGAACGTGGCTCTCTCCTCAGCTTCCATCTCGTAAGCAGTTGCAAGGACTCTCCAACCAGGGCAACCGAAATAGGTGTGGTTTGTCTCATTGGTGACAAGACAATTGAAGTGTTGGGCCATCAGCATCTTCATGAGGGTACATTGGAATGTGATACTGACATCAAAAAGGAATTAGTTTGTCAATTTCGGCCACAACCGTACCATATGAAACTCAATCAGAACATGTTGAACTAAATCATATATAACGCCTTAGTGCTGAAGTCTTTCGGAAGATCTATGAAGAACTTCCTATCCTTCTGGCATCTCACAACACCACAGGTCTCGCACGGGGCATCCATTTACTACTTTCATCAGTATTGACCAAAATAAGCATAGATCATTAAACTAAATAACTAACACAACAACATAGAACACATATACTAGTAATTAAGCAGTTCTACAAACCGTGCATGGTTCAAACATAAAATAATATGCATAAAGTTAAACAGTTCATACGAAATAGCTAGTGCTACCCATCTAGCAAGCTACTGGCCAGTGGGGCTAGCCCCGTGGTCGTCCCTAGTGGACCTACAACAACGCTCCTGCGGCTAAACTTCCTCCTCGTCATCCTGATCCTCAAGCTTATCCCAATCTATGGAATCCTCATATGCGCTCTTCCTCGATGCATACTGAACGAGCATCATCTTGTTGGTCTTCACGAGTTTCTCATCTCTCGCAAGCTCCCTCACTAATGGGTCGGATAACTGCATCTCGGCCTAGAGGTTCTCCTTCTCCTCAGTCCTGGTGCATATCCTTATGTCCTCTCGCGGGAGGAACTTCGCATACTCACGATAATCAGGGAAGTTCATAATCGCATATTCCTAAGAACTCAACCACCATTGCATCGTAGGCATGCGTCGCTAACTACGGGGTGTCCTAGTGCTCAAGCACGTGGATGACATTGTCCTTCCTGATGGTTGCATAATACTTAGTCCCTTTCTATCGCACACCACGAAACTTCGGAGCTATCTGTGACGGTACCTGCAACACCTATATATGTGATACGTCTCCAACGTATCTATAATTTTTTATTGTTTCATGCTATTATATTATAAATCTTAGATACTTTTTATGCAATTATATATCTATTTTGGGAACTAACCTATTAACCCAATGCCTAGTACTAGTTGCTGTTTTATGCCTATTTTTGGTTTTACGGAGAACTTCGACATCAACCTTGTTGCCTTTTCGATGATGTGTGAGTAGTCTACCACATACCTACGGGTCCATAGTGATTAGCTAGATGGCTTCTTCTCTCTCTTTGTTCTTCAATACCATGTTCTCTTCGGAGATCTATCCAATGTAATCCTTTTGTGCGGTGTGTTTGTTGGGATACAATGAATTGTAGGTTTATGATCAGATTATTCATTGAAAGTAATTGAATCTTTTTTGAATTCTTAATTGAGTATTCTCTGAATTATATTATGTGTGGTTTATATAGCTATGTAATTCTTTCCGATCTATGAGTTTTCTTTGGCTAAGTTGATCTATCGATCTTCAGTGGAAGTGGTGCATAGTAGTGGTTTCAATCTTGCGGTGCACCTCGTGATAGAAGGGGGAGCGAGGCATGTATTGTGTCTTGCCACTAAGGATAAAACGATGGGGTCCAAACATATTGCTTGTCTTTCTTTGTCTACATTATGTCATCTTGCCTAAAGCATTACTCTGTTTGTTACGAACTTAATACCATAGATGCAAGGAAGAGTCGGTCGATTGGTGGAGTAATAGTAGTAGATGCAGGAAGCAGTCGGTCTACTTGTCACGAACGTAATGCCTATATGTATGATCATGCTATGAATATCATCATAATTATTCGCTTTTCTGTCAATTGCCCAACAGTAATTTGTCTACCCACCATATGCCATGCTAAAAGAGAGAAGCCTCTAGTGAAAACTATGACCCCCGGGTCTAGTTTAATCATATTAAAAAACCCAAAAATATATTGTTACACTTTAATTTCTGTTTTTTTTTTTTGAAATTTATCTATCTACCATTATGAGATTTATTCCTCGCTGTCAACAGGTACAAGGGGATTGACAACCCTCTTGCCCGTGTTGGGTGCAAGTATTTGCTCTTTTGTGTGTAGGTGTTGCTAATCGATTTTTGATTGTACTCCTACTGGTTCGATAAACCTTGGTTCTTAACCGAGGAAAATACTTTCCGCTACATTACTACATCACCCTTCCTCTTCGGGGAAAATCCTAACGCATCTCAAGTAGCAGAAGAATTTCTCGTGCAGTTGCAAGAGAGTATGAACAAACAACTCCAAAGGTTCTTTCACACAAATTACCAGTTACTTGTTCTACCTTTTATTAGTTTTTATTTTCAGTTAACAAACTTCTTGGTTCAACTCCACACAATTCGGGGGCTCCCAAGTGACACTGATACGTCTCCGTCGTATCTATAATTTTTTATTGCTTCATGCCAATATTCTACAACTTTCATATACTTTTGGCAACATTCTATATTATTTTTGGGACTAACTTACTTATCCAGTGCCCACTGACAGTTCTTGTTTTTTGTGTGTTTTTTGTTCCGCAGAAATTCCATATCAAACAAAGTCCAAACGCGATAAAAATTTATGGAGATTTTTTTGGAATATATGTGAATTTTGGGATTCGGAATCAACGCAAGACGGTGCCCGAGGAAGGCATAAGACAACAGGGCGAGGCCCAGGGGGGCGCCCTGATGGTTTGTGCCTCCCCCTTAAGTTGGTTGGGGCTCTCCGTCCGCCGCAAGAAAGATATTTTCGCGATAAAAATCACCTCAAAATTGTAGCCCGATCGGAGTTATGGATCTCCGGATATTTAAGAAACAGTCAAGGGGTCCGAAAACAGTCACGAAAAGAGAAGAGAAACAAACAGACAAATCCAATCTCGGAGGGGCTCCTGCCCTCCGGGAGCCATGGCGGCCATGGACCAGAGGGGAAACCCTCCTCCCACCTAGGGAGGAGGCCAAGGAAGAAGAAGAAGAAGAAGAAGAAGAAGGAGGGGGGCTCTCTCCTCCTCTACCCCTGTGGCGCCGGAGCGCCGCCGAGGCAACTATCATGATGGCGATCTACACCAACAACTTCGCCGTCATCATCACCACCACCATCACCTTTCCTCATCTATCGACAGTGGTCCACTCTTCCGCATCCCGCTGTACCTCCTACTTGAACATGGTGTTTAATGCTATATATTGTTATCCAATGATGTGTGGCTATCCTATGATGTTTGAGTAATTCCTTTTTGTCCTATGGGTTGATTGCTGGTCTTGATTGGTTTGAGTTGCGTGGTTTATTTTGGTGTTGTCCTAAGGTGCTTTCCGCGAGGCGCACATGTGAAAGATTCACAATGGAGGGTGTTGCAATACGTTCATGATTCGCATATAGTGGGTGGCGAGAGTGACAGAAGCTTACACCCGAGTAAGGGGATTGTTGCGTATGGGAGTAAAGAGGACTTGATGTTTAATGCTATGGTTGGGTTTACCTTAATGATCTTTATTAGTTGCGGATGCTTGCTAGAGTTCCAATCATAAGTGCATATGATCCAAGTACGGAAAGTATGTTAGCTTATGCCTCTCCCTCATATAAAACTGCAATAATGATTACCGATCTTGTTATCAATTACCTAGGACAATCTCGCAAATCCTATCACCACTTTTCCACACTCGCTATATTTACTTTATTGTTCTTCTATTAAAATAGCACCGAACTTTTATTTCTACTTTCTTTATTACCTTGCAAAACTATCCATTACATCTACAAAGTACTTCTAGTTTTATTCCTGCAAAGTAGTTTCATACTTGTTCTAGGTAAAGTATGCATTAGCGTGCGTAGAGTTGTATCGGTGGTCGATAGAACTTGAGAGAATATTAACTCTACCTTTAGCTCCTCATTGGGTTCGACACTCTTACTTATCGAAAAAGGCTACAAACAATCCCCTACACTTGTGGGTTAGCAAGACCTTTTTCTGGCGCCGTTGCCGGGGAACACTAGCGTAGTGGTTGATATTCTCATGTGTGCTTGTTTGCTTTATCACTAAGTAATTTTTATTTTCTGTTATAAGTTGTTTTCTATCTTTAGATATGGGTGGGAAACGCAAAATACCAAAAAAATTAGATGTACTTGCTGCTCCAAAAGTTGAGGAACCACTAGTGTTTCGTACTACCAAAGCTTATTACTTGGATCATCTTCAATCCCTTTGTGCTCGTGCTGAAAACCCAACTAGCTTAGTTGAGGGGAAATCATTAAATGAGCATGCTTATTATGTGCGACATCGCATATCTCAAAAAGGGAAACTCTTGTGGCATCAAATTAATACTTTACGTTGCTACGCTTCAAAATTATGCGAAATATATGATTTCACTTGTTGTTCTGAAGGCACTGAAAACCACCTTCCCTACCAATGTGTGTTTAATGATAATGAAATACTATCTTCTTATGCCAAGGAGGCCTATTGTTATTATGATGTTGAACAAATTGAATAATTTGTTGCTTTTAAGGGTGCTTATGAAATTGCTACTTTGATTGAAAAGTATGATATTACTCTTTACAAATCTAAATTTTTTTCCATACTTAAATATTGCTATGAAAACTATGATTCGCTTATAGTGGGTGACGAGAGTGACAGAAGCTTACACCCGAGTAAGGGGATTGTTGCATATGGGAGTAAAGAGGACTTGATGTTTAATGCTATGGTTGGGTTTACCTTAATGATCTTTAGTAGTTGCGGATGCTTGCTAGTGTTCCAATCATAAGTGCATATGATCCAAGTACGGAAAGTATGTTAGTGTATGCCTCTCCCTCATATAAAACTGTAATAATGATTACCGATCTTGTTATCAATTGCCTAGGAAAATCTCGCAAACCTGTCACCACTTTTCCACACTCGCTATATTTACTTTATTGTTCTTTTATTAAAACAACACCTAACTTTTATTTCTACGTTCTTTATTACCTTGCAAAACTATCCATTACATCTACAAAGTACTTCTAGTTTTATTCTCGCAAAGTAGTTGCATACTTGTTCTAGGTAAAGTAAGCGTTAGCGTGCGTAGAGTTGTATCGGTGGTCGATAGAACTTGAGAGAATATTAATTCTACCTTTAGCTCCTCGTTGGGTTCGACACTCTTACTTATCGAAAAAGGCTACAAATGACCCCCTACACTTGTGGGTTATGAAGACCTTTTTCTGGTGCCATTGCCGGGGAACAATAGCGTAGTGGTTGATATTCTCGTGTGTGCTTGTTTACTTTATCACTAAGTAATTTTTATTTTCTGTTATAAGTTGTTTTCTATCTTTAGATATGGGTAGGAAATGCAAAATACCAAAAACATTAGATGTATTTGCTGCTCCAAAATTTGAGGAACCACTAGTGTTTTGTACTACCAAAGATTATTACTTGGATCATCTTCGATCCCTTTGTGCTCGTGCTGAAAACCCAACTAGCTTAGTTGAGGGAAAATCATTATATGAGCATTCTTATATTGTGCGACATCGCATATCTCAAAAAGGGAAAATCTTGTGGCATCAAATTAATACTTTACGTTGCTACGCTTCAAATTTATGCGAAATATATGATTTCACTAGTTGTTCTGAAGGCACTGAAAACCACCTTCCCTACCAATGTGTGTTTAATGATAATGAAATACTATATTCTTATGCCAAGTAGGCCTATTGTTATTATGATGTTGAACAAATTGAAGAATTTGTTGCTTTTAAGGGTGCTTATGAAATTGCTACTTTGATTGAAAAGTATGATATTACTCTTTACAAATCTGAAAATTTGGGCATACTTAAATATTGCTATGAAAACTATGCTTCTAATGCTTATGTTAAAGAATTCATTGAAAGAATGACCGGTACCTTGGAAGAGACTAATATTTTGCAGGAATCTATGGAAGAAGAAACTCCTGAAACTGCGAGCTCATTAGATGAAAAAGATGAGGATGAGAGCGAAGAACAAAAGGAGGAAGAGCGGATTAGCTACCCGTGCCCACCTTCTAATGAGAGTAACTCTTCAACTCATACATTGTTAAATTTCCCTTCGCACATACCGAAGGATGAATGCTATGATGATTGCTATGATCCCTTGGATTCGTTTGAAATGTCCCTTTTTGATGAACTTGATGCTTGCTATGCTTGTGGCCATGATGCCAATATGAATTTTTCTTATGAAGATGAACTTGCTATAGTTCCATATGTTAAGCATGAAATTGTGGCTATTGCACCCACACACGATAGTCCTATTATCTTTTTGAATTCTCTCAACTACACTATATCGGAGAAGTTTGCACTTATTAACGATTATATTGATGGGATGCGTTTTACTATCACACATGATGATTCTGATGAATATAATAAGCATGTGCTTGCTTCTTCCACTTGCAATTATTATGAGAGAGGAACCAAATCTTCACCTCTCTATGTTTCCAATACTATAAAATTGCAAGAAACTACTTATGCTATGTATTGGCCTTTACTTGATGTGCATGAATTGTTCTTGTATGACATGCCAATGCATAGGAAGAGAGTTAGACTTCATTGTTATATTCTACATATCACTTTGTGCTCATTACTTAATTACAAATCATTGTTAATTAAAATTGGCTTTGATATACCTTGGGATCCGGGTGGATCAATTACTTGAGCACTTTATGCCTAGCTTAATGGCTTTAAAGAAAGCGCTTCCACGGAGACAACCCATAAGTTTTAGAGAGTCATTTATTTCTGTTGAGTGCTTTTAAAATAATTAAAAATAAAAAAATAAAGTGGGGAACTTAAAACCTTTTCAAAAAGAGAAGTGAAAGTGAAAAAGATGAGCACCGTTGAAGTGGGGGACGTCCTTGAACTTTTGTTCATGCCCATGGAAACTTTGTGAATCTTGATTACAGCAACTTGTCATCAAAAATAATTATCCCCTTGTAAAAATCCATTGTATTATAAAAATAATGTGCCAAAAATTACCTTTAGGATGTTTGAATTGCTTGTTTTATATGTGTTGTGTAAAAACAGAAACTTTTGCTGTAGTGTTTGAATTTTCAAATTTTACTAGAGCGTGAAAGCATTCTGAAATTTTTACACAGTACTGTTATACAAATTCTTTATTACTTCCTAATTGTTTAGAATTGTTTGAGTTACAGAAGAATATATTCCATCTGCATCTTTACAAACTATCCTGTTTTTCACAGATTGCTGTTATAGTTGCTTTGCGTGCTTATGTTTGAATTATTGTTGAGCCCCACTGACTTGGGAGACATAGAATTGTGATAGAATACAGTGGGTAATGTTTGATTATAATTATGCAATAATTTTATGGCATGACATGATGAGATTTGATGATTATGTACTAACGTTTCTAATGAAAGTTCTGTCAAGTTTTGTGTGGATGAAGTGTTCGAAGATCGAGGAGGTATCGATATGAGAAGAATAAGGAGAGACAAGAGTTCAAGATTGGGGATGCCCAAGGCACCCGAAGTAAATATTCAAGGAGATTCAAGCTTCTAAGCTTGGGGATGCCCCGGAAGGCATCCCATCTTTCTTCTTCAACAACTATTGGTATGTTTCGGTTTTTGTTTTGTTCACATGCTATGCGTAAAATCTTGGAGCGTCGTGTGCCTTCTATTTTCCTTTCAGCAATGCACCATGCTGGTTTGGGAAAGTACATGGTTGATTTATAGAATTTTCTTTGCACTTCACTTATATATTTTGAGTATGGCTTTATAGAATGCTTCTTGTGCTTCACTTATATCATTTGAAGTTGGATGCCTGTTTCTCTGCATATAGAAAACCGTTATTTGTAGAATGCTCTTTTGCTTCACTTATATTTATTAGAGCATGTCCAGGTCTTTTGTAGAAATAAATTAAACTCTCATGCTTCACTTATAACTATTTAGAGAGTCAGCGAGAATTGGTCATTTACATAGTTAGTCATAAAATCCTACATAAAACTTGTAGATCACTGAATATGATATGTTTGATTCCCTGCAATAGTTTTGCGACATTAAGATAGTAATATGTGGGTGCACTAGTGAATGATTGTGGATTAGTAAGAATATTGATGTTAAGGTTTGTTTCCCGAAGCATGCACGTATAGTCTCTAGTTATGCGATGAAAATTGGAGCATAATTTATCCTTGATTGAAATCCTTTGTGCTGTTGAATCGGGGGCATGCGATGGTTAAATCCTCCCAACCTCCTCCCTAGGAGCATGCGAGTAGTACTTCGATTTGTGATAAAACTAATAAAACTTTGCAATAAGTATATGAGTTCTTTATGACTAATGTGAATCCATGGACATACGCAATCTCACCACCTCATATTTGCTAGCCTCTTCAGTACCGTGCCTTGCCCATTCTCACCTCGAGGATCGGCGCAAATCTTGCCGGTGCATCCAAACCCCGTGACATGATACGCTTTGTTGCACATAAGCCTCATTATATCTTCCTCAAAACAGCCACCATACCTACCTATCATGGCATTTCCATAGCCATTCCAAGATATATTGCCATGTAACTTCCACCATCACTTCATATGACTTGTATTTCAATTGTCATATTGCTTTGCACGATCGTAAGATTGTTAGCATGATATTTACATGGCTTGTCCGTCTTTTGATATCTTTTGCTACGCTAGATCATTGCACATCCTGGTACACTGACAGAGGCATTCATATAGAGTCATATCATCCTATCAGTTTTTCATATCGAGTTGTAAGTAAATAAAAGTGTGATGATCATCATTATTAGAGCATTGTCGCGGTGAGGAAAGGATGATGGAGACTATGATTCCCCCACAAGTCGGGATGAGACTCCGGACAAAAAAAATGAAAAATGGGGGAGGCCAAATGAGCCCACCACACAAAAAAAGAGAAATGGGGGAGGCACAAAAAAAGGAAAAAAAGAGCCCACCATGAAAAAAAAATGAGAGAAAAAGAGAGAAGGGATTTTGCTACTATCCTTTACCACACTTGTGCCTCAAAGTGGCACCATGTTCTTCATATAGAGAGTCTCTTGTTTTGTCACTTCCATATGCTAGTGGGAATTTTTCATTATAGAACTTGGCTTGTATATTCCGATGACGGGCGTCCTCAAATGCCCGAGGTCTTCATGAGCAAGAAAGTTGGATGCACACCCACTTAGCTTCAGTCGAGCTTCCATACACTTAGAGCAAGTATAATAGATCCTAGTCAGCTTGCTATAAGAGGTTCCACATCAGGAAAATCTTATTTGGAAGAGAGAGAAAGCAAGAGAGAGAAGAGAGCCGGCGCTTCATCTAGCGCCCGGCGATAACACAAGCCGCGATGTAACTGAGCCAGCATGCAGCCAGCGAGTAGGGCAGAGCATGCAGCCAGCCAATCAGTGTGTAATTCCCTGCATCTCTCTCCATGCAAACATTAAATACTATAGCTAACCTACAACCAGTTTCTTATATCTACTTGCTATATAGCTGACGTAGTAGTGGTATAAAGCCGGCAGCAGGCTATTCTATTAGCTTCGCTCTTATAGCTCTAGTGCATCCGTTGCATGGCAATCCCTACTCCTCGCATTGATATCTATTGATGGGCATGTCCATAGCCCGTTGATACGCCGAGTTGATGCGAGACTTTCTTCTCCACTTTCAACCCTTTTGATATCTACCACCATATTCTATTACACCCTTATGCTATGTCCATGGTTCACGCTCATCTATTGCGTGAAGAATAAAAAGTTGATGCGCATTGAAAAAGTACGATCCAATTGCTTGGTTTCATACTGGGGTGCTCATGATTAATACTTTATGCTAGGAAGACCAAGCATGACAGGCTATATGATTTTGTAGGGATAACATTCTTTGGCATTGTTATTTTGAAAGGACAAGATTGTTTGCTAGTAAAACTGAGTATGGATGTCTTTTTGTCAGACTTTGCTTGAATCACTTGTATCTTAATATTCATGCCATAATTAGACATTTGTTCTGGATTATGTTAGGTAGCCTTCCACATTAAAAATTATCTTTTTATCATTTACCTACTCGAGGACGAGCAGGAATTAAGATTGGGGGTGCTGATACACCTCCGTCGTATCTATAATTTCTGATTGCTTCATGCCAATATTCTAAAACTTTCATATACTTTTGGCAACATTCTATATTATTTTTGGGACTAACTTACTTATCTAGTGCCCGGTGCCAGTTCCTGTTTTTTGTGTGTGTTTTTTTCGCAGAAATTCCATATCAAACAAAGTCCAAACGCGATAATCAATGCAAGACGGTGCCCGAGGGAGCCACAAGCATACAGGGTGCGGCCCAGGGGGCCGCACCCTAATGGCTTGTGCCTCCCCCTTAAGTCGGTTGGGGCTCTCCTTCCGCCGCAAGAAAGATATTTTTGCAATAAGAGAGAGATCCAATCTTGGAGGGGCTCCTGCCCTCCGGGAGCCATGGCGGCCATGGACCAGAGGGGAAACCCTCGTCCCACCTAGGGAGGAGGCCAAGGAAGAAGAAGGAGGAGGGGGGCTCTCTCCTCCTCTCTCCCGGTGGCGCCAGAGCGCCGCCGGGGCAACCATCGTGATGGCGATCTACACCAACAACTTCATCGTCGTCATCACCACCACCATCACCGTCCCTCATCTATCTACAGCAGTCCACTCTCCCGCATCCCGCTGTACCCCCTACTTGAACATGGTGTTTAATGCTATATATTATTATCCAATGATGTGTGGTTATCCTATGATATTTGAGTAGTTCATTTTTGTCCTATGGGTTGATTGATGATCTTGATTGGTTTGAGTTGCGTGGTTTATTTTGGTGTTGTACTAAGGTGCTTTCCGTGAGGCGCACACGTGAAAGATTCACACTGGAGGGTGTTGCAATACGTTCATGATTCGCTTATAATGGGTGGCGAGAGTGACAGAAGATTACACCCGAGTAAGGGGATTGTTGCATATGGGAGTAAAGAGGACTTGATGTTTAATGCTATGGTAGGGTTTACCTTAATGATCACTAGTAGTTGCGGATGCTTGCTAGTGTTCCAATCATAAGTGCATATGATCCAAGTACGGAAAGTATGTTAGTGTATGCCTCTCCCTCATATAAAACTGTAATAATGATTACCGATCTTGTTATCAATTGCCTAGGAAAATCTCGCAAACCTGTCACCACTTTTCCACACTCGCTATATTTACTTTATTGTTCTTTTATTAAAACAACACCTAACTTTTATTTCTACGTTCTTTATTACCTTGCAAAACTATCCATTACATCTACAAAGTACTTCTAGTTTTGTTCTCGCAAAGTAGTTGCATACTTGTTCTAGGTAAAGTAAGCGTTAGCATGCGTAGAGTTGTATCGGTGGTCGATAGAACTTGAGAGAATATTAATTCTACCTTTAGCTCCTCATTGGGTTCGACACTCTTACTTATCGAAAAAGGCTACAAATGATCCCCTACACTTGTGGGTTATGCAGACCTTTTTCTGGCGCCATTGCCCGGGAACAATAGCGTAGTGGTTGATATTCTCGTGTGTGCTTGTTTACTTTATCACTAAGTAATTTTTATTTTCTGTTATAAGTTGTTTTCTATCTTTAGATATGGGTAGGAAACGCAAAATACCAAAAACATTAGATGTACTTGCTGCTCCAAAATTTGAGGAACCACTAGTGTTTCGTACTACCAAAGATTACTACTTGGATCATCTTCGATCCCTTTGTGCTCGTGCTGAAAATCCAACTAGCTTAGTTGAGGGAAAATCATTATATGAGCATTCTTATATTGTGCGACATCGCATATCTCAAAAAGGGAAACTCTTGTGGCATCAAATTAATACTTTACATTGCTACGCTTCAAATTTATGCGAAATATATGATTTCACTTGTTGTTCTGAAGGCACTGAAAACCACCTTCCCTACCAATGTGTGTTTAATGATAATGAAATACTATATTCTTATGCCAAGGAGGCCTATTGTTATTATGATGTTGAACAAATTGAAGAATCTGTTGCTTTTAAGGGTGCTTATGAAATTGCTACTTTGATTGAAAAGTATGATATTACTCTTTACAAATCTGAAAATTTTGCCATACTTAAATATTGCTATGAAAACTATGCTTCTAATGCTTATGTTAAAGAATTCATTGAAAGAATGACCGCTGCCTTGGAAGAGACTAATATTTTGCAGGAATCTATGGAAGAAGAAATTCCTGAAACTGTGAGCTCATTAGATGAAAAAGATGAGGAGGAGAGCAAAGAACAAAAGGAGGAGGAGCGGATTGGCTACCCGTGCACACCTTCTAATGAGAGTAATTCTTCAACTCATACATTGTTTAATTTTCCTTCGCACATACCGAAGGATGAATGCTATGATGATTGCTATGATCCCTTGGATTCGTTTGAAATATCCCTTTTTGATGAACTTGATGTAACAACCCGAGACCGACGCTCCAGAAGATTCCCCTTTCATTACGTTGTCGCCGTGTGATTTATTTGGTTGTTGCATTCATCATCGCATCATTTGCATCATCTGCATAGCATCGGGACTCTGTTACCGTCATTTTTTCAAAACTCGCATCCTTTCGTAGTTGCCGGTTCTCTCCGTTCTCGTCGCTGGCCGTTTCGAGGCCAACCAGACACGCACGCGCCCGCGACATCATTTAAAATATCGTTTTAAAAGTGCATATGAAACATTCTCGAAATGGGTCGAAAGTTGGCGTGTGATCTTATTTTATTGTAGGTGGACCGCCTCCCAAATTTCGTCGCATTCGGAGGTTGTTTGATACCCCAACGGCCAACTGTAGCGATATGGTCATCGGTTAATTTGCAAACGTTTTTGGTATTTCTAAAACTGTGTCATGGGCCACAAATCTCCCTCTCATCTCAGCCCAAACCCCTCCTACATAGACCACTAGCCCACCTAACCAGCCCCTCCAATCGGAGCCATCGGATCGCGATCGGAGGGTCCGAAAACGGACGAAACCGCCCTAACCCTAACTCCCATGCTATAAAAGGAAGCCTACCCTGCCTAATTTGGAACCCTAGCTAGATCTGTCTCGTTTTCCGTGCCAACCAATGTGCAGCCGCCACCCCCGCGCCCCCTGTCTCCCCCCTCGTCGCCACGGCCCTGCCAGGCCCAGATCCGGGCCCTGGAAGCCCATCTAGGCCCGAGTCGCCGCCGCTCCCGCATGAGCTCCCTCGTGCGACCGCACGTGCCAGGGAGAGCGTGCCCCCGAGCACCCCATGCCTCGCCTTGCTGCTACCTCGCAGCTGCAGCCGGACCTCGTCGAAGGTCGCCGGAGCAGCCGTCGTCGCCGCTCAGGTGGACCCCGAGCGCCGCCCCTCGTCCCATGTCTCCTTCCTCCTCCCATCTCTCTCTCATCTTCCCTCTCCCTCTTCTCTGTCCCGCCAGGAGAAGGCCATGGCGGGCCGGCCGACGAACGCCGCCACCCGATCTGCCCGTTCCCGGCCTCCTGCGCTACTCCGTCATCCACATCGCGAACCGCCGGCCAATCCCGTGTCCCAGCGCCGCCATCCTTGTCCCTATACGAGGAGGACGATGACCGTCCTAAGCAAGTGCCTGGGCCGCCTCACGCGCCATCCCGCGTCGCCCCCCCAGGCCCAGCCGCGCCAGATCGCTCGAGGCCTAGCTCCCTCGCGGGCTGCTGCACCTACCGGCCCAAGTGGCCCTAGGTGAGCGCTCCTACCTGTCTTTCGCCCGTGAGCGTCATATTATATGTGGCACTCGCTCTGTGTTCTCTGGATCCAGCAGTTTCGGCCCATCAATGTTTTTTCCTGTCCTGCGAATTATCTAATTATCCAGAGAATTCCTATTTTGCAGAAAACCCCCCATTTTTCATGCATATCATAACTCACCAACCGTGCATAATATGTAAAAACATTATACATGAAAAATGTTTAGAATTTTGTGTAGATTCACAATATTAAACTTTCATCCATGATAAAAAATGTTTAAACTTGCTGTTTGCATTAATTTGCATATATGCCATGTTAAAATGCTTTATTTCATAACTAAATAACCGTAGCTCCGATTAAAATGTTCCACATATGAAACTTGACTAGAAAAACGTGTAGAATCTCATGGCAAACTTTATATTGCTGTTTAACAACTATAAAATATGCTTAGGACAGATCTGGACCAAATTCATAATATGCATATGACGTCATTTTGGAAATGCTATATGTTGCTTCCGGCCTCATTTAAAATGCCTAGTTGATGTAGTTGTTCATGGTTCACCTTTTGCTATGATAAACAACATTTAAAGTGATTGTTTAGTTAAACAACATTAACCACATTTCTCATACTATGGAGAATTGTTATTTTGTTATATGTATGTTCTCCTTCTCCATTTAAAATTTCTTTAATTCCATCTTCACCTTATGCCATGACCACCCATGTTAAACAACATTTAATATTGATGAGTACCTAAACGAGAGTGAACTAAATAATTCAAACGTGGAGTTTCGTCAATATGCAAATCGTTGCAGATAGAACTTCACTTAATTTGTAGTGTTTGATTGTTGCATCTTGCCATGCCTTGCATAATTGATGGACATGCATCATATTTGTTTGTGCATCATGTCGTGAATATGTTGTGGTGTATCGTGTGTTGATTGATTGTTTCCGGATTGCTTCTTCTCGATAGAGTCCCGAAAGCATTTGGTGTGTGAGGATTCGTTCGACTACGTTGGATCGTCTTCTTCATGGATTCGTTCTTCTTCCAAGCGGGATCTCAGGCAAGATGAGCATTTCCCTGGATACCACTACTATCATTGCCATGCTAGTTGTCTCGTTTCTATCGCTATGTCTTGCTACTTACCACCTGTTTGTCAATCCTCCCAAAATGCCATGATAAGCCTCTAACCCTCCACATCCCAGCAAACCATTGTTTGGCTATGTTACCGCTTGCTCAGCCCTTCTTATAGCGTTGCTAGTTGCATGTGCAAGTTGATTCCATGTGACAACATGGATGTCTTGAGCTATATCAATATTATTGCTATTTAATTCAATGCACATATATACTTGGTAAAAGGTGGAAGGCTTGGCCTTTTGCTTGGTGTTTTGTTCCACTTTTCCCACCGTGGTTACTTGTGTACTGGTGTTATGTTCCATATTGAGCGCTCCTAACATGCTTGGGGTTGTTATGGTGACCCCCTTGACTTTCGTTTTGGGATAAAACTCTTCTGGCAAGGCCCAACATTGGTACTCCATTTGCCTAATAACTAATAAAATTGCATAGGGACCCACCGGCACCCGCGAATAATTAATTAACAACCCGTGTCAGTGCTCCTCATGAGTGTTGGTCCAAAATAGAGCACTGTGCGGGGCAACCTGTTGGGGAACGTTGCGTGGGAAACAAAAAATTTCCTACGCACACGCAAGATCTATCCATGGTGATGAGCATCTACGAGAGGGAGAGTGGATCTACGTACCCTTGTAGATCGCTAAGCCGGAAGCGTTAAGAAACGCGGTTGATGTAGTCGAACGTCTTCGCGATCCAAATCGCAAGCCGTCCCGCGATCCAATCACGATCCTTCCCGATCTAGCGCCGAACTGACAACACCTCCGCGTTCAGCACACGTACAGCTCGATGACGACCTCCGCCTTCTTGATCCAGCAAGAGGGAGCAAAGAGATAGATGAGTACTCTGGCAGCACGACGGCGTGGTGATGGTGGTGGTGGTGGTGTCCCGGCAGGGCTTCGCCAAGCGCAACCGAGACCATCTAGTGGAGAACAGATCTAGAGGGAGAGAGAGGCAGCCGTGGCTTTTCAGGTAAGGGGTTGGCCTCAAAACCCTCTAGTATATATAGGAGGGAGGGAGGAGGAGGCATCCCCAGGGTTTCCCCTAGGGGTTCGGTCGAACCTCCACAAGGGGGAGGAGTCCACCTCCCACAAGGGAGGTGGAATCCTAGTAGGACTCCTCCCCTCTTGGCCGCTTCCCCACCCCTTGCGCAAGGGCCTCCTAGGGGCTGGCCGGCCAGCCCACCAGGGGCTGGTGCGCCACCTCCTAGGCCCATGTGACCCTTGGGGTGGGTGGGCCCCACTTGGTGGACCCCCCGGAACCCATTCGTCACTCCCGGTACACTACCGGAAGTGCCCGAAACTTTTCTGGAGACCAAAACAGGACTTCCTATATATCAAACTTTACCTCCGGACTATTCCAGAACTCCTCGTGACGTCCGGGATGTCATCTAGGACTTCGAACAATCTTCGTTCATCACCATAACTCAATACTACCGAAACGTCACCGAACGTTAAGTGTGCAGACCCTGTGGGTTCGAGAACTATGTAGACATGACCGAGACACCTCTACGGTCAATAACCAATAGCAGGACCAGGATGCCCATATTGGTTCCTACATATTCTACAAAGATCTTTATCGGTTGAACCTCTATGTCAAGGATTCAGTTAATCCCGTATGCTGTTCTCTTTGTTCTTCGGTATGTTACTTGCCCGAGATTCGATCGTCGGTATCTCTATACCTAGTTCAATCTCGTTACCGGTAAGTCTCTTTACTCGTTCCGTAATACAAGATCCCGTGGCTAACTCTTTAGTCACTTTGCTTGCAAGGCTTACTGTGATGTTGTATTACCGAGTGGGCCCTGAGATACCTCTCCGTCACACGGAGTAACAAATCCCAGTCTTGATCCATGCCCACTCAACAGACACCCTCGGAGATACCTGTAGAGCATCTTTATAGTCACCCAGTTACGTTGCGACGTTTGATACACACAAGGTATTCCTCCGGTGTCAGTGAGTTGCATGATCTCATGGTCATAGAAACAGATACTTGACATGCAGAAAAGTATAGCAATAAACTGGCACGATCATATGCTACGTTCATAGTTTGGGTCTTGTCCATCACATCATTCTCCTAATGATGTGATACCGTTATCAAATGACATCTCATGTCTATTGCTAGGGAACCTTGACCATCTTTGATCAACGAGCTAGTCTACTAGAGGCATACTAGGGAAACAGTGTTGTCTATGTACCCACACATGTATTTGTGTTTCCAATCAATACAATTATAGCATGGATAATAAACATTTATCATGAACAAGGAAATATAATAATAATCCACTTTATTATTGCCTCTAGGGCATATTTCCAACAGTCTCCCACTTGCACTAGAGTCAATAATCTAGCTCACATCACTATGTGATTTACATTGTAATGAATCTAACACCCATACAGTTCTGGTGTTGATCATGTTTAGCCCTTGGAAGAGGTTTAGTCAACGGGTCTGCGACATTCAGTTCCGTGTGCACTTTGCAAATATTTATGTCCTCCTCCTTGATGTAATCATGGATGAAATTGAAGCATCGCTTTATGTGTCTGGTCCTCTTGTGAAACCTTCGTTCCTTGGCCAGAGCAATGGCACCAGTGTTGTCACAGAATAGAGTCATTGGGTTCAGTGCACTAGGCACTACTCCAAGATCTGTCATGAACTCCTTCATCCAGACACCTTCCTTCGCCACCTCCGAGGCAGCGATGTACTCCGCTTCGCATGTAGAATCAGCTACCACGCTCTGCTTGGAACTGCACCAGCTTACCACTCCCCCATTGAGAATAAATACGTATCCGGTTTGAGACTTAGAGTCATCCGAATCAGTGTCAAAGTTTGCATCGACGTAACCCTTTACGACGAGCTCTTGATCACCTCCATAAACGAGAAACGTGTCCTTAGTCCTTTTCAGGTACTTTAGGATATTCTTGACCGCCGTCCAGTGTTCCACTCCTGGATCACTTTGAAACCTTCCGGCCATACTCATGGCAAGGCTGACATCGGGTCTTGTGCACAGCATTGCATACATGATAGAGCCTATGGCTGAAGCATAGGGGATGACACTCATCTTTTCTCTATCTTCTGCAGTTACTGGGCATTGAGTCTTACTCAACTTCACACCTTGCAATACAGGCAAGAACCCCTTCTTGGACTGATCCATTTTGAACTTCTTCAAAACTTTGTCAAGGTATGTGCTCTGTGAAAGTCCTATTAAGCGTCTCGATCTATCTCTATTGATCTTGATGCCCAATATGAAAGCAGCTTCTCCTAGGTCCTTCATTGGAAAACTCTTGTTCAAATATTCCTTCATGCTTTCCAATATTTCTATATTGTTTCCAATCAGCAATATGTCATCCACATATAATATTAGAAACGCTATAGATCTCCCACTCACTTTCTTGTAAATACAAGCTTCTCCGTAAACTTGAATAAACCCGAACGCTTTGATCACCTCATCAAAGTGAAGATTCCAACTCCGAGATGCCTGCACCAGTCCATAAATGGATCGCTGGAGTTTGCAAACTTTGTCAGCATTCTCTGGATCGACAAAACCTTCCGGTTGCATCATATACAACTCTTCCTTAAGGAAACCATTAAGGAACGTTGTTTTGACATCCATCTGCCAAAATTCATAATCGAAAAATGCAGCTATTGCTAACATGATTTTGACGGACTTAAGCATCGCTACGGGTGAGAAGGTCTCATCGTAGTCAACTCCTTGAACTTGTGAAAAACCCTTTGCCACAAGTCGAGCTTTATAGATGGTGACATTACCGTCCGCGTTCGTCTTCTTCTTAAAGATCCATTTATTCTGAATGGCCCTTCGCCCTTCAGGTAATACTTCCAAAGTCCATACTTTGTATTCATACATGGATCCCATCTCGGATTTCATGGCCTCTAACCATTTCCCGGAATTCGGGCCCACCATCGCTTCTCCATAGCTCGTAGGTTCATCATTGTCCAACAACATGACCTCTAAGACAAGGTTACCGTACCACTCAAGAGCAGTACGTGCCCTTGTCGACCTACGAGGTTCGATAGCAACTAGATCCGAAGCCTCATGATCACCATCATCAGCTTCCTCTTCAACCGATGTAGGCTCTAGAGAAACATCTTTCTACGCTGCGCTACTCTCTGGTTGAAGTAAAGGTTCAACAACCTCATCAAGTTCTATTTTCCTCCCACTCAATTCTTTCGAGAGAAACTCTTTCTCGAGAAATGACCCGTTCTTTGCGACAAACACTTTGCCTTCGGATCTGAGATAGAAGGTATACCCAACCGTCTCTTTTGGGTATCCTATGAAGACACATTTCTCCACTTTGGGTTCCAGCTTTTCAGGCTGAAGCTTTTTGACATAAGCATCACATCCCCAAACTTTAAGAAACGATAACTTTAGTTTCTTGCCAAACCACAGTTCATATGGCGTCGTCTCAACGGATTTAGATGGTACCCTATTTAAAGTGAATGCAGCTGTCTCTAACGCATAACCCCAAAACGATAGTGGCAAATCGGCAAGAAACATCATAGACCGCACCATATCCAATAAGGTTCGATTACGACGTTCGGACACACCATTGCACTATGGTGTTCCAGGCGGTGTCAATTGTGAAACAATTGCACATTGTCTTAAGTGACTGCCAAACTCATAACTCAGATATTCTCCTCCTCGATCATATCGCAGGAATTTAATCTTCTTGTTACGATGATTCTCAACTTCACTCTAAAATTGCTTGAACTTTTCAAACGTTTCAGACTTATGTTTCATTAAGTAAATATACCCATATCTACTTAAGTCATCGGTGAAGGTGAGAAAATAACGATATCCACCGCGCGCCTCAATGCTCATCGGACCGCAAACATCAGTATGTATGATTTCCAACAAGTCACTTGCTCGTTCCATTGTACCAGAGAACGGGGTCTTAGTCATCTTGCCCATGAGGCATGGTTCACATGTGTAAAGTGATTCAAAATCAAGTGACTCCAAAAGTCCATCAGCATAGAGCTTCTTCATGCGTTTTACACCAATATGACCTAAGCGGCGGTGCCACAAGAAAGTGGTGCTATCATTATGAACTCTACATCTTTTGGCATCAATGTTATGAACATGTGTATCATCACTATCGAGATTCAATAAGAATAAACCCCTCACAATGGGTGCATGACCATAAAAGATATTACTCATATAAATAGAACAACCATTATTCTCTGATTTAAATGAGTAACCGTCTCGCAATAAACAAGATCCAGATATAATGTTCATGCTTAACGCAGGCACTAAATAACAATTATTCAGGTTCATCACTAATCCCGATGGTAATCGAAGAGTGAGCGTGCCGATGGCGATCACATCAACCTTGGAACCATTTCCCACGCGCATCGTCACTTCGTCCTTTGCCAGCCTCCGTCTATTCCGTAGTTCCTTCTTTGAGTTGCAAATGTGAGCAACCGAACCGGTATCAAATACCCAGGCACTACAACGAGAGTTGGTAAGGTACACATCAATAACATGTATATCATATATACCTTGTTTGGTGTTGGCCGCCTTCTTGTCAGCCAGATACTTGGGGCAGTTCCGCTTCCAGTGACCAGTTCCCTTGCAATGAAAGCACTCAGTTTCTGGCTTGGGTCCAGCCTTGGGTTTCTTCACGGGAGGGGCAGCTGCTTTGCCACTCTTCTTGGAGTTGCCCTTCTTGGCATTGCCATTCTTCTTGAAACTAGTGGTTTTATTGACCATCAACACTTGATGCTCCTTCTGAATCTCAGACTCAGCGACTTTCAACATCACAAACAGCTTGGCGACTGACTTGTTCATCCCTTGCATGTTATAGTTCAACACGAAGCTTTTGTAGCTAGGTGGCAGTGATTGAAGAACTCTGTCAGTGATCGCCTCTGGCGGGAGAACAATTCCCAACTCCACCAGACGGTTGGAATACCCAGACATTCTGAGTACATGTTCACTGACAGACCCGTTCTCCTCCATCTTGCAAGCATAGAACTTATCGAAGGTCTCATACCTGTCGATCCAGGCATTCTTCTCAAAGATAAACTTCAACTCCTGGAACATCTCATATGCTCCATGACGTTCAAAACGTCTTTGAAGTCCTGGTTCTAAGCCATAAAACATTGCACATTGAACTATTGAGTAATCATCAGAACGTGCCAGCCAGGCGTTCGCAACGTCTGCAGACTCTACTAGAGCGGGTGGTTCACCGAGCGGTGCATCAAGGACATAAGCCTTTTGGGAAGCCATGAGGATAATCCTCAGATTACGGGCCCAGTCTACAAAGTTACTTCCATCATCATTCAACTTAGCTTTCTCTAGGAACGCATTGAAATTCAGGGGTGCTACTGCGCGAGCCATTGATCTACAACATAAATTTTGCAAAGACAACTTAGACTATTGTTCAAGATAAATAGTTTAGTTAATCATATTACTTAAAAACTCCCACTCAAATTGACATCCCTCAGGTCATTCGAGTGTCACATGATCCAAATTCACCAACCCAAGTACGATCATCACGTGAGATGAGGTGGTTCCAATGGTGAACATCTCCATGTTGATCATATCTACTATATGACTCATGCTCGACCTTTCGGTCTCTTGTGTTCCGAGGCCATGTCTGTACATGCTAGGCTCGTCAAGTTTAACCCGAGTGTTCCGCATGTGCAACACTGGCTTGCACCTGTTGTATGCGAACGTAGAGTCTATCACACCCGATCATCACGTGGTGTCTCGAAACGATGAACTTTCGCAACGGTGCACACTTGGGGAGAACACAATTTTATCTTGAAATTTTAGTGAGGGATCACCTTATAATGCTACCTTCGTCCTAAGCATAATAAGATGCATAAAAGGATTAACATCACATGCAAATCATAAGTGACATGATATGGCCATGATCTAGTGCTTTTGATCTCCATCTCCAAAGCACCGGCATGATCTCCATCGTCACCGGCATGACACCATGATCTCCATCAACGTGTCGCCATGAGGTTGTCGCGCCAACTATTGCTTCTACAACTATTGCTAACTCATAGCGATAAAGTAAAGCAAAAACGGCAAAAATAAATTAAAGACAATCCTATGGCTCCTGCCGGTTGCCGTACTCATCGACATGCAAGTCGTGATAATCTATACAAAACATGATCATCTCATACATCACATATATCTCATCATGTTTCTGGCCATATCATATCACATCATACCTTGCAAAAACAAGTTAGACGTCCTCTAATTTGTTGTTGCATGTTTTACGTGGCTGCTATGGGTATCTAGCAAGAACAATTCTTACCTACGCAAAACCACAACGGTGATAAACAAGTTTCTATTTCACCTTCTACAAGGACCGCCTCTGTCGAATCCGATTCAACTAAAGTGGGGGAGACAGACACCCGCCAGCCATCTTATGCAACAAAGTTACATGTCAGTCGATGGAACCGGTCTCTCGTACGTGGACGAGTAAGGTTGGTCCGAGCCGCTTCATCCCACAATACCGCTGAATCAAGAAAAGACTAAGGAGGGAAGCAATCTGAATATCAACGCCCACAAACTACTTTGTGTTCTACTCGAGATCTCATCTACGCATAGATCTAGCTCATGATGCCACTGTTGGGGAACGTTGCATGGGAAACAAAAAATTTCCTACGCACACACAAGATCTATCCATGGTGATGAGCATCTACGAGAGGGAGAGTGGATCTACGTACCCTTGTAGATCGCTAAGCAGGAAGCATTAAGAAACACGGTTTATGTAGTCGAACGTCTTCGCGATCCAAATCGCAAGCCGTCCCGCGATCCAATCACGATCCGTCCCGATCTAGCACTGAACGGACAGCACCTCCGCGTTCAGCACACGTACAGCTCGATGACGATCTCCGCCTTGTTGATCCAGCAAGAGGGAGCGGAGTGGTAGATGAGTACTCCAGCAGCACGACGGCGTGGTGACGGTGGTGGTGGTGCTGTCCCGGCAGGGCTTCGCCAAGCGCAACCGAGACGATCTAGTGGAGAACAGATCTAGAGGGAGAGAGAGGCAGCCGTGGCTTTTCAGGTAAGGGGCTGCCCTCAAAACCCTCTAGTATATATAGGAGGGAGGGAGGAGGAGTCATCCCTAGGGTTTCCCCTAGGGGTTCGGCCGAACCTCCACAAGGGGGAGGAGTCCACCTCCCACAAGGGAGGTGGAATCCTAGTAGGACTCCTCCCCTCTTAGCCCCTTCCCCACCCCTTGCGCAAGGGCCTCCTAGGGGCTGGCCAGCCAGCCCACCAGGGGCTGGTGCGCCACCTCCTAGGCCCATGTGACCCTTGGGGTGGGTGGGCCCCACTTGGTGGACCCCCCGGAACCCATTCGTCACTCCCGGTACACTACCGGAAGTGCCCGAAACTTTTCCGGAGACCAAAACGGGACTTCCTATATATCAATCTTTACCTCCGGACTATTCCGGAGCTCCTCATGACGTCCGGGATCTCATCCGGGACTCCGAACAATCTTAGGTCATCACCATACATAACTCAATACTACTGAAACGTCATCGAACGTTAAGTGTGCAGACCCTGCGGGTTCGAGAACTATGTAGACATGACCGAGACACCTCTACGGTCAATAACCAATAGCGGGACCTGGATGCCCATATTGGTTCCTACATATTCTACGAAGATCTTTATCGGTTGAACCTCTATGTCAAGGATTCAGTTAATCCCGTATGTTGTTCCCGTTGTTCTTCGGTGTGTTACTTGCCTGAGATTCGATCGTCGGTATTTCTATACCTAGTTTAATCCCGTTACCGGTAAGTCTCTTTACTTGTTCCGTAATACAAGATCCCGTGGCTAACTCTTTAGTCACTTTGCTTGCAAGGCTTATTGTGATGTTGTATTACCGAGTGGGCCCTGCTACTTCTTGAGCATACGTTGGTTTTCCCTTGAAGAGGAAAGTGTGATGCAGCAAAGTAGATAAGTATTTCCCTCAGTTGTTGAGAACCAAGGTATCAATCCAGTAGGAGATACAAGCAAGTCCCCAATAGATGTACCTACACAAATAATCAAACACTTGCACCCAACGCTATAAAGGGGTTGTCAATCCCTTCACGGTTACTTGCAAGGATGAGATCTGATAGAGATAGATATAAAAGATTGCTAGAACGTAAAGTAAAACAAAAGTAAAAATAATGCAGCGAGGTATTTTTGGTATTTTTGGTTTATAGATCTGAAAATATAATATGGAAAATAGACCCGGGGGCCATAGGTTTCACTAGAGGCTTCTCTCATGAAGGAAAATAATACGGTGGGTGAACAAATTACTGTCGAGCAATTGATAGAAAAGCACATAATTATGACGATATCCAAGGCAATGATTATGCATATAGGCATCACGTCCGTGTCAAGTAGACCGAAACGATTCTGCATCTACTACTATTACTCCACACATCGACCGACTCCTGCCTGCATCTAGAGTATTAAGTTCATGAAGAACAGAGTAACGCATTAGGTAAGATGACATGATGTAGAGGGATAAACTCAAGCAATATGATGAAAACCCCATCTTTTTATCCTTGATGGCAACAATACAAATACGTGCCTCGCTACCCCTACTTTGTCACTGGGTGAGGACACCACAAGATTGAACCCAAAACTAAGCACTTCTCCCATTGCAAGAATTACCAATCTAGTTGGCCAAACCAAACCAATAACTCGAAGAGACTTGCAAAGATATGAAATCATGCATATAAGAATTCAGAGAAGATTCAAATAATATTCATAGATAAGCTGATCATAAACCCACAATTCATCGGATCCCGACAAACACACCGCAAAAGAGTATTACATCGGATAGATCTCCCTGAAGATCATGAAGAACATGGTATTGAAGAACAAAGAGAGAGAAGAAGCCATCTAGCTACTAGCTATGGACCCGAAGGTCTGTGGTAAACTACTCACGCATCATCGGAGCTGCAATGGAGTTGATGTAGATGCCCTTCGTGATCGAATCCCCCTCCGGTAGATTACCGGAAAAGGCTCCAAGATTGGATCTCACAGGAACAGAGGCTTCCAGCGGTGGAAAAGTATTTTCGTGGCACTTTTTAGTATCCAGGGAATATTTGGGAATTTATAGGCCGAAGAATAGGGTTAGGAGGGCTGCCGTGGGGCCACAAGCCAGGGCGCCCCCCCCCTAGGACGCGCCCTGGTGGCTTGTGACGCCACGGCAGGTCTCCTGCCTTCATCTCCAAGTCTGCTGGGTTTCTTCTGGTCCAAGAAAAATCATTCCGAAGATTTTATTCCGTTTGGACTCGGTTTAATATTCCTTATCTGCAATACTCAAAAACAAGGAAAAAACAAAAACTGGCACTAGGCTCTAGATTAATAGATTAGTCCCAAAAATAATATAAAATAGCATATTAATGCATATAAAACATCCAAAACAGATAATATAATAGCATGGAACAATCAAAAATTATATATACGTTGGAGACGTATCAAGTATCCCCAAGCTTAATTCCTGCTCGTCCTCGAGTAGGTAAATGATAAAAACAAAAATTTTGATGTGGAATGCTACCTAACATATTTATCCATGTAATATTCTTTATTATGGCATGAATATTCAGATCCATAAGATTCAAAACAAAAGTCTAATATTGACATAAAAACAGTAATACTTCAAGCATACTAACAAGGCAATTGCGTCCTTTCGAAATAACATGGCCTTAGAAAGTTATCCCTACAAAATCATATGGTCTGGCTATGCTCCATCTTCCCCACACAAAGTATCTAAATCATGTACAACCCCGATGACAAGTCAAGCAATTGTTTCACACTTTTTATGTTCTCAAACCTTTTCAACTCTCACGCAATACATGAGCGTGAGCCATGGATATAGCACTATAGGTGGAATAGAATATGGTGGAGGTTGCTAGGAAAAAGGAGAAGATAGTATCACATCAACTAGGCGTATCAACGGGCTATGGAGATGCCCATCAATAGATATCAATGTGAGCGAGTAGGGATTGCCATGCAACAAATGCACTAGAGCTATAAGTGTATGAAAGCTCAAAAAGAAAACTAAGTGGTTGTGCATAAGATGAAAAATTCCACTAGTTATATGAAAGTGACAAAATAGGAGACTCTCTATCATGAAGATCATGGTGCTACTTTGAAGCACAAGTGTGGAAAACATAGTAGCATTGTCCCTTCTCTCTTTCTCTCTTTTTTTTTGGTGGGCATCTTTGGCCTCTTTTTTTTATTTGGGCTTCGCTGGCCTCTTTTATTATTTGTAAAGTCCGGAGACTCATCCCAACTTGTGAGGGATTCATAGCTTCCATCATCCTTTTCTCTCACGGGACAAATGCTCTAGTAATGAAAATCATCACACTTTTATTTACTTACAACTCAAAATTACAACTCGATACCTAGAACAAAATATGACTCTATATGCAATATGAAAGTGATGGTGCGTGTCATGAAAAACGGAACGGTGGAAGTTGCATGGCAATATATCTCGGAATGGCTATGGAAATGCCATAATAGGTAGGTATGGTGGCTGTTTTGAGGAAAGTATATGGTGGCTGTTTTGAGGAAGGTAGGTTTGATGCACCGGCGAAAGTTGCGCGGTACTAGAGAGGCTAGCAAAGGTGGAAGGGTGAGAGTGCGTATAATCTATGGACTCAACATTAGTCATAAAGAACTCACATACTTATTGCAAAAGTCTATTAGTTATCGAAGCAAAGTATTAGACGCATGCTCCTAGGGGAGAGGTTGGTAGGAGTTAACCATCGCGCGCTCCCGACCCTCACACAAAGGTTGACAATCATTAAACAAATCATGCTCCGACTTTGTTACATAACGGTTCACCATACGTGCATGCTACGGGAATCACAAACCTTAACACAAGTATTTCTTCCAATTCACAATTACTCACTAGCATGCTCTCATATTACCATCTTCATATCTCAAAACTATATGCAAAGAATCAAACTTCTCATAGTATTCAATGCGCTTAATATGAAAGTTTTTATTATACCCCTCTTGGATGCCCATTATATTAGGACTAAATTCATAACCTAAACCAATTACCATGCTGTTTAAACAGTCTCAAAATAATATAAGTGAGGTACGAGAGTTCAATAATTTCTATAAAATAAAACACCACCGTGCTCTAAAAAGATATAAGTGAAGAACTAGAGCAACATTGCCTACCTCAAAAGATATAAGTGAAGCACATAGAGTATTCTAATAAATTCACGATTAATGCATGTCCCCCTCAAAAGATGTGTGCAGCAAGGATGATTGTGGCAAACTAAAAAGCAAAGACTCATATCATACAAGACGCTCCAAGCAAAACACATATCATGTGGTGAATAAAAATATAGCCTCAAGTAAATTTACCGATGGATTGAAGACGAAAGAGGGGATGCCTTCCGGGGCATCCCCAAGCTTAGGATTTTTGGTATCCTTGAATATGGCTTGGGGTGCCTTGGGCATCCCCAAGCTTAGGCTCTTGCCACTCCTTATTCCATAGTCCATCAAATCATTACCGAAAACTTGAAAACTTCACAACACAAAACTCAACAGAAAACTCATGAGATCCGTTAGTATAAGAAAAATAAATTACCACTTTTGGTACTGTTGTGAACTCATTCTTTATTTATATTGGTGTAATATCTACAGTATTCCAACTTCTCCGTGGTTCATACCCCCCGATACAACCCATAGATACATAAAAATAAGCAAACAACACAAAGAAAACAGAATCTGTCTAAAACAGAACAGTCTGTAGCAATCTATAGACTTCGAATACTTATGTAACTCCAAAAATTCTGAAAAATTAGGAAAATCAGGGAAATTTGTATATCAATCTTGTGTAAAATTTCAGATCAAAAGCACGTTCCAGTGAATTTACAAAATTCCTGGACTGAGAGCAAAAGTTTCTGTTTTTCAGCAAAATCAAATCACAAACACCGTAGACCATCCCAAAGGTCTTACTTGGCTCAAACTCTAATTTAAACAAGAAAACACAATTACTACAGAGGTAATAATGTGTAAAACACTCAAAAACAGAAGCAAAAACAAAAGCATAGAAATAAAATTGGGTTGCCTCCCAACAAGCGCTATTGTTTAACGCCCCTAGCTAGGCATAATGCAATAGATCTAGGTATTGTCATCTTTGGTATGCAATCCATAAGTAGCTCTCATAATAGATTCATAAGGTAATTTTATTTTCTTTCTAGGAAAGTGCTCCATGCCTTTCCTTAATGGAAATTGGAATCTAATATTTCCTTCCTTCATATCAATAATTGCACCAATAGTTCTAAGGAAAGGTCTACCAAGAATAATAGGACATGTAGGATTGCAATCTATATCAAGAACAATGAAATCTACGGGCACATAATTCCTATTTGCAACAATAAGAACATCATTAATCCTTCCCATAGGTTTCTTAATGGTGGAATCCGCTAGATGCAAATTTAAAGAGCAATCATCAAATTCACGGAAACCTAGCACATCACATAAAGTTTTTGGAATCGTGGAAACGCTAGTACCCAAATCACACAAAGCATGGCACTCATAATCTTTAATTTTAATCTTAATAGTAGGTTTCCACTCATCATTAAGCTTTCTAGGTATACAAACTTCCAACTCAAGTTTTTCTTCAAAAGATTTCATCATAGCATCCACGATATGTTTAGTAAAAGCTTTATTTTGATTATAAGCATGCGGAGAATTCAACATGGATTGCAACAAGGAAACACAATCAATCAAAGAACAACTATCATAATTAAAGTCCTTGAAATCCAAAAGAGTGGGTTCATTGCTATTTAAAGTTTTGACCTCTTCAATCCCACTTTTATCAATCTTAGCATTAAGATCTATAAACTCCAAATCATTGGGACGCCTTTTAACTAAAGTTGACTTATCTCCAGTCCCATCTTTATCAAGATTTACATTAGAAAACAAAGAATCAATAGGAGTCACATCAATCACTTTAAGATCTTCATCATTATTTAAAGATTCTGGCTTCGCGGCCATTTTATTGACTAAGGTAGCTTGTTTATCAGAAATTTGGCCTACTAAATTTTCAAGGTGAGCAAACTGAGATTTCAACCCACAAAATTCTTTAGTCATATCATCAAGTTCTTTATTCATGTATTCCAGCATAAACCTCTGTTCTTTAAGCTCGTTCCTAAAGAAGCTATTATGGTCAAATTAGAGCGACATGAAGCCCTTAGCATTATTCTCAATATCTTCCAGCTTCCTCAGATAAGGATCAAAACTTTTGGGTTGAGCCATGGAAACGAGCAAACAAAAAGCAAACGAAAAGACGAACGGAAGAAGGACGAATAAAAAGACAAATCTTTTTGGTTTTTTTTCTTCTGAAAATCGTTTTAGAAGTGGGGAAGAGGAAAACGAGAGGCAAATGGCAAATAATGTAAATGCAAGAGATGAGTTTCTGATGGGTACTTGGTAGGCTTGATGTAGATCTCCCTGGCAACGGCGCCAAAAATCCTTCTTGCTACTTCTTGAGCATGCGTTGGTTTTCCCTTGAAGAGGAAAGGGTGATGCAGCAAAGTAGATAAGTATTTCCCTCAGTTGTTGAGAACCAAGGTATCAATCCAGTAGGAGATACAAGCAAGTCCCCAATAGATGTACCTACACAAATAATCAAACACTTGCACCCAACGCTATAAAGGGGTTGTCAATCCCTTCACGGTTACTTGCAAGGATGAGATCTGATAGAGATAGATATAAAAGATTGCTAGAACGTAAAGTAAAACAAAAGTAAAAATAATGCAGTGAGGTATTTTTGGTATTTTTGGTTTATAGATCTGAAAATATAATATGGAAAATAGACCCGGGGGCCATAGGTTTCACTAGAGGCTTATCTCATGAAGGAAAATAATACGGTGGGTGAACAAATTACTGTCGAGCAATTGATAGAAAAGCGAATAATTATGACGATATCCAAGGCAATGCTTATGCATATAGGCATAACGTCTGTGTCAAGTAGACCGAAACGATTCTGCATCTACTACTATTACTCCACACATCGACCGACTCCTGCCTGCATCTAGAGTATTAAGTTCATGAAGAACAGAGTAACGCATTAGGTAAGATGACATGATGTAGAGGGATAAACTCAAGCAATATGATGAAAACCCCATCTTTTTATCCTTGATGGCAACAATACAAATACGTGCCTCGCTACCCCTACTTTGTCACTGGGTGAGGACACCGCAAGATTGAACCCAAAACTAAGCACTTCTCCCATTACAAGAATTACCAATCTAGTTGGCCAAACCAAACCAATAACTCGAAGAGACTTGCAAAGATATGAAATCATGCATATAAGAATTCAGAGAAGATTCAAATAATATTCATAGATAAGTTGATCATAAACCCACAATTCATCGGATCTCGACAAACACACCGCAAAAAAGTATTACATCGGATAGATCTCCATGAAGATCATGAAGAACATGGTATTGAAGAACAAAGAGAGAGAAGAAGCCATCTAGCTACTAGCTATGGACCCAAAGGTCTGTGGTAAACTACTCACGCATCATCGGAGGGGCAATGGAGTTGATGTAGATGCCCTCCGTGATTGAATCCCCCTCCGGCAGATTACCGAAAAAGGCTCCAAGATTGGATCTCACGGGAACAGAGGCTTCCGGCGGCGGAAAAGTATTTTCGTGGCTCTTTTTAGTATCCAGGTAATATTTGGGAATTTATAGGCCGAAGAATAGGGTTAGGAGGGCTGCCGTGGGGCCACAAGCCAGGGGGCGCCCTCCCCCCCTAGGGCGCGCCCTGGTGGCTTGTGACGCCATGGCAGGTCTCCTGCCTTCATCTCCAAGTCTGCTGGGTTTCTTCTGGTCCAAGAAAAATCATTCCGAAGATTTTATTCCGTTTGGACTCCGTTTAATATTCCTTATCTGCAATACTCAAAAACAAGGAAAAAAAAGAAACTGGCACTAGGCTCTAGATTAATAGGTTAGTCCCAAAAATAATATAAAATAGCATATTAATGCATATAAAACATCCAAAACAGATAATATAATAGCATGGAACCATCAAAAATTATAGATACGTTGGAGACGTATCAGGCCCTGAGATACCTCTCCGTCACACGGAGTAACAAATCCCAGTCTTGATCCATGCCCACTCAACAGACACACTCAGAGATACCTGTAGAGCATCTTTATAGTCACCCAATTACGTTGCAACGTTTGATACACACAAGGTATTCCTCCGGTGTCAGTGAGTTGCATGATCTCATGGTCATAGAAACAGATACTTGACATGCAGAAAACTATAGCAATAAACTGACACGATCATATGCTACGTTCATAGTTTGGGTCTTGTCCATCACATCATTCTCCTAATGATGTGATCCCGTTATCAAATGACATCTCATGTCTATGGCTAGGGAACCTTGACCATCTTTGATCAATGAGCTAGTCTACTAGAGGCATACTAGGGAAACAGTGTTGTCTATATATCCACACATGTATTTGTGTTTCCAATCAATACAATTATAGCATGGATAATAAACATTTATCATGAACAAGGAAATATAATAATAATCCACTTTATTATTGCCTCTAGGGCATATTTCCAACACCACCCTGGGGCAACTCGGGTGATTTCTATCAAGCCACTGTACACTAGCTCATCTGGTCATGTCCTGAGAACGAGATATGCGGCTCCTATCGGGTTCGTCGACACGCCGGGCGGCCTTGCTGGATTTGTTTCACCTTTCTCAAACGTCTTGTGCACGGGATTCCGAGGATACTTTGGGCTATCTCGAGGTTGAGATTTTCCACCGGAATTCTGAGGATACTACGGGCAATCCCGTAGTTGAGGTTTTCCACACAGCGTGTGGTTAGTTTGTGATGAATGAGTTGGAGCACCCCTGCAGGATTAAATCTTTTTGAGAAGCCGTGCCTGTGGTTATGTGGCAACTTGGAAATTTGTTTAACATCCGTTCATAGAAAAATGAAAGTAAACTCAAATAAAATACATCAACTGTGTGCGTAACCGTGACTGTCCCTTCTCGTGAATTCTGATCCGAGAGAGAACATGGTGGGGTTATGTTTGACCATAAGTAGGTGTTCAGGATCACTTCTTGATCATAACTAGTTCACGTCCGTTTATGCGTAGATCACTCTTCTTATTCTTGCACTCGTAAGTTAGCCACTCAAATAAATGCTTAGTGCCTGCTGCAGCCTCACCACTTAACCATAACTCACCCATTAAGCTTTGCTAGTCTTGATACCCTTGGAAATGAGATTGTTGAGTCCCTGTGGCTCACAGATTACTATAACAACAGTTTCACGTACAGGTAATGCGATGCTTTGACGTGAGAGCGATGCTTGTTTGATTTGGAGTTCTTCTTCTTCATCATCGATCTAGGATGGGTTCCAGGCCGGCAGCCTGGGATAGCAAGGATGGATGTCTCTTTTATCGTTTGATTTCGTCCGTAGTCGGACCCTGCTCTTCTGTATGGTGATTGAATGTATTGATGTATTGATGTGATCATGAATTAGCTTGTGGCGGGTGTAAGCCAATTCCATATACTCATCTCCTCTTTACATCTACTTGTAACGATATCCATTCTTGCGAAACGACAAGATGCGGTTCTATCCCTATCGAGGCCCTCAAGCCAAAATAAGGATAGGACCGCATCTTGGGCGTTACAAGTTGGTATCAGAGCCTGTACCGACCTAGGAGCCCCCTTGATTGATCGAACTTGGCCGAGTCAAGTCTAGAAAAAAAAACTATTTTGAGTCTAGTTATATATTAGAGAGTAGGATTCTTTTTACTCCTCTTCTATGCTCTGGTGAGGAATCCTGACGTAGGAATTTTAATTCTACCCCTCTTCTCACTCAAATTTTTTTTAGGATCACGCGGGTATTTTGAAACCTTTATGATGTCGATGTGATGGAATTCTGTACTTGGTGCCTCCTATTTCCGAGGAGTAGATCTCCAAGGGGTTCTTGACACATCATTATCATTCAGTTTCCCCAGTATCTCGGGATGCGGATGTTCGAAATTGCTTCAATACTATTCGTGGTGCGAAGAGTGTGGCGGCACCCGGTACTGGGGAGCAGGATCACATGTACTGCCATGTTTAGTATCGTTGTGATTACGAGGGTCTGAGGTAGATGAATTTCTGAGGCCTCTGGTTATGTGTTGACGGATGTGATACATTGGAGAGTAGTATTACTGCTAGGAGTTGAGCGATGGATTTTACTCCATGTATCCGTGGACCCGATTGCATAGCCAAAGATTTCGGAAGTTCTTAGGTGGGAATTCAAGTCGTTATCTAGGTTTATCTTCCAATAGATGATGATGTGAGGTTGGGGTTCGACATCTAGTGGTTCGCTTGTTGACGGTCTTTCTTATAGCGATTCTCGTTGTGTCTTAAAGAATCCTTGTAGCTTTCTACGATTCGGGGACGCTTCGTATGTCGTGTGCACTGCCTTGTACATGATGGCTACTGTATGATCGAGCCCGTGTGAGCCTTACCACAAAAATATCGAGCTAAATCTCTGTCATATATTTGTTTCCGACTTAATTTACAAGCTTCGTCCTTTGTTTTGTTGGAGTATGGTAATTCGAGTTGCTTTGACGTCAAGTGGTGATTTCATATCTTTCCTAAGTTGTGTTCTCATAATTCTATGGGAATGCTAATCCTTTGGCTCAATCAAATTGTCATGTCAATTATTTTCCATCCGGAGTTCTTCTCTTCAAGTAATTCAATCCTCTCCAGTATTTGCAAGATCTATCCTCGTATTTCTTTCCGGAGTTCATCTCACCCGTCCTAAGTTTTCTTTGTTTTCCCCCACCCTCCCGCCCTTTTTCTTCAATGATTAAATTATTATCCAAGTGCCTTTCCTTTCATTGATGCTTATGCTATCTTTTCTTTCGTATTGTTTCCGGTGATTCAGGTGAAGATGCTCAGGAGCTTCAAGTTCATCGTTATTCGTTCTTGTTTTCTTCCCCAGTGGATTCAATTCAACCTCTCGGTGTTTGTCATATCCTTTTCATTCACTAAATATTTTCCCATGTTGGAAATTCTTAGACAAGCCTCTCTTTTCTATTCATCTCTCTCTATTCTTATCCGGAGTTTTCAGATATGTCAAAAGATTTGTGTTTCCTTTCAAAGTCCTTTCAAATTATTTCGAGTTCTCAACCTCATCAAGTTTTAATTTGTACCGGTGCAATCTCTCTTTCTAAGCAATCTTTTTACCGGTGTTATACTTGAGTGGGCCCATAACCCACAGGTTTTCCCCTGGATCTTACGTGGCTCTTCTAATCTTTTCCGGAGATGTCCTCAAGCTATTTTAAATATGACGTAAGTATGGATTTCATCAGTCATATTCCTTCTCGAAGATCGCTTCTAAATCATTTTCATCATTGGCTCAACCTTTCCTTATTCATTATATCGGAGTGTCTCGATAATTCATGGTGTGGTTTCTCGTCATCATTCTTAGCGTTGAAGACCGAAGAAGAGTTTCTCTTAAATCTTATCCGTTTTCGTGATGACTCATGTTTCAGCTTGTTGTTATCCTCTCAAATTGTTTTCGATCATGAGAAATTCCTCCCATATCTATCCGGAGCATTTTAGAGTAGTTGTCATTTCTCGATCCTCCGAAGGCCATCATTTCAGAAGATTTCTTTGGTCTCAGCTTTCAGCTTTTGTTTTCAAATTCTTCTCAACTGCTGTATCTTCGTTCGTTATATATTTTCTTTGTTAGTATCTAAATTCTTACCGATGCCTTGTTTAATTTATCTGCTAGACGGATCATGATCTCTTCATTCTCATGTATCTCCATTCGTTCGTATTATCCTCATCCGTCTCAAATTCTTACCGGTGTTCTCATTCAAGACATCTTCAAGTGTGCAATATCTTTCTTCAATCTTTTCAAGAAGAATAAGTAGTATGCCAAATCCGTTGTTGTCATCAATTTAACTTGATGAAGGATAAGCATAACATAATTCTTATTCTTGTTCATCAAGGCGTTTTCAATCCTTTTCCAGAGTTGTTCATGGCATCAAATTTTCGATTCTAAGTTGTTCATCTTTTCTTTTCCGGAGTTCCAAGTTTTTCTCAAGTATCTCGTCGCAAAGCTCCATCTAAATCTTTGCAAGGCTTCAGCTCTTGTTCTTTTCAACCTTCATTTCTTTTCTATCATCCTTTCATTCCGGTGTTCTCCAAGAGGTTCTTCATGGTGGTTCGTCAAGGATTTCTTTCATTTCTCGAAGTGTTCTTCAAGATTCTTGTGGTGGTACCTAAAGTATTCTTATCTTGCATTTCAAAGTGCAATTCATTCTTCCTTGTCTTTTGTGATGGTATTATAGCATTCTTGATTCATAAGGTGTCTTGAAGGAAAATTTTCAGGAATGAGATATTTAAACCCATCATTTTCTTCCTTGGGGTTATCTTGGATTGGATTTTACCTAACGCATTTCCTAAGTATTATTGCTAGTTAAGGTGTTTATCAATGATCCAAGTTTTTCAAGGTATCCTCTTGGTGAAAGAAGTTTTCATCTCATGTTGCTTCCAAGCAATCCTTCTTTTGTTAGTGGCCGGTTGTCACCTCATAAATTTGGGATGTTTTCCATAAGCCCACAACAAGCCTTTTATTTTCGTTGTTGATTTTCCAACAACTCTGCTCAATTCTTCATTCTAAAGGCACTTTCAAATTCAATTGTGGTAGAAGTGGTCATTTTCTTCTCCGTTCTTTTCCTTCCATCGATCTAGCTTCTATTCTTTTGTTCTGGAGGCATTGTGATGTTGCCCTCTTTGATCTATCATCTCGTTTTGTCAAGATCATGTTCTTTCCTTGCTTATCCATTTAACCGGAATGTTGTGCCCTCTTCTCAAGTTCTTGCTATCTTATCAAGTTTTCCTTCTATTTCAACCGAAGTGCTGCCCAAATTTCTTTTGAATTCGTGCTTGTGCCTCATGCCATTCTTCATCTCTTTGCAACCTTCAAGATGCGTTGATTTCACTCATGTGTCAAAGAAGCAATTAAGTTTTACCTCTTCCTTTCCTCTCCCTCTTCCCCTTCTCATTCTAAGATCTCGGGTTGAGATCTCTTGTTAGTGGAGGAGAGTTGTAACAGCCCGAGACCGACGCTCCAGAAGATTCCCCTTTCATTCCGTTGTCGCCGTGTGACTTATTTGGTTGTCGCATTCATCATCGCATCATTCGCATCATCTGCATACCATCGGCACTCCGTTGTCGTCATTTTTTCAAAACTCGCATCCGTTTGTAGTTGCCGGTTCTCTCTGTTCTCGTCGCTGACCGTTTTGAGGCAAACCACACACGCACGCGCCCGCGACATCATTTAAAATATCGTTTTAAAAGTGCATATGAAACATTCTCAAAATGGGTCGAAAGTTGGCGTGCGATCTTATTTTATTGTAGGTGGACTACCTGCCAAATTTTGTCGCATTCGGAGGTTGTTTGATACCCCAACGGCCAACTGTAGCGATATGGTCATCGGTTAATTTGCAAACATTTTCGGTATTTCTAAAACTCTGTCACGGGACGCAAATCTCCCTCTCATCTTAGCCCAAACCCCTCCTACACATCCCACTAGCCCACCTAACCAGCCCCTCCAATCGGAGCCATCGGATCGCGATCGGAGGGTCCGAAAACGAACGAAACCCCCCTAACCCTAACTCTCATGCTATAAAAGGAAGCCTACCCTGCCTAATTTGGAACCCTAGCCGGATGCGCCTCGTTTTCCACGTCAACCGGTGTCCAGCCGCCACTCCCACACCCCCTGTCTCCCTCCTCATCTCTGCAGCCCTGCCAGGCCCAGATCCGGGCCCTGGAAGCCCATCTGGGCCCGAGCCGCCTCCACTCCCGCAGGAGCTCCCCCGTGCGACCGCACGCGCCAGGGAGAGCGTGCCCCCGAGCACCCCATGCCTCGCCTCGCTGCTACCTCGCAGGTGCAGCCGGACCTCGTCGGAGGTCGCCGGAGCAGCCGCCGTCGATGGCCAGGTGGACCCCGAGCGCCGCCCCTCGTCCCCTGTATCTCCTTCCTCCTCCCATCTCTCTCTCATCTTCCCTCTCCCTCTTCTTTGTCCCGCCAGGAGAAGGCCATGGCAGGCCGGCCGAAGCACGCCGCCGCCCGATCCGCCCATTCCCGGCCTCTTGCGCTCCTCCGGCATCCCCATCGCGAACCGCTGGCCAATGCCGTGTCTCAGTGCCATCGTCCTTGTCCCTGTACGAGGAGGACGATAACCATCCTGAGCGAACGCCTGGGCCGACTCACGCGCCAGCCCATGTCAACCCCCAGGCCAAGCCGCGCCAGATCGCTCAAGGCCCAGCTCCACCGTGGGCTGCTGCACCGACCGGCCCAAGTGGCCCTAGGTGAGCGTCCCTGCCTGTCTTTCGCCCGTGAGCGTCATATTATATGTGGCGCTCGCTCTGTGTTCTCTCGATCCAGCAGTTTCGGCCCATCAATGTTTCTTCCTATCCTGCGAATTATCTAATTATCCAGAGAATTCCTGTTATGTAGGAGAAAAACATTTTTCATGCATATCATAACTCACCAACCGTGCATCATATGTAAAAACATTATACGTGAAAAATGTTCAGAATTTTTGTGTAGATTCACAATATTCGACTTTCATCCATGATAAAAATATTTAAACTTGTTGTTTGAATTAATTTGCATATATGCCATGTTAAAATGCTTTATTTCATAACTAAATAACCGTAGCCCCGATTAAAATGTTCCACATATGAAACTTGACTAGAAAAACGTGTAGAATCTCATGGGACACTTTATATTGCTGTTTAACAACTATAAATATGCTTAGGACAGATCTGGACCAAATTCGTAATATGCATATGAGGTCGTTTCGGAAATGCTATATGTTGCTTCCGGCCTCATTTAAAATGCCTAGTTGATGTAGTTGTTCATGCTTCACCTCTTGCCATAAACAACATTTAAAGTGATTGTTTAGTTAAACAACATTATTCACATTTCTCATAATATGGAGAGTTATTATTTTGTTATATATATGTTCTCCTTCTCCATTTAAAATTGCTTTAATTCCATCTTCACCTTATGCCATGACCACCCAAGTTAAACAACATTTAATATTGATGAGTACCTAAACGAGAGTGAACTAAATAATTCGAACGTGGAGTTTCGTCAATATGTAACTCGTTGCATATTGAACTTCACTTAAGTTCTAGTGTTTGATTGTTGCATCTTGCCATGCCTTGCATAATTGATGGACATGCATCATATTTGTTTGTGCATCATGTCGTGAATATGTTGTGGTGTATCGTGTGTTGATTCATTGTTTCCGGATTGCTTCTTCACGATAGAGTCCCGAAAGCGTTTGGTGTGTGAGGATTCGTTCGACTACGTTGGATCGTCTTCTTCATGGATTCGTTCTTCTTCCAAGTGGGATCTCAGGCAAGATGAACATTTCCCTGGATACCACTACAATCATTGCCATGCTAGTTGTCTCGTTTCTATTGCTATGTCTCGCTACCTACCACCTGTTTGTCAAGCCTCCCAAAATGCCATGATAAGCCTCTAACCCTCCACATCCCAGCAAACCATTGTTTGGCTATGTTACCGCTTGCTCAGCCCTTCTTATAGCGTTGCTAGTTGCATGTGCAAGTTGCTTCCATGTGACAACATGGATGTTTTGAGCTATCACAATATTATTGCTATTTAATTTAATGCACATATATACTTGCTAAAAGGTGGAAGGCTTGGCCTTTTGCTCGGTGTTTTGTTCCACTTTTGCCGCCCTAGTTACTTGTGTACCGGTGTTATGTTCCATATAGAGCGCTCCTAACATGCTTGGGGTTGTTATGGGGACCCCCTTGACTTTCGTTTTGGGATAAAACTCTTCTGGCAAGGCCCAACATTGGTACTCCATTTGCCTAATAACTAATAAAATTGCATAGGGAGCCGCCGGCACCCGCGGATAATTAATCAACAACCCGGGCCAGTGTTCCTCATGAGTGTTGGTCCAAAATAGAGCACTATGCAGGGCCACCCCGGGGCAACTCGGGTGATTTCTATAAGGCCACTATACACTAGCTCATCTGGTCATGTCCTGAGAACAAGATACGCGGCTCCTATCGGGTTCGTCGACACGCCGGGCGGCCTTGCTGGATTTGTTTTACCTTTCTCGAATGTCGTGTGCACGGGATTCCGAGGATACTTTGGGCTATCTCGAGGTTGAGGTTTTCCACCGGAATTCTGAGGATACTATGGGCAATCCCGTGGTTGACGTTTTCCATGCAGTGTGTGGTTAGTTTGTGATGGATGGGTTGGAGCACCCCTGTAGGGTTAAATCTTTTCGAGAAGCCGTGCCCGCGGTTATGTGGCAACTTGGAATTTTTTTTAACATCCGGTCATAGAAAACTTAAAGTAAACTCAAATAAAATAAACCAACCATGTGCGTAACCGTGACTGTCTCTTCTCGTGAATTCTGATCTGAGAGAGAACACGGTGGGGTTATGTTTGACCGTAAGTAGGTGTTCAGGATCACTTCTTGATCATAACTAGTTCACGTCCGTTTATGCGTAGATCACTCTTCTTATTCTTGCACGCGTAAGTTAGCCACTCAAATAAATTCTTAGTGCTTGCTGCAGCCTCACCACTTAACCATACCTCACCCATTAAGCTTTGCTAGTCTTGATACCCTTGGAAATGAGATTGTTGAGTCCCTGTGGCTCACAGATTACTACAACAACAATTGCAGGTACAGGTAATGCAATGCTTTGACGTGAGAGCGATGCTTGTTTGATTTGGAGTTCTTCTTCTTCTTCGTCGATCTAGGATGGGTTCCAGGACGGCAGCCTGGGATAGCAAGGATAGATGTCGCTTTTATCGTTTGATTTTGTTCATAGTCAGACCCAGCTCTTCTGATGGTGATTGAATGTATTGATGTATTGATGTGATCATGAATTAGCTTGTGGCGGGTGTAAGCTAATTCCATATACTCATCTCCTCTTTACATGTACTTGTAACGATATCCATTCTTGCGAAAAGACGAGATGCTCTTCTATCCCTATCGAGGCCCTCGAGCCAAAATAAGGATAGGACCGCATCTTGGGCGTTACACTTGATGCTTGCTATGCTTGTGGCCATGATGCCAATATGAATTTTGCTTATGAAGATGAACTTGCTATAGTTCCATATGTTAAGCATGAAATTGTTGCTATTGCACCCACACACGATAGTCCTATTATCTTTTTGAATTCTCCCAACTACACTATATCGGAGAAGTTTGCACTTATTAAGTATTATATTGATGGGTTGCGTTTTACAATCACACATGATGATTTTGATGAATATAATATGCATGTGATTGCTTCTCCAACTTGCAATTATTATGAGAGAAGAACCAAATCTTCACCTCTCTATGTTTCCAATACTATAAATTGCAAGAAACTACTTATGCTATGTATTGGCCTTTACTTGATGTGCATGAATTGTTCTTGTATGACATGCCAATGCATAGGAAGAGAGTTAGACTTCGTTGTTATATTCTACATATCACTTTGTGCTCATTACTTAATTACAAATCATTGTTAATTAAAATTGGCTTTGATATACCTTGGGATCCGGGTGGATCAGTTACTTGAGCACTTTATGCCTAGCTTAATGGCTTTAAAGAAAGAACTTTGAGGGAGACAAACCATAAGTTTTAGAGAGTCATTTATTTCTGTTGAGTGCTTTTAAATAATTAAAAACAAAAATAAAATAAAGTGGGGAACTTAAAACCTTTTCAAAAAGAGAAGTGAAAGTGAAAAAGATGAGCACCGTTGAAGTGGGGGACGTCCTTGTACTTTTGTTCATGCCCATGGAAACTTTGTGAATCTTGATTACAGCAACTTTTCAACAAAAATAATTATCCCCTTGTACAAATCCATTGTATTATAAAAATAATGTGCCAATAATTGCCTTTAGGATGTTTGAATTGCTTGTTTGATATGTGTTGTGTAAAAACAGAAACTTTTGTTGTAGTGTTTGAATTTTCAAATTTTACTAGAGCGTCCAAACATTCTGAAATTTTTACACAGTACTGTTATACAAATTCTTTATTACTTCCTAATTTGTAGAATTTTTTGAGTTACAGAAGTATACGTTCCATCTGCATCTTTATAGACTGTCCTATTTTTCACAGATTGTTGTTATAGTTGCTTTGCATGCTTATGTTTGAATTCTTGTTGAGCCCCAATAACTTGGGAGCCATAGAATTGTGATAGCATACAGTGGGTAATGTTATATTATAATTATGCAAATGTTATGGCAGGACATGATGAGATTTGATGATTATGTACTAACGTTTCTAATGAAAGTTCTGTCAAGTTTTGTGTGGATGAAGTGTTCGAAGATCGAGGAGGTATCGATATGAGAAGAATAAGGAGAGACAAGACTTCAAACTTGGGGATGCCCAAGGCACCCCAAGTAAATATTCAAGGAGACTCAAGTGTCTAAGCTTGGGGATGCCCCGAAAGGCATCCCATCTTTCTTCTTCAACAACTATCGGTATGTTTCGGTTTTTGTTCTGTTCACATGATATGCGTAAATTCTTGGAGCGTCGTGTGCCTTTTATTTTCCTTTTAGCAATGCACCATGCTGGTTTGGGAAAGTCCGTGGTTGATTTTATAGAATGCTCTTTGCACTTCACTTATATATTTTGAGTATGGCTTTATAGAATGCTTCTTGTGCTTCACTTATATCATTTGAAGTTGGATGACTGTTTCTCTGCATATAGAAAACCGTTATTTGTAGAATGCTCTTTTGCTTCACTTATATTTATTAGAGCATGTCTAGGTATTTTGTAGAAATAAATTAAACTCTCATGCTTCACTTATACCTATTTAGAGAGTCAACGAGAATTGGTCGTTTACATAGTTGGTCATAAAATCCTACATAAAACTTGTAGATTACTGAATATGATATGTTTGATTCCCTATAATAGTTTTGCGACATTAAGATAGTAATATGTGGGTGCACTAGTGGATGACTGTGGATTAGTAAGAATATTGATGTTAAGGTTTGTGATTCCTGAGGCATGCACGTATAGTCTCTAGTTATGCGATGAAGATTGGAGCATAATTTATCCTTGATTGAAATCCCTTGTGTTGTTGAATCGGGGGCGCACGATGGTTAACTCCTCCCAACCTCCTCCCTAGGAGCATGCGAGCAGTACTTTGATTTGCGATAAAACTAATAAAACTTTGCAATAAGTATATGAGTTCTTTATGACTAATGTGAATCCATGGACATACGCAATCTCACCACCTCATATTTGCTAGCCTCTTCAGTACCGTGCCTTGCCCATTCTCACCTCGAGGATCGGCGCAAATCTTGCCGGTGCATCCAAACCTCGTGACATGATATGCTCTGTTGCACATAAGCCTCATTATATCTTCCTCAAAACAGCCACCATACCTACCTATCATGGCATTTCCATAGCCATTCCGAGATATCTTGCCATGCAACTTCCACCGTCACTTCATATGACTTGTATTTCCATTGTCATATTGCTTTGCATGATCGTAAGATAGCTAGCATGATATTTACATGGCTTGTCCGTTTTTTGATATCTTTTGCTACGCTAGATCATTGCACATCCTGGTACACTGCCAGAGGCAATCATATAGAGTCATATCATCCTATCAGTTTTTCATATCGAGTTGTAAGTAAATACAAGTGTGATGATCATCATTATTAGAGCATTGTCCCAGTGAGGAAAGGATGATGGAGACTATGATTCCCCCACAAGTCGGGATGAGACTCCGGACAAAAAAATGAAAAATGGGGGAGGCCAAATGAGCCCACCACAAAAAAAGAGAAATGGGGGAGGCGCAAAAAAAAGAGCCCACCATGAAAAAATGAGAGAAAAAGAGAGAAGGGACTTTGCTACTATCCTTTACCACACTTGTGCCTCAAAGTGGCACCATGTTCTTCATATAGAGAGTATCTTATTTTGTCACTTCCATATGCTAGTGGGAATTTTTCATTATAGAACTTGGCTTGTATATTCCGATGACGGGCGTCCTCAAATTCCCGAGGTCTTCATGAGCAAGCAAGTTGGATGCACACCCACATAGCTTCTGTCGAGCTTCCATACACTTATAGCTATAGTGCATCCGTTGCATGGCAGTCCCTACTCCTCGCATTGATATCTATTGATGGGCATCTCCATAGCCCGTTGATACGCCGAACTGATTCGAGACTTTCTTCTCCACTTTCAACCCTTTTGATATCTACCACCATATTCTATTCCACCCTTATGCTATGTCCATGGTTCACGCTCATCTATTGCGTGAAGAATAAAAAGTTGATGCACATTGAAAAAGTACAATCCAATTGCTTGGTTTCACACTGGGGTGCTTATGATTTATACTTTATGCTAGGAAGACCAAGCATGACAGGCTATATTATTTTGTAGGGATAACATTCTTTGGCATTGTTATTTTGAAAGGACATGATTGTTTGCTAGTAAACCTGAGTATGGATGTCTTTTTGTCAGACCGTTGCCTTGAATCACTTGTATCTTAATATTCATGCCATGATTAGACATTTGTTCTGGATTATGTTAGGTAGCATTCCACATCAAAAATTATCTTTTTATCATTTACCTACTCAAGGACGAGCAGGAATTAAGCTTGGGGATGCTAATACGTCTCTGTTGTATCTATAATTTTTGATTGCTTCATGCCTATATTCTACAACTTTCATATACTTTTGGCAACATTCCATATTATTTTTGGGAATAACTTACTTATCCAGTGCCCAGTGTGAGTTCCTGTTTTTTGTGTGTGTTTTTTACAGAAATTCCATATCAAACGAAGTCCAAATGCGATAAAAAATTTACGGAGATTTTTTTTTGAATATATGTGAATTTTGGGAGTCGGAATCAACACAAAACGGTGCCCGAGGGAGGCACACAAGCCAATAGGGCGCGGCCTAGGGGGGCGCGCCCTGATGGCTTGTGCCTCCCCCTTAAGTCAGTTTTGGCTCTCCTTCCGCCGCAAGAAAGATATTTTCGCGATAAAAATCCTCTCAAAATTTCAGCCCGATCGGAGTTACGAATCTCCGGATATTTAAGAAACGGTCAAGGGGTCCGAAAATAGTCGCGAAAAGAGAAGAGAAACAATGAGAGAGATCCAATCTCGGAGGGGCTCCTGCCCTCCGGGAGCCATGGCGGTAATGGACCAGAGGGGAAACCCTCCTCCCACCTAGGTAGGAGGCCAAGGAAGAAGGAGGAGGGGCGCTCTCTCCTCCTCTCTCCCGGTGGCGCCGGAGCGCCGCCGGGGCAACCATCGTGACGGCGTTCTACACCAACAACTTCGCAGCCGTCATCACCACCACCATCACCTTCCCTCATCTATCTACAGCGGTCCACTCTCCCGCATCCCGCTGTACCTCCTACTTGAACATGGTGTTTAATGCTATATATTATTATCCAATGATGTGTGGCTATCCTATGATGTTTGAGTAGTTCCTTTTTGTCCTATGGGTTGATTGATGATCTTGATTGGTTTGAGTTGTGTGGTTTCATTTGGTGTTGTCCTAAGGTGCTTTCCGTGAGGCGCACACGTGAAATATTCACACTGGAGGGTGTTGCAATATGTTCATGATTTGCTGATAGTGGGTGGCTAGAGTGACAGAAGCTTACACCCGAGTAAGGGGATTTTGCGTATGGGAGTAAAGAGGACTTGATGTTTAATGCTATGGTTGGGTTTACCTTAATGATCTTTAGTAGTTGCGGATGCTTGCTAGAGTGCCAATCATAAATGCATATGATCCAAGTACGGAAAGTATGTTAGCGTATGCCTCTCCCTCATATAAAACTGCAATAATGATTACCGATCTTGTTATCCATTGCCTAGGACAATCTCGAAAATCCTATCACCACTTTTCCACACTCGCTATATTTACTTTATTGTTATTTTATTAAAAAAGCACCTAACTTTTATTTCTAGGTTCTTTATTACCTTGCAAAACTATCCATTACATCTACAAAGTACTTCTAGTTTTATTCCCGCAAAGTAGTTTCATACTTGTTGTAGGTAAAGTAAGCGTTAGCGTGGGTAGAATTGTATCGGTGGTCGATAGAACTTTAGAGAATATTAATTCTACCTTTAGCTCCTCGTTGGGTTCGACACTCTTACTTATCAAAAAAGGCTACAAACGATCCCCTACACTTGTGGGTTATCAGACACCTAACCAATCTAGTAGACACCACTCTCCAAAAGGTAATAGACGGTGTATAGATGATGAACTCCTTGCTCTTGTGCTTCAAAAGATAGTCTCCTCAACACTCAATCACTCTCTCTCATGATTTGGCTTGGTGGAAGAAGGTGATTGGGTGAAAATCAACTTGGGGAGGCTAGAAATCAAGATTCATATGGTTGGAGTGGAAGATCTTGATCTCAACACATGACTAGGTGGTTCTCTCTCAGAAAATGAATGGTGGAAATGTTGGCTTGTTCTGAGTGCTCTCTCTATGAATGAGAGGGGGTGGAGGGGTATAAATAGCCTTCTCCAAAAATTCAACTATTACAACATTATTGCCCAACTCGGTGGAACCGAAGTAAAAACTCGGTTACACCGACTAGTGCAAAAGGTTGCAACTTTCGGGTTCTCGGTGAGACCGATAGAAACAACTTGGTGAGACCGATTCGGATGACCTATGGCAGATCCAATTCTCGGTGCCACTGAGATGAAAAACTCGGGAATTCCGAAGTTTAACACTTTGATTAGAGAGTATTGGCACCCACTTTTCGGCTGTATCGAATGTGGTCTCGGTGTTACCGAGATGCTGGGGATTTGGCTATGGGTTCTGTCTTGGCAAACTCGGTGGGGCCGAAATGGAAAATTTGGTGGCACTGATTTTTGGCTTTTTGATTTTTTGACAGAATATTTTTGTGAGAGTTTGGTTGAGGCTTTTGGTGGCAAATCTCTAAGCACTTGAGCAACCAGATCATTATCAATACCTCATCCCCTTTTAATAGTATTGGCTTTTCCTATGGACTAAATTGTGATTTCTCACATAAAAGAAAATGTAGAGTGTTGAAGCTTGAAGCTCTTGCCAATTCCATTCCTTTCCATCTTAGGGATCCTTCTCACAATTTCCAGTCATTCCTCTCTTTGGACTTCATCTGAAATAAACTAGATAAAATTGCTAATCCAAGAGACAATGTATGTTGTCATTAATTATCAAAACCTCCAAGGGAGCATATGTGCTTTCAATCTTCCCCTTTTTGGTAATTGATGACAACATACAATCAAAGCTTCAAATTAAAATGTGCAGTAGTATATGATAGCTTTGTGAACCATATGACTAAAGCAAGCTCTCCCTAAAAGTGTGCAATTCCTTTTAAGGAACAGTTGCTTTTGTAATGCATGAACACACACATGGTAGAGAAGATATGACAAGTCATATGTACCTTGTCTATATGCATCAAACATATATGTGAATGAAGTATGTTCATTTTCATGACTCGCTCTTGCAAACAATATGTGCAGGAAGCAAGAGATTGTCTTGAACAGGAAGGAGATGCATATACTTACCTTGAAATACTGGAGCATTCTAACTAGAGAAACATATTTGAGAAAACAAGGTTAGATAACACAAGAATGTTCCTTTCATACAAATGCAAGAGATTTCAAATGTACCAAGAAATGGAAGACATGTAGGAAATAGTGTTCTCTTAAGATTGACATGTCTCCAAGAGTGTTTCGAACATTCTCCCCTGAGTATGTATTTTCTTTCTTGCTCTCCCCCTGAATCTTAGCATGTAGATATTGGGAGAAGGTAGGGTAAGACAAGTCTAACACACATAGTCAGTAAAAACTAAATCACATAGTCTCTCTCCTTTAAGATAGTCTTCATTTGGTCTCTCCCCCTAATGTTTCACCCCCTTTGGATATTGGATAAGCTATAAGCTTTGATATTTCTCCCTTTTTGGCATCAATTTCCAAGAAGCGTCAGAGGGTCATAGAGAACTATCTTGAAGAATGTTTAAGGTTTGGCAAGAAAAATCTGGTGAAAGAAAATATTGGAGGCTCCGAGATGAATTGAATCGGTAAGACCGAAACTGGCTTTTGAGGCCCAGTGGTATATCGGTGGCACCTAAGTGGTTCTTGTCGGTGGTACCGAAGAAGCACTAGGCAGTGAAAATGCTATGTCGGTGACGCCGATTTCCTTTAGTCGGAGATTCCGAATTGCAAGCAAAAACTTGGCAAATGTATTCTTGGCCATTCTGTCAAACAAATTTTTCAGACAACTTGACTGGATTTGCAAGAAAAATTCAATAAGATCTGCAAGGAATTTTCAATAAGATTTGCAAGGAATTTTCAATAAGATTTGCACGGAATTTTCAACTAGATGAAGATTGATTGCTAGCAAGAAAACATGCAACTAAAAGGTGAACCAATCAAGAAACTTCATCTAGATAATGGTCGGCGACTAGGTCACCTATATTAGAGTGTATTGACTTAGGAGCCAAGCAAGAATACTTGATCATAAGTCATACTCATCGTTAAGCTCAAAATGGGGTTACAATTTTTTGTTTAAACATTTTGATGCTCTCATATCACATAGAATTGGAGCAAAGCTTCTTCAAGGATATGATTACATACCTTTGAGTGATGTTGATGACGAAAGCATGTAGGTGGCTTGTTGTGGATGCTCAAGTGTTGGAGTTTTGAGCTATCTTTCATTCTTTGAAGTAGATCCTCCTACATGGGTTAGTCATGCAAGGAATAACATGAATATATCCAAATGACAAGAGTGAAGTTTTGAATCAAATGTTTGTCAAGGATATAGTTTGTATTGTCTTCTTCCTTCATCACAAAGAATGGTTGTTGATACTTGGTCATGACAAGATTGCTTATAGTTTGAGTTAATGGCAATCTTGTGGAGTGTAATTTGTCCAAGTACCTACAAAAGGGTTAGATGCAATACAAGGGAGCATATGTTTCCAAGATATGAAGTAGCATCATGTCAATAGTATCAAGGAATAGTCATGTAAGCTTTTGATCAACCGGTTTGTCCTCCTTAGTGAGGTCAAGATGTCCACTTGTAGGCATGCGGGTTTTCATACCTTTGCATTCTTGCATGTTGAACTTCTTGAACAAGTCCTTGGTATACTTTGTTTGAGAGAAAAAGGTACCATCTCTCGTTTGCTTGATTTACAAACCAAGGAAGAATTTCAGCTCACACATCATAGACATCTAATATTTCGCGGACATCAACCTTTTAAATTTCTCACGAAAATGTGGGTTAGTAGATCCAAAAATGATATCATCCACATAAATTTTGCACACAAATAATTCACCATTAACTCTTTTAGTGAACAATTTTGTGTCAATGTTACCAATTTCAAAACCCTTTCATATAAGAAACTTCGTTAAGTATTTGTACCAAGCTCGAGGGTCTTGTTTAAGACCATAGAGAGCTTTGCGAAGTTTATAGACATGATTAGGTTTCTTAGGGTTCACAAAGCCGGGAGGTTGTTTAACATAGACTTCCTCCTCAATTTCACAATTTAGAAAAGCACTTTTGATGTCCATTTGGTAAAGTGTGATATCATGATGATTGGCATAAGCAAGAAGAATGCAAATGGATTCAAGTCTAGCAACGGGGGCGTAAGTCTCACCATAGTCCATACCTTCGACTTGAGTGTAGCCTTGAGCCACAAGACGGGCCTTGTTGCAAACTACTAGTCCATCTTCATCTTGCTTGTTGCGAAAACCCCATTTTGTTCCAATGATGTTGTGTTCGTCCTGGACTTGACCTTTTCAACTAGAGTCCAAACTTGATTCCTCTCAAAGTTGTGTAGCTCCTCGTGCATAGCATTCACCCAATCCGGGTCTTCAAGAGATTCTTCCACCTTCATAGACTCAATGGTAGAGATAAATGAGTAATGCTCACAAAAGTTAGCTAAGCGAGTTATAGAGCGAGTGATTCTCCCGTTTCTTATGTCACCAAGAATTTGCTCTACGGGATGATCTTTGTCCACTCTTGCTCGAACTCAGGGTAGCTTTTGCTTGTTGGATGGCAGAGCTTCTTCATCATCGTCATCTTCTTCGTTGTTGTTGAAGGTGTCTTTCCCTTGTGGAGGTGGTGAAGGAGGTTGAGGTGGATCATCTTGATGTACTTCTTCACTCTCTTCATCTTGTCATGTATCGCTTGTGGATGCCTCCATGTTATCTTGTGGTTCACCTTGATGTGAGGTAGGGGCTTCCACTTGAGTTGATGAACTACTTTCCTTCACTTCCATGGGATGAATTTTGCCAATGGACAAGTCTTGGATGGATTCCGAAGGTTCCTTATCTCCTACATCATTTGGCAATTGTTCGACTTGCGAACCATTAGTTTCATCAAACTTCACATCTACCGTCTCTTCAACTTTTCGAGTGAAGTTGTTGTAGACACGGTAAGTGTGAGAGTTCGATCCGTAACCGAGTAGAAAACCTTCATGAGATTTAGGAGCAAATTTAGAGCGACGATGCTTATCAAGAATGTAGCACTTAGAGTCGAATACCAAAAAGTATCAAACTTGGGGTTTGTTACCGGTGATTATCTCGTATGCCATTTTACCGACAAGCTTGTGTCGATAGAGTCAGTTTGTTGCATGACAAGTTGTTTCCACCACTTCCGCCCAAAAGTGTCATGGAGTCTTGTACTCGTCGAGCATCGTCCTAGCCATCTCTATGAGAGTCTAGTTCTTCCTCTCAACAACTCCATTTTGTTGAGGCGTGTACGTAGCCGAGAACTCATGTTAGATGCCTTCTTCGTCAAGAAAGGTATCCACATTTGTGTTCTTGAACTCCGATCCGTTATCGCTCCGAACTTTCTTGATCTTCACTTCAAACTGATTTTGGGACTTCCGAACAAAGTTCTTGAAGATCTTTTGAACCTATGACTTATCATCAAGAAAGAATACCCATGTAAATCTGGAAAAATCATCAACTATAACTAAACCAAAAGAGTTTCCACCGAGGCTCTTATAAGCATTGGGACCGAAAAGATCCATATGAAGCATCTCACGTGGTCTCTTGGTAGTCATGATATTCTTGACAGGATGACTTCCCCCAACTTGTTTTCCCGCTTGACAAGCACTACAAAGTCTATCTTTGTCAAACATAACATATTTAACACCAAGTATGTGATCACCTGTGATGCGTTTTTCTAGATTACGCATGCCAACATGTCCTAGCCTTCTTTGTCATAACCAACCTTTAGAAGATTTTGCAATGAGACAAGTACAAGGTTGGGCTCTCTTAGTGAAATCAACAATGTATAGATCACGTCTATGGAAACCAATAAATACCATGTTATGATTATCTTGACGAAACACTTGTCAATGTACTTTAGTAAATAGCACATTGAAACCGAAGTCGGCAAGTCTAGATATGGAAAGGAGATTATAGCCAAGGGATTCAACGAGCAATACATTTTGAATGGAGATATCATGAGATATGGCCACCTTACCAAGGCCAGGTACCTTACCCTTGGAGTTGTCTCCGAAGGTCACGTACCTGCGCAGTCCATTATTTGGTGTGATATCATGAAACATGTCTCTATCTCCGGTCAAGTGATCGGTGCATCCACTATCAAGAACCCATTCCTTTCCACCGGACATGTAGTCTTTGAAGTTTGCCATGAGACTTAGATTCTTCATAGTATTCTCAAACTAAATGTTGAAATCCTCATCTTCATCATAGTAGCCATGTTCTACATTGTCATCATCAAATGGGATATCCTCGTCACAAGCATCAAGTGAATCGTTAGAATTTTGATCATGACAATATTCAAGGGAATGAATGCGAATGACTTCCAGAATGATATTATTGATGGTCGTAACATCTCCTTTAGCATGCATGAGGTCACGAAGCTCAAAAAGATAGTCATCAAACTTGGGATCACTAGCTTTCATTTTGTGGAATGCAATAGTTTTATGAAGAATTTCATCAAGATTATTTAAAGAGAAATTTGGGTATCTCTTTTTCAAATCTTTCCACAAAGTGTAGGCACAAGTAAAGTTTTGCATGGAACCAAGCACGGAATTAGGTAATCCTCTAATGATGAGATTGACAGTCCTTAGATTACAAAGCATGTCAATTTCTTCCTCGTGAGTAGGATGTAAGGGATCAATGGGAGGCGCATATGGAGTATGAACACACTTTCTCAAATTAAATTCATCAAATATATCAAGCATTTCAAATCTCCAATGAATATAGTACTCCCCATTGAGAATAGGCACTCTACGTCTAATACTCCCAAAACTAGACATATCCATCTTCCTCCAATGATGATAAAACCAAATCAATGGAGACCAAAGATCTGATACCAATTGTGGGATCGAGAAGAGGTGTCTAGAGGGGGTGAGTAGACACTTAACAAGACAAATGATCAATTTTTTGTTCACTTGAAGTTTAGGAAGATTTCAGCACAAGTTAAGTAGCATCCAATGATTCCTACACATGCATATCTAGAGATTGAGCAGTGGAAAGTAAATAGCATGCATTTGTAAGAAACATAAGGGGTGGTAGAGTATAAAGATCAAACTCAATGAAGACTCGAAGATTTTTCCCGTGGTTCCGATAGGTGGTGCTATCGTACGTCCACGTTGATGGAGGCTTCAACCCATGAAGGGTAACAGTTGCGCGAGTCCACGGAGGGCTCCACCCACGAAGAAGCAACCTTGCCTATTCCACCATGGCTTACGTCCACAAAGGACTAGCCTCACTCGGGGTAGATCTTCACGAAGTAGGTGATCTCCTTGCCCACTTCTTGGTTCAACTCCACATGATCCAGAGACTCCCAAGCGACACTTAACCAATCTAGGAGACATCACTCTCCAAAAGGTAATAGGCGGTGTATAGATGATGAACTCCTTGCTCTTGTGCTTCAAATGATAGTCTCATCAACACTCCATCACTCTCTCACAAGATTTGGCTTGGTGGAAGAAGGTGATTAGGTGGAAAGCAACTTGGGTAGGATAGAAATCAAGATTCATACGGTTGAAGTGGAAGATCTTGATCTCAACACATGAGTATGTGGTTCTCTCTTAGAAAATGAATGGTGGAAGTGTTGGCTTGTTCTGAGTGATCTCTCTATGAATGAGAGGGCTGGAGGGGTATTAATAGCCTTCTCCAAAAATCCAACCATTACAACATTATTGCCCAACTCAGTGGAACCGAAGTAAAAACTCGGTTACACCGACTAGTGCCAAAGGTTGCAACTTTCGGGTTCTCGATGAGACCGATAGGAACAACGCGGTGGGACCGGTTTAGGTGACCTAGGGCAGATCCAATTCTCGGTGGCACCAAAATGAAAAACTCAGGAATTCCGAAGTTTAACACTTAGATTACAGAGAGTTGGCACCCACTTTTTGATTGTGACGAATGTGGTCTCGGTGGTACCGAGATGCTAGAGTTTTGGCTCTGTGTTCTGTCTTGGCAAACTCGGTGGGTGAAAGTGCTAGTTATCGACTAGAGGGGGGGTGAATAGGCGATTTTTATGAAAGGCTTCAAAACAGTGAATGTATTCGAATAATGCGGAAGCGAAACAGGATCAGTTAGGGATCTATATCAAGGATTTAAGCAAGGCATGCAATACAATGAAGACATACAAACAAGTTAGGCATCATCATCATACACGCTAAGATGAGTCGAAGACAAACTTAGATAGCATGAAGATAAACAGCAGATATGAATGTCTTCGTGGAATGTCTTCAGTCAAATGTATTCGAGCAGTAGGTTCACAATTCAGTACAGAAAGTAAAGAGTGGAAGATAGAACCAGCAGCTTGACGAAGACACAGGATTTGTTGGACCAGTTCCAGTTGCTGTGACAACTGTACATCTGGTTAGGGAGGCTGAGATTGAACTCAGAAGACCTCGTCTTCACCTTATTCCTCTTGAGCCGAAGTCACTTAGACAACGCCCAATCACTCAGGTAAGTATTCAGGGGAGACTTCCGAAACCCGTCCAAACTTGGTCACCGGGCGATCCACAATGACTCTTGGATTGCTCTAGACCCAGACGCCTAACCGTCTAGAAGATCACAGTCTTCAAGTGTACTAAGTCTTCGGTTCTCTCAGAACAGAACGACTTCGGTGATGCTCAAACACTCTAGCTCTAGGTGTTTAGGTTTATCCTCGCAGGATGTTTCTCTCTCTCAATGTCTTCGAGGTGGGTTGCTCCAAAACGACAACAGCCATATCTCTCTCTGAGCAGCCACCTTCTCATGGTGGAGGGGGTGGGTTATTTATAGCCAACGGGCAACCCGACCTGATATGACCAAGATGACCCTGGGTCAATGGCCAACCGACACATGTCACAACGGTCGGATTTCAAACAGACGCGGCAGCTTTACTAGGGCTACAAGTAAAGCTGACTCAACCAACTCTGGAAGAGATTTGCTCTCATTGTCTTCACTCGAAGACATAGGTTTGGGTTGAGCATCACGTCAGTGTCTGACTTCGATCACGTCGACCCCACTTAACAGTACGGTGGTTCCTATGACTCAGGAAAGAAGAAACAAAACTACCAAAAGACTTTGTCTTTGTGTTTCATTATCTTCTGGCGATTATCTTCGCATACCACCAATGGCTTCGGCCATCATCAATGTCTTCGGACATTTTTAGGGGTAGTCTTCGATGGTTAAACCGAATCTCCAGGGACTTCTATCTGTGTTATCCTGTGAACTCTCACAAACACATTAGTCCCTCAGCCACGTTTGTCTTCAATACTCCAAAACCAAACAAGGGTGGCACTAGATGCACTTACAATCTCCCCCTTTTTTATTATTGATGACAAACTGGTTGAAGTTTTCGAGTGCATATGATAAAACTTTAAGGTAGCGCCAAAGGTACGTTAAACATAAAGTGTGCAGACGTCCATTAGGACTTAAGTTTTACAACCCAAATAGCAAATGTTCAGAAACGAGAGTTGTAAACTTAACAAAAAAACAGCACCCAGCCCATATAGGTAGACCCGTTTGAAGACTATCAAACCAATGCTTCTCCCCCTTTGTCATCGAATGACCAAAAAGGACAAAGACATTGGACACTACGCGTCCCCAGCATGAGTTGAAGACGATGGTGCGGTAGGGTCGACGTTTGTTGGTGCAGGAGAGCTTGGTGCAGTGTCGCGATGCGCAGTTGACGGAGAAGAGACGTCATCAGATTCATCATTGGCAAGACGCGCATTGACGAAGGGGGCTTCAGAGGAGAAGTCACTGTCTTCGAGAGAAGGCGTCCGACGCCATTTCTCAGTGCGAGGTGGCGGAGCACTGAAATGAAAGTGTTGCGTGTAGCCATCTTCACGAAGTTCATCCTTAGGAGCAAGCATGGTCAATGTCCTCCATGCACGGCGGCCTGTCTCATGCGCAACAAAGGCATTCTTGGTTGTGAGATTGCGAATCCTGTTAATGTCATGAACCATAGAAGCCATTTGTCTTCGAGTCCAATCATGAGGACGATATTGCTTCTGAATGAGAAAGACAAGAAGCTCTCTATCTGTCATTGCACGTTCAGTCCTGGTACGAGCTTGGAGAGGCAAAGTGCTTGTTGTGGCTTCAGTGGCAGTTACCCTTGGTTGAGGTTGACGAATAGAGCCAATGAGCCGTGCACGGGATGCATCAGATGTGATGTGAAGACCTTCCTCATCAGCTGTGCCGCTGGTGCCTTGCATCAGAGAATTCTTGCTCTTTGGAGGGTAGATGTCAGTGTGAATGACTTCGACATCAGTAAGATATATTCCATGATTGCGAGCTGATGGCAAGGACCTTGTGTTAGATCTGTACTTGATGAACCTCATGATCCAGGGTGCAAATATCTTGGGGTCAAACAGGGTTATGCCATTGGCAGCCAGATTGCGCAAAAAGAGATCTTGAAGATCAAACCTGATGCCATAGACGATGTTATAGATCAATGTCTTCAGAGCACCTTCAACCTTGCTCAAAGGAGAATGCCCTTTGATCGGCCAAATGGTGTGACGAAGTATGTGATAGATGGTCCTTGGTAGATACTGAAGGTCATTGACGAAGAATGAGGTGGGGAGTTCTGCTTCAGGTGCCAATGGTTCCATCATTGTGAGCATTTCAGTCATGTTTGGCTGGGGCAATTGAAAGATGATGGGTATGTCTTCGTCAGAAGATGCAAGTGGTGTTGCTGGAAAGAAATCTGCAGCATCAATAGTAACATATTCATCGCGAATCATGAAGTGCAACTTCCAAGTCTTCAGATCTTGCCCGAAGCCAGAGATGTGGAGGGTGGCATACAACTATAGAATGAGCTCCTCATTCCAATCTTCATGATCAGTGACGAATGCCAGAAGTCCAACATCTCGAAGACAGTCAAAGCATGGCAATCCCTTCATTGCTTCAAGACTGAGCTTCTTGTGTGGGAAGATTCGGTTCTGGCCATAAAGCACACATGTATAGTATTCCCTTTGAGGGATGCTCCAGAACCTATCAGACTGAATCTTCGGACGGGCATACGGATTGCGGTCGGAGTCGAAGAATGTGTTGTTGAGCCGGAATGACTTGACGCTAAAGATATGAGGACGAGCACGTCCTTGTTGGTGAAGCATGGGCAGCTATGGCATAGGATTCAGAACATTAGGGCGCCTTTGAAGATGATATTCATATTGCGGACCCATCCTTGGTGGAGCTACCATTCTGGGCCATTTGGTAGGGACCATTTGCCCTTCTCTGTTGCGAGCCAACACAATGTTGTCAGCATTGTCGTCGGAAGAGGGCGTCGCGGGAACTAGAGGGCCATCAGGGGATGGGGCATTGGCTTCGCCCACAATGTTTTCAGTTGCATTATCTTTAGGAGCAGGGGCTTCCTTTTCTGGCACATTATGAGCAACATCTGTGATTCGGAGAACTCCATCAGTGGGAGACATGCGGACCTCGTCTTCAGGGATGCTCTGCATCAACGAGATATCCAATCTGGGTCCACGACGAAGCCTTTTGAGAGGCGACGCATGCTCCGTGGGTTCAACTTTTGTGGCCACAAATGGAGACTCAGGTGTTCTGGGCACAGGAGTGGAAAATGCAGATGGTGGAGTACTTGGGATGTTCTCTGGCACTGATGGCCTCAGAGGAGTGCCAATATCAACATATTCACTATCATCAGCAGCATCAGTGTTCAGCATGAGGGTTTCTCCTTCTACATTGGCTTCGTCAGCATGGGCTTCGGAAGCAATGTCTTCAGCTGGGATATCTTCACCAGCTGGAATGTCATCAGCAGTAGGGGTCTCTGTGGGAGCAGACTCGTGTAGTATCACTTGCCTCTCTTGATTCTCAGAGGCAGGAGGGGCCATGGAAATGGGCGCTACTTGCAGTGGCTCTTGTTGAGCAGCTTTGGTGGTAGTTGGAGCAGGTGGGGGTGGAGGAACTTGAGCAGACACAGGGGGCGATATCTTCTTAGTATTCTGCCGCTTCGGAGCTTGGGCTTCAGAAGCAGCAGCCTTGCGCTTCTTGGCTAGAGCTTCAGCTTTCTTTGTCATCTTACTAGTGACAGCTGGGGAAAGCGGAGGTGCGCGAGAGCCAGAGAAGCCAGCTGGAAACTCAATGCCTCGTTGTTCAGACCTTGATGGGGCAGCTTGGCCCGAAGACATTGAAGCCTGTCTGGATCTCTCAATGATCCTTGGGTCAAGAGCAGGTTGGCCAAGAGCCTTCCTCTTCAACATCTCATTGTGTGCTTGAACCATGGTATTAGCCTTTTTCTTGAGGCACACTAGGGCACCTTTGACAGCTTCACATCTCTTCTCAAATACGGCCTTGAGGTCTTTCATCATCAATTGATAGCCTTGGATCTGGTCAGCCTTGAGCTTGTGGATATTGGCCTTGAAGAGGGCTTTCTCATGACGTATCTTTGCCTTGAGTTGAACAGCTTTTTGATCCACAGTTAGCTCCTCATTTACGAGCCCTTGGAATGTGACGCTGAGTCCAATGGGCAGCTGTAAGGCGTCGATGGTGAGGGATGGGTCAGCAAACCACTCGTCAATAAAGTTCTCGAGTATTGCTGGGTCGAAGAGAGGTAAGTCTTCAAGACGTTTAGCTTCCTCTTCGTTTTGCTGGATCAGTCTTGCCAGCGCTTCATCATCAAACTCATCATCGGAGAGCACAATCATATTTGCTGCATCCATCAGTGAGACAGAAGGCTTTGGTCCTCTGGAAGCGACAACCTTGCGTTTCATCCGTCTAACAAGGCGGGCCTCCTCTCTTGTGTCTTCAGAGTCAACAGATGGGGACCTTGAGGCCTGTGAGAGCGTCCCAGCTGCCTTGGAGACTATTGAAGCTTTTGGCTTTGAAGCCTTTGACTTTTTCTTAGGCTTCGGAGTAGGAGCTGGAGGATTCTCTTCATGACCATCCTCAGACTCAGCAGGTTCAGGGCAGCCTCGGATGCTGGATGGATCTGGGTTTTTGGGCATTGGAGGCCTGACCATGCACGGAAAGAAACCAATTCTTCTAGCTTCAGCCTTAGTCTTCGGATGAAGATTTTTATAAATAATATCTGTCCATGGTGCCTTCTCAGCATTCTTCTCAACATATTCATCTGTGACAAACTGATAGTTGAACCATTTCTCCACCCAATATCTTCGAATCCATTGGATTCGAGTTTTGCGTTGTGTATAGTTTTCATCTTCATCAGACTTGTATCGTTCATACAGTTCGGGGGGAGATCCTTGGCAGTGTTCAGACGTCTCTGTCTACCCCCTTTCTTTGGAGCATCATCCCTGGCCATAGTCTTCAAAGGATTCGAGTTGGGCAAAGGCTTCGAAGACTGTTTCAAGTGTGAGCTTGCTCCTGGAGAGTGCAAATGAATCTGCAAGTAGTCTGCAAACGAATTGAGACTATGAGATCCAAGCGATTCTGTTGCGGACAAGTACCTGTGAAAGAGTTAGAGATGCAAGGGAGTGGAAGAGGTCATATGCATTCTTAGAAGATTTTAAAACTAGATATTGCGGTATGAAGACATTGACCTCTTTCACCGAAGACTTTCACTTTTGCACACAGATAGGGTGGTTTCAGATTTGTGCAAGTTCGAGAATTCGCACAAGTGAGAAATCAACCCAGATTTGTAACATAAGCAAAAGTATTGAGCAAATAGAGGTACAAGTGTGAGATCCATTGAAGTGTAGGTGGAAAAACAGATCTCGAAGATATAGGGTAATTTGCAAAGATCAAAAGCGTGGTAAAAATTCAGCTTTTATTTACCATGGTGAAGAACACGATGAACTAGTCGACGAGGCGAAGAAGACAAGCAGTTCAATCTGCCACACCCTAGCTTGGTGGTGGCAGAGACCTACGGCGGCGGCGGACGAAGATGGTCGCGGCTGGCGTGAGTACGTCGACGGAGGAGTTACGGCAGCTAAGCGCTCCTTCTCCGGCGGCGATGAGATCCAGCGACGGCGCTAGGGTTTGCAGCTTGGAGGTGGCGGAGGAAGTGGAAAGTAATAATTGAACTGGGGCACATGTATTTATAAGGGTGAAAACATCCGAACGGTTTGGACCATTATGCCCCAGACTCTTCGGCTCTAGTGGGACACGTGGCGTGCATGCAGCACAACTGACAACCCACTACACGACCGGAAGCGACGGCGCGGGAGATTTGTTGCGATAAAAGCGGTAACGACAAAAAAATGGAATTTTAAGAGGGTGGTTAGATTTGTCTTCCACTGACAAGAACACAGAGAAGACAATCAACACGTGTCAAGTAGAATGCATATGACTGGAGTTGAATAGAGTAAGACGAGGTTAGAACAGACAGGAATAGTGGGTCTGATCACATTGGCCTAGGAAAGTTCGAAGATATAGCTATAGGCTCAATGTTGTAGAGGACAAACTCCTAGGTATATTCAACTTACGATATATGCAAATTCAAATTATTTCAAAGACAAACACAATTTTCGAAGACATGAAAAATACGAAGATAAAAGCAATGTCTTCGAATTTGGTGGTGGCGTTACCCACCGTATAAGAATGTTTGACTCAGACACGGCGCACAATTATCGTGGCGCTCTGAAGTCATATTCTTCGTTAATGTATTCACACTTAGAGCGTAAGTCTTCATGAGATTGAAGACATACAGTACTTCGTGTGTTGTGCATCAAAATTCGTCAATCATGCATAAGCGTTAGGATGTATTCCCATTCAAAGGACATTTGAGGATTCTAAGATATTTAGCTCACACCGCAACTTGCAAAATCTCTTCTCATCCAAAGGCTTCATGAAGATATCCGCCAACTGATCTTCAGTGTCAGCTTGCTTGATGTTGATGTCGCCCTTCATCACATGATCCCGAAGAAAATGATGTCGAATCTGTATATGCTTCGTCTTCGAATGTTGTACTGGGTTGTAGGAGATCTTGATTGCACTCTCATTGTCGCAGTAGAGAGGTACATGCTTCAGGTTGATGCCGTGGTCCTTGAGAGTCTGCTTCATCCAGAGAAGCTGAGTGCAGCAGGCGCCAGCAGCAATGTATTCGGCTTCGGCAGTGGAGAGTGATACACAGTTCTGCTTCTTCGAAGACCAACATACAAGAGATCGTCCCAGAAAGTGACAATTGCGTGATGTAGACTTGCGGTCAACTCTGTCGCCAGCGAAGTCAGAATCTGAATAGCCAATGAGCTCAAACTTCGAACCCTTTGGATACCATAATCCTAGTGTTGGGGTGTGAGCCAAATATCTAAGTATTCGCTTCACCGCTAGGTGATGCGACTCCTTTGGTGCCGCTTGAAATCGGGCGCACATGCAAACGCTAAGCATAATATCTGGCATAGATGCACATAGGTACAATAAAGAGCCAATCATGGAGCGATGTACCTTCTGATCGAAATCTTTACCATTTTCTTCAGTGCAGAGGTGACCATTGGTTGGCATAGGCGTCTTGTAACCTTTGGCTTCATTCATGCCAAATTTCTTGAGGCAATCCTTAAGGTATTTCTCCCGAGATATGAAGATGCCATTGGGTTGTTGTCGAATCTGAAGCCCTAGGAAGAATTTCAGTTCTACCATCATCGACATTTGGTATTTCTCTTGCATCATAAAAGCAAACTCATCACTGTATCGATTGTTAGTACAGCCGAAGATAATATCATCCACATAGATTTGGCATACAAACAGTTCATCATCATAGGATTTAGTAAAGAGAGTGGGATCGAGTGAACCAGGTTTGAAGCCTTTCTTCTTGAGGAACTCCTTGAGTGTGTCATACCAAGCTCTTGGGGCTTGCTTGAGGCCATAAAGTGCCTTGTTGAGCTTGTAGACTTTGTCAGGATGCTTTGGGTCTTCAAACCCTGGTGGTTGAGCAACATATACTTCTTCCTCGATCTTACCATTGAGGAATGCACTTTTGACATCCATTTGATACAAGCATATGTCATGATGGTTAGCATAGGCAAGCAATATGCGAATAGCTTCGAGTCTAGCAACAGGAGCAAATGTTTCACCGAAGTCAATACCCTCGACTTGTGTATAACCTTGGGCCACAAGTCGAGCCTTGTTTCGGACGACTTGGCCAGACTCATATTGCTTGTTGCGGAAGATCCACTTCGTGCCGATGATGTTGTGCTTCCTTGGATCAGGGCGCTTCACGAGCTCCCACACATTGTTGAGCTCGAACTGGTGAAGCTCTTCTTGCATGGCTTGAATCCATTCTGATTCCTTGAAAGCTTCATCTACTTTGGTGGGCTCTGTGATAGATTCAAAAGCAAAATGCCCACAGAAGTTAGCCAGTTGAGTCGCTCTTGAGCGAGTGAGTGGACCTGGTGCATTTATGCTGTCTAGCATTCTCTCAATTTGGACTTCATTAGCCATGCGTGGATGAGCAGGAGGAAGACTTTGTTCTGGCTGCTGAGCATTGTCTTCGTCGTCAGAGATATCTTCAGGTTCAGCATTATCTTCGCGCTGGGTGGATGGAGGAATGATGACTTCTTCAACTTCGGGCTCTTCAGGCATGATTTCCCCAGTTCCCATTAATCTGATAGCTTCGTCAGGAGGTGGTTCATCTAGCACAGGAGGTAGGTGCTCTCTTTGCGAGCCATTAGTTTCATCGAATCGCACATCTACAGTTTCAACAACTTTGTTGTGGAAAGTGTTGAAAACCCTATAGGTGTGCGAATCCTTTCCATAACCAAGCATGATACCCTCGTGTGCTTTTGGTGCAAATTTTGAAGTGTGGTGTGGATCCCTTATCCAGCATCTTGCACCGGAGACTTTGAAATAACTTACATTGGGTTTCTTACCAGTGAGAAGCTCATATGATGTTTTCTTGAAGAACTTGTGAAGATATACTCTGTTGATGATGTGGCATGTAGTATCAATGGCTTCAGGCCATAGTTTTCGTGGTGTCTTGTATTCATCAATCATGGTGCGAGCCATCTCAATAAGAGTCATGTTCTTGCGCTCCACGACGCCATTCTGCTGAGGAGTATATGGAGCAAAGAACTCATGAGTGATGCCAAGAGTATCAAGATAGGTGTCCAAGCCTGTGTTCTTGAATTCAGTGCCATTGTCACTCCTGATGTGCTTGATCTTGATGTTGTAGTTGTTCATACACCTATTTGCGAAGCGCCTGAAGACATCCTGCACTTCAGTCTTATAGAGTATGATATGCACCCAAGTGAATCGAGAATAGTCATCAAAAATTACGAAGCCATATAGATTTGCAATGGTAGAGAAGGTGGAGTAATGAGTAGGGCCGAATAAGTCCATGTGTAGCAGCTCGAAGGGACGAGTGGTCGTCATGATTGTCTTCGAGGGATGTTTGGCTCTAGTCATCTTCCCGACTTCACATGCGCCACAGAGGTGGTCCTTCTTGAACTTGATAGCCTCAACGCCAATGATTAGCTTCTTCTTGGCGAGTGTGTGTAAGTTCCTCATCCCAGCATGTCCTAGCCTTATGTGCCATAACCAGCATTCCGAAGCCTTTGCTAGAAGACATGAGGCAACCTGTGGTCCTACAGAGAAGTCTACCATGTACAAATCACCTCTTCGAAAACCTTCAAAGACTTTGGTTTTGTCAGAGGCCATTAGTACAACACATCGAAATTTGCCAAAGATGACAAGCATATCTAAGTCACAGAGCATTGAGACAGACATCAAGTTGTAACCAAGGGATTCGACAAGCATGACATTTTCCATGTGTCGGTCCCTTGAGATAGCAACTCTACCTAGCCCCAATACTTTGCTGATGCTCTTGTCCGCAAAGACGATGTGGTCTTTAGTTGGAGGTCGAAGAGTTTGCTCCATCAATAGGCTTCGATCACCAATCATATGACTGGTGCATCCACTGTCCATAATCCATTCAGTGGCATTGGATTTGCTTTCCTGCATTGAGAATTAGTCTAGTTCACCAAAGCATGCAATTGTAACATGCAGTGATGAAGATATTGTAGTACACAATTGTATGAAGATATTGGACGATATGAATGGTAACACCATCGGCATTAGTTTTCTTGCGTCCAAACAAGATCATTTCCGGGTCTCCAGAGATTATCTTCAAGATAGGCTTCATCCTATCTGGAGACCCGATGTTGCATGAAGATATTAGTTCTTCTTAACCACCCACATGCGAAGGAGTGGCTTAGAAGCAATAAGACGTAGAGCAGCATCAGACAATTTGGGCAAAGATGGCCGAAGGATTCATTTCACAGGGGGGTTAGAGTACTCAAATGAATATGCAGAGTAGTTCTTAATGGGATGAACATAGCGATTCATGTCATAGTGCACATATTCATGAGCCCTTTCATTTCTTCCCTGTGAAACATAGGTGTTAGAGTGATCATATGAAGACTTTGGTCCATATGAAGATTTTGAGTTTGTCTTCTTCCGTGGAGTTGTCATGACATTGACTGGAAGCTTCTCAAGAAGACATTTGGGAACCCAGATCTTCTTCACAAGTGAACCATTCCTGCAGTTAGTTCCAATATACCTGGGAAACACTTCACCATTCATAGATTTGAACAACTTATAATTGGAGTCAAATGACTCGTCAATGATGACAGGGTTAGCACAGTTAAAGCCAGATAATGTGGACGGATCCACTGAAGGTCCTTTTGTAGTGACCCATGTGGTTTTGGGATACTGCTCAGGAGTCCAGTAGGAACCGTCAACATTGATGTTTCTTTCGAAACCCAAACCCTCTTTCCTAGGGTTTTTGTTCAGGATTGTCTTCTTTAGGACATCACAAAGAATCTGATGTCCTTTAAGACTCTTGTACATGCCAGTTTCAAGCAATGTCTTCAACCTGTCATTGTTGTTAGTGATGGCAGTGGTTTCCTCAGATGAGGGGTTAGTTACCACAGATATAGTTGAAGATAATGCATTTTCAGAAGCATTTGAACATTCAGCAGTTGAATCATTAGCTTCACGGGCAATACATTTTAAGCATGGAGCATCAAATTCATCTTGAGCGGTACTGATCTGTTCTGCCAAGAGTGAGTCATTTTCCTTCCGTAGGTCATCATGAGCTTCTCTCATTTTCACAAGATCAATATTTTTCTGAAGATATTCGAGAGAAAGCTTCTCATGATCAGCTGAGAGGGCGTCATGATGACCTTGGAGATCCTCAAACCTTGAACGAAGACTACGCATATCTTCAGCCATAGTTTCGTTCAGACTCATCTCTTCGCGTAACAGGTCATCGCTTTTCTCTAGAGTAGTTTGCATTTTTTTTTCCATGGCACTTTGTTGTTTGGTGGCAATTTTTACAAGCTTAGCATAGCTAGGCTTCATCTTATCATCAGATTCGGCTTCGGATTCAGAGTCATGACATGAGGGTTTTGATGATACCTTGGAGGCTTTCTCCATGAAGCAGTAGGCCGGAGTAGCATCATCATCACTGGCTTCAGTGTTGACGAAAGAACCATTGTCTTCGGGTTCGAAGACCGAGGTGGAGAGATATGTTGAAGCCATTGCTAATCCAGCTACTTCAGCGTCAGATTCCTCCTCAGATGCTTCCTTAGCTTCAGAACCAGATTCAAACTGTGAATCCATCTCCTTTCCGATGAAAGCATGTGCCATGCCAGATGAACTCTTCTTATGTGATGAAGACTTTGCATACTTCTTCTTCTTCTTGTCATCGGAGTCATAGTCCTTGCTCTTCTTATTGGATTCCTTCTCCCATCAAGGACAATCAGCGATGAAATGGCCAACTTTCTTGCACTTGTGACAGGTTTGCTTCTTGCTGTCTCTAGAAGACATTTCACCAAACCTCTTGGAATCACGCTTTGAAGATTTTGCATAGCGTTTTGACTTGGCAAACTTTTGAAACTTCCTGACAAGCAGAGCGAGTTCTTTTCCAAAGTCTTTAGCACCATCAGAACTGCATTCAGAGTTGTCTTCGAATGACGACACAACCTTGGCCTTCAGGGCACGAGAACGATTGTAACTGGGACCGTAGATATCCCTCTTCTTAGCTTGTTGGAACTCATGTGGGTTCAACCTCTCGAGGATATCGGCAGGATCCAAGCTCTTGAAGTCAGGGCGCTCTTGGATCTTAAGTGCGAGAGTATCAAAAGAACTATCGAGTGATCTAAGTAGCTTCTTCACGACTTCATGTTTGGTGATATCAGTGGCGCCAAGTGCATTCAGCTCATTTGAGATGTCGGTGAGTCAATCAAATGTGAGCTAAACGTTTTCGTTGTCAAGTCTCTTGAAGCGGTTGAACAGGTTGTGAAGCACATCAACACGGGAGTCTCTTTGAGATGAGACACCTACATTCACTTTGGACAGCCATTCCCAGATTTGCTTAGCAGTGTTAAGTGCACTCACACGGCCATACTGTCCTTTGGTCAGATGACCACAAATGATATTCTTGGCGGTGGAGTCCAGTTGTGCGAACCTCTTCACAACAGCAGCAGTAACACCTTCGCCAACCTCAGGAATGCCTGCCATGACGACATACCATAGGTCGTTGTCAATGGCTTTGAGATGCATGCGCATCTTGTTCTTCCAGTAGGGGTAGTCGGTGCCATCGAAGACAGGGCACGCAGCGGAGACCTTGATAATCTATGCAGTCGACATAGCTAAAACTCCAGGTTGTTAAACCGAAACACAGAACAAGGGAGTACCTTGCTCTGATACCAATTGAAGTGCTAGTTATCGACTAGAGGGGGTGAATAGGCGATTTTTATGAAAGGCTTCAAAACAGTGAATGTATTCGAATAATGCAGAAGCGAAACAGGATCAGGTAGGGATCTACATCAAGGATCTAAGCAAGGCATGCAATACAATGAAGACATACAAACAAGTTAGGGATCATCATCATACACGCTAAGATGAGTCGAAGACAAACTTAGATAGCATGAAGATAAACAGCAGATATGAATGTCTTCGTGGAATGTCTTCAGTCAAATGTATTCGAGCAGTAGGTTCACAATTCAGTACAGAAAGTAAAGAGTGGAAGATAGAACCAGCAGCTTGACGAAGACACAGGATTTGTTGGACCAGTTCCAGTTGCTGTGACAACTGTACGTCTGGTTAGGGAGGCTGAGATTGAACTCAGAAGACCTCGTCTTCACCTTATTCCCCTTGAGCCGAAGTCACTTAGACAACGCCCAATCACTCAGGTAAGTCTTCAGGGGAGACTTCCGAAACCCGTACAAACTTGGTCACCCGGCGATCCACAATGACTCTTGGATTGCTCTAGACCCAGACGCCTAACCGTCTGGAAGATCACAATCTTCAAGTGTAATAAGTCTTCAGTTCTCTCAGAACAGAACGACTTCGGTGATGCTCAAACACTCTAGCTCTAGGTGTTTAGGTTTATCCTTGCAGGATGTTTCTCTCTCTCAATGTCTTCGAGGTGGGTTGCTCCAAAACGATAACAGCTGTATCTCTCTCTGAGCAGCCACCTTCTCATGGTGGAGGGGGTGGGCTATTTATAGCCAACGGGCAACCTGACCTGATATGACCAAGATGACACTGGGTCAATGGCCAATCGACACGTGTCACAACGGTCAGATTTCAAACACACGCGGTAGCTTTACTTGGGTTACAAGTAAAGCTGACTCAACCAACTCTGGAAGAGATTTTCTCTCATTGTCTTCACTCGAAGACATAGGTTTGGGTTGAGCATCACGTCAGCGTATGACTTCGATCACGCCATCCCCACTTAACAGTACGGTGGTTCCTATGACTCAGGAAAGAAGAAACAAAACTACCAAATGACTTCGTCTTCGCGTTTCATTATCTTCAGGCGATTATCTTCGCATACCACCAATGGCTTCGGCCATCATCAATGTATTCGGACATTTTTAGGGGTCATCTTCGACGGTTAAAACGAATCTCTAGGGACTTCTATCTGTGTTATCCTGTGAACTCTCACAAACACATTAGTCCCTCAACCACGTTTGTCTTCAATACTCCAAAACCAAACAAGGGTGGCACTAGATGCACTTACAGTGGGGCCGAAATGAAAAACTTGGTGGCACCAATTTTGGCTTTTTGGTTTTGGACAGAATATTTTTGTGAGAGTTTGGTTGAGGCTTTTGGTGGCAAATCTCTAACACTTGAGCAACCAGATCATTATCAATAATGCATCCCCTTTTAATAGTATTGGCTTTTCCTATGGACTCAATTGTGATTTCTGATGACCCACAAGTATAGGGGATCAATCGTAGTCCTTTCGATAAGTAAGAGTGTCGAACCCAACGAGGAGCAGAAGGAAATGGCAAGCGGTTTTTAGCAAGGTAATTTCTGCAAGCACTGAAATTGTAGGTAACAGATAGTTTGATAGCAAGGTAATTTGTAACGAGCAAGTAACGGTAGCGGTAAACAAGGTGCAGCAAGGTAGCCCAATCCTTTTGAGGCAAAGGACAGGCCAGAACAATCACTAGTAATAGGCAAAGTGTTCTTGAGGGTACACGGGAATTTCATCTAGTCACTTTTATCATGTTGGTTTGATTCTTGTTCGCTAGTTTGATAATTTGATATGTGGGTGGATCAGTGCTAAGGTGATGTTCTTACTTGAACTAACAACCTACTTATGATTAACCCCCTCGCAAGCATCAGCAACTACGAGAAAGTATTAAGACAAAGTCTAACCATAGCATTAAACATGTGGATCCAAATCAGCCCCTTACGAAGTAGCGCATAAACTAGGGTTTAAGCTTCTGTCACTCTAGCAACCCATCATCTAATAACTACTCCATAATGCATTCCCTTAGGCCCATGAATGGTGAAGTGTCATGTAGTCGACGTTCACATGACACCACTAAGGGAATCACAACCCTGGCGCGCCCTGGTGGGTTGTGCCCACCTGGGGGGCCTCCTCCGGTAGTTTTCAGCTCCAATAATTTTTATTAAATGTAAAAATAATCTCCGTAAATTTTCAGCTTCATTGGAGTTGTGCAGAATAGGTATCTCTGACGTGCTCTTCTTGGGTCCAGAATTCCAGCTGCCGGTATTCTCCCTCTTTGTGTAAACCTTGCATATTATGAGAGAAAAGGCATTAGAATCACTCCCCAAAGCATTATTATTCAACAAAACAAAGTAAATAACAGTAGGAAATCATGATGAAAAATGGACGTACCAATTTCTCACATAAAAGAAAATGTAGAGTCTTGAAGCTTGAAGCTCTTGCCAATGCAATTCCTTTCCATCTTGAGGATCCTTCTCACAATTCCCAGTCATTCCTCTCTTTGGACTTCATCTAAAATAAACTAGATAAAACTGTTAGTCCAAGAGACAATGTATGTTGTCATTAATTATCAAAACCTCCAAGGGAGCATATGTGCTTTCACCAGTACAACCTCTACTCTGATCTACCTTCGAGTATTACCCCCTGATATCTCGAGGACATCATGGAAGTGCATTACTTGTTAGGAGTTCTTCATCAAGTATTACTTCTCACCGATTTCAATCTTTCCACAGATTCTGAGTTGTTTGTCACTCGAGAACACCGATAAGTGGATTGAATACACCCTATAATGCATTGACCTTCGGGTTCCCCATTTCTTCTACTTGATCATGTTATTGATTAATACATCTTCATGAAACCTCTCGATAAATTGTGTTGTGATCATTGTCAACATCTTTGACTTGTCCCAAGTTGTGAATTGAATTCATAATACTTCATCCGCATTTCTTGTGATATTACCCACGCTTACTTAAACACCATATCATTGCTACCCCGAAGCATGACTATGGTACTTCGAATATCAACAAGAACATTGGAAGCGCAATCTAAATGTTTCTTGATCGATTATCTAAACACCGTTATATGGGTGAACATCATGAATTTCCTTGTCCATTTATCTAAATGGTTATGTACTTGATGTCCTATCATGTATATCATGCTCCATCCGTGGGAAATATATACTCATGAATAATCACATTTTTCTTTCCATTGGTTTGTTTAACCTTTCTTGTAATTTATATGATCTAAGCAGTAACAATTCTCTTCTTAGGTAAACACCCGGATGCACCACTCTCTCAGTAAAACCCTATTACTATTGTTGTTAACATTCAGGTAACAACCGATGGACGATAACCTTGACAATTGGTCCGCCTCATCTTAACGAGCAGGATAATGGTTCTCCTTGTCCCTCGCCCTTGGTACCGACGTTGTTGCCAACATAGCTGACTAGTTGTTCTCTGAAAAACCTTGTATCGTGATCACACAAGATTCCACCACCCTTCTTATTCATAATCTAGCCTAAATCACGGGTTCACAGGATCAAAACTTGGCTCTCCTACACATCCTTGTTTCAGAAGTATCCTTTGCACTTGGCTTCGTATGTATTTCCATGAGCCAACTTCCCTAACATATTCCATTCCGGTATCAGATGCAATGATATTCCCGTATCAAATGATTGCCTATCCATTTGAAACTTCTTTCACCTTATTATATTTCCCTCGGTATAATTCTTGTGTTCCAATTTGAGAGGTACTTTATACCTTCATCCCCTAAGATAATTAATGGATGCCAATCCTTCCAGACACCCGTCCCTACAGAGTTTCCTCTCTTATCCTATTCGTAAGTACGATGAAGATTCCGAAGGAAGGATGACGACTTCATCATGATGCCCTGATGCAGAGATAATGAATACATTAAGGGATTTCTATTCCTGTGCCCCTGGTTCCTTAGTTGTACTCATTCATCCCCACGCTTTTAACGTTTGCTCACTTTTCCCCACTCTCTTGTCTGAAGCCCTCACAAATGGTCACAACGGAGGATGTCGTCGGGTCAATGGTTTGAAAGTTAAGTGCTGACGAGTGGGGCTTTGGTTTCGTTGGACTGTTGGCCCGATGCGCGCCTCCACGGTACACAGGCCTGCTATGCATGCCACGTGATCCAGCCTGCATGCGCCGATGCGCGCCGCCACGATGCGCCAACTTTACAGGCGTCCATCCATTTTTACAGGCGTCTTTTTACAGGCGCCCGCCACATCGGGCTGAAGGCGGGGCCCGACGCGTACTCGCCGGGAAACCCGACGGTCCGATAGGCACCTCGACCGTCGGCGCGGTATGAACACCGCGTGGTGCCGCTTCGAATCGCCGTGCGAGGCCATAGATGGCTATTTAAGCGGCCGGTGACCCCCAGCCCTATCACATTCACCTTCTCCCCCCAACCCACCGCCGCCCAAGCCCATCCGTCTCCTCTCGCACTTCCCTCGCCATCAGGATGGTCCGGCGCCTCATCACCACCTACGCACAGCTCACTCCGGAGCGGCGCCTACAAATCGAGGCGGAGATACAGGCTCGCCGCGCCGCCCGCATCGCTGCGGGTCTCCCTCCAGACTCGCCGGAGACAAAGGAGGAGGAGGAGGACGAGGTGGAGCAGCCGGCGGCCATGGAGGAGGAGCCGGCGGACATGGAGAAGGAGCAGCAGCAGCAGGAGTTTGCTGGTGCCCAGTCGGAGGACATGGCGGAGCAGCAGGCCATCCTGGATTCCATCCGGGATGAAGCCAAGGTGGAGGCCAACCGCCGGCTCATCCACCAGAGGCAGGCGGAGGCCGACGCCCTCTTCAACGAGCTGGAGGCGAAGATAGAGGCGGAGGAGGCAGAGGAGGCGGCTGCGGAGCAGCCGCAGGCGCCGGAGGGCACGAAGATCGTCGACGTCTCCGACGGAGAGTAGATAGGTTCTTTGTAGTGGGTAGGTGAATGCTTTTCTATGTATTCACCCTTTTTAATATGAGATGTACGGTTTTGTGGAGTGATGGTTTTTAATATAATATAAGCCGTTTTTTACTTGTTAGAGCCCAATTTTTACATGTTGGTGGCCATGCTGCATGAAACAAAACGATGCCACAAACAACATCGTTTGGTTGGCCAATCCACATGATCCAAATTGTATCCCACCCCATGTGGATTATCATCAATAAAGCTTAGCGCTTCCCTCAAAAATAAAAATGAAACAAAACGATGCAATCAAATCAAAAAAGAAACAAAAAAAATGGTGCAATCAAATCAATAAAGAAAAAGGAAAAACGGTGCAATCAAATTAATAAAGAAAAAAAATGGTGCACTCAAATCAATAAAGAGAAAAAAACAGAACCAGCGCGTGCACTGTTTTATAGGCCTCATCTATCTTTGTGGGCCTTCGACAGTCAAGGGCTTGCGAAGGCCCAACCAAGACTTGGTTTTGTTTTGGGCAGACGAGTGGGCGAGCAGAACCAACCTCTCGCGGATCGCCCACATCCAACGATGCGGAGCCGTCCATGTGATCCAACGGCGCGGAACCAACCTCTCGCGGATCGCCCAATTCCTTCTAGAAGCCCATATCTGAGGGCTGTCGCTTGGCGCTAGGGTATGATCGAACGGCTGCAGTTCGTCGCTAGGGTTTGAAGAGGTGTTGCGGGGTTTTGAGCTGGTCAGCGGGGTTATCTTACGTTTGACCAACTTTCAAATGACGTTAACTAATTCAAAAAAATCAAAAAAAATAGTAAATCTTCACGGTTCGTCGTTTTATAATACGTAGTTACCATAAAAATATAACCTTGGTTTAGGGGCATTTTCATGAAAACTCCTTCACACAAATGAGCCATCACGCATGAGATTGTATAGAGTTCGAGAAGAGAGTGATAGTGGGTTTAAGTTTACGAAAATTTTAAAACAAAGAAAACCACCAAATCTTCATTTTAGTGTGAATAAGAAGGATCTGAACTTATTTTTTCATTATTGGAATTTTAAACTTTTTTTATAATGATTTACATTAGAAATGGTATGTTTGCCCTAACTTCGGAGCTCATCACCATGCCATATCTCTCATATCAAAGTTTTGCTTATGTGTAATAATTCACATAGGCTAACATGATCATCTAACATGTGTAATAATTCAAAGGGTTAGTTCAAATTCAAATTAGGATCAACTAACATGTGTAATCACCAAAGCTTTGTTTATGCCCTAATTTAAATATCACATCACATCACGTTCACGTTCACACATCATATCACCATGCACTAACTTTAATTATACATTAATGCCTTTCTCGCAAAAAATATATACATTAATGCCGGCCACACAGGTCGGTGATACTTCGCAAGTCTACCAGCCATTTACTAAAAACATTAAAATTAAAACATTAAAAACTAAAATGAAAACGAGGAGGCGCGCTGCCCTAGGCGTCCTCCTCGTCGTCACCGTCGAGGCCGGTGAGGTCAACGCGGGTCTCCCTGGCGGTGGCGACGTCGTCCGCCGGTGGCTGCACCGCCGCTGCCTGGACTTCGGCACGGTGCTCCTCCTCCTCTGCCTCGGCGTCCTTCTCCAACTCCTCCAGCCGTCTACCTTCGCGACGCTCTGCCCGCAGGTGCGTCTGTCACCACTGCTCCAGGTAGATCTGCTCCTGCTTCGGCGTCGCCATCATCCATATGGGCGGCGCACTCACCCACTCGTGCACCACCCCCTCCCAGACGTACTCTTCGGGCTTGAGGGCAGTCGGCGCTGGCTGGAGCCTGACGGGGGACGGTGGGGCCAGTGGTGGCACGACGCAGTCACCGGCAGTGGAGAGCGCAATGGCCTCCGCCATCCGCGCCTGGTAAGCCGCCTCCTCCTCCTCCTCCCTGCGCCGCTCTTCCTCCTCGCTTTCACTGAGGACAACTGCCAGGGCCAGCGCCTCCTGGTATGCGGCCTCCGCCTCCTGGTCCTCATCGTGCACGATGAGGGGCGGCGGGGTGCTAGCCCGCACGTCGCGGACGCCACGCCGGCGCTGCTCCTCGTGCTCAAACGCAAACCAGACCTCCCAATTGGGAGAGTCTGCAGCGTAGGCCGGATTGAGCCGCTGCTCGGGCGTGAGCTGTTGTCGCCAATGCCTTACCTCCTCCGCATGCGCCCACGCCGACCGTGGCACCGCCGGAACTGGGATCCTCTCCGGATCCAAGTGCCAGTAGTGTGGCAGGATCACGTCGGGGTAGGGGAGAGGGATGCTGTGCTCCCAGTGCCACCTCGCCTGGTGCACTGGGACGCTAATCCGTTGCCGAGGCGGACGGGAAGACGACGGCGGGGGTAGCGCGCACCAAGGGACGGCGGGGGCCTTGCCCTTCTTCTTGCTAGAGCTTGAGCTGGCCCCTGGGAAGATGCCCATGGTGGCTACTGGCTAGGGTTTTGTCGCCGGCGGGCTAGGGTTTGTAGATCCTGCCGGGGGTGGAGGGGGCAGGCGTAGCTCTGGAAGGATGGAAGCTACTGTGGACTGGCCGGTTTCCATTTAAAGAAGGACGACGACCCGAACATGGGTGGCTGACGACCGGGCCCGCCGCGCGTGTGCATTTACTTTTGGCTGTGGGGGTAGTTGGAAGGCGTGTGCACGTTCGTTCGGCGTCCGTGTGGCCGGAAATGGGGCGGGACGGACTCGCTCGTCAGGTCCAACGGGCGACGTAGTCCAGCGCGGCCCCACTCGTCAGAGTTAACGGTCAAACCATTGCCCGACGGCATCCTCCGTTGTGACATTTGGTGAGGGTTTCGGGCTAGGGAGTGGGGACAAGTGAGCAAAAGTTAAGGACGTGGGGATGAATGAGCACAGCTAAGGAACTAGGGGCACAGATGTAAAAAAACCCATACATTAATGCCATGGACCAACCTCTTCGGGGAGAGTAACCAAGACCGAGAAGATTCGTAAGTATTTCATAGCCAAACCTTTCCCCTTACTCGACCTCTTAAATCTCGAGACAAGATTTTCTTTGAGCGGAGGAGAGTTGTAACACCCCTATATTTAAGCTACAGTGATTTCCCTTTAATGTTGCCATGTCTTCATGATTGTCATAATTAAATTACAACTAAGAAATTATCCGGTTCATAAATTCAAATTCAAATTATAAAGTCAAATATTATTTCTTCAAACAGTGAAATAATAATTTTGATAAAATTCCATAAATTCCCCTAAGCAATTTTCATGGAGAAATCAACCGTATGTAAATTACCAAACTAACCCTAACATAAATAATACAGAGCCAACAACAATTAATTGAGCTATTTAAATATAAACATAAATTTAAACATTTGCAAATGAATTGAAACTTTGTGGGCCTCTTCACTATGTTTCCTAATATGTATGCACCAATTTTCGCATTTAACAAAAATCATTTGGTACCTAAATTAAATGAAAAATAAGGAGAGAAAATAAAAGATAGTAAAATAAAAGGGAAAATAACTAAAACCTACTCCACTACCGGGCCTCTAGTGCACAGGAAAGGCCCAGCCCACCTGGGTCATCATCTCCTTCCTCCTGCGAACATCCATGGTGCCATGGCCGTGGATGTCCTCCACGTCACCCTCATGGACCTATAACTACGTCCACTGAAACCCTAGCCCCCATCTCGCCCATTTCCCTCTTGATCCCCCATCGCCCCCTCTGCTGGAATTTGATCTATATATGGGCCATCCCAATAGCATTTTCAGAATTCCTCATAAATCCTAGAGGCCCACTCATCCCATTCATGCAAGGCAAGAGGTGGGACAAAAGTTTAGTCCCATACTGCCCACTTATTAGGAGTTGGACCTCTTTATAAGGGAGGTTGTTTCCCCACATGTATGAGCATGAGAACAAGAGAGAGACATACACGCGTGCTCCTCCTCCGCCGCCGGCCTCGCCAGGCCACGCCTCGTCACGACGCGCTGCGGGTTGCGGGAATGAGCCGAGACGTTGTATAAATCTTTTGCCATGCATGACTGGTATGTGAAAGGTTGCACGGGAGCAGAAACATTTTTTGAAACGTTTTTGCTGTAGTGGGGATTGAATACGAGCGCTGGACCCTTCTGTTTCTGGTTGTTCGCTTCGTCTCCTGTCTTTTCGTTTTGTCTCCTATCGCAGCCTATTCACCTCCTTCTCATGTGCCTATAAAAGAGAGGTCGCACCTCTCCATAGAGACACAAGACCAACACCTTACTCACGCCATCCAGTTCCAAAGCTCTGAGCTACTGCTTGGTTCTTCCCCATCCCGGCTTGCGGTGTGCACCGCAGTTTGGGACAATAGGCCTCTGAGACCCCACCTCTTTGAGTCTTGTATGGGATAAGGGTGATAAGGTTTTTGGGGAGTGCTCTGCGCGACTACTGACCTCTTCATCACGGATTCCACGAACGCCGACGACTACTTCCCCCACGATGACTTCTTCCTCGACATCGACAACCTCTTCGATGACATGGGTGACAACAACATCAATGCTAATGCTACTGCCACTGCTTAGTATGTGTTCATATATTTTTTTTGTTCAATATCCTACTAGACTTTCTTGGTTTAGTATCTGTTTTAGATTTATTCTATTCTAGCACACATGTTCAGATGATATTTGCCTACTCTCCTATAGTTTGCCTACCTAGTCTTGCATCTGTTATGGTGGCCTACTTTCCTCAAGTTTGCATGACTAGTCTTGTCTTTGTTACAATGATCATGTTTTATCTAGTGTTTATTTCTTTTAAATCATACGGTAAATTGCTCATATTTCCAACAATCCAAAAACCATATTATAGGCAATTTACCCCGAGTGGTTTTTGCTGCTTACAGGAGGCCTCCTATGTTTGAGGGTCTGCACTATAAGAGGTGGCGTGTGAGAGCCGTTCTATGGATTCAAACCTTGAGCTAGTATGACGCTACTCTTGGAAAACCTGAAGGAGTTCTTGATCTTCAACAGGAACAAGCTTTTCAGAAAATTGATACCTTGTTTAAGGCTGCTCTCTTGAGTGTTCTTGGTGAGAACATAGTTGATGCTTATGCGTCAATTGATAATGGCAAACATATGTGGGATGCACTCGAGGCCATGTTTGGGCTCTCGGATGTCGGCACTGAGTTGTACATCATGGAACAATTCTACGACTACAGGATGACTGATGAGCGCTCCGTGGTTGAGCAAGCTCACGAGATACAGTCATTTTCTAGAGAACTAGAGAAGTTCAATTGTATCTTACCGGACAAGTTTGTTGCCGGAGGCATCATCACTAAGCTTCCTCCCTCATGGAGGAACTTTTCTACCTCTATGAAGCATAAGAGACAGGAGTTTTCCGTTCTGGGTCTCATTGGTACTCTTGATGTGGAAGAAAAGGCGAGAACAAAAGACATATGTGCTCGAGGTATTGAGGGAGGTTCTAGTGCCAATCTGGTACACAAGAAAAACTTCGAGTTCCACAAGTTCAAGAACAAGGGCAAGTTTGATGGTAAAGGAAAGTTTGATGGGAAGAACAAGGCTTCGCAGCACACCAACTTCAAGAAGAAGACTAACAAGAATAAAGGTGTTTGTCATGTCTATGGAGATCCCGATCATTGGGCTCCTAGTTTCCCTAACCATTATGACAAGCGTCAACAAGGGAAAGGCGACAAGATCGCCAATGTTGTCATTGGTGACACTGAGATGAAGGATGTTGGGTACGGTATACTTCCCACTATTCTCTCAGTATGTCGTTCTCCTGATTGGTTGATTGACACGGATGCTAATGTACATGTATGCGGTGATATTTCCATGGTTTGTACTTATCAGGCCGCGGGGACTACTTCTGTGCTGATGGGCAACGGTTCAACTGCTTCTTTTCGTGGTGTTGGCATGGTCGATTTGAAGTTTACTCCGGGGAAGAGCGTGCGGTTGAAGAACTTGCATTATGTCCCCTCTGTCAATAAAAACCTTGTTAGCGGATCTCTTTTGTGTAGAGATGGCTACAAGCTTGTTTCCGAGTCCAATAATTTGTAGTGTCCAAGTTTGGAACTTTTGTTAGTAAAGGTTATGAATCAGGAGGCTTGTTCATATTATCTTTGTCAGATGTTTGTAATAAAGTTGTTAATCATGTTTGCAACAATAGTGAATCAAATGTTTGGCATTCATGTCTCTGTCATATTAACTTTGGTTGCATGATGCGGTTAGCCAAGTTGAGATTAATTCCTAATTTCACCACTGTTAAGGGATCTAAGTGTCAAGTTTGTGTGCAAGCTAAGCAACCTCGTAAATCTCATACAACTGCGAAAACACGAAATATGGCACCACTAGAGCTCATACATTCAGATCTTTCTGAAATGAATGGTGTTTTGACAAAAGGTGGAAACAAATATTTCATGACGTTAATTGATGACTCCACTAGATACTGCCATCTGTATCTTCTGAAATCAAAAGATGAGGCATTGAACTTTTTTCAAGATTTCTAAAGCTGAAGCAGAAAACCAACTTCATCAAAAGATCAAGAGGCTTAGGTCCGATCGTGGTGGAGAGTATTTTTTCAATGAATTTGATTCTTTTTGTGCGGAACATGGTATAATCCATGAGAGGACACCTCCCTATTCACCTCAGTCTAATGGAGTAGCTGAAAGAAAGAACCGTACTTAAACTGATTTGGTTAACTCCATGCTAGACACATCGGGTCTCTCCAAGGCATGGTGGGGGAGGCAATATTGACTGCATGTCATGTCCTAAACCGAGTTCCCACGAAGAATAAAGATATAAATCCATTCGAGGAATGGGATAAGAAAATGTTAAAACTCTCTTACCTACGAACTTGGGGCTGCTTGGCGAAAGTCAATGTGCCAATTCCAAATAAGGGCCAGCTTGGACCCAAAACTGTGGATTGTGTTTTCCTATGCTATGCTTTTCATAGCATTGGCTATAACTTCTTGATTGTAAAATCTGGGGTATCAGACATGCATGTTGATACAATCATGGAGTCGAATGATGCAACTTTCTTTGAAGATATCTTTCCCATGAAGGATATGGGTAGCTCATCAAATCAGGAGTTGCCTAGTTCATCGATTCAGGATGTAGTTCAATTTCTGAACCTACCATTTCGATGTAGCATCTTGAAGATCCTGTGGAGGACAATAATGAGACTCCTAAAAGGAGCAAGAGACAGAGGACTGTAAAGTCCTTTGGTGATGATTTTATTGTGTATCTCATAGATGATACTCTCAGTTCTATTTCAGAGGCCTATGCATCTGAAGATGCTAACTACTGGAAGGAAGATGTCTGTAGTGATATGGATTCCATCTTGGCAAATGGAACTTGGGAAATAACCGATCGTCCTTATGGGTGCAAACCTATAGGATGCAAATGGGTATTAAAGAAGAAGCTTAGGCTTGATGGTACTATTGAGAAGTATAAGGCATGGCTCGTGGCCAATGGTTATACCCAAAAGGAAGGTGAAGACTTCTTTGATACTTACTCACCTGTGGCTCAATTGACCACTATTCGAGTGCTACTTTCACTGGCTGCCTCACACGGTCTTCTCGTTCATCAAATGGATGTTAAGACTGCTTTCCTAAATGGAGAGTTGGATGAGGAAATTTATATGGAACAACCAGATGGATTTATAGTGGACGGTCAGGAAGGAAAGGTGTGCAAATTGTTGAAGTCTTCGTATGGACTTAAGCAAGCAACTAAGCAGTGGCATGAGAAGCTTGAAAGAAATTTAACATCTACAGGCTTTGTCGTAAACGAAGCTGACAAATATGTGTACTATCGTCATGGTGGGGGCAAGGGAGTCATCCTTTGCTTGTATGTTGATGACATATTAATTTTCGGGACAAATCTGAATGTTATTAAGGAGGTCAAGGATTTCCTATCTCGTTGTTTTGGTATGAATGATTTAGGAGTAGCTGATATCATTCTGAACGTCAAGCTATTGAGAGATGATGATGGTGGGATTACATTGCTTCAATCTCACTATGTGCAAAAGATCTTGAGTCGCTTTGGCTATAGTGACTGCAAGCCTTCTCCGACACCATATGATGATAGTGTGTTGCTTCGAAAGAATCGAAGAATTGCTAGAGATCAATTGAAATATTCTCAGATTATTGGCTTGTTTATGTACTTAGCCAGCACTACGAGACCTAACATCTCTTTTGTTGAAAGTAAACTGAGCCGGTTTGTCTCAAAAACAGGGGGTGTTCATTGAAAAGCTCTGGAGAGAGTTATGCGTTATTTGAAAGGCACTGCGAGTTATGGAATTTACTACACTGGGTACCCAAAGGTACTTCAAGGGTATAATGACTCAAACTGGATCTATGATGCTTATGAGATAAAGGCCATGAGCGGATATGTGTTCACTCATTGAGGTGGCACTATTTCTTGGAAATCTTGCAAGCAGACCATCTTAACAAGGTCAACGATGGAAGCAGAACTCACAACACTAGATACTGCTACGGTTGAAGCAGATTGGCTTCGTCTGCTCTTGAATGACTTGCCGGTTGTTGAAAAACTTGTACCGGGTATCCTTATGAACTATGACTATCAAACTGTGATCGCCAAAGTGAGTAGCTCAACGAATAACATGGAGTCATCAAGACATGTACAGAGAAGGTTAAAGTCCATCAGAAAAATGAGAAACTCCGGAGCTATTGAATTGGATTTCCTTTTGCTTCTCCCGGTCGATCGACTCGACTCTTTTCCCTGCCCCCCGGCCTCTCACTTCGTTTTGTTCTTCCTCTGTACCCTCGCTTGAATGAAGACACCCGATCGGCCCGACTTTCCCAAATGTCGGCCCGACTTTCCCAAATGTCGGCCAACAGCCCTCCTAACGTCTAAAAATCTGGAAGATCCTTTAACTAAGGGTCTATCACGTAATGTGATAGATAATGCATCGAAGGAGATGGGTATGAGACCCACCATATGAGTTGTTCACAGTGGCAACCTATGCTATGTGATCGGAGATCCCATGGATTAGAACGGGAAGACAAGTTGTTGGTCAACTGAGAGGAGAGTGTCCTTACCATTATTAATACCACTCCATGAAGATGCAATACTCTCCTAATCTGCATGGCAGGTTGATGTATATCTTAATGTGTTCTAAGTGGCTTATTTAAGCAAAGATGTTGTCCTGCTGAACATCTTTTGAAGAACACACATATATGAGTTTGATTGTAAAACGTCGCAATCTATGAGAGTAGGGTGCTCTCTAGTAAACTCATGAAAGGCTTCGGAGTATGACACATAAGCTCCATCCGCAGGGAAGTCCTACGGTAGCCCAGTATCGGTCAAGGCTTTGTGTGAAGATACATAGGAAAAACTGAAGAAAACAAATAATAAAAACCAGTATGTGAATGAGCTACTACGGCCTGCACAAAAGTACGCAATGAGTAGCGGGGGTTGCGCGTTTGGTCAATCCTGCTAGGAAGTGATACGTCTCCAATGTATCTATAATTTTTGCTTGTTCCATGGTGTTATATTATCATCCTTGGATGTTTTACAATCATTTTATTACAACTTTATATCATTTTTTGGGACTAACCTATTGACATAGTGCCAAAGTGCCAGTTGTTGTTTTTGCTTGTTTTTTACTTTGCTGAAAATCAGTACCAAACGGAGACAAAATGCTGTGGGAATTTTTGTGGATTTTTTACGGACCAGAAGAAAGAAGATGGGCCAAAGAACACTAGAAGAGGGGGCCCAGGCTGGCCAGCCCCCACCAGGGCGCTCCAGAGGCCCCCTGGCGCGGCCTGGTGGGTGCTGGGCACCTCGGGCACCCCCTCCACCGCCTCCGATGCCTATAAATTCCCAAATATTCAAAAACCCCAAAAAATAACCCTAGACTCTCTGCTCCGCCGCCGCAACTCTCTGTATCGACGAAAAACCAATCTGGAGATGTTCCAGTACCCTGCCGGAGAGGGGAACCCATCTCCGGTGGCCATCTTCATCATCCCGGCAGAGGCCATGATGAGGAGGGAGTAGTCCACCCTCGGGGCTGAGGGTATGTACCAGTAGCTATGTGTTCAATCTCTCTCTCTCTCTCTCTCTCTTGTGTTCTTGAGATGTCATGATCTTGATGTATCACGGGCTTTGTTAATATAGTCGGATCATATGATGTGTTTCCCTCTCTATCTAGTTGTGATGAATTTAATCTTTCCCTTTGAGATATCGTTATGTTGGATTGAATATTGGATTTGAGAACACTTGATATATGTCTTGCATGTGGATACCCGTGGTGACAATGGGGTGTTCTATTGATTCACTTGATATATGTTTTGGTACTCAACTTGCGGATTCCTGCGGTGACATTAGGGTAATCTATGCATAGGGGTTGATTTCTACTTCTTGAGCATGCGTTGGTTTTCCCTTGAAGAGGAAAGGGTGATGCAACAAAGTAGATAAGTATTTCCCTCAGTTTTTGAGAACCAAGGTATCAATCCAGTAGGAGATACAAGCAAGTCCCCAATAGATGTACCTACACAAATAATCAAACACTTGCACCCAACGCTATAAAGGGGTTGTCAATCCCTTCACGGTTACTTGCAAGGATGAGATCTGATAGAGATAGATAGATAGGATTGCTAAAACGAAAAGTAAAACAAAAGTAAAAAGATTGCAGCTAAGTAGTTTTGGTATTTTTGGTTTATAGATCTGAAAATATAATATGGAAGATAGACCCGGGGGCCATAGGTTTCACTAGAGGCTTCTCTCATGAAGGAAAATAATACAGTGGGTGAACAAATTACTGTCGAGCAATTGATAGAAAAGCGAATAATTATGAAGATATCCAAAGCAATGATTATGCATATAGGCATCACGTCCGTGTCAAGTAGACCAAAACGATTCTGCATCTACTACTATTACTCCACACATTGACCGACTCCTGCCTGCATCTAGTGTATTAAGTTCATGAAGAACAGAGTAACGCATTAGGTAAGATGACATGGTGTAGAGGGATAAACTCAAGCAATATGATGAAAACCCCATCTTTTTATCCTCGATGGCAACAATACAAATACGTGCCTCACTACCCCTACTTTGTCATTGGGTGAGGACACCGCAAGATTGAACCCAAAACTAAGCACTTCTCCCATAGCAAGAATTACCAATCTAGTTGGCCAAACCAAACCAATAACTTGAAGAGACTTGCAAAGATATGAAATCATGCATATAAGAATTCAGAGAAGATTCAAATAATATTCATAGATAAGCTGAACATAAACCCACAATTCATCGGATCTCGACAAACACACCGCAAAAGAGTATTACATCGGATAGATCTCCATGAAGATCATGAAGAACATGGTATTGAAGAACAAAGAGAGAGAAGAAGCCATCTAGCTACTAGCTATGGACCCGAAGGTCTGTGGTAAACTACTCACGCATCATCGGAGGGGCAATGGAGTTGATGTAGATGCCCTCCGTGATCGATTCCCCCTCCGGCAGATTACCGGAAAAGGCTCCAAGATTGGATCTCACGGGAACAGAGGCTTCCGGCGGCGGAAAAGTATTTTCGTGGCTCTTCTTGGTATCCAGGGAATATTTGGGAATTTATAGGCCGAAGAATAGGGTTAGGAGGGCTGCCGTGGGGCCACAAGCCAGGGGGGCGCCCCCCCCCCCTAGGGCACGCCCTGGTGGCTTGTGACGCCACGGCAGGTCTCCTGCCTTCATCCCCAAGTCTGCTGGGTTTCTTCTGGTCCAAGAAAAATCATTCCGAAGATTTTATTCCGTTTGGACTCCGTTTAATATTCCTTATCTGCAATACTCAAAAACAAGGAAAAAACAGAAACTGGCACTAGGCTCTAGATTAATAGGTTAGTCCCAAAAATAATATAAAATAGCATATTAATGCATATAAAACATCCAAAACAGATAATATAATAGCATGGAACAATCAAAAATTATAGATACGTTGGAGACGTATCAAGCATCCCCAAGCTTAATTCCTGCTCATCCTCGAGTAGGTAAACGATAAAAACAGATTTTTTTTTTTATGTGGAATGCTACCTAACATATTTATCCATGTAATATTCTTTATTGTGGCATGAAATTCAGATCCATAAGATTCAAAACAAAAGTCTAATATTGACATAAAAATAGTAATACTTCAAGCATACCAACAAGGCAATTGTGTCCTTTCGAAATAACATGGCCTTAGAAAGTTATCCCTACAAAATCATATGGTCTGGCTATGCTCCATCTTCCCCACACAAAGTATCTAAATCATGCACAACCCCGATGACAAGTCAAGCAATTGTTTCACACCATTTATGTTCTCAAACCTTTTCAACTCTCACGCAATACATGAGCGTGAGCCATGGATATAGCACTATAGGTGGAATAGAATATGGTGGAGGTTGTGAGGAAAAAGAAAAGGAGAAGATAGTCTCACATCAACTAGGCGTATCAACGGGCTATGGAGATGCCCATCAATAGATATCAATGTGAGTGAGTAGGGATTGCCATGCAACGGATGCACTAGAGCTATAAGTGTATGAAAGCTCAAAAAGAAAACTAAGTGGTTGTGCATAAGATGAAAAATTCCACTAGTTATATGAAAGTGACAAAATAGGAGACTCTCTATCATGAAAATCATGGTGCTACTTTGAAGCACAAGTGTGGAAAAAGATAGTAGCATTGTCCCTTCTCTCTTTCTCTCATCATTTTTTTTTCTTTTTGGTGGGCATCTTTGGCCTCTCTTTTTTTATTTGGGCTTCGCTGGCCTCTTTTATTATTTGTAAAGTCCGGAGACTCATCCCAACTTGTGAGGGATTCATAGCTTCCATCATCCTTTTCTCTCACGGGACAAATGCTCTAATAATAAAGATCATCACACTTTTATTTACTTACAACTCGAAAATTACAACTCGATACCTAGAACAAAATATGACTCTATATGCAATATGAAAGTGATGGTGCGTGTCATGAAAAACGGAACGGTGGAAGTTGCATGGCAATATATCTCGGAATGGCTATGGAAATGCCATAATAGGTAGGTATGGTGGCTGTTTTGACGAAAGTATATGGTGGCTGTTTTGAGGAAGGTGGGTTTAATGCACCAGCGAAAGTTGCGCGGTACTAGAGAGGCTAGCATAGGTGGAAGGGTGAAAGTGCATATAATCCATGGACTCAACATTAGTCATAAAGAACTCACATACTTATTGCAAAAGTCTATTAGTTATCGAAGCAAAGCATTAGACGCATGCTCCTAGGGGAGAGGTTGGTAGGAGTTAACCATCGCGCGCTCCCGACCCTCACACAAAGGTTGACAATCATTAAACAAATCATGCTCCGACTTCGTTACATAACGGTTCACCATACGTGCATGCTACGGGAATCACAAACTTTAACACAAGTATTTCTTCCAATTCACAACTACTCACTAGCATGACTCTCATATTACCATCTTCATATCTCAAAACTATATGCAAGGAATCAAACTTCTCATAGTATTCAATGCACTTAATATGAAAGTTTTTATAATATCCCTCTTGGATGCCCATTATATTAGGACTAAATTCATAACCTAAACCAATTAACATGCTGTTTAAATACTCTCAAAATAATATAAGTGAGGTACGAGAGTTCAATAATTTCTATAAAATAAAACACCACCGTGCTCTAAAAAGATATAAGTGAAGTACTAGAGCAACATTGCCTAGCTCAAAAGATATAAGTGAAGCACATAGAGTATTCTAATAGATTCACGATTAATGCGTGTCCCGCTCAAAAGATGTGTAGAGCAAGGATGATTGTGGCAAACTAAAAAGCAAAGACTCATATCATACAAGACGCTCCAAGCAAAACACATATCATGTGGTGAATAAAAATATAGCCTCAAGTAAATTTACCGATGGATTGAAGACGAAAGAGGGGATGCCTTCCGGGGCATCCCCAAGCTTAGGCTCTTTGGTATCCTTTAATATGGCTTGGGATGCCTTGGGCATCCCCAAGCCTAGGCTCTTTCCACTCCTTATTCCATAGTCCATCAAATCTTTACCCAAAACTTGAAAACTTCACAACACAAAACTCAACAGAAAACTCATGAGATCCGTTAGTATAAGAAAAATAAATCACCACTTTAGGTACTGTTGTGAACTCATTATTTATTTATATTGGTGTAATATCTATTGTATTCCAACTTCTCCATGGTTCATACCCCCCGATACAACCCATAGATACATCAAAATAAGCAAACAACACAAAGAAAACAGAATCTGTCTAAAACAGAACAGTCTGTAGCAATCTATAGACTTCGAATACTTATGTAACTCCAAAAATTCTGAAAAAATAGGAAAATCAGGGAAATTTGTATATAAATATTTTGTAAAAATTTCAGATAAAAATCACGTTCCAGTGAATTTACAAAATTCCTGGACTGAGAGCAAAAGTTTCTGTTTTTCAGCAAAATCAAATCACAAACACCGTAGACCATCCCAAAGGTCTTACTTGGCTCAAACACTAATTTAAATAAGAAAACACAATTACTACAGAGGTAATAATGTGTAAAAAACTCAAAAACATAATCAAAAACAAAAGCATAAAAATAAAATTGGGTTGCCTCCCAACAAGCGCTATTGTTTAACACCCCTAGCTAGGCATAACGCAATAGATCTAGGTATTGTCATCTTTGGTATGCAATCCATAAGTAGCTCTCATAATAGATTCATAAGGTAATTTTATTTTCTTTCAAGGAAAGTGCTCCATGCCTTTCCTTAATGGAAATTGGAATCTAATATTTCCTTCCTTCATATCAATAATTGCACCAATCGTTCTAAGGAAAGGTCTACCAAGAATAATAGGACATGTAGGATCGCAATCTATATCAAGAACAATGAAATCTACGGGCACATAATTCCTATTTGCAACAATAAGAACATCATTAATCCTTCCCATAGGTTTCTTTATAGTGGAATCCGCAAGATGCAAATTTAAAGAGCAATCATCAAATTCACGGAAACCTAGCACCTCACATAAAGTTTTTGGAATCGTGGAAACTCTAGCACCCAAATCACACAAAACATGGCACTCATAATCTTTAATTTTAATATTAATAGTAGGTTCCCACTCATAATAAAGCTTCCTAGGTATAGAAACTTCCAACTCAAGTTTTTCTTCAAAAGATTTCATCATAGCATCCACGATATGTTTAGTAAAAGCTTTATTTTGATTATAAGCATGCGGAGAATTCAACATGGATTGCAACAAGGAAACACAATCAATCAAAGAACAACTATCATAATTAAAGTCCTTGAAATCCAAAAGAGTGGGTTCATTGCTATCTAAAGTTTTGACCTCTTCAATCCCACTTTTATCAATCTTAGCATCAAGATCTATAAACTCCGAATCATTGGGACGCCTTTTAACTAAAGTTGACTTATCTCCAGTCCCATCTTTATCAAGATTTACATTAGAAAACAAAGATTCAATAGGAGTCACATCAATCACTTTAAGATCTTCATCATTATTATCACGAGAACACACTTTTTCAAGCCATTCGCGCTTAGCACGTATTCTAGCGGTTCTTTCCTTGCACTCATCAATAGAAATTCGCATAGCCTTTAAGGACTCATTAATATCATGCTTGGGTGGGATAGATCTAATTTTCAAAGAATCAATCTCAAGAGAAATTCTATCAACGTTCCTAGCCAAATCATCAATCTTGAGCAATTTTTCTTCAATCATAGCATTGAAACCTTTTTGCGAGCTAATAAATTCTTTAATATTATTCTCAAGATTAGAGGGCATCTTATTATAATTTCCATAAGAATTGTTGTAGGAATTACCATACTTATTAGAGGAATTACTAGGAAACGGCCTAGGATTGAAATTACCTCTATACGCGTTATCACCAAAATTGTTCCTACCAACAAAATTCACATCCATAGATTCATTATTATTTCCAATCAAAGAAGACAAAGGCATATCATTAGGATCAATAGGAGCACTCTTACTAGCAAACAATTTCATCAATTCATCCATCTTTTCACTCAAAGTATTTATTTCTTCAATAGCATGCACCTTTTTACTAGTAGGAGATCTTTTGGTATGCCATTGAGAGTAATATGCCATAATATTATCTAGGAGTTTAGTAGCTTCTCCTAATGTGATTTCCATAAAAGTACCACCCGCGGCGGAATCTAAAAGATTTCTAGAAGCAAAATTCAATCCCGCATAGAAAATTTGTATAATCATCCATAAACTCAAACCATGCGCGAGGCAATTTCTAATCATTAGTTTCATTCTCTCCCAAGATTGTGCAACATGCTCATGATCAAGTTGCTTAAAATTCATTATATCATTCCTAAGGGAGATGATTTTAGCGGGCGGAAAGTACTTGGAAATAAAAGCATCTTTACACTTATTCCATGAATCAATACTATTTTTAGGCAAAGATGAAAACCAAGTTTTAGCACGATCTCGTAGTGAGAACGGAAATAGCTTCAATTTAACAATATCATTATCCACATCTTTCTTCTTTTGCATATCACACAACTCAACGAAAGTATTTAGATGGGATGCGGCATCTTCACTAGGAAGGCCGGAAAATTGTTCTTTCATAACAAGATTAAGCAAAGCGGCATTAATTTCATAAGATTCCGCACTAGTGGCGGGAGCAATCGGAGTACTAATAAAATCATTATTATTAGTATTGGAGAAGTCACACAACTTGGTATTCTCTTGAGTCAACGTGACAAAGCAAGCAATCTAGCACACAAGCAAACAAAAAACAAACGAAAAGACGAACGGAAGAATGGCGAATAAAAAGGCAAATATTTTTGGTATTTTCTGAAAATCGTTTTAGAAGTGGGGGAGAGGAAAACGAGAGGCAAATGGCAAATAATGTAAATGCAAGAGATGAGTTTGTGATGGGTACTTGGTAGGCTTGATGTAGATCTCCCCGGCAACGGCACCAGAAATCCTTCTTGCTACTTCTTGAGCATGCGTTGGTTTTCCCTTGAAGAGGAAAGGGTGATGCAACAAAGTAGATAAGTATTTCCCTCAGTTTTTGAGAACCAAGGTATCAATCCAGTAGGAGATACAAGCAAGTCCCCAATAAATGTACCTACACAAATAATCAAACACTTGCACCCAACGCTATAAAGGGGTTGTCAATCCCTTCACGGTTACTTGCAAGGATGAGATCTGATAGAGATATATAGATAGGATTGCTAAAACGAAAAGTAAAACAAAAGTAAAAAAGATTGCAGCTAAGTATTTTTGGTATTTTTGGTTTATAGATCTGAAAATATAATATGGAAAATAGACCCGGGGGCCATAGGTTTCACTAGAGGCTTCTCTCATGAAGGAAAATAATACGGTGGGTGAACAAATTACTGTCGAGCAATTGATAGAAAAGCGAATAATTATGAAGATATCCAAGGCAATGATTATGCATATAGGCATCACGTCCGTGTCAAGTAGACCGAAACGATTCTGCATCTACTACTATTACTCCACACATCGACCGACTCCTGCCTGCATCTAGAGTATTAAGTTCATGAAGAACAGAGTAACGCATTAGGTAAGATGACATGATGTAGAGGGATAAACTCAAGCAATATGATGAAAACCCCATCTTTTTATCCTCGATGGCAACAATACAAATACGTGCCTCGCTACCCCTACTTTGTCACTGGGTGAGGACACCGCAAGATTGAACCCAAAACTAAGCACTTCTCCCATTGCAAGAATTACCAATCTAGTTGGCCAAACCAAACCAATAACTCGAAGAGACTTGAAAAGATATGAAATCATGCATATAAGAATTCAGAGAAGATTCAAATAATATTCATAGATAAGCTGAACATAAACCCACAATTCATCGAATCTCGACAAACACACCGCAAAAGAGTATTACATCGGATAGATCTCCATGAAGATCATGAAGAACATGGTATTGAAGAACAAAGAGAGAGAAGAAGCCATCTAGCTACTAGCTATCGACCCGAAGGTCTGTGGTAAACTACTCACGCATCATCGGAGGGGCAATGGAGTTGACGTAGATGCCCTCCGTGATCGATTCCCCCTCCGGCAGATTACCGGAAAAGGCTCCAAGATTGGATCTCACGGGAACAGAGGCTTCCGGCGGCGGAAAAGTATTTTTGTGGCTCTTCTTGGTATCCAGGGAATATTTGGGAATTTATAGGCCGAAGAATAGGGTTAGGAGGGCTGCCGTGGGGCCACAAGCCAGGGGGGCGCCCCCCCCCCCCTAGGGCGCGCCCTGGTGGCTTGTGACGCCACGGCAGGTCTCCTGCCTTCGTCTCCAAGTCTGCTGGGTTTCTTCTGGTCCAAGAAAAATCATTCCGAAGATTTTATTCCGTTTGGACTCCGTTTAATATTCCTTATCTGCAATACTCAAAAACAAGGAAAAAACAGAAACTGGCACTAGGCTCTAGATTAATAGGTTAGTCCCAAAAATAATATAAAATAGCATATTAATGCATATAAAACATCCAAAACAGATAATAAAATAGCATGGAACAATCAAAAATTATAGATACGTTGGAGACGTATCATTGATACGCGTTCTTGTCCTACTTTCTCCGATAGAAATCTTGGGGCACTCTTTGAGGTTCTTTGTGTGGATTGAGTATTATGAATCTGAAATTGTTTGATGCATATCGTATGATTAACTCATGGATACTTGTGGTGACATTGGAGTATCTAGGTGACATTAGAGTTGGTTGATGCGTATCATATGGTGTTATTCTAGTACGAACTCTTAGATAGATCGATCGGAAAGGATAACTTGGTTATATTAGTACGAACTCTTGGATAGATCGATCGGAAAGGATAACTTTAAGGTGGTTTCGTACCCTACAAACAATTTCTTCTTATGCTCTCCGCTAGATAAGAACTTTGGAGTGATTCTGCGTTGCACGTTGAGGGATGGTTATGTGATCCAATTATATTAGCATTGTTGAGAGATTGCACTAGCGAAAGTACGGACCCTAGGCCTTGTTTTCAAGCATTGCAATACCGTTTGTGCTCACTTTTGTCACTTGCTACCTTGCTGTTTTTATATTTTCAGATTACAAAAACCTATATCTACTATCCATCTTGCACTTGTATCACCATCTCTTCGCCGAACTAGTGCACCTACACAATTTGCCATTGTATTGGGTGTGTTGGGGACACAAGAGAATTCTTGTATTTGATTGCAGGGTTGTTTGAGAGAGACCATATTCATCCTACACCTCCCACGGATTGATAAACCTTAGGTCATCCACTTGAGGGAAAATTGCTACTGTCCTACAAAACTCTGCGCTTGGAGGCCCAACAAAGTCTACAAGAATAAAGTTGCGTAGTAGACATCAAGCTCTTTTCTGGCGCCGTTGCCGGGGAGGTGAGTGCTTGAAGGTATATCTTTATATCTTGCAATTGAATCTTTTAGTTTCTTGTTTTATCACTAGTTTGGTTTTATAAAAGAAAACTACAAAAAAATGGAGTTTAGGTTGCATCATTTGTTTCGTCTTTATAATGTCTTTCGTGAAAATAAGGATTCAGAAAATTGTGCTCAATTGGTAGAGGAAGAAATTATGAAAATACTTGATGAGAATTCCTTGAATGATGAGCATGATAGCAATATTTTTAGTATGAATTCTCTGAATTTCCATGATGCTAATGATATGCAAAGCCACAAGCTTGGGGATGCTATGTTTGATGAAGAAGATATTTTTAGTCCCCCAAGTTTTGACGAGCAAATTTATTTTGATGATGGCATGCTTCCTATCTATGATGATTATTGTGATGACATGTATGCAATAAAGAGTGCTAGTAACCATGAAACTTGTCATCATGATTTTAATATTCAACGTGGTTATGTCAATCAAGTGTCTCATGATAGTTATTTTGTTGAGTTTGCTCCCACTATTATGAATGAGAAGAAATATGCTTATGTGGAGAGTAATAAATTTTCTATGCTTGTAGATCATGAAAAGAATGCTTTATGTGATAGTTATGTTGTGAAATTCCTTCATGATTCTACTGAAAACTATTATGAGGGAAGAACATATGCTTGTAGGAATTGCAATAATATCAAGTTTCCTCTCTATATGTTCAAAGTTTCGAAGTTATGCTTGTTTTGCCTTCCTATGCTAATTGATTCTTGCTCTCATAAATTGTTTGCTCACAAAATCCCTATGCATAGGAAGTGTGTTAGACTTAAATGTGCTTTTCATGAGATTCATGATGCTCTCTTACATGTTTCAAATAGTATTCCTATGTGAGCATCATCGAAATCATCATGCCTAGCTAAAAGGCATTAGAGAAAAGCGCTTGTTGGGAGACAACCCAACACTTATACTTTCTGTTTTGATGTGTTCACATGATTAATATACTGTAGTAATAATGTTTTGTGCCTTTTATTTCAATAAAGTGTCAAGTAAATCCTTTGGGATGACTCACGAGATCAGTAGAATTGATGCTGTGCAAAAACAGAAAATTTTGCCTCCAGTAAAGAATTTCTCTGATTTTACTGGAGCGTCAAAAAATTCTGAAATTTTTACACAGTCTTGATATACAAATTCTTCAGGTTTTCCTAATTTTTCAGAATTTTTAGAGACAGGGAAGTATGGTTATACTACAGATCTTCACAGACTGTTCTGTTTTTGACAGATTCTGTTTTGCATGCATAGTTTGCTTGTTTTAGTGTTTCCATAGATTATATTTAGTGGTATAAATTATGGGAATGGTATAATACAGTAGGTATAATGTGGTAACAATTATGAATCTTGTCTTGACAGTACCTAAGTGAATGATTTATCTTTATTACACTAACCCTTCTCACGAAGTTCCGTTAAGTTTTGTGTGATTGAAGTTTTCAAGTTTTGGGTGAGACACCGATATGAGGAGAATAATGAGTGACAATAACCTAAGCTTGGGGATGCCCAAGGCACCCCCAAGGTAATATCCAATGAAGACTCAAGCGTCTAAGCTTGGGGATGCCCCGGGAGGCATCCCCTCTTTCGTCTTCAACATTATCGGTATATCTTACTTAGAGCTATATTTTTATTCGTCACATAATATGTGCTTTGCTTGGATCGTCATTATATTTTGTTATTTTATGTTAGGTGTCATTTATAATCTTGTTTTTCAATAAAAAGTTCCAAGAATTGTCTTAGGATGCTTGCATTGCATGTTCTGATGTGTGCTGTAAAAACAGAAACTTTTGCTGTAGTGTTTGAATTTTCATATTTTACTGGAACCTGGAAAGTTTCTGAAATTTTTACACAGTATTTTAATATAAATTATTTAGCATTTCATAAATTTTCATAATTTTTTGAGTTACATAAGTACACTGTTTTCATAAATTGCTATAGACTGTTCTGTTTGGACAGATTGCTGTCATAGTTTTGTTATCTACTTATCCTATAGTTTCCATAGCCTATATTGGTAGATATAAATTGTGGAAATGATAGTAAACAGTAGATGATGTTTGGAAATTATTTTGCAACTTGTCTTGGCAGTACATGAAGTGTTGATTTATTCTTATGTGTACTAACCTATCTCACGAGTTCTTTTCGAGTTTTGTGTGGATGAAGTTTTTGAGAATGGGTGAAACCGGGATATGAGAGGATTGAACGAGATACAAAAGCTCAAGCTTGGGGATGCCCAAGTCACCCCAAGTAAATATTTCAAGAAGTCTCAAGCATATAAGCTTGGGGATGCTACGCATCCCACCTCTCTTCATCAACAATTATCGGTTAGCCTATGTTGAGCCTAAATTTTTATTCGTTCACATGATGCGTGCTATTCTTGGAGTTCTATTTTTGTTTAGTTTGCTGTTTGAATAAAATACTTAGATCTGAAAATCTTTATTGAGAGAGAGAGAGTCCTCACATAGCTACTTAATTGTTTGACTACTCATTGATCTTCACTTATATCTTTTGAGAGTAGCTTGTCATTTGCTCTAGTGCTTCACTTATATCTTTTTGAGCACGGTGTGCTTGGAAACTTTTGTAGAAATACTCTCATGCTTCACTTAGATTAATTTGAGAGTAGGTAAATTTTGAAGAAATCCTCTCATGCTTCACTTATATCTTTTTGAGAGATGAAATCTTTATGCTCATGTGCTTCACTTAAATTTGTTTGAGCTTGCCAAAAAGCAATGGCAATATATGAAACTAGTCCCAAGGTGATAGATATCCAAGGAGGATATAATAAAAACTTTCGTGAAGATCATTGGACAAATTAAACTTGATTCCTTGTCATAGTTTTGAAACATGATGATAGTAATATGTGAGTCATGTTAGTGAGTAATTATGCTTAGTAGGAATATTGGTGTTAAGGTTTGTGATTCCCTATGCATGCACGAAAGTCAATAGTTATGCAATGAAGTTACATCCTACTTGTGGTGCATTATTCGGAGTTAGTTATGTTCAATGCTCACTTATGTGATTTTTCGTTTCTTGGTTTGGTTGCTTCCCAATCTATTTGCTAGCCTTCATTTGTACTAAGTAGAAATACTACTTGTGCATCCAAAATCCTTAAACCAAGTTTTGCCTTATGAGTCCACCATACCTACCTATATGTGGTATTTCCATGCCGTTCCAAGCAAATTTGTATGTGCCATCTCTAAATTTTCAAAATAAATTTTCTCTTTTGTGTGCTCATACCGCTCATGAAACGGTGGGGGTGTCCAATATTTTTCCATGCTAGATGTGTTATTCTCAAGATGAGTGTTTATTCACTTGTCATTGCACGAGAGTGCGGCGGTAATAGGGATGCCCATTCCCGAAATGAAAAAGAAAAAAAATTACTTTATGTTGTCAAATAATAAATTTCTTGGAAAGCGTTGGTATGGAAGGCAACCGTGGATACGGCCCGCCATGGAAAGTGAAAGTTTGGTGGAAAAAGGAATAAACTTTATTTTTTGTTTGGGAACCGCCTATGATATATCTAGCATGGAAAGTATTGTGAGCTACTTTGTCATTTTCGTTGACAGGTAAAGCATGCCACCCAAAATATTTTTCTCTCTCAATTTAAACCTTGAGCTCTGGCACCTCTACAAATCCCTACTTCCCTCTGCGAAGGGCCTATCTATTTACCTTATGCAATTTTTATTTTTACTTTGAGTCTCATCTTCTCTTATAAGCACCAACTAGGGGGAACTATGATCGTAGTTGAGCATTGGGCATAGCTAATATTTGAATGTGTTTCATGAATGGATCAATGATTGAGCATGATGGGATAGGGATAACTTTCTTTAGTGTTGATATTTTGAAAGACATGGTTGCTTGTTGACATGCTTGAATATTGAAGTCATTATGTTAAAACTAGACTATTGCTTTGAATCATTTACAAGTCCAAATGTCCATGCTATACAAAGAAGAAAAGAATATGATGAACATGTTAGGCAGCATTCCACATCAAAAATTCTGTTTTTATCATTTACCTACTCGAGGACGAGTAGGAATTAAGCTTGGGGATGCTGATACGTCTCCAACGTATCTATAATTTTTGCTTGTTCCATGTTGTTATATTATCACCCTTGGATGTTTTACAATCATTTTATTACAACTTTATATCATTTTTTGGGACTAACCTATTGACATAGTGCCAAAGTGCCAGTTGTTGTTTTTGCTTGTTTTTTACTTCGCAGAAAATCAGTACCAAACGGAGACAAAACGCTGCGGGGATTTTTGTGGATTTTTTACGGACCAGAAGAAAGAAGATGGGCCAAAGAACACCAGAAGAGGGGGCCCAGGCTGGCCAGCCCCCACCAGGGCGCGCCAGAGGCCCCCTGGCACGGCCTGGTGGGTGCTGGGCACCTCGGGCACCCCCTCCACCGCCTCCGATGCCTATAAATTCTCAAATATTCGGAAACCCCAAAAAATAACCCTAGACTCTCCGCTCCGCCGCCGCAACTCTCTGTATCAACGAAAAACCAATCTGGAGACGTTCCAGTACCCTGCCGGAGAGGGGAACCCATCTCCGGTAGCCATCTTCATCATCCCGGCGGAGGCCATGATGTGGAGGGAGTAGTCCACCCTCGGGGCTGAGGGTATGTACCAGTAGCTATGTGTTCAATCTCTCTCTCTCTCGTGTTCTTGAGATGTCATGATCTTGATGTATCACAGGCTTTGTTAATATAGTCGGATCATATGATGTGTTTCCCTCTCTATCTAGTTGTGATGAATTGAATCTTTCCCTTTGAGATATCGTTATGTTGGATTGAATATTGGATTTGAGAACACTTGATATATGTCTTGCATGTGGATACCCGTGGTGACAATGGGGTGTTCTATTGATTCACTTGATATATGTTTTGGTACTCAACTTGCGGATTCCCGCGGTGACATTGGGGTAATCTATACATAGGGGTTAATACGCGTTCTTGTCCTACTTTCTCCGATAGAAATCTTGGGGCACTCTTTGAGGTTCTTTGTGTGGATTGAGTATTATGAATCTGAAATTGTTTGATGCGTATCGTATAATTAACTCGTATCGTATAATTAACTCATGGATACTTGTGGTGCCATTGGAGTATCTAGGTGACATTAGAGTTGGTTGATGTGTATCATATGGTGTTATTCTAGTACGAACTCTTAGATAGATCGATCGGAAAGGATAACTTGGTTATATTAGTACGAACTCTTGGATAGATCGATCGGAAAGGATAACTTTAAGGTGGTTTCGTACCCTACAAACAATTTCTTCTTATGCTCTCCGCTAGATAAGAACTTTGGAGTGATTCTTCGTTGCACGTTGAGGGATGGTTATGTGATCCAATTATATTAGCATTGTTGAGAGATTGCACTAGCGAAAGTACGGATCCTAGGCCTTGTTTTCAAGCATTGCAATACCGTTTGTGCTCACTTTTTGTCACTTGCTACCTTGCTGTTTTTATATTTTCAAATTACAAAAACCTATATTTACCATCCATATTGCACTTGTATCACCATCTCTTCGCCGAACTAGTGCACCTATACAATTTGCCATTGTATTGGGTGTGTTGGGGACACAAGAGAATTCTTGTATTTGATTGCAGGGTTGTTTGAGAGAGACCATCTTCATCCTACACCTCCCACGGATTGATAAACCTTAGGTCATCCACTTGAGAGAAAATTGCTACTGTCCTACAAAACTCTGCGCTTGGAGGCCCAACAAAGTCTACAAGAATAAAGTTGCGTAGTAGACATCAGGAAGTAGGTCGTGTCGCCCGAAGGGAGCATGTGATGGGCCTAGCAATATCGGTCATCATGTTGATGACACTTTGATTTCTTTTATAATCTTTTTATTTTTATTTTAAATGCATATATTTCAAAAACATAAATTTAGTATAGAAATTCAAAACCATGAATTTGAAAAAATGTTAACATATTACAAAAATGTGAACGCGGATTAGCTAAAATATTCATAACTGGAAATAATATTCAAGAAATCAAAATATGTTGATGATTTAAAAAAAGAATTCATATTTAAAAAAATCAGGAATTAGAACAAATGCTTGTGAACTAAAAAAATGCTCATGATTTTTTCAGCAATGTTCACAAATTTCAAAAAATAATATTGAATTTCAAATATTTTTCCCAAATTTCAAAAACAAAACATTGCTTCCAAAATGGTTCGCTGAATCAACAAATGATCATGCATTCAAAAAATGTTTGTCAAAACCAAAAAGAAAAATCGTGAATTTCAAATTTTTCTTCCAAATTAAAAAAAAACTTCGATTCAAAACAAATAACCGAATAAAAATATTCACGAGAGTCCAAAAAAACATTCATAAGTTCAGATAATATTCTTGAATTCGAAAAATGATCATGAATTTAAATATTGTTCACGAATTAATAAAAAATGTTAGTGAATTCAAAGATGAACATAATTTCGATAAAAATCACGAATTGAAAGATGTTTGAAAAATAGAAAGGAAAGAAGAAGAAAAGGGTAAAAAAGGGAAATAAAATGTAAATAAAAACATGAAAAAAATAAAATTGACACATAAAGAAATAAAAAAAGAACAAAAATGAATAAAGAAAGGAAAGAATGAAAATGAATAATGAAACGAAATAACGAAAATGAAAAAAATTCAAAAAAAAAACAAAGAAAACACACACAAAAACCAGTCTGTGAAGGAGGTACTTCGGCCTGCTAAAAATTATGCAACGACGAGCAGAGGTTGCGCGTTTATTCGATCTTGCTAGGCAGTAGGTCGCGTGAGAATGGAGCATGTGATGGGCCTAGCGATATCAGTCATCATGCTAATGTCACTTTGATTTATTTTTCTTCTCTTTTTTATTTTCATTTTAATTTTAAATGCATATATTTCCAAACATAAGTTATGAAATTCAAAACCATGAATTGGAAAAAATGTTAACATACTATAAAAAAATGTTAGCGCGGGTTTTAAAAATTGTGAATAACTTTCAAAAAAAATTCATGACAATGAAAAAATGTTCCCGTGTTTCAAAATATGTATACGCAATTTATAAAAAGAGTGTTTATTCAATGTAGAAAAAATAGGTTAGAAATAGCCTTTGATTTGCTTATCCAGCTAAAAATCGCACGCTTTGGTTTGTTGATAAGATTAGAAATAGCGCCAACCACATTAAAAAAAAAACACAAACTGTTATTCCGAGGAGCATAGGATTGGATTTTAGAAATCCCGTCCGGATCGAGCTACGGGATCCAGCTGCGCGTGCCCTACTTTTCGATCCCAACTTTCCCCATCTTCGTTGCACTAGTTTTGGATCCCAACTTTTCCCGATCTCCTCCCCCCTAGTTTTTGATCCCAGCTTTCCCTGATCTCGACTCTCGATCTCGAGTTCACGCGCACTCCGACGAACATGGCAGCGATCATGGCGGCGCATGGGCAGGTACTGGAGCAAGATTTCGATTTCTTCGTGGTGATCGACTTCGAGGCGACGTGCGTGAAAGACGCGCAGATCTTCCCGCAAGAAATTATCGAGTTCCCCGCCGTGCTCGTCGACGGCGTCACCGGCCGCATCGAGTCCACGTTTCGCAGGTACGTTCGTTCAAAACATCACCAGGCATCCGGCAGGAGGACGTCGACGGCGGCGTGGATCTCGGCGAGGGGCTCTAGCTGCACGACGCTTGGCTGAAGGCGGCGATGGCGGGGGCAGGGAACAATTGAAGCGTCCGCTTGGCCGTCGTGACCTGGGGTGACTGGGACTGTCGCACCATGCTGGACTTCGAGTGCCGCTTCAGGCCTTGTTTGGTAGAGGGGGTTTTCCAGCCCCAGAGGGGGTGGGGATTTCAGGGGATTTGGTGAATCCCCCTCTTCCACCCAATCCCCTCAAATCCACTTGAAACCCCCAAACCCCTCCAGCCACATTCCTCTTTGTGTAAAGTTGTTGTTTGGTAGACAGGGTTTGCCTATTGAGATAAGATGTGCAAAACAACTAAAAATGTACTCCCTCCGTCTCAAAATAAGTGACTCAAAAGTGACTCAACTTTGTACTAGTATACCACAAGCTAGAGAATGTAAAGGTCTCCAAATAAAAATGTGACATGCTACAAGTGAATAATTTTGTAGCAACAACATAATTTTGCATGAATTCGAATCAGTATCTCATCAAATGCATGGAGTATATCACAACAACACAATTTCTTGTAACATTATGACTTGGAATCAACATGCCATGTGTGATCTTTCAACAACAGTTCATACAACCACAAAATATTTCCAACAAAGATAGCGAGGCTGAGAATGGTATTGTAATAGAGATGAATTTGCTCTTTTGACGTCATGATCATCCAGCTTTTGAGTGGCCAAAAAGTTTTATCCATCCAGCTTGTTTAGTGTTGCTTCTTAGTCTGAACCTGATGAAACAAAAAGAGATTAATAAGCTCATTAGGCTGACAAAAATTAGGGATGGCTCACTAGTGGCCTAAGCAACCGATGAAAACAAATAAGAAGCACAGAAAAATATGCTATATACGCATGCTGACACGCGTATGAAATTAGTTGTTACTCCTCTCAGAACATCCTTCTTAGCCTGCAAGTAGTCCTCTCAGCTAGCAGATCCAAGTCTTCAAGCACTCATTCCAAAGGTTTATAAGTTGTTACAACTAACAGCCATATAATTAATTTAGCCAACATTTTCAACTAGAAAATGTATGCACCAGACTGAAACATATCAAACAAAGGGATAATACTGAAACATATCAACTAGTGCTGGCTAAATTAATTTAGCCAAAGGAAGTACAGCAAGAATACACTCTATTCAGTCTGCCAAATTATCAAAAGTTCCATACTGAAACATATCAAACGGTAGTTTACAATCTACCAAATTATCAAACAAAGGGATAATACTGCAAGAATACACTCTTCTGCTTCTTTGTAGTAGCATAGCACCCACCGTTTGTCAAAAAACATAAGATGTTGCTGTGCGAAAGCTATTATGTACTCGTACTAATCGACAATGCAGATATTGACAGTGACAAAAAAGGTAACCTATTCTAGCCAACGAAGTGTTGGTAATCAGTTAGCACACAGACGACCACTACTACCACTACTTGCAGATACATAAGCAGAGTCAGCGGCATACTATCAGGCTGTTTTGTTTGTATGCATGCAAAAGAAGACACTCAAAATCAAGAGATAAACATAAAGCTGAAAGGTAACCTATTCTTTGCTGTGATGAATAAGCAGGGATGATCATGGTAAGAATTGAGCATGATATATTACTAGTTTGGTCCAAGAAATTTTACCTTAGATACCTCGAGCCAACTCTGCCATTTCTCCTTGAAGAAAGGCCACGGCACTCTCTTCGTCCTCCGCAGCTGAATTGATGAAAATCTCACGATTGTCGGCGTTTCTGAAAACCTTGTAGGCAACTGCTCTTTGACCACGTGGGATGCTTTCCATCTTGTGAAGAATAGCAATGCATTTGCTAATCGAGAACTCTTGCGCATTTTTTGACCCAGCCAAAAGAGTAGATTCCTCCCCCGCTTGTTTTCTTTTGATCTCCACATATTATGACATCACTTCGACCATAGAATCATCACGTTTCTTCTTCTTGGGTTCTTTCACATGCTTCTTATTTGAACCACCAGCAACACCTCTTTGAGCAACATCTCTTGGACCATCATTTTGAGCGGCATCTCTTGGACCATCATTTTGCGCAGCGTCTCTTGGATCATCGTACATGTGCAGATCATCACCGTATTGATTCAGGTCAAAAGAGAAGACAGTCTCCTCTCTTTCAACTTCGGGGTCACCATCACTGACTTGTGTAACCTCAATTGACGTGAAATTGTAGTTACCTTCTGCTATGTGTCCTGCAAAAACACCCAAGTTATCAATATGTATATCATTCATACAAAAGGTCAAGTAGCAATGGAAATTCATTATAAAGGTCAACAAAAAGGGAGGAAATGAAAATCCATTCAACTCACCATCGGACAGATCACCTAGCTTATCATAGAGAGGAAATGGCTTTGTCTGAAACTTGCTTATTTCTGGCCAAGACTGAATATAAAAGAAAACAAGATTGTCAACAAAATAAACATGGAATGCAAGTTTCAAGTTGAAAATAAGAAATGCACTAAGCTAGAACTTACGGTGATCAAGTTCTGCCAAAGATGTGGCTCGGCATCTATCATGTGTGTTTGATAGTTCCAGCTAACACCACTCTGTTTCCGAGCATCCTTGAGAAGCCTATATTGCCCCTTTAACTCCTTTTGTTTTTCTTCGATCTGTTGTTTTGTGAAATTTGTGTGGCCATGTCTCTCATGGAATATACTTGCCATCCTATTGCATCGAGAAGCCCTCCTACTTCGATCAGTGGATCAATCTGAGGGTCCCCTTCCAGGCGGCGCTCGGCGGCGAAGGGCGGGTGAACCTGCAGGAGGCGGTCCGGGCGGCGGGGCTGGACTGGGAGGGTCGCCTGCACTGCGGGCTGGACGATGCTCTCAACACGGCGCGGCTTCTTGCTGAGCTCATGCGGCGCAGGTCAAGATGACCATCACCGACTCGCTGGCGCCGTCGCCGCCGATCCAGCAGAAGCAGCAGCCTCACACAAGCACTTGCGCTGGCTCACCGGCACTGGCGCTGCCACCGCCGCCGATCCAGCAGCAGCGGCCTCGCACAGGCTGTTGCGGTGACTCATTTCCGCTGGTGCCGCCGCCGATCCAGCAGGAGAAGCAGCAGACGCCGTAGCCTCACGTAATCAGCCCCTAAGGTGGCTCCTCTACGACGTGCTTCTGGTACTGCGGGGTGGCGACCAGAGGAGGCATGGAGCCAGTTCAGAGGAGGCATGGAGCCAGGGCCAATGCAGTCTGGGTGCGGCAACTAGACGCCGGCCATGGGACCCGTGTCCCCCTACTACCTGTGGACCAACTGAACCATGAGACTGGGATTCAGAATTCAGTGTTAGTGTTAAATCGTCTTAGCCATCAAATCAGAGTGTAGCCCAGCTCATTCTAGCCTAGTCTAGGTGTGAATTTGATCTTTGAAATCCAACTTGACCAATCGGGCATTCTTGATGTAATCGGTGTCTGAATTAGTATTATCAATAGAAATTTCGTTTTAATTATTACTATTAATAGAAGATTTGTTTTACCTTCTCTGTGGATTTCTTTAGTATTGAACAACGGGCTACAATTGAGTTGCAAGTGAAATTGATAAATTTCTGACGGCGGCTACAATTCCAATCGACAACGCAAACTGTAAGTCGTCCTCCGATGAAGCCCCCCGCTCGGCCGAGGGCCTGCTTGCCGGGCGGCGCATCCATCAGGTCGGCCAAACACACGGCGACCGATGCCGGGGAGACGGATGGTCTCTCTCCAAGGCACATTCGTCAGGCACTGAACAAGGCAGTGTTAGACAACAGCCGTCTCGCCACATGTCACAATCATACATCTAGAATGAAAGAAAAAACAGCCAACTGTGGATTTCTGAGATAAGAGCCAACTCAAATCATTTGCTCCAATACAAATGCCTCGTCATATTTGATATTACCACGGGCAGGTTTTAATATCATCAATAGATGATTTGTTTTAGTTGTATGTTCCTTGTCCACAAATTTCTTCAGTATCGATTGACTTGTTATTAAAATTTATTAATTGCCGACGGAAGATAAATGGATGTGTTCAACAAGAAAAGAAAGATAAATGGGCAATCTTAGAATTCAGATCATAGATGCCACCTTGTATATCAAGATAAAAAAAAAAGCAGCAGAGTCGTAGATTACCGAGACAACAGCAAATTCAGATGTCAAACTCTTCAATAAACGGAATGAAAATTTGGTCACAAGCACTCCACAACCGTTGTTACTGGTCACTCAAGTCTAGCCTTTGCAGATCAGCAGGTGACACAACCCCATACATCAGAATTTAGCTCAAAGACAAGCACAAGGTGGGTCAGTTGCAAGGTGCTCAAAGACTAGCAAAATCTACTGCCTACGGAGGGGAACAAGCTATTCTGCGCTACCCAGCCCTTGGTTTCTACAGCAAGGGCTACATCAACCACCTAAAAAAGTTACCACAGATCGCCTGAAGTGCATAAGGCTGCTGCTAACATGTCACCAGCTGATGTAAATGTGCATAAGGCATTTTACTTTGCTGTGCTTATGTGTTTCTTGATCATGTTCAAAGTCTCCATAACCTGTGAAAGCAAGACTACAATTAATACCTGACAGCAAAATAAGAACCAAAATTTGTAAGGGTGCAAGAAAATCATGCTGTCCCGATGGATGCCAGCAATTCCTAGCACACTAGCCTGATATGGAGCAGTAGGCAATCCTAGACATGCCTTCAAACTTGCATGCAAAGAGCAAATTCATTAATGAAGAAACAAAACCAGTAAAATCGATTGGAATTTCTGTTAACATCTATGTTACATCGTATTTTTCTTCCTAGCAAATCATTTTGGTCCACATAAAACAGAGATGGACTATGGATTATCGAGACTTACTCCAGTATAGTGTCGCAAAACTGGAGAATAGTGGTCAAGCGCAATATAGATTTTTGCAAGAAGATCCGTTAAGGCCTCAACCTCATCACCAAGTAAATCCACCTGCAGAAAATTTCAGAAATCACAGCTCATTACATGACTCGCCTCCCACTTTAGGGCATTATCAAGGTTATAAGCTTGTTCCATTTTGTAGGCAAAGCAATATACATGGAGCAGAAGAAATACAGTATTACTAGCAACGATTACGAGTCGAAGGACTAGTCGAGACTAGTCGATGGACTAGTCTATGAGTCGTAACTGTGGTGTCGACTACAAATCTCTTGTAGACTAATTCGATGAGTCGAGCGGTCGAGAGACTAGTCGTAGACTAGTCTGGACTAGTCGTGTACATTAAGTCGAGCGACCCAATTTTTTTTAGAGGCGGGTGACTTAAAATTGGAGGGGATGAGAGAGACACTCAGCCCGCCAGCCCGTGGGAGGGAAATTTCGTGGCTAGGTTTCAGGTTCGCTATGAGAGCTGCCTCCGCTGGGACACGCGCCGCCAGCACCCACTGACCTGCCGCCACCGGCGGTGGCAAGGAGAATCGCGCCGGCCACCCTCCGCTGCTTCTGCTCCTCCGCTGGATCCGGCCCACTCCTCTGGATCTCTCCCTCTTCGCTGGTCCAGATCCACCCCGATCTCTGCTGGTTCCTGGGCTGGTTCATCTGCTCCCGGATCCTCCCTTTGCAATTAATTTCTCCCTTCTTGTTATCCTCATATGGTTCCTCTATTGCATGTTCCTTGGCTGGTTCCTCTACTGCTGGTTCCTGATTTAGGTTTGGTTGTTTCAATTCAACATCCTTAGGTTTGAGCAGGAGCTAGGGTTACAATATCTACAACACCAGAGATATCTCAGACAGTGTACTCAGCAGACGCTTCAGCTCAAGCTGCTGAGGATTATGACCCATCAAAGGATCCTGCTAGAAAGCCAACTAGGACCAAGGACCCAGCATGGAAGTATGCCTTTTGGCCTGATCTGCAGGACAAATTGACACTCCAGTGTGTTTTGTGTGGCAAAAACGTCTCTTCCGGAGTGCTAAGGATGAAGAAGCACCTTGCTGGGGGTTACACAGAGGTGTTAATGTGTCTGAAAGCAACCGATGAAATCAGGAAAGAGATGGCATTTGTACATGAAGACTAACTCAACCAAGTTCAAAGTCATGCAACTTGATGGGGATGAAGTTGAAGCAACTGATGGAGATGGAGGAGAGAAGGAGGCAGGAGCAAGTTCAAGGGCGTCCAACAGCACCGCAGCCTCCACGAAAAGGAAGTCTTGCTTTATTGTGACGGAGCCAGTGGTGGCAAAGAGGAAAAGCAAGTCAATTACAGATGAGGTTAGGAAGACACCGGAGGAGGTGGTTGCTGAGAGGCATAGCACAAGAAGCACTCAGTTAAAAATCAAGGACTATGAAAAAAAGACACAAGAACAAAAAGATGTTGTAGCTGGTCATGTAGCTGACTTTCTCTATGAGAATTGCCTTCCACTCAATATTGTCAATTCGAGAAGTTGGGAGATCCTATTGGAGCCTATAGGACAGTATGGATCAGATTATATTTCACCTTCTTACCATGATGTGAGGCTACCATTACTTGAGAAGGCAAAGCTCAAGACTGACAATTTGAAGGCCAAGCATCAAGAGGCATGGAAGGAGTATGGTTGCCCTCTCATGTCCGACGGTTGGACGGACATGAGTGGGCGACACTTGATCAATTTTCTCGCCAATAGTCCTGAAGGTACATTATTCTTAGGGACAGCCAATGTTTCTTTTGAGTCTGTTAATGTTGAATTGGTGGCAAAATTATTGAGTGAACAGATTGATGCAATTGGGCCTGAATTGCTAGTCCAGGTCGTTAGCGATAATGGCTCCAACTACAAGGCAGCCAGGAGACTTCTAATGGATAAGTATCCATCTTTGTATTGGACATCTTGTGCTGCCCACTGTTTGGATCTTATGCTAGAGGACATTGGAAAGATAAGAGAGTTCAGTGACTGCATTGCTAAAGCAAAGAAAACAACCAGATTTATTTATGCCCATGGTAGGACTCTTGATCCAATGAGAAGCTTGAATGACAAGAAAGATCTTGTGAGGCTTGGAGCAACTCGTTTTGCAACATCATTCCTCACATTGGCCAGCATGTGGCAACAACGCCAACATTTGAAAGCTCTCTTTGTTAGCACAGAATGGCATGCAAACAAGTTGAAGCTCACCCCACCAGGGAAGATGGCTGAAAATACCGTGCTCTCTATGACGTTTTGGCAATCGGTGGAGAACTACATGAGAGCTTCACAGCCCATTCTTGTTGCTTTGAGGATTGTTGATTGATGGTGATGACAGACCAGCAATGCCTGAAATTTGGGCAGCCATGGATGTTGCGAAGACGCACATAACAGATGCATTGTCACAAAGGCCAGGCCTACAAAGTCAAGTGCTAGCAATTGTTGAAAGGAGGTGGGATAACCAGATGGAGCAAAAGCTACATGGGGCTGCAATGTTTTTGAACCCAAGCAAGTTCTTTGCCATGAAGGCGACTAACAAAAGACTAGCTACACGGCTGCGTTCAATGTTCAATGATGTGCTATGGAAGATGGTGACCGATGATGAATTACAAACCAAGATAAGTAAACTGGCTGATGATTATGAGCATGTTTCACCAAGCAAATGGCAATTAAAGACCACGGGGAAAAGAGTCCTCGTAAGTATCTATGTTGTTGCAGCTTGTAGCTTATCTTCTTGGCTCTATGTTTCAACTTCTAGTTGCTGATTTTTGTAGTACTTTGGTGGAGTGCATATGGTGGCCTTGCTTATGACCTCCGATCTTTGCAAATCGGATCATTAGTCTATGTTGTTCATCGTCCGGCTGTGAGCGCAATTGGAGTGCATTTTCTCATGCAAGTAACTAGCAATTGGATGGTTTGCTAGATAATTGCAGGCTGCAGCAGCTTCTCACAAAAGGTTTTGCTTGCAGATCCATACCAAAGGAAGAAACCGATTGGAGTATAAGAGATTGAACAAGCTAGCATATGTCTCATACAACCGGCAAATGACAGCTAGGTTTCAAAAGTTACGCGAGCAAGGTTCCAAAGGAAAGAGGGCTAATGCACTTATCCTAGAAGAATTTCAATGGGATAATGAATGGGTTGATGTTAGTGCTGATTGGTTCATCAAAATGATTATGGATGATGACAATCCACTACTTTGGTCCCATGTTGATCAGGCCGTTGGGGCGACGGATGGTCTAAGTGGACGCCATCTTCCAAGAAGGGCTCGTGGTGATTTCAGTGAATCTAGTCGTCCAACTGGCCCTCATATCGTTTACACTCGAAGGCCAAATCTGGTTGTCCATGATGAAGACTTGAGGGCTGAATTGGAAACTGAAGATATTGATAGTGACATGGACACCAATGGTGAAGACAATGACGGCCCTACACGAGCGAACGATATAGACCCTGATTTTCAGCTGTATATAGATCTGGATTGATTTGAGGGCTGAGGCTACAAGATTTCTTTTGCTGGACTGGAATTATTGCTTGTGGTGTTGTTGAACCTTTGTATTTCCATCATGAACTGTTCTCTTTTGTAATTCAGACCTTGATGTTGGACTACATGTTGAACCTTATGTTGGTCTTATGAAGTTGTGATGCTAAGGTGTTCTGCTATGTTTGCTGTTGCATATGGATTATGGAGTGCTGAACTTGTTTTTTATGCTAGTGATGTTGGCTAGACTGTTTGATAGTGCATATCTGATTGGTTTTATCTTTTGTATGCTGTTGGTGCTGGTTTGTGGAGAAGCAGAGGCCCTGGCCATTGGATATTGCAATTGGTACAGCCTCAGGTTCTTCATCCACTTCCCATGCATTCATTTGTATTGTATACTGTACTTGTAAAATTATATAGTGTAATAATACTACATACTACTCCCTCCGTTCCTAAATATAAGTCTTTTTAGAGGTTTCACTAGTGGACTACATACGGATGTATATAGACATACTTTAAAGTGTAGATTCACTCATTTTGCTCCGTATGTAGTCCCCTAGTGAAATCTCTAAAAAGACTTATATTTAAAAAGACTTATATTTAGTATACTACTACTAGGCATTAGTAGTTATGTACTGTACGTTCAGTGCTACAGTACCATGTCACCTAGTCTCGCACTAGTCTAGACTAGTCACGATTAGTCTACGAGTCTCAACCTTGGAACGACTCGACGACTCTTCGACCCGTAAACATTGATTACTAGTCGTTAGGATCTGAAATTTTATTTACCTCGAGCTCAGCCTTTTGAAGATTAGAGCCTCTTGTCTCAGATATCTCCTTGTATCGCAATGCCTTCCTTTTCAAAAGATTGCCTTCTTTCGTGAGGTGTTTACATTGGTCTTTCAGTAAACAGAACCTGTCAAAGAAAAGAACACCATCCTTATTCACCGAAATACAACATAGAATAGTCATAATAAGTACTATAAACTATGAAGGTAATCATATGGCAAGATTGGTTAAGATAAAAACTAATTATCATCAGATAATCTAGTTTTCACAAAAATAAACAAATACCCCCAGTACTGAATGCAATGCAAATATAAGCACCTTGATTCACTGTGCTGAACTTTGTTTGCAATGATAGTTTGTTGATCTGTAACAAGATTCTCAAACTCTCTCATGGATTCAACAAGACTTGTTATGTGTTCTTTGAACTCCTTTTCTTTATAAATGGTTGATGTGAATATTTTCTCCTTTTCTTTGATGACGTTACATAAATAATGATTTTGTTTCTCCACCTCCTTCAGAGAGTCTGTAGCATTTCTAAATCTGTCATGGAACTCGCTCATATTGATCTCATTTTGACGTACATGCTGCAGAGCTTGCTCGACTCTGCCGACAATCATATCAAACTCCTTGTTCTTTTCAGATACACAGGAGTCTTGCTTTTCCACTTTGTCTTTAAGCAAATCAAGTTGATGAGATAATAAATCCATATGACCATTCATTGCTCCCAATTCAATCTGACACTCCTCTTTTTCCCTCACTACTTTACTGAGAGAGTCAACAGCTCGCTTCAGATTCTCAATCTCCTGCTTTTGTATAGTCGCCGCCGCTTCAGAGCAGCTCTTTTCCTCATTGTACCTTAACAATGTAGAGTTGAGGTTTAACACTGCTTCTGCTACAGCTTCATTCTGAATAACTGAGCAAATGTCTTGTTTCATGTTATGCTCCATCTCATTAACATGCAACCGTATTTCTATTTCGTTAACGAACTCTCTTAGTACAATCATCTCTATCTCTTCTCTAATCATGGTTGCCATCCTGGCGTCTTCAATATCAGATTCTAACATTCCGATTTTCTTTGCATTATCTGACTCTATGGATGCAATGTGTGATGCCTGGGTAGGAAAAGCACATACTTCTACTTCATTATTAGTGGTAGCACCTTCTATTTGCTGGATTTCAGAATCTAAATTATTTTTCTTGTCTTGTTGGCCAGCAAATGTTTCTGCCTTGACACCAGAAGTGGTTCTCTTATTATTCTCCACGAGAAGGCCATCCAATCTTGTCATAACTTCCCCGATTTTCTTTCTAATTTGCTCGAATTCTTTGTTATTCCGTAAATGCCATGGGTTGGATCCTTCTTTGTTTAGCAGGTTTCGCTTGAGTGCGAATATCTCTTCTGTCTTCACTTGCACGACTGTGTCATGCTGCCTTTTCATACTATTCATCTCTTTATTAAAATGGGCTATCAAAGCATCCCTATCCAAGTGCTTCAAACATGACGCATCAGCGAAAGCCGCATCAGAAGAGGCTCCAGGACTTTCATCCTTTGCATGACCATTTCTAGAGGAATGTTCCTTGTCTCTAAGTTTACTCACATCTTCTGCACCATCAAAGTTATACTGGGACCCCGAAAGCCCCCACTCAGAATTCAAGAGTGACTTGGAAATGGCATCAAGCTGTTGGCGAATACTATAAACTTCATCATATTTTCTATCCCGACCCCCAGACAAACTTAGGCTGCCATTTCCAAGCTGCATCAGCTTTTGATTCAGCAATGTTATCTCTTCATCCTTGGAAGCAAGCTGCTGACCTATTTCTTGTTCTGCATCTTTTACAAACCCTTTGATGACAGAGTACGTCACGAATGTTGAGATATCAACCATGGTATTTACATCATCCCACAAGGAGTCCATCTCATCCACGATGATTAACTCATTTCCTTCCGAAGAAGTTTCATCCTGAACAGTGGCGCTTCCATTGGTATCACTTACTGGCACATCCAAGCTCTCTTCACCGTGAACACTGGCACTTCCGTTGGTGTCACTGAGTGGCACACCCAAGCTCTGTTCAGCTTGAACAGTGGCACTTCCATTGGTGCCACTGAGTGGCACATCCAAGCTCTCTGCCATGTTTGCTACGTTGGAATTTGGAGGCACGCCACTGCAGAAATGAAAAAGACACAAAATAAGGACATTGCAGCAACTGACTGCAGCTGTAATTAGAACAAAGTTCACTCTAACAACAGAATGATTTCTAAGCAAAGCCCTAGCTTTATCAATCAACCAACCAGCAAGGCTTACAAATTTCTGGAACCAATCAGTTCATAATGCATGGTTACCTATTTCTTATAGAGACAAACAGAGGAGGATAATGACAGAACACAGAAGCATCAGTATAGTCCAAATGCTCTACATGCAGATAAATTAAATAGAGGATACAGAGAGAGGGGAAGAGAGGAGGCAGAGAGAGCTCACCGGCGGCTGGGAGGGAGGCGTGCGACGAGGGCGGGGTCGGGCGGCGAGGCCGTTGTCTGGCGGCGGAGCCGGGAGGGGGGTCCAGGGGACGGCCGGGGTCGAGCGGCGACGGAGCGGGGTTGGGGGGTGACGGAGCGGGGTCGGGCGGCGAGCGGGCCGCCGTTCTGCGACGAGGCAGGGCGTCGGGCGGCCGGCGGCCGTTACCCTAGCTACGCATGGGATCGAGCAGTTCCTACAGCCTACAGTAGTTTCTACGCACGGGATCGGGCTGGCTCTTACAGCGTGTTTGGTTGTTTAACAGTGGACCCGTTGCGCCAAATGGCGCATAGGCATGCTTAACCCATGTTCGCGATGAAAAGAATATCCATGACTTAAGGGTTCAGGGTTTAGAGATATATATACACATTTTAATTTTATAGTACAGAGCCCCATTTAAAACAAAATATATGTTTTAGTTTTTTTTTTTTTTGAACACAGTACAGACGCAAGCGCTCATATACACGCGCATACACTCACCCCTATGAACGCACGCACGCGCACCCTATCCCTATGAGCACCTCCGAGAGACTGAGCCGGCATATCATCTTGAAATTTACGAAGTCACCGTAGGCACCTCGTCATCGACGGGAACGTCTCCTCCCACTGAATGCGCATCGCCGGAAATCCTGAAATAAATCCAGGAATAAATGCGAGCACCAGGATTTGAACCCCGGTGGGTTGGGGATACCACAGTCCCTCTAACCATCCAACCACAGGTTGGTTCGCAATATATGTTTTAGTTAAGTATATATAAACACACACACACACATTCTAATTTGGTGGTATATACTCCCATTTAAAACCATGTCATGTTGAAAATATGTGTATCTCTTTAGTTATCTTCTTGTTTTCATTCTTGTTTGGTGTTCCTGTCATTCTTCTTTTTCATATTTCAAAGCAGTTGTATGGTGCATAATGGCGCAAAAGCCCAATTCAAACCAAGAACTAAATGCAAGTATTTTCCTTAACTTAGAATATCCCAAGAGCATATCTTCAACTGTTGCATGACTATATATCTTCAAATGTTGTGCCACTTAGACTCATGTATATTTCAAAGCAGTTGTATGGTGCATAAGGCCAAGTATATCCAATTGCCTCAAACATACAAAAAAGGCCAAATATATCTTCACCTGTCGCAGGACTGTACAATTCTGTTGGTAGGGCATGCGCCCCAATATTATTAACTTTTTATAGTGTTTCATCCACAGCCCTAAAGAGAGGTTCCATGTAACATGCGAGTACTTCTTCGGTGTTACAACACCAACACCAACACCAGCATCTTTAATTTCTTCAGCCACTGTTTTCACATTTTTGCGCTTCAATGGAACAGAAGCTTAAAAATCTACAAAACATGAAACCGAACACTGGCATCCCTTATACAAAACTAAAAGAACAAAATCTAGCAGAGTAACAGAAACATATGATCTACAACAAATTAACTGGAGCATCTATGCAAAGAGCAAACTCATCATTCAAATAAGCAAAATTGGTCCAAATTTCACGGTCTTCCAATTTATACAATACATAGCCAAAAGCTACATGATACAACCTCAACAGACACTCTGAGAGAGGAACTCCAGGAAACATGGGAATATCAAGGAAAGAAACCGAGAAATACGGTAATGACTACTAATACAGGGAATTATCAATTCGAGTGCTTTGTTTCAATATGGACATCCACTGATCCACACTGTTGATTAATGCTCGTAATATCTTAAACCATCCAGGCTATCATATGCAACTAAATTTTGCTACACAAATATGTTAGACAATGAAACCCTGCAAATTTCCTGATGTAGCCATGCTGAAGTCACCCCTTGTCCAGGATTGTTGGGTGTGTTTCATAGCCAATTGGCGCTTGAGGCTTCAGAGTTCACAGGTTGATATACACTCCTAATAGAATCAAAGTAAAACCAAATAGAACCGTTGCCTCCATATCTATTAAGTACATGATGGGGTTGAAATCCAACATCGTCGCCAACATCCAGATTCACCAGTACCTCTACCTAATAAAGGATATGCTGGAAAATATGATCAAAGTTTAATCAAATGCCATCACATGTAGGCAGCACCACGAGCACAAACACACATACGGAATATGTAAACAACTAACAAGTAGAATATGCAAACTTAAAAAATGAAGGCAGGGTGCATGTCATAGATAAAACGCCACTTCTCAAAGTAGCATCGAAATGAGAATATCATGTATCATTGATAGTAGACTTAGGAAACTAACCAAGAGACGTACCGAACACATCTAACAGGACATGATCAACTAATAAAGAAATCAATTATCAAAAGCATGTGTTAACTAACAAGTAGAATAATCACGTAATCAAAATCAGAAGACCAAAACCTTCATAAGCTAGGGAAAAAGGTCTGCACAGAACCTTCCACAGCTTATTCCTTTTCTTTTCTTTCTCATGTCTACATACACTATGGCAATGATGAATTAAGATGCACATTTATAACTACAAAAATATATAAACCACAAATACTTTATGTACACGCATATTTACCAAAACAGGAAGTTATTTTTCTTTTTGAGAAGTTGGTAACAAACTAACTTGCAATGCACCAATTGTTTTGGCTTTAGGGCAACCTAACATGTATAAAATCTGATGGACGGGTAGGTGTAGAAGTTCCTCCGAGACTCAAATTAAAAAACATAGATGGACTGAAAGCTTTGCCAAGAATAATAACAATACATAGATCACAAAACAAATGCAGCAGCTAGAAAATAAGGAAAGGAAGAAACCTTGGTCAACAGAACCAAGCAGAAATCTTGATGAACAAAACAAGGAAGCAGCAACCTCCAAGATGTGTACCTTGCAAAACAAAACAAAACAAAACAAAAGGATAAATCATGGCACTGGCATTCCACTAAACATTTTTGGTATGTAGTCCGTAGTGAAATCTCTAAAAAGACTTATATTTAGGAACGGAGGAAGTACTATCAGGTCCTGCATGCACACCTAGTGTAATACAGCAAGTTTGCATATTATGCACTAACCAAGCAATAAACAACTAATGAAACCGTTAACATTTTAAGATTCTGTTTAGAGAATAAATTGCGATATGACATAGAATAATCCAGGGACAAATAAAACACAGGGACTAAAAAACTGATTCATCCATGTTGTGCATGCATCGCATATCGGGGGGCCTTTCAAACTTCAACTTCGGTCATATTAGATGCTTATAGCAAGCAGCACAAACCTGAGAGCCTTTCAAAATTCCTAATCGCAACCTTTGATTTGATTATCTATACAGAGTGCACACCTATAATCGCAACATTTCAAAATTCCTAATCGCAACATTCGAACGCATGAGAACAACAACAGAGGTCCAGAGCACGCAGCCACAAACGAATGGCATGACAACAACCCAACACGTGAATACGACCTGCTATTCAACCAGGGCAACGATGGTCCTCTTAAAGTGCTAAATTCCTAGCAGCAGTAAGAACCAAACAACCAGTTCCTAGCAGCAGCGATATGAAATGAAAGACGAAGAGATTCTGACTACATAGGAATTGTATCGAACAGCTTGAAGGCAAGCATGGGAAAAGGCAGCACAGCTGAATGTAAAAGGTAGGAACCACATGAATGGCAACGCAGATTAGACGAGCAACAAAGTAAATCTGCGGACAAGCAGAACACAGTTAGCAAGGCGAAGGATGAGCACGACAAAGAAGACAATGCGGAAGTGGAAAAGGATCCGAACCTCAACCACATGGATTGAATCAGCGTAGCAGCGCCATCGCAGCAGAGCCTAACGAAACACCGGCGAGCCTAGCAAAACACCGGCGAGGAAGGAGAGACTGTCATAGCAGCCGAGAGCAGAGCAAGATGAAAAAGAAGGAAATGGAGGGAACGGCTGAACCGAAAGATAAAGGGAGGGACTACTCGTACCAGCAGGGGTAGAGCGAAGACATGAAGGGGAAAGCGTTCTCTCCACAGAAACCCCCGACATCCAACGGCCACACGATTACGTCACACAAGTCTGCTGGTCCGGCAAATCTTCACCCGTTGGCGCTCTCCATCGACGGCGGATCCATGGTCCGCGGGGAGAAGTCGGGGCAGTGGCGAAGTGGTAGCTGCGACACGTCGACCCGCTGCTCCAGATTCGCGGCAAGCTGGTCATCGCCCGGTGGCGACGGGCGGGCACTGGCGATGTCCCAACGGCTCCCAACCGGCGGCACTGGGAAGGCACGAGAGCTGCGTTGGCCGTGGCGCATGAAGAAGACGGCGGAGCTGGCGGCGCAAGGGAGGGAAGGAGGAGATCGGGGGAGGGAGGACGCGAACGAGGAGAGCAGGGGAACAGACGGTCTGGCGGCGGAGGCGGAAGGATGGTGATATTTTCATCCACTTCTATACAGTTGTGAGCGTGAAAAAAAAACATTGGCACCAGACGGACCCACGAGCAGAGACGGGAGTTGGACACCCACACCTGCATCGTGCACACACACCTTCCATCAGCCTGTCGACCGACACACACCCGCGGGGCCCAACGTACAGTGCTCGCACGCATCGTACACAGGGGCCTGCCGCGGCGGTCGCACGCCTTGCATTGCACGTCCCATATTTCCCGGCCCGCGTCATCCACAGTAAGAGACGAGACGAGGGAAAAAACGCAAGCGATAACCCACCTCACGAGCGCGTGGGCCATCCCCCATCCTGGCCCATCCGTCATTGTGTGAAAACATGGGGGCAGGTGTGCACCCGTCATTACACCTCCTCTCTCTCTCCCTTATTAAAACAGTTGAGGAGACCGGGTCAAAAAAGACATAGCTGAGGAGACAACGGCACCACGCAACCCACAGTGCAGCCCAACTGCTCCCTCCAACCCCGGAAGAAGCGACTGGACACGATCCGAATGAACACCACCCGCCGACGTGTAAGACCACAACAAACCTGGCCCACAGGTCATAAGGTGATAAGAATCAGCGGGTGTGCCTCCATCAGCCATCCCCTTTCTCCGACGCAAACCATGACGCGGAGGTAAACAAAAAAGGAGACGAGGGATGGGGCCTGCCACGAGCCTGAAGCCACACGCAGCGAAGAGTAGTCGACCCGCGCCCTGCACGCGAGGGCCCTACACGTGACAACAACGGACGATGCCTTGACCCTGATGAAATGGCATCAAGGGCAGCCGACGAGAGGGACCAGGAGCGGCACTGGCCCACCCGTCATCGTGGCAGGTCAAAGGTGAGTGCAGAAGTCGGGTACGCATGCACCGGTCGACCCTTCCGCAGCTGCTCCCCACACCGCACGACGCGGACATCGCGCCAGAAGCATCCCGCCAACAGCAGTTGACCAAAAAAATTCTAGCCTACACCCTACACCACGGGACGTGCCTCCAGTGCAACCGACGAGCGGGACCAAGGACAGCACCGGCCCACCTGGCATTGGCACATCACAGGCGCGGGTGCATACGCGCCGGCCAACCCCTCTGCGGCGCCCTGACGACGCACGATGCAGTATGCGCGCAACGAGACGCGCGGCTCAGCGGGAATGGTTCACGCGAGGAAATCTAACCCAGCCAATCGAATGCCTCGTCGAGCCCACCAGTCATCGCCCATCACGAAGCAACATTCGGTCAAAAAACATAGTCAAAATCAAACGGCAGTGCAGCAGCGTTGACCCGACCAGGCCCAATCGAACGGCAACCAAGGACGTGAAATCGAGGGACGCTCGAGAGGGAGGGTCGCCCAGCCACCTTATATGTTAGAAAGAATGGGAAAGAGAATGGGAATTTGTGAGAGCGAGTTGGCCCAGGGATTTACCTGGGTAAGTGGACTATTAGTCCCAGTCCAACGTTTGGTATGGGGTGGGAATTATTTGTGGAAATAATTCTCATGAACAAAGAAAGGAATGGTAGGTTACGGGAGATGTGCTCTTGTTTTGACGTAGATTAGGAAGTAGTTAGCGCTAGCCAGTTTGGTTAGAGGATAAATTATACCGCCGCAAGCATTTAGCTAGGTTGTTCGCAGTTTTTTTTCCTTTTGCTGCGGGAGGTGGGCCACAAAATCGCTAACCATATGTTTTTAAAAGTCAACTCCCATTCCATAGCTGAATTACCAGGGTCCCCCAGGGTAGAGATCGATGGGAATTGGCCCTCGTAATTCCCCTTCTCTTAATTCCCAACTCCCTGAACCAATCAACAGATTTATAGTCTCATTAATCTTAAACTCCCATTCCCTACCTCCAACTCCCCCCAACCAAACACGCTGTTAGGGTTGACAGGGGAAATTTTGGAATACCAAAAAAACTGACAAGCTATTCACACTTTGACTAACAAACTCTGTTTAACATTTAACGGCAGTGCTATTTTGGCATCAAAAACCTAAATGGTACTGATATTTTGGCACTTCAGTTTTGACCGGTGTTATTTTAAAACCTTCGGTTCTAACTAGTGGTACTATTAGAACGCTCGTGTGTTGCTACGGGTCGCAATACAGATTAATGAATTAAAAATGAGATTAGAGTCATTTTCAATGTGGAAGCTCATTTATCCCTCATATGTCTGGGCGTATCCAGACATCGAACAAGCTAGCGGGCTCCCGAAAATCCAACCATCTGGACACTCCTATCTCCCTCAAATTCAGACCACATGTGGGAGAGAAATATGGTTGTGTGAATTATCCGCCAAGTTATCCAACAAAAACCCATCCTACGACACACCCTTCTCTTTTACTGTCGGATCCTCCCCTTCCGGCTTGGTTTCCCGACGTAGTGGGTCATTCTTCACTGGAGCCCTCTCCTTTAAAACTAGATGAGGCTCACCCCACTTCGTCATAGCGCCCTCTCTTCTTCACACTATACTTTCCCACAGACAGCCAAGGAGGAGTCCCCCGCCAACCGCCCTGCTTTCCCGCCTGATCTCCTACCGCGTGTTCGTGCCAATCTGCCACCGTCAACAAGGGAGATGAGGCGTGCGCCACCCATGATGCCCCTCGAGCCAAGAAGGCAGATTCAATGTGTGCCATTGGCACGTTTTAAGATACAGTTGAATGTCATGCATTACGACGAAACAAAAATATGATGTCCGTTGTTGGGCATGCAACTGATACGTCACCGTATCCGTTATTAACTCCAGTAACAGCCAACTAATGCATTTACCCTTCTATCCTGACCAAAAAATTGTATGGCTTGATGAAGTAGAATAAGAATTGATCGCTCATGCAATTTTCTGCAAAGCCATCTATAATGAAATGCAATTTGCCATATTTTCTAAAGTTGAAAATTTATTCCGCTCAGACAGTCGTAAATGAATGGACCAACCCCAACACCCATCCTGCTCACTCTCAATCCCCATTCTTATCACGAAATCCACTAACTCGTGTTCTGAGTGAGCTAGCCATGGCAGGCCAGCAGCAAGGGACAAGGGTGGTAACCATCTTCCTATCTTAGTGCTTGTACCTCCTGCTTCTATATTGGACTCACCTTCATCCCTGACTCTACCACGGCGCCACGCTCATGCGTTGCCACAGAAAAAGAAAGCTAGAAATAGAATGTCCGTCCAAAGCATGAAAAATGTCAATGTTTCTCTACTCTTCCCTTCCTCGCCCGCACATTCCTGATTCGTGGTACAAATTTATGTATCTGTTAGAGAAGAGCAAAAGAAAGATTCCCCTCACTTTCTATCTCCTATACCTAAAACTTCTTTAAGATCATCAAATTTACCAATTATATCCAATAAACCAAATGAAAGTGAGATCGTATCAAGTAGGGACCTTCAGTGTCCCTTCAACAAAAGTTGGAGCCGTGAGCTAAAAACGAGAACCTAAAGAGATCATGTTCAAAATGTTCCGAGGTGCTCAGAAAACCATCTAAAACCTAATACACAAATATCTAGATGAAATATAGATATTTGATTAATAGTGCATGGATACAACCAACATTGCCTTTGGTCAAATAAACTTATACACTGTCAATTGTTCTAATTAGAAATGTATATTGAACTTGACAGAATATCGATTTCATCCATAGAGTGACAAGTATTAACTCTCACCCACTTCTTTTTTGAGGAAAAGGTCACAACCCAGTTCCTCCTAAAAATGAGACCAATGTGTGGCATTGATGCCCTTTATAGCCCCTAACATGGCAACAATGAGATGCGAAAGAACTTAAAGATAAAATGTTAAAAGCATGTTTATTAAGGATAACCGTTCACATACTTATACATAGTTGAACAACACGTAAATTCAAAACACGCACCCCCATACCAGGAAAGAAGTTCAGCTCATAGTCAATTTGATGCATGGAGCTTCAAGCTTCACCAGCCAGATGACGTATTCTTCAGTTCTATGCCACTTCATTGCTGCCTTGGAATGGTAGCTTTCATCATATTCACTGCCACGTAGACCTAAAATTGGTCCAAAGCTAGAGTGATGTTGTTGGTTACAACGGTCGCGGACAACGTAGCAATCGATATACCTTTTGCTAGATGACGTGTAAGCCATGCAACTTGTGGATCAGAAAATGGTCACATCTCAATGTTGAGCTTCAGAGTCAACATGTAATTGTGTTATACCATCAAAGAAAAAGGACGTTCGCATGGCACCGCTACCGTGAAAAAAAACTACATGCCAATGACTCAATAGTACCAAGATATACCTCTTGGCCAGTTTAATGGAGGATAGAATTGTAAAACAAAATAGAAAAATTAAAGAGGGCATTGCTTATCGCGTTTAGTAATTTTCTACTCAGCTATACTCCCCAAACATTTCTTCAAGACATTATTTTCCAAGTCCAGCATTGTATTTTTTAAGTATAAGAGACCCCAATCCCATAACACACTTGTATCCCTTCCAGTTGCGTTGTTAAGATATCATAGGTAATATTCAAGGCCAGCAAAGACCTTCTAAATACTCAGGGTCCAACTACTGAACGTAAAATCTATATGAAGTATGTAAGCAGTCCCAATCACGCAATGATGCTCGATTCAGGAACATCAACTTTAGCAAGTCATATAGCACAAGCATATTGTATAACACATGCAAGCAACCAGAAATCTGCGAATGAGAAGTGGCAAAAATGCTCGCAGTGCACAAACCTTATGAACGATTTCATGTTGTTGCAAATAGATCTTCCTTCACCAACTACAACAACTATGGTACTCATATTGTCGTTAGCTAGTACCATGTCAGAAGCCTCTTTGGCAATCCGAAAAAAATGATTCTTCAGATAATGCCCCAAAATGTAAGTTGAACTAAAGAACAATTTTGCATATATCAGTCTTTTCTTAGAACCTCTGAAGTCACGTTTTATCATCTAAACAGAAAACTAAATGTTGTTTTACATGTATAATTCAAAAGTAATATTTGGTTAGCTTAAAAGCAGTAATAATAGAGTGCAAGGGCTAGCAATCAATACATTTCATAGGTTTCTGAAGTAGATAACTCAGCCAGCTCACTACAACTGCTAATGAACAAAGTTTTTTCTATTAGTGGGTTGACAGACAAAACTCTGACGAGAAGAACCAGGAAGCCCACCCATGCCCGCTCCCACCTCCACCATCGCCGCCGCCGCAGCCCCCCACCCTTACGTCGCACCACATCGCCTTCCTGATGTCGCGCCCCTCTGTTTCCACCGGCGTGAGGGAGTGGGGGAGAGTGGGATTTCGAATGTCGCTCCCACACGTCTATCAGGCGTTTCTGGAGATGTTGTGGCCGACCCACTCGATCTCGCCGTCGACCTTGAGGGAGATGAGGGGGAAGCGCTGGCGGGAGCAGGCGATGCGGATCCGCGACGACGCCCTCTCGTGGTCGCTGTGTGTGAACGAGTGGAGGGAAGCAGAGTCAGAGGTGGAGGAGGGAGCAGATCCACTCTCCTACGCCCGGAGGTTTGCCCGCAAGGATCAAGACGACAGGGTGCTGTTGAATCTGGTATGGCGGTCTACTTCGAGGGGACTGCGGAGGAGAAGCGCATGATGTCTCATCCTTCCGAGCCGTTGGTGGCGTTTGTCAACTGGGCGCATCGGGAGGGGAAATCAGAGAATCCGATCTGTGCATCGAGATGGGAATGCATTGTGGGTCTGATGCCCACCAAGGTGCCATCGGAACCCATGCATGTGGATCCACTGCCATTCCTGTCTCCGGCGCCGGCATCGGATTGATTGCAGCTCCTGTTTCTGATGGCTGGCCAGCTAGAGCTCACATGGCGTCTGGCCTTGTGAATCCAGATGCGGACGTTGTTTGAATCCCCAATACACGAAAACGACCAGGTTGAGAGCACATTTGCTCCCTTGGTGGTTTTGGTAATTAATAACAACATATATGTCATTGGACTCATGTTTCCACTAACTATATTTCAGGAAAAGTCCAATGATGGGATGACTATAAGTTGTGAGGAGATACCCCAAGATGCAAGGAATGGATTGGCAAAGCTTCAAGCTAGAAGACTCTATTTTTACTTTGTGAGAAATCAATTTGAGTCCATAGGAAAGCCAATACTATTAAAAGGGGGTAAGGTATTGTTGGTGAATAAATTGCTCCGCGTGCACAAGTGCTAGCCACCAAAAACACCCACAAGCTCTCCCGCAAAATACTCTGTCTAAAACCAACTTCACAAAATCGGTGCCACCAAGTTTTCATCCGGCCCTACCGATTTTCTACCCAAGACAAAACCCTAGCCAAACCCTAACATTTCTGTACAACCGAGACTGCATCGGTGCAACCGAGTTTCAGTGACCAACTCTCTGGTGACCCAATTTATAAAATCGGAATTTCCGAGTTTATGCTTCAGTCTCACCGAGTTTTGGAAACTGCCCTCGGCCACTGGTTTCGGTACCACCGAGATTACTATATCGGTCTCACCGAGATTCCGAAAGTTGCCACATTTTTGACATATCGGTAGAACCGAGTTTTGCGTCGGTTTCACCGAGATGGCCAATAATGTTGTAACGGTTGGATTTTTGGAGATGCCTATATATACCCCTCCACCACATCCCACTCGAAAGAGAAGCACTCAGAACAGCTCCCCACTTCCCATGTCCAAATTTCTGAGAGAGAACCACCTACCCTTGTGTTGAGATCAAAATCATCCACTCCAACCATATGGATCTTGATTTCTATCCTCCCCAAGTTGCTTTCCACCAAATCAATCTCTTCTACCAAGCCAAATATGTGAGAGAGTGATTGAGTGTTGAGGAGTCTATCATCTTGAAGCACAAGAGCAAGGAGTTCATCATCACTATCAAGCCTATTACCTTTTGGAGGGTGGTGCCTCCTAGATTGGTTAGGTGTTGCTTGAGAGCCTCCTACTTCGTGTTGCGGAGTTGAACCAAGAAGTTTGTACGGGCAAGGAGATCGCCTACTTCATGAAGATCTACCCATAGTGAGGCTAGTCCTTCGTGGACGGAAGCCGTTATGGAATAGTCAAGGTTCCTACTTCATGGATCCTTATGGGTGGAGCCCTCCGTGGACTCTCGCGACCGTTACCCTCCGTGGGTTGAAAACTCCATAAATGTGTATGTACGATAGCGCCACCTATCGGAACCACAGGAAAAATCTTCGTGTCTACAATTGCATTTGATCTTCTACCCTTACCTCTTTACATGTGCTTGTCTTTACTTTCCGCTGCTATACTCTTAGACATGCATGTGTAGGGTGTGCTTGACGTGCTATTATTGCTAAAATCTTCCCACAACTAAAATTGGGAAAAGGTAGAACTTTTATTTGGTCAAGTAGTCTAATCACCCCCCCTCCAGACATACTTGCGATCCTACAAGTGGTATCAGAGCATTGGTCTCCATTGCATTGGTTTCACAACCTAGGAGAGTATGGCGTCTAGTGAGGGAAATTATCACCGTAGAGGTCCGTACTTTGATGGTACTAATTTTCCTAGTTGGAAGCATAAGATTAAAATGCATATTCTTGGTCATAACCCCGCCGTTTGGGCTATTGTTCGTGTTGGCTTGCAAGGTGAATTCTTTGGTGATGGAAAGGAACCGGATCGTGAAGCGACCGCGGAAAAATTGAAGATGTTGCAATACAATGCTCAAGCATGTGACATTCTTTTCAACTGCCTATGCCCCAAAGAATTCAACAAAATCAGCCGTCTTGAGAATGCAAAGGAAATTTGGGATATTTTGGTTGATATGCACGAAGGTACCGATTCCGTCAGAGAATCTAAGTTGGACGTGCTTCAAAGTCAACTTGACAAGTTCAAGATGAAGGATGGTGAAGGAGTCGCGGAGATGTACTATAGGCTTGCTCTCATCACCAATGAGATTGCCGGCTTAGGAAGCGAAGAAATGACCGACAAATTCATCATCAAAAAGATACTTAGAGCTTTGGATGGAAAGTATGACACCGTGTGCACATTAATCCAAATGATGCCAAACTACAAGGATCTCAAGCCTAGGGAAGTCATTGGAAGGATTGTTGCTCATGAAATGTCTCTCAAAGACAAAGAAGAGCTTCACAACAAGTCAAGCGGTGCTTACAAAGCCTCAAGTTATGCTCCCGCTACCTCAAGCGACAACCTTGTAACCAATGAAGAGATAAGCCTCATGGTTAAGAAATTCAACAAGTTCTACAAGAATAGAGGCAAAGAGAGAAGCTCCAACTCAAGATATGAAGAAAAGCGTTCATCTAGTTGTGACCGAAATTGTTACAATTGTGGAAGGCCCGGACACTACTCAAATGAGTGCACGCCCCCCCACAAAAGAAGGGAAGAGTCACCTAGAAGAAAGAGCTCAAGAGATGAGTCACCTCGAAGAGAGAGAAGGAGTAGAGATGATCGTTATGAACGAAGACCCTCAAGGAGAAGTAGGGATTCGGAGAAGAAGGACAAGTACACCAAGAGCTACTCAAGAAGAAGACATCAAGCTCATGTTGGTGAATGGGTTTCTGGCTCCGATTCCGACGACCACTCCGAGAGAAGCTATCACTCCGACTCCGACTATAGTCAAGATGAAGGTGTTGCCGGACTTGCACTCGTTTCCTCCAACTCCTACGACATATTTGATTCACCAAATGAAGGGAATGGAAGTTGCTTCATGGCTAAAGACCCCAAGGTATCACACCCCAAATATCTTGATTTCAATAGTGATGAGGATGACTTACTAGGAGATGATGACTTGCTATTTGAAAAAAACCAGTGATATTAGTCAAAATGAGCTAGATAATGATCATGCTAGTCAAGATGAGTCGTGTGATGATGATAAGAAGGAAATAAAATGACTAACTAAAGAATTAAACACTCTTAAGTTAGCCCATGAATCTACTTTAGAAGATCATAGAGAGCTTGTAAGAACTCATGAGAAGCTACGCTTTGAGAAGCTCAATTTGGAGCAAGAACATGAGTTTCTTAAAGCAATCAATGACGATCTCCGAAAGAAGACTTCTTCTTATCTAGCCAAACGACTACTCTTGTCTACATTTATTCCACAAGCTAAGACTAAGCAATCTAGTAACAAAGGCAAGAAAGGTTCTTCAACTAGTAGCAATAAAAATGATAAATCCAATGATATTGCTTATAGTAGTTCTATTGATTCCACTAACGATTCTCTTAGCCAAGTTACACTTGAGCAAGAAAATGGTCTATTGAAAGGGATTATAGAGAAAGGTATCTACAAAAGTCTTGCCGGATGTAAGCAATTTGAGGAAATTGTACGCAAGCACGGAGGATACCGGAAGAACCATGGCATTGGCTACTTCAACGCTAATGGAGTTGAATGGGAAGAAGGTCAATACCCCAAGCCCAAGTTTGTTCCTCAAAAGGAGAAGTATGAACATACTCTTCCCAAGGGAACAAAAGCTCAAGATGACCTTCCACCACAAGATCACAAGCTCAAGGGCAAGGACAAGCTTCAAGAGGAGATTGACTCATATGAAGATGAATCCCAAGCTTTGGTCAAGTGGGTTCCCAAGGTTTCTACAAGCTCAACTTCTACAAGTGCCACTTCAACACCGAGGATCCCCATCAACTTGATGTGGGTCCCCAAGAAGAAGAACTAGAGAGGTTCTTGAGGGGTGACTCCGCCAATCAAATTCACTCATATTCATTATTGGCAAGAACTAGTTGCAATCAACATCAACACTATGCAATAGTTCAAGGAGTCACACATTCCCTCAAAGGTAAGCAAGGGACAAGGTAATTAATGAATCAACAGACATCATCATGTATGCTTTGCACTCCATGTCCATAGATATCCTTGTGTTTGTCTCTTGTGTTTGGGACTAACCCATGTAGGTGAGGAGAGTAAGAAACAAAAAGGATTGCTCCCAACTCAAGATGATCTTCATCAACTATGAGCATCCACCACTACATCACCCACATGAAGTCTTCTACGACAAACCTAAGGTTAGTTTATCCCTCTTAGAGGGGATGTCACATCAAGGGGGAGCTTTACTCTAAGACTTGAGTCAAAGTATCTCTTGGAATGTGACAACATTAACAAGCTTTATGTAAAAGTGGTAACCCGACTTGTGCTTAAACGATGAGTATGACCTATGATCAAGTATTCTTACTTGGCTCCTAAGTCAAATACTCATATATAGATGACTACGTCATCGCCAAAGTGCTTGATAGATGCTAGAATGTTTGTGCATGTTTTACATGATTTCATTTGATATCTTATTGTGTGAGCATGTTGGTCTGCATATCTTTACTCATTCAAGGATATCCAATTGTAGCTATTTGGTTTTTGTTTTTCTTCTGCCAATTGGATATACAAGAATGCCTAGGACCCCCTTCTAGCTATCTATGCTTTCTCACCTAAAGTTCTATTCATGCTATATCACAAAAACTTGAACAAGCACTTGATGAACCCTTTGTGTGAGGAGCACTCGGAGTACCGTTTCGTCAAGGCTGACCTCCAAAACCTCCCTATAGTATAACTCGGTGTTACCAACCAGAAAATCTCGGTTCCACCGAATGCCTAGGGTTGATCTGATTTTGCACCTCGGTACCACCGATACCATAATCTCGGTTGCATCGAGTTTCCCTGTCAACTGACAGTAGAGGAACTCGGTGACACCAAAATTTTAGTATCAGTGACACCGACAGCAAAGGGTACTTAAGCCGGCGGACCCGACGTTTTGAAATTCAATCTTCAAACGCCAAGTCCCCAACCCTAAGCTGCCGAAACCGGACCCCTTGGTCGTCACCTTTGTCTCCCCGAGCGCCTTCGCCGTTGGGATTCACGCCGCCGACGGAAATCTTCATCGTCGTCGCCGCCGTAGTCAGACCACCGCCAAGTTAGGGTATGGCTCTTATTTCCTCATGCGTTCCATGTCCGATTCTAACGCATTTGGATGATTTCGTCCATGTTCCACCAGGTGCAATCTTCCTATCCCACAAAAGCAATCCATAGAATAGAAAACGATGGAATTTTGGATCTGAACTCCTGCAATATACATCTCGGTGACATCGAGTTGGAAGAATCGGTTCCACCGGTTCTGCGTTTAGGGTTATTGAGAACCACTTTGGAGAGACCGAGTAGTCCTTTTCGGTTACACCGAATTTGGCTGCCAAGTTTCTGTTAAGGCAGTGGTCAGTCTCGATGACTCCGAAAACATCAACCCGGTGCTACCGAAATTTATCTTGCAGTAGTTCATACCCTTAGTTTCTGAGTTTGGTTTTTGAAAAATGTCTGTGTTTTTGTGATACTCAACTTTTCTGCTCTTCTATACTCCATTCACAGGGACCGTATGTTAGCTTTAGGTGACAGTCAGAATGACTCCAGAGAGCTTAGCATTGATGCAGATCCAGGCACTAGTCCTGAGGCCAGCTCATCTTCTTCAGAAGATCCAGGCACACCTAGCTCCCATGGTTTGCCCAAGGCTGCAACTAGAGCCAAGAGAAAGTTAAACTCAGATGAAGAGGACTCTGATTTTGTGCCAGAGGAGGTCCTTGCCAAGCAAAGGCAGGACAAAGCAGACAGAGCTGCCAAGAAGTCTGCATCTGAGGCAACCTCATCTAGAAGACCTGTCAGGAAGTAGTATGCCAGCACAGAGGCTATGAAAGCACCAGAGAGTGCTAGGGCTTCCATGTCAATAGAGCCAGCCAGAAGCTCTATGCCCAAGAAGCCAGCTGAGAAGAAGAGAAGCAAGAAGAGGATTGTTCATGTTGTTGGAAGACCAACTTCCATGTATGAAGATCCAACAGATGCTGAGGGAGAGGAAGAGCCAGCTGCCCAGGCTCCTCCTAAGAAGAAGAAGAAGCTGCTTGTTGATGCCATGACTTCTCAGGCCCCTCCCAAAAGCAAGGCAGCTCCTCCTCCCAAGAAGACCACAGCTCCTAAGTCCAAGAGGACCACTAAGGATGTTCCAGCTGCAGCCAAGAACAAGGGATCCTCCTCTAGAGCTGCCGTTGAAGATGAAGAAATGACAGTTTTGAGGAAGCTTAGACCCCACCTCCCACAACACAATGACAACTATCCACTTGCTGAGGATATGAAGAAGAGGAAGGATTCAGGGCTGAGAGTATGGAGAGCTATAGATCCTTATTCTCAGAGGAGAAAGACTGTTGTTGACTACAGATTCCACACCAAGGAGCAGCAGGATTTCTATGAGACTGTTCTGCTTGATAAGAGCCCAGCTGTCAGTGACATGAGATATGTAGACTAGGGCTACATTAAGGAAAATGAGGACTACTTCCCCCATGTGCAAGATAACTTCAAGGCTGTTGGTATTGATGCTTTTGTTGGTAGGGAGATGACCCCCTGGAATGATAAGATGATCATGTAGTTCTATTCCACTGCACACTTCTATCCAGATGGCAGGATAGTGTGGATGACTGAGAGCACCAGATATCAATCTTCAGTGGAAGAGTGGGCTACCATCTTAGGAGCTCCACAAGTATGGTGACTTGGATGTGTACTCATAGGCCAAGATGAATCATAATTCCATGGCTAATATGTACAAGGAGATCCCTGCTGACTATGTACATTCATATAAGCTTGGCGCAGCGTACTATCTGCAGGCAGGCTTGCCAACCACCAACACCATTTTGAGGTACACTTTGATGCCTAAGTCAGGAGATGAGAAGATGATCAAAGGATTCTCCATCAACATGCTGCATCACATTGACCTTCACACCAGATTCAGGGTCATGGATTTGATTGTAGAGACTGTGAAGAGGACAACTGCTGACCAAAAGAGGTCATGTGGATATGCTCCATGCATTCAGATGCTTATCAACTCCAAGCTTGAGAAGAATGTATATGCTCTTGATAGACCCCACATGCCTCTCCAGCCTGAGTTTGAGGACAATGTTGTGGTGATGGACTCAGATCATCCCACTTCATCTACTGCACAGGCAGCAGCTGAGGCAGCCAGAGCCACTAGTGCTCCAGTGCCAAGGACAAGGAATGAGCAGATGGATATCATTCTTAGCTCTATCCAAGGCATGCAAAATGCCATCACGGAGATTCTCAAGAACCAAAAGAGCTTGGAAAGGATTGTTGAAGACAAGTTTCATTCTTTGAACAACAAGGTGGATGGGCTGACAAAGACAGTTGATGAGCTCAAGAAGGAGGTGGACTCAGTACCCCTTCCCCACACCTCAGATGATGATGATGATGATGATGACAGTCAACCTCTCAGGCCCAGCACTCAATTCAAGACACAAGCCAGATCTATGACAGTGCCAGCTTCAGAGTTGAGACCATCTACATCAGCTCCTGCTGCAGCTCCTTCAGTCCCACCAGCTCCATCAGCACCTCCAGTGTCTACTCCAACCCCTTCCATGACATCGGCAGAAGTCTTCACGGATGCGGTTCTCTCGACTCCTACATCAACAACCGGAGGAGATCAGCCCCAGAGAGACGTTTAGTCCTATACCTTTGAACTTTTGATAACTTGTTGCCAAAGGGGGGGAAGTTGTATAGATCCATAGGGCTTCGAGAGAGAGAGAGAGTGTTGCTTTTTATCGCTCTCCAAAACTTTAAAATCTTTTGGTTGATTCGTTTGTGTTAAACTTGTTGGTGTTTGATCATGCACTTCTTATGTGTTGCTACTACGTCTTATCTTTTGAGATGCTTATGAGATGATCTTTCACTTCTTGCTTGATGTGTTGTGCTATGTTATTCATTCACATTATTCTCTCACACCACCAAGTTGTATGTGACATGGAAGAGTGCCCCATGAACCTAATCGATTGTGCATTTGCATTCAAACGCAAATTCAAAATAGTGCACAAATTTAGGGGGAGCTCTTGCTTATCACATACTTCTCAAAGCGATGACTCTATTCATTGATTATATCTTATGTCGAAGCTTTGATCTATATGTTGTCATCAATTACCAAAAAGGGAGAGATTGAAAGCACATTTTCTCCCTTGGTAGTTTTGGTAATTAATAACAACATATATGTCATTGGACTCATGTTTCCACTAAGTATATTTCAGGAAAAGTCCAATGATGGGATGGCTATAAGTTGTGAGGAGATACCCCAAGATGCAAGGAATGGATTGGCAAAGCTTCAACGTAGAAGACTCTCTTTTTACTTTGTGAGAAATCACTTTGAGTCCATAGGAAAGCCAATACTATTAAAAGGGGGTAAGGTATTGTTGGTGAACAAATTGCTCCACGTGCACAAGTGCTAGCCGCCAAAAACACCCACAAGCTCTCCCAAAAAATACTCTGTCTAAACCCAACTTCACAAAATCGGTGCCACCAAGTTTTCATCCGGCTCTACCGATTTTCTACCCAAGACAGAACCCTAGCCAAACCATAACATTTCGGTACAACCGAGACTGCATCGGTGCAACCGATTTTCAGTGACCAACTCTCTGGTGACCCAATTTATAAAATCGGAATTTCCAAGTTTATGCTTCGGTCTCACCGAGTTTTGGAAACTGCCCTCGGCCACTGGTTTTGGTACCACCGAGATTACTATATCGGTCTCACCGAGATTCCGAAAGTTGCCACATTTTTTAACCGAGTTTTGCTTCGGTTTCACCGAGATGGCCAATAATGTTGTAACGGTTGGATTTTTGGAGATGCCTATATATACCCCTCTACCACATCCCACTCGAAAGAGAAGCACTCAGAACAGTTCCCCACTTCCCATATCCAAATTTCTGAGAGAGAACCACCTACCCTTGTGTTGAGATCATGATCATCCACTCCAACCATATGGATCTTGATTTCTAGCCTCCCCAAGTTGCTTTCCACCAAATCAATCTATTCTACCAAGCCAAATCGGTGAGAGAGTGATTGAGTGTTGAGGAGTCTATCATCTTGAAGCACAAGAGCAAGGAGTTCATCATCACTATTAAGCCTATTACCTTTTGGAGGGTGGTGCCTCCTAGATTGGTTAGGTGTTGCTTGGGAGCCTCCTACTTCGTGTTGTGGAGTTGAACCAAGAAGTTTGTACGGGCAAGGAGATCGCCTACTTCGTGAAGATCTACCCATAGTGAGGCTAGTCCTTCGTGGAGGAAGCCGTTATGGAATAGTCAAGGTTGCTACTTCGTGGATCCTTATGGGTGGAGCCCTTCGTGGACTCTCACGACGGTTACCCTCCGTGGGTTGAAGACTCCATAAACGTGGATGTACGATAGTGCCACCTATCGGAACCACGGGAAAAATCTCCGTGTCTAAAATTGCGTTTGATCTTCTACCCTTACCTCTTTACATGTGCTTGTCTTTACTTTCCGCTGCTATACTCTTAGACATGCATGTGTAGGGTGTGCTTGACGTGCTATTATTGCTAAAATCTTCCCACAACTATAATTGAGAAAAGGTAGAACTTTTATTTGGTCAAGTAGTCTAATCACCCCCCCTCTAGACATACTTCGATCCTACACAGGCCCCATTCGTGCGACATTTGCCTTGGATGTTGATTTTGCCAATTTCGCCTCTAGCATTTGGTCCCACCCGCCTTAGATCGATGTTGCTGCTAAGATGAATTTCTCGGCCTACCATAAACATCACAACTGTGTGCATGGAAATGGGCAATCTAGCAATGGCCCTATCATTGATTCTGAACATGAGAAGCAATCCAATCGAAGTGCTGAGGGGGGCAGTTCGAACCATGTCCACCTTGAGGCCTCCCCTTGTGATTTCCTTCCCCCATTTCTCAGTGAATCAAGCCTTGTCCTGATTGAGCCCTGAGAAATGTCTGAAGATAACTTCTCCGCAACCGGAAAGAATCCCATGTCTGGCCTAGATGGTGGAGGAGCCCCTCCCATGTCTCTCAATTTGATCGCTGGCAATCCGAATGTCGTTGAGGACACGATGGTGATCCAATCACCAGTTGTGGACATCCAGGACAAGAGTGAAGGTATGATGCACCCATATGACAGTCCCATGATGTTGGTGATGCAGCGGGCTGGTGGTTTCCGGTTTCTTCAAAAGCAATGTCGTGCCAAAAAGCAGCAGCCAAATAAAGTAAACCGTGAAGCCGACCTGTCCCAGCGTTTGCCTCACTGCTATGGTGACTCGGCTGAGGGCTTCCACAGTCAGCTATGGTCCTCTATAAAAGGAGGGTCAAGAGTTAACCCTAGGAGTGATCGGTTTTCTTCCCCTCCACTTGCTATCGCTGTCACCACCCAAGTTCCCCCAATGATGTCTGGCGGTGGTAGAGGTCGTGGAAGAGGGAAGAACAAAGGAGGGAGGGGAGAAAACCTCAACAATTGGCAACTAGAGCAGGCTCAGATGCAGCCCTCGCCACATAGTTCTTTGGGTATGGTTTTCCAGGAGCGCCGCCACCTTGGGGTTTCCTGGGAAATTCCCCAACCCATACCCTCCTCAGCCATGGCCTGCTCAGCAACAACCGTGGTTTGGCCCCGCCCCACCCCAGCAAGGTCCACAGTAAGGGCAGGGCGGGCAAGGATGATCAGGAGAATCTAATCATTCTTCGTCTGGAAATCAACTCAGCAACAGGAGTCAGGCGAAGAATGCACAGAGGAAAAAACAAGATCAGGTTCATAAACCTTCTTCTTCTGCTAATCCTGGTCTGATGTCCTATGCCACTATCATCTGCCACAAGTGTGGTGACCCAAGCCACCATGTTGATAAGTGTCTGAAACCTAAGTGCTACTTTATCTGCAAGATGGTTACGCATAAGGTTGAGAGTTGCCCAACCAGAAAGGAACCACACATATCTACCAGGTATGTAGGTAGTGCTGCTTCTGGGCTAGGTTTCTACCGTGTATATGCACCAAATGTCAACTCTCGTCACCAAAGGAATTTGAAGAATGTTGGGATTGTCCTTATTGAGACTGGAGAGGTGACTAAGCAAGAGTTAGCCGAGGAGTTTGCTGAAATCTACAAAACTAACTGGCCATGTCCCATCAATGCCCTAGGTGAGTGGACTTTTCTGGTCAAGTTTCCTTGAGAAAATGATGTGGTTCAGGTGGTTGGTTATCCCTATTTTGGCCTTAAGAATGAGAATGTTACAGTCAATGTGGAAGTGTGGAAGGGAAATGTAGAGGCTGAAGATGATCTACATGAAGTCTGGATTAAAATCAGGAGGATCAATCCCGAGTGGTGGGAATGGTCCATGTTGGATCAGATCACATCCACACTTGGCGTCCTTGTTGATGTGGACTGGCAATACAACTTCAAGACTTTCTATGAATATCTCAGTCAAAATGTCTTGTAAAGACCGCTACAGAATTCCAGAAGAAAGACTGTTTGGCATACATGGTAAAATATACAAGCTGCTTATTGAAGTAGAATCACCTAATGATGAAGGGGGTCCTGCTACTTCCACCAATCCAACTTCAGGAAACCAGTTGTCCATGGAATTTGGTCCTAGAGATAACATTTCTGAAGATGTTGCTTCTCACAAAGGATCTAGGGTTGGATCTGATCATGGTTCTGCTGTTGGATCTGGGACCACAAACATCGGATCTCAGTCACTTGGCCACAACCATTCGTTTGGAGAGACAACCCCAACATCCCTACTAAAGTCTCAGCTCCCTGAATCTCAATACACATCCAGGATGAATGCCTTGGAGCATCTACTGAACTCGGCTCAAGGTGATGCCAATGGATTCAACCTGCTAAGTGAAATGGAACTATTAGATGATGATGAGCTAATGACTAATGAAAACATAGATACTCTGCTGGATGAAATTGTGGAACCTGCCTCTGATGTAACGGTGGAACCTGTCTGTGATGAAGTTGAGACATTTCCCTCCAGTGTAAAGTGTAAACACATATAATGTCGAGTTCCATGTCCTTTCAAAAAGCAAGAATGAAGCCTCTACCAAATGGGGCCCAGTCCAGGCTGCTAGAGTGAGCTCTAGGATTGCTGGTGACAAAAGGTCCATCATGGAGAAAGCTCAACAGCTCAAAGTAAAACAAAATCTTGAGGGAGCAAAAGAGCAAGGTAAAAATCAACTACCTTTCTCTCTTTTCAATAATCCTTCCTTTATTTCTGTTGCTACTTATGTTGGTGTAGAGGTTGATTCCCGGAAAATCAATCAAAAATTGATTATAAACACTAATGATATGAATGATATGTCCCAGGACAGAACTGTGGGTTCTATTCCTAGGCAAAAAACCTCAGTTAGTCCTAGTAGTAATTCTTATATTGTGTCCCAAGGTAGAACTGTGGGTTCTATTCCTGAGCACATCTCTCTGATGACCCACAAGTATAGGGGATCAATCGTAGTCCTTTCGATAAGTAAGAGTGTCGAACCCAACGAGGAGCGGAAGGAAATGATAAGCACTCTGCAAGTGCTCTGAGTAGCAATAATAGATAGTTTTGTAGCAGGATAATTTGTAACAAATGACAAGTAGCAAAAGTAACAAGTGTGCAACAAGATAGCCCAATCCTTTTTATAGCAAAGGACAGGCCCGAGAGTACTCTTACATAAGGCAAATGCTCTCGAGGATACATAGGAATTTCCATCTAGTCATGTTCATCATGTTGAGTTGATTCACGTTCGTTACTTTGATAATTTGATATGTGGGTGGACCGGTGCTGAGGTGTTGTTCTTACTTGAACAAGAAACCCACTTATGATTACCCCCTCTCGCAAGCATCCACAACTACAAAACAAGTATTAAGATAAATATAACCATATCATGAAACATGTGGATCCAAATCAGCCCCTTATGAGATAACGCATAAACTAGGGTTTAAGCTTCTGTCAATCTAGCAACCCATCATCTACTTATTACTCCACAATGCCTTCCTTTAGGCCAAAATATGGTGAAGTTTCATGTAGTCGACCTTCACACGACACCACTAAAGGAAGCAACAACATACATATCATCAAAATATCGAACGAATACCAACTTCACATGATTACTTATAACAAGAATTCTCCCATGTCCTCGGGAACAAAAGTAACTACTGTAGGATCGAAAGTATGTCTAGAGGGGGGTGATTAGACTACTTGACCAATTAAAAATCTAACCTTTTCCCAATTTTAGTTGTTGGCGGATTTTAGCAATTGTAACAAGTCAAGTTCACCCTACACATGCATGTCTATGAGTATTGCAACAGAAAGTAAAGACACGCATATGTAAGAGGGTAGGGATAAGAAGATCAAACGCAATTTGGAGACACGAAGATTTTTCCCGTGGTTCCAATAGGTGGTGCTATCGTACCTCCACATTTATGGAGACTTCAACCGACGGAGGGTAACAGTCGTGAGAGTCCACGGAGGGCTCCACCCACGAAGGGTCCACGAAGTAGCAACCTTGTATATTCCATGATGGCCTACGTCCACGGAGGACTAACCTTACTCGGGGTAGATCTTCACAAAGTAGGCGATCTCCTTGCCCTTACAAACTTCTTGGTTCAACTCCACAATCACGAAGAAGGAGGCTCCCAAGCGACACCTAACCAATCTAGGAGGCACCACCCTCCAAAAGGTAATAGATGTGGCAGTATGATGAACTCCTTGCTCTTGTGCTTCAAAAGATAGTCTCCTCAATACTCAATCACTCTCTCACATATTTGGCATGGGTAGAAGAGATTGATTGGGTAGAAAGCAACTTGGGGAGTCTAGAAATCAAGATCCATATGGTTGGAGTGGATGATCTTGACCTCAACACATGAGTAGGTGGCTCTCTCTCAGAAAATTGGATATAGCAAGTGGGTGTATGTTCTGAGTGCTTCTCTTGCGAGTGAGAGGTGGTGGAGGGGTATATATAGGTTTCTCCAAAAATCCAATCGTTACAACATTATTGCCCTGATGGGGAACGTTGCATGGGAAACAAAAAATTTCCTACGCTTCACCAAGATCAATCTAGGAGATGACCATCTACGAGAGGAGAGATTGCATCTACATACCCTTTTAGATTGCTAAGCGGGAAGCGTTAATAAACGCGGTTGGTGTAGTCGAACGTCTTCGCGATCCAATCACGATCCGTCCCACGATCCAATCTTGATCCGTTCCGATCTAGCGCCGAACGGACGGCACCTCCGCATTCATCACACGTACAGCTCGATGACGTCTCCGCCTCCTTGATCCAGCAAGCGAGGGCGGAGAGGTAGATGAGTTCTCCGACAGCACAATGGCGTGGTGGCGGTGGTGGTGGAGCAATCTCAGCAGGGCTTCGCCAAGCGCTGCCGCAGATGCATTTTCGGTGGAGAAACAGATCTAGGGAGAGAGGGAGGGCTGCACCTATGCCTTGGGGTGGTGCTGCCCTCCATCTCCCTCTCTATATATAGGAGGAGGGGGTAGATGGGGCGCAGCCCTAGCCCTTCCTCCAAGGAAGGGGGCGGCGGCCAGGAGGGAGGAGTCCTTCCTCCCCAAGGCACCTCCTAGGTGCCTCCCCCTTTAGGGTTTCCTACCCCCTAGCCGCATGGGCCCTTGGGGCTGGACCAACAAGGCTTGGACGCCCCCTTATAGCCCATGCACATCCTAGAGGCTAGAGGGACCCTTCCGGACTCCTCTGGAACCTTCCGGAAGCTTCTCGGTACATACCGGAAAAACCCGAAACTTTTCCGGTAGCCAAAATATGACTTCCCATATATAAATCTTTACCTCCGGACTATTCCGGATCCCCTCGTGACGTCCGGGATCTCATACGGGACTCCGAACAACTTTCGGTCACCAACATACATAACTCAACAATACCAAATCATCATCGAACGTTAAGTGTGTAGACCCTACGGGTTTGAGAACTATGTAGACATGACCGAGACACATGTACGGTCAATAACCAATAGCGGGACCTGGATGCCCATATTGGTTCCTACATATTCTACGAAGATCTTTATCGGTCGAACCACGATGTCAAGGATTCAGACAATCCCGTATGCAGTTCCCTTTGTCCATCGGTATGTTACTTGCCCGAGATTCGATCGTTGGTATCTCCATACCTAGATCAATCTCGTTACCGGCAAGTATCTTTACTCGTTCCATAATACAAGATCCCGTGACTAACTCCTTAGTCACATTGCTTGCAAGCTTCTTGTGATGTTGTATTACCGAGAGGGCCCAGAGATACCTCTCCATCATACGGAGTGACAAATCCCAGTCTCGATCCACGCCAACCCAACAGAAACCCTCAGAGATACCTGTAGAGCACCTTTATAGTCATCAAGTTATGTTGCGACATTTGATACACACAAGGTACTCCTCCGGTGTCAGTGAGTTGCATGATCTCATGGTCATAGGAACAAATACTTGACACGCAAAAAACAATAGCAATAAACTTGACACGATCATATGCTACGTTCATAGTTTGGGTCTTGTCCATCACATCATTCTCCTAATGATGTGATCCCGTTATCAAATGACAACTCATGTCTATGGCCAGGAAACCTTGACCATCTTTGATCAACGAGCTAGTCTAGTAGAGGCTCACTAGGGACATAGTGTTGTCTATGTATCCACACGTGTATCTGAGTTTCCGATCAATACAATTCTAGCATGGATAATAAACGATTATCATGAACAAGGAAATATGATAATAACTAATTTATTATTGCCTCTAGGGCATATTTCCAACGGTCTCCCACTTGCACTAGAGTCAATAATCTAGTTCACATCACCATGTGATTAACACCCAATGAGTTCTGGGGTTTTATCATGTTTTTCTTGTGAGAGAGGTTTTTAGTCAACGGGTCTGCAACATTCAGATCCATGTGCACTTTGCAAATCTTATGTCATACTATAGATGCTGCTACCATGCTCCACTTGGAGCTATTCCAAATGGTGCTCCACTATACGCATCCGGATTGCTACTCAGAGTTATCCGGATTGGTGTCAAAGCTTGCATCGATGTAAATCTTTACGACAAACTCTTTATCACCTCCATAATCGAGAAATTTTTCCTCAGTCCTCAAGTCACTAAGAATAATTTTGACTGCTGTCCAATGATCCTCTCCTGGATCACTCATGTACCCCTTGACAGACTAATGCAAGGCACACATCAGGTGCGGTACACAGCATGGCATACTATATAGAGCCTACGGCGAAGCCATAGGGGACGACCTTTGTCCTTTTTCTCTCTTCTGCCGTGGTCGAGCTTTGAGTCTCACTCGACTTCACACCTTACAAATCAGGCAAGAACTCCTTCTTTGACTGATCCATTTTGAACTCCTTCAAAATCTTGTCAAGGTATGCACTCATTGAAAGTCTTATTAGGCGTTTTGATCTATCTCTATAGATCTTGATGCCCAATATTTAAGTAGCATTTTATCCAGGTCTTCCTTTGAAAAACACCTTTCAAACAACCTTTTCTGCTTTCCAGAAATTTCTACATCATTCCCGATCAACAATATGTCATCCACATATACTTATCAGAAATTCTATAGTGCTCCCACTCACTTTCTTGTAAATACAAGCATCTTATAAACTTTGTACAAACCCAAAAGCTTTGATCAAAGCATATATTCCAACTCCGAGATGCTTGCTCCAGTCCATAGAAGGATCGCTGGAGCTTGCATACCTTTTAGCATCCTTAGGACCGACAAAGCCTTTTGGTTGTATCACATACAACCTTTCCTCACGGAAATCGTTAAGGAAACTCTGTTTTGACATCCATATGCCAGATTTCGTAATCGAAAAATACAGCAATTGCTAACATAATTCCAACAGACTTTAGCATCGCTATGGGTGAGAAAGTCTCATCGTAGTCAACTCCTTGAACTTGTCAGAAACCCTTTTGCGACAAGTCGAGCTTTATAAATTGTGACATTTACCATCAGCGTCTGTCTTCTTTAAAAATCCATTTGTACTTAACGGTCTGCCGTTCAACGGGCAAGTCTACCAAAGTCCATACTTGGTTTTCATACATGGATCCTATCTCGGATTTCATGGCTCCTAGCCATTTGTTGGAATCCGGGCCCACCATCGCTTCTTCATAGCTCGTAGGCTCACTGTTGTCTAACAACATGACCTCCAAGATAGGATTGCCGTACCACTTAGGAGCGGTACGATTCCTTGTCGTCCTACGAGGCTCAATAGTAACTTGATCTGAAGTTTCATGATCATCATCATTAGCTTCTTCTTCATTTGGTGTAGGCGCCGCAGAAACACCTTTCTGCGTCGTGTTATCATCCAACTGAAGTGACGGTTCAATAACCTCATCAAGTTCTACCTTCCTCCCACTCAATTCTTTCGAGAGAAACTCTTTCTCGAGAAAGGACCCATTTTTAGCAACAAACACTTTGCCTTCGGATCTGAGATAGAAGGTATACCCAACTGTTTCCTTAGGGTATCCTATGAATATGCATTTGTCCGCTTTGGGTTCGAGCTTATCAGGTTGAAGTCTTTTCACATAAGCATCGCATTCCCAAACTCTAAGAAATGACAGCTTAGGTTTCTGCCAAACCATAATTCATACGGTGTCATCTCAACGGACTTTAGATGGTGCCCTATTTTAAAGTGAATGTAGTTTTCTCTAATGCATAACCCCCAAAATGATAGTGGCAAATCGGTAAGAGTCATCATAGTACGTACAATATCCAATAGAGCACGGCTACGACGTACGGACACACCATCACACTATGGTGTTTCAGGCGGCGTGAGTTGTGAAACACTTTCCACATTGTCTTAAGTTGCATACCAAACTCGTAACTCAGATATTCACCTCCATGATCATATCATAGACATTTTATCTACTTGTCACGATGATCTTCAACTTCACTCTGAAATTGCTTGAACTTTTCAAACGTTTCAGACTTGTGTTTCATTAAGTAAACATACACATATCTACTCAAATCATCAGTGAAGGTAAGAAAATAATGATATCCACGGCACGCTTCAACACTCATTGGACCGCATACATCAACATGTATCATTTCCAATAAGCCACTTGCCCGCTCCATCATACCGGAAAACGGGGTCTCAGTCATCTTGCCCATGAGGCATGGTCCGCATGTCTCAACCGATTCGAAATTGAGTGAGTCCAAAGATCCATCAACATGGAGTTTCTGCATGCGCTTTACACCAATATGACCTTAGCGGCAGTGCCACAAGTGTGTGGTACTATCATTATTAACTTTGCATATTTTGGCATAAATATTATGAACATGTGTATCACTATGATCGAGATTCAATAAACCATACACATTTGGTGCATGACCATTGAAGGTATTATTCATGTAAACAGAATAACCATTATTCTCTTGACTTAAATGAATAACCGTATTGCAATAAACACGATCTAACCATGTTCATGCTCAACGCAAACACCAAATAACATTTATTTAGGTTCAACACTAATCCCGAAGGTAGAGGGAGCGTGCGATGGTGATCACATCAACCTTGGAAACACTTCCAACACACATCGTCACCTCACCCTTTAGCTAGTCTCCGTTTATTCCGTAGCTTTTATTTCGAGTTGCTAACATTAGCAACTGAACCGGTATCTAATACCCCGGTGCTACTAGGAGTACTAGTAAGGTATACATCAATAACACGTATATCAAATATACTTCTGTTGACGTTGCCAGCCTTCTTATCTGCCAAGTATCTAGGGCAGTTCCGCTACCAATGACCGTTCCCCTTATTATAGAAGCACTTAGTCTCGGGTTTGGGTTCAACCTTGGGTTTCTTCACTGGATCGGCAAATGGCTTGCCATTCATGAAGTTTCCCTTCTTGCCCTTGCCCTTCTCGAAACTAGTGGTTTTACTAACCATCAACACTTGATGCTCCTTCTTGATTTCTACCTTCGCGGTGTCAAACATCGCGAATAGCTCAGGGATCATCTCCATCCATGGCATGTTATAGTTCATCACGAAGCTCTAGTAGCTTGGTGGCAGTGACTTGGAGAACTCTGTCAATCACTATCTTTTCTGGAAGATGAACTCCCACTTGATTCAAGCGATTGTAGTACCCAGACAATTTGGGCACATGCTCACATGATTGAGCTATTCTCCTTCATCTTGCAGGCAAAGAATCTTGCTGGAGGTCTCATATCTCTCAACAAGGGCACGAGCTTGAAATCCCAATTTCATCTCTTGGAACATCTCATATGCTTCGTGACGTTCAAAACGTCTTTGGAGCCTCAATTCTAAGCTGTAATGGATGACGCACTGAACTATCAAGTAGTCATCAGAACATGTCTGTCAGATGTTCACAACATCCACAGACGAGGCTTGAGGGGGTGGCGCACCGAGCGGTGCATCAAGGACATAAGCCTTCTGTTGGAAATATGCCCTAGAGGCAATTAATAAAGTGTTTATTATTATTATATTTCTCCGTTCATGATAATGGTTTATTATTCATGCTAGAATTGTATTGACCGGAAACTAAATACATGTGTGGATAATAGACAAATACTATGTCCCTAGTATGCCTCTACTAGACTAGCTCGTTGATCAAAAGATGGTCAAGGTTTCCTGACCATGGACATGAGTTGTCATTTGATAACGGGATCACATCATTAGGAGAATGATGTGATGGACATGACCCAACCGTTAGCATAGCATATGATCATTCAGTTTATTGCTATTGCTTTCACTATGTCAAATACACGTTCCTCTGACTATGAGATCATGCAACTCCCGGATACCGTAGGAATACTTTGGGTGTATCAAACGTCACAACGTAACTGGGTGATTATAAAGGTGCACTACAGGTATCTCTGAAAGTGTTTGTTGAGTTGGCATGGATCGAGATTGGGATTTGTCACTCCGACTATCGGAGAGGTATCTCTGGGCCCTCTCGGTAATACAGCATCACAGAAGCCTTGCAAGCACCGTGACTAAAGAGTTAGTTGCAAGATGATGTATTACGGAACGAGTAAAGAGACTTGCCGGTAACGAGATTGAACTAGGTATTGGATACCGACGATCGAATCTCGGGCAAGTAACATACCGCCGGACAAAGGGAACAACGTATGTTGACATATGAGGTTCACCGATAAAGATCTTCGTGGAATGTGTAGGAACCAATATGAGCATCCAGGTCCCGCTGTTGGTTATTGACCGGAGAGTCGTCTCGGTCATGTCTACATCACTCCCGAACCCGTAGGGTCCGCACACTTAAGGTACGATATAGTATTATATGAGTTATGTGATTGGTGACCGAAGTTTGTTTGGAGTCCCGGATGAGATCGCGGACATGACGAGGAGTCTCGAAATGGTCAAGAGGTAAAGATTCATATATTGGAAGGCTATATTCGGACGTCGGAAAGGTTCCGAGTGATTCGGGTATTTTTCGGAGTACCGGAGAGTTACGGGAATTCACCGGGAGAAGTAATGGGCCTTATTGGGCCATACGGGAAAAGGAGAGGCAGGCCACGTGAGGAGGCGCGCTCCCCCCCTTGCCCAAACCGAATTGGACTAGGGGAGGGGGCGCAGCCCCCTCTTTCCTTTCCCTCTCCCTTCCCCCTTTCCTACTCCGTATGGGAGGTGGAATCCTACTAGGACTAGGGAGTCCTAGTAGGACTCCCTCCTCTTGGTGCGCCACCCCTAGGGCCGGCCTCCTCTCCCTCCCTCCTTTATATACGGAGGGGGGGGCGCCCCTTGGAGACACAACAACAATTGTTCCAAGCCGTGTGCGGCGCCCCCCGTCCACCATTTTCCACCTCGGTCATATTTTCGGAGAGCTTAGGCGAAGCCCTACCGGAATCACTTCACCATCATCGTCGCCACGCCATCGTGCTGACGGAACTCATCTACTTCCTCGACGTCTTGCTGGATCAAGAAGGCGAGGATCGTCACCGAGCTGCACGTGTGTAGAACTCGGAGGTGCCGTACGTTCGGTACTCGATCGGTGGAGCTCGAAGGATTGTTCGACTACATCAACCGCGTTGTGAGACGCTTCCGCTAACGGTCTACGAGGGTACGTAGACACACTCTCCCCTCTCGTAGCGATGCATCTCCATGGATAGATCTTGCGTGAGCGTAGGAATTTTTTTGAAATTCATGCTACGTTCCCCAACAGTGGCATCCGAGCCAGGTCTATGCGTAGATGTGTTTTGCACGAGTAGAACACAAACGAGTTGTGGGCGTGGTTGTATACATATTGCTTGCCGTTACTAGTTGATACTTGATTCGGCAGTATTGTGAGATGAAGCGGCCTGGACCGACATTACGCGTACGCTTACGCGAGACAGGTTTCACCGCTACGTGCACTCGTTGCATAAAGGTGACTGGCGGGTGTCTGTCTCTCTCACTTTAGTTGAATCGGTTTCAATGAAGAGGGTTCTTTTAGAAGATCAAAAAGCAATCACTACACCACGTTGTGGTTTTGCGTAGGTAAGAACGGTTCTTGCAAACCCGTAGCAGCCACGTAAAATTTGCAACAACAAAGTAGAGGACGTCTAACTTGTTTTTGCAGGGTATGCTGGTGATGTGATATGGCCAAGACATGATGTGATATAAGTTGTTGTATGAGATGATCATGTTTTGTAAGTTATCAGGCAACCGGCAGGAGCCTTATGGTTGTCTCTTTATTGTATGCAATGCCAACGCTATGTAATTGCTTTACTTTACCGCTTTGAGTTAGCAGTAGTAGTAGTAGCAATAGCCGGCGAGACGACCACGACGCTGCGATGGAGATCAAGGTGTCACGACGCTACGATGGAGATCATGGTGTCAACCCGGTGACGATGGAGATCATGACGGTGCTTTGCTGATGGAGATCAAAAGCACAAGACGATGATGGCCATATCATGTCACATATTGAATTGCATGTGATGTTAATCCTTTTATGCATCTTATTTTGCTTAGGACGACGGTAGCATTATAAGATGATCCCTTCACTAAATTTCAAGATAGGTGTTCTCCCGTAGTATGCACCGTTGCGAAGGTTCGACGCTTCTAAGCACCACGTGATGATCGGGTGTGATGGATTCTTTCGTTCGCATACAACGGGTGTAAGCCAGTTTTACACACGCAGAATACTTGGGTTAAACTTGACGAGCCTAGCATATACAGATATGGCCTCGGAACACAAGAGACCGAAAGGTCGAACATGAGTCATATAGTAGATATGATCAACATGAAAGATGTTCACCATTGATAACTAATCCACCTCACGTGATGATCGGACGTGGTTTAGTTGATGTGGATCATGTTACACTTAGACAACTTGAGGGATGTTAATCTAAGTGGGAGTTCTTAAATAATTTGATTAATTGAACTTCAATTATCATGAACATAGTCTAAATAATCTTTGCAATTGTATGTTGTAGATCAATGGCCCGCGCTGTAGTTCCACTGAATTTTAATGCGTTCCTAGAGAAAGCTAAGTTGAAAGATGATGGAAGCAACTATGCGGACTGGGTCCGTAATCTGAGGATCATCCTCATTGCTGCATAGAAGGCTTATGTCCTTGATGCACTGCTGGGTGCCACGCCCCCTGCAGGCTCGACAGCAGATGTTATGAACGTCTGGCAATCGAGGAAAGATGACTACTCGATAGTTCAGTGTGCCATACTTTACGGCTTAGAATCGGGGCTCCAAAGACGTTTTGAGCACCACGGAGCATATGAGATGTTCCAAGAGCTGGAACTTGTTTTTCAAGCCAATGCCCAGATCGAGAGATATGATGTCTCCGATAAGTTCTTCAGCTGTAAGATGGAGGAGAATAGTTCTGTCAGTGAGCATATACTCAAAATGTCTGGGTTGCATAACCGCTTGACTCAGTTGGGAGTTAATCTTCCAGCTGATTCGGTTATTGACAGAATTCTCCAATCACTGCCACCAAGCTACAAGAGCTTTGTGATGAACTATAATATGCAAGGAATGAACAAAAGTATTTCCGAGCTCTTCGCTATGCTTAAAGCTGCGGAGGTTGAAGTCAAGAAAGAGCATCAAGTGTTGATGGTCAAGAAGGGCACCAATTTCAAGAAGGGCAAGGGAAAGAAGAGGAACTTCAAGAAGAACAGCAAATCAGTTGCTGCTCCCGAGAAGAAACCCAAGTCTGGTTCCAAACCCGAGACTGAGTGTTTCCACTGCATGGGGACTGGTCACTGGAAGCGGAACTGCCCCAAGTACTTGGCAGATAAGAAGGCTGGCAACGTCAACAAAGGTATATTTGATATACATGTTATTGATGTGTACCTTACCAATGCTCGTAGTAGCACCTGGGTATTTGATACTGGTTCGGTTGCTCATATTTGTAACTCGAAACAGGAGCTACGGAATAAACGAAGATTGGCTAAGGACGAGGTGACGATGCGCGTCGGGAACGGTTCAAGAGTTGAAGTTATCGCCATCGGCACGCTACCTCTACATCTACCCTCGGGATTAGTGATGAACCTAAATAATTGTTATTTGGTGCATGCGTTGAGCATGAACATTATATCTGGATCTTGTTTATTGCGAGACGGTTATTCATTTAAATCAGAGAATAAAGGTTGTTCTATTTTGATGAATAATATCTTTTATGGTCATGCACCGCTTGTGTATGGTTTATTCTTGTTGAATCTCGATCGTGGTGATACACACATCCATAATATTGATGCCAAAAGACGCAAAATTGATAATGATAGTACCACATATTTGTGGCACTGCCGCTTAGGTCATATTGGTGTAAAACGCATGAAGAAACTCCATGCAGATGGACTTTTGGAATCACTTGATTATGAATCATTTGAGACGTGCGAACCATGCCTCATGGGCAAGATGACTAAGACTCCGTTCTCCAGAACAATGGAGCGAGCAACAGACTTGTTGGAAATAATACATACCGATGTATGCGGTCCGATAAGTGTTGAGGCGCGCGGTGGATATCGTTATGTTCTCACGTTCACAGATGATTTGAGTAGATATGGCTATGTCTACTTGATGAAGCATAAATCTGAAACATTTGAAAAGTTCAAAGAATTTCAGAGTGAAGTAGAGAACCATCGTAACAAGAAAATAAAGTTCTTACAATCTGATCGTGGAGGAGAATATTTGAGTTACGAGTTTGGCAATCACTTAAAACAATGTGGAATTGTTTCACAGCTCACGCCACCTAGAACACCACAGCGTAATGGTGTGTCCGAACGTCGTAATTGTACTCTATTAGATATGGTGCGTTCTATGATGTCTCTTACCGATTTGCCACTATCATTTTGGGGTTATGCATTAGAGACAGCTGCATTCACTTTAAACAGGGCACCGTCTAAATCCGTTGAGATGACACCGTATGAACTGTGGTTTGGTAAGAAACATAAGCTGTCGTTTCTGAAAGTTTGGGGATGCGATGCTTATGTCAAAAGGCTTCAGCCAGATAAGCTCGAACCCAAAGCGGATAAGTGCATCTTCATAGGATACCCAAAGGAGACCATTGGGTACACCTTCTACCACAGATCCGAAGGCAAAGTATTCGTTGCTAAGAATGGATCCTTTCTAGAGAAGGAGTTTCTCTCGAAAGAAGTGAGTGGGAGGAAAGTAGAACTTGATGAGGTAATTGTACCTCCTCTGGATAGTAGTACGCCACAAAAAGAAATTTCTGTGACACCAACATAGACCAGAGAAGAAGTTGATGATGATGATCATGAGGCTTCGGATCAAGTTGCTACAGAACTTCGAAGGTCAACCAGGACACGTTCCTCACCAGAGTGGTACGGAAATCCAGTCTTGGAGGTTATGTTGTTAGACAACGGTGAACCTTTGAACTATGAAGAAGCGATGGCAGGCCCGGATTCCGACAAATGTCTTGAGGCCATGAAATCCGAGATTGGATCCATGTATGAGAACAAAGTGTGGACTTTGGTAGACTTGCCCGATGAACGACGAGCTATTGAAAATAAATGGATCTTTAAGAAGAAGACGGACGCTGATGGTAATGTCACCGTCTATAAAGCACGACTTGTTGCTAAAGGTTATCGACAAGTTCAAGGAGTTGACTACGATGAGACTTTCTCACCCGTAGCGATGCTAAAGTCTGTCAGAATTATGTTAGCAATTGCCGCGTTTTATGATTATGAAATCTGGCAAATGGACGTCAAAACGGCATTCCTTAATGGATTCCTTAAGGAAGAATTGTATATGATACAACCGGAAGGTTTTGTCGATCCTAAAGGTGCTAACAAAGTATGCAAGCTCCAGCGATCCATCTATGGACTGGTGCAAGCATCTCGGAGCTGGAATACTCGCTTTGATGAAGTGATCAAAGCGTTTGGGTTTATACAAACTTATGGAGAAGCTTGTATTTACAAGAAAGTGAGTGGGAGCCCTGTGGCATTTCTCATATTATATGTGGATGACATATTATTGATGGGAAATGACATAGAATTTCTGGAAAGCATAAAGGGTTATTTGAACAAAAGTTTTTCAATGAAGGATCTCGGAGAAGCTGCTTACATATTAGGCATCAAGATCTATAGAGATAGATCAAGACGCCTCATTGGACTTTCACAAAGCACATACCTTGACAAGATTTTGAAGAAGTTCAAAATGAATCAGTCAAAGAAAGGGTTCTTGCCTGTATTGCAAGGTGTGAGATTGAGTAAGACTCAAAGCCCGACCACGGCAGAAGACAAAGAGAAGATGAGTGTCATCCCCTATGCCTCAGCCATAGGCTCTATTATGTATGCCATGCTGTGTACCAGACCTGATGTGTGCCTCGCTATTAGCTTGGTGGGAAGGTACCAAAGTGATCCAGGAGTAGATCACTGGACAGCGGTCAAGAATATCCTGAAGTACCTGAAAAGGACAAAGGACATGTTTCTCGTTTATGGAGGTGACAAAGAGATCGTCGTAAAGGGTTACGTCGATGCTAGCTTTGACACAGATCCAGATGACTCTAAGTCACAATCTGGATACGTATTTATTCTTAATGGTGGAGCGGTCAGTTGGTGCAGTTCCAAGCAGAGCGTCGTGGCGGGATCTACATGTGAGGCGGAATACATAGCTGCTTCCGAAGCAGCACATGAAGGAGTCTAGATGAAGGAGTTCATATCCGATCTAGGTGTCATACCTAGTGCATCAGGTCCAATGACTATCTTATGTGACAACACTGGAGCAATTGCTATAGCAAAGGAGCCCAGGTTTCACAAGAGAACCAAGCATATAAAGCGTCGCTTCAACTCCATTCGGAATTTGATTAAGGATGGAGACATAGAGATTTGCAAAATACACACGGATCTGAATGTGGCAGACCCGTTGACTAAACCTCTTCCACGAGCAAAACATGATCAACACCAGAATGCAATGGGTGTTAGATTCATTACAATGTAATTGACTCTAGTGCAAGTGGGAGACTGTTGGAAATATGCCCTAGAGGCAATTAATAAAGTGTTTATTATTATCATATTTCTCCGTTCATGATAATGGTTTATTATTCATGCTAGAATTGTATTGACCGGAAACTAAATACATGTGTGGATAATAGACAAATACTATGTCCCTAGTATGCCTCTACTAGACTAGCTCGTTGATCAAAAGATGGTCAAGGTTTCCTGACCATGGACATGAGTTGTCATTTGATAACGGGATCACATCATTAGGAGAATGATGTGATGGACATGACCCAACCGTTAGCATAGCATATGATCATTCAGTTTATTGCTATTGCTTTCATTATGTCAAATACACGTTCCTCTGACCATGAGATCATGCAACTCCCGGATACCGTAGGAATACTTTGGGTGTATCAAACGTCACAACGTAACTGGGTGATTATAAAGGTGCACTACAGGTATCTCCGAAAGTGTTTGTTGAGTTGGCATGGATCGAGATTGGGATTTGTCACTCCGACTATCGGAGAGGTATCTCTGGGCCCTCTCGGTAATACAGCATCACAGAAGCCTTGCAAGCACCGTGACTAAAGAGTTAGTTGCAAGATGATGTATTACGGAACGAGTAAAGAGACTTTCCGGTAACGAGATTGAACTAGGTATTGGATACCGACGATCGAATCTCGGGCAAGTAACATACCGCCGGACAAAGGGAACAACGTATGTTGACATATGAGGTTCACAGATAAAGATCTTCGTGGAATGTGTAGGAACCAATATGAGCATCCAGGTCCCGCTGTTGGTTATTGACCGGAGAGTCGTCTCGGTCATGTCTACATCATTCCCGAACCCATAGGGTCCGCACACTTAAGGTTCGATGACGATATAGTATTATATGAGTTATGTGATTGGTGACCGAAGTTTGTTCGGAGTCCCGGATGAGATCGCGGACATGACGAGGAGTCTCGAAATGGTCGAGAGGTAAAGATTCATATATTGGAAGGCTATATTCGGACATCGGAAAGGTTCCGAGTGGTTCGGGTATTTTTCGGAGTACCGGGGAGTTACGGGAATTCACCGAGAGAAATAATGGGCCTTATTGGGCCATACGGGAAAAGGAGAGGCAGGCCACGTGAGGAGGCGCGCGCCCCCCCTTGCCCAAACCGAATTGGACTAGGGGAGGGGGCGCAGCCCCCTCTTTCCTTTCCCTCTCCCTTCCCCCTTTCCTACTCCGTATGGGAGGTGGAATCCTACTAGGACTAGGGAGTCCTAGTAGGACTCCCTCCTCTTGGTGCGCCACCCCTAGGGCCGGCCTCCTCTCCCTCCCTCCTTTATATACGGAGGGGGGGCGCCCCTTGGAGACACAACAACAATTGTTCCAAGCCGTGTGCGGCGCCCCCCGTCCACCGTTTTCCACCTCGGTCATATTTTCGGAGAGCTTAGGCGAAGCCTTGCCGGAATCACTTCACCATCACCGTCGCCACACCATCGTGCTGACGGAACTCATCTACTTCCTCGACGTCTTGCTGGATCAAGAAGGCGAGGATCGTCACCGAGCTGCACATGTGTAGAACTCGGAGGTGCCGTACGTTCGGTACTCGATCGGTGGAGCTCGAAGGATTGTTCGACTATATCAACCGCGTTGTGAGACGCTTTCGCTAACGGTCTACGAGGGTACGTAGACACACTCTCCCCTCTCGTAGCGATGCATCTCCATGGATAGATCTTGCGTGAGCGTAGGAATTTTTTTGAATTTCATGCTACATTCCCCAACACCTTCTGTGCAGCAATGAGGACAATCTTCGGATCATGGACCCAGTCCGCATAACTGCTACCATCATCTTTCAACTTACTTTTTCTCTAGGAACGTATCAAAATTTATGGGAGCTATAGCGCGAGCTATCGATCTACAATATAATTTTGCAAATACAACTTTAGACTATGTTCATGATAATGAGTTCAATTAATCATATTACTAAAGAACTCCCACTCAAATTGACATCCCTCCGGTCATCCGAGTGCTACATGATCCAAATTCACCAACCCAAGTCCGATCATCACGTGAGATGAGGTGGTTTCAATGGTGAACATCTCCATGTTGATCATATCTACTATATGACTCATGTTCGACCTTTCGGTCTCTTCTGTTCCGAGGCCATGTCTGTACATGCTAGGCTCGTCAAGTTTAACCCGAGTGTTCCGCATGTGCAAAACTGGCTTGCACCCGTTGTATGTGAACGTAGAGTCTATCACACCCGATCATCACGTGGTGCTTCGAAACGACGAACTTTCGCAACGGTGTACACTTGGGGAGAACACAATTTTATCTTGAAATTTTAGTGAGGGATCACCTTATAGTGCTACCGTCGTCCTAAGCAAAATAAGATGCACAAAAGGACTAACATCACATGCAAATCATAAGTGACATGTTATGGCCATGAACTTGTGCTTTTGATCTCCATCTCCAAAGCACCGGCATGATCTCCATCGTCACCGGCATGACACCATGATCTCCATCATCGTGTTGCCATCGGGGTTGCCGCGCCAACCATGCTTCTACTACTATTGCTACCGCTTAGCGATAAAGTAAAGCATTACATAGCGCTTAATAAGTGACACGCAGGTCACATAATAATTAAAGTCAACCCTATGGCTCCTATCGGTTGCCGTATCAACATGCAAGTTGATATAAACTATTACAAAAAACATGATCATCTCATACATCAAATATATATCATCATGTCTTTGGCCATATCATATCACAACATACCCTGCAAAAACAAGTTAGACGTCCTCTAATTTGTTGTTGCATGTTTTACGTGGCTGCTATGGGTATCTAGCAAGAACGATTCTTACCTACGCAAAACCACAACGGTGATATACAAGTTGCTATTTAACCTTCTACAAGGATCGCCTTTGTCGAATCCGATTCAACTAAGGTGGGAGAGACAGACACCCGCCAGCCATCTTATGCAACAAAGTTACATGTCAGTCGATGGAACCGGTCTCTCGTACGTGGACGAGTAAGGTTGGTCCGAGCCGCTTCATACCACAATACCGCTGAATCAAGAAAAGACTAAGGAGGGAAGCAATCTGAATATCAACGCCCACAAACTCCTTTGCGTTCTACTCGTGATGTCATCTATGCATAGACCTAGCTCATGATGCCACTGTTGGGGAACGTTGCATGGGAAACAAAAAAATCCTACGCTTCACCAAGATCAATCTAGGAGATGACCATCTACGAGAGGAGAGATTGCATCTACATACCCTTGTAGATCGCTAAGCAGGAAGCGTTAAGAAACGCGGTTGGTGTAGTCGAACGTCTTCACGATCCAATCACGATCCGTCCCACGATCCAATCTTGATCCGTTCCGATCTAGCGCCGAACGGACGACACCTCCGCGTTCAGCACATATACAGCTCGATGATGTATCCGCCTCCTTGATCCAGCAAGTGAGGGTGGAGAGGTAGATGAGTTCTCCGACAGCACAACGACGTGGTGGCGGTGGTGGTGGAGCAATCTCAGCAGGGCTTCGCCAAGCGCTACCGTAGATGCGTTTTCGGTGGAGAAACAGATATAGGGAGAGAGGGAGGGCTGCACCTATACCTTGGGGTGGTGCTGCCCTCCCTCTCCCTCTCTATATATAGGAGGAGGGGGTCGATGGGGCGCAGCCCTAGCCCTTCCTCCAAGGAAGGGGGCGGCGGCCAGGAGGGAGGAGTCCTCCCTCCCCAAGGCACCTCCTAGGTGCCTTCCCCTTTAGGGTTTCCTACCCCCTAGCCACATGGGCCCTTGGGGCTGGCCCAACAAGGCTTGGACACCCCCTTACAGCCCATGCATGTCCTAGAGGCTGGAGGGACCCTTCTGAACTCCTCCGGAACCCTCTGGAACCTTCCGGAACCTGTCGCAAGCTTCCCGGTACAATACCGGAAAAACCTGAAACTTTTTCGGTAGCCAAAATATGACTTACCATATATAAATTTTTACCTCCGGACTATTCCGGAGCTCCTCGTGATGTCCGGGATCTCATCCGGGACTCCGAACAACTTTCATTCACCAACATACATAAGTCAACAATACCAAATCATCACCGAACATTAAGTGTGCAGACCCTGCGAGTTCGAGAACTATGTAGACATGACCGAGACACCTGTACGGTCAATAACCAATGGCGGGACCTGGATGCCCATATTGGTTCCTACATATTCTACGAAGATCTTTATCGATCGAATCACGATGTCAAGGATTCAGACAATCCCGTATGCAGTTCCCTTTGTCCATCGGTATGTTACTTGCCCGAGATTCGATCATCGGTATCTCCATACCTAGCTCAATCTCTTTACCGACAAGTATCTTTACTCGTTCCGTAATACAAGATCCCGCGACCAACTCCTTAGTCACATTGCTTGCAAGCTTCTTGTGATGTTGTGTTACCGAGAGGGCCCAGAGATACCTCTCCGTCATACGGAGTGACAAATCCCAGTCTCGATCCACGCCAACCCAACAAACACCCTCGGAGATACCTGTAGAGCACCTTTATAGTCACCCAGTTATGTTGCGACATTTGATACATACAAGGTACTCCTCCAGTGTCACTGAGTTGCATGATCTCATGGTCATAGGAACAGATACTTGACACGCAGAAAACAATAGCAATAAACTTGACATGATCATATGCTACGTTCATAGTTTGGGTCTTGTCCATCACATCATTCTCCTAATGATGTGATCCCGTTATCAAATGACAACTCATGTCTATGGCCAGGAAACCTTGACCATCTTTGATCAACGAGCTAGTCTAGTAGAGGCTCACTAGGGACATAGTGTTGTCTATGTATCCACACATGTATCTGAGTTTCCGATCAATACAATTCTAGCATGGATAATAAACGATTATCATGAACAAGGAAATATGATAATAACTAATTTATTATTGCCTCTACGGCATATTTCCAACATGCCCAACTCGGTGAAACCGAAGTGAAAACTCGGTTGCACCGACTAGTGCAAAATGTGGCAACTTTGGCGTTTTCGGTGAGACCAATATATGAATCTCGGTGGTACCGATATGGGTGACCTAGGCAGTTACCAAAACTCGGTGAGACCGATTCCTCAGACTCGGTGGGACCGATTTTAGGAAATTGGTTAACAGAATGTTGGTCACTGGTTTCGGTTGCACCGAATGGAATGTTGGTAGTACCGAGATGCTAGGGTTTGGTTTGGCTTTTGTCTAGGGTAGGTGGATCCGAATGGGAAATGTTGGTGTAATCAAACTTTGACTTTTGGCTTTGGACGGAAGATTTGTGTGGGAAAGTGGGTGAGTCTTTTTGGTGGCTAATCTCTAAGCACTTGAGCAACCAGATCATCATATTTACCTCATCCCCTTTTAATAGTATTGGCTTTCCTATGGACTCAAAAGCGATTTCTCACAAAATGTAAAATGTAGAGTCCTCATTCTTGAAGCATGGCCAATTCTATTCCTTCCTTTCCTTGGTGAGGTTCTCCGCACAATCCTTTAGCCATCCCATCATTGAACTTTTTCCTGAGATACACTTGGTGGAAACATTAGTCCAATGAAATATATGTTGTTATTAATTACCAAAACCACCTGGGGAGAAGTTGTGCTTTCAACTACTCACAAATCATCACCATGTTCAATATCATAGGTATAATAAATATGATTAAGGATCTGAACATATTATCTTCCACCAAGTAAACCAATAAGCATCAACTACGAGATGTAATCAACACTACTAGTAGCCCCCAGGTACCAATCTGAGGTTTTGAGACAAAGATTGAATACAAGAGATGAACTAGGGTTTGAGATGAGATGGTGTTGGTGAAGATGTTGGTGAAGATTGGTCCTCCCACGAAGGAGGATGCATTGGTGATGACGGTGGCTTCGATTTCCCCCTCTCGGAGGGAAGTTTCCCCGACAGAATCTCTGTGCCGGAGATCAAAAGGGCATCTGCCCAGGTTTCTGCCTCAAGACGGTGGCGCTTCGTCCCAAAAGTATCATCTTGATTTTTTCCAGGTCAAAACCCATCATATAGCCGAAGAGGGGGGCTGGAGGCCTACCTGTGGGCCCCCAAGCCATCAGGGCGTGCCCAGGGGGTGGATGCGCCCTATTGGCTTGGCACCAACAGGTGGCCCCCTCTGGTGTATTTTTCTCCATAAATTCAGATATGATCCACAAAAAATCCTCTTGAAGTTTCCGGTAATTTGGAGTCCAGTGAATTTCTACCTTTTTCTTGGTTTTCAGGCCCAGAATTCCAGTTTTCGACAATTTCCCTCTTTGTGATGTACCTTGTAAATTCAGAGAGAAAAGGCATAAGAATTGTATCATAAAGTGGAATAATGGCCAAGAATAGTATAAATATCAATACGAAATCATGATGCAAAATGGATGTATCAACTCCCCCAAGCTTAGACCTCGCTTGTCCTCAAGCGAAAGCCAAACTCGATAATAATGACCACATAATTAGAGAGAGAGGTGTCGATAAAAACAGAATACGGACATGAGAGCATCATGAATATTAACATAGCAGCAAGTATTTCATCATATAACTTCTCATAAACAAGTAACAATCTATCCACATTAATTGAAGTATGAAGAATAAACTTTATTGACAATCAACAAACTATGTTCTTAGTCATTGAGACAATCACAATTCATCATATTCCAGAGAAGAGTCTATGTAATAGCTTTTCATTTTAGCAAGTCCACATACTCAACCATCATTTAGTCTTCTATAATTGCTGACACTCAATGCATATTTTTGGAGCAAATGTTTCCATCGGACACATCGGAAGATATGGGCTTTATTATTTCTGCCAGCCAACTTATTTACCTCAAGGATAATGTCAACAATAATGACCCATGATCACCTACATCCAACTGGATATATGTGCCTGGATCTTTCCCCAACACATGATGCTTACCAACTAAAGAATTAGTAGTTGGAATAGGGATAAACATTATTGACTCTAGCATAAAAGTAATTGCATGAAAATAAAAGACAGGCCCTTCGCAGAGGGAAGGAGAGGTTGTCATGCACTTTTTATTTTTGGATGTGCAATCTCTTAATGTAAAGGAACGTCACTTTATATTGCCCCTTGTGATAGCAACCTTTATTATGCAGTCTGTCGCTTTTATTTCTTTACCATCACAAGATCGTACAAAGCTTATTTTCCCTTACAATAAATATCATACATATTTAGGAGGAATTTTTATTGCTTTATGCATTTGTCGGCGTTCTGGATACCAGGGTACCCAGACTTGCCTGCCTGCGGCCCAAGACATGGCCCACTCGACGGTCCGTACAGCCCTGCGCGGTTTCACTCAAGACAAGACCCTCGCGAGAGCCTCACCCTCGCGAAGAGGGCAACACCAAGGCTCCCGGACGGGGGAGGCCTCCCAGGCCTCCTCCTGAGCGGCGGAGATCTCGATGCAGTATTCGGCCTCGGGAGGTCAAGGGTGACGCCAGCCGGGCCAGGCGGGCGCCAGCGCGCCAGAGGGGACAGTTTCCTCTTTGGTGCAAAGGGGACAAGGACGAGCGCGGGTTCCCGAGGCGCCCAGTCAAAGGTTTCCATTCCGATGCAACGAGACCGGGCCAGCGGGCGCGGCAGGACGGATGTCACCAGCGAGCCCACCACCGCGTCACCACCACCTACTTTGCAGGCGAAGACCACCTTTTGTCAGGATAAGATGTACCTCCTGTCCCCTTTGAAAATTGGCCGTTGTGGGATTCCTTCCCGCCATTGCGACAAGGGAAGAGGACCCAGGCCGCTATAAATAGAGGCTAGGCTGCTCTGTAGAGCAGGACGATGGAACAACCACCCCGAAAACACACCGCGAGGCAAGACGCCACTGTACTAGTTCATCCACAAACCTCCTACTGAGGCAATCCACCAAAGGCAGGAGTAGGGTTTTACGCTTCACAGCGGCCCGAACCTGGGTAAACTCTCGTGTGCTATCTTCTTCCTCACCATCGAGCGGGGTTATCGTGTTGTGGGCGTTGTGGGGGCGAAGCAGTTGGGGATCTTCGCACACGCCCCTGGGTTCGAACTTCTTACGGTTTTGCGGAGCCCGAAATCCGACATTTGACGTGCCAGGTAGGGGGCGTGTCGAAGTCTTCCTCAAGCCTCGCTCTTCCTCCACCTCACTGCCCCCATGGCTAACGCTCGCCGAGCTCGCGCCGAGCGCCGTGCTGCTCACGTCGCCCAGACGGCGCCGGTGGGCCGCACCGCCGCGCGCCGGTCCGCCTCTCCTGTGGCCAACGCTGCCACGGGCCCGGAAGCCCACGAGCAGCAGGACTCATCACAGCCGGTCACCGTGGGGCGCGACGGCCACATCGCTACTCCGTCCATCATTCCAGCTACCATGTCGTCATCCCACGCTCGCCTCAGGCCGGCGCGTGGGTCGGGCGCACTCCTCATGGCGCGCGAGCTGTTGCGCTACCGCCCTACCCCCAACCGCATCGACGACTGGCTCGGGCGTGTCGCGGAGCTCGTCAGCGCCGCCGGCGATGCCTCGGCGCTCTCCTACTCGTCCTAGCCTCAGCCCTCCCTTGCGGGCGATGAGGCCCACGATGTGCCGCCTCCTCCTCCCCAGCGCGACGTCGACCCTGAGCCCAGGCGTGAGGTACGCCCGTACGACCAGCCACGCGGGCCCCTGGCAAGGGCGAGAGATGAAGTAAGCTGCCAGGTGGTGCCGCGGCCGCGTGCTGACGCGCGCGCACTCCCCACGCCGCTGCATCAGCGACGCGACCGGGAGCCCCTCGAAGCACCCGCGCAGGAGCATCAAGACCGGGCCCCTCCCGAGCACGCGGCGCCTGTAGGCCCAGTGGGTTGCCGCTCCATCGCCCCGGGGCTCCATCCGACCGTGTGGCCCTGCAAGTTCAAGCCTGACCTACCTCCTCGCTACGACGGCACCCCAGATCCCGTCGAGTTCTTACAGCTCTACTCGCTGAGCATCCAGGCGGCTGGCGGGGACGACAAGGTCATGGCGACCTGGTTCCCCATGGTGCTCAAGGGTGGTGCGCTCTCCTGGCTCCTCAACCTCCCGGAGGGGTCAATCACCTCCTGGGAAGACCTGCTTGAGCGCTTCGTCGCCAACTTCCAAGGCACCCGCGACCACGCGCTTGGAGTGGGTGACCTCCGTCGCGTGAAGCAACAGCTCGACGAGACCCTGCACAAGTTCATACAACGCTTCACGACTACCCGCCTCAAGATCCCAGGGGCGTCAAACGAGGCCATCATCTCGGCGTTCACCGACGGCGTCAGGGACCTCAGGATGAGGGAGGAGCTCGCCATCCACGACAACCTGAGCTCGGCGTTGGAGATGTTCAACTTGGCGAACAAATGCGCGAAGGCCGAAGAGGGCCGCCTCTCCTTCCGCGAGCTTCCAGAGGCGGAACCCGAGGACAAGAAGACCAAGACCAAGGAGCCGAAGCGAAAGGCCCCCGCGGTGCTGGCAGCTGAACCCGAGGCAAAGCACAGCCAAGACGACAAACCCCCCGCGGGAGGGCGACCATTCTACGTCTTCCATGGCACCAACAGCCACAACACCGTCGATTGTCAGGAGCTCAGGGTGGTCCGCGACGAACACTTCGGTCGGCACCCTGGGCGAAGCGACCGGGGCTACGGACGCGGTGGAAGTCACGGCGGAGGCCGCTGGGACAATCGAGACTCACGCCAGGAGTGGCGAGACTGGCCTCGGGAGGACCGCTGGCGCGACGAACCTCCGGAGGGGTCACGGCGTGGCCAGCCTCGCGAGGCCCGTCCTTGTGAGGCTGGTCTTCCCCCACTTCCGCCGCCACCCAGGAGGAAGGAAGAAGACATGCAGAACGACGGGGCTGGGGGCTTCCAGGAGGTCAGGGCAATAGCTTGCATCCTGGGCGGCGCCCAAGCCCCGGCATCGAACCGCATCTTCAAGCAGTTTTCGCGGGAGGTGAATGCGGCTCTCCCGAAGCTCGAGGCTGCGTGCCCGCTCAAGTGGTCCTAGTGTGCCATCACCTTTGACTCCAAGGATCAGCCCAGATGTTCAGCCATGGCGGGCGCACTCCCCATGCTGTGCATGCCCACCATCAGCAATGTCCTCGTCACCAAGACACTCATCGACGGCGGCGCCGGGCTCAACGTCCTCTCCATTGAGACGTTTGAGACGCTCCAAGTGCCATACGACCAGCTCATGCCAACCAAGCCCTTCTCCGGAGTCATTGACGGCTCCACGGTCCCCATCGGGCAAGTGTGCCTACCCGTCACCTTCGGCGGGCGCAACAACTACCACACCGAGCTCATCGTCTTTGACGTCGCCCACATCCACCTCCCGTACAACGCGATCCTTGGGTACCCAGCCCTCGCCAAGTTCATGGCGGTGACCCACCATGGCTACAACGTCCTCAAGATGCCCGGAAGTGGCGACATCATCACTGTCGCGTGCAATGAGAAGGACGTTGTCTGCTCCCTTGAACGTGCCTACCGTGTTGCGGTGGCCGAGCACTCTGACGACGAAGGAGGCGTCCTACCATGCGAGGACATCCCCAAGAGGAAGAAGCAGCTCCTTTCCAAGGCACGCCAGGGGGCTGAGACGTCAAGGGACGGCGCCTCGGGCTCCGCGCCTGGGGCTGATGCCCCTTCCCCCCTCGCATAGGAAGGCGCTCCCGGCGCCTCCCTTGGGTCGGGCTTGGGGGCTTCCACCTGGAAGGCCGCCAGCCTGACCAGTGAGACGAGGGAGGTGCTCGGGCACAACTTGGGGGCGTGCGTAGGCGCGCACCCATCCAAGCAGGGAGCGCGACGCGAGACACCAAGTTCGCGGGAGTTCGGCACCAGAGCAATTGAGGAGCTTCGGGAAGCACAGGCCATGCGGGGCGAGCGTGACCTTGCGCCGCCAAGCGCGGTTGCCGTCATCGACCCGGGCGGTGCGCCACACATCTGCGTCAACGTAACCAGCATCAACAGGGCTGCATCACAGGACGTCTTTTGGCCCACGCGAGCCGGTCGCGGCAGGGCCTACCCGTGCGACTACACCCGCATGCCCTTTGGTTTGGCGAATGCGGGCGCCACGTTCCAGCGCCTTGCCCAGGCCATGTTTGCGCCTTACCAGGCCGGGCACCGTGAGGAGTTGGAGGAGGTGCCGGGCCCGAGCGGGAGCCCCGAGCCCCCTGGGGCGACGGGCTCGTGAAGGTCAAGCTTGCGGAGGCGCAAGGCCAAGTTCCTACGACTACATCCACGCTTCAGCGGCATTGCCGCCAGGTGATCCCTTTTTGGCCCGTACTAGGTAACTTTTTGGTTTGCTCAGTTTGAGGGCGCCCATCGGGCTGCACTACCCTCATGCGGCTAGAACTCATCCCAGCCGTGTCATTCTCGCATGTGTCTGATCCTTTCATGCATTTGATCTTTTCCTAAGTAATCTAACCTGCATGCTCGGTGCTTCGCCACCATGAATGTCGCCATGCCCTAATGATCCTGTCCTCGACCGCCTCATGATTAAGGGCTGGCACGGCATTTGTGCTCGGGTCCGTCCCTGCAGCGTTGACAAATCCGAGTGGTCGAGCTCTGTCTCACGGGCCAGCCCCGTGTACGTCACCTCCCATGGCCCTCGGTGCTTCGCTCTCGCGTGAGCTAATCGGGGGTGGGTGAGTCAGGGCACGCGGCACGATTCCTACAGCCACAGTCGGCCTTTCACCGCTGTGGGAGCCGCGCGTCGGGTGTTTTCTCCTTGGAGTTGTCGCATGAGAAGACTGGGCACGGTGTCTGTGCTCGGGTCCGTCCCTGCAGCATCGATAAATCCAATGGCTGAGCTCTGTCTGGCGGGCCGGCCCCGTTCACGTCACCTCCTGGGGTCATTGGTGTTTAGCCTTCTCATGCGATGGCCCCTGGAAATCCGTTCGGCGCAGGTTCCTCAAAAATGTACAAGACTTCAAGCGGCGTTCTCCACCAAGAAGATTTAGGCGCAACCCGCCTGTGAGGTAGGGCCACGTGAGACCTGAGCTATCTCACGTCGCCCATATACACCTCCCAGTTCTACCGTGCCGGCCACGCGTACGAACTTAATGGGTTGTACACGCCCGGGGGGCTCAGGAGCCAGGGTCCCCCATTCCCACACCCAAGTGGAAGCCCCATGCTCCGCGCTGGTGGACGACACGGCCCACCAATGGCTATGCCCACGCAACGTGGAAGCCCTATGCTCCGCGCTGGGGATAAACAACTGAGAGCGCCCTAACGGGTGCATTCAACCTAAGGATGACCCCTCGCGGCTCCATCTCGCAGCATTCCCTTGGGATGCACGCGTGAGGGGGCTGCGAGGGGGCTACGCCACCTCCCCAGGTCCATGGTACCTGGTCTTCATGCGTCCCTCCCAGGTGAAGGCTGGCGAGGAAAGGTAGGGGAGCCGCTCGTACGTCAAGGGGGACTCCCGAGCATCGCGACTCAGGAGCCTCACTGGTCTCGTAGCCCCTCACCCCTTGGCACCGTCCTGGTGATCCGGACGCCCCAACGGCGGTTGAGGTATGCGCGGGACCGGGCCCTGCCGACGCAGAGCTCAAGGTGCTCCAATCTCCAAGTCGACCCCACTTTCGCCGCGTTCCCTTCGTGAGGGCTGCTCGTACGTCAAGGGGGACTCCTGAGCATCGCGACTCAGGAGCCTCACTGGTCACGTAGCCCCTCGCCCCTTGGCACCGTCCTGGTGATCCGGACGCCCCAACGGCGGTCGAGGTATGCGTGGGACCAGGCCCTGCCAACGCAGAGCGCTACAGCAAGCAGGAAGGAAACGAAGCGAAGAAATGAAATCGCACCGCTTAGCAGTTATTACAAGAATTAAAATGTCTCCGAAAATGCAAATAAGTCTAACGCCTCCGCGAGGCCCGATGAACAATTACAGGAAAAGACCTAGGAAGAGGAACTAGGAGGAGCTAGCACCGCCGCTCGCCCCGGCCGCGGGGAGCTCGTCGTCGACACCACTACCGCTGTCATCATCGTCGCCAACCCCCGCGGACGAAGGAGGAGGCGGGGGAACGGCGACACAGGCGAACTTCTTCATCAGCGCCTCCACGGCACCCTCCACGGCTGTTGCCACGGCGGCGCGAACCCCAGGATCAACCGGGCGGATCACGAAGCCGAAGTCAAAGCTTGGCTCGCGAAGGTAAAGGTGGCTGAAGACGCGCGTTGCAGCCGCGGAGAAGAGGTCGCGGCATTCGCTCTCCAAGACGTTCTCCACCCTAGCGACGGCACCCTCAAGCACTTCGGCGAGCTTTGAAGAGAGCCCAGCGAAGCCACTCTCAGGAGCTGCCAGGGGCTCTGCGAATTCCCCTCGACAGATGGACTGCAGCGCTTGGCGAATCCTGAGCTCGACGGAGGGGAGGGCATCGAGCTCTGCAGCCTTCTTCTCCTCGGCTGCAGTGAGGGTCTTCTCCCTGGAGTCAAGCCGAGCCTTCTCTGCGGCCACCTCCTCCTTCAACCTATCCAGATGCTTGCGCTCCGCGGCTTGGTCAGTCGCCGCCTGGGACAGCGCGGAGTCGCGGTCGGCAAGCTCAGCCTCGCGGGTCTTGAGGTCTTCCTCCCGCTGACGAAGCCGCTCCGCGAGGGCGGTCCTCTCCTCTTGAAGAGCCTTCAGGCGGGCCTCCGCCTCATCGCAGCGCTTCGCGGCAGATGCTGCATCGGCCAGTGCCGCATCGCAGGCCGCCTTGGCCGACGCGGCCTCCTTCCTGCCCTTAGCCGCGGCGGACTCGGCTTGGCTCCAAACCGCCACGGCTGAGGCGTAGGATTGCAGCCACCCAGAAAGAAGACCCAGGCGCTCCCTTGCGAGGCGATCGTCGGCGCCGCCAAGGGCGTCTCGGACCTGGTCCAAGGCGGCGTAGGCCCCGTCCAGGGCGCCTGACTCGACTGGAGGGCCACGAGTCGGTGGCACCAGGGCATGGCCCAGAGGCGGCGCCTGTGCGGCGGCAGGAGCCTCCTCCAGAGGGGCGGAAGCATGGAGGTCGGAAGCCACTGGTGGCTGCGCCACTACCGCAGGCAAGGCAGGGGCGGACGGCCCCACACCCAGCTGGCCCGCGGGGGCTGGCCCCTCGGGCTGCAGCGTGACGCGCCCCCAAGGGCAGGGATGGCCTCTCCAGTGGACATCGGGGGCTCCGCGGCCGCGACAAGGAGAGTCGCCCCGCGGGCCTCCCCGCCAGCGATATCCGGCGTCTCATCGGGCGTCGGCAAGGCACCAGGAATGGGTGTCATGTCGGAAGGCGCCCTCGGCTTGACGCCGGCCTTCTTCTTCCTCGACTTCGGCACGGCGGCGCCCCTGAGTGACAAACGAAGAGAGGACCATCCGTACGTAAACCACCGGAAGGCGGCCTAAAACCAAGCAAGACCACTTACTCCTCGACGTCAACCCACTTCCTCTTTCTCTCCACCTCTGCAAAGGCGGGGAAGCCTCCGTCCTTCTCCGAGGAGCTGCCGATGCGTGAGGGAGCAGTGGAACAACTCGAAGGGGCCACATCTGGCAAGGCCGCGCTAGCCCTGGACCCGGCCGCCTCGCCCGCAAGACGCGGCTCGGGCAAGGGAGAGGCAGGCACTTCGGCCACCTTGCTGACAAGAGCTGGACGCTCCGGAGGAGGCCTAGCCTCGCACTTCCTCGGGGTCACCCGGCAGGCAGATTGTGTGGCCCGAGGTGTGGGTCCCGACCCCTTGAGGGCTCTGGCGAGTCGCGGAGGACTTGCAGCAGGGGGTTCGCTGGCGTCGTCGCCATCGAAGCCGCGGAGAAGCGCACTCCACGACGGAGGGGACACTTCCTCCAGATCGTCATCCGCCGTCTCCTTCGAGTCTTCTTCGTCTATGGTGTCATCGGAGGACACCGCCACAGGGGCGCCGGGGCTCTCAGCCGGAGAGAACCCCAGCTCGTCGAAGACGGGCATCGCGGCGACCAGACCGGCCTTGTCGTCGCGACAGTACAGCGGGGCGTAGGCCTCAGGAAGGTCCCCGGGGTCGCTGTTGAGCAGGGTCGCCATGACCTTGTTCAACTCCTCGGGGGTCAAGTGCGTCGAGCGGAGCCTCATGTCATCGCCACTACCTTGATAGTCCCACATGGGCCTCGAGTGAGACTGGAGGGGCGCTAGGCGCTGCACCAGGAACTCCTTCACTATCACCCCCCCAGTCAACTTCCTGGCGCTGATGTCTCGAAGGACCCGCTCCAAGACGGGTTTGGCCCAGGGGTCAGAGAGCTTCGCAGAGCTCCACGCCGGAATCTTCTCCGGCAGCCCCTTCGGGAGCTCCAGGCGAGGGTTGTTGCTCTTGAGATCCAAGAAGACCCAGCGGTTCCTGAAGTTCTCCACCTTCTTCCCGGCCTTGAAGAGCATGTTCCCGCTCTGGACCGCGACGAAGGAGACGCATGCCGACCGCTAAGCGCCGTCATGAAGCCGCAAGCTGAAGAAATGGAGGAACAGGGCCACCGAAGGCTTCACGCCCACGAAAGCCTCGCAGTAGAAGGCAAACACGAACAGAAGCAGGATGGAGTTGGGTTGAAGATGGAGAGCCCGGATCCCGTAGTGCTCAAGGACGGCGGTGAAGAACGAGGAGAAGGGCGGAACGAGCCCGGAGAAGACGCTGTGGAGGAAGAAGGGGTAGGCCGACTTGGCCAGGCGATGCCTCTCCGCGGAGCCGCACCATATCAAGGTCCGCCCCCGCTCATTGGTGTCATCCGCCGTCGACGGAAGCACCGGGGCGAGGTCCCCGTCCTTGGCTATGGTGGACTCTGAGAGCGCCGGCGAGATGGAAGCGGAGGCCGAGCTCTGGGCTTCAGGCTTCGACTTGCCGGCGGGAGCCATCGAGAAGCCTTTGGGGCTGAGGAAGCAAGAAGGAGGACGGAGCGGTGCTGAGATCTGGAGAGGTTCTCACAAAGGATAGAGATCTGGAAGGGAGAGCGGGAGCGCAGAAGAGGAAAGCAATAATGACTCAACGCTGGACGTCAGGCTTTTGTCGGTTCGGACAGTTGCCGAGGAGACACGGGAGCGGGGACGCCCGCACCCAACCACGCACCGCACGCCAGACTTGGCCCGCAGGCAATAGGGGCCCGCGACGCTCCGGGCCATCTTCTATGGCTTCCCCTCGAAGCCAGCTCGAGCGCACCTTGGGCCCGGGGGCTACTGTCGGCGTTCTGGATACCAGGGTACCCAGACTTGCCTGCCTGCAGCCCAAGACATGGCCCACACGACGGTCCGTACAGCCCTGCGTGGTTTCACTCAAGACAAGACCCTCGCGAGAGCCTCACCCTCGCGAGGAGGGAAACACCAAGGCTCCCGGACGGGGGAGGCCCCCCAGGCCTCCTCCTGAGCGGCGGAGATCTCGATGCGTATTCGGCCTCGGGAGGTCAAGGGTGACGCCAGCCGGGCCAGGTGGGCGCCAGCGCGCCAGAGGGGACAATTTCCTCTTTGGTGCAAAGGGGACAAGGACGAGCGCGGGTTCCCGAGGCGCCCAGCCAAATGTTTCCATTCCGATGCAACGAGACCGGACCAGCGGGCGCGGCAGGACGGATGTCACCAGCGAGCCCACCACCGCGTCACCACCACCTACTTTGCAGGCAAAGACCACCTTTCATCAGGATAAGATGTACCTCCTGTCCCCTTTCAAAATTGGCCGTTGTGGGATTCCTTCCCGCCATTGCGACAAGGGAAGAGGACCCGGGCCGCTATAAATAGAGGCTAGGCTGCTTTGTAGAGCAGGATGATGCAACAACCACCCCGAAAACACACCGCGAGGCAAGACGCCACTGTACTAGTTCATCCACAAACCTCCTCGCGAGGCAATCCACCAAAGGCAGGAGTAGGGTTTTACGCTTCGCAGCGGCCTGAACCTGGGTAAACTCTCGTGTGCTATCTTCTTCCTCGCCATCGAGCGGGGTTATCGTGTTGTGGGCGTTGTGGGGGCAAAGCAGTTGGGGATCTTCGCACACGCCCTTGGGTTCGAACTTCTTAGGGTTTTGCGGAGCCCAAAATCTGACAGCATTGATGACAACTTACTTGAAGGATATTCAATCCATAGGTAGATATGGTGGACTCTCATGGCAAGATACTGGGTTTAAGGATTATGGATGCACAAGTAGTATCTCTACTTAGTGCGGATTTTTGGCTAGCAAAAGATCCTAAGCAAGCAACACATGTTAGAGGATCCATGACAATATAACTTCTATGTGAATGTAAACAAACATAACTCATGTTGTCTTCCTTGTCCAACATCAACAATTCAATCATTATATAAAATTTGATGGGGGCTTCACAATCATAAAAGATGTCCAAGATAGTATATTTATATGTGAATCTCCTATCCTCTTTCATACTTTTGCATGGATTGTATCAATGACTAATACTATGTTTGTTAAATCCAACAACATTTATCAAACACACTTCTTTCAATGTGAAGTCATTACTCCCCATGGGATTAGCAGATGATTTTTCTATTTCTTTTATTTCATTGCTATGATTGATGCATAAGAGTAAAGGAAACAAACTCAACTAATCTAATTATATAACTCTCACACTCGATTACAAGGGTAGATAGATCACGAAGCAAGCACTCTAAGCAAAGCAATACTAATTTTTTATTCATGAAATAGCTAAGGATCGAACTAAGATAAATGATAATAGCAAAGTGGTGGTGATACGATACCGGGGCACCTCCCCCAAGATTAGAACAAGCTAAGGGTGGTGCCAATACTCAAGTACTCAGGTTTCCTTCTTGGGTGATGGTGGTGTTGAAGTGGTTGGCTTGTCATCCATCTTCCAAGGCATAGGCTCCCCATCATAGAAAGAAGATCTTGTCTCTGGAATCCTGAAATCGGCAGCGATGCTCATCCTTTTAAACCTGGATTCATACTCACAATTTTGATTTTGCAGGTCATAAATTTGAGCTTGGAGATGCTCGATCCACTCTTGAAGCTTGAAGAGAGCCTCCCCCACGTTCCTGGTGTCCAGCTTGTTCTCCCAGATGAATTCCGTGATCATAGAGTGATTAGCACTCAAACCACGTTCAACCATCCCTTTGTACTTGAAGATTTCCTGCTCCACCATTGCAAGCCTGGCCTTCTCGCTCCCCTCCTTCTTTGGACCTTGGACATCCCGGATGTGGAGCACCCCCTCACGCATCTCAATGGCTAGAGGGTGCTTCATCACCTCCGACAGGTAGGGGTTAGTGACCTTCTTGAAGAACTTGTCTTTGGAGGAGCTTGACGGTGTCATGGCGATCTAGGTCTGTCAGAAAAACAGCCCGAAACAAGAACATAGGAGAAACTTGCGATGCAATGGTCAAAACATACATGAGTACATATAATGAATTTTTCTAGGTCAGAACACGTGTCCAGGAAGAAAACGGAGTCCGGGAGGCACACGAGGTGCTCCCAAGCCATCAGGGCGCGCCTAGGGGGTGGTCACGCCCTGTTGGCTTGGGACCCCCTCGTGGGTCACCCGGGCTGGCTTTTATTTTTGTATTTTTTTATTCTAATATTCCAAAACTAATAGAAATATTTTTATGGAAATTTTTGAGTCGGTTTACTTACTGTATCACATATTTTTGTACTTCGGGATTCTGGAGTGTTCTGGAAGGTCTCTCTTATGTGTTCTTCCGGTGTCATTACTTGAATAACATTAGTTTCAACATTTATGGGCATACCTGAGATATAATGTTTAATTCTTTGTCCATTGACCACTCTTAGATTTGTGCCCTCGGCATTATTGATCATAATGGCTCCGGAGCGATAAACTTCTTCGACTATATAGGGTCCTTCCCATTTGGAGAGAAGTTTTCCAGCAAAAAATCTAAAACGAGAATTTACAAAAGAACTAGATCACCAATTTTAAAATCTCGCTTTTGGATTCTTTTGTCATGCCATCTTTTAACCTTTTCTTTAAATAGCTTGGCATTTTCATAAGCTTGTGTCCTCCATTCATCTAGAGATCTAATGTCGAATAACCTCTTCTCACCGTCCAGTTTGAAATCATAATTAAGTTCTTTAACTTCCCAATAAGCTTTATGTTCTAACTCAAGAGGTAAATGACATGCTTTCCCATAGACCATTTTATATGGGGACATTCCCATAGGATTTTTATAAGCAGTTCTATAAGCCCATAATGCATCGTCAAGTTTCTTAGACCAATTCTTTCTAGACCTATTAACAGCCTTTTGCAATATCAATTTTATTTCTCGGTTACTCAACTCAACTTGCCCGCTAGACTGAGGGTGATAAGGTGACACAGTTCTGTGGTTAACATCATATTTAGCTGGAAGTTCACGGAAAGCACCATGAATAAAGTGTGAACCACCATCAGTCATTAAATATCTAGGGACTCCAAACCTCGGGAAAATAACTTCTTTAAGCATTTTAATAGATGTGTTGTGATCAACACTACTAGTTGGAACAGCTTCTACCCACTTAGCAACGTAATCAACAACAACTAAAATATGAGTGTACCCATTAGAGGAAGGAAAAGGAACCATATAATCAAAACCCCAAACATCAAATGGTTCAATTGCAAGTGAATAATTCATAGGCATTTCCTGACGTCTACCAATGTTACCAATTCTTTGACATTCATCACAAGAAAGGACATACTTACGAGCATCCTTAAAAAGAGTAGGCCAATAAATACCAGATTGTATTACCTTGTGTGCACTTGTGTCACCTGTGTGGTGCCCTCCGTAGACCTCGGAATGACGCTGTCATAGGATCTGTTCCTATTCATGCTCAGGTACACAACGTCTAATAACACCATCTACTCCTTATTTATATAGATGCGGGTCATCCCAAAAGTAATGTCTTAAATCAAAGAATAAATTTTCCTTTTGTTGGTAGGTAAAATTAGGTGGTATATATTTAAACGATGTAATTAGCATAATCTGCATAGCAAGGAGTGCTACGGGAAGCATTTATAACAGCTAATTGCTCATTAGGAAAATTATTATCAATAGGCAGTGGGTTATCAAGAACATTTTCCATTCTAGACAAGTTATCTGCTACAGGATTTTCAGCTCCTTTTCTATCAACGATATGCAAATCAAACTCTTGAAGTAAAAGCACCCACCTAATTAGTCTAGGCTTAGCATCTTTCTTTTCCATAAGATATTTAATAGTAGCATGATCAGTGTGAATAGTAACTTTGGAATCAACAATATAAGGTCTAAACTTATCACATGCAAACACAACTGGTAAAAATTATTTCTCAGTAGTAGCATAATTTTGTCGAGCATTATCTAGAGTCTTACTAGCATAATGAATGACATTCAATTTCTTGTCCACTCTTTGCCCTAGAACAGCACCAATGGCATAATCACTAGCATCACACATAATTTTAAATGGTAGATTCCAATCAGGTGGTTGAACAATAGGTGCAGAAATTAAGGCTTTCTTAAGTATTTCAAAGGCCTCTACACAACATCATCAAAAACAAATGGAATATCTTTTTGAATAAGGTTAGTTAATGACCTAGAAATCTTCAATATATCTTTAATAAAACACCTATAGAAACTAGCCTAACCGAGGAAACTTCTTATACCTTTAATATCTTTAGGACATGTCATTTTCTCTATTGCATCAACTTTGGCTTTGTCTACCTCAATACCTCATTCAGAAATTTGATGCACGAGTACAATACCTCCATTCACCATAAAGTGTCACTTCTCCCAATTCAAGACAAGATTATGTGGCACCCCGGCTCAGAGGAACCAGAACACCCCTTATTCCAACCCAGAGATCAAGTCTTCTGGAATACGACACTGCTTAGCATAGAACAAATCAGCTCTTTATTACAAATAATCGAGGTACAAGGGCTCGGGTATAACAAAGGATTACATCGGCATGGCGACACTACGCCTGCTAAGGTAGCTCCATGCTAGCGGCGGAACAACTCGTAACAGCGGAATAACTTCTTGCAGTGGAACAATGACGTCGGTGATGAACTCCACTCCGCAGGGACTCTGGCTGGGACATGTCCTAGAGCGCAAACTCGGGATCCTCGACAATTAATGAATCACGGCATCACCTGCAATCTGGCATGACACGCCAGGTGAGTACTTTGAATGTACTCGCAAGCTCACAGCCACCAAAGCAATCAACACGAACAATAACATGGCATTTACAGGTTAATTAATGATGACCATGATACTACTAGAACAACATGAGCGAGTGAGCATGGCATGTACATGTTACTCATGATATGAACATGACGATACTAGCATGAGAAGGGGGGCTCGATGTTTAAGGTCTCATGGACCAACTTACTCTACTCGGAGGTTACTTCGTAACCACCATATATAACCATCTTACTTACCACCGTGATCATCACACGATCACATCATGATCAACCATCATCAATAATACCGTCGTGATCATCTCGTGACCACATAAAGATCAACCAACTTCCTTCCTCATGGAACCAAGGTTGTTTATTATTCAGATTATTATTCCTATTGACCCACGGTGTGACCTACTACGAATTGTGTCCATATCCGAGGACATGGCTATCGATAGATTGTACACTCCGCAGAGGTTAGTACATTGTACCCACACCACATAACTCATGGCCTCATGCTCCCATTCGGGTGGACCAACGACATTCCGATAAAACCAATCTATTGCATGACACTCTCCCGGCCACTCCGACAAACTCCCCATTGGGCTATGCCATGGGTGGCCCCGGTGTCAACTCGTGACACCCGCCACCTTTGTGGCTGCCACCGTCGTGGCAAAACAAACTTGTCCCAAACGGTGACACATACGTGTAGAGAACTTGGGCACACAAGGCTTATAGCCGCCTACCTGATCAGGGTAGCGCGCGCACATAACCTTCCCTAGTTGGAGGCACCGGCGAGAGGCATGACAATAGACCGCATTAGGGCCTCCCATCAAGGCACGTGTGGTTGCATTGGTGAGCTCGATTCGGTGGCACCATGACTCAGCCAACAGATTGTTCAAGTTCGATTAATGTCAAGTTAAACTTGAATGGTGATGAGCTGAGCCATAGCAAAATAACATGATGAAATAACAATGCATGTGAGTATGATATCAACATGAACATGGATGAGCAACTTAACCATTTAGCATATGAATCATAACAACCAACAACAATCCATCATTTATTCTACGAGATGCAAATGCGCATAGCACAGTGATGATCATGTGACAAGTATTTTCATAACAGACGATAATAATCCATATGAGCATATCATTATCACCAGCATACGAAATAATTACAAGAATGAATCATGTGAATAATAATACTAGCAAATAATCATTTAACTCAGTAGAATCAAATGAACATGGCATGATGATGAGCATGGATCCACAAGCATACACACACACACGCATACACACACACATATATCATTTCATGAAATAAACAAACGGTTATTCAACCATTCAAGTGAAAACCATGGCTACTGCAAGGCCATCATGCAAGTGGCTATTGTGGCTTGCCTGGAGATGAAGGACTCATTTGGAAGAAGTGTGATGAACTCGCGGAAAGATTTGCCGGAAAAAGTTTCTCTCCCGACGAAGCTAATTAGAGGGCAAGGGCAAAATTGTCATTTTTAGAATGTGACAACATGGTGAGAATGATACCAACGGAACGGGCTCGATGAATAGAGAACATGGGCTTTTGAATTACCTGAATCGGAGTTACGGTTGCGGAGATACGGTCGTTCGTTCGTTAGGCGGAAAACAAATAAAAACATATTCATTTCTGCTCTTAACGGGTGAACACCCGCAAAGTGGAGGTTTTGGCCGACGAGGTTAAACAGAAAGCGTATTCCAGGTAACTACGCTTTTGGAGGAGAGAAAATATATTTCTGGCCGAAGCCGCAACACTTTATGCTTTCATTGAACCGAAAGCGTAAAACTGCAAAGTACACTTCCACTTATATCTGCGCGGGCCTGGGGTCAACGTCGTGGTGAGGCTGACAGGTGGGTCCCGCGGACCCACTGGCTGACTGGGAGGGTGTCATATCCTTCCTCGCTCTCGCCCGTAAGGCAAAGGCAGGGCGAGCGCGCCGACGGCGACCCTCGGCGGCACGGGCCACCTCCGGTGAGGCTCTGGCCACCGGTGAGCTCAAAAAAGCACGGCGTATCCACCGGTGGCATCCACTTCCACCGAGAAGCTTGGAGACAGGCGACACCTTGGTCGCGGCGGACAACAGCTACGACGATGATGGTCCTGATGCCACGACCACGGAAAGGAGGCAGCGAGCTGCGGGGGAGGGTCTAGGGTGGTGGTGGAGGCTCATGGTGGTGGAATGAGGGGGAGAAGGGCTCGAGCTTGCCCGAATTTAGGCCAAGGACGGCGACGGCCATGGCGGACAAGGAGGGGCTCCGGAGCTCAGTGGAGCGGTCGGGGTGGGCTAGAGGAGAGTGGAGAGGCTGCTGGTGGTCTCTAGAGAACTCGGGGATGGCTTAAATAGCCGGGGGAGGTCGTGGCCGACCGGCCATGGTGGTGGGGGCGGCGGTCAGAGCACGGGCACGACAGCCGTGGAGTGAGGAGAAGGAAAGAGGAGGGGGCGAGTGAGGGAGACCTGGACTAAGGGGTCCTCGGGCTGCCGGCCTGTCTCTCACAGGCCAGCTTGGTGGGCCGCTCTCTGATTGTCTCAGGAATGGCCGGATATGTGGCGACCTCGTATTCTAGAAGGAAACCTCCGAAGACACGGCGTGTACTCCAAGTCAAGATGAGAGGATCGACGTCTTTACATCCGGCTAAAGACTTATCATGTGTAAACCCTAGGTACCCCCGGTGTCTATATAAACCAGGGGGTTTAGATTGTATAGGGCAGACAAGCTCATCTAGGGTTTTGGCTACTTGATCTCGAGGTAGATCGACTCTGTAATCTTCATACACATCAATACAATCAAGCAGGATGTAGGGTTTTACCTCCATAGGAGGGCCCGAACTAGGTAAACATCGTCTCCTTCGTCTCCTGTTACCCATCGATCCTAGTCTCACAGCTCGGGACCCCCTACCCAAGATCCGCCGGTTTTGACACCGACATTGGTGCTTTTATTGAGAGTTCTGCTGTAGGATCGCAAGAGGAATTGATGGCTCGCTTAACCATTAGCGATGAGGTCCGAAACAGGGGCTCCTTCGCCCCCGGACAGATCCTTGCTTTCGGCAGCTTCGTGCTGCACGCCGACCCGACCGGCCACCCTGGCCAGACAGGGATTTTCGCCCCCGATCAAGAGATCAGATTCGGGAACCTAGAGTTCTCCGTAGACTCCCGGGCGACCTTTCGTTCTCAAGGCTCGCGATTCCGTCTGATGAGCCTGAAGTCTCTGAAGCTTTAACTTCGGATCCCCCTCTCGGCTCCGTCCTCGGGTCTATTCCTGCCAACGATCTGGCCCTTAGTCCGGATCCGGCTATAGTACCCGAGGACCAGGGGTCGGCCCCTGCCGAACACACTTTTGGTACGGACACGTTGGAGGTTAACTCCGAAAGTCCTATGCAGATCGATCCGGTCAAGCTCTCGGCCCTCAGCGAGGCACTCGATCGGATCCTATCCATGAAAATCACAGATGACCCGACCTCGACCCATGCTCAAATCGGTCTGAAGGCAGGTCACGGGGAATTTTTCGTCCCACCCACCACCCACTTGGTAGCCACTATCAAAGACTTAACCGATATGCTGGACTACGCCTCCGAGGAGGCAGAAGACATGGATGAAGAGGACGGCGCCCCCGCCCCCGTCAACACTAGGCGATGGACTGCCACCTCCACCTACGACGTCTACATGGTAGACACCCCCAACGATAAGGGAGATCGCACCCCTAAGAAGAATGGCGATAAATCCGGTGAGGTGCCGTCAAGGCACCGGAAACAGCGCGAACGATCTAAGGCAAACAAGGGAAGGGAAGCCATTACAGGCACCGGGGAAAACGACACCCCGGAAGACCTCGGCGACCTCGAAGATCCCGAACATCCACTGGAGGACCAGGAAAGGCCCGATGATCAGCGCGACACCGAGGATCCTAATGATTCCGAAGACGACAACTACCTTCCCCCTGTCGAGGAGGAAGACAACTTGGAAGCCGAAGACCTCATCGTCCCCGAAAACCCTGCGGATCAAGAACGGTTTAGGCGGCAGCTTTTAGCCACTGCCCGAAGCTTGAAGGCAAAAGAACAGCAACTCAAGGCCGAACAGGACACCCTCAATGATAGATGGACGAGGGTCTTGTTGGAAATATGGCCTAGAGGCAATAATAAATTGGTTATTATTATATTTCCTTGTTCGTGATAATCGTTTATTATCCATGCTATAATTTTATTGATTGGAAACTCAAATACATGTGTGGGTACATAGACAACACTGTGTCCCTAGTATGCCTCTAGCTAACTAGTTCGTTGATCAAAGATGGTCAAGGTTTCTTGAACATAGACATGAGATGTCATTTGATAACGGGATCACATCATTAGGAGAATGATGTGATGGACAAGACCCAAACTATAAACATAGCATATGATCGTGTCAGTTTATTGCTATAGTTTTCTGCATGTCAAGTATCTGTTCCTATGACCATGAGATCATGCAACTCACTGACACCGGAGGAATACCTTGTGTGTATCAAACGTCACAACATAACTGGGTGACTATAAAGATGCTCTACAGGTATCTCCGAGGGTGTCTATTGAGTGGGCATGGATCAAGACTGGGATTTGTTACTTCTTGTGACGGAGAGGTATCTCAGGGCCCACTCGGTAATACAACATCACAATAAGCCTTGCAAGCAATGTGACTAAGTGTTAGCCACGGGATCTCGTATTACAGAACGAGTAAAGAGACTTGCCGGTAACGAGATTGAACTGGGTATAGAGATACCGACGATCGAATCTCGGGCAAGTAACATACCGAAGAACAAAGGGAACATCGTACGGGATTAACTGAATCCTTGACATAGAGGTTCAACTGATAAAGATCTTCATATAATATGTAGGAACCAATATGGGCATCCATGTCCCGCTATTGGTTATTGACCGTGGAGGTGTCTCGGTCATGTCTACATAGTTCTCGAACCCGCAGGGTCTGCACACTTAAGGTTCAGTGACGTTTCGGTATAGTAGAGTTATGTATGGTGGTGACCGAAGGTTGTTTGGAGTCCCGGATGAGATCCTGGACGTCACGAGGAGCTCCGGAATGGTCCGGAGGTAAAGATTGATATATAGGAAGTCCTGTTTTGGTCACCGGAAAAGTTTCGGGTACTTCGGTAGTGTACCGGGAGTGCCGGGAGGGTACCGGGGGCCATCGGGAGGGATGTCTCGACCCAAAGGACCTCATGGGCTATGGGAGGAGTCAAACCAGCCCCTAGTGGGCTGGCCGAACCCCCCACTAAGGCCCATGCGGCTAGGGGTGGGGAAAACCCAAAGGTGGAACGGTGGAAAGGGTTTCCAAGTGGAGAGGAGGAACCCTACTCCTAGTAGGATTGGAGTAGGACTCCTCCACCTCGAATTTCGGCCAACCCTTGAGGGTTTGAGGCTGCCTCCTCCCCTCCCTCCCTCCTATATATACTAGAGGATTTAGAGGGGAGAGCTAACCCTAATTGCCACGTGCTCCCTCTACTTCCTCTAGATCGTTTTCTCCTTTAGTCTAGTTTCGGCGGTGCTTAGACGAAGCCCTGCCGGAATAGTTCCACCACCACCTCCGCCGCGCCGTCGCGCTGCCGGAGAACTCATCTACCTCTCTGCCCCCTCTTGCTGTATCAAGAAGGCGGAGATTGTCATCGAGCTATACGTGTGCTGAACGCGGAGGTGCCGTTCGTTCGGCGCTAGATCGGAAGGACCGTGATCAGGATCGCGGGACGGATCGTGATGGGATCGCGGGACGGATCGTGACTGGATCGCAAGATGGATCGTGATGGGATCGCGGGACGCTCGGCGATTTGGATCGCGAAGACGTTCGACTACATCAACCGCGTTTCTTAACGCTTCCCGCTTAGCGATCTACAAGGGTATGTAGATCCACTCTCCCTCTCGTAGATGCTCATCACCATGGACAGATCTTGCGTGTGCATAGGAAATTTTTTGTTTCCCATGCAATGTTCCCTAACAATGGCATCTGAGCTAGGTCTATGTGTAGATGAGATCTCGAGTAGAACACAAAGGAGTTTGTGGGCGTTGATATTCGGATTGCTTCCTCCCTTGGTCTTTTCTTGTTTCGGCGGTATTGTGGGATGAAGCGGCCCGGACCAACATTACTCGTACGCTTATGAGAGACCGGTTCCATCAACTGACATGTAACTTCGTGGCATAAAGATGGCTGGCGGGTGTCTGTTTCTCCCACTTTTGTCGGATCGGATTTGACAAAGGCGGTCCTTAAGAAGGTTGAATAGCAATTTTTGTATCACCGTTGTGGTTTTTGCGTAGGTAAGAATTGTTCTTGCTAGATACCCGTAGCAGCCACGTAAAACTTGCAACAACAATTAGAGGACGTCTAACTTGTTTTTGCAGGGTATGTTGTGATGTGATATGGCCAATTACATGATGAGATATATGTGATGTATGAGATGATCATGTATTGTATAGAATATCACGACTTGCATGTCGATGAGTACGACAACCGGCAGGAGCCATAGGGTTGTCTTTAATTATTTTCGCCGTTTTGCTTTACTTTATCGCTATGAGTTAGCAATAGTCGTGGAAGCAACAGTCGGCGCGACAACCTCATGGCGACACATTGATGGAGATCAAGATGATGGAAATCATGGTGTCATGCCGGTGACGATGGAGATCATGTCGGTGCTTTGGAGATGGAGATCAAAAGCACAAGTTCATGGCCATATCATGTCACTTATGATTTGCATGTGATGTTAATCCTTTTATGCATCTTATTTTGCTTAGGATGACGGTAGCATTATAAGGTGATCCCTCACTTAAATTTCAAGATAAAATTGTGTTCTCCCCGAGTGTGCACCGTTGCGAAAGTTCGTCGTTTCGAGACACCACGTGATGATCGGGTGTGATAGACTCTATGTTCGCATACAACGGGTGCAAGCCAGTGTTGCACATGCGGAACACTCGGGTTAAACTTGACGAGCCTAGCATGTACAGACATGGCCTCGGAACACAAGAGATCGAAAGGTCGAACATGAGTCATATAGTAGATATGATCAACATGAAGATGTTCACCATTGAAACCACCTCAACTCATGTGATGATCGGACTTGAGTTGGTGGATTTGGATCATGTGACACTCGAATGATCGGAGGGATGTCAATTTGAGTGGGAGTTTTTAAGTAATATGATTAACTAAACTCATTATCATGAACATAGTCAAAATGTCATTGCAAATTATGTTGTAGATTACTAGCTCGCGCTGTAGCTCCCTTGGATTTTTTATATGTTCCTAGAGAAATAGAGTTGAAAGATGATGGTAGCAATAATGCGGACTGGGTCCGTGATCTGAGGATTGTCCTCATTGCTGCACAGAAGGCTTATGTCCTTAATGCACCGCTCAGTGCGCCACCCCCTCAAGCGTCGTCTGTAGATGTTGTGAACATCTGACAGGCACGTTATGATGACTACTTGATAGTTCAGTGCGTCATGCATTATGGCTTAGAATTGAGGCTCCAAAACGTTTTCAACGTCACAGAACATATGAGATATTCTAAGAGCTGAAATTGGGATCTCAGGCTCGTGCCCGTGTTGAGAGGTATGAGACCTCCAACAAGATTCTTTGCCTGCAAGATGAAGGAGAATAGCTCAATCGGTGAGCATGTGCTCAGATTGTCTGGGTACTACAATCACTTGAATCGAGTGGGAGTTGATCTTCCAGATAAGATAGTGATTGATATAGTTCTCCAAGTCACTGTCACTAAGCTACTAGTGCTTCGTGATGAACTATAAAATGCCAGGGATGGAAATAATGATCCCTGAGCTATTCACGATGTTTGACACCGCGAAGGTAGAAATCAAGAAGGAGCATCAAGTGTTGATGGTTAGTGAAACCACTAGTTTCGAGAAGGGCAAGGGCTAGGAGGGAAACTTCATGGATGGCAAGTCAGTTGCTGCTCCAGTGAAGAAACCCAAGGTTGAACCCAAACCCGAGACTAAGTGCTTCTATTATGAGGAGAATGGTCGCTGAAGTGGAACAACCCTAGATACTTGGTAGATAAGAAGGCTGGCAACGTCGACAGAAGTATATTTGATATACGTGTTATTGATGTGTACCTTGCTAGTACTCCTAGTAGCACCTGGGTATTGGATACCGGTTCGGTTGCTAAATGTTAGTAACTCGAAATAAAAGCTACGGAATAAACGGAGGCTAGCTAAGGGTGAGGTGACAATGAGTGTTGGAAGTGTTTCCAAGGTTGATGTGATCACCATCGCACGCTCTCTCTACCTTCGGGATTAGTGATGAACCTAAATAAATGTTATTTGGTGTTTGCGTTGAGCATGAACGTGATTAGAACATGTTTATTGCAATACGGTTATTTATTTAAGTTAGAGAATAATGGTTACCTTCAATGGTCATGCACCCAATGAGAATGGTTTATTGAATCTTGATCGTAGTGATACACATGTTCATAATATTGATGCCAAAAGATATAAAGTTAATAATGATAGTACCACATACTTGTGGCACTGCCTCTAAATGTCATATTGGTGTAAAACGCATGAAGAAACTCCATGCTGATGGGTCTATGGACTCATTCGATTGCAAATCGGTTGAGACATGCGGACCATGCCTCATGGGCAAGATGACTAAGACCCCGTTTTCCGGTATGGTAGAGCGGGCTAGTAACTTATTGGAAATGATACATGTTGATGTATTCGGTCCAATGAGTGTTGTAGCGTGCGGTGGATATCGTTATTTTCCTACCTTCACTGATGATTTGAGTAGATATGGGGATATTTACTTAATGAAACACAAGTCTGAAACGTTTGAAAAGTTCAAACAAAATCAGAGTGAAGTTTGAGATCATCGTGACAAGTAGATAAAATGTCTACGATATGATCGTGGAGGTAAATACCTGAGTTACGAGTATTGGTATCCAACTTAAGACAATGTGGAATTTGTTTCACAGCTCATGCCACCTGGAACACCATAGTATGATGGTGTGTCCGAACGTCGTAGTCATGCTCTATTGGATATGGTGCGAACTATGATGTCTCTTATCGATTTGCCACTATCGTTTTGGGGTTACGCATTAGAGACAACTACATTCACTTTAAAAGGGGCACCATCTAAATCCGTTAAGATGACACCATATGAATTTTGGTTTGGCGGAAACCTAAGCTGTCATTTCTTAATGCTTGGGGCTGCGACGCTTATGTGAAAAAGGCTTTTCACCTAATGAGCTCGAACCCAAAGCGGACAAATGCATCTTCATAGAATACCCTAACGTAACAGTTGGGTAAACCTTCTATCTTAGATCCAAGCACAAAGTGTTTGTTGCTAAAACGAGTCCTTTCTCGAGAAAGAGTTTCTCTCAAAAGAATTGAGTGGGAGGAAGATAGAACTTGATGAGGTTGTTGAACCTTTGTTTCAACCAGAGAGTAGCGCAGCGCAGAAAGTTGTTTCTGTGGAGCCTACGTTAGTTGAAGAGGAAGTTAATGATGATGATCATGAAGCTTCGGATCAAGTTACTATCGAACCTCGTAGGTCGACAAGGACGCGTACTGCTCCTGAGTGGTACGGCAACCCTGTCTTAGAGGTCATGTTATTGGACAACGATGAACCTACAAGCTATGGAGAAGCGATGATGGGCCCGGATTCCGAGAAATGGTTAGCGGCCATGCAATCCGAGATGGGATCCATGTAAGAAAACAAAGTATGGGCTTTGGAAGTATTACCTGAAGGGCGAAAGGCCATTCAGAACAAATGGATCTTTAAAAGGAAGACGGACGCGGACGGTAATGTCACCGTCTATAAAGCTCGACTTGTGGCAAAGGGTTTTTCACAAGTTCAAGGAGTTGACTACGATGAGACTTTCTCACCCGTAGCGATGCTAAAGTCTGTTGGAATTATGTTAGCAGTTGCTGCATTTTTCGATTATGAAATTTGGCAGATGGATGTCAAAACATCGTTTCCTTAACGGTATCCGTGAGGAAAGGTTGTATGTAATACAACCGGAAGGTTTTGTCAGTTCTAAGGATGCTAAAATATATGCAAGCTCCAGCGATCCTTCTATGGACTGGAGCAAGCATCTCGGAGTTGGAATATACGCTTTGATGAGGTGATCAAAGTTTTTGTGTCTATACAAAGTTTATGAGAAACTTGTATTTACAATAAAGTGAGTGGGAGCACTATAGAATTTCTGATAAGTATATGTGGATGACATATTGTTGATCGGAAATGATGTAGAATTTCTGGAAAGCATAAAGGGTTGTTTGAAAAGGAGTTTTTCAAAGGAAAACCTGGAATGAAGCTACTTAAATATTGGGCATCTTGATCTATAGAGGTAGATCAAGACGTCTGATAAAACTTTCAATGAGTACATACCTTGACAAGATTTTGAAAGAGTTCAAAATGGATCAGTCAAAGAAAGAGTTCTTGCCTGATTTGTAAGGTGTGGAGTTGAGTGAGACTCAAAGCTCGACCACGGCAGAAGAAAGAGAAAGGACAAAGGTCATCCCCTATGCCTTATCCATAGGCTCTGTATAGTATGCCATGCTGTGTACCGCACCTGTGTGTGCCTTGCCATGAGTCTGTCAAGGGGTACAAGAGTTATCCAGGAGTGGATCACTGGACAGCGGTCAAGATTATCCTTAGTAACTAGAGGACTAAGGAAATATTTCTCGATTATGGAGGTGATAAAGAGTTCGTCGTAAAGGGTTACGTCGATGCAAGCTTTAACACCAATCCGGATGACTCTGAGTAGCAATCCGGATATGTATAGTGGAGCAGCCATTTGGAATAGCTCCAAGTTGAGTGTGGTAGCAGTGTCTACAGTATGACATAGAGATTTGCAAAGTACACACGGATTTGAATGTCGCAGACCCTTTGACTAAAGACCTCTCTCACATGCAAAGCATGATCGAACCCCAGAACTCATTGGGTGTTAGATACATAACAATGTAAATCACATGGTGATGTGAACTAGATTATTGACTCTAGTGCAAGTGGGAGACTGTTGGAAATATGCCTTAGAGGCAATAATAAATTGGTTATTATTATATTTCCTTTTTCATGATAATCGTTTATTATCCATGCTATAATTTTATTGATTGGAAACTCAAATACATGTGTGGGTACATAGACAACACCGTGTCCCTAGTATGCCTCTGGCTAACTAGTTCATTGATCAAAGATGGTCAAGGTTTCTTGGCCATAGACGTGAGATGTCATTTGATAATGGGATCACATCATTAGGAGAATGATGTGATGGACAAGACCCAAACTATAAACATAGCATATGATCGTGTCAGTTTATTGCTATAGTTTTCTGCATGTCAAGTATCTGTTCCTATGACCATGAGATCATGCAACTCACTGACACCGGAGGAATACCTTGTGTGTATCAAACGTCACAACGTAACTGGGTGACTATAAAGATGCTCTACAGGTATCTCCGAGGGTGTCTGTTGAGTGGGCATGGATCAAGACTGGGATTTGTTACTCCGTGTGACGGAGAGGTATCTCAGGGCCCACTCGGTAATACAACATCACAATAAGCCTTGCAAGCAATGTGACTAAGTGTTAGCCACGGGATCTTGTATTACGGAATGAGTAAAGAGACTTGCCGGTAACAAGATTGAACTAGGCATAGAGATACCGACGATCGAATCTCGGGCAAGTAACATACCGAAGAACAAAGGGAACAACGTACGGGATTAACTGAATCCTTGACATAGAGGTTCAACCGATAAAGATCTTCGTAGAATATGTAGGAACCAATATGGGCATCCAGGTCCCGCTATTGGTTATTGACCGTGGAGGTGTCTCGGTCATGTCTACATAGTTCTCGAACCCGCAGGGTCTGCACACTTAAGGTTCGGTGACGTTTCGGTATAGTAGAGTTATGGATGGTGGTGACCGAAGGTTGTTTGGAGTCCCGGATGAGATCCTGGATGTCACGAGGAGCTCCAGAATGGTCCGGAGGTAAAGATTGATATATAGGAAGTCCTGTTTTGGTCACCGGAAAAGTTTCGGGTACTTCGGTAGTGTACCGGGAGTGCCGGGAGGGTACCGGGGGCCATCGGGAGGGGTGTCTCGACCCAAAGGACCTCATGGGCTATGGGAGGAGTCAAACCAGCCCCTAGTGGGCTGGACGAACCCCTCACTAAGGCCCATGCGGATAGGGGTGGGAAAAACCCAAAGGTGGAAAGGTGGAAAGGGTTTCCAAGTGGAGAGGAGGAATCCTACTCCTAGTAGGATTGGAGTAGGACTCCTCCACCTCCAATTTCGGCCAACCCTTGAGGGTTTGAGGCTGCCTCCTCCCCTCCCTCTCTCCTATATATACTAGAGGATTTAGAGGGGAGAGCTAACCCTAATTGCCACGTGCTCCCTCTACTTCCTCTAGATCGTTTTCTCCTTTAGTCTAGTTTCGGCGGTGCTTAGACGAAGCCCTGCCGGAATAGTTCCACCACCACCTCCGCCGCGCCGTCGCGCTGCCGGAGAACTCATCTACCTCTCTGCCCCCACTTGCTGTATCAAGAAGGCGGAGATTGTCATCGAGCTATACGTGTGCTGAACGCGGAGGTGCCGTTCGTTCGGCGCTAGATCGGAAGGACCGTGATCAGGATCGCGGGACGGATCGTGATGGGATCGCGGGACGGATCGTGACTGGATCGCAAGATGGATCGTGATGGGATCGCGGGATGCTCGGCGATTTGGATCGCGAAGACGTTCGACTACATCAACCGCGTTTCTTAACGCTTCCCGCTTAGCGATCTACAAGGGTATGTAGATCCACTCTCCCTCTCGTAGATGCTCATCACCATGGACAGATCTTGCGTGTGCATAGGAAATTTTTTGTTTCCCATGCAACGTTCCCCAACAGGTCTTGGCAGCCGAAGAAGGGTACGGTACCGATCTTCCAGACCAACCCAAAAGCTACCCGCGCCGGCGGCTGCTGCCGCAATTCGATGATGAGGCCCTTGAAACATCGCCTCCCAGGCATACTCCATACGACCGGACGGACCGCCCTCCCCGAGGACGGGATAGAACGGCTGGCGAGGCCGAGTACAGACCTGCGGTGCCCCGCAGGAGAGGAAAAGAGCCAGCAGGGCCTGAGAACATGTATGACTTACGACGGGACCTGGATTACAGAGCAGGCCGCACAAGATCCATCTACGGATCTAGAAGGTACTCCCCCCCGCTAGACGGGACGGGCACCGGTCTTGGCTTGACCGTAACGATAGAGGTCGGGAACAATACCGGGCCCGACCTACTGCCGATCATAGGCATGACATAGCTCGGGTCAGAGGCGCTGCCCACCCACTGTGCTTCACAGACGAGGTGATGCAGCATTAGTTCCCTTAAGGGTTTAAACCCGTTAACATAGAGCAATATGACGGGACAACAGACCCAGCCATGTGGATTGAGGACTTCCTCCTCCACATTCATATGGCATGAGGAGATGATCTCCACGCCATCAAATATCTGCCCCTAAAGCTTAAAGGGCCAGCTCGGCACTGGTTAAACAGTCTCCCCGAGAATTCTATCGGGAGCTGGGAAGAGCTCGAGGATGCCTTCCGATCTAATTTCCAGGGCACTTATGTCCGGCCACCGGACTCCTCCGACTTGAGCAAGGTTGTCCAGAAAGCAGGAGAATCAGCTTGGCAATTCTGGAATCGGTTCTTGACCAAGAAAAACCAGATCGTTGACTGCCTGGACGCCGAGGCAATAGCCTCTTTCAGACATAACATCCGGGACGAGTGGCTAGCTCGTCAGCTCGGCCAGGACAAGCCGAGGACAATGTCCGCCCTCACCTCACTTATGACCCGCTTTTGCAAGGGTGAGGACAACTGGCTAGCTAGACAAAGCCATAACCCCGAAGACCCCGGCACCTCCGAAGTCTGGGATGGAAACGGGAAACCACGGCGTAACAAAAACAAACGCCGGCACAATAACGGCGGTGCGGAGGACACGGCCGTCAATGCCGGTTTCCGCAACCCAAAATCCGGATAGCGGAAGAAACCTTCTAAAGGTAATAGGGATGGACCTACCACGCTGGACAAAATCATGGATAGGCCATGCCAGATCCACGGCACCCAAGACAAGCCCGCTAACCACACCAACCATAATTGTTGGGTATTCAAACAAGCTGGCAAACTCGCAACCGAGGAGCAAGGCAAGAGCCCACGCAGTGAGGATGATGACGAGCCCCGCGGTCCAAGCAATGGAGGACAAAAGCAGTTCCCCCCAGAGGTAAAAATTGTGAACATGATATATGCCACTCACATACCAAAAAGGGAGAGGAAGCGCGCCCTTCAGGAGGTCTACGCCGTAGAGCCCGTAGCCCCGAAGTATAACCCATGGTCGGCTTGCCCGATCACCTTTGATCGACGGGATCATCCGACCAGTATCTGTCACGGAGGTTCGGCAGCCCTCGTCCTAGACCCCATTATCGATGGGTATCACCTCACTAGAGTCCTCATGGACGGAGGAAGTAGCCTTAATCTGATTTACTCAGACACGGTGAAAAAGATGGGTATAGATCCGTCAAGGATCAAACCTAGCAACACTACCTTTAAAGGAGTGAACCCAGGCGTCGAAGCCCGCTGCTCGGGTACCGTGAATCTGGAAGTAGTGTTCGGCTCGCCCGATAACTTCCGCAGCGAAGACTTGATCTTCGACATTGTCCCGTTTCACAGCGGTTATCACGCCCTACTCGGCCGCACGGCATTTGCTCGCTTTAACGCCGTCCCCCACTATGCGTACCTGAAGCTCAAGATGCCCGGGCCCAGGGGGTCATTACTGTCAACGGCAATACAGAGCGCTCTCTCCGAACTGAGGAACACACAACGGCCCTGGCAGCTGAATTCCAGCACGACGATGGTAGGCCGGCGCCCAAAATAGCCATAAAGGCATGGCATGATAGCAAGCGAGTTCGGTCTCAAACCGAACTCCCGGAATCATCTTCCGCCCAACCAAAATAGGAATACGCACCCCGCAACACAGCCCTAGTTCCCGTAAAATATGTGCCAAGAAAGCACAACTTCGCGCTCAAAATACCATGGCTGCTGTGGGGACCCACTATGAAAGGCAAAGTGTTCGGCTGGACCGAACTGCGGCCAACACATGTCTTCGGACAAACCACAGGTACCATCTAGGACCTTTCACGCGTCAAGCTCATCCACACTTCGGCGACTTCTCAAGATCTTCTTCCCAAGGTCCTTTTGCCGATATCAATCACCTTTAAAGGAACGCAACCCCCTCGGGAGCAAAGGAGCAGACACGTGACAGGGCAAATTGAGGACATCAAGCCACCTATCAAAGACCCCGGGTAAAAACTCTCCTTTGTAAGCTTTATTTTTCTCATTTCAATACACATGTAACAGTTGCTTCGTGTCGGATTTCGGGCTCCGCAAAACCCTATGGAATTCGAACCCAGGGGCGTGTGCAAAGATTCCCCAACAGCTTCGCCCCCTCCAAACTCACAACACAATACCCAACTCGATGGCGAGGAAGACGATGGCACACGGGAGTTTACCCAGGTTCGGGCCGCTGCGAAGCGTAAAACCCTACTCCTGCCTTTTGGTGGATTGCCTCGCGAGGAGGTTTGCGGATGAACTAGTACAGCGGTGTGTTTGCGGGATGGTTGCCCCTTCTACCGGGCTACCTAGCCTCTACTTATAGCGGCCCGGGTCCTCTTCCCTTATCGCAATGGCGGGAAGGGATCCCACAACGGCCAAATTCGAAGGGGGACAAGAGGTACACCCTATCCTGACGAAAGGTGATCTTCGCCTGCAAAGTAGTCGACGGTGATGCAGTGGTGGGCTCAGTGATGATGCCCGTCCTGCGGGGCTCGGGGTCTTGGTCTTGTTGCACCGAAGTGGAAACCTTTGGGGGCGCTTTTGGAACCCGCGTGCGTCCCTGCCTCCTTTGCACCAAAGGGGAAACTGTCCCCTCTGGCGTGCTGGTGCCCGCCTGGCCTGGCTGGCGTCATACTCGGCCTCCTGAGGTTATGTGTTGCATAGGAGTCTCCGCCGCTCAGGAGGGGGCCTGGGGAGGCCTAAATCCTCGTGGGTCTTGGCGCTGCTTCCCTCGCGAGAACGGGGTCTCGCGAGGGCCTTGTGTCGAGAGAGGCCGTGCCGGGCCGTAATTGGTCGTTGAGGTGGGCCACGCCTGGGACCGCAGGCAGGCAAGTTTGGGTACCCTGGTATCCAAAACGCCGACACTTCGGCAGTTTGAGTTGTAAGAATTTATCAGAAATAAAGACCATCCTTTACGGCCTCCTCGCTGTATTTTATGTCACATATTCTGTTCTATGCTCACCGACGCCGATAGCAAAGTTGTTCGGTACATGTTACGATGCGACCGGCTAATAGACTGGGAGCTTGACTATAAAAATCGCCCTAAGCATCACCCCGACACTATTGTTTATGTGATCGGCGTCTCAGATGTCGCGTTATATGAATTGGTTCCGAATTATGTCTTGGGTCAATGGTTGGGTTGCCCGGCTCTTGTGTTTGCCCTCTTACGTTCCGCCTGTTCGGCTAAAAGGGTAAAGGGAGAACCACTGCGATTGTGCTTCCAGCTCGCCTGGGCAAGTGCCTCAGTGGAGAAAGCCGAAAACTGACTGTCATAATAAGCGAGAACCGGTCTGCAATCCGAGCATAAATGTCAAACTAAAAATTGATAGAGGTTATTCCATGTTATACGAGGGGTTTGTACTTTTACGAACCATGTGATGCTGGTTTCAACCTCGGTGTACCCGAATATCACAAAACACTAGGGGATGGTCATCAGCCCCTGCAGTCAAGCTCCTACGACTAAGTGAAAGCACTAAAGCATCATAGTCCGATTGCCTTGTTCCCCTCACGCTACCGCCTTCGGGCACCGATACGTCGGCTAAGGGTCACAGTGCGGAGGCAGAAACACCTCGTGTAGTATCTACATGGGGGCTGAAGCCGATGACTCGCAACTTTCAGATAAAACGGCCACACAGGAGTCAAAATAATTCAAAGCTTCAAGACATGATAAACCATGCAACCGCATTATAAAGCGGAACAGTCATCGGATACATGACAAAGCATTCATTCATATATTACATCCTTAGGGCATTGGGCTTCTATCGCCCGAGCACCATCCATCACGGTGGCAAAGTATTTCTCGGGGCGCCTATGCTCCTTCCCAGGGGGCGGAAGCGCGGTGGCCATCTCTAACAACTTGATCTTCGGCCAGTGCACCATGGTCCTTGCAAAGGCCATCCGAGCTCCCTCGATACACGTAGAACGCTTTAGAGCATCAATCCGAGGCGCAGCGTCGCACAACTTCTGCACCAAACCGAAGTAACTGCTCGGCAACGACTCTGCAGGCCACAGCTGGATGCAGAGGTCCCTCATGGCCGGCTCTGCCATCCTGTGCAGCTCCATCAGTTGCTTCATCTGCTTGCTCAGGAGGGGAGGATGCTCGGGGGCTTGAAATTGCGCCCAGAACAGCCGAGGCTCAACATCCCCATCCCGAGAGGAGAAGTATCTGTTCGCGTCCGCTGCACTCATCGGGAGGTCCGTAAAGGCGCCTGAGGAACGCCACACCCGGGTGAGCAACGCAAACCTGTTACCACCAAAGGCACATTGCAGTAAGTACGGCTTACCATCCGCGATTGCCTTGACTTGGCGGAGTTCTTCTTCAAAGAACCACCTATCAACACGCTCCGCTTTGAGCTCGGATTTCAGCGTGGATAGTTCGGCGGCCTGGTCTTGGTTCTTTTGCTCAAGGGCCTCGCACTTCGTGCTTGCATCCTTGAGCTCTAGCTGCACCTCTCCCACCCAGGCCTCGTGCATGTCGCTCTTGGCTTTTAGCACCGAGAGTTCGGCTACTGCTTGTTTGGCCGCTGCCTTCTCATCCGCGGCCTCCTGCCTCGCCTTTTCCAACTCGGCCTTGAGTTTCTCGACCTCCGCGGCCGCATCTGTGGTAGCAAGGGGTAAATCACACTTAGGGATAACAAACCGGATATCTCAGTCAATGAGGATAGCACGTATGGTACAATTCGGACTCACCTTGCGCCTCGTCAAATCTCTTGTTTAGGCGATCAAGCTCTTCATTGGAGCTCTTGAGCTTCCGGTTTAGCTCGGCAAGCTCCACTGCGTTGGAGGCCGCCGCCGCTGACGAGGCCTACAAAACAACTTATGTGCATTAAAACTCCCGAGCTATCAGATTCAGACCCTCTGCTACGTACTCTTCGGAGCTCTTAGAATAGTAAGGAACAAAGGGTGCTTTGAGCATCATTTCTAATTTTCAGACATTCGACCCCCGGGTGGGTTTTTCAAACTCACCCAGGGCTCGGGGGCTACTACACTTATAAGAATTGCATAAATTAACCTTTTCGGGAAGAAAGGGTATTACGTGACTCACCTTGAAGCCCGTCAAGAGACCGTTGAAGGCCTCTTTTAGTCCGCTATCGACGGACTGAATGCCTTGCAAAACCGCACCCATTAGGGCGCAGTGATCTTCGGCGATGGAGGAGCCGGTTAAAGCTTCCTCCATCGTGGCCGGCCACCCAGCCATGGGCGGCACCGGCGTTGACCCGCTAGCCCTCCCTCTGGTCGGGGACTGGGCTGGCACCTCCGGAGGCGTAGAGCGCTCCGGAGATACCCTCGGAGGGGGCTGGGCCGAGCTCCGTTCCCCCTCTTCAGTTGCCAGCGGAATTTCCTTCTCCTGGTCTTCAGCGGCCGAGGCATTAACCTCAGCCATAAAATCGTCACCCCCGGTGCCAGTGTTCGGCTCAGAAGGAGCCCGGCACGATAACACCTCTGCGGCCTCTTTCGAGACCTCAGGAGGCATAGGGTGTGACGCAGTCCCACTTTCCGCCAGTTCGGCGGGCGGAGACTCCCCGTCTGAAACTTGATCGGTTGGGAGATCGCGTGGGGGGCTGCAAATTGAAAGACGCTCGTCCGTTAGGCATCAAAAGCTCTATATAAGTAAACCAGAGGGTCTTCGGACTCATACCTCTGGGCTGGGGGCTTAGCCCTTGGGTTCCTTCGGGGAACCCTCTCAAAATCCTCAGACTCCTTATCGGAGTCCGAGTTATCATCGGCCAGGACTGCCTTTGTCCGGCATGTCCTCTTCGGGGCAGGAGGAGGTAGGTCCTCCGCGGCGTCCGCCGACGCCGCCCTTTTTCTTGTGAGGGGGGAGCCGCACTCCCCCTCGTCCTCATGCTCTTCCTCGTGAGTGGAAGAAGCATGGGTCTCCTCGGACTTAGAGTCCAGAAGTCCCCTTTGACGAAGACCCTCTCGGGCCTCCTTCTTCTCTCCTTTCTTTTTCTTCTCCTTCCTCTCTGGCGTCGAATACGGCGCCACGACGAGCATCTCCGCCAGCAGATCCGACCGAGGGTCTTCGGGCTGCGGGGCCGGACAGTCAATGTACTCGGCCTTGCTTAGCCATTTCTGCGGAGACGAGGGGGAAGGGGATCAGCTCTTTGTTAAAAAACAAAGCCGGAAAAATTAAAAGTTTTATCATACCTTGGTGGGAGGGGTCTCGGCGTCTAGACCGGTGTCCTCCTCCTCGGCCGGCCAGCTCTTCTGGGGCTTGAATAGCACTTTCCACAATTTCTCGTGGGTAGTGCGGAAGAATTGGCTCACGGTGGCCGGATCCTCGAGCTGGTAGGCCCACATTGGGGAGGCCCAGTGCTGGCAGGGAAGGAGACGGCAGTGGAGCATGACCTGGATCACGTTGACCAGTTCGATCTTGGCCTCGATCATCGAGGAGATGCGCTTCTGTAGCAAATTTATCTCTGTGGCCGACCCCCAGTCAAGGCCTTTCTTGAGCCACGAGGTTAGCCTCGCGCGGGGTGGGGGGGGAGGGGGTGGGGCGGATCTGAACCCGATCTGCGCTCCTTGGTTCGGTGATATAAAACCACTCTTTTTGCCAGATCTTGACCGTGTCGATGAAGGTGTCGTCCGGCCAATCGACATGGGGGAGCTTGCTGATCACCGCTCCTCTGCAATCTGCATGCGCGCTCACAACTGTCTTCGGCTTGACATTGAACACCTTGAGCCACAAGCCGAAGTGCGGCTGTACCCGCAGGAAGGCTTCGTAGACGGTGATAAACGCCGAGATATGCATGAAGGAGTTCGGGGGGAGGTCATGGAAGTCTAACCCATAAAAACATGAGACCCCTGACGAAGGGGTGGAGCGGAAAGCCCAGTCCCCGGATGAAATGGGGGACGAACACCACCGTCTCGCCCGGCTTCGGTGTGGGAACCACCTGATTTGCCTCTGGAGCGCGGTGGGCGAGGTTGGCGGAGAGGTAACCGGCACGCTTGAGCTCCCGGATGTCATTATCGGTGACGGAGGAGACCTCCCACTTGCCCATGGAGCCTGAATCCGCCATAGCCGAACTCGGAGGGAAGATTGAGGAAGAACTGGATCTGGGCTCTCGGAGCTTGGAAGGTTGAGGAGGCAAAGGGTGCGAATTAGGAGCGTAAAAAGGCCTTGTTTTTTTTCCTTTTTATGGGGTGCCATAATACCAAGAGCCGCCCTTTACTGCGCCGCAGGCCTCGCTGCTTCCCGAAACAATCGTACCATTATGCGCGCGTGGGATAACCCAGGGCATTGAGCATATCCCGTAATAAACGGGACACGATCTACGCGTTGATAAGACGTGCCAATGGAAAAATGGCCTCAAACTGCGAATCGAGTTTTTGTAACCGACTCAGTGATCATGATAGGCCGCGACCCTTCGTCAGAAAGGTTGTCAGGAAATACTGTTCACACTTTGATGTTTGGCCTTCGAGGTTAAACAACTTATGGCGTCCGGATAACTACATGTTCGGATAACTACGTATCATCGGCGGCCGGACTAAGACCCAACCGATCGTAAAGGGGGAAAAGAACTCGCCCCGCAAGCCGAAGACTCTGATCACGCGAATCTATTGGTGTCATGACCCCTGGCGTTGGAGGCTAGTTCGGGGGCTACTGAGGGAGTCCTGGACTAAGGGGTCCTCGGGCCGCCGGCCTGTCTCTCACAGTCCGGCTTGGTGGGCCGCTCTCTGATTGTCTCAGGAATGGCCGGATATGCGGCGACCTCGTATTCTAGAAGGAAACCTCCGAAGACGCGGCGTGTACTCCAAGTCAAGATGAGATGATCGGCGTCTTTATATCCGGCTGAAGACTTATCATGTGTAAACCCTAGGTACCCACGGTGTCTATATAAACCAGGGGGTTTAGATTGTAGAGGGCAGACAAGCTCATCTAGGGTTTTGGCTACTTGATCTCGAGGTAGATCGACTCTGTAATCTTCATACACATCAATACAATGAAGCAGGACGTAGGGTTTTACCTCCATAGGAGGGCTCGAACCTGGGTAAACATCGTCTCCTTCGTCTCCTGTTCCCCATCGATCCTAGTCTCATAGCTCGGGACCCCCTACCCAAGATCCGCCGGTTTTGACACCGACAGCGAGGGTCGGGGAGCAAGCGCGTGGCAGAGGCGAAGCTCCTGGACATGGCGAGGTGTCGAGGTCGTGAGGAAACGGATGAGGCAGAGTGCCCCAATGCCGAGAGCACGCGTTTATGCATGTCGTCCGTGTAGTCACTGCTTGAACAGGCGCACGCGATGCGCTCTGACCTGCAGAAGGTTGTCTACCATGTGGACCCTACTTGCTAGAGACCCAAAATGAGCTTAGTTCGATTAAAGCAACTCTGTGCTAAGTGGTAGCATCAACTGTAGCTCCTGGCAGCAAGGTGCTTGTGATGAACTAGGGAAGGTTCACTTGTGGAGGGGTGCTGAGCTTAAGCTGGGGTTGATCACTCACTAAGGTGATCACTGTGGCAAGGTTTCAACTCAAATGGAGGGATTTAGGTAGCACTTGCTTTGCAATGTGCCCCATTGGACAGAAATGAGAAAGATGAAGCTATGCTCAATTGGCTAAATGGATTGAGCTAAAACTTGGTAGAACATGATCGTTTGGGCATATGAAGGTACTGTAAAAATTTCATACCATTTGGATAAATAAAAATGGTACTTCCTTCACAGTGGTCCTCCCTGGACATAATCTTAGGAAAATTCTTGAGAAATATTGGCTAAATGAAATGAGCCCAAATTTTGTGGATGGTGGTTATATTGGTAGGAGAATGTTCTGGTCAATTTTCAAAAATTATGGAGCAATATAAAATATAGTTGCTTCACAAACTGAAGATATTACCAGAAGCAAAGATTTGATGATGTGTTCACATAGATTGTTGGATGGACCTGAAATTTGGTGGAGAGTCATGATTTGAGCATAAGGAGGTTCTGGTGAAATTTAACTCATCTAGATATCCCTAGTTGGTACTTCCTTCACAAAGCTTCCCACTGGACAGAAACATGGGAAAAAATTCTGAGGAAGATTAACTAGGCAAATGGAGCTTAATTTGGTCATGAGGCAATGATTTGGACATAAAAGAGTGCTCAAAAAGTTTGAGGGTAATCAAGAAAAGATAAATGGCACTTCCTTCACAAAGTGCCATTCTAGACAGAATAGAAAAATGAATATTCTTGAATTATTTTTGAACTAGACATGGAAAGGTTTTGACATATTTGTGGAATATATGATGAGAAGAATTTATGAGAATTTTATGGGAATTTATGGCAAGACAGAAATATCGGTTGCTTCACAACCTAGGGCAAACAAGGTTATTCCTTTGATACAAAAAGGAATATTCCCAAGAAATAATTATTGGGGTTTGGCAAGATGGAAGACATGATCTTGGGATGGATATGAAGATGACAAGCCACTTGGGAGAGGAAGAAGTGATGACCTTCCTAGGTTTCAAGACTAGAGAGCCATAGAAAAAGAATCTCCAAATAAGAATTCAAAGAAATCCAAAAGAAAAAGAAAGGGCCAAAATTTGGGGTGTCACAAACCTACCCCCCTTACAAAAATCTTGTCCTCGGGATTTGGTTGCTCAGGGAACAGGTATGAATATTCTGACTTAAGGAAACCGTTTCCAACTCGGGTATCCTTTTCCTTTATAAATTTTTCCCACAGAATTTCATATGACCTGACTGTCTTGCTCTGGGGTCTTTTGTTTTCACCACATCCACATCCAGACATGTCTTACCTGATATGTTCAATCTTACGTTGACTCCAATTCTTGTTGATTTAGCTGATATATTATAATAACTGGAACGTGTCATCTTTTCCACAAGTCCAGGAGTGATTTCCAATTGACGGGTCATTCTTATATCCAACACTGATAGTATTCCATGGAGTTGTGAACAAATTTCCCTCGGTGTACACGAAACCTTTTAATCCTTGCATCGGGTTACTCAAATAGATGCATGTCCTCCAGGTTCAAAACAATGTTGGGCATCATAACCATTCTCTTGGCAGAATCTGACTACTTGCAAGGACTTCTGAATCATCTTGGCTGGCTCTACTATCTCAAGTATCAAATATGTACCAAAGATTCGATTGTCGCGTGTCATGACCGGAATAAAGTAGTAATATCTTATAGCAATAGCTTCTAGAAACTTGGCTGACGGTGGTTCTGGCGGAAAAATCATGTTCACGGCAGGCTATCCTTTCATTGTGTACCATATATGAGGACACATGATCCGAGGCTGTTGTTCTACATTTTGATTACTCATCCTGTCGGTATATCCATATGGGTAGTAGGTCATGCGATGCTTTAACCCGATTGCTGAAGTCAAACGGTTGAGCTGGCCCTTGGCCTAACATGACAACTTGGATATTCGATGTTGACAATTCCGAGTATACACCATTGGACAAGCGGGTTACCTTGATACAAGGTTCTTACCAACAGAGTATACCCCTTGAGTGTATAATCATTGTGACTGATACAGAATTAGACTGTCTTGGGTGTCCGTACCATGTTGTTCATTCAACAATTATCGCACTCGCGTTGTCGATCTTGTCCTTCATTATTGTTCTCTTTTCCCGAATCCTTTGCCGAAAGTGCTTGGCCATATATATTCTTAATTCTTCATATGACCATAGGTGTTGTCAGATGCAATATTCCGGCAATCATACCTTGAAAGCACATATGCTCCCTTGGTGGTTTTGGTAATTCATGACAACATACCTTGTCTCTTGGACTAATAGTTTTATCTAGCTTATTTCAGATGAAGTCCACAGAGAGGATTGGCTAAAGATCGTGTGGAGAATTCCCAAGGAAGGGAAGGAATAGGATTGGCAAAAGCCTCAAGATCAAGGACTCTACATTTTATATTATGTGAGAAATCACTTTGAGTCCATAGGAAAGCCAATACTATTAAAAGGGGATGAGGTAAATATGATGATCTGGTTGCTCAAGTGCTTAGAGGTAGCCACCAAAAATACTCACGCACTTTCCCACACATATCATCTGTCCAAAGCCAAAAGTCTAAATTCGGTGCCACCAATATTCCATTTCGGATCCACCGAGTTTATCCAAGACAGAAGCCAAACCAAACCCTAGCATCCTGAATCCAACAAGCTCGAGTTTGCTCAATTCGGAGCTCATTTGCAGAAGTTACGGCAGTTCTGGTCTTACCTGTTTTCTTGATGCGGTTGTACCGCTGGTCCGAGCGGTTGTACCGCTTGGTCGGTTCGTCCGGTGAAACTACCGGCCGAGGGGTGATACCCTGGGGTCGCTGCTCACAGGTTATTGCCAGCGGTTGTACCGCTGCCTTCGGGCGGTTGTACCGCCCAGGATCTAGCCAACCCTGGAGAGTGGCTTCAGGCGGTTGTATCGGCCCAGCACCGCCCCACCACCGGACTGGGTTTTGTTTTGATCCGGTTCTTGGGCGGTGGTGGTCCGGTTGTTCCGGTCAACTCATTTTGACCGATACTACCGGTGTCCAGAGCGGTTGTACCGCTCGGGACTTTGCCACGCCACCCCCCGTGCTCGGTCCTAGCGGTTGTACCGGTCTTCATAGCGGTTGTACCGCCCCTGTGTTATTCTGCACATAACGGGCAGATTTGTGGGGACCTATTTAAGGGGGTCTTCTTCCCCAATGGTTCCCCATCATTTTGAGCTCGTCTTTGCCCCCCATTGTTGACCTTCTTTGGGCTTGCTAACTCTCAATCCCTCCAATGATTCTTGCTAGTTCTTGAGGGAAAGAGAGAGGAGATCTAGATCCACATTTCCACCAATCACTTTCTCCTCTATGTGAGGGGAACCCCTTGGATCTAGTTCTTGGAGTTCTTGGTGTTCTTCTTCGTTCTTCCTCTAATTTTCCACCATAGCATTAGTTGTTGCGGTGGAATTTGGGAGAGAAGGACTTGGGCACTCCGTGTGCCCTTGCCATTGCATTTGGTGCATAGGTTTGAGTTCTCCATGGTGATACGTGGAAGTGAAGTTTGAGAAGCTTATTACTCTTGGGTGTTTGAGCACCCTAGAGCTTGTTCCTCTTGGGTGCCTTCGCGCCCTAGACGGTTGGTGGTGTCTCGGAGCTCAATCATTGTGGTGTATAGCTCCGGGCAAGCGTCGGGGTCTCCAATTAGGTTGTGGAGGTTGCCCCAAGCATTTGAGGTCACCTCGAACCCACAATCCATTGTGGTGAAGCTTCGTGGTGTTGTTGGGAGCCTCCAATTAAGTTGTGAAGATTGCCCCAACCTTGTTCGTACGGGTTCGGTGACCGCCCTCAAGGGTCCCTTAGTGGAATCACGTCATCTTGCATTGTGCGAGGGCGTGAGGAGATTACGGTGGCCCTAGTGGCTTCTTGGGGAGCATTGTGCCTCCACACCGCTCCGAACGGAGATTAGCATCCGCAAGGGTGTGAACTTCGGGATACATCATCGTCTCCGCGTGCCTCGATTATCTCTTACCCGAGCCCTTTACTTATGCACTTTACTCTGTGATAGCCATATTGTTTAATGTTATATATCTTGCTATCACTTAGTTGTTTATCTTGCTAGCATAAGTTGTTCGTGCACATACACTGGTGCAGCGACGTGCTATACAAACGGTTTTTAACCCCTTTCCGTGACGTAGTTCTAAACCGTCGCCTTGCATGTGTGGGCGATAGGGGGGGTCCATCCCACACGACACGGTAAACCCGTCGGCGTTGGTGGCCAATGAACGCAAACGTTTGGCAAAACTAAGCGTATGGGATGTCCGCATCTATCACAAACGAGGGTCACCGGATAATCGTTTGAGATATGTGTATTTCCCATATGGTTCATCCTTGCAACTCGTGTGAGATCATCCAACATCGCACACGCTATTCTGTGAAGTGCCATTTACGATGTGGACCGAATCGCAAACAGTTGACGATTATAAAGCGTGTACGATAAGGAGACAATCACACACATTTAGTTCCACTATAACCGTCTGTGATATGATATAATAGTGCATACGTTTATCATTGTAAAACCGTATGCGAAGGTTGAATGTATCCCACATGCGGGGTTTCTGATAAACGTTTGTGATTTATAAAACGTCCCAAACGTGTGATCCATACTTCCCAAATGTGTCATCCGGAATAACTGTGTCGGATGAAGGCCTATCGCACGCGTTCTTCTTTGACCAACGTAATGATGGTACACAGTTCAAAATACGAAATCGTGTGTGATAAGGAGACTAGCACAAACGTTGGTGTTGTTAATCTCACACGTTCTTTCTCGTCTAACCGTGCGCGAAGACGAGATTCATCGCACACGCCTCGAATGGAGAAACGTGTGTGATGTTGGAGTTGATCGCATACGTTTTGCTTTCTCAAACTGTGTGCATTGTAATGGCCTGCAGAGCAGGATTTGCCCCTAATTAAATACCTTTGTTCATAATTCACATAATTTAAATTTGAAAGTAGGAATTCATGTATTTCATATCAAATCATGTTTAGGTTTAAGAACGAATGCATAATTCGATTCACATGTACATATACTGAAGAACTACATAAGCATCAATTCTCAAAAAAAGGAAAACTACAGAAGGGACAAATAAAGAATGATGGAAGCACGGTTGTACTAAAGACGGTAAAGAGAGAGCCGAAAGACATTTTGTATGCTGGAGAAGGTGAAGCGGAATGCCCATATTGTGCCCTCCTCCATGCCTAACGCACGAACGACTCTAGGCCAGCCCCTAGTGATGGCCGCCCGCACATCCTTCACTGTCTTCATTACGACTTCTCGATGCTCATTGTAGTCTCGATGATATATTTTAACCTTCATTGCATGTCCAGCAATCATGTACTTTGCGAGGTAATCTTGAGTAAACTGCTTTGGGAACCACTGCAAAAGAAAAAGATTCAGACATTGTTGTGTGACAACTCTTTATGGGCAGTACTAATAGAAGCATACGGAGTTCGTAGTTACCATCCTACAGCTCACTGTTGTTTTGGATAGAGCGTAAACAAATAGTCTAATTGGCATTGTTCGTGTCTTTTCCATAACAATCATTTTTAGTTTCCTCACTTGATGCTGGTTCATGAATATTTCATTACCCCACACGCAAAAAGGGTCCAGGAATGGATCTTTACCTAAGACATATGTACCTACAAGCAAGAAGCCAATATTAGAAGCTAAAATGCAGTTGCAGAATGGTGTAATATATTACTCCATCAGTTCCACAATGTGTTGCATATAAACATTTTGAGAAGTCAACATTTACTTACTTTGACATAGTTTGTAGAGAAAAACATTTACATCTAGAATTGCAATTCCATTTCATTATGTACATCACAAAATTTTATATTGTATACATTTTAGATGGTATATGTAGATACATCACAAAAATCTATATGCACTACATGATGGAACAGATGGAGTATAAGCGGAGGGATGAAAAGAGCCTCGGTGGAAAACGTTGGCCACTCCCATTGTTGTCCTGTGCAAGTACATGTAAAGTCATGATAAGTACATTAGGCTTAACATCAACCAAGTATACGAGGTATCTGCTTGAAATAAACAAGGCATATATGCTCACTATAACAACCAAATATAGCCATTTGATACTGGACAAATGCTCAATGGAACCAACCTAACAACCAGATAACGAAAAGCAAGGTGTCTGCTTGAAAACTACACAAATGCTCACTGCAATCAACCTAACAACCAGATACTGAAAAGCAAGGCATCTTCTTGAAAACTAGACAAATGCTCACTGCAACCAACCTGGCAACCAAATTCAGAGAAACAAGGCATAAATGTTTAAAGCAGGAGTTAAGGGCATAGGTTAACAACACTAGGCATAACAGGTGGTATTGATGAAATTCAACTGCACAATTCATACTTGCACATAATGAACATCACATTATGAATAACTGAAAGAAACAAGGCATTCATGCTCACTGTAACAACCAACTATAGCCATTGAAAACTGGACAAATACTAAATGCAACCAACCTAACAACTAGATACAGAAAAGCAAGGCATCTGCTTGACAACTGGACAAATGCTCAATTAAACACTGCATGATTATCGCATGGAAAAAGCTACTACAACAATGGGTATGAGACGGCTAGCTACAAAAGGTATGATTTGCTCACAGGATGTTGCCTCACTTGTCATAGATGGGCTCCTTCCACTTGGGATATGAGGTGCCCAGGGTGCGCTCCCTGATGTCGCAGATGGCACGTTTCCCCTTGTAACAGTCGTAGCGTGTGCCATTATCTTGGTGGATGAGATCTGACTTTGAAGCTAAGGATCCCAAGCCACCGCCGTAGAACATTTCCTTCAGAAATGACAAAAGGGGCTCGATGGCGTAGAAGGATCACAAATCCATGACCGTGAGGCAAAGGAGATCAGCGGTGGGGCCTTTGGAGAGATCAACGGTGGTTGAACCAGAGGCGTTGCCAGTGGACCACTTAACTTGTGACATGGCCCGGGTGAAGCCGGTGATGTTGACGAGCTTGATGTTGTAGCCGGCTCCCCTGAGATACAGGAACACGCATTGCCGCAGACTTGAAGCCTTTGACATGGCCACGTAGGCAGCGTCCTCACTGGCTCCCGCGACGAGGTGTTCGTCCGGGATCGAAGGGTCGGTGCGAACGGCACCCACCTCGCCAGCGTACGGCGGAGAGGCCATGATAGACCTCTTTTTGCTCGTACACTCCTCGAGATCCACGGGAGATGTGGTCGGGCTGATTAGGCTGCGACTCTCTGGAGTACGGGATGGGGATTTGGGGGAAAGGGACACCGCCGACCTCATATAAAAACTCAGGGCAGCGATGGTGTATGTGGATCGGTGGGGACCCTGAACTTGATTAGCTATGAGGCACGGGTAGACCGGCTGAGGTTGATGGTGGGAGGCGGTGGCGGGGGCGAGCTAGGGTTCAAGCGGGGGAGGAAGGGGGAGGGGGGTGTCATGCAGACGGGGTGGGGGGGAGGGGGTGTTTGCGGATGTGCCGCTGCTGCTGAAAATTTTAGTAGTAATGGTGTGGGTGGAGATGGTGGTGGACGAGGGATGGCGACGGTTCAAATGCCTCGGCAGCTGAAATTTAACTATAGGGCCTGCGTCGCGTACGCATGAAGTTCCTTCACACCCTCTGACGAGGTTATTACCCCTGGGTATAGCAAGACAAGGGAGCTCAAGCCTTTTTAAAGAAAAACTATACAGCCGGCTGGTCCGAGGCCGGCTGGCGAGCGGCCGGCATGCCCACTGCTGGCTGGCCCGCGGCTGGCTGGTCAGGAGCCGGCCGCCCGGCCCCTGGCCAGCCTGCAGCCAGCTGCTCCGTGGCCAGCCCTCCCACTGACCCCTGGGCGAACATGCACTTGTCCCCTCTTGCTGCGACCAAGTTCATCGACAGGACGCGACCCCCACGATGGACTACAGTGTGGCTACAGCGACCGCTGACGCGCGGGCACACATGGCTACAGTCCGGGCGGTTGTACCGGTGACCATGACCGATCGAGACCCGGCGGGGCAACAGTGCCGCCACGCCACCGTCTACTCTATTACCTGCCCCGGCGTGGCTACAGCGCAGCTGGCCATACCGCTGACTTCGGCCGGCAGGCGCAAGACGACGCCGCACGGGGCGGCCCGTGCCGTGGTAGGTAGGCGCGGGCCAATAGCGGCGGCTGGCTGGCAGGCCCCAGTCAGCGATGGGACCGCGCAGTCGGCGGGCCCTACGGGCGACGAGACGGCCCAGCCGGTGGGACCACTGGCCGGCTAGAGAGGCTGCCAGCCGGGTCCCCCCTTTAGTACCTTATGTATATTGTAAACCGGGGGGTTGGCCTATAAAACCCCCCGAGGCCCCCATGCATCGGGCAAGCATTCTCCCATCTCACACTTTCATTCCCACATAGCGAGGCAAGAAGAGCCGGCTGCTCCTTCTTCTTCCTCTAGCCACAGCTCGAAGAGCACCATTGTAATACCCATCACCCATTAACTAGACAAGCAGGACTAGGGGTGTTACCTCCCACGGAGGGCCCCGAACCTGGGTACATCGCGTGTCTCTCACCGCTTGTCCCCAATCCCGTCACCGGAGCCCGTCGGCGTCTTTGGCCCCAACCACTCTCGATAAGCCACCCCATGGCATCTGTCGTGAGAAAACGACGACAGTTGGCGCCCACCGTGGGGCCGTCCGCGGCGCCGGCCGGAGTCACGCTCCGGGCGGGACCCTTCACCGACTCCCCCGTCCGCCCCGCGTCCGGGCGGAACTGCACGCTCGTGGGGCTTGCTCCCGCGGGGCGAGAAGTCCCGCCCACCCTGCGAGCGTCACTGCCGACCTCTGCGATGAGTGGCGCAGCGGCGACCCTCTCTCCGACGTCGCCATCCTCACCGAGCGCTTCGGTAGGCTGGGCCTCGCCGGCATGCTAGCCGCAGACGAGTACCTAGCGAGGTGCTCGACTGCCTCGACCCACCCCCGTTTGTGGGTGCACTCGCCTCGGGCGAGGATGATGACTCCTACGTCCGCGCGGGGGTAATGGCCACCGGCTCCTCCACGACCTCCGGTCGAGCCAGGGCGGAGGCGAAGGCGACCGCCGCAGCCGCCGGCACCGGCACCTCCGACCCCCTCGGCTCCGTGCTTTGGGGCCTCAGCACCCCCGTCGCGCCTACGGCAAACCCGGCCATAGCTACGGCTGAGCTGGAGGCTGCTCGCCAGCTGCTGTTCGCGGAGGCGACCATGCTCGCCACCACCAAGCGCCGGATGGAGTCCGCGCAGCGCGAGTACAACTCCGCCTACGGCCTCACCCCTGCCGGCAACGAGCCCAGCCGGCGCGGTGACGTCCGCAACCGCGGCTGTGTGGTCGCGGAGATCCTCGGTGGTAGACTCCCCACCTACGACACGCCGGCGGCCAACATGAGGGCCGCCCAGGTGGCCTACGCTGACCTCACCGACCTGGTGGGCGAGGAGCGTGAGCAGCAAGAGCGGCACATCCAAGACCTCATCGCCGCCGCTAACGTTCAGCAGGCCCGGCTCGACGACACCAACGCTGGCTCCGAAATGCCTATCCCCGAGGGCGATGCCCCACCGACTGCCGGCCAGCGCCGGCCGGCTCAGCAAGCCTCTTCCCCCCGCGGCTCCGGCCGGCGGGGCGCTGGGTCCCATAACGGACGCTCCCGCCAGGGAGACGAGCCGCCGGCTGTAACGAGCCGGCACAACGACACTGCGGCAGGCGGCGGCCGGCGCAGCCGCGCCAACACCCCGCCTCAGCGGCGGGAGCGCGCGTGCTCGCCTCCTGCCTCGACTGTCCGCACTGAGCTCGCCGCCCGGCTCGGCTCGCGCGTCCCGCGGAGCGAGAACGACGCCCGGACCCACGTCGACCGGCTAGCGCAATCCGCTCTTCCGGAGGAGGAGGGCCCGATCGGGCTGGCGTGTTTCGGCCCCTCGATCCGTGATGAGCCGTTCCCCACCAGCTTCACGCTCCTCCGCGACACTCCGAAGTACAACGGCACCGCCAAGCCGGAGGACTGGCTGATCGACTACACCACCGCGGTCGGCATCGCAAGGGGGAACAAGCGCATCGCGGTGCGCTACGTTCGTCTCATGCTGATCGGGTCAGCCCGGACTTGGCTTAACAGCCTTCCGGTCGCAGCATCAACGCCTGGACGGACTTCGAAGAAGCGTTCGTCCGCAACTTCACCGGCACCTACAAGCGGCCCGGCCGTCCCTGCAAGCTGGCCATGTGCGTCCAGGGGCCGGAGGAATCCCTCCGCGACTTCCTCACGCGATGGACCGAGCTCCGCAACTCCAGCGAGGGGGTGCACGAGGTGCAGGCCATCCAGTACTTCATCGAGGGCTGCCGAGACGGCACCCTCCTCAAGCACAAGCTCATGTGCTCAGAGCCGGCCACCTTGGCTGAGCTCTTGGCCAAGGCGGACAAGTACGCCACGGCCGACTCCGCCATGCGGATCAAGGTCAGCGCAACCAGCAAGACCCTCCCACCGCCTGCCGCGCCACGGCCGGCCGCCGACAACTGGCAGCAGCAGAACAACAAGCGGAAGGCGGACCAGCCGGATCCCCGCTACGGGAGCAAACAGGTTGCCTCCGTCGAGGAAGAGCAGCCAGCTGCCCAGGCGCCCAGCCAGCGCCAGCGAACTGGCAAGAACGCCTGGCAGCCCAAGCTCACCTTCGAGCAGATGCTCGACGCTCCGTGCAAAATGCACTCCGGGGCGTAGCCGGCCATGCACACGCTATGGCAGTGCAGCTTCTCCCAGCGGCTAGCCCGAGGTGAGGGCCTTCCGGTTCCTCCGCCTCCGGCTCTCCACGCGCCGGCACCGGCACCGGCGTAGCCACCCACTCCGGCTCCGGCTGCCAATGACGGCCGCCTTCACGACCAGTTCCCCGACCAGGACGGGGCCTACGTCGTTTTCACCAGCGAGGCAACCGACAAGCATAACCTGCGCCAGCGCCGGCACGAGGTGAACGCCACCGTTCCCTCGGTTCCCCAGTTCATGCACTGGTCCGAGAAGCCAGTTACCTGGATCCAGGCGGACCACCCGGCCGTGATGCCAAACCCCGGCAGCTATGCCCTCGTCCTCGATCCCACCATCGCCTTCGAGAGGCTCACCTGCCGCTTCTCACGGGTACTGGTCGACGGGGGCAGCATCATCAACATCCTCTACGGCGACACCCTGCTCAAACTGGGGCTCAAGGAGAAAGACCTGCAGTCGAGCCGGACGGTTTTTCACGGCATTGTGCCGGGAAAATCCTGCACCCCCATCGGAAAAATCCGGCTCGACGTCCTCTTCAGCAACAAGAGCCACTTCCGCCGCGAGCCGATATGGTTCGAGGTGGTGGACCACAACAGTCCCTACCACGCGCTGCTGGGCAGGCCGTCCCTCGTCAAGTTCATGGCGGTACCCCATTATGCCTACCTCAAGCTCAAGATGTCGGGCCCCAAGGGCATCATCACCGTCAATGGCGACTATAAAAAGTCAATCAAGTGCGCACACGACAACAGCCGGCTGGCCAAGGCCCTGGAGATAGCGGAGGAGAGGCGGCAGCTCGACCGGCTCGTGGCTCACGCCTCTGACGAGCCGGCCGTGCTGGCTCCTCCGTCCCAGTCGGCCAGCGAGGCGTCGTTCCAGCCGTCCAAGGACACCAAGCAGGTGCCTCTCGACCTGGCCAACCCCAAGCAGTGCGTCACCATCGGCGCCCACCTCAACAGCAAATAGGAAGGCGAGCTCGTCGACTTCCTCCGTGAGAATCGGGACATCTTTGCATGGTCTCCAAAAGACATGCCGGGTGTTCCGAGGAAGTACGCCGAGCACAAACTTCATGTGCGGCCGGACGCCAAGCCGGTCAAGCAACCCCTGCGCCGTTTCTCTGAGGAGAAACGGCGTACTATAGGAGAAGAGATCGCCCGGCTATTGGCAGCTGGCTTCATCATGGAAGTGTTCCACCCGGACTGGCTAGCCAACCCAGTCCTGGTGCTGAAGAAGAACAAGACTTGGTGCATGTGTATCGAGTACACCAGCCTGAACAAGGCATGTCCCAAGGATCCTTTCGCCCTGCCCCGGATCGATCAAGTGATTGATTCCACGGCCGGCTACGATTTGCTGTCCTTCCTGGACGCCTATTCCGGCTACCACCAGATCAAACTGGACCCATCCGACCGGCTGAAGACCTCCTTCATCACCCCTTTTGGGGCCTACTGCTACATCCCCATGTCCTTCGGCCTGAAGAATGCAGGCGCCACCTTCCAGCGCTGCATGCAGAAGTGCCTCCTACCCCAGATCGGCAGGAACGTCCACGTCTATGTGGACGACATCGTCGTCAAAACCAAGAAGCATTTCAGCCTCCTCGACGACCTCCGAGAGACCTTTGCCAACCTACGCGAGTACAAGGTCTAGCTCAATCCAGAGAAGTGTGTTTTCGGCGTGCCGGCAAGCCAGCTCATGGGTTTCATCGTGTCCGCCCGCGGCATCGAAGCCAACCCGGAGAAAATCAGAGCCATCGAGCGCATGCACAAGCCGACCAAGCTCCGCGACGTCCAGAACTTCGCCGGCTGCCTTGCCTCGCTCAGTCGGTTCGTCAGCCGGCTGGGCGAGAAGGCGCTGCCCCTCTACCAGCTCATGAGGAAGACGCCCAAATTCGAGTGGACCGACCAGGCGGACGAGGCGTTCCGCGACCTTAAGCGCGCGCTCTCTAGTGCTCCCGTCCTGGCGGCGCCGGCTGAGAAGGAGCCGATGCTCGCGTACATCGCGGCAATCACCTGCGTGATCAGCGTCGTTCTGGTGGTAGAGCGGCCGGAGGAGGGCAAAAGCGCTGCCGGTCCAACGCCCCGTCTACTACCTCAGCGAGGTCCTCTCCGCCTCCAATTAGAACTACCCCCACTACCAGAAGATGTGCTACGACATATATTTTGCCGCCAAGAAGGTCAAGTAGTACTTTCAGGAGCACACCATCACCGTGGTAAGCACGGCCCCGCTCGGCGAGATCATGATCGGCCGGGATGCCACCGGCCGGATCGCCAAGTGGGACATCGCCCTCGCCGACTATGAGATTCGGTACGAGCCGCGCACCGCCATCAAGTCGCAGACGATGGCTGACTTCCTCATCGACTGGGCCGAGACCCAGTTCGTGCCGCCTCCCCCGGATTCCACACACTGGCACATGCACTTCGACGGCTCGAAGATGCGAACCGGCCTGGGAGCCGGCATCGTCTTGTCGTCCCCAAAGGGGGACCAGCTCAAGTACGCGCTCCAGATCCTCTTCGCCGCCTCCAACAACGTGGCCGAGTACGAGGCGCTCGTCCACGGCCTCCGGCTCGCCAAGGAAATCGGGATCCGGCGCATCCTCTGTTTCGGCGACTCCGACCTCGTGGTGCAATAGGTCTCTAGCAAATGGGACGCCAGGGACGCCAACATGGCTAGCTATCGCTTCCTCGTCCAGTAGCTCACCGGCTCCTTCGAGGGCTGTGAGTTACACCACGTCCCCCGGGCGAACAACGAGGCGGCCGATACGTTGGCGAAGATCGGCTCCACCCGGCAGGCCATCCCAGCCGGTGTTTCCCTCGAGCGGCTGCTCAAGCCATCGATCAAGCCCTCCCCTGAATCAGAGTCTATCTTCCTGCCGGCTGACGCCGCCGGCTCTTCTCCGCGTCTGGCTGCTCCACCAACATCACTAACCCCGGCTGTCGTGCCTGTTCGGTTGGCTCCGACGTCCGACGCCCCCGCGGCGGTCGGCTCCAGCTCCATGGCCGTCATGATGACGATCGACGCACCCCCCGCCGCCTCAGTCTCAGGGACTGGTGACTGGCTCCCGGGGACTGACGAGCCAGCCCCGGGGACTGGCGAGCCAGACCCGGGGGCTCCGGCAATGGGTTCCGGGGGCTCCGGCTGCCCCTGGCCATCCACCTGAGCTTGAGCCGGCTCCCGTCTCGGCCCCCTCATGGGCCCAACCATTCTGGCTTTCCTCTTGCGCGGCGAACTCCCCCCTGACGAGGCCTCGGCAAGGCAAATCCAGCTTCGGGCCCCGGCCTACAGCATCATCAACCACGAGCTGGTTCATCGCAGCACGACTGTCGTGTTTCAACGCCGCGTCGAGCCGGAGAAGGGTCAAGAAATCCTCCGCGACATCCACCAGGGCGAGTGTGGGCATCACGCCGCCTCCAGAACCCTGGTGGCCGAGGCGTTCCGCCACGGTTTCTACTGGTCGACAGCCTTGGAAGAGGCAAAGCAGCTGGTCGACAAATGTGAGGGGTGCTAGCGCTTCAGAACGCAGAGCCTCCTGCCGGCAATAGCCCTCCAGACCATCCCGCTCTCGTAGCCCTTTGCCGTCTGGGGGCTAGTGTCGGGGCCGGATTTCCGGGGCACAATATCCCAGAAATTAACCCCTCGTGTCATCACCAGCCCCAGGATTTCTGTTTGCTGGTGGACACTTCCTCGATACAGAATTCCAAGCAATTACATGAATTGGATACAAGACCGTAAAGGTCTAATGATACAATAATGATTTTTGGTGGTGGATGACGGAAGCGATTCGTGAATTCTCCAACGTCGATGGGGCTCCATTCCCACAGGAACGGCTGACCTGGATAACTCCTATCCCGCATGGCTGCTATCCTAGGCTCCGTATGGACGTCGTCATAATACTCTTCTGATCTGGCCAATGAAATAACCAGGGACAAGCCAGTGAGTACGTTTGAATGTACTCGCAAACATTATGAACAAATGATATACCGAAGGCAGCAGATAATATATGATCATGATGAACTAAACTATTTGCTTATGCTCATGCTGGATTATATTATATGCATGCCGACAGGAAGTGAATCATGGCATGATGACATTTTAGCAAGTGCAGAAGTAACGAGTTAGCGACAAACAAAGAAGGTTGATGGAAAATCGGACGAGGCAGAACCATCCGAGAATCCAAAGAAAATATAAAAGAAATGCCGGTTGGATGTCAAGTGACACCACGGTAGGTCTTGAAGAGAAATGCCAAACGTGTGCCTAAAAGAGTAATCGGACGAGACAGAACCATCCGAGAACTCAAGCGACGCCACGAGAGGTCTTTGAAAAGAAATGCCAGTCGGGTGTCCACAAGAGTAGTGGCGAGATAGAACCGCCTGAGAACTCGAGGGACGCCACGAGAGGTCTTGAAAAGAAAACTGAATGCCCGGGGTAGTCTAGCCAGTCCCTGAGACACTCAGAAAATAAAATAAAATGACAGGGTTAGTCCACAATGATAATCATATCATCAATCATATTCATGATAACACTAGTAGGAATAGTTATCCTACAATATAGACCGTGCTCAGTTTCATTATTTCCTCGGAGACCGACTCTAAGACCGACACTTGACCAACCCAGACTATAGTCCTTAACCGCGGACACGGCTATTCGAATAGATATAACTCTGCAGAGGGTGTGCTCTTTACCCACAAGTAAAGGTTTTCTTTAGTCAGTACCGTGACACCGACTAATTCCCATTATGGTCTTTGGGTTGAAAACACACCTAAACAGCACACACCAGATTAACCGTCCGGATGCCTGGAATCACCCAAAGCATTTTTCCATAAAAACTCTAAGTCGGGGAGACCATCGTCTCGACTAGCATGGGATCACTATTTATACGTGCGGATTACAAGGGGGGACCCCCTCTCGGCTACCAGCCGGAAACACCCATGCCCCCTGACCCGATGACAGGATTTAGTCCATGGCCGTGGAAACCCTCATCGTGGCACGGAAAGGGGTTAACAACTTACTGAACCATACCCCACCTGAGGCAGGGACAAGTGGCAGCACGAATCAAGTATGGGGGTTACCGGTGACAAGAGTCGATCTACGGTCGACTCAGGAGGTGTTACTTATTATCACTGGTATGCTCCACATATATCACGTGACACCACCGTGTCAAAAATGTCCCGTGCCCACCGGCACGTCCAAGGCAGGAGCACACTCTTGGATTCTCACAACTTAGGCATGTCAGAACTTGAGTGGAATGCATGCAATAGAAAATATATACATGACCATGCATTCATGCAATATTACTACCCATATGCAATTTCTATTAAAATTATCAAAACCATGCTTCAAATATTCTAGCTAGCTATTATCAAACATCCACCATATCAAGTGTTCAAAAATGCTTGCCTTGGGGTTGCAGAAGGATGGGGTGCACTCCAAAAGATTTGACACCATTCTTCCCTCCACTTTTCCTATTTTTGAAATTATTGGAATCAACACACATTTTGAAAACAGTGCAGAAAAGTTGTTGGAATATTTTTGAAATAAATCTGTAAATAAACTAGAGGAGATTTGAGTGACAACAGAAAAAGAATCAATTTGTTTGGAGTTGTAGTTAAAAAGATATAGTTGGTCAAAGTTAGGTCAACTCTGTTTTTAAATAAAAGTCTGAAAAGGAAAACGGTTCGGGTGAGAATACGCTTACGGAAACAGAAAGCGTACTGCACGGTAATACGCTTTCTTCGAGGGAACGCACCTAACAGGGGTTGCGCCACTGGCGGCTGGGCTGGCTCACCGACAGGTGGGGCCCACCTGTCGGGTTCCTCTTCCTCTTCTCGCGCGCGAGGACAGAGCCAGAGGCGGGACTCCGGCGACGATTGCCGGAGCTAGGGGGATCCATTCCTCGAGCTCGACACACCGGAGAGATCAGTAGGAGCTGCTGCTTCTTGTGGACAGGGAGGGGATCGCCGGTGAGCTATGGACCGAGCGGGGCGTCGGCCGCGGCAGAGGACGGCGCCGGCTCCCGAGAGGAACTCTGCCTAGGGTGGTTCCCGAGAGGAATATGAGAGGGGAATGGAGTCGGGGCACCTTGGGAAGGTTCCTGGAGAAGAAAACACAGAGGGGGATGCTCGGGACCGAGCGGGGCGTCGGCCGCGGAGGCAGAAACATGTTGGAGGGAGGGAGACGATGGCGCCGACCGTTCTTCTGCTCGGGACGGCTCCTGAAGGGAGAAGGGAAGGTGGCTAGGGGAGAGAGAGACGATCCTGGGAAGCGAGACGAGCTCGGGGATGGGTTTTATAGGATGGGAGAGGCGGTGCCGCGGCTTCCAGAGATAGCCATCGCGGCGGCGGCCATTACTGCGCCGGCGAGGTGGTTATGGGCGGTGGCGCGAGTCAGCGAGGCTGGTAGGGGTCGGTGGAGAGCTGGCGAGCTGCGGATAGGCTTGAGCCGTTGGTAATCAAGCGAGATGGCCCGGGCAGAGACGTGGCGAAGAGGGACTCGTCGGGCAGCGATGAACGGCGGCGGTGGACGGCACTAGCGGCCAAGGAGAGATGTCGGCGGGCTCCTGGGTGGTCGGGCTGATCCAGCAGAGGATCAGGACGGGCGGAGTGAGGAGCTGGGGTGGCAGGGGCACGGGTGCCAGCGGCTGCAGTCCGGGAGCTCTGCTCGCGCGCTAGACACACACAGAAGTTGCTCGACGAAATGCTAATGGCATCTAGAGTGACCCAAATGAGCTGCAAATTAGTAGGGTTACGAAAGCCTGGACGGGGGTGATAGTGGACATACTGGTTTGGACAGGTGATCAAGTTTCACATGTAACTTAAAGAGATGCCCAATTTCTGTCATGCACATAAGGTGCTCGACAGAATGCTAGGGCCATTTAGAAAACTCTTATGAAGGTGGTACTTGCCAGAATGGTGTTTCATTGGATGATAGAGATGGTAGTGGAGTTGGTTTGTGGGAAGAGAAAACTTTCTAATGCAAGTTTTACAAAACTTCAGTACTGGACAGAAACTACAGAGGGGTATTTGGTGGACTTCCAAGATGCAAATGGAGCTGATCTTCTGGACTTAAGGTTTTGGTTGGAAGGACTATAAGTGGGAAAAATTTGGGAATTGTTTGGGCAAAGAAAATTGGGGTTGTAGTTATAACCTAGAAACTGGACAGAATTGAAAAGAGGGAGTTACATTCAAAATTTTCAAAACACCAAGTTAGGTTTTTGCATAAAAGTGATATATAGGCATAACATGACCTCCCATAATTTTTGTGGATTTTTTAAAGAATTATTTAAAGTAGTTGTAGTGCAACAGAAGCATTTAAAGTATCAAAAATGCTATTAAAAGAATTATTTTGGGGCCAATTTTATTTTGAGATTAATTCCTAATGTTATTAAAGTAATAATGAGATGGTTTAAGAAAACTCCCAAAGGCCACAATAATATTTCCTCAAATTCCTATATGAAGGGAAGAATTTTGAAAGACAGGAATAGGAAAGGCTCTAAAAATCATTAAAGAACTTATTACAATTCAAAATTTTACTTCTGGTCAATTTTTACTTAATAAAAATGTGGTTAAATTTTTGGGGTGTTACAGCTGGACATGGTGGGTCCTTTCAAGACCGCGCGGGGCGGCATGACACATCTACTGGTGGCTGTCGACAAGTTCACCAAATGGATCGAAGCGAGGCCCATTAAGAAGTTGGACGGCCCCACGGCCGTCCGGTTCATCAAAGACATCACGGTCTGCTACGGTGTTCCCCACAACATCATCACCGACAACGGCACGAATTTTGCCAAAGGCGCAATAGCGCGTTTTGCTCCCAGGAGGGCGTCCGGCTTGACCTCGCATCAGTGGCCCACCCACAGTCAAACGGCCAGGCAGAGAGGGCAAACGGCTTGATCCTGGCCGGCCTCAAGCCCCGGCTCGTGGTGCCACTCGTGCGGTCGGCCGACTGCTGGATCGATGAGCTACCGGCTGTCCTCTGGAGCCTCAGGACCACGCCCAACCGGTCAACCGGCTACACCCCTTTCTTTCTCGTATACGGGTCCGACGCGGTCATCCCCAAGGACATCGAGTTCGACTCGCCTCGAGTCACCCTGTATACGGAGAAGGACGCAAGGGAGGCAAGAGAAGATGGCGTCGACCTACTCGAAGAAGCACGCGAGCTGGCCCTGAGCCGGACGGCCATCTACCGGCAGAAGCTCCGGCACTACCACAGCAAGCGGATCTGGCCCCTTTCCTTCCGCGAAGGAGACCTGGTGCTCAGGCGGATCCAGCGAACAGCCGGCCAGCACAAACTGTCCTCCCCATGGGAAGGCCCGTTCATCGTCAGCAAGGCGCTACACAACAACGCGTACTATCTAATAGATGCCCAGAAGTCGCAAAAGCGCAAAAGAGACGCCTCCGGCGAGGAGACGGAGCGCCCATCGAATGCGGCGCTCCTTCGTCCGTTCTACTGCTAGAAAGAGCCAGTGTATGTGTGTATCTTCCCTTCTGTTGGAACCTAATGAATGCAATGGGTGTCCCAAGCCGGCACTTGGGGCACGCCCCGTTTCAATTCCATCAAGGCATATCATTTCTTAAGCAAAGCACCCGGGTCCGGCTCCCTGGGTCCGGGGGCTCGCCGGCCCTCCTCCAAGATGGCCAAGTAGTGTGAACAAGCAATCTCCCCCCCCCATGCCCGGCTACAGACCGACCCCTGGCTGTCCGGCTGGCGGGACTCTGGGACGGGAAGAAACTTACCACACGAACGCCGCCTGAAGAGTAGTTGCCGGATAGGTCCAACCGGACCATTTTATCCCTAGAAACCGGCCTCTGCCGGCTCGCTCCAGCTCTAGCCGGACGACTCTAAGGCCCGCACGATTTCCCCAAGGATGATGCCCCGTCCCTGCCCCAGTCCGGCTCCCGGCTGGCTGGCAGGCGGGGTGGAAGCCAGAAGGAACCGTTGCGTGAGGTACGAGTCGTAGGGTAAAAAGCAAAGGTTTAGCCCGCACGCAAACACTTCAAATTCCAATCAAATTATAGACAAAAGGCACAGGCCGAAGATTCTTTACAATACACCCCCAGTGGGTGGAAATTCGTCTTAATAAGTCTTGCAGCAAAAGAAAAGATACAATAAAAGAAGGGCCGCTTAGGCCTCCGGTGCATCGCCAGCCGGCTCGACACACCGCCCAGGGGCAGCCGCCGCCTTCGGATCCGTCTCCATGGTCTCCGTGGCCTCGGTGTCGCTGCCGGTACTGGAGGCGGTGCTCTCATCGGCAACCTCCTCATCCCCGGGCCCTTGGGGAATGTCGAAGGAGTCCTCGGCGACCGGCTCCCCATCCTCGCCAAGCGCCGGCAGGAACTCGTCCGGGTCGACGTACAAGGCTAGCTCGTTGGCGCGGCGGACGGGGGTGCCTTCGCGAGCGACTCGCTCCGCCTCAGGAACCTCATGCATCATGGCCAACCGGCCCAAGTTGACGCCGGGGTACCACGACATGACGAACCGAAGGGCCATCTGTGCCCCGGAGCGAGCCGCCGAAGCTTTCCAGGCCTCAAGCATCGACACCGCGTGCTCCAGCCACAGCGCCACGCGGCCGTCCGGGGTCTTGCGACCCCGTCAGAGGGCCAAAATCACCTCGATGCCGGCCGTGTGGATCTGGTCCATACAGCTCTGCAGGAAGATCAGCCGGTTCTCGATGGCCAGGGCAAACTCCGGCAAGTCCCAGTCGGCGTGCTCCTCAATCTCCTGCCCGCGCTGCCGCAAGCACTCCCGATGCTCCGCCACGACCCGCTCGGCACGGCGCTGAGTTTCCGGGAACCGATCTAAGGGAAAGGAAAGAATTAGAAAAACGGGTCGAAACAGCCGGTAGGGGAGGAAGACTTAAAGACAAGAAACTTACGCTGAAAAGCTTCATCAATCTCAATTGCGAATTGAGGCCCAAGCCCCACTCCCTCTCGCTCGCCTCCTTCGCCTAGGCAAGGGCGGTTTCACGCCTCTCGAGCTCAGCGCCAAGGCGAGCCACCTCGTCCTGCAGGATGGTGGCCCCCCGGTTGGCGTCAGCCGCCTGCTTGGCAGCCTACTCCCGGGCCGCCACTTCCTTCTGCAGCTCCGCGGTGAGGCGCTCCCATGGCGCCTGACCGTCCGCGGCCTGGCTGCCCAGCTGGTCCCGCTCCGACATAACCGCCTGGAGTTCCCGCTCCAGCTGGTCCCGTTCGGAGGCCACCTCGTCCCTCTTCTGCCGGATCGGGGTCAGGACGTCCAGCTCCTCTGCAAAAAGACCAACCCAAGTTACTTAAAATGCGGAAGACTCAAGCCGGCTGCCGAGCAGCCGGCCCGACTCTCGGGGGCTACACCCAGTGGGCGCGCTCGCGCGCCCCCACTGGAACAAGCGTACCTCGCGCCTTCCTCGGCCCATCCTGAACCTGGTAGAAGCCGACCTTGCCTCGGTTGTGGATGGCGACCGCCTCGTCAAAGAGTGCCTGCCGCTTGGCGTTTTCAGCCTGCTCCGCGCAAGGAGGCCAAAAGCAAGACAACAAAAAAGTAGATCCGGCCCGGCTGCCATGCAGCCGAGCAGCCAGCCCGAATCTCGGGGGCTACACCCAGTGGGTGCACTCGCGAGCTGTAAGTGCATCTAGTGCCCCTTAGTGATTTTGGTGTATTGAAGACTTATAGGTTAAGGGACTAATATGTTTGTGAGTGTACACAGGCTCTATAAGTCGCTGAGGAGTTTGATATATTCTAAGAATGTCGACCCCTACAAATGAATGTCTTCATCTAAAGACTTTGGTGAAGACTTTGCTGAAGACTTTGGTATTCCCTGAAGACTTTGAAAATGAAGAAGATGGCGTGACCTTGAAGATATTAACGAGGACTATGAAGCATGAGGACTTTTGTTTTCGTAGTTTCATTTCCTTTCTTTGAGTCATAGGAAGCACCGTACTGTTAAAGGGGGCCGAGGTAATACTAAGGAAAATTTTCCATCTGATGCTCAACTCAAAAGCCTCAACATAACCCAATCCTTCGAGTGAAGCGTTTGGAAACCTCTTACAATTCAGTCAAGTTCTTCAGTGACAGAGATGATGTTCTTCTGGTCTCTGAGGAAATTGGTCTGACTGAGGAGTTAGGATTTCGCCAGTGCAAATTGCCTACAAGTGAGGAATATGATAAGCCCTAAGGAATTTGACAGTTCAAATTCCGACCATTGCTGTGCTTTGCGCCAGCTGTCCAGATATTCTATCCACCTAACGGTCATATCATTGGGGGGCATTTATGTCTTATCATGTCGGGTTGCACCTTGGCTATAAATAGCCGCCCCCCCCACAACCACTAGCTGGTTGGCTGCTCTGAGAGAGAACTTGACACTTGTCATTTGAGAGCATCCCATTCCTCGAGGACTTTGAGCGAAAATCATCAGTGAGGAAAAACCCAAAAACCCAAACCATCAAAACCCAAAAGTGATTGAGCATCACTGAAGAAATTGTTCCTGTGTGGAACCGATGCTTTTTACCTTTGACGACTGTGTATCTTCCAGACGGTTAGGCGTCATGGTCTAGTGCATCCTGCAGTCAATTGGAGATCGCCGGGTGACCATGGTCTAGAGCATCCAGCAGTCAATTGTGGATCGCCGGGTGACCAGTTTGTGAGGGTTTTGGAAGTCTACCCTGAAGACTTACCACGAGTGTTGGGCGAGGACTGTGTGACCTTAGCTCAAGGAGAATACGGTAAGGACTGTGTGTCCTGGGGCTGTGTGTCCTCTGGTTTAAATACCAGGCCGCTCCAAACCAGACGTACGACTATCACAACAGTTGTTACTGGGTCATCAAACCATTGTCTTCATCGAGCTACCTGGTTCCATTTCCTCAACCCTTTCATTTCCTCGTATATCTGTTGATGAAATTGATCGTTACTATTTGAAGAATTTGACTGAAGACTTTCTCAATTTCCTCACCTCAAATTCTTCAGTTACAGTATCTTCTGCCTGCTTATCCTGTTCACGCTACTCATGCTCTGTGTATGTTTCATTTCATCATGATGACTATGCTACTGCTATGTTTCGCATGCACTTGAGTACTTATTCCGCTGCGAGTAGTTCGTCACTTAGCAAATTCCTCAACTAGTATTTCCTCAAGTGACGAATTTGTAAAAATCGCCTATTCACCCCCCCCTCTAGTCGATATAACGCACTTTCAATTTGTATCAGAGCAAGGTACTCCCTTGTTCTGTGTGATTTTGGTTTAACCACCTGGAGTTTTAGTTATGTTGACTGCAGGCATGATCAAGGTCTCAGCTGGGTGTCCTACCTTCGATGGGACGGACTACCCCTACTGGAAGAGCAAGATGCGCATGCATCTTGAGGCAATTGACAATGATCTCTGGTATGTTGTGGAAAATGGTGTTCCCTTTGTCACTCCCACTATCAACGTTGCTGATGTGAAGAGATTCAAGCAACTCGACTCTCAAGCGAAGAATATCATATGTGGCCATCTGAGCAAGGGTCAGTATGGCAGAGTGAGTGCTTTGGAGACTGCTAAGCTTATCTGGGATAGGCTGTCCAAAGTCAATGAAGGCATCTCAACTCAACATGACTCTCGAGTTGATGTTCTTCGCAATCTCTTCAACCTCTTCAAAAGACTCGACAATGAAAATGTTCAACAAACTTTTGATCGCCTCACTGACATCTCCAATGAGCTATAGGCTCTTGGTGCCACTGACATCACCGACCATGAGGTGGTGAAGAAACTGCTGAGATCTCTTGATTCCTCATTCGATACACTTGCTTTGATGATCCAAGAATGTGGAGACTACAAGTCACTAGATCCTGCTGATATTCTTGAGAGACTCAACACTCATGAATTCCAACAAGCTGAGAAGAGAGACCTCTACGGGCCAAGTTATGGAATTTCTCGTGCTTTGAAGGCCAAGGAAATTTCCTCATCTGAAGACGAAAAATTTGATAGTAGCCTTGGTGATCCTGAAGAACTGAGTCAGGAGCTAGCAATGCTCGTGAGGAAATTCCAGAAGTTCTCAAGGAGAGGTCGGTTTGGAAAATCATCAAAAAGTGGCATGAAGAAATCAGATTCTTCATCAAGCGACTACAAGAAGAGAACTTTCCACAAATGCAAGAAATTTGGTCACTTTATCTCTAATTGTCCTCTCTGGGAAAAAGAGTCAAGGAAGAAGAAATACAAGAATGATGGTTCTGATGACTCGAAGAAAAAGAAGAAATCTTCAAAGTCCTCATCTTCAAAGTCCTCATCGCACAAGAAGAACAACTTAAGGAAGACTCGGGCACTTTTTGGCAAGGAAATGGATTCTGATGAAGAATCTGAAGAGTATGAGGAAGAGGAGGAATCTGAGGAGGAGTCGGACTCTGGTGTGGCGAGCCTAGCTCTCGCTACTCCTTTCGTCAGCAAGTCCATCTTCAACGATGAGGAAAATGGCAACTCCAACGACTCTGACGTCAGCAACAATGACTATGCTCCCACCTATTGCTTCATGGAAAAAGGTGCCAAGGTACTCAAACACCATTCCTCCTCGGAATCAAGTGATGGTGAATCTAAGGATTACATGAAACCTAGCTATTCCAAACTTGCTAATATTGCTACTAAACAACAAAGTGTCATTGAAAAGCTTCAGAAACAGCTAGACAAAAGCGATGACCTGTTGAATGAGGAAGTGGATCATACTCAAACTTTGACTAAGGACCTTCAAAGTCTTCAGTCCAAGTATGATAACCTTCAAAGTCGTCATGAGGCTCTCTTAGTCGATCATGAGAAACTTTCTTATGAATTTCTTCAAAGAAAGCAAGATCTTGAGAAACTAAGGGTGTCTCATGAAGATCTTCAAAGGGATAATGACTCCTTGCTTGCTCAACAGATCAGTACCGCTCAGGAAGATTTCGTTCCACCTTGCTTGAAATGCATCGAACGTGAAACTGCTCATTCTTCACCTGAATGTTCAAATGCTTCTATTGCTGCAAATTCTTCAACTATTTCCGTGGTCACAAATTCCTCATCTGAGGATACCACAAGTATCACTGACGAAAATGCAGGGTTGAAGGAATTGTATGTGACATGCATATACAAAAGTCTCAAAGGGCATCAAACCCTTTGCGATGTGCTTAAAAAGCAGATTCTGAACAGGAACCCTAGGAAAGAGGGTATTGCATTTGAGAGGAAACTCAATGTTGATGGATCCTACTGGAAACCTGAGCAGTATCCCAAAACCTCATGGGTTGCTGCATAAGGACCTCCTGTAGATCCATCTACTTTATCTGGCTTTACTTGTGAATCTTCATATTCCTCTGATGAGTCAATTGACTCCAACTATAAACTGTTCAAAAATCAGAATGGTGAAGTATTTGCTAGATATGTTGGAACTAACTGCAGGAATGGTCCCCCTCTGAGGAAAATCTGGGTTCCCAAGAGCTGCTTGGAAAGTCTTCAGGTGAATGCCCTCATGACACCACCCCCGAAGAAAAGGAACCCCAGATCAAATTCCTCATATGGACCAAAGTCTTCACATGGACCAAATTCCTCAAATGGTCAAATGGTATATCATTATCATGCTAATGCTTCTGTTTCGCAGGGAAAAATTAAGGGTCGTGAATATGTGCATTATTCCTCAAATCATTATGTTCATAAGTCCTCGAAGAATTTCTCGGCATATTCATATGAGTACTCTAACCCCCGTCCTGTGAAACGAAGTGCACTTGCTTCAATGCCACCATTTTCATATGGAGCTCGCAGAATGATGAACTCTTTGCCACCCCTTCAGATGTGGGTGGTGAAGAAATCGAACTAATCTCTTATGCAGGGTCAGGTCTCCAGACGAACTTGAACGTCTGATGAATTTGCTGGAGACCTGAGGAAATGCTTGAAAGGAAGCAAGCTAATCACGAAGAAATGAATCATTCATTTCTCACGTCCTCATATTACTTTGCTTACTTTACTATGTGATGAAATTCAATCTGATGAATTTGAAGTCATATTCTTCACTCTGAAGCATATGCGTTCGTAAACTGTACTAATTCATCTGCAGGATGAAACTCCCAAAGCAACTGAGTGGGTCCTCGACAGTGAATGCACCAACCATATGACTGGTGACAAGAACCTATTGATGAACATTCCACTGGCTCCCTCTCATCTGAAGCATATCACCTACACTAACAAAGGAAAAAGCAAGGCATTGGTCTAGGTAAGGTTGCAATCTCGAAGGATCGACACATGGATAGGGTGATGCTTGTCGAGTCCCTTGGATTCAACCTCATGTCTGTCTCAATGCTTTGTGATCTTGATATGGTTGTCATCTTTGGCAAATATCGTTGTGTTGTCATCATGGAATCTGACAAATCCGAAGTCTTCGAAGGCTTTAGGAGAGGAGACTTGTATATTGTTGATTTCTCTATAGGTCCACAGCCGGCTACATGTCTACTTGCAAAAGCTTCAGAAGGCTGGCTATGGCATCGACGACTTGGACACGCTGGCATGAGGAACTTGCACACACTCGCGAAGAAAAAGCATGTCATTGGCATTGAGGGTGTCAAATTCCTCAAGGATCACTTGTGTGGGGCTTGTGAGTCTGGAAAGATGACCAGAACCAAGCATCCATCCAAGACCATCATGACTACCACTCGTCCTTTTGAATTGCTTCATATGGATCTCTTTGGTCCCACTCACTATGCCACACTAACAAATACTCCATGCTTATATGGTTTTGTCATTGTTGATGATTACTCTCGCTATACTTGGGTGCACATTATCCTGTACAAATCTGAAGTGCAGAATGTCTTCAGACGATTTTCTTCAAGGGCCTCGACGAACTTCGGCGTCAAAATCAAGCATATCAGGAGTGATAATGGGAGTTCAAGAACACTGGTCTTGATGACTATCTTGATGAACTTGGTATTACTCATGAGCTATCTGCCCCTTATACTCCTCAGCAGAATGGCGTTGTGGAGCGCAAGAACAGGACTCTTGTTGAGATGGCTCGCACCATGCTTGATGAATACAAGACCCCTCGTCGCTTCTGGCCTGAGGCAATCAATACTGCTTGCCACATCATCAACAGGGTATATCTTCACAAATTCCTCAAGAAGACTTCATATGAACTCCTCACTGACAAGAAACCCAATGTGAGTTATTTCATAGTCTTCGGTGCTAAATGCTGGATTAGAGATCCTCATCACAGTTCTAAATTTGCACCGAAAGCACATGAAGGTTTTATGCTTGGTTACGGAAAGGACTCGCACACCTATAGAGTCTTCAACACCTATCACAACAAGGTTGTTGAAACTGTAGATTTGCGGTTTGATGAAACTAACGGCTCAAAGTTGTACCCAACGCTGAAGACATTCATGCTGATACACCTGAAGACAATGGTGCTGAAGAAATTGTTCAGCCTCAACAAAGTCATCAACCTGCTCATCCTCGACTTGCAAATGAAGTGCAGATCGAGAAAATCCTCGACGACATCAATGCACCAGGTCCCCTCACACGATCAAAAGCTTCACATTTGTCTAACTTTTGTGGGCACTTTGCTTTTGTCTCTATCACAGAGCCCACCAAAGTTGATGAAGCTTTCATGGAGCCTGAGTGGATACAAGCCATGCAAGAGGAATTGCATCAATTCAAGCTCAACAATGTGTGGGAACTCGTCAAACGCCCAGAAACTCGCAAGCACAATATCATAGGTACCAAGTGGATCTACCGCAACAAACAAGATGAACTTGGTCAGGTAGTGAGGAATAAGGCTCGTCTTGTGGCACAAGGCTACACACAGGTTGAGGGAATTGACTTTGACGAAACTTTTGCACCTGTTGCTAGACTTGAAGCTATTCGCATATTTCTTGCTTATGATAACCATCATAATAAAATCTTATATCAAATGGATGTGAAAAGTGCATTCCTCAATGGTAAGCTTGAGGAAGAAGTATATGTTGCTCAACCCCCAGGTTTTGAAGATCCTAAGTATCCGGACAAAGTCTTTAGACTCAACAAGGCCCTCTATGGCCTCAAGCAAGCCCCTCGGGCGTGGTATGACACACTGAAGGAATTCCTCATGAATAAAGGCTTCAAACCCGGTTCACTTGACTCAACTCTTTTCACAAAATCATATGATGATGAATTATTTGTGTGTCAAATATATGTGGACGATATTATCTTTGGATGTACTGACAAACATTACAGCGACGAATTTGCCTATATGATGAGTGAAGAATAGCAAATGTCTATGATGGGAGAGCTCAAATTCTTCCTAGGGCTTCAAATTCGTCAACAACGCAATGGCATCTTCATATCTCAAGAGAAATACCTCAAGGATGTCCTGATGAAATTCGGCATGCAGGATTGCAAAGGCGTCAAGATTCCTATGCCCACATCGGCACAACTCTGCACTGACGAAAGTGGTAAAGATTTCGATCAGAAGGTATACCGCTCCATGATTGGTTCTTTATTGCATCTATGTGCATCTTGGCCAGATATTATGCTTAGTGTTTGCATGTGTGCCCGATTTCAAGCAAAACTGAAGGAATCACACCACAAGGCTGTGAAACATATTCTTCGATATCTAGCTCACACACCAACACTAGGATTATGGTACCCCAAGGGCTCAGATCTTGACCTCATTGGATATTCTGATTCTGATTATGCTGGTGATCGTGTGGACCGCAAGTCAACGTCAGGCACTTGTCATTTCCTTGGACGATCCTTAGTCTGTTGGTCCTCAAAGAAGCAGAACTGCGTGTCACTATCTACTGCTGAAGCTGAGTACATTACTGCTGGTTCTTGCTGTGCTCAATTACTATGGATGAAGCAAACCCTCAAGGACTACGGCATCAATGTGAAGATTGTTCCCCTCTACTGCGACAATGATAGTGCCATCAAGATTGCTCACAACCCAGTTCAGCACTCAAAGACCAAGCACATCTAGATTCGACATCATTTTCTTCGTGACCATGTGATGAAGGGCGATATCTTCCTAGACCACGTGAAGACTGAAGAACAACCGGCTGATATCTTCACAAAGCCCTTGGATGAGAAGAGATTTTGCAAGTTGCGGTGTGAGCTAAATATATTAGAATCTTCGAATGTTCTTTGAAAGGACACACATCCTAACACTTATGCAAAATTGATGACTTTGATGTGCAACACACGAAGTAACGTTTTTCTTCAATCAATGAAGACTAACACTCTAAGTGTGAAGAAATTAATGAAGAATTTGATTCTCAGAACCCTACGACAATTGTACGCGGTGTCTGAAATCATCATTCTTATATGGTGGGTAACGCCACCAACAACAGTTGAAATTCTTCAAGTTTGAGTTGTTCCTTATTTTTGCAAATTCTTCAAAATTGTCAAATTCTTCAGGTTTGCAAATTCCTCAAAATTTCAAATTCTTCAAACTTCTCAACTGATGCTCTTCACATGAGTTTTTCTTCATTAACTATATATATATATATATATATATATATATATTGAGTTTTTCAATGTCCTTAACAGCATTCACTTATAACTATTTCTTCAAGTTGATTTTCATCTAAGTGAGTGTGATCGGACCCGTTTCCCCTCTATGCTAAACTCAACCAAGTCTGTTCACAATTTCTTCATATGCGTTCTACTTTGAAACTCGTTCAAAGTCTTCACTGTGTCCTTGGCAGCTTAAGAATTTGCGAACGGAAACTTTAAAATATTCAATCTCAATTTTTGGCGATTGCCGCTCAAACCGTTCCGATTCCCATGACTGGATAACCCACGATCCCCCACTATCTCCACTACACAGTACGTGGGTGACACATGTCGCATGGATGGCAAGGGTCAGGGGCATACTGGTCCAAAATCTTCGGGCCAGTTGGTTTTTACTGCCGCTATAAATACCCCCTCCCTTCCACTTGCTCAGGTTACTCCTCACTCCCATCTCTCCCGAGCTCCAGACCTAGCGCCGCCGCCAACTTCATCGTCGCCGGAGAGGAAGAGCTTCACTGCCTCGACCTCGCCGTCGTCGTACTCGCATCGGTCGCAGAAGTCTTCAACCCACCGCCGTTGTAGCTGTCTCTCTCTGCCAAGCTAGGGCGTGGGAGATCTGGACTGACGAACTCCTTCACTTCACTTCACTGTTCGTCGTGTTCATCGCAAACGGTAAATAAAATCTAGTTTTATTGCCATTTTTGATTCCAATGATTTTCACAAAATCCTCAAAAGGTGTTTATTCTTCAAGCAATCCATCTCTTAAGCACCAAACAATCTCCTTCTCTTGATCTATTTCACTAAGTTATGATTTTCTTCAAGATTCCTCAATTGTGTGGATCTCAAATCTGCACAACTCTGGAACCTAAGTCAAGAACACTTAGTGAAATTCTTCAAGGCATCTATGGTCAAATTCCTCAAACTTGATACTCTTGCAAAAATTTCTGAGAACGCATATGACCTCTTCAAATTCTTCGCACCTATACTCTATTCACAGGTACAAATGTCAGCTGATGAATCTCTAGGTTCTCATCAACTTAACTCATTTGCAGCGTTCCTCGAAGAAAAGTTGCACACTTCCTCAGAAACTTCAGCAGTTCATAATCCTCAGCTGAAGAAAATGGCAGATGAGAAAAGACCTCAGAAAGGAGGAAAGAGACTTGAATCCAATACTGCATTTGATATTCCTGATGATATCTATCCTGAGTATTGCACCCCTGATGAAGAAATCTATGCGAAAGAGACCAAAGAAAAGCGAAAAATTCGCATCCAAAAGATTGAGAGGAGATGGATGAAGGAATGGAGAGAATATCGCTATGTCAGTCCTAAGTACATGAAGAAATTTGCACTGAAACCACCTTGCCGAAGACCTGCATTGGGAAATAACCAGGCAGCTGATCCCACTAGCCTCATGAGAGGTGAGGATTTTCCTACAGAATGGGCAAAACATCAGAAGAAGCTTCAAAGGATCTCTAAAGAAGCTGTGAGGCAATTCAATTTGGACTCTGCTGCTGCTACTGTGGCTGCCTCTGCTAGTGCGCCTGCTCCAAAGAAATCAGTGGTGAAGAAATCCACTACAAAATCCTCAGCACCAAAGTCCTCAGCGCCAAGTTCCTCACAGCAAATGCCTCAGGCAAAATCATCAAGGACTTCTGCAATGCCCTCAGTGGCTGCAAAATCTTCAACAGCTGCTATCAAGTCATCAACACCAGTGCATCTGGCATTTTGTCAGAGGACTGCCGGCTTTTCAATTGCTTCAGGGGCATCTGCAACTTCATCTGCCCAAGCACAATCCTCAAGCAGTCCCACTTTGCTAAAAGTGAAGGCAACAACAGGACGAGGCAGGAGGCCAAGTCCTCACAAGAAGCAAGTAGTCTTCAATATTCCCTCAGCATCTGAGGAAGATGAAGCTAGTGATGGAGAACTTGCTACCATTGTCAGAAATAAGCAAGAGAGGGTGGCTCAAGCCAAGGGCACTTCAATCCCTCTTCTATTGGACCCAAAAACTGTGCTTGACTTCATTGACATGTGGCACAACGATCCAAACACTCCAATTGATGACTTGAAGCTTCCTTCTGGTCCTAGTCATGTCCTCACCGCATTCATCGGTGAAGAAAAGTGGAAGTTCGAGAAGGCCAGAAAGGCAAAGAAGGCTCAGTTCAAGAAAGAGCGCTTCATGAAGAACAATGTTCTCAATCTGACGCCTGAACAACTTGTCTCTGTCCAAAAGGACATCAAAAGCCTCAGCGATGAATTTAACAGGTACTATGCTGACTGGAAAGGTGCCAAAGTCAGGTTCGTCAACATGGCCGACAAAGTGATCAATGACCACAACTCAAGGGTTGCAGCACGATCGCAACCGCAAATTCCTCAGGCTGAAACTTCTGCTCAGCCTGCTGAAGAAACTGCAAGTGCAGCTGAAGAAATTCATGTTGCTGAAGAAATTCCCAGGGCAACTCCCAATGTTGCGCCTGAAGAAATTGAGAGGACAGCTGAAGAAACTGTTGTGCCTGAAGAAACTGTCAGGGCGACTGCATCAGTCGAGCCTGAAGAAAATGCACCACCTTCATCTCAAGCTCCCCCAGCAAAATCTTCAAAGGTGAAGACTGGCACACTTCCTTCTGCATCAGAAGCGAAGAAGACCAAGGCTGCGGAAAAGGCAGCTGCTCTGAAAAGGAAAGCTTCACCATCTACAGATTCCTTAGCTGCCAAGAAGTTGAAGACTTTTCCAAGTTCTTCAAATGAACCAATTGATGTTGTTCCTATCTCATCAGTCCCAGCCTACGAAATTGTCCTATTTGGTGAAGACTATGTCATCCCAAGTGAGGACGATGAAGAAACTCAGCCTGCTGCTTCCTCAGAGCAGATTGATGAAGAAATAGAGGTTGAAGAAAATGTTTCAACCCCACTGGTATTATCGCCCCAGCCTCTGTTAACTATTGAAGAGGCCGGCGTTGAAGAAATAGATGAGGATGTGGACATTGGGTCTACCACTCCAGTCATCAATGATGAATTTTGGGAAGCAACTCACCCAAATTCACCAATGGCCACACCTCTCACACAGATTCCTCAGTCTCCTGCCCCAACTGAAGAAATTCAAACAGAGTCTGCCGGTCTGTCCACTCCCCCCATGACTGCTCTTGAAGATATTCCAGCTGCATCAGCTGATGAAATTCCAGCCCAGAATGTTCCTGATGACATTGCTGCACAAGTTCCTCAACTTGAAGAAACTGCCATTGTTCCAAGCGAGACTGGACGACGCTTCAAGCCAAATCTTCAGCCAAAGCAAAAGCTACCTTTCAAAGGCACGGAGTTTCCAAAATTCATCAAGGCAAATTTCTTCAACGAGCACATATTCTTCACTGGACCTAATCCTTATGACTCAGCAAGGGTTGGTCGCTCAAGGTTCTAGACTCCAGCTCAAATGAATTTTTATGCCGTTGTGCTGTTTGACAAGGACAAAGTCTTCCAGCATCATCAAATACCTCATGTGGATATGGAATACATCCCATGCTTCACTCCTGTGCTCTCAGTTTTTCATGATGTTGGACTTCTTCCATTCTGTGCGGATGTCTGCGATTGGAATGAAGAACTGATTCTTCAATTCTATGCAACTCTGCATATCTGTGGTGAAGCTTCTGATATCAACACTTGGATTCTGGATTGGATTACTGGCAACACCCACTACACTGCTTCTGCAAATGAATTGCTTCAATGTGTTCCCATTCCAATTCCTTCAGGAGGATTGTCGGTGTCAAAACCGGCGGATCTTGGGTAGGGGGTCCCGAGTTGTGAGTCTAGGATCGATGGTAACAGGGGACGAAGGGGACGATGTTTACCCAGGTTCGGGCCCTCCTATGGAGGTAAAACCCTACGTCCTGCTCGATTATATTGATGTGTATGAAGGTTACAGAGTTGATCTACCACGAGATCGAATAGCTAAAACCCTAGATGAGTTTCTCTGCCTTACAACTTAAAACCCTCTGGCTTATATAGACGCTAGGGGTCCCTAGGGTTACACATGGTCGGTTGCCCATCGAAGGAAAAAAACATGCCTATTCTACTATCTTAAACTTGAAAGACACACCACGGCTCCTGAGGTCTCCTCCCTAGCGACGGGGCCTTCGATCAGTCCAATCCTCAGCGAGCGGCCCATGAGTCCGGCCTATAAGAAATAGGCCGGCAGTCCGAGGACCCCTTAATCCCAGACTCCCTCAGTAGCCCCCGGACTGGCCTCCAATGCCGATGCATATTATCCGGACAATCTTGCGCGTCAAAGTCTTTGGCTTGCGAGGCGAGTCCCTCTATCCCTTCTTGTTTGGCAACCATCCCGTCATCGATGAACTCTCAATCGTTGAGAATTTGCGGGACCCATTGTAGTAACTTCGATGTCCCTCGATCCTTGTGCGCCGAGGGGAGACGGGCGGCCCAACAGCTTTTTACAGGACAACCCCTCCCACAAGGATGCACCACCCATTTAAATAGGCGGAATCATGGTCTGGGCCACCCCTTCCTCTTCTTCCCATCAGAAAAAGCTTCGAACGAGGGATCACCTAGAAAACATGGCGAGCATCCCTAGCTCTTCCTCGCGTCCTTACGGCACCCTTCCCGGGGATTGGGCAAGTTGCTCTGTATCCCTCCTTCGGCTGCGCGACCTTGAGACCCAAGGTTATCTTCCCTCCTCGGATCTGGCGGCTACCCGCGCCGGATTAACTTCTTATGGCAACGAGGCCTTCGCAGAGAACTTCCCTAACCCTCACAAGGGAGAGCGGGTATGCTTCGTGCCTTTCCTCTTGCGGGGCCTAGTGTTCCCCATTCATCCCTTCTTGAGGGGATTACTGGAATTCTATGGGATCCAGCTCCATCATCTTACCCCCGGATCTATTCTGCACATCTCGGGCTTTGTTGCTCTTTGCGAGATGTTTCTGGGCTGCGAGGCCCACTTTGGATTATGGAGGAAGTACTTCTATCTCATCCCCCGCACTCGAGGTGAGACAATTCGGGAAGTCGGAGGAGCCGAAGTATGTCGCATAGCCGGGACGGGGTATCCAGTGGGGACTCCGAAGAAGGAGTCCGACGAATGGTCCTCAGAGTGGTTCTATATTGAGGACATCCCCCTGTTCAATTCAGCTCGGAGGGGTTTGCCCGAATACTCCGACGCCCCTTTGAAGAAAAGGTATAACTGGCGACCGAAGAGTTCATCCCAAGAGAAAGACGCCGAAGTGCAACGCCTGGCTACCCAAGTAAGGCTGCTAGCTCATAACAAGCTGACCATTATTGATGTGATGGCCGCCGCCATCGCTCGATGCGTTCAACCCCTTCAGCAAAGGATACACCCTTTGTGGCGTTACAACGGAACAAGTGACACCACTCGTTCCCGACGGCTAGGCCCTGCCAATCAAGCGGCAATGGCGGCCGTACTGGCAGACCTATTCAAAGGGGAAGAAAAAGACTTTGTTCGGCTAGCGGTTAAGGAGGGCTACTCGGGTTATAACCCCATCGAATGGGTAAGCCTTTCGACTTTCTGACCCGAGTTCGGGTTTTTCACTTGCCCCTTTTGACCGAAGCTTTCCATCTGTGCAAACAGAGCTGGAGATGCTTTGTTGAGACAATCAACTGTCCGGCGCTTCAACCAGAGAACTACTCTCGTGATGACGATCCAGGATTCCACGACGATCCGAAACTGTCGATCGAGCATGAAGACGGGGTCTTTTACCAAGAGAGCCTTTATGGTTCAAAGGTGGCTATCATAGCCGATCACCCCAGATCACTCCCTTCTCCTACTACAGGCAAAAAGAAAAATTCTTCCCATAAAAGGCAAGTGACCTCCGTCGACCCGAATGTGCCGGTTTCTGCTCCCAAGCGTCGTCGGTCCACGCGACGAACGTCGACTACAGCAACAATGCCCGGACCGAACAACAACAGGAATCCTTCATGCGAGCAAACCGCGGGGACGACCCTGACCACTTGTTCAACCAAAAGGTACCTCGTTCGGCCGCTTAATCTATTGTCATCATGATCGATAGGATTTTACAGAGGATCCCATGTCAAAATACTCAGGAAACGAGTACAACCATCTTCTGCTGGGAATGTTGCCGGGGTGCGTGGCAACACTCATGAATCAAGGCCTTCTGCTCGTGCTGAACCTGCTACGGAAGCCCCTGTGGCCAATCTGGCCCCTGAAGATTCCGGGGACGCAGTATTAGTTACTAACTCCAAGGTAGAGAGTGCGATGAACCACCGGCGGCGACAAGAAGCCCTGTGCCACCAGGTGTTTTTCGGACAAGAGTTTAATGCTCTATGTTCGGTAGATGCGTACATCGAAGCTGCCCGAGCTGGGCTTGGGGAAGCCGTGAAACTGATATCTTCCAGCCTGGAGGTGAGTCATCGGTTTTAATAATCCGGACACACGTATTAACCCAGTAGCCCCCGAGCCTTGAATTGGTCGGGACGACCGAGTTAAGGATCCGTATATTGTTTTATTGATGATGTAGGCTTCAAGGCAGCAGAATGAGCAATTGGCCAATGACCTGAAGGTGAGCCGGACGCAGGTGCAAGCCGTGAAGGCCGAACTTGAACAAGTGAAGAATTTTACCCAGGAATCGCATGGTGAGTATGTCCATTTTGCCGATCTTAGTATATAGTCTCATGCTGATGCAAGGATACTTCGTAGCAGCAGAGTCTATAGGGCAGTTGCAAAAAGATTTAGATGCAGCCCGAGAATCCCAGAGGTACGCCGAGTCTTAGTATGAGGCCGGCTGCCTTTCGTCGCCATGAAATCTTGAGGAGAAGAAACGTCTCCAGGCGGAAAACCGGCAGCAGGCCGAAGAAATTGAGAGTTTAAAAACTCAATTGGCTCAAACCCAAGAAGAGAACCAGAAATTATAGAGGGGCATGTTCGGTAAGTGCGATTATAACGTCGAAGGGTACCTCTAATACATAAAGTGTAATGGACATGCCTCATCTCATGTATAGGTCTCCTGACCGGGCGGCCTGAAGAAGAGATCGGATCCTACAGGGGGAACCTTCTGAAGGAGCTATCCGCGGTACATGAGCGGGCTCGGAAGGCTATGAGGAGCATGATGAAAGCGCTATGGCCTGCCGAGAAGCCTCCGGAGGGGATGGCCGAACTGGCTGATCGGTTCAAGGGAGCCCGGTGTCGGTTCGAGCTATGGAAGACATCGGCCTGTCGATAGGGAGCATGAGAGGCGTGGGCGATGATCAAGACCCGTTATACCGGTCTTAACCCCGAGCATATGGCTCGGGTTGGGCCGGCAGGGCCGGATGGGCAAGAAGTGCCGCTTCACTTGGTGTACGACCAAGTGATGCCCGCTTCTCGTCTCTCGCAAGAAGACTCCACCCTGGATGCCTTAATAGACAATCTTGACCAGCGGCCCGATGACTGATGTTATGTAATTATGTACTTTAAATCAAAAATTGCTCCGTCTGTGCCGTAAACTTTGTCTTAACCGGCCATCGGCTTCGACCTCCCTTGCTAAGAGCTTGGGAGTGTTCCTTATCAAATTTCCTTCGATAAGAGGGAATTCTTTCGCGGAACCAGGCAATCCGGCCATTTGGTGCGAACAGACAGAAAGTGCACAAGGAGATATGTTATATTACTGCTTAACGCAAGAAACATCTTCCAAAGAAAATAGTACCTCCATCGGTACCTTCCTTCAGGCTGCTACGTAAATCATAGATAGTAAGGCCGTATACTGCTAGTATGCGACTAATGGCTTTCTTGAGAAAAGAAGCCCAAGTAATGGTGATAACAACCATAATTTTTATTTGTTGCTTCCGTCGTAGCCAAAAAATTGTCTGCCAAAGATAGCTAGCTTTTGGCTTCACCCGTCTGAGGTACATATCCGGGTGATCCGGTCATAACAATCGCAGAGGTTGCTCCCTTTACCCTCTAGCAGAACAATCGGGAACGTAGAGGGTAAACACAGGAGCGAGGCAACCCAGCTTGGCAAAAATCTTAGTTATAATTGATGCATATAATGGCTTAAAAATCGACAAGGGAAACATGCATACACAATGAATGTGAATAGATGCTTAAAATATATAATCATCGACTTCAGAAAGAAGCCCCCCAGGTGTTTTGTTCGGGTTTAACATTTGAGGATGTATGCCGAAAAACTTAACACGAGCTCGGTTTAGCCGAACATAGACTTGGGAAAAGAAAATCCGAACCTGGAAAATCAAGGTGGAAGGGAAAGAAATATGAAAGGAAAGGAAGAAAATGAAAAGGAAGGTAAAGAGTATGACGACACCGATCTAGCCGTAAAAGCGCCGAAGACAAGCTGCGTTCCATGGGTTTGGTTCGAGGCGGTTATCCGGTGAGTTGCGAAGACGATAAGCCCCTCCTATGAGTACTTCGTCAATTATGAAGGGGCCCTCCCACTTGGGATTGAGTTTATGCTTCTGCTTCTCCGGGAGTCGTAAGACGAGTTCGCCCACATTGTACGCCTTTGCCCTGACCTCCCTGCTCTGGTAACGCCGAGCTTGCTGTTGATAAAAAGTAGAACGAGCCCGAGCTATGTCGCGCTCTCCTTCTAAGGCGTCCAAGTTGTCTTGCCGATCTAACTCGGCTTCCTTTTCTTCATACATGCGCACCCTTGGTACGTCATGAATAATATCACAGGGAAGGACTGCTTCTACCCCATAGACCATAAAGAACGGTGTGTATCCCGTTGATCGATTCGGGATGGTACGCAGACCCCACAGAACGGAGTCAAGCTCCTCTACCCAATGGCAGTCGGATTCATGAAGAGACCGGACCAGACATGGTTTAATACCACACATGATGAGGCCGTTGGCCCGTTCGACTTGTCCATTGGTCTGCGGGTGATACACCGATGCGTAATCGAGCTTGATGCCCATGTTTGCGCACCAGTCCTTTACCTCTTGGGCGGTGAAATTGGATCCATTGTCTGTTATTATACTGTGTGGGACACCGTAACGGTGTACCATGCCGGATATAAAATCGACTACTGGTCCGGACTTGGCTGATTTGACAGGTTTTGCTTCGATCCATTTGGTGAACTTGTCAACCATGACCAGTAGATATTTATTCTTCTTGGTCCCCCCCTTTAAGTGGTCCGACCATATCCAGCCCCCAGACCGCAAAAGGCCAGGTAATCGGGATAGTCCGAAGAGCTGTTGGGGGCATGTGGCTTTGATTTGCAAATAGTTGACATCCCACGCAATGCTGGACAAGTGTCTGGGCGTCCGCTCGAGCGGTGGGCCAGAAGAAACCGGCTCGAAAGGCCTTGCTTATTAAGGCCCTTGCTGCGGCGTGGTAGCCACCCATTCCTGCGTGGACTTCGGCCAAAAGCTACCTTCCTTCTTCCTCAGATATGCACCGCTGGAGTATTCCGGTGGTGCTTTTCTTGTACAACTCACCCTCGTGGACTTTGTAAGCCTTGGATCGCCGAATTATGCGTCTCGCCTCTGTCTGATCGTCGGGGAGTTCTTGGCGAAGAAGGTAAGAAAGGAAGGGCTCGGTCCATGGTGCGATTACTGCCATGACTTCGTGAGCCGAAGGCGTTTCGTCCATTACGGAGCCGCCGATGATTTGGTCGTCTGGTTCATTTATAGGGGGAACAACCTCTTCCGCACTGATGGATCCGGCGCCCTTATTCTCGTCCTGCTAAACGACCGACGGCTTGAAGAGCCGTTCAACGAAGGTGTTTTTCGGGACAGGGTCGCGTTTGGCCCCCATGCGGGCCAATATGTCAGCGACTTGGTTGTTGTCTCTAGCGACATGGTGGAATTCCAGCCCCTCAAACCGTGCGGATATTTTAAGGATGGCGTTTCTATATGCCGCCATCTTCAGGTTTTTGGCATCGAATTCGCCGTTGATTTGACAGATGGCCAGGTTGGAGTCTCCCCGTACCTCCAGCCGTTGTATGCCCATTGATGCTGCCATCCGAAGACCATGCAAAAGTGCTTCGTATTTGGCTGCGTTGTTGGAATCGGCATACATGATTTGTAACACGTATCGGACGTTGTCACCTGTGGGAGATGTGAGAATAACTCCAGCCCCCAGTCCGGCCAATGTTTTGGATCCGTCGAAGTACATCGTCCAATGGGAGTATGTACTATATTCCCTGGGGAGCTCGGCCTCTGTCCATTCAGCGAGGAAATCTTCTAACACCTGAGATTTAATAGCTCGTCGTGGCTTATAGGCGATTTTGAAAGGAAGGAGTTCAATGGCCCATTTGGCTATGCGACCGGTGGCGTCCCTGTTATTGATTATATTGTTCAGGGATACTTCGGATGCCACCGTGACCGAACACTCTTGAAAGTAGTGTCGGGGCTTCCGAGATGCCATAAACACTGTATAGGCTATCTTCTGGTAATGCGGGTATCTGGACTTGCATTGCGTTAGCACTTCTGACACATAGTAGACTGGCTTCTATATCCGGAATTTGTGACCCTCCTCTTCTCGTTCGACGACGAGCACTGCGCTAACCACTTGATTAGTGGCCGATATGTACACTAACATTGGTTCACCGGCGCCTGGTGTTGTGAGTATGGGGTTACTTGCCAGTAGTGTTTTGATTTCCTCTAACGCAGCCGCTGCTTCATCGGTCCACTCGAAATTGTTGGTCCGTTTCAGCAACCTGTAGAGCGGTAAAGCCTTTTCACCGAGGCGTGAAATAAAGCGGCTTAATGCCTCCACGCAACCAGCCAACTTCTGGACATGCTTTAGCTCTGTAGGAATCGCAAGTTCCGATAGGGCGCGGATCTTAGCCGGATTGGCTTCTATTCCTCTATGGGAAACAATGAATCTGACTAGTTTACCAGCGGGAACTCCGAAGACACATTTCTCCGGATTGAGTCGTATATCATACTCACGTAGGCTAGCAAAGGTTTGTCTTAGGTCATCAATCGACGGGCTGACGTGTTTGGTTTTAATAACCACGTCGTCCACGTATGCCTCGACTGTTTTACCGGCCTGTTTCTCGAGACATGTCTGAATCACGCGCTGGTATGTAGCCCCTGCATTTCTAGCCCGAAAGGCATTGTGTTAAAGCAGAATGGGCCGTAGGGGGTGATGAATGCGGTTGCAGCTTGATCAGATTCCTTCATTTTGATCAGATGGTATCCGGAATAAGCGTCTAGGAAGCACAAAGCGTCGTGTCCGGCTGTGGCGTCAATAATCTGGTCTATGCGTGGTAAGAGGAAAGGGTCCTTAGGGCAGGCCTTATTAAGGTCTTTAAAGTCGAGGCACAGCCGACATGATTTATCTTTCTTTGGTACCATCACCAGGTTTGCCAACCATTCGGGGTGCTTGATTTCCCGTATGAATCCGGCCTCTAGCAATTTGGCTAGTTCTTCGCCCATAGCTTGTCGTTTGGGCTTGGAAAAGCGGCGTAGAGTCTGTTTGACGGGCTTGAAGCCTGCGATTATGTTCAAACTATGTTCTGCTAGCCGCCGTGGGATTCCTGGCATATCAGAAGGATGCCAGGCGAAGATGTCCCAGTTTTCTCGTAAGAATGCTCGCAGTGCCTCGTCAACCATGGGGTCCAGCTGAGCTTCGATGGACGTTGTTTTATTGGGGTCCGTTGGGTGTACCTGAAATTTAACAATTTCTTCTGTAGGTTTAAAGGACATGGGTTTGGGCCTTTTACTAAGGATCACATCGTCCTTGTCCACTGTTGACCGGAGTGCGGTCAATTCCTCTGCAGCAAAGGTCTCGGCTAGTGCCTCGAGGGCGAGCGCTGCTGTTTTGTTCTCAGCTCGAAGGGCTGTATTCGGGTCACTGGTGATTGTGATCACCTCGTTTGGGCCTGGCATCTTGAGCTTCATATACCCGTAATGTGGTATAGCCTGGAATTTTGTGAAGGCGTCACGCCCCAACAGGGCGTGGTAGCCACTGGGGAAGGGCACGATATGGAAGAGAAGTTCTTCGGATCGGTAGTTTTCGGGCATGCCGAATACCACGTCCAGGGTGATGCGTCTGGAACAACGCGCCTCTTTCCCAGGGATGATCCCCCGGAAGGTTGTATTGCTATATTCGATGCGAGATCGGTCGAACTGCATTTTTTCTAGGGTGTCCTCGTAGATGAGGTTTAAACCACTGCCACCGTCCATTAGCACCTTTTGTAACCTAAAACCATCGACGATGGGGTTTAGGACCAGCGCGGCCAGTGTTCGGCCGGGGCGGGTGGTTGATTGGTCAGTTTCTCCGAAGCTGATGGGTATGTCTGCCCATGAACTTGTTGCTACCACATGGTAGACCTGTTCGAGTTCTCTAAGAGCTCTTTTCCTCCTGTTCCTGGAGGGAAATGTTTCGTCGATCGTCAGGACTTCATTGTTGTGATCTGGTGGCGTTGTTGAACATCTGTTCGGAGGTGGAGCCTCGAGGATGGCCTCTCCGCTTTTTGCGACCTGCCAAACAACCCAGCAAGCTCTGAGGCTGTGAGTCGGGCTTGTGTTCAGCAAGACAGAATGTACAGGGCATGGCTTGTCCAATAGTCCGTCGAGGACAATTCTGACTCCCGAAGGGGGTCTATTTCTTTTCTCGGCGGGTTCATGTTCGGCCAGCCGCTTCGGAGGTATCCGCTTTTTCTGATCTCCTCTAGGGTATTCGGCAAAGACTGGTTCCGAAAGTAATCGTTCGGCTTGCCAGGTGCTCTCCATGGCACAGTATTTTTGTACCAGGTCCGATAGCTCGGTGAAGTCGTGAATGTGTCGACGGGCTAGAGCGTTGAGGATCCCTTCATCACGACAATTGCGGCTGAAGGTTGCCATTATCTCCTGGTCACTAGAGCCTGGTACTCTGTCTCTAACAAGGAGGAGTCTAGCCCAAAAATGATGAACCGACTCTCCTGGCAATTGTTTAACATCCCGTAAGTCCAAAGACTTGGACTCTCCTGCGATGCTAGAATGCTCTACTTGGGTGGTGGGTGTGAAATTTTTTGGTTCTGCGCCACGATGCGAGTCCGGAATCACGGGGTTCGGCGCGGGGGAGCTGGAGTCCGTATTGACTATAGGACCCTTCCGCGCGGGGTTCGAGTTGCGCGCTAGATCGGAGATCGATCCCGAACTATTTCCGGAGCGAACTCTGGAGACCGGGTTATAGGAGAGATCTTGATGATCGGAGACCGGGATATAAATCGTCTTTAATTCTGGTTGTCGGGAGGACGGGCCTCTAGCCGGACACTCGACGGTGGCGACTAAGTGAGTGATCGAGGGGGTGCGAATCTCCCTATCATCGGGTTTAAGCCCAATCCGGTCATAGACCGGGGTCTGGTCGTCGGACATGCCCATGGTTTGAATCTGATCAAGTATCTCTTTTAGGGGCGAGACGTCAATGGGGTACGTGTCGCCGAAGCGCATGGGGTCGATCCGCAGCGCCGGGGATCCAAGGTCGCTTGACGGCGAATCCAGGTTATGCTCGGCCGCGGCGGATCCGACCACATCGACTGGGTTGGGCGTTCTAGACAGCCCGAGGGTAGAGGCCACCTCAGAGGTGGGGCCCAATGCTCCTGGCGCCAAGGCGTCAGGATCTGCGGGCTCCTTCATGAGAGCTAAGGGCTTCGTCAAAACAAGTTCTTCTCGTGAATCAGCGACAAACTCTAGGTTCACAAATCTGATTTCTTGATCGGGGAGAAAACTTCCGATCAGGCCGAGATGGCTAGTCGGATCGGCACGCGACAGGATGTTGCCGCCTGCGGAGATCTGACCAGGGATGGAGACATCCTTGCTGCAGATTTCATTGCTCATGATAAGGTGAGCCATCGATCCCTTTGGTGATCACAGCGGAACTCTCAATGAAAGCACCAGTGTCGGTGTCAAAACCGGCAGATCTCGGGTAGGGGGTCTCGAGCTATGAGTCTAGGATCGATGGTAACAGGGGACGAAGGGGACGATGTTTACCCAGGTTCGGGCCCTGCTATGGAGGTAAAACCCTACGTCCTACTCGATTATATTGATGTGTATGAAGGTTACAGAGTTGATCTACCACGAGATCGAATAGCTAAAACCCTAGATGAGTTTCTCTGCCTTACAACCTAAAACCCTCTGGCTTATATAGATGCTAGGGGTCCCTAGGGTTACACATGGTCGGTTGCCCATCGAAGGAAAAAAAACATGCCTATTCTACTATCTGAAACTTGAAAGACACGCCACGGCTCCTGAGGTCTCCTCCCTAGCGACGGGGCCTTCGATCAGTCCAATCCTCAGCGAGCGGCCCATGAGTCCGGCCTATAAGAAATAGGCCGGCAGTCTGAGGACCCCTTAATCCTGGACTCCCTCAAGGATCAAGATGCATCTATGATGAACCTGAGCTGCAGAATCACATGATGCAAGTGCTGATGAAACCTTTGGCACCTGGAAAACCTCCAAGGACCACCTTCCTAGTGAAGGATTTGCTATATGTGCCAAGGACGATCTATCGCATATTGACCAAAACCCTCAGTCCTATCAAGGGCCGCAACTCTGAAGAAGAAGAAGTTGTTGGCATCATGAAGAATTTGTTGTTCAACATCATTCATGGGATTCCCTTCAACTATCACGATTTCTTCATGAGGACTTTGGCCAATATTGCAGTGTCACCTTTCGAGTTGAAGCTTTATGCTCCCTCGATCATGAAATTCATCAGATCAAAGTCTTCAATTCCCTTCAAGGCTGACTTTCAGAATCACTTCAGCTTCTTGCCTCCGATTGAAGTCCTCAAGAAGACATTTTCTTCAGTTGAAGGAAAAGGCAAGGTTGTCATTGATGAAGGCACTCGTCCATTGGATGGTCAGTTTCACAAAGCTGCATCTTACTCCACCAATGATGACTCTGCCACACAAGATTCTGCTGCAAAAGCATCAGCGCAAAAACCTCAAGCTTCTACCCCTCGTGTGATGACTGATCGTGAGCTTCTTCTAAGTCTTCATCAGAAGGTCGATCATGATCACAAGTGGGTAAAGCGTCAGTTTGCTTCAATTCTTCGTGACATGACTGTGACGCATAACCCTGTGAGGAAAGTTCATTACTATGTGCATGAAATCTTCGATCGCTCTTGGGCCATTCTGTCTCACCTCAAGACTCCTGAAGAACTCAAGGAGATGGAATTTCAAATGGACTTTGACTGGTCAATTCCTCCAAAGAAGAAGTGGAATAAAGTTCAAGTTCCTCAGCTGGTGACAAGTTCATATTCTTCGTCGCGTGCAACAGATGAAGCTGAGGACATTGACGACACTGCTGCAGGCCCTGCTCCACCAACCGACCCCGACAACACTGGCGCTCCTCCACCACCTTCAAGATGAAATTCTTCAGGGGCGTTAGTCCTCAATTTCGTCCCTTTTGGTCACTTGATGACAAAGGGGGAGAAATTTGGGTTAGTCTTCAAGCGGGTCTCTTTATATGGGCTGTTTTGTTTAAGTTACAACTCTTGCTCTTGTGAAGCTTTTGTTGATTGAGTTGTAAACTTAAGTCCAATGGTGGTCTGATACTTTTGAACTGCTTTCTGCATGCTTATTTCCTCAAGTATCTTAATGCACGCATGCTGAATCTCCTCACACCCCATTTTCCATCTTGCATTTCAATTTCCTCATGATATATAGTAAATGCATGTATGGATTACAAGATATAGGGGGAGATCTCCAAGAGTTTATCCTGCCATGTGCATTTGCAGTCCAAAGCAAATTCCTCAAATATGCACATCTTCAGGGGGAGTTCCTCTATATCTTGCAATCAAATTCCTCAAACTCAGTACTTACACTTCATATGTTTATCCCCGTTGAAAACTTAACCTATTTGTCATCAATCACCAAAAAGGGGGAGATTGTAAGTACATCTAGTGCCCCTTAGTGATTTTGGTGTATTGAAGACTTATAGGTTAAGGGACAAATATGTTTGTGAGTGTACACAGGCTCTATAAGTCGCTGAGGAGTTTGATATATTCTAAGAATGTCGACCCCTAAAAATGAATGTCTTCATCTGAAGACTTTGGTGAAGACTTTGGTATTCCCTGAAGACTTTGAAAATGAAGAAGATGGTGTGACCTTGAAGATATTAACGAGGACTATGAAGCGTGAAGACTTTTGTTTTCGTAGTTTCATTTCCTTTCTTTGAGTCATAGGAAACACCGTACTGTTAAAGGGGGCCGAGGTAATACTAAGGAAAAATTTCCATCTAATGCTCAACTCAAAAGCCTCAACATAACCCAATCCTTCGAGTGAAGCCTTTGGAAACCTCTTACAGTTCAGTCAAGTTCTTCAGTGACAGAGATGATGTTCTTCTGGTCTCTGAGGAAATTGGTCTGACTGAGGAGTTAGGATTTCGCCAGTGCAAATTGCCTACAAGTGAGGAATATGATAAGCCCTAAGGAATTTGACAGTTCAAATTCCGACCGTTGATGTGCGTTGCGCCAGCTGTCCAGATATTCTATCCACCTAACGGTCATATCATTGGGGGGCATTTATGTCTTATCATGTCGGGTTGCACCCTGGCTATAAATAGCCGCCCCCCACAACCACTAGCTGGTTGGCTGCTCTGAGAGAGAACTTGACACTTGTCATTTGAGAGCATCCCATTCCTCGAGGACTTTGAGCGAAAATCATCAGTGAGGAAAAACCCAAACCATCAAAACCCAAAAGTGATTGAGCATCACTGAAGAAATTGTTCCTGTGTGGAACCGATGCTTTTTACCTTTGACGACTGTGTATCTTCCAGACGGTTAGGCGTCATGGTCTAGTACATCCTGCAGTCAATTGGAGATCGCCGGGTGACCATGGTCTAGAGCATCCAGCAGTCAATTGTGGATCGCCGGGTGACCAGTTTGTGAGGGTTTTGGAAGTCTACCCTGAAGACTTACCACGAGTGTTGGGCGAGGACTGTGTGACCTTAGCTCAAGGAGAATACGGTAAGGACTGTGTGTCCTCTGGTTTAAATACTAGGCCGCTCCAAACCAGACGTACGACTGTCACAGCAGTTGGAACTGGGTCATCAAACCATTGTCTTCATCGAGCTACCTGGTTCCATTTCCTCAACCCTTTCATTTCCTCGTATATCTGTTGATGAAATTGATCTATACTGTTTGAAGATTTTAACTGAAGACTTTCTCAATTTCCTCACCTCAAATTCTTCAGTTACATTATCTTCTGCCTGCTTATCCTGTTCACGCTACTCATGCTCTGTGTATGTTTCATTTCATCATGATGACTATGCTACTGCTATGTTTCGCATGCACTTGAGTACTTATTCCGCTGCGAGTAGTTCGTCACTTAGCAAATTCCTCAACTAGTATTTCCTCAAGTGACGAATTTGTAAAAATCGCCTATTCACCCCCCCTCTAGTCGATATACCGCACTTTCATGCGCCCCCACTGAAAATTCGACGCGGGCTAAGGAATCTCACCTCCACCGCCTCTTCCACACGCCGAAAATTGCTTTCGGCGGCCTCTGCAAACCTGGCTAGCCCCTCACGGCAGTGTGCCATGATGCGTCCCGGCTCCCCGGGCACAAGGGCCTGGCTGCTGGCTGGCGGGGGCAGGAAGACTGGGGCGCGGGCCAACGCCTTCCAGTGCCGAATCACGTCGAGCATGTTCCTCCTCGAGCGGCCCGCTCTGCCACTCGACCCTGCATCCGCAGCGGCGCCGGCCGGCGGGAGATTGGTAGTAACCACAAGGGCACGGGAGCCAGCCCCGGACTCCTCTACAACTGGCACAGCCGGCTCCACCGCCTGCCGGACCACCTCAACAGCCGGGATGACCGGCTCGCTCCCTCCGCCGAGCGCCGTCTCCAGTGCCGCCTCCGGCACGACCGGGGTGACGGGTACTTCTGCCGCGGCCGGCTCGATGGAAGGCGGGGCCGCAACCGGCTCCGCTCGCGGGTCCGCCTCCCTGGCCGGCTCGGGAACCGCGTCCTTCGGCCGGGCCGCCTCCGCCAAGGGCGGGGCCATGGCTGTCTCTGGCACCGGATCCCGCGGCTCGCTCGATGGCAGCTTCGACATCCGTGTTGATTCCACCGCCGAGTCCGTGGCACGCGCCGAGTCCGAGGGCCGCCTCCGCCTCCCGTCGCTCGAGGCCGCCGAACGCGAGGGCGCGCCCTTCGCCCCTCCCTTCGCGGCTCGCATTTCGGCGAGCCTCCTTTTCTCCTCCCGTACCGTGGCCGCATGCTCCTGGGCCTGCCGGCTGGTAGCGTCCACCGGATCAGCGGCCGACTCCATGTCATGAAGCTCGATGGCATCACCGGGAAAGGAGGAAGAAGGGCCCTCAGGGGCTAGCCGGCTCAAAACATGAAAATACCTACAAGAATTAGGAAAGGTACTCACCCGATGACAACAGGAAGGGGCCTCCTGGCCCTAGGCGGCAGCTTCACGACGGCCGCTCGCACCTTCCTACGAGCCGACTGCTGTGGCGACGGTTGTCCTGTGGCCACCCTCTTCTCCCGCCGTGAGGCTTCGGCCGTCCGGCCCCGAGCCAGCTGCTCCTCGCTCCTTCCACGTGGCTCCCGCCGAGCTGCGGGGGGAGGCGCGTCCAAGATCCGGACGTCATCATCATCATCATCATCGGTCCAATCTCTGATCATGGGTTCAGGGTTGAACTCACCAACCTCCCTGGACCCGCCGGCTCCCGGGTCACCCATCATCCCGTCCGCCTCGACCTCGCCCGAGGACTCGACCTCCTCCTTGACGCCCCCTCCCAGCTCAAAGTCCTCCGGGTCGGAGTCAGCATGATCCGCCTGGAACACCTGAGGGTGCGGACCATCCGTCGTGTTCTGTCGCACAAAGCGCTGCGGTCAGCATGGCACGTGAGCACGGAGGCCGGCTGGAGAAACACAGAAAGAAGGAGAGGCACGGCAGGACGTACCAGAGGCGCCGGGTCGAGCCGGCTGTACGACAACTTGCTGAAGTGCCAGGTGCGTGGCGCCAACTTGAAGTTGGTAACGACGTTCACCCGCTCCGCCACCTGGGCCGCTGTCAGCTCGAAGGTGGACAGCCGGCAAGGGTCCCGCCAGCCTCTCATGTCGCATATTCGGTGCGGCCTCAGCTGCAGGGGCAGCACCCGGCAGTCGATGAAGGCGGCCACCAGATCGGCCGCGACCAGCCCTTCCCCACTCCTCATAGTGTGGAGCCGGCCCAGCATCCCGACGAGCTCCCCTGCCGCCACGTCGGCCGTCCAGTTCGTCCCGGAGGACGGGACGTTGACGAAGGGCGGTAGCCGGATGTAGTCTCGAGCCGGGTCGACGTTCATCACATAGAAGAACGACCGGTTCCACTTCTTGACGGATTCGATGAGGGTCAGGTGGGGGAAGAGTGTGCCGCGAACGCAAACCACCGCGCCCCCACAGGCGTACACCTCGTTGCCATTCTTCAAGCTCTTGAGATAGAAGAGCTTCCTCCACAACTCCACGTAGGGAAGAAGGCCGAGGTAGCCCTCGCAGAGGGTCACGTAGCTCGACAGCTGCAGAATGGAGTTCGGCCCCAAATGGTGCGGCTGCAGATCGAAGGTGTCGAGAAATAACCTGAAGAACTGGCTCACCGGCAGCCCGAAGCCGTGCGAGAAATGCGAGGCAAAGACCACGCACTCCCCCTCCTCGGGCTCCGGCACCATCTCACCGCCCGGGGGATGGGCGGCGACACGGTCCTCCGGCGGCAGCATGCAAGCGCGGCGGAGGTACGCGATGTCCTCCTCGGTGATGGTGGAGCCGCCCCAGCTGCCGGAGGGACCATCGGCCATCTCTGAGGAGTACCGGATCGGAGGGACGAACGAGCGATGCGGCGGTGCGAACTCGAAGCTATGGAGGCGAGAGGAGGAAGACGACGGGGAGAGGGGCACGCTAACTGCCTCCGCCTCTCCCCCTCCCCTTATAAATAAGGGGGCAAAGCCCGGGGGACGTGGGGATTAACTGCACCCACTCCCCCCGGGAAATCCGCAGGGCGTGGGCACCTTGGGCCGTGGTCGCCGGGATTTGGGCGCAGAGGATCCTTGCCTGCGGCCCGAGGCCTACTGGGCTAGGCTCGGGGCGACGTCCCGTCACGCCCCCGGGCACGGGGCCCGCGGCGTCACAGCGCTCCGCATGGCGCGTCGCCGCCCAGCGCGGGTTCTGAGGTGACGCGGCAGAACCCAAGGCAACGGGCGTGGCCGCCTGCGCGGCAGGCCGATCGGCCCAACATACCAGGACAGTGCCGTCGGATGAAGCCGCCGGCTCCCCCTCATCGGAAGGACGTGGGCCCCCACCGGCTTCGGGGACTACTGACGGGGTTACTACCCCTGGGTATACCAAGACAAGGGAGCTCAAGCCTTTTTAAAGAAAAACTATACAGCCGGTTGGTCCGAGGCCGGCTGGCCAGCGGCCGGCAGGCCCACTGACGGCTGGCTGGTCAGGAGCCGGCCGCCCGGCCCCTGGCCAGCCTGCAGCCAGCCGCTCCGCGGCCGGCCCTCACGCTGACCCCTAGGCGAACAGGCACTTGTCCCCTCTTGCTACGACCAAGTTCATCGACAGGACGCAACCCCCACGACAGACTACGGTGGGGCTACAGCGACCGCTGACGCGCGGGCACGCTTGGCTACAGTCCGGGCGGTCGTACCGCTGACCATGACCTATCGAGACCCGGCGGGGCAACAGTGCCGCTATGCCACCGTCTACTCCATTACCTGCCCCGGCGTGGCTACAACGCAGCCGGCCGTACCGCTGACTTCGGCCGGCAGAAGCAAGACGACACCGCGCGGGGCGGCCCGTGCCGCGGCAGGTACGCGCGGGCCAATAGCGGCGGCCGGCTGGCAGGCCCCAGTCAGCGATGGGACCGCGCAGTCGGCGGGCCCTACGGGCGACGAGACGGCCCAGCCGGTGGGACCACTGGCCAGCTAGAGAGGCTGCCAGCCGGGTCCCCCCTTTAGTACCTTATGTATATTGTAAACCGGGGGGTTGGCCTATAAAACCCCCCGAGGCCCCCATGCATCGGGCAAGCATTCTCCCATCTCACACTTTCATTCCCACATAGCGAGGCAAGAAGAGCCGGCTGCTCCTTCTTCTTCCTCTAGCCACAGCTCGAAGAGCACCATTGTAATACCCATCACCCATTAACTAGACAAGCAGGATTAGGGGTGTTACCTCCCATGGAGGGCCCCGAACCTGGGTACATCGCGTGTCTCTCACCGCTTGTCCCCAATCCCGTCACCGAAGCCTGTCGGCGTCCTTCGGCCCCAACCACTCTCGATAAGCCACCCCATGGCATCTGTCGTGAGAAAACGACGACACGCTCCACTGATTCCTTCACCAGCCCCTCCCACTCAATGTAGAGATTCTCCAAGTCTTCCAAAAGTTCCTCGGAGAGTTCTTTCAGCCTCCCCTCCGAGGCACTTTTCTTCTCGAGCAGTTTCTTCCAGGCGTCGTTCTCCTCCATAAGTTTCTCCATGAGGATGGTTGCCCTGTCAATCGAGGCGTCGCTCTTCTCCAGCAGCTTCACCAGGTCATCGATCATGGCGTCCTTCCTATCGAGCCCAGCGCGCATGTCGTCGCTGGCTGAGGAATCAAAGACTGCCAAATCGTCCAGTTCGCCTCCGAGGCGAATGCGCTTGTGACTGTGAGAGCCGTCGCCTCTCCGTGAAAGATCCTCCCGGGCGTCCACGGCGCCACCGGACATCTCTGCTGCGGCCAAAGCGGTGTCGCTGGAGCTCTCTGGCGCTTCCGCGGCGCGGCGGCGGGACCTCTCGGTTGCTTCCGCGGCTTTGGTCTTTCTTCCCTGGTTATATCTCAACCCAGTACCCCCCCCCCCCTACCGGCCATGGCAGACGGAATGAAGGACAAAGAAAGGCCTGTTTTTTTGGTGGCTGGGGTGAAGAATGTGCGGTAATTTTCGAGTACGAGTTTGTGTTTGTATAGCCTACTACAGTAAACTGTTGCTACTGTAAGTGGGAACACGTTCAGGTTTGGTAGGTGTGAACTGATTTGCGAAATTTTTTATCTCGTGGTAATTTGGAATGTGAAAGGAAACAAGCTCAATATTTATTGATGGTTTTAGTTCCCTAGCACGGAACGCTTTATGGTTTTTAGAAACCGTTTGGGAATGGGCTCATCGAGCAGACGTGTGGCCCTGCCTCTATGAGAGGTGGGCCCTGCCTATGCTGTGGGTGCAGGTTTGATTAGACGGGACGCGTGCGAGGAGTCCGCCGCGCAGGCTCAAATGGATGCGTGCGAGCAGTCCGCCGTGTAGGCGCAGCTGGCTCACCGGGAATCAAGCCCTTTGCCCTCGGACTTCCACCCACAGCCCTATTCTCTCCCAAGTTCTCCATTAGTGCTACACCTTCTTCTCCTCCGGTCTTATCTATTTGGGCCGCCGCCGCGGATCGCCTCCTTTTTCGATGGACGACGAGGCGGCCAACAACCGGGGGCGGGTGGAAGCTGAACCACACGAGCCTCCGGCGAGGGTGGACTTCATCAGCAGCATCCCCAACGAGATGTTGGTAACCATCATGTCCCTTCTCCCCATCAAATCTGCCGTGCAGACCACCATCCTCTCCAGGCGGTGGCGCCCCCTATGGCACTCCACCCCCATTGACCTCCTCGACGATGACGAGCTCTGCAGCGGGGATCGCAAACGCTTGGACGCATTGTCCCACATCCTCGCCATGCACACTGCGCCCGTCAGACGCCTTGCCATCGGCACTTTCCGTTCAAACTGCAAGGCCGAACCCAAGTTTCACGACTGGTTCTTATCCCCCGCCCTAGATCAGCTCGAGGAGCTCAACTTTGATGCTGGACATGGGCGCTCGCTGCCTCCGTCCGTCCTCCGCCTCACGCCCATGCTGCGCCGCGCTACGTTCATGCGGTGCCTTTTCCCCAAGATTAATGCCACGCACGCTCTTCATCTCCCTAAACTGAAGCACCTCGAGCTCATTGGCGTCAGCATCTCGAAGTCGGATTTGGAGCGCCTGCTCGGCGGCTGTACAACGCTCGAGTACCTTCATCTTCAGATGATGTTTGGGTTCAGTAGCCTCCACATTGCTATGACGAATCTCTGTACGATTTATGTGCATGGTTGGTGCCGCAACACGCTGTCAGTTGGGGAGTTTCATGATATGGTCATTGAGAATGCGCCTTTCCTAGAGAGATTGTTTGTACTTGATAAAGAAGGTCGAACAAGAACCTGGGTCATTGGCGCACCAAAATTGACTGTGTTGGGGTATTCGTGTGCGGAATTCTCTAAACTTGTTACAGCTGGATCCATACCCGTTCGGGTACAACAATCTTCTTCTCATTCTTATTATTGTACATCACATTTTATCTAGTTTTTGTTGATCTATGTTCGGCTGTCATCCAGAAAATGATTCCCACAAGCCTTGCACTGTCTCTGCGCACAGTGAAGATCTTGGCACTACAATCTATCGGCCCCAATCTGGATGAAGTTGTTAAGTTCCTTATATGCTTTCCGTGCACGGAGAAGCTATACGTCGATGTGATGTTCCTTTCCTGTTAATTCTTAACCACAACGGAGTTCAATTTGTTGGTACTTTTACCCTTGATTACAATGAAATGTGTACTATACATTTTTTTGAGATGTTAATCATGAACGATCAAAGATGGCATGTCAATCTATTAGTGTATTTTATAAATCATGCAAATCAAAGAGGCCCATAGTGTTCGATACTGCATCTAAGCACTGATAGGTTGTCTTCGTTTGCAGATACAAGCAGGAGTTGGAGTGGAAAAGGTGGCGCAATATAACAATCCCATCGAATGCCTTGAATTCCATCTCACGGAAATTACTTTGAACGAGTACCGAGGCACCAATCCAGAGATTCAATTTGCCAGTTTCTTTGTTCAGAAAGCAAGGGTGCTCAAGGTAATGAGGTTTGCACTATATTTAGTGCGCCACAATGGATGGTTTACTGACCAGCGGAGGCGTCTACAGCGGAATGGAAAAGGCTCTGTAGAAGCTGATTTTTACTTTGGAAGTTCATATGACAGATTATTTGGAAGCGATTCTATCGAGCCGATATATGACTTCTCGCTGGATGATCCCTTCACAGAAATATTTCATCCCATGGATCCTGAAGATTGGATTTGATTTCTAATGTCAGTTTGTACCTTGTAATCTTTGAATTTGGGCCTCGTTATGCTGGAATTTGAACCTTGTAATATTGCTGGTATTTGTGATACAATATTTTAAATTGCATTGTGTTCTTTTTTATTTATGAAATCATGTTCTTATAAGTACATATGTTGTTGTTCTGTAGGCACAACATTGATGTTGTGTAGACCGAGCAAATCACAGTACACACGGACTAAACTACAAAACCCGTTGGTGATGATTTCATCAATCGCTGACAGTTGTATACCAGCAAACGTTTCCCCACAACACACACAGGTTATTAGCACCAATCGTCTGCGTTATATCTGGTGTTCGCACATGATTCTCATTACTCGCATGTTTGCTGTATATCGCACACATCTTGTTATGCCGAGTCGTTTGTGTTCTGCTGTATCAGCGCACACAGTTTATCCGAGTGAACTGTATGCCGTACTTCGCACACATCTTGTTATACTGAATCGTTTGTGTTCTGCTATATTATCGCACACAGTTTGTAGTGATGAACAATGTGCCCACTATTGCACACATCTGGATCTGTGTAACCGTTTCTGTTATCTTCTCTAATCACAAACGGTCCATAAGAACAAACTGTCTGACGTAGATCGCACACGCAACGACTTTCTGAATCGTATTTGATGGATCAGTCTTCACACACAGTTCGTGCCATTAGCGACGAAGCTTGAACTATAACGTTTGCGATTCATGCATCGCACACAGTTTCATCGAAGGGTCTCTGATTGCAGTGTCGCGTTAGCAGCATCCTGTAGTAGTGATAGGTGAGCCTAGTTGTTTTAGGTTTTGTGCTTGACATATTAAACGTTAGTTTTATTCTGCATTTGTTCAAGCCTAAACCGTAATTATTTTAAAGCGCCTATTCACCCCCCTCTAGGCGACATCCACATCCTTTCAAATTCCATGTTACACTTGATATGACACTATATTATATCTTGGAAATCTATGCTCCCTTATATTGCATCTAACCTTTTGTAGATACTTGGAAGAACTACACTCCACAAGATTGTCATCAACTCACATCACAAGCAATCTTATCATGGCCAAGTATCCACAACCCTTCTTTGATGATGGAAGGAAGAAGACAACACAAATTATATAATTGACTTACATATGATGAAAATCTCATTCTTATCATTTGGATATATCTTGTTCTTCCTTGCATGACTAACCCATGTAGGTCAAAATAGAACCAAAACAATCAAGGATAGCTCTCAACTCAAGATGATCTTCATCAACTTCGAGCATCCATAAGAAGTTCTACTACATGCCACGTCATCAACATCACTCAAAGGTATGTGATCATATCCTTGAAATAGCTTTACTCCAAGACATGAGATAAAGCAAATCAAGTGATATGAAAACATTAAATGCTTAATAGAAAAATGGCAACCCCATTTTGAGCTTAACGTAGAGTATGACCTATGATCAAGTATTCTTGCTTGGCTCCTTAAGTCAATATACTCTAATATAGGTGACCTAGTCACCGCCCATCATCTAGATGAAGTATTCATCTTAGTTGCATGCTTTCTTGGAACCACTCAATTTCCATATAGTTAAAAATTCCTTGTAAAACCTTCTGAAAATTCATTGCAAATCCTTCTGAAAATTCACTGCAAATCATTTTTATTCTATGAAGACTTTCTGAAAAAGTGCCTTTGACAAACATTGCCAAGTTTCTGTTTCACTTTTCGGAGCCTCCGATTCAAGTAACTCAGCGTCACCGATTATGCAGATAAGCTGCACATACACAATTCGGTTCCACCGATTTATTTCCTTCGGAGTCACCGATTTTGCTATCTTCGATGTTCTTTGTAAATTTTAGCAAATCTCCATTTCTTCAGTGATCCCTTTGTAAAAAAACATTGTAGGGGGAGAAACTTTATTCAAGGATCCCTATGACAAAGGGGGAGAAATTTTAAAGAGCCTTTTCAGAAAATAAAAGGGGGAGAAAAAGTCTTCGAGGATCCCTTAGCCTCCAAGTTCTCAATGATCCGTCACTCTCAATGATCCCTTTATCTGACCCTCTGGGTGACCCTTTTTGGAAATTAATGCCAAAGGGGGAGAAATATCAAAGCTTCAATGCGTATGCTTGAATATTAAGGGGGAGATACATACCAAAGGGGGAGATATAATATTAAGGGGGAGAAACATCAAAGCATCTATGCTTAAGGGGGAGAATATCTAAATACATCTAAGCTTATGCTTACGCAAAGGGGGAGAAATCTTTGATTGGATTGCCTATTTGTGCTAGACTTGTCTCACCCTATCTACTCCCAATATCTACATGCTAAGATTCAGGGAGAGAGTAAGATTTACAAATCCATAATTAGGGGAGAAAGTTCTACATATTCTATTGGGCGAGACATCAATCTTAAGAAACTCTATTTTTCATATGTCTTCCATATCTTGATACTCTTGAATCTTTTTGCATTTGGATGAGTAGAATACTCTTGTGTTTCCTAACATTGTTTTCTCAAGTGTGTTCCTACTGTTAAAATGCTCAAGAACTTCAAGGTAAGTATATGCATCATATCCTTGGTCAAGATGATCTCTTGCTTCTTGCACATATTGTTTACAAGGGTGAAGTCTTGAACATGGAAACACCTCACTCACATATATTTGATGCATATAGCCAAGATATACATGACTTCTCATGTCCTTTCTACTATGTGTGTGTTCATGTATTCCAAAGCAACTATCCTTTAAAATGGATTGCACACATTTAGGGGGAGCTTGTACTAGTCATGTATCCTTCAAAGCTATCACATATTCCTGCATATCTTAATTTGAAGCTTTGATTGTATGTTGTCATCAATTACCAAAAAGGGTGAGATTGAAAGCACATATGCTCCCTTGGTGGTTTTTATAATTCATGACAACATACATTGTCTCTTGGACTAATAGTTTTATCTAGCTTATTTCAGATGAAGTCCATAGAGAGGATTGGCTAAAGATTGTGTGGAGAATTCCCAAGGAAAGGAAGGAATAGGATTGGCAAAAGCTTCAAGATCAAGGACTCTACACTTTATATTCTGTGAGAACTCACTTTGAGTCCATAGGAAAGCCAATACTATTAAAAGGGGATGAGGTAAATATGATGATCTGGTTGCTCAAGTGCTTAGAGGTAGCCACCAAAAATACTCACCCACTTTCCCACACATATCATTTGTCCAAAGCCAAAAGTCTAAATTCGGTGCCACCAATATTCCATTTCGGATCCATCGAGTTTATCCAAGACACAAGCCAAACCAAACCCTATCATCTCGGAACTACCAACTTTCCATTCGTGCCACCGAAAACAGTGAACAACTTCCTGGTGAGCCCTTTTCTAGATTCGGTCCCATCGAGTTTGGCAAATCAGTACCACCGAGAAGTTGGACCAAGTTTCTGTTAGCCCATTTCTCTAAATCGGTCCCACCGAGTTTGAGGAATCGGTCTCACCAAGATTTGGTAACTGCCTAGGTCACCCATATCGGTACCACCGAGATTTATATATCGGTTCCACCTAAAAGCCTAAAGTTGCCACATTTTGAACAAGTCGGTGCCACCGAGTTTCACTTCGGTTTCACCGAGTTGGGCAATAATGTTGTAATGGTTGGATTTTTGGAGAAGCCTATATATACCCCTTCACCATCACTCACTCGCATGAGAAGCACTCAGAACAGATGTCCAGTTGCCATATCCAATTTTCTGAGAGAGAGCCACCTACCCTTGTGTTGAGGTCAAGATCATCCACTCCAACCATATGGATCTTGATTTCTAGCCTCCCCAAGTTGCTTTCCATCCAATCAATCTCTTCTACCCATGCCAAATCTGTGAGAGAGTGATTCAGTGTTGAGGAGACTATCTTTTGAAGCACAAGAGCAATGAGTTCATCATACTACCACATCTATTACCTTTTGGAGGATGGTGCCTCCTAGATTGGTTAGGTGTCGCTTGGGAGCCTCCTCCTTCGGGATTGTGGAGTTGAACCAAGAGTTTGTAAGGGCAAGGGGATCGCCTACTTCGTGAAGATCTACCCATAGTGAGGCTAGTCCTTCATGGACGGAAGCCATCATGGAATAGTCGAGGTTGCTACTTTGTGGAACCTTATGGGTGGAGCCCTCCGAGGACTCTCGCAACCGTTACCCTACGTGGGTTGAAGACTCCATAAACATGGACGTATGATAGCACCACCTTTCGGAACCACGGGAAAAAATCTTTGTGTCTCCATATTGCGTTTGATCTTCCTATCTCTACTCTCTTACATATGCTTGTCTTTACTTTCTGCTGCCATACTTGTTGACTAGCATGTGTAGGGTGCACTAGACTTGTTAGAATTGCTAAAATCTGCCAACCAATCAACTTGGGAAAAGGTTATGTTTTTAATTTGTCAAGTAGTCTATTAACCCCCCTCTAGACATCCCTTCTAGTGATCCCACATACCTTAGCCTTGTTCATGACTCGCGTCGTAGGATATATACCAGGTTAACATGTACTTGTATAGAGCTCATTGTTGTCGGCCATCATACAAAACAATGACAAAGGTTCATGATATCACTTTGTCGGGCACGAGGAAGCTGGCCTTGATAACTTCTGCCAAGATTGGTGTCCCAACGTGGCCTTTCTTCATAGCTTGTCAGTCCTTGCATCATACTGAGATGTATAACTGGCTTTCATAACTAATGTGGTTGTCGGATTCTCACCATGCTTGCATCATCGTATGAGTGACTTGCATTACCTGAGTAGCATGCCCACAATATAAATGTAAGTATGTGTAGTTGAACATTTGATTCCTGAGGCAGACTTGTGTCCTGGCTGATTCTTGCTCCTGACCAAACTGTTGTGGAACTGATTCCTGAGAGCACTGCCAACTGACTGTGTAATATCTTATACCAATGCTGCCAACTGTTTGTAGTGCCTTACTGACGAAGATCGGATAGCTTGTGTTGGAAGCTATCGAGAGTATCATGCCGAGGAAGGTTGAATAGCTTACGCTCGAAACTTTAGCTGGGATAGTGTGTTGAAGAAGACTGGGTATCGTACTTCAGAAGCTTCTCCTCCTGCTCGCTTACTGAGGAAGATTCGGTGCCTTATGCCGGAGCTTTTGGCAGTAGCTTACCGAAGAAGACTGAGTATCTTACATTGGAAGTCATCCACATATCGTACCGAGGAAGATTGAGGAGCCTTGCGTCATAAGCTTCTCTAGTAGCATGCGAAGGAGGACTGGGTTGCTTACACCAGAAGCTTTTCTTTGTGATATGCGAACTGAATGCCATATATATAAACCCTTGATATTTCTGAGGTTTGTTATTTGTATGAAAAGAACTTGTCGGACAATCCTTCTTGCTGAGCACTGGATACGCGGCACATTCTCGCTTGCTTCCAGGTATAACCTGTTTCAAATTCTTACCCAAGGCGGAACCAATCTTGTATATGAACCATACCTTTGGCTGAAAATATACTATTGTTCTTGCTCACAACTTGTCTTCCGACTGAGTTAATCATTACAGCTGTGAAGATTGCACCACTGATGTAAACTTGATGATGATAATCAATCCAGAATATCATTTGATTCAGACTAGATATTCTCAATACAATACAATCGACTGAGAATTCCATAATGTTTAGCTGAGCTTCCAAATATTTGAAATCCTTACTGATTCTTTGAGTCCGGTGTCAGTTGATGAGCAACTTTCATAAGGGGAAATAAGGTAACACCGAAGACCCAAAGAAAGAAGCAAAAGAAACGACTAAAACAAAAGCACACAAGGCATCAAGGTTACATACAAGGAACATCATATTTTAAAGCTATTCACAACAACATGCATGCCTACTTAAGCCCACAAATCTCGCGAGAACTCCGGTACTATGATCTAGTATGCTGTGGCGGTGCGCATGAAGGTGAATCCATGTGTGGAGGAGTTGGTGTAAACAGAGCTACATCAAGAGCTTGCTTAACCGGTTGCATTTGGACGGACTCGGAGGTGAGGATGGACTTGGTGACCACGTAGCGATACACGGATGTCATGACCACATCATCATCAAGTGAATGGAAGGGAACCATACTCGTCCAGGGAAAGGGTGTTAGGGTAAGATAGCGGTGAAAAGCAGGGTCTACTGGCATTGCCCTTTCCTGGTAAAAAAGACTAGTAGGGGTTGTCAAAACGACGAGTCGGATGGCAAGGTTCGGGGCAGAAACATGTCTAGCACCGAAGCGATAGGTGGGGCTGAAGAAAATACATTGGCATGATGCATGTGCATCAATCCCGCAAGTGATCAACACCACTAGGTACCTCAGCATCACTCAGCTAGGACAGAGATGACACCAAACACCAACGAGCAGGTACGCAAGACTGTAGAGTGTAGGTAGTGGATCAAAACCGATACCACCTACACTCACAAGATCAATCGTTAGCGACAAGATAATATGTCTACATGCATGCTATGCGACAAACAAATGCAGCAAACCGACTAGGCTCTATACTACGGGTTTCTATCGCTCGCGCTGACTAGGGCGTCCTACAGCCAAACCTGGCTCTGATACCAAGCGTTGTGGCACCCCGGCTCAGAGGAACCGGAACACCCCGTATTCCAACCCAGAGATCAAGTCTTCTGGAATACGACACTGCTTAGCATAAAACAAATCAGCTCTTTATTACAAATAATCGAGGTACAAGGGCTAGGGTATAACAAATGATTACATCAGCATGGCGACACTACACCTGCTAAGGTAGCTCCATGCTAGCAGCGGAACAACTCGTAATAGTGGAATAACTTCTTGCAGCGGAACAATGACGTCGGTGATGGACTCCACTCCGCAGGGACTCTGGCTGGGACACGTCCTAGAGCGCAAACTCGGGATCCTCGACAATCAATGAATCACGGCATCACCTGCAATCTGGCATGACACACCAGGTGAGTACTTTGAATGTATTTGCAAGCTCACAACAACCAAAGCAATCAAGATGAACAATAACATGGCATTTACAGGTTAATTATGATGAGATACTACTAGAACAACATGAGAGAGTGAGCATGGCATGTACATGTTACTCATGATATGAACATGATGATACTAGCATGAGAAGGGGGGGTCGATGTTTAAGGTCTCATGGACCAACTTACTCTCCTCGGAGGTTACTTCGTAACCACCATAGATAACCATCTTACTTACCACCATGATCATCACACGATCACATCATGATCAACCATCATCAATAATACCGTAGTGATCATCTCGTGACCACATAAAGATCAACCAACTTCTTTCCTCATGGAACCAGGGTTGTTTATTATTCAGATTATTATTACCGTTGACCCACAGTGTGACCTACTACAAACTGTGTCCATATCCGAGGACACGGCTATCGATAGATTATACACTCTGCAGAGGTTAGTACACTATACCCACACCACGGAACTCATGGCCTCATGCTCCCAATCGGGTGGACCAATGACATTTCGACAAAACCAATCTATTGCATGACACTCTCCCGGCCACTCCGACAAACTCCCCTTTGGGCTATGCCATGGGTGGCCTCGGTGTCAACTCATGACACTCGCCACCTTTGTGGCTACCATTGTCGTGGCAAAACAAACTCATCCCAAACGGTGAGACACACGCGCAGACAACTTGGGCACACAAGGCTTATGGCCGCCTACCTGATCAGGGTAGCGCGCGCACATAACCTTCCCTAGTTGGAGGCACCGGTGAGAGGCATGACAATAGACCACATTAGGGCCTCCCATCCAGGCACGTGTGGTTGCACTGGTGAGCTTGATTCGGTGGCACCATGACTCAGCCCACAGATTGTTCAAGTTTGATTAATGACAAATTAAACTTGAATGGTGATGAGCTAAGCCATAGCAAAATAACATGATGAAATAACAATGCGTGTGAGTATGATATCAACATGAACATGGATGAGCAACATAACAATTTAGCATATGAATCATAACAATCACAACAATCCATCATTTATTCTATGAGATGCAAATGAGCATAGCACAGTGATGATCATGCATATGACAAGTATTTTCATAATAGACGATAATAATCCATATGAGCGTATCATTATCACTAGCATACGAAATAATTACAAGAATGAAACATGAGAATAATAATACTAACAAATAATCATTTAACTCACTAGAATCAAATGAACATGGCATGATGATGAGCATGGATCCACAAGCATATATATATATATATATATATATATATATATATATATATATATATATATATATATATATATATATATATATAGACACACACACACACACACATAAACACTATTCTGATCACGGGATCAGAATAATATTCTGATCACACCTTGAACTTCCTGAGTTGTTCTACCTGAACTTCTGTCCTATCTTCGCAGTCGTGGCTTTCCACGGGATTACGGGTGATACGCCGTGTTCCTTGGAGTACTAATGTAAATCTGACAGGCTTTTTAGCATCTAAATGGTTTTTTTGTTTTGCGATCTTCCGTAATGGCGGATGTGAGGTTGGGACGTGGTTGCCATTCGTCTTTGGTAGATACAATGGAGGCAGTAGGCATTTGTGATCCCCTAATATTATCACAATTGAGTTTTAGCATGCGGTTTGAGTACATTTGGTGTTTATTTCTCACGGATTTTGTTTGGAGCTCTGTTCTTCTTCCGCGGGTGTTGTTGGAACCGCTTCTGTTCATTTTCCGTTTTGCTCTCAAAATTGGCGTTGGATCCGCGCATTATATTGAAACTTAAATGATCCTAATTCATTAATTTTGGTCGGGCTGGTCCCTACACTCATTTTTTGGCCGATCGGATCTTGCTCCACCCACCACGGTTGAACGCACGTTCTTCGAAAGGACATAATGGTGGCGCATCAATTTGATGTTTGCACGGAGTAGGATAGCCTTCGTAATGTCGGCGGACGCGTTGTAGTAGACGCAAGATTAGATCTGGGAACTAAATTTGATCGTGGGTATTTTTCCGATCCTTTACGGTGTGTTGTAGAAGTTGGACTTCTATATCATTTGTGTTAGAACTTATGTGGTTTTTCACATGTTTTAAGTGATGCGGCAATATCATCTCTTCTGTTGTTGTTGTTATAAAAATATTGTGTCTGGTTTTTGTTTTTCACAGTCCTCATGTGTGTAACTGTGGATCTGGCCCGTAGACACATGCATCCTAATTGTCTATAACCTATTTTCATACTCCGAATAATAGTTGAACTTCAGTAGCTTCTCATGCTGAACTTCCAGTTTATTCCTTGTGTTTGAAACTTCAATACTGACGGTTTTTTTACATGTAAATGTGAGGTTTTAAAAATTCAAACTTTTGTTTCCTGCTAATTTGAACTTCATTGTTTTAATATTCATCAAATATTTTTTGTATTTTATATAAAAATGTCGAATTGATCTTTTTTTTAAAAAAATACCGAACTTCATTTTTTTACAACTCCTATGTGTTTTTGAAAATTTGACCCTTATTTTTTACTACTCTTTTTTTTACAATAATTCATTTTTCTATATCATTTTTTAAATCCTCTCATGTGCAATTGTTCGACTAGCCCATAAGCAAATCCTCTATTTGGCTAACATATTTTCGTACAGTAGTAGAATTTCAGTAAGTATGTAACCTGAACTTACTAGATTTATCTCCAATATGAATTGCTTTTTTTGACATTTTCATCTGAGGTTTTTTCAAAAACCCGAACTTTTGTGTCTTTAGAATTTGAACTTCTTAATTAAATTTGAGATGGAAGCAGGAACCTCAGTATCGGGACCCCCACTCCCCTCCCCCTCCGAGGCCGAGCCAGGAATGAGCCGGAGCAGGCGACGCCGCGGCGTGCCGCGGCGTCGCATGCAGAGGCGAGTCCGTCACATCAGTGATCCCACTATCTATCTTAGGGGTGTGGCTCTGGGGTGCATGCGTGGGGGGTGGAAACGGAAAAACCGCATTGCACCTGTCAACCAAGCACGCACTACCGCGTTAGCGCGAGGCTGAGCCCGGGGGGGGATGGGGGGGTCGGGACCCCCCTCCCCTCCCCCTGCGAGGCCGAGCCAGGAACGAGCCGGAGCAGGCGACAACGCGGCGTGCCGCGGGGTTGCAAGCGGAGGCGAGTCCATCACATCAGTGACCCCACTATCTATCTTAGGGGTGTGGCTCAGGTGTGCGTGTGTGGGGGGTGGAAACAGAAAAACTGCATTGCGCATGTCAACCAAGCACGCACTGACGCGTTAGTGCGAGGCCGAGCCGGGGGGGTGGGGGTCGGGACCCCCCCTCCCCTCCCCTGCGAGGCTGAGCCAGGAACGAGCTAGAGCAGGCGAGGACGCGGCGTCGCATGCGGAGGCGAGTCTGTCACATCAGTGACCCCACTATCTATCCTAGTGGTGTAGCTTTGGGGTGCGTGCATGAGGGGTGGAAACAGAAAAATCGCATTGCGCCTGTCAACCAAGCACGCACTCCCGCGTTAGCGCGAGACCGAGCCGGGGGGAGGGGGTCGGGACCCCCCCCCCCTCTCCTCCCCGTGCGAGGCCGAGCTAGGAACGAGCCGGAGCAGGCGACGACGTGGCGTGCCGCGGCGTCGCATGCAGAGGTGAGTCCGTCACTTCAGTGACCCCACTATCTATCTTAGGGGTGTGGCTCTGGGGTGCGTGCGTGGGGGGTGGAAACATAAAAACTGCATTGCGCGTGTCAACCAAGCACGCACTGCCGCATTAGCGCGAGGCCGAGCCGGGAGGGGGAGGGGGGTCGGGACCCCCCCTCCCCTCCCCCTGCGAGACCGAGCCAGGAATGAGCCGGAGCTGGCGACGACGTGGCGTGCCGCGGCGTCGCATGCAGAGGTGAGTCCGTCACTTCAGTGACCCCACTATCTATCTTAGGGGTGTGGCTCTGGGGTGCGTGCGTGGGGGGTGGAAACATAAAAACTGCATTGCGCGTGTCAACCAAGCACGCACTGCCGCATTAGCGCGAGGCCGAGCCGGGAGGGGGAGGGGGGTCGGGACCCCCCCTCCCCTCCCCCTGCGAGACCGAGCCAGGAATGAGCCGGAGCTGGCGACGACGTGGCGTGCCGCGGCGTCGCATGCGGAGGCGAGTCTGTTATATAATTTGCTTTCTATTTAAAATTGGACTTAGCGTGTCGGTTAATTTGAACTTCTCATTTGTCTCTAAGTTGTGTATTTAGTTATAGATGGACTACCTTTGTTTGTGTATTTGAACTTCTCCTTTGTTGAAATGATGTTGTACTAATTTATATTTGTACTTCCCTTGTTAGTGTATTTGAACTTCTCTTTTTCTTCTGTTATAGGTTTCTAAGGGATGTCAACATTTATTTTTTTGTGTTTTTGTGTTTTTGCTTGTACTGATTGTTATTTAATCTTTTATTATTAACTGCATGCATCCTCTATATTCTATTTTTATTTTTATTTTATTGAGTGTTGATATTGCGCATTTTTATTGTATTGGTGCTGTAATGGTGCATTTATGTTTACATATGCATTTATTTTGTGGTGGATGAGTAAATGTGTAATTACCCCCTGCCTTTGACAAACCCACCCATCTGTCCGAAGTAATACTGCCCCGCCGCTCTCCCACCTTGTCAGAAAGCTCTCGCTCTCTCCTCTCTTCTCCCTCTCTGTCGCTCCGCTATCCTTCTCCAACCTCCCCCAAAATCTTCGCCACTTTCTCCTGTGATAGTGGGTGTAGTAACCGGCGGTCGCCCCGCTCCTATTTATCCCTGAGCCCCCGCTCTCCCTCCCTTGTGCCGCTGTTGTGGTTTGAATCGAAGCCCGCAACCGTCTCTGCGGTTTGTAGTTGCGCGTGGCATCGTGGGGTGGAAGAACTGTCGCGGATCCGTGCATCAACGTCGTCTGGAGAGGTACAAATGTTGCCTCCTCCCATCGCTCGCTCTTTGGATTCGCCAGATTTTGCATCCGCCTCCCCCCTTTCTTCTGATGGTTGGATGCAAGTGTAGGTAGGGTTCCTCTGCAGGTGGTCGGTAGATTTCGTGTATGTGTGGATTTTAGCTTTTATTCTTGTGTGGAGTATGTAAGCAGGGTGTGGCGTTGTGGTTGCTGCTGGATCTGATGTAGCTTCACCCTTTCCTCTTATTGATTTGGCAGTCTAGTTTGCGTCTGTGACATAATAATAGGTTTCTGAGTACTATTTGTTGTTATGCTTGCCTTGATGTGTTGTTGTTCATCTTCATAGTTGTTGCTGCCATTTTAGTTGTTATATTATATGGTTTTTTTAGTTGTTTTTGTAATGTGGTTTGATTTTCTACTTGCTAATAGTTGATATGTTGTTGTTCAACTTCATAGTTGTATGTGGATCTAGGGCTTGGACTATATTACATCAGGGAGTGGTGTTGTGATAGCTTCAGGACCTTCTTCAGGTATGTATATGTATATGCATCTTGTCTTATAAATAGTAGTTTTCTTTTATATGGCTGCCCTGATCTTCATTTGGTTATCATGTTGAACTGCCCATGTTTGACAGTGTGAACTTCTTACATAGTTGATGTGTATGCATTTTACACTTAGTTGAAGTTAGTAGAGTGTGCCTTAGTGTATTTTTGTTTGAATTACCAATGAACTATCTCATTAAGTGTGTTTGTACTTCCTAGTGTTTTAATTTAAGTACATAGCTTTGTATTTGTGTTATAATTTTCATGGTAATGAAAAGTGGTAGTTGGGCTTTCTGGTTGTACATTGTTATTCATTGTTGAAGTTGTGTCAATAATTTTCATGGTAACTTTGTTGTACATTTTTTTACATTGTTGTACAAAGTTACCATTTTCATATTTATGTTTGTCTTATTGTATTTTTGTACATTGTTTTACTGCTCATGCTTTATTTGTTTATGTAATACTACCTTAGTCACAAACTTGATCTTCTGTTTTTAATTTATTAATTTATTGTGGGAATTTTTTTAATTTCTGGTTGTTCTTTTGTTTTACTGCTTGGTAAGGTCTAGTTGAACTTCTTGCTATTCATTGCTTTATTGTTTTTTAGTTTATGTTGAACTTCTGGATATTTCATTGTTTCACTTCTTTGCTAGTTTTTGTTGAACTTCTGGTTAATCGTTGTTATTGATTGTTTCTTTGAAGATCCATCTTGTTTTGTATTGTACTGCTTTTGGCTTTTGTGTTTTCATTTGTAAAGCCATCTTCCTTTTTAAAACTCAGCTGCCTTTTTTTCCTTTTTGTAATTGGTGTTGAGATTAAAAATTCAGATAAAAGTGGTTGTGATCAAGATGGTGGATCAGAAGTTAATGTTGTTGTTCCAAAGTCTGATGCGGCTAAATCATCTTCCACTTTGTGTTTAGTTGCCGAGGTTGCTTGCATTCTTGACAAAAATTTAAATCCCGAAGATCTTGCGTCTGCAGCCGTTGCTTCAACTAGTATGTGCAACTCAGCTCTTGCTTCACCTTTTGTTTTTTAAATTCTAAAGTCATCATTTTGAACTTTTTTCTTCTTTTGTTTTGTATTTGTTCTTGACTCTTTTACTTTGTTTTGTTTTTGTGTTTTTGCAGATGCAGCCAGCGGAGAAGCTGTTGATATCATCAACGATGTTCTATCTGACTTGGGTGGGGCTGAGAAGGCTGCTGAGGCTGACCAGGTGGCTCCATCAACTGAAGATTGCGATGCCACTTCGGAGCCTTTGAGCTCTCTTCAGTTGTCAGAGACTTAGTCCCAATCTGTTGATGGCACTGAACCTGTCACACAAGATGATGATGTGCCATTGCAGCTTCTTCTAGAGGATCAACGCAAGAGAAATAAGCTAGAAGCCTTCAAGAGGAAGAAGGCGGCCTGCCTACGGAAAGGTGCTAATGTTTCTGAAACTGATGATGTTGCTGAGCCCACGCTTGGGCTTGTGTCCGTTGTTGAAGGAGATGTGGTGCATGCCAGTGAAAACATGGTTGGCCTTGTGAAGAAGAAATTTAAGCGCACCGCAATGAGGAAGCATCTCGTTGGTGAAGTTACTCCTCGGAGGAGCCCGCGTGTTTCTAAAGTTGCAAGTCCAAGTGTAGGTGAACTTCCTGAAATTAGTGTTCAAGCTGCTGGTGTTACCCCACGTCGTAGTCCATGTGTTCTTGGCTTTGCGAAGCCTTCATCTCTGCTTGGTTCTGGTGTATCTGGGAAGGGCAAGAGATGTGGCGTTAAGCGCAAGGGTGGGCTGACAAAGGTTAACAAGGGTTGCAAGAAGCGTTCTCGTGTTAATGCAGATGGCCAGGATGATGATGATTTTGATGCTGATGATGAGGATGCTCATGATGATGGTGTCGATCAGGTATAAATATGTTTTTTCCCTTATGTTCGTATTTTTATTTTCTTATTTGTTTGATCTTGTGTATGTAATAATGCCTTATGTTCTACACTATTGAATTTCTAGTCTATTGTTGTTAACTTGTAAAACATTTGAAACCTCTAGATATACCATGATTTAACTGCCTTGTAATGCATTGTTGAACTTCTGTTATATGCAACCAGAAGTTGTACATTTGTTGAAACCTCTGGATATACCATGATTGAACTACCTTGTAATACATTGTTGAACTTCTATTATATGCATTGTTGTACATGTATTATTTGTTTTGCCCTGCTGTATTTCTTTATGTAGTTCTTCCTTGTTTGATATTTGCTGAACTTTTAGTTTATTTTCATTAACACATTTTTCTGCCATCGTTTCTTCTTTTTTGCATTTTTTGTAGTATGTGCTTGTGAAGAGGCCTCTAAGGAGGAATAGAGGAGCCAAGTCTATGCAAGGAGTTGTTGAAGGAGGGGATGATGCAAAACGTTTTAACAAGACGGTTCGCTGCTCACTGAAAGAGGTGAAGGCGTGCGCAAATTTGCTACAGCCTAGGCACAAGGAGAGGGTTGTCAATTCTGGATTTGGTTGTGTTTTTAATTTGAAGGTTGATTCGAACATCTCTTGTCCTTTGATGGGCCACATTTACACCAAGATTGACCCTTCAACTATGACTCTTGACATGGGCGAGCCAAATAAGAAATTACGCATTACAAGTGATGATGTTCACCATCTTTTTGGTGGGACACCGGTAGTACCGGTCGTTAAAGAACGACCGGAACAACCGCCCCTCATCCGCCCAACCACCGCACCACAACAGAGCCATGTCCTGTTGTAGGCTGGTGCTGGGTCGGTACAACCACCCGAGGCTGTCACCTAGGGTCAGGCAGCTGCTGGCGGTACAACCGCCCGGAGGCAGCGGTACAACCGCTGGGACCAGCTAAGGGCAGCACCCCCAGGGTATCACCCCTAGGGTGGAGGTTGTGCCGGATGACGGGAGCAAGCGGTACAACCGCTAGGGCCAGCGGTACAACCGGCCTGCAAGGTTGGAAAGAAGGGCCCCTCTCTCTAGGATGGAAAGGTAGAAAGTGGGTGACATGAATGTGTACGTGTATTGATTCACCCCAAGGCCTTCCAATGAGAATTCCCTCTTAATAGTACGGGATCCCTACGACCAAAGAAAATAAACGCGTAGAGAACACCGTCTTCGTTCTTTTCCGTGCGAAGGGAATGCCTAACCGTCTTGTGTCGCATGCTACTTCTTGAGCTTGCGTTGGTTTTCCCTTGAAGAGGAAAGGGTGATGCAGCAAAGTAGATAAGTATTTCCCTCAGTTTTGAGAACGAAGGTATCAATCCAGTAGGAGGTACAAGCAAGGCCCCAATCTATGCACCTGCACAAACAATCAAACACTTGCACCCAACGCTATAAAGGGGTTGTCAATCCCTTCACGGTCACTTGCAAGGATGAGATCCGATAGAGATAGATATAAAAGATTAATAAAACAATAATTAAAATAAAAGTAAATAAATTGCAGCAAAGTATTTTTGTGTTTTTTTGTTTATAGATCTGAAAATATAATATGGAAAATAGACCCGGGGGGCATAGGTTTCACTAGAGGCTTCTCTCTTGAAGGAAAATAATACGGTGGGTGAACAAATTACTGTCGAGCAATTGATAGAAAAGCGCATAGTTATGACGATATCCAAGGCAATGATTATGCATATAGGCATCACGTCCGTATCAAGTAGACCGAAACGATTCTGCATCTACTACTATTACTCCACACATCGACCGACTCCTGCCTGCATCTAGAGTATTAAGTTCATGAAGAACAGAGTAACGCATTAAGTAAGATGACATGATGTAGAGGGATAAACTCAAGCAATATGATGAAAACCCCATCTTTTTATCCTTGATGGCAACAATACAAATACGTGCCTCGCTATCCCTACTTTGTCACTGGGTGAGGACACCGCAAGATTGAACCCAAAACTAAGCACTTCTCCCATTGCAAGAATTACCAATCTAGTTGGCCAAACCAAACCAATAACTCGAAGAGACTTACAAAGATATGAAATCATGCATATAAGAATTCAGAGAAGATTCAAATAATATTCATAGATAATTTGATCATAAACCCACAATTCATCGGATCTTGACAAACACACCGCAAAAGAGTATTACATCGGATAGATCTCCATGAAGATCATGGAGAACATGGTATTGAAGAACATAGAGAGAGAAGAAGCCATCTAGCTACTAGCTATGGACCCGAAGGTCTGAGGTAAACTACTCACGCATCATCGGAAGGGCAATGGTGTTGATGTAGAGGCCCTCCGTGATCGAATGCCCCTCCGGCAGATCGCCGGAAAAGGCCCCAAGATGGGATCTCACGGGAACAGAGGCTTGCGGCGGCGGAAAAGTATTTTCATGGCTCTCTTTGGTATTGGGGGAATATTTCTAAATTTATAGGCGAAGAGTTAGGGTTGGAGGAGCTACGAGGGACCCACAAGCCGAGGGGCGCCCCCCCCCAGGGGCGCGCCCTGGTGGCTTGTGGCCCACCCGTAGGTCTTCTGGCCTCTTCTCGAAGCCTCCTGGGTTCCTTCTGGTCCAAGAAAAATCAGCGTAGAATTTTATTCCGTTTGGATTCCGTTTGATATTCCTTTTCTGCAATACTCAAAAATAAGGAAAAAACATAAACTGGCACTGGGCACTAGGTTAATAGGTTAGTCCCAAAAATAATATAAAATAGCATATTAATGCATATAAAACATCCAAAACAGATAATATAATAGCATGGAACAATCAAAAATTATAGATATGTTGGAGACGTATCAGCATCCCCAAGCTTAATTCCTGCTCGTCCTCGAGTAGGTAAATGATAAAAACAGAATTTTTGATGTGGAATGCTACCTAACATATTTATCCATGTAATATTCTTTAGTGTGGCATGAATGTTCAGATCCATAAGATTCAAAACAAAAGTTTAATGTTGACATAAAAACAATAATACTTCAAGCATACTAACAAAGCAATCGTGTCTTTTCAAAATAACATGGCCAAAGAAAGTTATCCCTACAAAATCATAAGGTCTGGCTATGCTCCATCTTCCCCACACAAAGTATTTAAATCATGCACAACCCCGATGACAAGTCAAGCAATTGTTTCACACTTTTTATGTTCTCAAACCTTTTCAACTTTCACGCAATACATGAGCGTGAGCCATGGATATAACACTATAGGTGGAATAGAATATGGTGGAGGTTGTGAGGAAAAGGGGAAGATAGTCTCACATCAACTAGGCGTATCAATGGGCTATGGAGATGCCGATCAATAGATATCAATGTGAGTGAGTAGGGATTGCCATGCAACGGATGCACTAGAGCTATAAGTGTATGAAAGCTAAAAAAGGAAACTAAGTGGGTGTGCATCCGACTCGCTTGCTCACGAAGACCTAGGGCAATTTGAGGAAGCCCATCATTGGAATATACAAGCCAAGTTATATAATGAAAAATTCCCACTAGTATATGAAAGTGACAAAATAGGAGACTCTCTATTGTGAAGATCATGGTGCTACTTTGAAGCACAAGTGTGGAAAAAAAGATAGTAGCATTGTCCCTTCTCTCTTTTCTCTCATTTTTTTTTGGTGGGCATCTTTGGCCTCTTTTTTTTATTTTTAAAGTCCGGAGTCTCATCCCAACTTGTGAGGGAATCATAGCTTCCGTCCTTTCCTCACATGGGACAATGCTCTAATAATGGTGATCATCACACTTTTATTTACTTACAACTCAAGAATTACAACTCGATACTTAGAACAAAACATGACTCTATATGAATGCCTCCGGCGGTATACCGGGATGTGCAACGATCTAGCATAGCAAATGACATTAATGAAAACATCACGCTAGCTGTCTTACGATCATGCAAAGCAATATGACAATGATGGTGCGTGTCATGATAAATAGAATGGTGGAAGTTGCATGGAAATATATCTCGGAATGTATATGGAAATGCCATAATAGGTAGGTATGGTGGCTGTTTTGAGGAAGGGTATATGGTGGGTTTAATGCACCGGCGAAAGTTGCGCGGTACTAGAGAGGATAGCAAAAGTGGAAGGGTGAAAGTGCGTGTAATCCATGGACTCACATTAGTCATAAAGAACTCACATACTTATTGCAAAAGTCTATTAGTTATCGAAGCAAAGTATTAGACGCATGCTCCTAGGGGAGAGGTTGGTAGGAGTTAACCATCACGCGCTCCCGACTCTCACACAAAGGATGACAATCAATAAACAAATCATGCTCCGACTTCGTTACATAACGGTTCACCATACGTGCATGCTACGGGAATCACAAACTTTTAACACAAGTATTTCTACCAATCCACAATTACTCACTAGCATGTCTCTAATATTACCATCCTTATATCTCAAAACAATCATAAGGAATCAAACTTCTCATAGTATTCAATGCACTTTATATGAAAGTTTTTATTATATCCCTCTTGGATGCCCATTATAATAGGACTAAATTCATAACCTAAACCAATTACCATGCTGTTTAAAGACTCTCAAAATAATATAAGTGAGGTACGAGAGTTCAATTATTTCTATAAAATAAAACACCACCGTGCTCTAAAAAGATATAAGTGAAGCACTAGAGCAAAATTGCCTAGCTCAAAAGATATAAGTGAAGCACATAGAGTATTCTAATAAATTCACGATTCATGCGTGTCTCTCTCAAAAGATGTGTGCAGCAAGGATGATTGTGGCAAACTAAAAATCAAAGACTCTTATCATACAAGACGCTCCAAGCAAAACACATATCATGTGGTGAATAAAAATATAGCCTCAAGTAAATTTACCGATGGATTGAAGATGAAAGAGGGGATGCCTTCCGGGGCATCCCCAAGCTTAGGCTTTTTGGTATCCTTGAATATTACTTGGGGTGCCTTGGGCATCCCCAAGCTTAGGCTCTTGCCACTCCTTATTCCGTAGTCCATCAAATCTTTACCCAAAACTTGAAAACTTCACAACACAAAACTCAACAGAAAACTCGTGAGATCCGTTAGTATAAGAAAAATAAATCACCACTTTAGGTACTGTTGTGAACTCATTCTTCATTTATATTGGTGTAATATCTACTGTATTCCAACTTCTCCATGGTTCATACCCCCCGATACAACCCATAGATACATCAAAATAAGCAAACAACACAAAGAAAACAGAATCTGTCAAAAACAGAACAGTCTGTAGCAATATGGAAAGTTCGAATACTTCTGTAACTCCAAAAATTCTGAAAAATTAGTAAAATCTGGGAAATTTGTATATCAATCTTGTGGAAAAATTTCAGACTCATTCAACGCTCTGGTGAATTTATAAAATTCCTGGACTGAGTGCGAAAGTTTCTGTTTTTCAGCAAGATCAAATCAACAATCACCGTAAACCATCCCAAAGGTCTTACTTGGCTCAAACACTAATTAAAATACTAAAACACAATTAATACTGAGTTAATAATGTGTAATTTATTCAAGAACAGAAACTAAAACAAGAACATAAAAATAAAATTGGGTTGCCTCCCAACAAGCGCTATTGTTTAACGCCCCTAGCTAGGCATAATGATTTCAATGATGCTCACATAAAAAGTAGTAATTGAAATATGCAAGAAAGCATCATGAATCTCATTACAAGCACATTTAAGTCTAACCCACTTCCTATGCATAGGGATTTTGTGAGCAAACAATTTATGGGAACAAGAATCAACTAGCATAGGAAGGCAAAACATGCATAACTTCAAAACTTTGAACACATAGAGAGGAAACTTGATATTATTGCAATTCCTACAAGCATATGTTCCTCCCTCATAATAAATTTCAGTAGAATCATGAAGTAATTCAATAATATAACTATCACATAAATCATTCTTTTCATGATGCACAAGCATAGAATTTTCATTACTCTCCACATAAGCAAATTCCTTTTTATCCATAGTAGTGGGAGCAAACTCAACAAAATAACTATCATGAGACACTTGATTGACATAACCAGATTGCAAATTAAGACCATGATGATAAGTTTCACCATCATCATGAATAGGAGGCATGCAAACATCATAATAAATTTGCTCATCAAAACTTGGGGGACTAAAAATATTATCTTCATCAAACATAGCATCCCCAAGCTTGTGGCTTTGCATATCGTTAGCATAATTGACATTAATAGAATTGATAGTAACATCATTGCAATCATGCTTTCCAATCAAGGAGATATCATGAATCACCTTATAAATTTCTTCTTTCAACACTTCATCAAAATTTTCATGATTTTCAAGCAAAACTTCATAGAGATAATCAAGTGCACTCAACTCACTAGCAATTGGTTCATCATAATTCGGTCTTTTGAAAAAATTAGCAAGTGGATGAGATCCATATCAATAGATTTTTAGCAAGCGAAGATGCAAGCAAATAGAAGGCACATGGCAACACAAGCAAACGAAAAGACGAACGGAAGAAGGGCAAATAAAAAGGCAAATCTTTTTGGTTTTTTCTGAAAATTCATTTTAGAAGTGGGGAGTGGAAAACGAGAGGCAAATGGCAAATAATGTAAATGCAAGAGATGAGTTTGTGATGGGTACTTGGCAGGCTTGATGTAGACCTCTCCGGCAACCACGCCAGAAATTGGCAAGTTGACGGGAGAGTTCTTGTCTTGACTTGCTATGTATCCTCCCCGGCAACGGCGCCAGAAATCCTTCTTGCTACTTCTTGAGCTTGCGTTGGTTTTCCCTTGAAGTGGAAAGGGTGATGCAGCAAAGTAGATAAGTATTTCCCTCAGTTTTGAGAACCAAGGTATCAATCCAGTAGGAGGTACAAGCAAGGCCCCAATCTATGCACCTGCACAAACAATCAAACACTTGCACCCAACGCTATAAAGGGGTTGTCAATCCCTTCACGATCACTTGCAAGGATGAGATCCGATAGAGATAGATATAAAAGATTACTAAAACGATAATTAAAATAAAAGTAAATAAATTGCAGCAAAGTATTTTTGCGTTTTTTTGTTTATAGATCTGAAAATATAATATGGAAAATAGACCTGGGGGTCATAGGTTTCACTAGAGGCTTCTCTCTTGAAGGAAAATAATATGGTGGGTGAACAAATTACTATCGAGCAATTGATAAAAAAGCGCATAGTTATGACGATATCCAAGGCAATGATTATGCATATAGGCATCACGTCCGTATCAAGTAGACCGAAACGATTCTGCATCTACTACTATTACTCCACACATCGACCGACTCCTGCCTGCATCTAGAGTATTAAGTTCATGAAGAACAGAGTAACGCATTAAGTAAGATGACATGATGTAGAGGGATAAACTCAAGCAATATGATGAAAACCCCATCTTTTTATCCTTGATGGCAACAATACAAATACGTGCCTCGCTACCCCTACTTTGTCACTGGGTGAGGACACCGCAAGATTGAACCCAAAACTAAGCACTTCTCCCATTGCAAGAATTACCAATCTAGTTGGCCAAACAAAACCAATAACTCGAAGAGACTTACAAAGATATGAAATCATGCATATAAGAATTCAGAGAAGATTCAAATAATATTCATAGATAATTTGATCATAAACCCACAATTCATCGGATATCGACAAACACACCGCAAAAGAGTATTACATCGGATAGATCTCCATGAAGATCATGGAGAACATGGTATTGAAGAACATAGAGAGAGAAGAAGCCATCTAGCTACTAGCTATGGACCCGAAGGTCTGAGGTAAACTACTCACGCATCATCGGAAGGGCAATGGTGTTGATGTAGAGGCCCTCCGTGATCGAATCCCCCTCCGACAGATTGCCGGAAAAGGCCCCAAGATGGGATCTCATGGGAACAGAGGCTTGCGGCGGCGGAAAAGTATTTTCGTGGCTCTCTTTGGTATTGGGGGAATATTTCTGAATTTATAGGCGAAGAGTTAGGGTTGGAGGAGCTACGGGGGGGCCACAAGCCAGGGGGGCGCCCCCCCCAGGGGCGCGCCCTGGTGGCTTGTGGCCCACCTGTAGGTATTCTGGCCTCTTCTTGAAGCCTCCTGGGTTCCTTCTGGTCCATGAAAAATCAGCGTAGAATTTTATTCCGTTTGGACTCCGTTTGATATTCCTTTTCTGCAATACTCAAAAACAAGGAAAAAACAGAAACTGGCACTGGGCACTAGGTTAATAGGTTAGTCCCAAAAATAATATAAAATAGCATATTAATGCATACAAAACATCCAAAACAGATAATATAATAGCATGGAACAATAAAAAATTATAGATACGTTGGAGACGTATCATCGCACATGGAGGTACCTGAAGAACTTGACACACGATTAGATAACAAAGTGAGGTGTCATCATCACCAAAACACTAAGGTCGGAGAATGCCCTTACAACTTTGCTACTATCCTTTACCACACTTGTGCCTCAAAGTGGCACCATGTTCATCATGTAGAGAGTCTCATGATATATCACTTTCATATGCTAGTGGGAATTACCTATTCATTATTTCAAACTTGGCTTGTATATTCCTATGACGGGCTTCCTCAAATGCCCGAGGTCTTCATGAGCAAGCAAGTTGGATGCACACCCCCACTTAGCTTCATTTGAGATTTCATACACTTATAGCTCTAGTGCATCATTTGCATGGCAATCCCTACTCCTCGCATTGACATCTATCGATGGGCATCTCCATAGCCCGTTGGTACGCCTAGTTGATGTGAGACTATCTTCTCCACTTCCTACCCCTTTGATATCTACCACCATATTCTATTCCACTCAAATTCTATGTCCAATGGCTCACGCTCATGTATTGCGTGAAGAATAAAAAGTTGATGCATATTTAAAAAGTACGAACCAATTGCCTGACTTGGACACCGTGGTGCTAAACAGTTGTATTAATGTGGTGGAGATGGAGCCATGCCTTGCTAATACAATAAGATGAATGGGGGGTAAACGTTTCTTAAGGATCGTATACTTTTAGGAATTAACAATTCTGTTTCATACACTTTGAATATTGTTGTGTTAATATTTGTTGATTCATCTTTTCTCAGTGAGCATACATGCACAAGATTACATAGTGGATAGCATGTCACATCAAAAATTCTGTTTTTATCTTTTGCCTACTCGAGGACGAGCAGGAATTAAGCTTGGGGATGCTTGATACGTCTCCAACGTATCTATAATTTTTTATTGTTCCATGCTGATATATTATCATTCTAGGATACTTTTTGGGTAATTATTCACCAATTTATAATATTTTTGTGCACTAACCTATTGACCCAGTGCCCAGTGCCTGGTTCAGGTTTACCATACCAAACGAAGTCCAATTGCCATGCAACTTTTTGATGATTTTTTCTGGACTATATGAAGACCTAGAAGCTTCAGAAGGAAGCCAGGAGGCACACGAGGGCCCCACCACACATCAGGGCGCGCCCTGGGGGCCGCGCCCTAATATATGGTGGCCCCCTCGGGCGCCTCCCGACGTCCCTCTTCGGCCTATAAATTCTCTAAAATCTTAAAAACCCTGGAGGTAGTCCCGAAACCCTTTTTTCTCCGCCGCAAGTCTCTGTTCCGTCGTGAGGCCATCTGGAGCTCCGTTCCGGCACCCTGCCAGAGGGGGGATCGATCATGGAGGGCCTCTTCATCAACCTTGCTGCCCTCATGATGATGTGTGAGTAGTTCACCACAGACCTACGGGTCCATAGCTAGTACCTAGATGGCAATCTCTCTCTTATGATCTTGAATACAATGATCATCGCATCTTCGCTTTGATCTATCCGATGTAATCCTATTGTGCGGTGTGTTTGTTGGGATCCGATGTATTGTGGGTTTATGTTCAGATTATTCATGAAAAGTATTTGAGATGCCTCTGAATTATATTATTTCTTAAGAGCATGATCATTATAGCTTCGTAATGCTCTCCGATCTATTGATATGCTTTGGCCAAGTAGATTGATATTTCATCGGTGGGAGTGGTGCGTTGTGGTAGGTTCAACCTGGCGAGTTTTTATATCCCAGTGACATAGTAGGGGACAAGATGCGTCTTTGTGTTGTTGCTACTAAGGATAAAAACGATGGGGTTCATTCATATTGTTTGAGTTTACTTTGTCTACATCATGTCATCGTTCTCCAAGCATTACTCTGTTTTACTTAATACTCTAGATGCATGCTGGATAGCGGTCGATAAGTGGAGTAATAGTAATAGGTGCAGGCAGGAGTCGGCCTATTTGCTTATGGACGTGATGCCTATATATACATGATCATTTCCATGAACATCGCATAACTATCCGCTTTTCTATCAATTGGAGTTTACTTTGTCTACATCAAGTCATCGTTCTCCAAGCATTACTCTGTTTTACTTAATACTCTAGATGCATGCTGGATAGCGATCGATGAGTGGAGTAATAGTAATAGGTGCAGGCAGGAGCCGGCCTATTTGCTTATGGACGTGATGCCTATATATACATGATCATTGCCATGAACATCGCATAACTATCCACTTTTCTATCAATTGGAGTTTACTTTGTCTACATCATGTCATCGTTCTCCAAGCATTACTCTGTTTTACTTAATACTCTAGATGCATGCTGGATAGCGGTCGATGAGTGGAGTAATAGTAATAGGTGCAGGCAGGAGTCGGCCTATTTGCTTATGGACGTGATGCCTATATATACATGATCATTGTCGTGAACATCGCATAACTATCCGCTTTTCTATCAATTGCCCAACAGTAATTTGTTTACCCACCATATGCTGCCTACATGAGAGATGCCGCTAGGGAACACTATGGCCCCCGGGTCTATTCACTTATAAATTTGCAAATGCTATTATTACCTCGTTGCCTTTATTTACTTTTTATTTATTTTATTTAGTACCCAATGGAACTTTAATGCCACTTGCCTCAGAAACTGTAGGTAGACTTACGAAGAGGATCGATCCCAACGTGTATAGTATATGTATGCCTCCCCACCCCCACCCCCATTTCGAGATGGTGGTGGGATGGGTTCATGGGTATATATGCATGCGCTCACAAAACATTTGTCTCGGTGTCTAACCATGGCATATCGTAACACATACCGAAAAGGATCCACCTTGGTCAAAACGATATATAATATAGGTGACCACACATGGGCCCCATAGATTGACGCGTCACCGATTACCGTGTGAGGGAGCCACTCAGGACCACCATCAATTATATGTGACCCAAGCATATGCATTGGTTTGTTTTTTGATGTCAAAATGCCAACTGCATGACTTTGATCGGGTGCGTGTTTCACAAATTGGAAAGTCCCCATGCTAAAGAAAATTGCGCGCAATATGTATGTCTCCTCCCACCCACCCCCTCAACTTTGAGCGGTAGGAGGTACCCAGGAGTATGACACGTCAATCTTTGGTGTGGAATCTCACCATGATCTACCGCAACACAGAGCAAATTAACTGAACCCACCTTGGTCAAACCCCTACCGGTGCGGCTCAAAAGTGATAGGCCACGTGGACCCACGAATGTGTGCGTCACTAATAACGCACGAAGGATTATTGTCCGAGGGACCACCACCACCGTGTGCATGTGTCCTAAACACATGCATGACGTTAGAGGTGTGCCTTGTTTTAAATATTTCAATGCACAACTTTGATAATTTGGGGTGGCAACTGCCTCACAAAATGGACAATTCCACACACAGAGGCTCGTGCAACAAGTGAACCGGAAAGAGCCCCCCCCCCCCCCGTGCGACCACCACCGAAAACACCACTTCAAGGCGCGTCAAACTATTTTTATGCAGAAAAACACATGACACATCAGTCCGTGTTATAATTATAAAATGTTCATATATCATTCAAAAAATATGCAACAATTGAGTTTCCAGGAATTCATTGGGGGAAATCATATGTCCCTTTGGGTTCATGTTTAGTCGCCATGCAATAAATGGTAAGAAACCTCAAACATCTTGGCATCCTGGAAAACACTGAGAATCTTGGTTTTTAGATAGCTCGGCCTCAAACATCGAAAAAATCATTTTAAATTGAAGTAAATCCAAAAATCTGCTGAAAATCATGAAACTTGGGATTCTGTTTCATGATGCACATACATATTTTGTGCTAATTTTTGGCCTAATTGGAGACAAGTTTTTGATATAATTTTCTTACAAACGGGAGCTTATTAAAGGTTGGAACACACACTTGTCACGTTACCATCACGAACGATTAAAGTATTCAACCGTGTGCGTTGGTCCCAACAAAATATTACGTACCACCACGAGCCCCGTGTGCCGTCCGAGCGGACGTGAGTTGACGGGACGCATGCGAGCAGTCCGCTTCTCAGGATGACCGTGAGGCATGCGAGCAGGTGCGTAAATTAACGGGACGTGTGCGAGCAGGTCGCTCTGGCTCACCGGGAGACGTGTGAGCTGGTGTGTGAATTGACGGGACGCGTGTGAGCAGTCCTCTGCGCAGGCTCACCGGGAGACGTGCGAGCAGGGGTGAGGCATGCGAGAAGACCGCTGCGCATGCTCACTGGGAGGCGAGCCGTTTAACCGCCTCCCGCCTAGCTCCCAACCACTCTATATTAATCGCGCCTGTGCCGCTGGTTATAGCAGGCGGCCGCACTCCCCTCTCTCCACACACCGCGCCTACATCCTCGCTGTCGTTCCCAGTCGTAAATGCTCTCGGAAGTGTATCAGATGGCGACCAAGCGCACCATCGAAGGGAGTGGTGACGCGGGGTTCGAAGCCGGGGCCGGCAAAGCAACTAAGCATCTCTTGATGCTGGGCGACGAGGTTGCCCTCCCTACCGATGAGGTCTCGGGCGGACAGAAGCGCGGCCATGACGTCGTAAGCCCCGTCATGCCTCCCCAGCAGGAGGCGGTGCTGCACAGAGACTACTACGACCTCTCTAATGACCACTCCGGCGACGACGACTCCGACGGCGACAACTCTGACGACGACGGAGAACCGGTTAGACCCCCCTATTTTGGTAACTATATCATAGGGTATCTCTGATTAGTTATGTTTCCGCCTTTTTTTGGAATGGAGAGCCCGGGGTTCATGTTATTTCAATCCATGTAATCAGAGTAAGATTCGATAGATCCGTGTTAGTATGTACGTATTGATTGTTTGTTAGGTAAATGATAAGTGACTTGGATAAGTGACATCCATACAAACGATTATGCTAATATTCCGTCTAAGGTTTGACAGTGATTTTGCTAATAACCCGTCTACATAGATGATTATACATGTACCCATTTATAAATAAACACTGTATAAGAGCATTTAGATCACTACTTTAGTGATAATGGGGAGTAGTACTTACTTGAAAGTTCCTTGTTTGTTTGACAATAATCGGTTCATGCATTTATAGTCATTAGTTAATAATTTTGTTGCACTAAGTTGTTTGTGATATCATTTTATGCATTTCATTCATCAATATCATGATTTTTTCATTATATGTATAGGTGCTATCTGACGATGTTGGCAGCGATAAATATGACCAGAGGAGGTACAAGAAATAAAAGCTCAGGGAGCTCTACGCGGGGACGCATAATCATCGTATCAGGACCCGGAATGGGGGCTTCAGATGCCCGTTCTGCACCCAAAGGCTTAACCCCGCATTTGCAAGTGTTCTGGCGCATGCTAGAGGACGAGTCGTTGGCTCCTTCAAGCAGAAGTATTCTCGGAGGGTGGCGCACGCCGCGTATGCGGAGTACCTCGAGAAAGTTTCCGCTTTTGGTGGGTACGATTAGGATTGAGTTATATATACATGTCCTGATGCCAGCGCTACCCTAGCTATCTATAGTTTGTGCGTCTTATATCTCTGCTTGAGTATGTTTATTATGTGTTGATCTAGATGTTGGTGAGACTTTGTTTTACGAACTAATACATAGAGCAATGTAATTGCAGTCTTGAGCTGCAATCAGTTTGGTTGATGGAATATTTATGCTTATCTTAGAGTCCCCACACAATTTACTACTAGCAACTGTTTGCCCACAGCACGCACAGTACGTGTGAGTGTTGGCAGTTTTTTTACACTATGCATATTACGATAAAAAAATACTAGACTTACCTGGAAACTTGTTGAATGCGGTAAAAAAATTCAGGTGTCACACGAAAGAGGAAATTTGGAACCCACAAACTTGATTATTTTCCCAGATTGAAACCGGGTGCGAGGACTAACATTGTGCTGCGACACACGTGTGTCCTGATTGTCCAGAACGCATTCCCGCGGATCGCACATCTGCGGCTATAGGATTTACACGGACCACTGCAGTCCCCTTACACTGTACTGACACTTATCGCAAACGGATGTGTCTACTGAACCGTCACCTCCGAAGCGCATTATTATTCTGGCCGAGAAAACCCTCACCATCGTCCCCGCTTAACAAAACCCTCACCGCCCTTCCCAGTCGCAACCGCACCACATATGTCACACCGCTGCTTAGTGTTGAACGTGTACACTGCTTTAAGTCATTACACATGCTTCGTTTTTGCTAACCGTTTGCCATTTAACGCCCACAATAATGGGAGCTTCTTCTAGCCGACGCATGGCCAACCGAGCCGGGCGGGAAGCTGTGCGCGGTTGCGCGCGGGAACGGGCTCACCAACGATACATTAGCGGCACTTTGAGCCGCCGCGTGGCCAAACGAACCGCCGGGAACGCTTGTTCGTGCGCTGGTCAAGCTTGCACAGCAATCCTCCGCCGAGAACGTGAAAGCACATATGCTCCCTTGGTGGTTTTGATAATTCATGACAACATACATTGTCTCTTGGAGTAATAGTTTTATCTAGCTTATTTCAGATGAAGTCCACAGAGAGGATTGGCTAAAGGATTGTGTGGAGAATCTCACCAAGGAAAGGAAGGAATAGGATTGGCCATGCTTCAAGAATGAGGACTCTACATTTTCCATTTTGTGAGAAATCACTTTGAGCCATAGGAAAGCCAATACTATTAAAAGGGGATGAGGTAATTATGATGATTTGGTTGCTCAAGTGCTTAGAGATTAGCCACCAAATATACTCACCCACTTTCCCACACATATCCTCTGTCCAAAGCCTAAAGTCAAAATTCGGTCACACCAACATTCCCATTCAGATCCACCGAATTTATCCAAGACAGAATCCAAAGCAAACCCTAGCATCTCGGTACTACCAGCTTTCCATTCGGTGCCACCGAAATCAGTGACCAACTTCCTGGTTAGCCATTTTCTAGAATCGGTCCCACCGAGTTCTGAGAATCGGTCTCACCGAGAAGTTGGACCAACTTTCTGTTAGCCCATTTCTTGAAATCGGTCCCACCGAGTTTGAAGAATCGGTCTCACCGAGTTTTGGTAACTGCCTAGGACACCCATATCGGTACCACCGAGATTCATATATCGGTCTCACCGGAAACGCCAAAGTTGCCACATTTTGAACTAGTCGGTGCCATCGAGTTTCACTTCGGTTTCACGGAGTTGGGCAATAATGTTGTAACGGTTGGATTTTTGGAGATGCCTATATATACCCCTTCACCACCTATCACTCGCAAGAGAAGCACTCAGACCACACACCCACTTGCCATATCTAATTTTCTGAGAGAGAGCCACGTACCCTTGTGTTGAGGTCAAGATCATCCACTCCAACCATATGGATCTTGATTTCTAGCCTCACCAAGTTACTTTCCATCCAATCAATCTCTTCTACCCATGCCAAACCCGTGAGAGAGTGATTGAGTGTTGAGGAGACTATCTTTTGAAGCACAAGAGCAAGGAGTTCATCATACTGCCACATCTATTACCTTTTGGAGGGTGGTGCCTCCTAGATTAGTTAGTTGTCCCTTGGGAGCCTCCTTCTTCATGATTGTGGAGTTGAACCAAGAGTTTGTAAGGGCAAGGAGATCGCCTACTTCGTGAAGATCTACCCCGAGTAAGGCTAGTCCTCCGTGGACGTAGGCCATCATGGAATAGACGAGGTTGCTACTTCGTGGACCCTTCGTGGGTGGAGCCCTCCATGGACTCTCGCGACCGTTACCCTCCGTGGGTTGAAGTCTCCATAAACGTGGACGTACGATAGCACCACCTATCGGAACCACGGGCAAAATCTTCGTGTCTCCAAATTGCGTTTGATCTTCCTATCTCTACTCTCTTACATATGCTTGTCTTTACTTTCCGCTACCATACTTGTTGACTAGCATGTGTAGGGTGCACTAGACTTGTTAGAATTGCTAAAATCTGCCAACCAATTAACTTGGGAAAAGGTTAGGTTTTAATTTGTCAAGTAGTCTATTCACCCTCCCCTCTAGATAAACGTTCTAGTGATCCCATAGAACGCGGTGACAAGACGTGCCAATTACAGCCCATCCAGACCCCATTTACTCCAACGATCATTTAACCTATTGTCTCTCTTCAACCTTTCCCCACAATGCAAGAAGCACACCCACACTCCAAATACAGAGAGGATATACTGCTCGGCTCCAATGGCGGAGCTCCCAGCGGCTGCCGACGACGAGCGGCAGTTCACCTTTCGTGCCTACGTGGATGATACGTCTCCAACGTATCGATAATTTATGAAGTATTCATGTCATATTTGTCTAAGTTTTTACTATGATTTTATGATTTATTGGGACTAACCTATTAATAGTTGCAAAATTGCACAAGTTCTTGCTTCACACTTTGATGTGTAGGAATTAATTGGAAATTGGCGAAAAAACGCAAAAGGAGCCTTGTTGGAGGAGGACTCTGACTTTCCTAAAATCTGTCGACAAACAGTTTTTAGAGATCATCAGTTTGACCCCCAAAGACGGCGTCCAAAACGGAGTTCGGATGCGATCTGTAGACCCGTTTTACTGGAGGAAAATATCTGATTATGGGATTACGAGAATTGATGACGTGATTGAGTCCAACTCTTACCATATCTGATGTATTCGGCCAAGCCACGATTTGAGGACTCGTGAGGGCTGTGAGGAGTCCCTAGGAAGGTTCTAGAGGTGCCCAAGAGCCATTGGATGAAGGGTCCATCCATCGGAGGGCCATAGAGCACCACAGAGGCACATATAAGGAGAGAAAAAATCCTAATTTCGGGAGAGCCACCAAAAGCCACGAATTTGCCTCTCCCTTGGCAGCCGCCAATAAGGGGAGACGCTCCTCCATTGCAGCACCAAGACAAAGGAAGAAGGGGGGCAAGGGGCCGCCGCCCGTCGCCACCGCCGCCGCCCGTCGCCGGCCCCTTGGCCGCCATCGCCTCCATCTCTTTGGGGCTGCACCTCTCCATCAACAACTCTCTCTTTCTCACTGTCGGTGTCAAAACTGGCGGATCTCGGGTAGGGGGTCCCGAGCTGTGAGACTAGGATCAATGGTAACAAAGGGACGAAGGAGACGATGTTTACCCAGGTTCGGGCCCTCCTATGGAGGTAAAACCCTACGTCCTGCTTGATTATATTGATGGTTTGAAGGTTACAGAGTTGATCTACCTCGAGATCATCTAGCTAAAACCCTAGATGAGTTTCTGTGTCCTATGATCTAAAACCCTCCCAGTTTATATAGACACCGGGGGGTACTAGGGTTTACACATGGTGGGCCTCCTGCCGAGGATGGAGATGGCGATTTCCTCCTCTTGACTTGGAGTGCACGATGCGCCTTCGGGGCTTCTTTCTGGAAAGTAGAGTCTTGATGTACCCGGCCCTTCTTCGGAGAATGGCCCATCGAACCGGCCCATTGAGAGATGAGCCGGCAGCCCGAGGACCCCTTAGTCTGGGACTCCCTCAGTAGCCCCCGAACTAGCCCCCAATGCCAAGAGTCTCGGCTCCAGCTGCTTCGTATGATCAGAGTCTTCGGCTTGCGGGGTGAGTTCTTCTTCCCTTTCCATGATCGGCTGAGACTAGTTCGGTTTCCGACGACACGTATTCCTTCCGATCATATGATTGACCGAACACCATGGATTGCCTAGCCCCGAAGGCCAATCGCCAAAGTGTAAACAGTGTTTTCTGACACCCCCCCTCTGATGAAGGGTCGTGGCCTACCACGACCACTAAACCAGTTACGAAAACTCGATTCGCGGTTCGAGGCCGTTTTTACAGCGACACGACTTATCAATGCAGATCGTGCTCCGTTTTACACGGGATATGATTAATCTCCACACGCGCATAACGGCACGCATGTCTTTGGAAGCGGAGGGATTTGCGGCGCGGTCAGCGAAGCTAATCGGTCACACGTCCCATAAAAAGGAAAAAAACCCAAGGCCTATTCACGCTTCCCATTCGCATCCTCCGCCTCCTCAATCTCTCCAAGCTCCAAGAGCCTAGATCCGGTTTCTCCTCGCCCTTTCCTCCGAGCTTAGCCATGGCGGGTTCTGGCTCCAACGGCAAGTGGGAGGCCTCCACGGTCACCGACCAGGATATCCGGGATCTAAAGCAGGCCGGCTACCTCCCCGCCAACGTCTTTCACCGCGCTCCGGAGAAGAACCAGGTGGTTCCCACCCCCAAAGCAGGCGAGAGGGTGGTGTCCGTCCCCCACTTTATCCGGGGACTGAGCTTTTTCCGCTCCACCCCTTTGACAGGGGTCTCATGTTTTTCTATGGGATATACTTCCACGACCTTCCGCCGAACTCCTTCATGCACATATCGGCATTCATCGTCATCTGCGAAGCCTTTCTGCGGGTCGAACCGCACTTCGGCTTGTAGCTCAAGGTCTTCAATGTCAAGCCGAAGACTGTAGCCAGTGAGCACGCAGACTGCGGCGGGGCGGTAATCAGCAAGCTCCCTCGTGTTGAGTGGCCTACCGGCACCTTCATTGACACAATCAAGATCTGGCAAAAGGAGTGATTTTACATCACCGAGCCAAGGGATGAGGGTTGGGCGGCACCCGCCGAATTCAGATCCGGACCCCCAACGAGCTTGACCTCGTGGCTCAAGAAAGGCCTTGACTGGGGTTCGGATGCTGAGGTGAAGCTGCTGCAGAAGCGCCTCACATCGGTGATCGAGGCCAAGGTGGAGCTGGTTAACGTGGTCCAGGTCATGCTCCATCGCCGTATCCTTCCTTGCCAGTGCCGGGCACTCCCCATGTGGGCTTACCGTCCTGACGACGAGCCTACCGTGTGCCAATTCTTCTGCACCACCCCTGAGAAGTTGTGGAGGGCCTTGTTCAAGCCTCAGAAGAGTTGGCCGGCCAAGGAAGAGGATACGGGCCTAAGCACCGATAACCCACCGACCAAGGTACGGTACCACTTAAATCCATTGATTTTGTTTCTTTGGCAAAAAGGTCTGAACACCTTCTCCCCTACTTTCGCAGAAATGGCTAAGCAAAGCCGCGAAGGTTAATTGCCCGGCTCCACTGCCCGAAGACCCTAGATCGGAGCTGTTGGCAGCGATGCTTGTTGCGGCGCCGTACTCGGCGTCCGAGAAGAAGGAGAAGAAGAAGGCCAGAGAGGGCCTCCGCATAAAGGACCAGCCAGATGTTGCGTCTGAAGAGACCCATGCCTCCTCTAGCCATGAGGAGGAGCATGAAGACGGGGGGGGAAGGTGCTTCCCCCCTCGCAAGGAAGAGGGCGGCGTCATCGGACGCCGCGGCGGACGCAGCTCCTCCTGCCCTGACGAGGGCGCGTCAGGCAAGGTTGATCCTGCCCGACGATAGCTCGGATTCCGACGCGGGATCCGAGGACTTTGAGAGAGTTCCCGAAGGACCTTAAGGGTCAAGCCCCCCGCTCAGAGGTATGAATCCGAAGACTCCCGGGTTATTTGTGCGAAATTTTTTCTTGGTGTTTTAAATGCAAGCTCATCTTTCAATCCGCAGCCCACCATGCATTCTCCCTACGGTCCAAATATCGGACGGGGAGTCACCACCCGCCGAGCTAGCGGAAAGTGGGACTGTGTCGCACCCCCACACCTCCAGGGGCCGCGAAGGATGCCGCGGAGGTGTCATCCAGCCAGGCTCCGATGGGGCCGAACACGGGCGGATGGGGTGACCATGCCATGGCCGAGGCTGATGCCACGGCCACCGAGGGCCAGGGAGAGGAAACTCCCCGGGCTGCTGAGACCAGGGGGAGAACATTCCCCTGGTCGCCGAAGAGGAAGGGCAGAGAAATGCCCAGCCCCCTCCGAGGACGTCTCCGGAGCACTTTGTGCCTCCGGAGTTACCGGCTCAGTCCCCGATCAGAGCTCGGACTGCCCGGTCACCACCGATGCCACCAAAGACTGGGTGGCCGGTCATGGAGGAGGCGCTAGCAAGCGCCCCCATCTCCGAGGATCACCGCACTCATAAGAGTGCGGTTTTGCAAGGAATTCAGTCCGTCGATAGCGGACTGAAGGAGGCCTTCAATGGTCTTTTGACGGGCTTCAAGGTGAGTCATGTAATACCTTTTCCCGAACAACATTTAATTTAAGTTTATGCTATCTTTATATATGTAGTAGCCCCCGAGCCCCGGATGGGTTTTAAAAAAACGCATCCGGGGGTCAGATAAAAAGGAATGAACAATGACGTACAAGTTGCCCTTTAGTCCTGCAATGTTCTAAGAGCCCGTAAGAGGACCGAACATAGAGCCACGTCCTTGACAGTTCGGGGGTTTGGATTTACATAAATGAATGTGGTTTTTTTTTGCAGGCCTCGTCATTGGCAGCGGCCGGTAATGCCGCTGAGCTAACCGAACTGAATCGGAAGCTCAGAATCTCCGAAGAGGAGCTTGACAGCATGAACAAGAGGTTCGACGAGGCACAAGGTAAGCTGAATTCTAATATCCGAGCTCTATATTGATAATGATCCGCACTGGTGACCCAGTGTGATTTGCTTATTATTGCTTCCACAGCTTGAGCTATGGAGGTTGAAAGACTCAAGACCGAGCTTCAGAAAACGAAGCAGGAGGCCGAGGAGAAGAACATGGCCGCCGAAGAGGCAGCGGCCGCGCTTTCCAGCTTGAAGGCTGCAAGCGCCAAGCATGAGGCCCGGGTGGAGGAGGTGCAGCAAGAGCTCAAGGATGCCGGCGCGACGTGCGAGGCCCTTGAGCGGAAAGGGAAAGAACAAGCCGCCGAGCTAGCCGCGCTGAAATCCAAGCTCCAGAAGGAGCGGGTGGACATGCGGTCCTTCGAGGAGGAGGTTCGCCAAGTCAATGTTGTCCTCGATGGTAAGCCATATTCGCTGCGATGCACCTTCGACGGTAGCAAGTTTGCTTTGCTCACCCAGGTGTGGCGTTCCTTAGGCATACGTGCGGATCTCCAAAAGAGTGCGGCGGATGCGAACAAGCTTTATGCTTCGCGGGCGGAGGATGATGAGGCCCGGCTATTCTGGGCGCAGTTTGAATCCCCCGAGCGTTCTCCTCTCCTCATTGATCACATGAAGCAATTGATGGAGATGCACGGAATGGCGGAGCCGGCCATGAAGGACCTCTGCATCCGTCTGTGGCCCGATGAGCCATTGCCGAGTAGCTACTTCGGCCTGCTGCGGAAGCTATGTGATGCCGCGCCTCGGGTTGACGTGCTGAAGCGCTCTACATGCATCGAGGGCGCGCGGATGGCCTTTACAAGGACCATGGTGCATTGGCCAAAGCTCCAGCCGCTCAAGATGGCCACCGCACCTCCGCCACCTGACAAGGGTCATAGGTGCCCCGAGCTTTACTTCCCCCAAGTTATGGAGGGTGCTCGGGCAATAGAGGTCCAATGTTCCAAAGATATTTTGTATGAATGAGCGTGATGTAATGTGTCCGAAGACTTTAACGCTTTATAATTAATGTTGCATGGTTTATCATGTCTTATAAATAGTTTATGTTTATTTAGACTCCTATGTGGCCGGTTCATCTGAAAGCAGCGAGTCGTCGGCTTCAGCCCCCACGTAGATACTATGCGGGGTGTCTCTGTATCCGCACTTTTACCCTTAGCCAATGTATCGGCGCCCGAAGGCGGTAGTGCGAGCGGGACAAGGCAATCGGACTATGGTGCTCTATCGCTTTCACTTAGCCGTGGGAGTGTAGAAAAAGGCGGGGGCCGATGACAAGCCCCCAGTGTTTTGTGATGTTCCGATGTATCGGGACCGAAGTCAGCATCACATGGTTTGTACTAACACAATACCCATCGTATAACACGGAATAACCGCTATCGGTTTTTTAGTATGACACTTATGCTCGGATTCGCAGACCGGTTCTCGCTTACTATGACGGTCAGTTTTCGGCTTTCTCCCCTGAGGTGCTTGACCAGACGAGCTGGAAGCACAATCGCAGTGGTTCTCCCTTTGCCCTTTTAGCCGAACGAGCGGAACGTAAGAGGGCAAGCACAGGAGCCGGGCAACCCAACTATTGACCCAAGACATAGTTCGGATCCGATGCATATAAAGCAAAACCCAAGACGCCGAACACATAACCAGTTGTACTGAGGTTCAAGGCGATTTTAAATTCGAGCTCCCGGTCTATTAGCCGGTTGCATCGTAATATATACCGAACAGTTTTCGCAAGAAGCTTTGCCAAGAGAAGAACAGAGGATGTATAAAAGACAATGAAGTGACCATATATAATGGTTTTGTACTTGCTCAATAATTCTTATAACTTGGATTGCCGAAGCAACTGTTTACAGGTAGGTGAAATATAAAATTTACAGAGGGGAGGCTGTACCAGGAGTCTTCGATTGATGACATGACGTTCTCGATGTGCCTTGTCACCTAACCGTTCATGTTCCTCTGTGGGGGTTGCATCCTATTAAGAGTGATGCGGTCGCCGAACGAACCTTGGGAAGAAGGTCTTGAGAAGTCGCCGAAGTATCGATGAGCTGTACGCTTTTTCGCAGGTCCTTGATGGTACCTGTGTTTTGTCCGAGGACGTGTATTGGTATTGGTCGGTCTAGCCGAACACTCACCATTTGATGGTTGTTCCCCATTGCTGCCCATGGAATCTTGAGCGCGAAGTTGTGCCTTCTTGGCACGTGTTTGGCGGCCGTTAGGGCTGTGCAATGGGGGGCGTATCCCTATTTCTGGGGAGCAGAGGAATCTGGGAGTTCGGATTGAAACCGAACTCGTTTGTCGACCTTGCGGGCCTTTATGGCCGATTTGGGTGTTTGCCGATCGTCCTCATAATGGAATTCGGCCGCCAGGGCCAACGCATGTTCCTCAGTTCGGAGGGAACGCTCTGTGTTTCCATTGACGGTGATGACCCCCTTGGGCCCCGGCATCTTGAGCTTGAGGTATGTGTAGTGTGGGACGGCGTTAAAGCGAGCGAACGTTGTACGGCGGAGCAGGGCGTGATAGCCGCTGCGAAAAGGTACGATGTCGAAGATCAAGTTCTCGCTGCGGAAGTTATCGGGCGAGCCGAACACTACTTCCAGGCTAACAGAGCTTGTGCACCGGGCTTCGACTCCTGGGATCACTCCTTTAAAGGTAGTGTTGCTAGGCTTTATCCTTGACGGATCTATGCCCATCTTTTTCACCGTATCTGAGTAAATCAGATTTAGGCTACTTCCTCCGTCCATTAGGACTTTAGTGAGGTGATACCCATCGATAATGGGGTCTAGGACGAGGGCCGCCGAACCTCCATGACGGATACTGGTCGGGTGATCTCGCCGGTCAAAGGTGATCGGGTAGGCCGACCATGGGTTAAACTTCGGGGCAACAGGCTCTACTGTGTAGACCTCTCGAAGGGCGCGCTTCCTCTCTTTTTTAGGTATATGAGTGGCGTATATCATATTCATAGTTTTTACCTCTGGAGGGAACTGCTTCTGACCTCCATTGCTCGGACCGCGGGGCTCCTCGTCGTCCTCACTGCGTGGGCCTTTACTCTGCTCCTCGGCTGCGAGTTTGCCGGCCTGTTTAAACACCCAACAGTTACGGTTGGTGTGGTTGGCGGGCTTGTCCGGGGTTCCATGGATCTGGCAAGGCCTCTCCATGATCTTGTCCAACGGGGTGGGTCCGTCGCGATTGCCTTTAGGAGGCTTCTTCCGCTGCCTGGATCTTGGGTTGCGGAAACCGGCGTTAACGGCCGTGTCATCGGCGTCGCTAGTGTTGTGCCGGCATTTGTTTTTGTTGCATTTTGATTTCCCGTTTCCATCCCGGACTTCGGAAGTACCGGGGTCTTCGGGGTTGTGGCTTCGCCTTGCTAGCCAGTTATCCTCGCCCGCGCAAAAGCGGGTCATGAGTGATGTGAGTGCAGACATGGTCCTGGGTTTATCCTGACCGAGCTGGCGAGCCAGCCATTCCTCCCGAATATTGTGCCTGAAAGAGGCTATGGCTTCGGCGTCTGGGCAATCGACGATCTGGTTTTTCTTGGTCAAGAACCGGTTCCAGAATTGTCGAGCGGACTCTCCTGCCTTTTGCACGACATTGCTTAGGTCGGAGTAGTCCGGGGGCCGTACATAGGTGCCCTGGAAGTTAGATCAGAATGCATCCTCAAGGTCGTCCCAGCTCCCGATAGAATTTTCGGGGAGACTGTTTAACCAGTGCCGAGCTGGCCCCTTAAGTTTGAGGGGTAGGTACTTGATGGCGTGGAGGTCGTCTCCTCGTGCCATATGAATGTGGAGGAGGAAATCCTCGATCCACACTGCAGGGTCGGTTGTCCCGTCGTATTGCTCGATGTTCACGAGTTTAAACCCTTCAGGGAACTGATGCTGCATCACCTCGTCAGTGAAGCAGAGCGGGTGGGCAGCGCCTCTTACCCGGTCTATATCAGGCCGGTAGTCGGCGTCTGTTCTGCCCCGGTTTTGGTCCCGAACTCTATTGGTTCGATCGAGCCAGGGCCAGTACTCGTCCCTTCTGCCAGGGGAGTACCCTCTAGATCCGTAGATGGATCTCGTGTGGCCTGTTCTCTCATCCAGGTCGCGTCGCAGGTCATACCTATCGTCAGGCTCCATTGGCTCCTTTCCCCTTCTACGGGGTATCGCCGGCCTATGACCGGCCTCGCCAGCCGTCCTATCTCGTCCTCGGGGAGGGCGGTCCGGCTGGTCGTATGGAGTGTGCTTGGGGGACGGTGTGTTGGGGATCTCGCCGTCGAATTGTGGCAACAACCGCCGACGGGGGTAGCTCTTGGGTTGATCCCATAGACCGGCGCCGTGTTCTTCCTTGGCTGATAGAACCCTTGTCCATCTATCGTTGAGGGTGTCTTGTTCGGCCTTGAGTTGCCGCGCTTTTACTTTCAGGCTTCGGGCAGTCGCTAGAAGCTGTTGCCTGAACCGTTCATGATCCTCAATGGTTTCGGGGACGAGGAGGTCCTCGTCGTCCGGGCTATCCTCCTCCACTACAGGGGGGAGGTAGTTGTCATCCTCGGAGTCGTTCGGATCTTCGGGGTCGCGCTGGTCCTCCGGCCTTTCCTGGTCCTCCAACGGGTATTCGGGTATATCGGGATCGCCGAGGTCTTCCGGGGTATCATTTTCCCCGGTGCCAGCAATAGCTTCCCTCCCCTTTTTTGTCTTTGACCGCTTACGCGGTTTCCGGCGCCTCGCCTGAGTCATCGCCATTGTTAGCTGTTGTGCGCTCGCCGTTACCGGATGGCATATCCACCATGTAGACATCGTAGGTGGAGGTGGCGGTCCATCGCCCGGTGTTAACGGGGGTGGGAGCGCGATCTTCTTCTTCCATGTCTTCTGCCTCCTCGGAGGCGTAGTCCAACATATCGGTTAAGTCTTCGATAGTGGCTATTAAATGGGTGGTGGGTGGGACGGAAAATTCCTCTTGACCCGCCTCAAAACCGATCTGAGTGTGGATCGGGATTGGGTCATCACTAGTTTTCGTCAAGGAGATCCAATCTAGAGCCTTGCAGAGCGTCGAGAGCTCGATCGGGTCAATCTGTCCGGCGTGTCTGGAGTTAACCTCTGACGCGTCCGTACGAGAAGCGTGTTCGGCAGGGGTTGATACCCGGCCGTCTGGCGCTATAGCAGGATCCGGATTGAAGTCCAGATCATCATCGGGATTGGCCCCGTAAGAGGGGTTGGAAACGACATCCAAGGTTAAGGCCTCGGAGTCCTTGGGCGCGTCAGGTGAGACTGCGAGCCCGGTGAGCAAGAGATCGCCCCGAGGGTCAACGGAGAACTCTAAGTTCCCGAATCTGACTTCTTGATCAGGGGCGAAGCTCCCGACCCGGCCAAGGCGGCCGGTCGGGTCAGCATGCAGCACGATGCTGCCGAAAGCGAAGATCTGTCCAGGGACAAAGGAGTCCATGTTACGGACCTCTTCATTGATGAAGACGCGAGCCATCGATTCCTTGGGCGATCACAGCGGAACTCTCAATGAAAGCACCAATGTCGGTGTTAAAACCGGCAGATCTCGAGTAGGGGGTCCCGAGCTGTGAGACTAGAATCGATGGTAACAAAGGGACGAAGGAGACGATGTTTACCCAGGTTCGGGCCCTCCTATGGAGGTAAAACCCTACGTCCTGCTTGATTATATTGATGGTTTGAAGGTTACAGAGTTGATCTACCTCGAGATCGTCTAGCTAAAACCCTAGATGAGTTTCTGTGTCCTATGATCTAAAACCCTCCCGGTTTATATAGACACCGGGGGGCACTAGGGTTTACACATGGTGGGCCTCCTGCCGAGGATGGAGATGGCGATTTCCTCCTCTTGACTTGGAGTGCACGACGTGCCTTCGGGGCTTCTTTCTGGAAAGTAGAGTCTTGATGTACCCAGCCCTTCTTCGGAGAATGGCCCATCGAACCGGCCCATTGAGAGATGAGCCGGCAGCCCGAGGACCCCTTAGTCCAGCACTCCCTCACTCACCATGATAATGTGTGAGTAATCCACCTTGGGGCTGAGGGTTTGTATCGGTAGCTATGTGTTTAATCTCTCTCTCTCTCTCTCTCTCTCGTGTTCTTGAGATGGCACGATCTTGATGTATCACGGGCTTTGTTAATATAGTTGGATCATATGGTGTTTTCCCCTCTCTATCTTGTTGTGATGAATTGAGTTTTCCCTTTGAGATTTTGTTATTATCGGATTGAATACTTTTATGGATTTGAGAGCACTTGATGTATGTCTTGCATGCGGATACCCGTAGTGACATTGGGGTATTCAAGTGATTCACTTGATATATGTTATGGCGTCAACTTGCGGATTCCGGTGACCTTGGGGATCTACGCATAGGGGTTGATTGCACGTTCTCATGCCTTGTTCTCCGATAGAATCTTGGGGCACTCTTTGAGGTTCTTTGTGTTGGATTGAGTATTATGAATCTGAAATTGTTTGATGCGTATCGTATAATTAACTCATGGATACTTGTGGTGACATTGGAGTATCTAGGTGACATTAGAGTTGGTTGATGCGTATCATATGGTGTTATTTTAGTACGAACTCTTGGATAGATCGATCGGAAAGGATAACTTTAAGGTGGTTTCCTAACCTACAAACAATTTCTTCTTATGTTCTCCGTTAGATAAGAACTTTGGAGTGATTCTTCGTTGCACATTGAGGGATGGTTATGTGATCCAATTATATTAGCATTGTTGAGAGATTACACTAGCGAAAGTACGGACCCTACGCCTTGTTTTCAAGCATTGCAATACCGTTTGTGCTCACTTTTGTTACTTGTTACCTTGCTGTTTTTATATTTTCATATTACAAAAACCTATATCTACCATCCATATTGCGCTTGTATCACCATCTCTTCGTCGAACTAGTGCACCTATACAATTTTCCATTGTATTGGGTGTGTTGGGGACACAAGAGATTTCTTGTATTTGATTGCAGGGTTGTTTCAGAGAGACCATCTTCATCCTACACCTCCAATGGATTGATAACCTTAGGTCATCCACTTGAGGGAAAATTGCTACTGTCCTACAAAACTCTGCGCATGGAGCCCCAGCAAAGTCTACAAGAATAAAGTTGCGTAGTAGACATCAAGGTCTTTTCTGGCGCCGTTGTCGGGGAGGTGAGTGCTTGAAGGTATATCTTTAGATCTTGCAATTGAATCTTTTAGTTTCTTGTTTTATCACTAGTTTGGTTTTATAAAAGAAAACTACAAAAAAAATGGAGCTTAGGTTGCATCATTTGTATCGTCTTTATAGTGTCTTTCGTGAAAATAAGGATTCAGAAAATTGTGCTCAATAGGTAGAGGAATAAATTATGGAAATACTTCATGAGAATTCCTTGAATGATGAGAATTGTTGCAATGTTGCTAGTATGAATTCTCTGAATATCCGTGATGCTAATGATATGCGCAGCCACAAGCTTGGGGATGCTATGTTTGATGAAGAAGATATTTTTAGTCCCCCAAGTTTTGATGAGCAAATTTCTGATGATGATTTCATGCGTCCTATCTATGATGATTATGGTGGTGACATGTATGATATAAAAAGTGATAGCAACTTTGAAACTTGTCATCATGATTTTAATATTCAATGTGGTTATGTCAATCAAGTTTCTCATGATAGTTATTTTGTTGACTTTGCTCCCACTACCATGGATGAAAAGGAATTTACTTATGGTGAGAGTAATAAATTTTCTATGCTTGTAGATCATGAGAAGAATGCTTTATGTGATAGTTATATTGTTGAATTCCTTCATGATGCTACTGAAATTTATTATGAGGGAGGAACATATGCTTGTAGGAATTGCAATAATACCAAGTTTCCTCCCTACGTGTTCAAAGTTTTGAAGTTATGCTTGTTTTGCCTTCCTATGCTAGTTGATTCTTGTTCCCATAAATTGTTTGCTCACAAAATCCCTATTCATAGGAAGTGGGTTAGACTTAAATGTGCTTGTCATGAGATTCATGATGCTCTCTTGCATGTTTCAATTACTACTTTTTATGTGAGCATCATTGAAATCATCATGCCTAGCTAAAAGGCTTTAAAGAAAAGCGCTTGTTGGGAGACAACCCAACACTTTTTCTTTCTGTTTTTGTGTGTTCACATGATTAAGATACTATAGTAATCATGTTTTGAGTCTTTTATTTCAATAAAGTGCCAAGTAAAGCCTTTGGGATGACTCACAAGATGAGTAGAATTGATGCTGAACCAAAACAGAAACTTTTGACTCCAGTGCAGGAATTTTCATTTTTTACTGGAGCATGATAATGATCTGAAATTTTTACACAGTCTTCATATACAAATTCCTCGGGTGTCCTAATTTTTCAGAATTTGTAGAGATAGGGAAGTATGACTATACTATAGATCTTCACAGACTGTTCTGTTTTTGATAGATTTTGTTTTGCATGCATAGTTTGCTTGTTTTAGTGTTTCCATAGCTTATATTTAGTGGTATAAATTATGGGAATGATATAATACAGTAGGTATCATGTGGGAAAATTTATGAATATTGTCTTGACAGTACCTAAGTGAATGATTTATCTTTATTACACTAACCCTTCTCACGAAGTTCCGTTAAGTTTTGTGTGATTGAAGTTTTCAAGTTTTGGGTGAGACACCGATATGAGGAGAATAAGGAGTGACAAGAACCTAAGCTTGGGGATGCTCAAGGCACCCCCAAGGTAATATCCATGCATGGAAGACTCAAGCGCCTAAGCTTGGGGATGCCCCGGAAGGCATCCCCTCTTTCGTCCTCAACACTATCGGTATATCTTACTTAGAGCTATATTTTTATTCGTCACATAATATGAGTTTCTCTTGGAGCGTCATTTTATTTTGTTGTTATCTGTTAGGTGTTATTTATAATCTTGTTTTTCAATAAAAAGTTCGAATAATTGCCTTAGGATGCTTGCATTGCATGTTTGATGTGTGCTGTGTTAAAACAGAAACTTTCTCTGTAGTGTTTGAATTTTCATATTTGACTGGAACGTGGAAAGTTTCTAAAAAATTTACACAGTGTTGTAATATAAATTATTTAGACTTCCCTAAATTTTCATAATTTTTTGAGTTACAGAAGTGCACTGGTTTAATAAATTGCTACAGACTGTTCTGTTTGGACAGATTGCTGTCATAGTTTTGTTATCTACTTATCCTATAGTTTCCATAGCCTATATTGGTAGATATAAATTGTGGAAACGATAGTAAACAGTAGATGATGTTTGAAAATTATTGTGCAACTTGTCTTGGCAGTACATGAAGTGTTGATTTATTCTTATGTGTACTAACCTATCTCACGAGTTCTTTTCGAGTTTTGTGTGGATGATGTTTTTGAGAATAGGTGAAACCATGATATGAGAGGATTGAACGAGATAAAAAATCTCAAGATTGGGGATGCCCAAGGCACCCCAAGTAAATATTTCAAGAGTTCTCAAGCATCTAAGCTTGGGGATGCTACGCATCCCCCCTCTCTTCGTCAACTATCGGTTAGCCTATGTTGAGCCTAATTTTTTTTCGTTCACATGACTTGTGCTATTCTTGGAGTTCTATTTTTGTTTAGTTTGCTGTTTGAATAAAATACTCAGATCTGAAAATCTTCATTAAGAGAGAGAGTCCTCACATAGCTTCTTAATTGTTTGACTACTCATTGATTTTCACTTGTATCTTTTGAGAGTAGTTTGATGTTTACTCTTGTGCTTCACTTATATCGTATGAGTAAATTGTGAATGAATTGAATATCATAAATCTGAAATTATTAATGTGCTTTATGCTTAGTAGTAGTTTCACATCTGGTTTATAAAGTAAAATCTATTGAAGCTTGACAATCATCAAATTGGTCATACAAGCAATTCATGAATGATTAGTATAAGAAAGAGAACTTTCACATACAAATATATTATCTTGGACATCTTCTATGATTGTGAATACCCATTAATTATTTTCAAACTTGAGCAAATTAGTTGAAGTTGGACAAGGAAGACAACATAATGAGTTATGGTTGTGTATATTTGCATAGAAGTTATATTGTTATGGATCCTCCAACATGTGGTGCTTGTTTAGAACCTTTTGCTAGCCAACACTTTGTACTAAGTAGAGATACTACTTGTGCATCCAAATCCTTGAGCCAAGTTTATTCCATAAGAGTCCACCATCCCTACCTATATATGGTATTTCACTGCCATTCCAAGTAAATTTGCATGTGCCACCTCTAAACATTCAAATAAATATATGTTTTGTGTGCTTGGACCGCTCATGGAGCGACGGGGGGCGGTCAGTATCTTCCATGTTAAGCGGGTTATTCTCATGATGAGTGTTTATTCACTCATCCTTGCACGAGAGGGGCGGTAATAGGGATTCCCAGTCCTGGAATAAAAAAAATGCAAATAATTAAACAAAACTCCCCCAGGAATGTTGTTGGTATGGACGGTACCCGTGGATTCGGCTAGCCGTGGAGTGTGTTTGTTGGTGGAGGGGGAGTAAACCTTACTTTTACCGCTTGGGAACCACCGCTAATGTGTTTATCATGGAAGATATTGATAACTCTTGGTCGTAACGTTGACAGGAAGGGTGCACCTCCCAAAATTATATTTATCTCTGATTTAAGCTTTGAGCTCTGGCACCTCTGCAAATCCATGCTTCCCTCTACGAAGGAACAATCTATTTACTTTCATGTTATTTACTTTTCATGTTGAGTCAACTTCTTATTCCAACCTACATCTATTAGTTGGCAAGCATCATGTGGTGGGAAAAGATCCAAACATATATATCCACTCAAATATATTTGATCATGATTCATTATTGTTGACAATTATCTTTATGATAATTATGTTGGGAGGCGAAACATTAAGCCCCTATCTTTCTCTGTGTTCGATGGATGCCATTTGTTCTAAAAATACACTTTGAGTACTGGCAATCATAGAAGACTATATGATGATGAGTATGTGGGGCTCTTACTTAGACTTTGTTGAGAATAAGTTGAATTGCAATTGTTTGGTGACTAAGAACATAAGTTGTTAAGTTTCAAGAGAATTCATTGTTTGAACCATAACATGTGAATTGGTTGCTACTTTATCATGATGATTTTTATGAGAAAAAGTTGATGTTATGATGCTAGGAAAAGTGGTTGAAATTATCATTGATCAAACTTATGCACTGTGCTAGCATTCACACTTCATAAATTATTTCTTTTATCATTTACCTACTCGAGGACGAGTAGCAATTAAGCTTGGGGATGCTGATACGTCTCCAACGTATGATAATTTATGAAGAATTCATGTCATATTTGGCTATGTTTTTACTATGATTTTATGATTTATTGGGACTAACCTATTAATAGTTGCAAAATTGCACAAGTTCTTGTTTCACACTTTGATGTGTAGGAATTAATTGGAAATTGGCTAAAAAACGCAAAAGGAGCCTTCTTGGAGGAGGACTCTGACTTTCCTAAAATCTGTCCACAAACAGTTTTTAGAGATCATCAGTTTGACCCCCGAAGACGGCGTCCAAAACGGAGTTCGGATGCGATCTGTAGACCCGTTTTACTGGAGGAAAATATCTGATTACGGGATTACGAGAATTGATGACGTGATTGAGTCCAACTCTTACCATATCTGATGTATTCGGCCAAGCCATGATTTGAGGACTCGTGAGGGCTGTGAGGACTCCCTAGGAAGGTTCTAGAGGTGCCCAAGAGCCATTGGATCAAGGGTCCATCCATCGGAGGGCCATAGAGCACCACACAGGCACATATAAGGAGAGAAAAAACCCTAATTTCGGGAGAGCCACCAAAAGCCACGAATTTGCCTCTCCCTTGGCAGCCGCCAAGAAGGGGAGAGGCTCCTCCATTGCAGCACCAAGACCAAGGAAGAAGGGGGGCAAGGGGCCGCCGCCCTTCGCCGGCGCCGTGTTCGCCATCGCCTCCATCTCTTTGGGGCTGCACCTCTCCATCAACAACTCTCTCTTTCTCACCATGATAATGTGTGAGTAATCCACCTTGGGGCTGAGGGTTTGTACCGGTAGCTATGTGTTTAATCTCTCTCTCTCTCTCGTGTTCTTGAGATGGCACGATCTCGATGTATCACGGGCTTTGTTAATATAGTTGGATCATATGGTGTTTTCCCCTCTCTATCTTGTTGTGATGAATTGAGTTTTCCCTTTGAGATTTTGTTATTATCGGATTGAATACTTTTATGGATTTGAGAGCACTTGATGTATGTCTTGCATGTGGATACCCGTAGTGACATTGGGGTATTCAAGTGATTCACTTGATATATGTTATGGCGTCAACTTGCGGATTCCGGCGACCTTGGGGATCTACTCATAGGGGTTGATTGCACGTTCTCATGCCTTGTTCTCCGATAGAAATCTTGGGGCACTCTTTGAGGTTCTTTGTGTTGGATTGAGTATTATGAATCTGAAATTGTTTGATGCGTATCGTATAATTAACTCATGGATACTTGTGGTGACATTGGAGTATCTAGGTGACATTAGAGTTGGTTGATGTGTATCATATGGTGTTATTTTAGTACGAACTCTTGGATAGATCGATCGGAAAGGATAACTTTAAGGTGGTTTCATACCCTACAAACAATTTCTTCTTATGTTCTCCGTTAGATAAGAACTTTGGAGTGATTCTTCGTTGCACATTGAGGGATGGTTATGTGATCCAATTATATTTGCATTGTTGAGAGATTGCACTAGCTAAAGTACGGACCCTACGCCTTGTTTTCAAGCATTGCAATACCGTTTGTGCTCACTTTTGTTACTTGTTACCTTGCTGTTTTTATATTTTTAGATTACAAAAACCTATATCTACCATCCATATTGCACTTGTATCACCATCTCTTTGCCGAACTAGTGCACCTATACAATTTTCCATTGTATTGGGTGTGTTGGGGACACAAGAGATTTCTTGTATTTGATTGCAGGGTTGTTTCAGAGAGACCATCTTCATCCTACACCTCCCACGGATGGATAAACCTTAGGTCATCCACTTCAGGGAAAATTGCTACTGTCCTACAAAACTCTGCGCTTGGAGCCCCAACAAAGTCTACAAGAATAAAGTTGTGTAGTAGACATCAGTGGACACCCACGTAAGGTTCAAGAACCTCACGGTGGTGTACACCAACGACCCGGTCTGGGTGGAGAACTTCATCCACACCATGGAGCAGTTACTTGCCTATGACAAGTACAAAGTGGTCGGCTTCGACCTCGAGTACACTAGCGGTCATGCCGGGCATGATCAGAAGGTTGCCATGGCCCAGCTGTGCATGGGCCATTACGTCCTCGTCTACCACTACTGCCTAGCCACAACGCCTTGCGATCGATTCGCCAGGTTTGTTGATGACCCACAAGTATAGGGGGTCAATCGTAGTCCTTTTGATAAGTAAGAGTGTCGAACCCAACGAGGAGCAGAAGGAAATGACAAGCGGTTTTCAGCAAGGTAATTTCTGCAAGCACTGAAATTGTAGGTAACAGATAGTTTGATAGCAAGATAATTGATAACGAGCAAGTAACGGTAACGGTAAATAAAGTGCAGCAAGGTAGCCCAATCCTTTTGTGGCAAAGGACAGGCCAGAACAGTCTCTTATAATAAGCAAAGTGTTCTTTAGGGTACACGGGAATTTCATCTAGTCACTTTTGTCATGTTGGTTTGATTTGCATTCGCTACTTTGATAATTTGATATGTGGATGGACCGGTGCTAGGGTGTTGTTCTTACTTGAACAAACCTCCCACTTATGATTAACCCCCTCGCAAGCATCCGCAACTACGATAAAAGTATTAAGATAAAATCTAACCATAGCATTAAACGTTTGGATCTAAATCAGCCCCTTACGAAGTAGCGCATAAACTATGGTTTAAGCTTCTGTCACTCTAGCAACCCATCATCTAATAACTACTCCACAATGCATTTCCTTAGGCCCAAGGATGGTGAAGTGTCTTGTAGTCGGCGTTCACATGACACCACTAAGGGAATCACAACATACATATCATCAAAATATCGAACACATATCAAATTCACATGATTACTTGCAACATGACTTCTCCCGTGACCTCAAGAACAAAGGTAACTGTCGATGCTCTAGGAACGGGGGTACCCAGACCTGCCTGCCTATGGGCGAGGGCGTGGCCCACTTCGACAACCCAGTATGGCCTGGCGCAGGATCACTCGAGAACAAGGCCCTCGCGAGAGCCCCGCCCTCGCGAGGAGGACAACGTCAAGACCCCCGGAAGGAGGAGGCCACTCCAGGCTCCCTCCCGAGGGGCGGAGATCTCTGTGCAGCAGTCGGCCTCGTGAGGCTGGGGTGACGCAAGCCTGGCCAGGCGGGCGCCAGCGGGCACAGCAGGGGCAGTTTCCTCTTTGCTGCAAAGGAGGCAAGGACGTACGCGGGTTCCCAAGGCATCCCCCAAAGGTTTCCATTCTGGCGCAACGAGACCAAGACCACGAGCCCCGCGGGATGGACGTCATCGCCGAGCCCACCTCTGCATCACTACCAGCTACTTTGCAGGCGAAGACCACCTTTCGTCAGGATAAGATGTACCTCCTATCCCCTTTCGAATTTGGCCATTGTGGGATCCCTTCCCGCCAGTGCGATAAGGGAAGAGGACCCGGGCCACTATAAATAGGGACTAGGCTGCCCCATAGAGGGGGGTGGGGAGAACCAACTGAGTGCCCTCGCGAGATTGCTCACCACTGTACCAGTTCATCCACAAACCTCCTCGTGAGGCAATCCACCATAAGGCAGGAGTAGGGTTTTATGCTTCGCAGCGGCCCGAACGTGGGTAAATCCTCGTGTATTAGTCTTCTTCCTCGCGATTGAGTGAGTTCGTCCAGCTAGGCTGTGGAGCTGTGAGCTTGAGGTTGAAGCTGGTGGGGATCTTCGCACACGCCCCTGAGTTCGAGCCTCTTTAGGTTTTGCGGAGCCCGAAATTAGACATTTGGCGCGCCACGTAGGGGGCGTGTCGGAATCCTTCCACAGGCTTCACCTCGCCTCCGCTCACCGCTCCCATGGCCAAAGGGCACCGAGCCCGCGCCGAACGACGGGCTGCACGTGTCGCTCGGGCGACGCCTGCAGGCCACGGCACCCCGCGCCGCCTTGCCCCCCGTTGGCAGACGCCATCGCCAGCCCAGCCTTCGACAAGCGCCAAGGCCTACCGCCCTCATCAACCGCGCAGCACGATCTCGTCGCCCCGACTCTCCCCCGCGTCCACGTCCCGACGTCATCCTCCCGAATCCGCCGCGACCTGAACCGCGGGCGAGCCGGGCTCCTCGTGGCCCGCAAACTGCAGCGCTACCACACCGCTCGTGACCGCTACGACGACTGGCTGTGTCGCACGGCTAGGCGCGCCGGTACGGCTGGCGAGGTCCAGACGCTCCCCTACAGGACGGGCCTGGGGGCTCGCGTCCGTAGAGTCACTCAACCAACCGGCGCGGCGCTGAGGACACGCGGACGCCCCTGGGAAGCGCGTTACGACACGCGCCCACTGGGGGTGCGGCTCAGGGCGTCAGGCACGCAGGAGTTCACCCCCGGCGCGGACGAAGACCGGTGGAAGATGCTGGCCGTGCAGGGAGGACGCCGCCTCACGCCTCCCAGCGCGCCCGCCGCTTCCGGAGTGGGCGGCCAATGACACGCCTACGCCCGCACCCGGGGACTCGAGCAGCTCCACGACGACCATGCTGACGAGCGCCCGAGCCGCGGAGGGTGCAGCATCGTCCACTACGACGACAGGAGGAGCATAAGCGACCTTGCAAGCGGCTTTCGTCGGGGCTGGCACGCGTAGCCTCACGAGAGCGGTTGGCGGGGTCGGTCTCTCGAAGGTGCCTGGCATTGGCAGCTTCGCGAGGCATGCCCGCTGGTGGGGAGCTACCCTGAGCAGGCGCCCGGGTCCCCGGACCGGGCGTCACCTGCCTGGAGACGAAGGGTGGAACACACACCCATGTCCCCAGGACAGGCGCTCCCAGCCTAGAGACGGAGGGTGGAACGCACGCCCATGTCCCCAGGCCAGGCGCTCCCAGCCTGGAGACGGAGGGTGGAACACACGCCCATGTCTCCAGGATGGGCGTCGCCTTCCCAGAGACGGAGGGTGGAACACACGCCCATGTCTCCGGGCCAGGCCTCGCCCGTCCGACGGCAGAAGACCACGTACTCGCCCATGTCTCCTGGTCCGGCCTGGTCCGCCTGGGGACGGGGGGTTGAGTACCAGTGCGAGGCTCCCGGGCACCCTAGTGAGGCGCACTGGGGCACCGCCTTAGGCATCAGCCTCGCGCTCGACGGAAGGACCCCGCGCCGAGCCTCACCCGCGGCGCGGGGGGGGGGGGGGCTGCGGCGCCACTACAACGACGACATTCGCCCCCGGGCTTTGGGATGCCCGAGGCCCTGTTCCGAGTCGGGCCTTCCCTGCGGAGAGTGTTGGGGGCTCCCCCCGCGCTCGAGGGCCCGTCCGGAGCCGACCCCACTACGCCGCATCATGCTTGGGGGCAGGAAGTGGGCTCCATGTCCTGGAGGCATGGAGCTCCCTGCGCACCCCCGGTCTCAACCCGTGACACTCTCACGTAATAATGAGTGGGTTGTATACGCCTGGAGCCCCCCGAGGACGCGGAGGGGTTCCCACCCACGTCCAAGTGGAAGCCTCATGCTCTGCGCTGGCGGACAACACTGTCCTCCAATGACTATGCCCACGCCTAGTGGATTCCCTATGCTCCGCGCTGGGGGAAGACGAAGACTAGCCTAGGTGCCGGACGCGGCTGTTCTTTGCCTTTTTCTGTATTCGAATTTGCCATTTTCTGGAATGAAACTCGAGGGTTTTCAACCTTATTTGAAAAAAGGGGTGGGAATTTTTTCTCCTTGCAATTCTCTGTCTTGAAGTTTCTTTTTCTGAGTCAACACCTGCCAGCCTCTCCCTCTCGCGCCCCGCGAGCGGGGGCTGCGGGCACGGTGCGCACACCTTGCCAAGGCCTTGGCATCCTGGTCCTCACGTGGCGCTCTCGAGTGAGCCAGCAGGCGCGTGTTGCCTCACCCTCGCTCGGGGGCTCCTGCCACGGCCTGGCGCGTCATCATGGAGCCCCGGGAGGGGCAAGGAACGGTATGGGAGCCGCTCGAGCGTCAAGGGGGACTCCTGAGCAACGCGACTCAGGAGCCTCACTGGTCACGTAGCCCCTCGCCCCTTGGTCTCGTCCTGGTGATCCGGATGCCCCAACGGCCGTCGAGGTACGCGCGGGATTGGGCCCTGCCGACATAGAGCCAAGAGGGCTCCCAAACCACCTCGCCCGCAAGAAAAAAGAACCCCCTGGAAGACCCCCAAGCTCCCCAGGTGCCACTACCAGACCTCGCGGCGCAGAGGCCCGCCACGGACAAATCAAGATAAGTACCCTAATCACGACCAACAGGAAGTCTCAATTAACAGTAATGCAAGGATCCGGATGTGCGACGAAAGTGCTAAAGGCGCAAACGACATAATTCATTACATGCCCCGCAGGGCCCTCCATGATTCTTGATTGCAGGGAAAGAAAAGAAGAAGAAGGCGAAAGGTGACCCCCTCAAGGGTTGCCACTCCTGAGGCCCAGGCTCGGCGCGGCCGCGCTCAGTCGGAGTCCTCTTCCTCCTTGACGGGCCCGTGGTGGCGCGCCGGCGTGGCCGCTTCTTGGGCGGGAGTACGGCACCGTCGTGGCCTACTTCCCCCCGAGGTCCGAGCGTGCCGACTCGGTGGCGCATTGTAGGAGTCATCGCTCAGACTCTCCTCGGAGGAGGTGTCGCTACCACTGGAAGCATGACGGTCGTCACCAAGGGCAAGCTCACCTCCAACAGCGCCGCCGCCGCAAGGGCTGCCACTTGCGGGAAGGCGACCGTGGCCATCGCCGTCACCCTCCGGGCAGCACCCCAAGCGTCTGCCATCCTCCCCGAAGATCTTGACGAAGAGCGTCGCCGCGCCATCATACTTGAAGTGGAGCGTGAGCCTCCCCTCCAGGCCACGGGCACGGGCGAAGGTCTGCCACCCGCGGCTCAAGAAGGCATAACCTGCGGGGGTAGCCTCGATCTCCACCCACAACGCGCCGCTACAACAACCATCGGCTTGCAGCCACAGGCCCGCGCGCTCGCTGACCCGCAATGTCTCTGCGAAGAAGCGTGGAAGCTGCAGCTAGGTGATCGCCGGTCTCTCCACCCACACCACGAACTCCTGGGCTACATCGGCACTATTGGACCACGGGTGCGGTGGTCGGATGCCCGCTGAGGGCCTCCCTCCTTGGCCACGGACGCCACGCCCGCCGCCTCCGCCTGTGCTGAAGGGGTAGCCTGCCCTGGCAGGGGTGCGGCCGCGCCCCCGGGGCGCCGCCGTCGACACCACGGTGTACTTGCGGGGATGGCCCCGGCCCCTCTTGGGTGGCTGTTGGTCCGGCCCCTCCTGGCGGGCCTTCCCCTTCTCAGCGGCGGAAAACCTCCTCACCGGCGTCATGGTTGAGAGGGCGGGGCCTTGAGCAGGGAAACAAGAAATCGAGATGGGCTAGGGGCTCCGCCCCCTCTGCCTATTTATAGCCGGGTGAAGGCCAACTGACACCCCTCCACGTTCCGGGTAATGATGGCCCTGCTTCACATCACCTCGTCTGCCCCCGTCGGGTCACGTCCGCGCGGGTCGAGGGGAGAGAAGACACAGGGACTCGGCTGCATTCAAGGAAGGGCAATGATGGCCGCCGCTACGCGCGGGCTTCGTGTCAGCTCGACTCAAGGCGGTTCCCGAGGTCTTCGGGAAGTGGAGGCATCCGCGTCTCGTTACGCGCCACACATCAGGCTGGGCCCGCAGGCAATTGGGGCCCGCGTCACTCGGGCCGGCTCCTCCGGCTTCGCCCCAAAGCCAACCCCAGCGCGCCTTGGGCCCGGGGGCTACTGTCGGCGCTCTGGGAACGGGGGTACCCAGACCTCCCTGCCTGCGGGCGAGGGCGTGGCCCACTTCGACAGCCCAGTACGGCCCGGCGCAGGATCGCTTGAGAACAAGGCCCTCGCGAGAGCCCCGCTCTCGTGAGGAGGACAATGTCAAGAACCCCGGAAGGAGGAGGCCACTCCAGGATCCCTCCCGAGGGGCGGAGATCTCTGTGCAGCACTCGGCCTCGTGAGGCTGGGGTGACGCAAGCCTGGCCAGGCGGGCGCCAGCGAGCACAGCAGGGGCAGTTTCCTCTTTGGTGCAAAGGAGGCAAGGACGTATGCAGGTTCCCAAGGCATCCCCCAAAGGTTTCCATTCTGGCGCAACGAGACCAAGACCACGAGCCCCGCAGGATGGACGTCATCGCCGAGCCCACCTCTGCATCACTACTAGCTACTTTGCACGCGAAGACCACCTTTCGTCAGGATAAGATGTACCTCCTGTCCCCTTTCGAATTTGGCCGTTGTGAGATCCCTTCCCGCCAGTGCGATAAGGGAAGAGGACTTGGGCCACTATAAATAGGGACTAGGCTTCCCCGTAGAGGGGGGGAAGGGGAGAACCAACTGAGTGCCCTCGCGAGATTGCTCACCACTGTACCAGTTCATCCACAAACCTCCTCGTGAGGCAATCCACCATAAGGCAGGAGTAGGGTTTTACGCTTCGCAGTGTCCCGAACCTGAGTAAATCCTCGTGTGTTAGTCTTCTTCCTCGCGATTGAGTGAGTTCGTCCGGCTAGGCTGCGGAGCTGTGAGCTTGAGGTCGAAGCTGGTGGGGATCTTCGCACACGCCCCTGAGTTCGAGCCTCTTTGGGTTTTGCGGAGCCCGAAATCCGACAGTAACTACTCACAAATCATATTCATGCTCAAGATCAGAGGGGTATTAAATAGCATAATGGATCTGAACATATAATCTTCCACCAAATAAACCATATAGTAATCAACTACAAGATGTAATCAACACTACTAGTCACCCACAGGTACCAATCTGAGGTTCCGATACAAAGATTGAACACAAAAGATGAACTAGGGTTTGATAGGAGATGGTGTTGTTGAAGATGTTGATGAAGATTGGCCTCCCAAAGATGAGAGGGTTGTTGGTGATGATGATGGCTTCGATTTCCCCCTCCGGGTGGGAAGTTCCACCGACGGAATCGCTCCGCCGGAGGGCAAAAGTGCTCCTGCCCAAGTTCCGCCTTGAGACGGCGGCGTTCCGTCCCGAAAGTCCTCTCTCTATTTTTTCTAGGTCAAAAGACCTTAAATACCAGAAGATGGGCACCGGAGGTGGGCTGGGCTGAGCACAACCCACCAGGGCGCGTCTGGGGGGCCTGGCGTGCCCTGGTGTCTTGTGCTCACCAGGTGGCCCCCCTCCGGTAGTTATTTGCTCCAGTATTTTTCATATATTCCAAAATAACTCTCCGTGAAGTTTCAGCTTATTTGGAGATGTGCAAAATAGGTGTCTCTGATATGCTTTTTCAGGTCCAGAATTCCAGCTGCCGGCATTCTCCCTCTTTGTGTAAACCTTGCATATTATGAGAGAAAAGGCATTATAATTACTACATAAAGCATTATTAAGCATAAAAACACTATAAATAATAGTAGGAAATCATGATGCAAAATGTACATATCAACTCCCCCAAGCTTAGACCTTGCTTGTCCTCAAGCGAAAACCGATATCGAAAAACACGTCCACATGGTTTGAGAGAGAGGTGTCGATAAAAACAAAATACGGACATAGTAGCATCATGCTTATTATCATAGCAGCAACAAACTTTATCATATAACTTATTCATATAACTTTTATTATATAACTTCATCATATAACTTCTCATGATCAAGTAACAATTCATCACAACATAGAAGTATAAAGCATAAACCTTATTGAAAACCAACAAACTATGTTCTCAGTCAACTTTGCAACTACAATTCATCATATTTTCAGGAAGGGTCTCGTGTCGGAGCCTTTTGGCAAGTCCACATACTCAAATATCATTCAGTCTTCTATGATTGCTAACACTCACAGCATACCCATGAGCAAAAAGTTTCAACCGGACACATAGAAAGATAGGGGCTTATAGTTTCGCCTCCCAACGTATTCACCTCAAGGGTGATGTCAACAATAATAACTCATGCTCACTCATATCCAACTAGATATGTGTGCCTAGATCTTTCCTTACCACATGATGCTTGCAAAAAGAAAAGGTAAAAAGGAACAGGGAAGAATACTTTGACTCTTGCATAAAAGTAAATACATAAAAGTAAAAGATAGGCCCTTCGCAGAGGGAAGCAGAGGTTGTCACGCGCCTTTTTAGTTTGTATGCCAAATCCCTTAATGTAAAATAACGTCACGTTATATTACCCCCTATGATAGCAACCTTTATTATGCAGTCCGTCGCTTTTATTACTTTGCCATCATAAGTTCGTACAACGCTCAATTTTCTCTTACATTGATTGATCAAACACATTTAGAAGCAATTTTTATTGCCTTATTGCACCGATGACAACTTACTTGAAGGATCTTACTCGATCCATAGGGAGGTATGGTGGACTCTCAAAACATGAGTTTGGGTTTAGGGTTTTGGATGCACAAGTAGTATTTCTACTTAGTGCGGAATTTTTGGCTAGCAACAATATTGAGCAAGCACCACATGTTGAAGGATCTATGACAATATAACTTGTATGTGAATATGAACAAACATAAATCATTATGTTGTCTTCCTTGTCCAATGTCAACAATTTTGGCATATAATATTTAATGGGGGCTCACAATCATAAAAGATGTCCAAGATAGTGTATTTGCATGTGAATCTTCTTTTCCCTTATTAATTCTTTCATGAATTGCATCATTGACCAATGCTATGTTTGTCAACCTCCAATAAATTTTACCACTTATACTTTTCCTTATGTTATGTCATTACTTAGCATAAGATTAGCATATGATCATTTTCATTTATTTCCTTTCTATTTTGATTGCAACAAGAAAGTAAAGAAGCAAAAGCTCAAACTAAACTTTATTATATAACTCTCACTCGATTACATAGATAGATAGATCACGAAACTAGCACTCGAAAATAGATCATACTAAACTTTTATTCAACTAAATCACGAAAGAGCTAGGGATCAAGCTAAAATAGGTAAAGGTAAATAAAAGTGATAGTGATACGATACCGGGGCATATCCCCCAAGCTTGGCTCAAGCCAAGGGGAGTGCCCATACCCGTGTACTCAAGTCTCCTTTGGTGGTGAAGATGATGAATGGGATGGTGATGAAGTGGTCTTCTTCTTCAACTTATATTTGAGCATAAAATTTTCCTCCCTTAGATCCTCATTCTCTAACTCGAGCTTTAATATCTTTTTGCATAATGTCGCCTTGCTCTCCTGTAGAAAACGAGATGGAATAAATTGAACCTCAGATTTGTATCCTTTAGGGAGGCTTGACTTCTTGAATTCCACATGCATGTCTCCGGGCTGAGGTAGTGGGTCATCCTCTTCCTCAGAGCTATCATCCTTTGTTTCCTTCATGTTGGCGTCTTCCTCCTCATCCGTGCTCCATCCATAATGATCCACCTCTCCATAGACCTTAGGGTTTGCAATATAGTCAGCAACATAGCTCTCCCCCTCTGAATCTTGAGATGACATATTTTCAAATCTGTCAGGAAAACAACACGAAACAAGAACAGGGGATTTTTCTGCGATGCGGTGGTCAGAACAATTGGGGGTATATATAAAGAATTTTTTATCTTGGGAAGATATAATATGGAAGGAAAACGGAGTCGGGAAGGTGTCCGAGGTGGGCACAACCCACCACGGCGCGCCCTGGTGTATCGTGCTCACCTCGGTTGCTTTCCTGTTTATTTCTTATTTTCCTAATTTTTGTAATATTCCAAAACTGTCAGAAAATATATTTTTGGATTTTTCGGAGTCCGTTTACTTACCGTATCACGTACCTCCTCTTTTTCAGAATTCTGGAGTGTTCAGGAAGGTTTCTTTTATGTGTTCCTCCGGTGTCATGGTTTGAATAACATTGCTGTCAACATTAATAGGCGTACCTGAGATATAGTGTTTAATTCTTTGTCCATTGACCACCTTCGGGTTAGTACCTTTGGCATTATTAATCTTGATAGCTCCAGAACGATAAACCTCTTCGATAACATATGGTCCTTCCCATTTGGAAAGAAGCTTACCTGCAAAAAATCTTAAACGAGAGTTTTACAAAAGAACATATTCTCCAACTTTGAATTCCCGCTTTTGGATTCTTTTGTCATGCCATCTTTTAACTTTCTCTTTGAATAGTTTGGCATTTTCATAAGCTTGGGTTCTCCATTCATCTAGTGAGCTAATATCAAATAACCTCTTCTCATCGGCAATTTTGAAATCATAATTGAGCTCTTTAATTGCCCAAAATGCTTTGTGTTCTAACTCTAGAGGCAAATGACAAGCTTTTCCATATACCATTTTGTATGGAGACATACCCATAGGATTTTTATAAGCTGTTCTACAGGCCCAAAGTGCATCATCTAGTTTCTTAGACCAATTCTTTCGAGACCTATTGACAGTTTTTTGTAATATTAATTTTATTTCTCTATTGCTAAGTTCAACTTGACCACTAGATTGAAGATGATAGGGTGATGCAATTCTATGGTTAACATCATATTTAGCAAGCATCTTACGGAAAGCACCATGAATAAAGTGTGAACCACCATCAGTCATTAAATATCTAGGGACTCCAAACCTCGGGAAAATAACTTCTTTAAGCATTTTAATGGAGGTGTTATGATCAACACTACTAGTTGGAATAGCTTCCACCCACTTAGTAACATAATCAACAGCAACCAAGATATGAGTGTACCCATTAGAGGAAGGAAAAGGTCCCATATAATCAAAACCCCAAACATCAAATGGTTCAACAACAAGTGAATAATTCATAGGCATTTCCTGACGCTTATCGACATTACCAATTCTTTGACATTCATCACAAGACAAGACAAACTTACGGGCATCCTTGAATAGAGTAGGCCAATAAAAACCAGATTGTAATACCTTGTGAGTAGTTCTGTCTCCCGCATGATGTCCTCCATAGGCTTCGGAATGACATTTCTGTAGGATTTGTTCCTGTTCATGCTCAGGTACACAACGTCTAATAATACCATCTACTCCTTCCTTATAAAGATGTGGGTCATCCCAAAAGTAATGTCTTAAATCATAGAAGAATTTTTTTTTGCTGGTATGTAAAAATAGGTGGTATATATTTAGCAACAATGTAGTTAGCATAATCAGCATACCAAGGAGTGTTTTGAGAAACATTTATTGCAGCTAACTGTTCATCAGGAAAACTATCATCAATAGGTATTGGGTCATCAAGAATATTTTCTAACCTAGACAAGTTATCACCTATGGGGTTCTCAGCTCCCTTCCTATTAGTGATATGTAAATCAAATTCTTGAAGCAAGAGAACCCACCTAATGAGTCTAGGTTTAGCATCTTTGTTTTCCATAAGATATTTTATAGCATCATGATTGGTGTGAACAATAACTTTGGAATCGATAATGTAGGATCTAAATTTGTCACAATCAAACACAACTGCTAAAATTTCTTTTTCAGTAGTAGCATAATTTCGTTGGGCACTGTATAGAGTTTTGCTAGCATAATGGATAACATTTAATTTCTTATCAACTCTTTGTCCTAGAACAGCACCAATAGCATAATCACTAGCATCACAAATAATTTCAAAAGGCAAGTTCCAATCAGGTGGTTGAACGATAGGTCCAGAAGTTAAGGCTTTCTTGAGTGTTTCAAAGGCTTCTACACAATCGCCATCACAAACAAATGGAATGTCCTTTTGTAAAAGATTAGTAAGAGGCCTAGAAATTTTATAAAAGTCTTTAATGAACCTCCTATAGAAACCAACATGACCAAGGAAACTCCGAATACCTTTAATATCTTTAGGACATGGCATTTTCTCAATTGCATCAACTTTAGCTTTATCCACCTCAATACCTCCTTCAGATATTTTATGCCCCAAGATAATACCTTCATTAACCATAAAGTGGCACTTATCCCAATTCAAGACGAGATTAGTTTGTTCACATCTCTGCAAAACTCGATCAAGGTTGCTTAAGCAATCATCAAACGAAGTCCCGTAAACGGAGAAATCATCCATGAAAACCTCCACAATCTTTTCACAAAAATCAGAGAATATAGCAGTCATACAAATTTGAAAGGTAGTAGGTGCATTGCATAAACCAAAAGGCATACGTCTATAAGCATAGGTTCCAAAAGGACAAGTAAAGGTGGTTTTCTCTTGATCAGATTGTTATACAGGTATTTGAGAGAAACCAGAATATCCATCCAGAAAACAAAAATGTGTTTGCTTAGATAATCTTTCTAGCATTTGATCAATGGAAGGCAGAGGGTAATGATCTTTTCTAGTAGCTTTATTTATCTAAAATCAATTACCATCCTATAGCCAGTGACAATTCTCTATGGAATGAGTTCATTTTTATCATTAGGAACAGCAGTAATACCTCCCTTCTTAGGGACACAATGAACGGGACTTAGCCGTCTACTATCAGCTGTGGGATAGATTATACCTGCTTCAAGAAGCTTTAATATTTCAGTTCTTACCACTTCCTTCATCTTAGGATTCAATTGCCGTTGGTGATCAACAACGGGTTTAGCATCAGGTTCCATATTAATCTTGTGCTGACATAGAGTGGGACTAATGCCCTTAAGATCATCAAGAGTATATCCAATAGCAGCCCGGTGCTTCCTCAGAATTTTTAATAATCTTTCTTCTTCATGTTCTGAAAGGTTAGCACTAATAATAACAGGATATATCTTTTTCTCATGACGATAAGCATACTTCAAAGTGTCAGGCAATTGTTTTAATTCAAACACAGGATCACCTTTAGGTGGAGGAGGACCTAAATTGTGTTTTAGGAGAGGCTGTTGTTCAAAGAAAACTTTATCTATTTCATTTCTTTCACGCAAGTGCATATCATTTTCGTGGTCTAGCAAATATTGTTCTAGTGGATCGGTAGGAGGAACGGCAATAGAAGCAAGACCAATTATTTCATCCTTACTAGATAATTATTTATCACGAGGTTGTCTACTAAACTTGAAAAAATTAAATTCATGAGACACATCACCAAAACTAACACCGACAATTTGTTTTTCACAATCTATCTTAGCATTAACGGTGTTCAAGAAAGGTCTACCAAAGATAATGGGACAAAAGTCATCTTGTAGGGAACCAAGAACTAGAAAATCAGTAGGATATTTTATTTTCCCACACAAGACTTCAACATCTCTAACAATCCCAAGTGGTGTGATGGTGTCTCTATTAGTAAGCTTAATAGTAACGTCTATGTCTTCTATTTCGACGGGTGCTATATCATTCATAATTTCTTGGTATAAGGTAAAAGGAATAGCACTCACACTAGCACCCATATCACATAAACCATGATAGCAATGATCTCCTATTTTGACTGAGACAACATGCATGCCCACTACGGGTCTATGTTTATCTTTTTCATCAGGTTTGGCAATTCTAGCAGCTTCATCACAGAAGTAAATAACATGCCCATCAATATTTTCTACCAAGAGATCTTTAACCATAGCAACACTAGGTTCTACTTTAATTTGTTCAGAGGGCTTAGATGCTTTAATATTACTTTTACGAACCACAGTCGATACCTTAGCATGTTCCTTTATCCTAACAGGGAAAGGTGGTTTTTCAATATAAGCAGCAGGCACAACTGGTTTCATCCTTAGCAAGTAAATGATGGTTTCATCCTTAACTCTTACCGGTTCTTTAACTTCTTCTTTAATAGGGGGGTGATATTTAAACCACTTCTCCTTAGGGAGATCAACATGAGTAGCAAATGATTCACAGAAAGAGGCTACTATCTCAGAGTCAAGTCCATATTTAGTGCAAAACTTGTGAAAAGCATCGGTATTCATAAAAGATTAAACACAATCAAACTCAAGCTTAATACCTGACTCATTACCTTCGTCGAGTTCCCAATCTTCAGAGTTGCATTTAATTCTTTCTAAGAGATCTCACTTGAAGTCAATAGTCTTCTTCATAAAAGAACAAGTATAAGAAGTATCGAGCATGGATCGATCATTATTAGAAAGCCGAGCATAAAAATTCTGAGTAATAATTTCTCTCGGGAGCTCATGATTGCAATCGATTCCAGTTCCATGATCCAATATCATCACATAACCTATACCATGTCAATGCTTTTCCCTTCAAAGATAAAGGGAAAACCTTCTTCTTAACTTCATCTCCGGATAAACCTGCAAGCTTAAATAATCCACAAACTTCATCCACATGTATTAGATGCATATCAGGATGTTCAGTTCCGTCTCCTGCATATGGATTAGCTAGCAGTTGTTCTACCATGCCCGAAGGAATTTCATAACCAATATTTTCAGTAGGTGCAGTAGGTTGAGGGGCAACTAATTGTGGTTCCAGTCGAGGTGAAGATACCCCGAACAAACCCCACAAAGGATTGTTTTCCATAGTAGCAAGTGACAATAAATTTCAACACGTAGTATAAGTTTTTTCTTACCGATTTCCACTTACCAAGAGCGCTTCACTCCCCGGAAACGATGCCAGAAAAGAGTCTTGATGACCCACAAGTATAGGGGGGTCAATCGTAGTACTTTCGATAAGTAAGAGTGTCGAACCCAATGAGGAGTAGAAGGAAGTAACAAGCGGTTTTCAGCAAGGTAATTTCTGCAAGCACTGAAATTGTAGGTAACGGATAGTTTGATAGCAAGATAATTGATAACGAGCAAGTAACGGTAACGGTAAATAAAGTGCAGCAAGGTAGCCCAATCCTTTTGTGGCAAAGGACATGCCAGAACGGTCTCTTATAACAAGCAAAGTGTTCTTGAGGGTACACGGGAATTTCATCTAGTCACTTTTGTCATGTTGGTTTGATTTGCGTTCGCTACTTTGATAATTTGATATGTGGGTGGACCGGTGCTTGGGTGATGTTCTTACTTGAACAAACCTCCCACTTATGATTAACCCCCTCGCAAGCATCCGCAACTATGAGAAAAGTATTAAGATAAAATCTAACCATAGCATTAAACGTTTGGATCCAAATCGGCCCCTTACGAAGTAGCGCATAAACTAGGGTTTAAGCTTCTGTCACTCTAGCAGCCCATCATCTAATAAATACTCCACAATGCATTCCCTTAAGCCCAAGGAGGGTGAAGTGTCATGTAGTCGACGTTCACATGACACCACTAAGGGAATCACAACATACATATCATCAAAATATCGAACACATATCAAATTCACATGATTACTTGTGATACGTCTCCAATGTATCTATAATTTTTGATTGTTCCATGCTATTATATTATCTGTTTTGGATGTTTTATATGCATTAATATGCTATTTTATATTATTTTTGGGACTACCCTATTAATCTAGAGCCTAGTGCCAGTTTCTGTTTTTTCCTTGTTTTTGAGTATTGCAGATAAGGAATATTAAACGGAGTCCAAACGGAATAAAATATTCGGAATGATTTTTCTTGGACCAGAAGAAACCCAGCAGACTTGGAGATGAAGGCAGGAGACCTGTCGTGGCGTCACAAGCCACCAGGGCGCACCCTAGGGGGGCGCCCCCTGGCTTGTGGCCCCACGGCAGCCCTCCTAACCCTATTCTTCGGCCTATAAATTCCCAAATATTCCCTGGATACCAAAAAGAGCCACGAAAATACTTTTCCGCCGCCGGAAGCCTCTGTTCCCGTGAGATCCAATCTTGGAGCCTTTTCCGGTAATCTGCCGGAGGGGGAATCGATCACGGAGGGCATCTACATCAACTCCATTGCCCCTCCGATGATGCGTGAGTAGTTTACCATAGACCTTTGGGTCCATAGCTAGTAGCTAGATGGCTTCTTCTCTCTCTTTGTTCTTCAATACCATGTTCTTCATGATCTTCATGGAGATCTATCCGATGTAATACTCTTTTGCGGTGTGTTTGTCAAGATCCGATGAATTGTGGGTTTATGTTCATCTTATCTATGAATATTATTTGAATCTTCTCTGAATTCTTATATGCATGATTTCATATCTTTGCAAGTCTCTTCGAGTTATTGCTTTGGTTTGGCCAACTAGATTGGTAATTCTTGCAATGGGAGAAGTGCTTAGTTTTGGGTTCAATCTTGCGGTGTCCTCACCCAGTGACAAAGTAGGGGTAGCGAGGCTCGTATTTGTATTGTTGCCATCGAGGATAAAAAGATGGGGTTTTCATCATATTGCTTGAGTTTATCCCTCTACATCATGTCATCTTACCTAATGCGTTACTCTGTTCTTCATGAACTTAATACTCTAGAAGCAGGCAGGAGTCGGTCGATGTGTGGAGTAATAGTAGTAGATGCAGAATCGTTTCGGTCTACTTGACACGGACGTGATGCCTATATGCATAATCATTGCCTTGGATATCTTCATAATTATTCGCTTTTCTATCAATTGCTCGACAGTAATTTGTTCACCCACCGTATTATTTTCCTTCATGAGAGAAGCCTCTAGTGAAACCTATGGTCCCCGGGTCGATTTTCCATATTATATTTTCAGATCTATAAACCAAAAATACCAAAAATACTTAGCTGCAATCTTTTTACTTTTGTTTTACTTTTCGTTTTAGCAATCCTATCTATCTATCTCTATCAGATCTCATCCTTGCAAGTAACCGTGAAGGGATTGACAACCCCTTTATAGCGTTGGGTGCAAGTGTTTGATTATTTGTGTAGGTACATCTATTGGGGACTTGCTTGTATCTCCTACTGGATTGATACCTTGGTTCTCAACAACTGAGGGAAATACTTATCTACTTTGCTGCATCACCCTTTCCTCTTCAAGGGAAAACCAACGCAGGCTCAAGAAGTAGCAACTTGCAACATGACTTCTCGCGTGACTTCAAGAACAAAGGTAACTACTCACAAATAATATTCATGCTCAAGATCGGAGGGGTATTAAATAGCATGATGGATCTGAATATATAATCTTCCACCAAATAAACCATATAGTAATCAACTACAAGATGTAATCAACACTACTAGTCACCCACATGTACCAATCTGAGGTTCCGGTACAAAGATTGAACACAAGAGATGAACTAGGGTTTGAGAGGAGATGGTGTTGTTGAAGATGTTGATGAAGATTGGCCTCCCAAAGATAAGAGGGTTGTTGGTGATGACGATGGCTTCGATTTCCCCCTCCGAGAGGGAAGTTCCCCCGGCAGAATCGCTCCGCCGGAGGGAAAAAGTGCTCCTGCCCAAGTTCCGCCTCGTGACGGCGGCGTTCCGTCCCGAAAGTCCTCTCTCTATTTTTTCTAGGTCAAAAGACCTTAAATACCAGATGATGGGCACTGGAGGTGGGGGGCCTGGCGCGCCCTGGTGTCTTGTGCTCACCAGGTGGCCCCCTCCGATAGTTATTTGCTCCAGTATTTTTCATATATTCCAAAATAATTCTCCGTGAAGTTTCAGCATATTTGTAGATGTGCAGACTAGGTGTCTCTGATATGCTTTTTCAGGTCCAGAATTCCAGTTGCCGACATTCTCCCTCTTTGTGTAAACCTTGCATATTATGAGAGAAAAGGCATTAGAATTACTACATAAAGCATTATTAAGCATAAAAACACTATAAATAACAGTAGGAAATCATGATGCAAAATGGACGTATCATTTGTCAACAGCCCCGACTACATATTCGGTACGGTGGACACCACCAACGATGAAAAGGTGCTCAAGGCCACGGGCTTAGCCTGCCGGAATCTTGTGGACATCCAATGCATGTACAAGATTTTGGGCGGCGAGGAGAAGCATAAGGACTCCCTGGTTGACCTCGCCATGGCTATCATCGACCCCTACTACAGAGGCATGAAGGATGTCTACAAGAATAAGAAGGTTGCTTGGCACTGCGCCTGGGTCCGGAGACTGGATGAAGATCACGTCAAGTACGCGGCCAAAGACGCGTACGTAAGATACGATATGTGCAGGTCGACCGGCTCCCCTTGTCACAAGAAGTATAGATGAATGATTTGATGATCGTTACTACTAGTTTAGTATGCATGTACTTGTTAATTGATGTGTGCAAATGTTATCTGTAGTCAGTAATGTAATTGGATGTTTATTTAGGTTATGCAATCATGATGTTGTTCTGTAGACAGAGCATAGATGGTATGCAGGCATAGCAAATCACATCGCTTACGATTAAAGAAAGGAACACGTCGGTGATGATTTCAACAATCACAGGCAATTGGGTGCAAGCAAGTGTTTGCCTATAGGACACATCACACACAACTTATTATCAGGAATCGTCTGTCTTTTTATAGGTCTTCCCACACAATTCCGATTACTGACCTGTTTGCCGGGTATCACACACATCTTGTTATGTCGAATCGTTTGTGTTACTTTTGATCAACGCAAACAGTTCGTCCGAGCTACCTGTTTGCCGGGTATCACATACAATCATGCAAATGGCATCTTATGAGGGAGACTCGTATTTTGGTAGTACTATCTTTTCCTTAATATTCAATGGATGATTAATATCTGGACATTAATATGCAATTGACGATTAATATCCGGACCTTAAGAAGCAGAACCACGACCGATGGTATCCTGCGTGCCTCCAATGGCGCTCCCAGCGGCTGCCGACGACGAGCGCTAGTTCACCATGCATGTCGTAGTGGACACGCACAGAAGGTTCGCGCGGCTCTCGGTGGTGTACACCAAACATCCGATCCGGGTGGAGAACTCCAACGTTATGGACCTGTTACTTGACGAGGACAAGTACAAAGTGGTCTGGTTCGACCTTGCGTCCCACTGCGTGCTTTGCTCTCGCGTCCCTCTACGTGCTCTGCTCTCGCACCCCTCAGCGCGCGCTCTACCATCGGTTGGGGCCGGCCCACGATCACGCGCGTCGCCCCATGCAGTTACGTGCTCCATGACTGAATCACGGGCTGCAAAAACTGCATCCGGACGTGTCGGTTTTCCAGGACGTCCGACCCCCATCTATACCCATGGCCATTAACCATAGTCTCTTCACGCTTTCGATCGCGCCCCACAACACAATAAGCACACCCTCGACGATGCATACAGAGAGGATGTCCAGCGGCGCTCCAATGGAGTTCGGCGTGCATCATGTGAAGACCCACATGAGGAAGACGGACCTCATGGTGGTGTACACCAATGACCCAGGCATGGTGGAGGACTCCATCGACACTATGGAGCAGTTGCTTGATGCAGATGACAAGTACAAAGTGGTCGGCTTCGACCTCGCTTACACCGGCGGTCGTGCCGGGCATGATCAGAAGGTTGCCGTCGCCCAGTTGTGTGTGGGCCATCACGTACTCCTCTACCACTACTGCATGGCCACAGTGCCTTGCTAGCGTTTCACCAGGTTTGTCAACAGCCCCGACTACAAGTTCGCTACGGTGGACACCACTGATACTTGTGATCTGCGTTGGGTTTTCCGTGAAGAGGAACGGGTAATTGCAGCACAAAGCGGATAAGTATTTCCCTCGGTTATGAAACCAAGGTTTATCAAACCAATAAGAACATCAATCCTCAACCGTCTTCAGCGGCTGCACACAAATGAACAAACGACTTGCACCCAACGCGGGCAAGAGGGTTGTCAATCCCCTTGATCTCGTTATTTGCAAGCAAATGAGTTGTGTAGATAATTGTTGATAAATATAAAATGCAAAATAAATAAAAAGTAAATAAAGTCAGCGAGGTAATAATAACGTTTGCAAATTTATAAGTGAATAGACCCCGGGGCCATAGTGTTCCCTAGAGGCATCTCTCATGTAGGCAGCATACGGTGGGTAAACAAATTACTGTTGGGCCATTGATAGAAAAGCGGATAGTTATGCGATGTTCACGGCAATGATCATGTATATATAGGCATCACGTCCATAAGCAAATAGGTCGACTCCTGCCTGCACCTATTACTATTACTCCACTCATCGACCACTATCCATCATGCATCTAGAGTATTAAGTAAAACAGAGTAATGCTTGGAGAACGGTGACATGATGTAGACAAAATAAAGTCAAACAATATGAATGAACCCCATCGTTTTATCCTTAGTAGCAAAAACACAAAGACGCATCTTGTCCCCTACTTTGTCACTGGGATATAGAAACTCGCCAGGTTGAACCTACCACAACGCACCACTCCCACCGATGAAATATAAATCTACTTGGCCAAAACATATCAATAGATCAGAGAGCATTACGAAGCTATAATGATCATGCACTTAAGAGATAATATAATTTAGAGGCATCTCAAATACTTTTCATGAATAATCTGAACATAAACCCACAATTCATTGGATCCCAACAAACACACCGCACAATAGGATTCCATCGGATAGATCAAAGCGAAGATGCGATGATCATTGTATTGAAGATCATAAGAGAGAGGTTGCCATCTAGGTACTAGCTATGGACACGTAGGTCTGTGGTGAACTACACACATATCATCATGAGGGCAGCAAGGTTGATGAAGAGGCCCTCCGTGATCGATCCCGCCTCCGGCAGGGTGCCGGAACGAAGCTCCAGATGGCCTCATGATGGAACAGAGACTTGCAGCGACGGAACAAGGGATTCAGGACTGCCTCCAGGGTTTTTAGGATTTTAGAGAATTTATAGGCCGAAGAGGGACGTCGGGAGGCGCCCGAGGGGGCCACCACATATTAGGGTGCCCCCCCCCCTAGTCACGCCCTGATGTGTGGTGGGGCCCTCGTGTGCCTCCTAGCTTCCTTGCAAAGCTTCTAGGTCTTCATATAGTCCAGAAAAAATCATCAAAAAGTTTCGTGGCAATTGGACTTCGTTTGGTACAGTAAACCTACAAAGGCAAAAACACGCAGAAAACAGCAACTGGCACTGGGCACTGGGTCAATAGGTTAGTGCTCAAAAATATTATAAATTGGTAAATAATGACCCAAAAGGTATCCTAGAATGATAATATATTGGCATGGAACAATCAAAAATTATAGATATGTTGGAGACGTATCAAGCATCCCCAAGCTTAATTCCTGCTCGTCCTCGAGTAGGTAAATGATAAAAATAGAATTTTTGATGTGACATGCTATCCACTATGTAATCTTGTGCATGTATGCTCATTGAGAAAAGTTGAATCAACAAATATTAACATAGCAATATTCAAAGTGTAAGAAACAGAATTGTTAATTCCTAAAAGTATACGATCCTTAAGAAACGTTTACCCCTCGCCCCCCGATTCATCTTATTGTATTAGCAAGGCATGTCTCCATCTTCACCACATTAATACAAATGTTAAGCACCACGGTGTCTGAGTCAGGCAATTGGTTCGTACTTTTCAATATGCATCAACTTTTTATTCTTCACGCAATACATGAGCGTGAGCCATTGGACATAGCATTTGAGTGGAATAGAATATGGTGGTAGATATCAAAGGGGTAGGAAGTGGAGAAGATAGTCTCACATCAACTGGGCGTACCAACGGGCTATGGAGATGCCCATCGATAGATGTCAATGCGAGGAGTAGGGATTGCCATGCAAATGATGCACTAGAGCTATAAGTGTATGAAAGCTCAGATGAAGCTAAGTGGGGTGTGCATCCAACTTGCTTGCTCATGAAGACCTCGGGCATTTGAGGAAACCCGTCATAGGAATGAATAATGAATAGGTAATTCACACTAGCATATGAAAGTGATATATCATGAGACTCTACATGAGGAACATGGTGCCACTCTGAGGCACAAGTGTGGTAAAGGATAGTAGCAAAGTCCCTTCTCTCATTTTCTCTCATTTTTTTTGAATGGATGGTGGGCTCATTTGGCCTCCCCCATCTTTATTTTCGTCCGGAGTCTCATCTCGAATTAGGGGAGAATCATCGTCTCCATCATTCTTTCCTCATTGGGACAATGCTCTAGTAATGATGATCATCACACTTTTTACTTACAACTCAACATGGAGAACTGATATGAAGATATGACTCTGTATGAATGTCTCTGGCAGTGTACCAGGATGTGCAATGATCTAGCGTGACATGTATCAAAAATATTATGAAGGTGGCTTGGCCAGAAATACTATGTCAGCTCTATATGATCACGCAAAGCAATATGACGATGAACAAACTAGTCATGTGAAGTGACGATGGAATTTGCATGGCAATATATCTCGGAATGGCTATGGAAATGCCATGATAGGTAGGTATGGTGGCTGTTTTGAGGAAGATATAATAAGGCTTATGTGCAAGAGAGCGTATCAAGTCACGGGGTTTGGATGCACCGGCGAAAGTTGCACCGATCCTCGAGGTGAGAACGGGCTATGCACGGTACCGAAGAGGCTAGCAAATTATGAAAAGGTGAGATTGTGTATGTCCATGGTTTCACATTAGTCATAAAGAACGCATATACTTATTGCAAAGTTTTATTAGTTTATCATATATCAAAGTACTAATCGCATGCCCCGAGGAGAAGAGGTTGGTAGGAGTTAACCATTGCGCGCTTTCGACCTGAAACAACACTAGGATTTCAACGAGGAATAGAAATGCTCACACATCATCACCATGCCTCTTTAATTTTTAGATGAACAAAAAGGTCAACCCCTCTTAATATCGACACTTCTATGGTTTAACAATTATGAACTCACACCTATTTTACATTACTACATCAATATCATTAACCCACACTTTCTTTACATGTGCTACATAATGGTTTTGATTATCACTCTTTGAATACCTAATATTCTTGGACTAGTCTGTATGACCCATGCAAATTACCGTCACTATTTATTAACTCTCAAACAATTATAAGTGAAGAACGAGAGTGAAATATTCTAACAAATTATGATGAAGGTGTGTCTCTCTTAAATAGGTGTGTCCAGCAAACAATGATTGTGGAAAACTGAAAGTAAAACCAAACTAAAGCAAATGACGCTCCAAGCAAAACTCATATCATGTGACGAATAAAAATATAGCTCCAAGTGACATACCGATGGATTTGAGACGAAAGAGGGGATGCATTCCGGGGCATCCCCAAGCTTAGACGCTTGAGTCTCCTTTAGAATATTACCTTGGGGTGCCTTGGGCATCCCCAATCTTAGGTTCTTGCTACTCCTTATTCCTTTGTCCATCAAGATAACACCCAAAACTTGAAAACTTCAATCACACAAAACTCAATAAAACCTCGTGAGATCCATTAGTATAAGAAACATATTGCATACTCTAAGTACTGTTGCAAATTGATTCAAATTTCATAAATGCATAATAGGTACTGTATTCTAACTTCTCCATGGCTTATACCCCCCGATACAATCCATAGTTTAATCAAAATAAGCAACTATGCAAGCAAAAACAGAATCTGTCTAAAACAGAACAGTCTGTAGCAATCTGTAGAGAGCCTATATGTATGTAACTCTAAAAATTCTGAAAAATTGGGAAAACCTCAAACGTTTGTATAGAAACAATTTGTAAAAATTTCAGATCATTATCATGCTCCAGCCAAAAATTAGAATTCATGTACTAGAGTCAAAAGTTTCTGTTTTGTTTCAGCGTCGATTCTACTCATCTTGTGAGTCATCCCAAAGGCTTTACTTGGCACAAACACTAATTTAATCACAAAAACATAATCATTATATAGTAAACAATCATGCTATTAAAAATAAACAGAAACTTCTAAGCAAAAATTTAAAGATAACTATTGGGTTGCCTCCCAACAAGCGCTATTATTTTATGGCCCTAGCTAGGCATAATGCATAGTTTCAAGTATTGTCATCTTTGACACTCCACCCATAAGTGGCTCTCATAATTGATTCGTAAGGTGGTTTAATTATCTTTCTAGGGAAGTGCTCCATCCCTTTCTTCAATGGGAATTAAAACCTTATGTTTCCTTCTTTCATGTCAATGATTGCACCTATAGTTCGTAAGAAAGGTCTTCCAAGTATTATGGGACAAGAAGGATTGCAATCAATATCAATTACAATGAAATATACATGCACATAATTTTTATTTGCAATAATAAGCACATCATTAATTCTACCTAAAGGTTTCTTGATGGTAGATTTCGCAAGATGCAAGTTGAGGGAACAATCTTCAATATTAGTGAGACCAAGCACATCACAAAGAGTTTTAGGAATAGTTGAAACACTAGCACCAAGGTCACACAAAGCATTGCATTGATATTTATTGATCTTTATTTTGATAGTAGGTTCCCACTCATCATGCAATTTTCTAGGAATAGAAACTTCAAGCTCAAGTTTCTCATCACAAGCTTTTATCATAGCTTCTACTATATGTTCGGTAAAAGCTTTGTTTTGTTCATAAGCATTGGGTGAGCTAATGACGGATTGCAACAAGGAAATACATTCTACTAAAGAGCAATTATAATAATTAAATTCCTTGTAATCCAAGATAGTGGGTGCATCACTAGTTAAAGTTTTGACCTCTCCAAACCCACATTTTCCAGTTTTAGCATCAAAATCATCACCCTCCAAGCAAACGGGGCACTTCTCAACTAGAGTTGACTCATCTCCAGTCCCTTTATCATTTATATTCAGAGATGTAAATAAATATTCAATAGGAGAAACACCAATCATTTTAAGATCTTCATCATGATTCCGGTAAAAGCCGGGTGGAAGAGTTTTTTCTAAGAACTCCCGCTTAGCTCTCAACTTAGCGGTCCTCTCCTTACTTTCATTAATAGATATTTGGATAGATTTAATAGCATCATTGTAGGAGATATGCCCCAGAGGCAATAATAAATGTTATTGTGTTATCTCCATGTTCATAATTATGTTTATGTTCCATGCTATAACTGCTATGGTTCTCGAGTCTACAATAACCACGAGGCTCGGAGGAAGACTCATATGCACGTGTGGAATAATAAACGATAAAAAGTATTCCTAGTCATGCCTCTAAGACTAGCTCAAGTGTTGCATGATGGTTCTGTTTTCTTGATCATGGGCATGACTATGCCGGCAACTTTGAGGGCACAATGTTAGAAGAACATTTGTGTTGAATCGACCCGAATTGATGTTATGCTATGAGATGCATTCGTCACAAGTTAATGGTTAATAACACAGAGATAGTTAACGTTTGCATAATTCCTTAGACCATGAGAGTATCGAGTTCCTTCGTACTTGCTTCGTGAACTTTGGGGTTTGTTAAACGTCATATGTACAAGGATGGCTATTACGGCGGCTTACGGGTTCACGGAAAAGTATGACAAGTAACTTGGTAGCTCAAGATTGGGATTTGCTCCTCCGACGATGGAGAGATATTCTCTGGGCCCTCTCGGTGTTACGGTATCCATCATCGTCTGGCCAGACACAATGTGATTCGATCACGGGGATGCCGGAACACGGGAACGAGAAAAGAGAACAATACCGGTAATGAGGTAACTGGCATAGTGGACAAGTGTTGATTCATGGGGATGCCGATAAATCTCACCTCGGGTGTTTGTAACATATCGCGAAGTAAAAGGAATAGCACACGGCAACTGGAGGTTCACTCGAATATTTATTCGTGTGGGTATAGGGGTCAATATGGGTGTCCACGGCTCCGATGTTGATCATTAATCGGAAAGTGTTCCGGTCATGTCTATACTTCACCGAACCTATAGGGTCAGACGCTTAAGGGTCATCTATCTGCTGAATACTAGACAGGGAGTCTGAGAGAAAGTCACCGGAAATGTTTCGGACGCAACGGAAACGTTCCGGAGAGGACATCGGAATAGTTCCGGTAAAACTGAAAAGTTGTTTCAGGGTATACCATTAAGTCAAATTGGTTTCGCCACACGCCTGGAAATAATTGGAGGGTACCAGAATTGTTCTGGTAACTTCTAGGATTTTTCGGAGACAAAAACCGGAAATGTTCCGGACTGCCGGAACCGCTTTGGTTGCTTTTCACAGATGAAAATCACTGATCTGAAAATGTTTCGGAACGTGTCCAGAATTGTTTTAGTGGGTACTGGAATTATTCTAGGACCCATAGAAATATTTTCAGATTTATCGGTCACAAAAAATTGGTTTCGTGAATAGTGAAAAAGCATTTATGGTTATGGTTGGAAGTTGGCCTTCCACAAAATATCTTGAGGGGATGACATGGATGGATGTGGCTGAAATTTCAGCCCCTTCACCCCTCCTTCTCCTATAAATAGAGGTGGAGGGGGCTGCCCAAAATCATCCCCTGCCCTCATACACATGCCATAGACTTGTCTGGCTTCTCTCTCCCTCCCAGCGAAATAGTTTCGTAGAGCCGAAAGGCTGTCTGGGTTCCGGTGGGAACTAGTTCTGGACGGCGAAGCCCTGCCGGATCAATGACACCGTATGTGTGCAACTCTGTAGAGAGATCGTAGTTTCGGTCTTAGTTCGAGACTGCCTCCTGAAGGGCTGTCCGAGTGACTGTCCGAGTTTCGAGGGTCCTCCCGAAGGGCTGTCCGAGAGACCGTCCGAGGGACTGTCCGACCGCCTCCCGGAGGGCTGTCCGAGGGGCAGACGAGGGAGTACATCCTCGCGGTTGGGAGGTTGTAAATCCTAGCTGCGGGGATCTACACCGCCGATCGTCATCGACTTTACTTCCGCTGTGCTACGAGTCGGTAACGAAAAGATCGAACCTTGTATGCAGTTTCCATAGTGATCCTAGGCGTGCTCGCAGTACCGAAATTTTTTGTTTTCTGTCGCGTTCCCCAACAGTGGCATCATGAGCCAGGCTATGCGTAGATGCAGGTTATGATCTAGAATACATGAGATGTATGAGTATTGCATAGTATAATTTTGTAGTATATAAGATCTATTGCTAAAAATTATTTATGCGGGTAGTAGTTGAAATCTATTACCCGACATTCTTGTTGCTTCCCTTGAATTTGCGTAGTCCTGATCTTGACGGCATGGTGGAATCTAACAAAGTTCTGGCAATCCGCGATCCTTTCATGCTGCTCCTGAGTATGCTGATTGATAGATCAACGAAGTGCTTCAGTGTCTTTGGGTTCCGCCATAGTTGAGAAAGATGGATGTTTCGCAGACGAATGGGCAATGCAGATATGATCTGCACGGGGGTCATGCGTATGACGAAGTTTAGTATGGGGCTCGAGATTTTATTATCTCGTGTTTTCATATGCCCCGCAAAGTTAATCTAGCAACTTGGATAAATCATGCTTGATGATAAACATTGGTAGCTGCGGTTTGGTTGAAACCTTAGAAGCCACGAAAAATAAAATTTTGCATAAACCGATTAGAGGCGTCTAACTTGGTTTTGCAGGATGACATGAGATGTGCATGTGATGTGGTATAGCAGTTCTCATATTGATTTGATTATGTATGAGATGACTATATAATGTAAATTAACATGACCTGCGTGTCATGATTCGGCATGATGGCTGGAGCCATATGATTGTCACTTTAATGACCTGCGTGTCAACCTTATGTAATGCATTTATTTTATCCGCTATGGAGATAGCAATATTATCTGGTGCATCGACAAGGTGGTGGCAATCTTCGCGAAGGTGAACACCGACGCGAATGCTGAAGACGAAGAGATACTTGACTTCTCCGTTAGAAGGGGCTATACCATATCATGCTATTATGAATTGCCTGAGATGTTTATCCCTCTTGATGCACCCTTCTTGATTGCGCGGTAGTCGCTTTTATTAGGGTGATCTCTCACTAAAATATCAAGTAGTTAGTGTTCTCCCAAGTGTAGCACCGTCACAACATCCTTCCTTTCGAGGTGCTCCATGATCTACATGGGTACAAACGATTGTACGGGTGTAAGGCAGGTGAGGTCAGACCTCGCAGCAAGATCACTTGGTTATCTTGACGTTCATGGCAGGATCATCCTAAGCTCGGAACACACGCATCGAAAGATGAACAAGAGTCGCATGGAGATGTGATTGGCAAGTTTGCCTACCAATTGAAGTTCGCGCCATCAGTGTTCATCTCGAACAATGGCGTTGAATGGAAATGTGGGTCTTGAATCACTCACAATCAATTATGAGAGATATTGATTTGAGTGGGAGCGCACTTTAGAATTAATTCTTTTAATTATTAGTGCAATTAATTATGAACATTGTCTAAAGTGAAAATTGCATAATAGTTATAGAATAATGGCTCGCGTTTCCACCTTCCCTGTTAAAATTGAATAAGATGTTATTTATCTGGTTAAAACTTTACGATTGGTAACGTAAATGTGAGAATTGTACTCAAGAGTGCCGAGAAGGACTTGTCCTATCGCATGCTTCCGGTATTCTCTCGCTAATGCTATGGATGATGTGACTCTCGTCCTTCGGTCCAAAAGCTAGAATTCCGTTATGGTCAAGTGCAATACGTTTGCTTCCATAAAACCTGAACTTCAAAAGTTTGGGATAGTTATGTGATATTCATGGAACTGAAAATTATTTTCAGATACAAACAAAGGCTAAAAGATATGAGATATCCAAAGCAATGTTTGTTTGCAAAGTATTAGTAAAGTGTTTACTAGACATTTGACTGATAAGAGAGGGATCCAGAAGAACGCCTGTCATATAATGAAGGTGAATAAAACAACAACTTAAAGAGAAAGGAAGTGTCCAAAGGGTGTCGGTAAAACTACACGCCTAGGAAGTCCGGGGCTAACGCCACTCTCAAGTTGGGTGCTTCTTCTGAGAGTAGGAGAAATACTGAAAGTTAAACTGTTAGAAGTATAAAGGCAAATAGAGAGAAGACTGGAATATCCAACTCATGTATGAATGTCATACAAGTTATTGATGTTTGGAAGGCTCGTCAAAAAGAAATAGTTCTTGGGAATTATGATTAAAATGTTAGTCCATAATTCTTGGGTATCATGATTAAAAGTTAATCACAGGTATACCCGCTCGGTTGCTTTCTGTTGCAACTCGATGCAAGAGCCACTACGGCCTAAAAGACTTGCTAGTAATGACGTTCAGATACGCGCTGGGAACATAGTAAAAGTTACTATACCTTCCATCGGTGTATTACCTATATATTTACTTTCATAATTCATTTAGAGTTTTATACACTCTAGCCCATTTGCATAAAGTAAGTTGCAAGAAGGTTGTTCATAAGAGAACTTTTCATGTTCGGTGTTATGAATAACATAAGGGCCATACTTTCATTATGAATGAGATGTATGTCATGAATATTGATAATAATATATTACCTCTATGTTTACTTTCATAATTCATTTTAGAGTTTTATACACTCTAGCCAATTGCATAATGTGTGTTGCAAGAGGGTTATTCATAAAAGAACAATTGTTGTTCAGTATCATGAATAACATAAGGGCCATGCTTCCATCAAGGATGGGATGTATGTTATGAATATTGATGGTAATATGATACATCCATAACACTGACGCTAAATGTCGCAAGAATAAAAGAATACCACACATGTGTGGCACTGCATTTGGTCACATTGGAGAAACCCGCATGGAGAAATTCCATAATGATGGATTTTGAAGTCGTTTGATTATGAATCATCTGACACTTGCAACTTTCATCCGAAAAGTGGAGTGACTGAAATACCGTTCACAGGCCATAAGGAACGAGCAACAAACTTATTGGTGATCATACATTTTGATGTGTGTAGTCCGATAAATGTTGTTGCTAGTAGTGGATTTATCTATCCTCAGAAATGACTCAAGAAGATATATGGATATTTACTTGATGAGACGTAAGTCTGGATCTTTTGAAATCATTCAAAAGGTTTTAAAAAATGAAGTAGAAATTATTGTAACAATAAAATTATGTTTCTACAATTAGATTGTGGAAAGGAATATTTTGAGTTACAAGTTTAGCGAATGTCTGATGAGTTGTGAAAAGAGTTTCATAACTTACACCTCCCGGAACACCACAGTAAGTGGAATGTCGGTGAAGATGTAATCAAACCATTTATGACATGGTAAGATCAAAGATGACATAAATCAATTTGCCATTATCCTTTTTAATAGTAATGCTTTAGAGACTGCGGCTTTTACATTGAAAAGAGCGCCATCAGATCTGTTGAAAAGAAGCCATGGTATGGTACGCCCAACCATGTTATTTATTTTCTTAACATTTGGAATATAGGGCTTGTGTAAAGTATTTTACAAACCTATTCCAAATCAGACAAGTGCTACTTTGTAGGTTATCCCAAGGTATTGGGTATTCCCCCACAACTACACCGAGGCAAAGGGTTTTGCCACAAAAACGGTATGCTTTTAAAGAGAATGGTTCTTACAAAAAGGTGAGTGGGAGGACAGTGCAACTCGACGAGATAACAGTATCTTCGTCATCAGACCAAAGGAAAGAAACCTTGGAAGTGATTCCAGAGTTTCCTACTGCGACTGATACAGAAGCCTCTAAATGAGATGTATGGACTTCGGTCGAACTTGCAGCTGAACCACGTAGGCAAAACTCGTGCAAACCTCTCAGGTGCGCAAACGAGATATTGTTGTTAGACAACAGTATACCTATGATAATCAAGGAAGCAATGATGGGCCCTGACTCCGGAATTGGCTAAATGCCAATATAATCCGAGATAGTTTCCATATGAATGATTCAAGATTATATCTTGATAAACCCTTCGGAAGACTTGGAGTCTAACGAATATTTATGGAACTATAAACTGATGTGGATAAAATGTTTTATCCATAAAGCTCGACTTGTTGCAATAACAAGTTCAAGGAGTTGACTACGATGAGGTTGTCTCACCGTAGCGATGCTAAAAGTCGGTTCGGGTTAAACTAGCACATAATACATATTTCAATCATGAGATATGAAACATGGATGATGAAAGAATTTCCATGAAATGGGAATACAAACTAGGACCTGTATGTGATACAGTCCAAAGTATTTTGTCGATCCAAAGGATGCTAGTGAGTATGCAAACTTCAGAGTTCCAGTGATGGACAGAAGAGAGCAAAATGGAGTTGGAATCTTCGTTTTTGATGAAATGGTCAAAAGAATTTGTTTTCATCAGTGGATAACGAAGATGCTTGTGGTTACAAGAAAGTAAGTGGGAGCATAATAATATTTCTAAAAACCTTGTGTGCTTGACACATTGTTAATTGGAAATAATATAAATTTCTTGACACGAATTAGGACTTCGTTGAAAATAGTTTTTCGATGAAGTGCTTGGGCTAAGTAGCCTTGATATTGGGCATAATTATGTGCGAGATAGCATTGCCTGATAGGGCTAGGCCAAAATACATATTGACAAGATGCTAAAATAGTTTAGCATTAAAACGCCAAGGAGTGATTCTTGCTAAAGTCACATGGAAAGAGTTTTGCAAGACTCGGTGTCCCAAAACACTGATGAGCAAAATATATGATGGAGATTCCACACACTCTTGTGTTTGGATTAATCATGTATTCCATGGTATGTAAAACAACCAGATATGTCCGATACTCCCAAGCTGTTGCGAGTATAGATACCAAAGTGATCAGAGTACTGATCATGGGACAACAGTGAAAAATGTCATTGAGTACTAAAGTAGCACTGATGATATGTTTTCTCGCAAGCAGAGATTATGAAGTGCTCGTTGTAAGTAATTACATCGATACAGTCTTCATCAATGCTCCATGCGATTTTCAATTTAAGTTAAGGGTTTTGTGTAATACACGATATGGTGGCACAGTGAGTTGGAATTGTTCCAAACAGGTTACTGTGGCGAATTCTATAACAAAGGCTAAGTATGTTGACGCTTTAGAAGCGACAAAGAAGATGTTGAATCATATAGTTCATTCATGAACTTAGTATGGTTCCAAGATGGCTTTGGTCAATGGATCACTATTGGAGATAGTTGCTCCATAGCTCAGTCTGAGGAATCAAGGTTCGACCTTTGATTCACATATATACATAGATACACACGGAGCTGAAGTTATCAGATCCGTTGGACATCAGGCTATACCACAAGCGAAGCATATTTTACACCAGTATGCCATAGGTGTAAAGTGCATTAGCAATGACTAGATTATTGACTCTAGTGCAAGTGGGAGTCTGTAGGAGATATGCCCCAGAGGCAATAATAAATGTTATTGTTTATCTCCATGTTCATAATTATGTTTATGTTCCATGCAATAACTGCTATGGTTCTCGAGTCTACAATAACCACGAGGCTCGGAGGAAGACTCATATGCACGTGTGGAATAATAAATGATAAAAAGTATTCCTAGTCATGCCTCTAAGACTAGCTCAAGTGTTGCATGATGGTTCTGTTTTCCTGATCATGGGCATGACTATGCCGACAACTTTGAGGGAACAATGTTAGAAGAACATTTGTGTTGAATCGACCCGAATTGATGTTATGCTATGAGATGCATTCGTCACAAGTTAACGGTTAATAACACAGAGATAGTTAACATTTGCATAATTCCTTAGACCATGAGAGTATCGAGTTCCTTCGTACTTTCTTTGTGAACTTTGGGGTTTGTTAAACGTCATCTGTACAAGGATGGCTATTACGTTGGCTTACGGGTTCACGGAAAAGTATGACAAGTAACTTGGTAGCTCAAGATTGGGATTTGCTCCTCCGACGATGGAGAGATATTATCTGGGCCCTCTCGGTGTTATGGTATCCATCATCGTCTGGCCAGACACAATGTGATTCGATCACGGGGATGCCGGAACACGGGAATGAGAAAAGAGAACAATACCGGTAATGAGGTAACTGGCATAGTGGACAAGTGTTGATTCACGGGGATGCCGATAAATATCACCTCGGGTGTTTGTAACATATCGCGAAGTAAAAGGAATAGCACACGGCAACTGGTGGTTCACTCGAATATTTATTCGTGTGGGTATAGGGGTCAATATGGGTGTCCACGGCTCCGATGTTGATCATTAATCGGAAAGTGTTTCGGTCATGTCTATACTTCACCAAACCTATAGGGTCACACGCTTAAGGGTCGTCTATCTGCTGAATACTAGACAGGGAGTCTGAGAGAAAATCACCGGAAAAGTTTCGGACGCAACGGAAACGTTCCGGAGAGGACATCGGAATAGTTCCGGTAAAACTGAAAAGTTGTTTCAGGGTATACCATTAAGTCAAATTGGTTTCGGCACATGCCTGAAAATAATTGGAGGGTACCAGAATTGTTCCGGTAACTTCTGGATTTTTCGGAGACAAAAACCGGAAATGTTCCGGACTGCCGGAACCGCTTTGGTTGCTTTTCACACATGAAAATCACTGATCTGAAAATGTTTCGGAACGTGTCCAGAATTGTTTTAGTGGGTACTGGAATTATTCTAGGACCCATAGAAATATTTTCGGATTTATCGGTCACGAAAATTGGTTTCGTGAATAGTGAAAAAGCATTTATGGTTATGGTTGGAAGTTGGCCTTCCACAAAATATCTTGAGGGGATGACATGGATGGATGTGGCTGAAATTTCAGCCCCTTCACCCCTCCTTCTCCTATAAATAGAGGTGGAGGGGGCTGCCCAAAATCATCCCTTGCTCTCATACACATGCCATAGACTTGTCTGGCTTCTCTCTCCCTCCCAGAGAAATAGTTTCGTAGAGCCGAAAGGTTGTCTGGGTTCCGGTGGGAACTAGTTCTGGACGGCGAAGCCCTGCCGGATAGATGACACCATATGTGTGCAACTCTGTAGAGAGATCGTAGTTTCGGTCTTAGTTCGAGACTGCCTCCCGAAGGGCTGTCCGAGTGACTGTCCGAGTTTCGAGGGTCCTCCCGAAGGGCTGTCCGAGAGACCGTCCGAGGGACTGTCCGACCGCCTCCCGGAGGGCTGTCCGAGGGGCAGACGAGGGAGTACATCCTCGCGGTTGGGAGGTTGTAAATCCTAGCTGCGGGGATCTACACCGCCGATCGTCATCGACTCTACTTCCGCTGCGCTACGAGTCGGTAACGAAAAGATCGAACCTTGTATGCAGTCTCCATAGTGATCATGGGCGTGCTCGCAGTACCGATTTTTTTTTGTTTTCTGTCGCATTCCCCAACAATCATTGAAATCATGCTTGGGTGGCAAAGCTTTATTTTTAAGAGTTTCCACATCAAGAGCAATTCTACCAATGTTTTTAGCCAAAGTGTCAACTACATGCAATTTTTCTTCTACCATAGTGTTGAAAACCTTTTGAGAATTAATAATTTCTTTAATTGTGTTCTTGATAACCCACAAGTGTAGGGGGTCGTTTGTAGCCTTTTTCGATAAATAAGAGTGTCGAACCCAACGACGAGCTAAAGGTAGAACAAATATTCCCTCAAGTTCTATCAACCACCGATACAACTCTACGCATACTTTAACGTTTGCTTTACCTAGAACAAGTATGAAACTATTTTGTAGGTGATAGGATAGTTTGCACGAATAAAACTAGAAGTACTTAGCGGAAATAAAACTACGAGTAAATTGCAAGACAATAAAAGTTGGTTGTTTAGTAGAAAGCTTTTGTCAAACAAGAAGGTTATTTGTCCCTAGGCAATTGATAACTAGACCGGTAATCATTCTTGCAATTTTATATGAGGGAGAGGCATGAGCTAACGTACTTTCTGTACTTGGATCATATGCACTTATGATTGGAACTCTAGCAAGCATCCGCAACTACTAAAGATCATTAAGGTAAAACCCAACCATAGCATTAAGTATCAAGTCCTCTTTACTCCCATATGCAACAACCCACCTACTCGGGTCTGTGTATTCTGTCACTCACGCCACCCACCATAGGCAAATCATGAACACATTGCAACACCATACAGCGAGGATCCCCCACGTTTGCGTGAGACAGAGGGCACCATAGGACAGCACCATAGTAAAATATACACTCATACCAACCACGATCATCAATTAGCCCATAGGACAAAACGGATCTACTCAAACATCATAGGATAGCCAAATATCATTGGGAAATAATATATGGAGTTGAGCACCATGTTTAAGTAGAGATTACAGTGGGGAAAAGAGGTGTTACACCGCTGCATAGAGGGGGAGAGAGTTGGTGTTGACGGCGGCGAAGTTGTTGGAGTAGATCGTCGTCACGATGATTGCCCCGGCGGCGTTCTGGCGCCACCGGGAGAGAGGGGGAGAGAGCCCCCCTCCTTATTCTTCTTACTTGGCCTCCCCCTAGTGGGGAGGTGTTCCCCCTCTGGTCCATGGCCGCCATGGCGGCGGAGGGGCAAGAGCCCCTCCGACTTTGGATCTCCCTCTCTGTTCTCTTCTGTTTCGCATTCCTGTTTTTTGGCCGAAAACCGTTTCTTATATTCCCGGAGATCCATAACTCCGATTGCGCTGAAATTTTAACACGATTTTTTCCGGATATAAGCTTCCTTGCGCCCGAAGGAGAGATCCAACCGACTTATGAGGTGAGCACAACCCACCACCCTGCGCCTGGGCCCTGGGCCGCACCCTGGTGGGTTGTGGTGGCTGTGGACCTCCTTTTGTGTTGATTCCACCTCCCAAAATTCACAAATATTCCAAAACAATTCTCCGTAAATTTTTATCGCGTTTGGAATTTGTTTGATATGGAATTTCTGCAAAACAAAAAAACACAAAAAATAGGAACTGGCACTGGGCACTGGATCAATATGTTAGTCCAATAAATCATATAAAATGTTGCCAAAAATATGTGAAAGTTGTATAATATTGGCATGAAACAATCAAAAATTATAGATACGATGGAGACATATCAGCATCCCCAAGCTTAATTCCCGCTCGTCCTCGAGTAGGTAAATGATAAAAAGGATAATTTTTTATGTGGAATGCTACCTAACATAATCTTGATCATATATCTAATCATGGCATGAATATTAAGACACGAGTGATTCAAAGCAATAGTCTATAATTTGACATAAAGACATTAATACTCAGGCATCCCAACAAACAATCGTGTCTTTCAAAATATCAACGCTAAAGAAAGCTATCCCTACAAAATCATATAGCCTTGTCATGCTCTGTCTTCTTAACACAAAGTATAAATCATGTACTACCCCGGTGTCAGCCAAGCAATTGGTTCATACTTTTTAACGCGCTTCAGCATTTTCAACTCTCACGCAATACATGAGCGCAAGCCATGGATATAGCACTATGGATGGAATAGAATGCGGTGGTAGACATTAATATAGAGAATACAAAAAGAAAGATAGTCTCACATCGAAGCGGCTAATCAACGGGCTATGGAGATGCCCATCAATTGATATCAATGTGGGGAGTAGGGATTGCCATGCAAAGGATGCACTAAGAGCTATAAGTGTATGAAAGCTCAATATGAAAACTAAGTGGGTGTGCATCTAACTCTATAATGAAAAATTCCCACTAGTATATGAAAGTGACAACATAGGAGACTCTCTAAATAAAAAACATGGTGCTACTTTGAAGCACAAGTGTGAAATTAGCATGCCCCTTCTCTCTTTGTCTCTATTTTTTCTTTTTTTCTTTTTTTTTCTTTTTTTCCTTTTTTCCTTTTCTTTTTTCTTCTTTTTTCTCTTTTTTTTCTTTTTTTTTTAATATTTGTCCGGAGCCTCATCCCGACTTGTGGGGGAATCATAGTTTCCATCATCCTTTCCTCACTGGGACATGCTCTAATAATGAATAATGATGATCATCACACTTCTATTTACTTACAGCTCAATATTACAAATCGATAGTAGAACAAAGTATGACTCTATATGGATGCCTTTGGCAGTGTACCAGGATGTGCAATGATCTAGCGTAGCAAAGATATCAAAAAACGGACAAGCCATGGAAACATCATGCTAGCTATCTTACGATCATGTAAAGCAATATGACAATGAATGCTCAAGTCATCAAAACGGAAGCGGTGGAAGTTGCATGGCAATATATCTCGGAATGGCTATGGAAATGCCATAATAGGTAGGTATGGTGGCTGTTTTGAGGAAGATATAATAAGGCTTATGTGTGATAGAGCGTATCATATCACGGGGTTTGGATGCACCGGCGAAGTTTGCACCGACTCTCGAGGTGAAAAAGGGCAATGCACGGTACCGTAGAGGCTAGCAAATTGCGGAAAGGTAAGAGTGTGTATAATCCATGGACTCACATTAGTCATAAAGAACTCACATACTTATTGCAAAAGTTTATTAGCCCTCGAAGCAAAGTATTACTACGCATGCTCCTAGGGGGGAGGTTGGTAGGAGTTAACCATCACGCGCCCCCGACCTTCACACAAAGATAGACAATCAAGGATAAATTGTGCTCCAACTTCCTGGCGTAACGGGAGACTATACGTGCATGCTTCGGGAATCACAAACCTTAACACCAATATCTTACTAAACACGATCAATTACTAGTACCTCCCACATATTATCATCTCTATATCGCAAAACTATTAGTAGGAATCAAACATATCATATTCAGTGATCCATAAGTTTTATGTAGGATTTTATGACTAACCATGCAAATGACCAATTCCTGTTGACTCTCTAAATAGATATAAGTGTAGCAAGAGAGTTTAATTCTTTCTACAAAATACCATTCTCTAATAAATATAAGTGAAGCAAAAGAGCATTCTACAAATAACGGTTTTCTATGTGAAGAGAAACAGGCAATCCAAACTTCAAATGATATAAGTGAAGCACATGAAGCATTCTATAAAGCCATACTCAAAAGATATAAGTGAAGTGCAATGATCATTCTATAAATCCGCCATGGAATATCTCATACCAGCATGGTGCATATAAGAAAAATGAAAACTAAACACAAAATACGTTCCAAGATTTACACATATCACATGAACGAAACGAAAACGAAAACATACCGATACTTGTTAAAGAAAGATGGGATGCCTTCCGGGGCATCCCCAAGCTTAGACGCTTGAGTCTCCTTGGATATTTACTTGGGGTGCCTTGGGCATCCCCAAGCTTGAACTCTTGCCTCTCCTCCTTCTCCTCATATCGAGACCTCCTCGATCTTTGACACTTCATCCACACAAAACTTAACAGAAAACTGGTGAGATCCGTTAGTATAATAAAGTGAATTACTACTTTAAGTACTGTTGCAAACCCATTCATATTTTATATTTGGATTATCCCTGCTGTATTATAACTTCTCCATGGCTTATACCACCGATAAAATCGATAGTTTCATCAAAACAAGCAAAACAATGCATCAAAAACAGAATCTGTCTTAAACAGGACAGTCTGTAGTAATCTGAACTTTGACCATACTTATGTAACTCAAAAAATTCTGAAAAAATAGGAAGAAATAAAAAATTTGTATAGAAATACTGTGTAAAAATTTCATTAACTTTTGACATTCCAGTAAAAAATGTAAATTTATGCACTACAGCCAAAGTTTCTGTTTTTACACCGCACATACCAACAAGCAATCTAATCATTCTAAAGGAAAATCTTGGCACATTATTTTTATAATACAATGGATTTGTACAAGGGGATAATTATTTTTGTTGAAAAGTTTCTGTGATTCAAGATTCACAAAGTTTCCATGGGCATGAACAAAGTTCAAGGCTAGCCCCCACTTCAACGATGCTCATCATCTCTCTCACTTTCACCTTTCCTTTTGTGAAGTTTTAGGTTCCCCTCTATATTTTTTTGTTTTTAAACTTTATAAAAGCATTCAACAGAATAAAATGACTCTCTAAAAATTCTGGGTTGTCTCCCTGGCAGCGCTTTCTTTAAAGCCATTAAGCTAGGCATAAAGTGCTCAAGTAATGGATCCACCCGGATCCCAAGGTATATCAAAGCCAATTTTAATTAACAATGATTTGTAATTTAGTAGTGAGCACAAAGCAACATATATCATGCAATGAAGAAGTCTAACTCTCTTCCTATGTGTTGGCATGTCATAAAAGAACAATTCATGCACACCAAGTAAAGGCCAATGCATAGTATAAACAGTTTCTTGCAGTTTTATCGTATTGGAAAGATAAAGAGGTAGAGATGTAATTCCTCTCTCATAATAATTGCAAGTAGGAGCAGCAAGCACATGCATATTATATTCATCAAAATCATCATGTGTAGTAGCAAAATGCAACCCATCAATATAATCCTTAATAAGAGCAAACTTCTCCGTTATAGTGTAGTTAGGAGAATTCAAAAGGATAATAGGACTATCATGTGTGGGTGCAATAGCAATAATTTCATGCTTAACATAAGGAACTATAGCAAGTTCATCTTCATAAGCATAATTCATATTGGCATCATGGCCACAAGCATAGCAAGCATCAAGTTCATCAAAAAGGGATATTTCAAAAGAATCCACGGGATCATAGCAATCATCATAGCATTCATTATAGCATTCATCCTTCGGTATGTGCGAAGGGAAATTAAACAATGTATGAGTTGAAGAGTTACTCTCATTAGAAGGTGGGCACGGGTAGCTAATCCGCTCTTCCTCCTTTTGTTCTTCGCTCTCCTCTTCATCTTTTTCATCAAATGAGCTCACAATTTCAGCAACTTCCTCTTCCATAGATTCCTGCAAAATATTAGTCTCTTCCAAGGCAGCGGTTATTCTTTCAATAAATTCAATAATATCATAATTGTATTCATAATTATCATAGCAATATTGAAGTATGGATAAATTTTCAAATTTGTAAGGAACATCATCATACTTTTCAAGCAAAGAAGCAATTTCATAGGCACCTTTAAAAGCAACAAATTCTTCTATTCGTTCCACATCATAGTAATCATAAATAACTTTAGCATAAGAATCCAAGGTTTCATTATCGTTAAATTTACACTGAAATGGAAGGTGTGGAGCCTCTATCTTAGAGCAACAAGTAAAGTCACATCTCAAGCATGCATCCCAAGCAAACCATTGCAATATTCTAATTTGATCCCATAAATGTTTCCCTTTTTGAGATAAGCGATAATCCCTAAAGTACTCACGTTGATCCAACGTGTCTCCCATTATAAATTTTGATGATGATTTCTTAGGATTATCAAAGGAGTAATTAACGCGTCCCACATAACAAGCATCGAGGGTTTTAGGAGGTTCCCCATCTCCATGAGTAGCAAGTACCACTAATTTTTCTGGTGTTTCTTGTTCCATATCCATAACTAAATATATAAAACAACTAATAATAGAAAATAAAAATTACTTAGTGACAAAGCAAACAAGCGCACACGAGAATAGTCACCCCACGCTATTTCTCCCCGGCAACGGCGCCAGAAAAAGGTCTTGATAACCCACAAGTGTAGGGGGTTGTTTGTAGACTTTTTCAATAAATAAGAGTGTCGAACCCAACGAGGAGCTAAAGGTAGAACAAATATTCCCTCAAGTTCTATCGACCACCGATACAACTCTACACACACTTTAACATTTGCTTTACCTAGAACAAGTATGAAACTATTTTGTAGGTGATAGGATAGTTTGCACGAATAAAACTAGAAGTACTTAGCAGGAATAAAACTACGAGTAAATTGCAAGACAATAAAAGTTAGTTGTTTAGTAGAAAGCTTTTGTCAAACAAGAAGGTTATTTGTCCCTAGGCAATTGATAACTAGACCGGTAATCATTCTTGCAATTTTATATGAGGGAGAGGCATGAGCTAACATACTTTCCGTACTTGGATCATATGCACTTATGATTGAAACTCTAGCAAACATCCGCAAGTACCAAAGATCATTAAGGTAAAACCCAACCATGGCATTAAGTATCAAGTCCTCTTTACTCCCATATGCAACAACCCACCTACCCGAGTCTGTGTATTCTGTCACTCACGCCACCCACCATAGGCAAATCATGAACACATTGCAACATCCTACAGCGAGGATCCCCCACGTTTGCGCGAGACGGAGGGCACCGTAGGACAGCACCATAGTAAAATATACACTCATACCAACCACGATCATCAATTAGCCCATAGGACAAAACGTATCTACTCAAACATCATAGGATAGCCAAATATCATTGGGAAATAATATATGGAGTTGAGCACCATGTTTAAGTAGAGATTATAGCAGGGAAAATAGGTGTTACACCGCTGCATAGAGGGGGAGAGAGTTGGTGTTGACGGCGGTGAAGTTGTTGGAGTAGATCGTCGTCACGATGATTGCCCCGGCGGCGTTCTGGCACCACCGGGAGAGAGGGGAGAGAGGCCCCCTCCTTCTTCTTCTTCTTCCTTGGACTCCCCCCTAGATGGGAGGAGAGTTCCCCCTCTGGTCCATGGCTGCCATGGCGGCGAAGGGGCAGGAGCCCCTCCGAGATTGGATCTCCCTCTCCGCTCTCTTCTGTTTCGCGTTCTTGTTTTCTGGCTGAAAACCGTTTCTTATATTCCCGAAGATCCGTAACTCCAATTGTGCTGAAATTTTAATACAAATTTTTCCGGATATAAGCTTCCTTGGCCCGAAGGAGAGCTCCAACCGACTTACGAGGTGAGCACAACTCACCACCCCGCGCCTGGGCCCTGGGTCGCGCCCTGGTGGGTTGTGGTGGTTGTGGACCTCCTTTTGCGTTGATTCCACCTCCCAAAATTCACAAATATTCCAAAATAATTCTCCGTAAATTTTTGTCACGTTTGGAATTCGTTTGATATGGAATTTCTGCAAAACAAAAAACACACAAAAAACAGGAACTGGCACTGGGCGGTGGATCAATGAAACAATCAAAAATTATAGATACGACGAAGACATATCAGTTCTCAAGATCAGAGGGTATCCTATTAGCATTTGTAGAAGAATTGCCATGAGAATTACCATAAGAGTTTCCATGGTTGTTAGAGGAATTACCGGGATACGGTCTAGAAATGAAATTTCCTCTAGAAGCATTGTTATTGAAATTATTTCGCGAGACAAAGTTCACATCAATAGCATCATTATTTCGCTCAATCAAAGTAGACAAGGGAACATCATTGGGATCAACATGAGCATTTTTACTTGCAACCATATTCATAAGGGCATCCACTTTTTCACTCAAAGTAGCGATTTCTTCAACAGAATTTACCTTCTTACTGGTTGGAGCCCTTTCGGTATGCCATTGAGAATAATTTGGCATGATGTTGTCCAGAAGTTTGGTGGCCTCTCCTAAGGTCACATCCATAAAGGTACCACCTGCAGCATAATCTAGAAGATTTCTAGACACAAAGTTTAGTCCAGCATAGAAGTTTTGGATAATCATCCACATATTTAAACCATGAGTTGGACAATTTCTTATAATTAATTTCATTATCTCCCAAGCTTGTGCAACATGATCTTGATCTTGCTATTTAAAATTCATTATTTGATTTCTAAGGGAGATGATCTTAGCAGGAGGAAAATACTTGGCAATAAAAGCATCTTTACACTTATCCCATGTTCCAATACTATTACGTGGTAAAGATGAAAACCAAGCTTTAGCTTTATCTCTTAGCGAAAAAGGAAATAATTTTAATTTCACAATATCCTTATCCATATCATTTTCCTTTTGCATGCCACATAATTCAACAAAGGTATTAAGATGTGACGCGGGATCCTCATTAGGACTTCCCGAAAATTGATCTTTCATGACAAGATTTAGCAATGCAGCATTAATATCAAAAGCCTCCGCACTAGTGGCGGGTGGTATTGGTGTACTAATAAAATCATTATTATTAGTATTTGAGAAGTCACACAACTTAGTAGTATCTTGAGACATGGTGACCGAACAAGCAAAGTAACAAGCAAGACAAGTAAACTAGCAAGCGAAGAAGTAAACTAGTAACAAGCAAAGACAAATATTTTTGTATTTTTGATTTTTATGAGACAAGCTAAATATAACAACAACAAAAAATAAGAACAAGTGAATGAAAATTTGTGTGAAGTTACTTGGTAGTTGATGATGATATTCCCCGGCAACAGCGCCAGAAATCCTTCCTGATACTTGTGATCTGCGTTGGGTTTTCCGTGAAGAGGAACGGGTAATTGCAGCACAAAGCGGATAAGTATTTCCCTCATTTATGAAACCAAGGTTTATCGAACCAATAGGAATATCAATCCTCAACCGTCTTCAGTGTCTGCACACAAATGAACAAACGACTTGCACCCAACACGGGCAAGAGGGTTGCCAATCTCCTTGATCTCGTTATTTGCAAGCAAATGAGTTGTGTAGATAATTTTTGATAAATATAAAATGCAAAATAAATAAAAAGTAAATAAAGGCAGCGAGGTAATAATAGCGTTTGCAAACTTATAAGTGAATAGACCCGGGGGCCATAGTGTTCCCTAGCGGCATCTCTCATGTAGGCAGCATACGGTGGGTAAACAAATTACTTGACGGGGATATTACCCCTGGGTATGCCAAGACAAGGGAGTACGAGCCCCTTTTTAAGAAAATTATGCGGCCGGTTGGCCCATGACCGGCTGGCGAGCTACCGGCTGGCGAGCTACCGGCAGGTCCACTGGCCGGCTGGCCCCCTGCCGGCTGGACAGGAGCCGGCCGCCCGGCCCCTGGCCAGCCTGCTGCCGGCCGCTCCACGGCCGGCCCTCCCGCTAACCTCCGGACGGGCAAGCAACTATCCCCTCCTACTATGACCAAGTACATCGACAGGATGCGACCCCCACGATGGACCCCGGCGTGGTTACAGCGACCGCTGACGCCCGGGCACGCATGGCTACAGTCCGGGCGGTCGTACCACTGACCACGACCGATCGAGACCCGGCGAACCAACAGTGTGGCCACGCTGCCGTCTACTCCATTACCTGCCCCGGCGTGGTTACAGCGCAGCCGGTCGTACCGCTGACTTCGGCCGGCAGGCGCTAGTCGACGCCGCGCGGGGCGGCCCGTGTCACGGCAGGTGAGCGCGGGCCAATAGCGGCGACCGGCTGGCGGGCCCAGCCAGCGATGGGACCGCGCGGCGGGTGGGCCCTTCGAGCGACGAGACGGCCTGGCCGGTGGGACTGCTGGCCGGCTAGGGAGACTGCCAGCCGGGTCCCCCCTTTCGTACCTTAAGTATATTGTAAGCCGGGGGGTGGCCTAAAAAACCCCCCGAGACCCCCATACACCGGGAGAGGATCGACTCATCCCACACTCTCATTCCCACATAGCGACGCAAGAAGGGCCGGCTGCTCCTTCTTCCTCCTCTAACCAACAGATCGAGGAGCACCATTGTAATCCCTACCACCCCTTAACTAGACAAGCAGGACTAGGGGTGTTACCTCCCTCGGAGGGCCCCGAACCTGGGTACATCGTGTGTGTCTCACCGCTTGTGCCCAATCCCGCCACCGGAGCCCGCCGGCGTCCTTCGGCCCCAACCACTCTCGATAAGCCACCCCATGGCATCTGCCGTGAGAAAATGATGACAGTTGGCGCCCACCGTGGGGCCCTCCGCAGCGCCGGCCGGAGTCACGCTCCGGGCGGGACCCTTCACCACCTCCCCTGGCCGCCCCGCGTCCGGACAGAACTGCACCCTCGTGGGGCTTGCTCTCGCGGGGCGGGACCCCGTTCCCGCCAGTCCTGCGGGTGTCGATGCCGACCTCTCTGACGAGGGGCGCAGCGGCGACCCTCTATCCGACGTCGCCATCCTCACCGAGCGCTTCGGCAGGCTGGGCCTCGCCAGCGAGCCAGCTGCCGATGAGTACCCTAGCGAGGTACCCGACCCGCCCTCGTTCGCGGGTATGCTCGCCCCGGGCGACACTAATGACTCCTGCGTCCGCGCGGGGGTAATGGCCACCGGCTCCTCCACGACCTCCGGCCGCGTCAGGGCGGAGGCGGAGGCGGCCGCCATAGCCACCCGCGCCGGCACCTCCGACCCCCTCGGCTCCGTGCTTCGGGACCTCAGCACCCTCGTCGCGCCTACGATGAACCCGGCCACGGCTACGGCTGAGCTGGAGGCTGCTCGCCAGCTGCTGCTCGCGGAGGCGACCACGCTCGCAACCACCAAGCGCCGAATGGAGTCCGCGCAGCGCGAGTACAACTCCGCCTACGGCCTCACCCCCGCCGGCAACGAGCCCAGCCAGCGCGGTGACGTCCGCAACCGTGGCCGCGTGGTCGCGGAAATCCTCGGTGGCAGGCTCCCCACCTACGACACGCCGGCTGCCAACATGAGGGCCGCCCAGGTGGCCTATGCCGACCTCGCCGACCTGGTGGGCGAGGAGAGGGAGCGACAGGAGCGGCACATCCAAGACCTCATCGCCGCCGCCAACGCTCAGCAGGCTCGGCTCGATGACGCCAACGTCGGCTCCGAAATTCCCATCCCCGAGGGGGACGCCCCGCCAACCGCTGGCCAGCGCCGGCCGGTCCAGCAAGCCTCTTCCCCCCGTGGCTCCTGCCGACAGGGCGTTAGGTCCCATAACGGACGCTCCCGACAGGGAGACGAGCCGCCGGCCGTCAACAGCTGGCGCAACGATGCGCCGGCTGGTGGCAGCCAGCGCAGCCGGGACCATACCCCGCCCCTGTGGCGGGAGCGCACGCGCTCGCCTACCCCGGCTGTTCGTCCCGTGCTCGCCGCTCGGCTCGGCCCGCGCGTCCCGCGGAGTGAGAACGACGCCCGGACCCGCATCGACCGGCTGGCGCAATCCGCCCTCCTGGAGGAGGAGGGTCCGATCGGCCCGGCGTGCTTCGGCCCACGGATCCGCAACGAGCCATTCCCCACCGGCTTCACGCTCCCCCGCGACACCCCGAAGTACAACGGCACCGCCAAGCCGGAGGACTGGCTAGTCAACAACACCACCGCAGTTGGCATAGCCAGGGGAAACAAGCGCGTAGCCATGCGCTACGTCCCCCTCATGTTGATCGGCTCGGCTCGGACCTGGCTCAACAACCTGTCCGCCGGCAGCATCAACACCTGGACAGACTTTGAGGAGGCGTTCGTCCGCAACTTCACCGGCACCTACAAGCGGCCCGGCCGGCCCCGCGAGCTGGCCATGTGCGTCCAGGGGCTGGACGAGTCCCTCCGTGACTACCTCACGCGCTGGACCGAGCTCTGCAACTCCTGCGAGGGGGTACACGAGGTGCAGACCATCCAGTACTTCATTGAGGGCTACCGCGACGGCACCCACCTCAAGCACAAGCTCTTGTGCTCCGAGCCGGCAACCCTGGCGGATCTAATGGCCAAGGCGGACAAGTACGCTACGGCCGATTCCGCGATGCGGATCAGGGTCACCACGCTTGCCAAACCAACCCCGCCGCCTGCCGCGCCGCGGGCGGCTGCCGACAACCGGCAGCAGCAGAACAACAAGCGCAAGCCCGACCAGCCGGATCCCCGCTATGGGAGCCGGCAGGTCGCCACTATCGAAGAAGAGCAGCCGGCTGCCCAGGCACCCAGCCAGCGCCAGCGAACCGGCAAGAACGCCTGGCAGCCCAAGCTCACCTTCGAGCAGATGCTCGACGCCCCGTGCAAAATGCACTCTGGGGCGAAGCCAGCCACACACACGCTGCGATAGTGCAGCTTCTCCCAGCGGCTAGCTCGAGGCGAGGGCCTCCCGGTTCCTCCGCCACTGGCTCCCCGCGTGCCGGCTCCGGCCCTGGCCCAGCCACCCGCTCCGGCTCCGGCTGCCAACAACGGCCGCCTTCATGACCAGTTCCCCGACTAGGACGGGGCTTACGTCGTCTTCACCAGCGAGGGAACCGACAAGCATAGCCTGCGCCAGCGCCGGCACGAGGTGAACGCCACTGTCCCCTCGGTCCCCTAGTACATGCACTGGTCCGAGAAGCCGGTCACCTGGAGCCGGGCGGACCACCCGGCCGTAATGCCAAACCTCGGCAGATATGCCCTCGTCCTCGATCCCACCATCGCCTCCGAGAGGCTCACTTGCCGCTTCTCGCGAGTACTGGTCGACGGGGGCAGCAGCATCAACATCCTTTACCGCGACACACTGCTCAAGCTGGGGCTCAAGGAGAAGGACCTGCAGACGAGCCGGACGGTTTTCCACGGCATCGTGCCGGAAAAATCCTGCACCCCCATCGGCAAGATCTAGCTCGACGTCCTCTTCGGCAACAAGAGCCACTTCCACCGCGAGCCGATATGGTTCGAGGTAGTGGACCTCAACAGTCCCTACCACACGCTGTTGGGCAGGCCGGCCCTCGTCAAGTTCATGGCGGTTCCCCATTACGCCTACCTCAAGCTCAAGATGCCGGGCCCCAAGGGCATCATCACCATCGATGGCGACTACAAAAAGTCGATCGAGTGCGCGCGCGACAGCAGCTGGCTGGCCGAAGCCCTGGAGATAGCAGAGGAGAGGCGGCAGCTCGACCGGCTCGTGGCTCACGCCTCCAACCAGCCGGCCGTGCCGGCTCCCCCGTTGATACGTCTCCAACGTATCTATAATTTTTGATTGTTCCATGCTATTATATTATCTGTTTTGGATGTTTCATAGCATTAATATGCTATTTTATATTAGTTTTGGGACTAACCTATTAATCTAGAGCCTAGTGCCAGTTTCTGTTTTTCCCTTGTTTTTGAGTATTGCAGATAAGGAATATTAAACGGAGTCCAAACGGAATAAAATCTTCGGAATAATTTTTCTTGGACCAGAAGTAACCCAGAAGACTTGGAGATGAAGGCAGGAGAGCCGCCGTGTGGCGACAAGCCACAGGGGCGCGCCCTAGGGGGGGGGGCGCGCCCCCCTGGCTTGTGGCCCCACGGCAGCCCTCCTAACCCTATTCTTGGGCCTATAAATTCCCAAATATTCCCTGGATACCAAAAAGAGCCACGAAAATACTTTTCCGCCGCCGGAAGCCTCTGTTCCCGTGAGATCCAATCTTGGAGCCTTTTCCGGTAATTAGCCGGAGGGGGATTCGATCACGGAGGGCATCTACATCAACTCCATTGCCCCTCCGATGATGCGTGAGTAGTTTACCACAGACCTTCGGGTCCATAGCTAGTAGCTAGATGGCTTCTTCTCTCTCTTTGTTCTTCAATACCATGTTCTTCATGATCTTCATGGAGATCTATCCGATGTAATACTCTTTTGCGGTGTGTTTGTCGAGATCCGATGAATTGTGGGTTTATGTTCAGATTATCTATGAATATTATTTGAATCTTCTCTGAATTCTTATATGCATGATTTCATATCTTTGCAAGTCTCTTCGAGTTATTGGTTTGGTTTGGCCAACTAGATTGGTAATTCTTGCAATGGGAGAAGTGCTTAGTTTTGGGTTCAATCTTGCGGTGTCCTCACCCAGTGACAAAGTAGGGGTAGCGAGGCACGTATTGTATTGTTGCCATCGAGGATAAAAAGATGGGGTTTTCATCATATTGCTTGAGTTTATCCCTCTACATCATGTCATCTTACTTAATGCGTTACTCTGTTCTTCATGAACTTAATACTCTAGATGCAGGCAGGAGTCGGTCGATGTGTGGAGTAATAGTAGTAGATGCATAATCGTTTCGGTCTACTTGACACGGACGTGATGCCTATATGCATAATCATTGCCTTGGATATCTTCATAATTATTCACTTTTCTATCAATTGCTCGACAGTAATTTGTTCACCCACCGTATTATTTTCCTTCATGAGAGAAGCCTCTAGTGAAACCTATGGCCCCCGGGTCTATTTTCCATATTATACTTTCAGATCTAAAACCAAAAATACCAAAAATATCTCGCTGCCTTATTTTTACTTTTGTTTTACTTTACTTTCAAGCAATCTATTCTATCTATCTCTATCAGATCTCATCCTTGCAAGTAACCGTGAAGGGATTGACAACCCCTTTATAGCGTTGGGTGCAAGTGTTTGATTATTTGTGTAGGTACACCTATTGGGGACTTGCTTGTATCTCCTACTGTATTGATACCTTGGTTCTCAACAACTGAGGGAAATACTTATCTACTTTGCTACATCACCCTTTCCTCTTCAAGGGAAAACCAACGCATGCTCGAGAAGTAGCACCCGTCCCAGTCGGCCGGCGAGGCATCGTTCCAGCCGTCCAAGGACACCAAGCAGGTGCCGCTTGACCAGGCCAACCCCAAGCAGTGCGTCACCGTCGGCGCCCACCTCGACAGCAAATACGAAGGCAAGCTCGTCGACTTCCTCCGTGAGAATCGGGACATCTTTGCATGGTCTCCAAAAGACATGCCGGGTGTTCCGAGGAAGTCCGCCGAGCACAAACTTCACGTGCGGCCGGATGCCAAGCCGGTCAAGCAACCCCTGCGCCGTTTCTCCGAGGAGAAGCGGAGTACTATAGGAGAAGAGATCGCTCGGCTGCTCGCAGCTGGATTTATCATGGAAGTGTTCCACCCGGACTGGCTGGCCAACCCAGTCCTGGTGCTGAAGAAAAACAAGACCTGGCGCATGTGTATCGACTACACCAGCCTGAACAAGGCCTGTCCCAAGGACCCTTTCGCCCTGCCCCGGATCAATCAAGTCATCGACTCCACAGCCGGCTGCGACCTGCTGTCCTTCCTGGACACCTATTCCGGCTACCACCAGATCAAGCTGGATCCAGCCGACCGGCTGAAGACCTCCTTCATCACCCCTTTCGGGGCCTACTGCTACATCACCATGTCCTTCGGCCTGAAGAACGCACGCGCTACCTTCCAGCGCTGCATGCAAAAGTGCCTCCTACCTCAGATCGGCAGGAACGTCCACGTCTACGTGGACGACATCGTCATCAAAACCAAGAAGCATTTCAGCCTCGTCGACGATCTCCGAGAGACCTTCGCCAACCTGCGCGAGTACAAGATTAAGCTCAATCCGGAGAAGTGTGTTTTCGGTGTGCCAGCCGGCCAGCTCCTGGGTTTCTTCGTGTCCGCCCGCGGCATCGAAGCTAACCCGGAGAAGATCAGAGCCATCGAGCGCATGCACAAGCCGGCCAAGCTCCGCGACGTCCAGAAATTCGCCGGTTGCCTTGCCTCACTTAGCCGGTTTGTCAGCCGACTGGGCGAGAAGGCACTGCCCCTTTACCAGCTTATGAGGAAGACGCCCAAGTTCGAGTGGACCGACCAGGCGGACGAAGCGTTCCGCGACCTCAAGCGCGCGCTCTCTAGCGCTCCCTTCCTGGCGGCGCCAGCTGAGAAGGAGCCGATGCTCGCGTACATTGCGACGACCACCCGCGTGATCAACGTCGTTCTGGTGGTGGAGCGGCCGGAGGAGGGCAAAGCGCTGCCAGTCCAACGTCCCGTCTACTATCTCAGCGAGGTCCTCTCCGCCTCCAAGCAGAACTACCCCCACTACCAGAAGATGTGTTACGGCATATACTTTGCCGCCAAGAAGGTCAAGCAGTAGTTCCAGGAGCACACCATCACCGTGGTGAGCACGGCCCCGCTCGGCGAGATCATGAGCGGCCGGGACGCCACCGACCGGACCGCCAAATGGGCCATCGCCCTTGCCGACCACGAGATTCGGTACGAGCCACGCACCGCTATCAAGTCGCAGACGATGGCTGACTTCCTCGTCGACTGGGCCGAGACCCAGTTCGTGCCGCCTCCCTCGGATTCCACGCACTGGCGCATGCATTTCGACGGCTCGAAGATGCGAACCGGCCTAGGAGCCGGCATCGTCTTGTCGTTCCCAAAGGGGGACCAGCTCAAGTACGCGCTCCAGATCCTCTTCGCCGCCTCCAACAACGTGGCCGAGTATGAGGCGCTCGTCCACGGCCTCCGGCTCGCCAAGGAAATCGGGATCCGGCGCATCCTCTGTTTTGGCGACTCCGACCTCGTGGTGCAGCAGGTCTCTGGCGAATGGGATGCTAGGGACGCCAACATGGCCAGCTATCGCTTCCTCGTCCAGCAGCTCACCGGCTCCTTCGAGGGCTGTGAGTTCCACCACGTCCCCCGGGCGGACAACGAGGCGGCCGATACATTGGCAAAGATCGGCTCCACCCGGTAGGCCATCCCAGCCGGTGTGTCCCTCGAACGGCTGCTCAAGCCTTCGATCAAGCCCTCCCCAGAATCAGAATCTATCTTCATGCCGGCCGACGCCGTCGGCTCTCCCCCGGGCCCGACTGCACCACCAGCACCATCAACTACGGCTGCCATGCCGGTCCCATCGGCTCCAATGTCTGACGCCCCCACGGCGGCCGGCTCCGGCTCCACGGCCGTCATGGTGGCGATCGACGCGCCCCCCGCCGTCTCAGTCTCGGGGACTGGCGATCTGGTCCCGGGGGCTGGCGAGCCGGCCCCAGGGACTGGCGAGCCGGACCCGAGGGCTCCGGTCACAGTCCTGGGGGCTCCGGTCGCCCCCGGCCCTCCGCTTGAGCTTGAGCCGGCTCCCGTCTCGGCCCCCTCGTGGGCCCAGTCCATTCTAGTTTTCCTCTTGCGCGGCGAGCTCCCCCCTGACGAGGCTACAGCAAGGCAAATCCAGCGCCGGGCCCCGGCCTACAGCATCATCAACCGCGAGCTGGTTCATCGCAGCACAACCGGCGTGTTCCAACGTTGCGTCGAGCCGAAGAAGGGTCAAGAAATCCTCCGCGACATCCACCAGGGCGAGTGCGGGCATCACGCCGCCTCCAGAACCCTGGTGGCCAAGGCATTCCGCCACGGTTTCTACTAGCCGACGGCCTTGGAGGAGGCAAAGCAGCTGGTCGACAAATGCGAGGGGTGCCAGCGCTTCAGCACATAGAGCCACCTGCCGGCAACAGCCCTCCAGACCATCCCGCTCTCGTGGCCCTTTGCGGTCTGGGGGCTGGATATGGTGGGCCCTTTCAGAACCGCCCGGGGCGGCATGACGCATTTACTGGTGGCCGTCGACAAGTTCACCAAATGGATCGAAGCAAGGCCCATCAAGAAGCTGGACGGCCCCACAGCCGTCCGGTTCATCAAGGATATCACAGTCCGCTACGACGTTCCCCACAGCATCATCACCGACAACGGCACAAATTTTGCCAAAGGCGCAATGGCGCGTTTCTGCTCCCAGGAGGGCATCCGGCTCGACCTCGCGTCAGTGGCCCACCCACAGTCAAACGGCCAGGCAGAGAGGGCAAACGGCTTGATCCTGGCCGGCCTCAAGCCTCGGCTCGTGGTGCCCCTCGTGCGGTTAGCCGTCTGCTAGATCGATGAGCTGCCGGCTGTCCTCTGGAGCCTCAGCACCACGCCCAACCGGTCAACCGGCTACACCCCTTTCTTTCTCGTATACGGGTCCGAGGTGGTCATTCCCACGGACATCGAGTTCGACTCGCCTCGAGTCGCCCTGTATACGGAGAAGGACGCAAAGGAGGCAAGGGAAGACGGCGTCGACCTGCTCGAAGAAGCGCGCGAGCTGGCCCTGAGCCGGACGACCATTTACCAGCAGAAGCTCCGACACTACCACAGCAAACGGATCCGGGCCCTCTCCTTCCGCGAAGGAGACCTGGTGCTCAGGTGGATCCAGCGGACCGCCGGCCAGCACAAACTGTCCTCCCCATGGGAAGGCCCGTTCATCATTAGCAAGGCGTTGCACAACAACGCGTACTATCTAATAGATGCCCAGAAGTCGCAGAAGTGCAAAAGAGACGCCTCCGGCGAGGAGACGGAGCGCCCATGGAATGCGGCGCTCCTTTGACCATTCTACTACTAGAAAGTGCCAGTGTATGTATGTATCTTCCCCTCTGTTGGAACTTAATGAATGCAATGGGTGTCCCAAGCCGGCACTTGGGACACGTCCCTTTTCGATTCTATCAAAGCTTGTCATTTCGTAAGCAAGGCACCCGGGCCCGGCTCCTTGGGCCCGGGGGCTCGTTGGCTCTTCTCCGAGGCGGTCAAGTAGTGTGAACAAGCAATCTCCCCCCTGCCTAGCTACAGGCCGGCCCCCGGCTGTCCTGCTGGCGGGACCCTCGGATGGGAAGGAACTTACCACACGAACGCCGCCTGAAGAGTAGTAGCCGGATAGGTCCAACCAGACCATGTTATCCCTAGAAACCGGCCTCTACCGGCTCGCCCCAACTCTAGCCGGACGACTCTAAAGCCTACTCGGTTTCCCCAAGGACGATGCCCCGTCCCTGTCCCAGTCCGGCTCCCGGCTGGCTGACAGGCGGGGCGGAAGCTAGAAGGAATCCTTGCGTGAGATACGAGTCAAAGGGTAAAAAGCAAAGGATGAGCCGGCACGCAAACATTTCAAACTCCAAGCAAACTTATAAACAAAAGGCCACAGGCCAAGGATTCTTTACAATACACCCCCAGTGGGTGGAAATGCATCTTAAACAAGTCTTGCAGCAAAAGAAAAAGATACAGTAAAAGAAGGGCCACCTAAGCCTCCGGCGCATCGCCAGCCGGCCCGGCAGACTGCCAGGAGCGGCAGCCGGATCCTCCTCCATGGCCGCCATGGCCTCGGTGTCGCTGCCGGTGCTGGAGGCGGTGCTCTCGTCGGCAACCTCCTCATCCTCGAGCCCTTGGGGAATGCCGAAGGAGTCCTCGGCAACCGGCTCGCCATCCTCGCCAAGCGCCGGCAGGAGCTCGTCCGGGTCGACGTACGGAGCCAGCTTGTTGGCTCGGCGGACGAGGGCGCCTTCGCGGGCGACTCGCTCCGCCTCGGGAACCTCGCGCATCGTGGCCAGCCGGCCCAAGTCAACGCCGGGGTACCACGACGTGACGAACCGACGGGCCATCTGCGCCCCGGAGCGTGCCGCCGATGCCTTCCAAACCTCAAGCCGGGCCACCGCGTTCTCCAGCCACAGCGCCACGCGGCCCACCGGGGCCCAGCGACCCGGCCAGAGGGCCGAAATCACCTCCATGCCGGCCGTGTGGAGCCGGTCCATACAGCGCTGAAGGAAGAGCAGTCGGTTCTCGATAGCCAGCGCAAACTCCGGCAAGTCCCAGACGGCGTGCTCCTCAATCTCCTGCTCGCGCTACCACAGGCACTCCCGATGCTCCGCCACGACCCGCTCGGCGCGGCGCTGAGTGTCCGGGAACCGGTCTAAAGGAGGGGGACGAATCAGAAAATAGGTCGAAACAGCCGGCAAAGGAGGAAAACTTAAGGACAAGAAACTTACGCTGAAAAGCTTCGTCCACCTCAATGGCGAACTGGAGGCCCAAGCCCCGCTCCCTCTCGCGCGCCTCCTCCGCCTGAGCGGGAGCGGCTTCGCGCCTTTCAAGCTCACCACCAAGGCGAGACACCTCGTCCTGCAGGGCGGTGACCCGCCGGCTGGTGTCGGCCGCCTGCTTGGCGGCCTCCTCCCGGGCCACCACTTCCTTCCGCAGCTCCGCGGTGAGGCGCTCCTGTGCCGCCTGCCCATCCACGACCAGGCTGCCCAGCCGGTCCCACTCCGACGTAACCGTCTGGAGATCCCGCTCCAGCCGGTCCCGCTCGGAGGCCGCCTCGTCCCTCTTCTGCCGGATCGGGGTCAGGATATCCAGCTCCTCTGCAAAATAACCAAGCCAGATCACTTAAAACGCGGAAGACTCGAGCCGCCTGCCGCACAGCCGGCCCGAATCTCGGGGGCTACACCCAGTGGGTGCGCTCGTGCTCCCCCACTAAAAATTCAACGCAGGCTAAGGAACCTCACCTCCACCGCCTCTTCCACGCGCCGAAAATTGCTTTTGGCGACCTCCGCGAACCTGGCCAGCCCCTCACGGCAGTGCGCCATGATACTGCCCGGCCCCCCAGGCACAAGGGCCTGGCCGCTGGCTGGCGGAGGCAGGACGGCTGGGGTGCGGGCCAACGCCTTCTAGTCCCGAATCACGTCGAGCATGGTCCTCCTCGATCGGCTCGCCCCACCGCTCGACCCGACGTCCGCTGCAGCGCCAGCCGGCGGGAGGCTGGTGGTAACCACAAGGGCGCGGGAGCCAGCCTCGGGCCCCTCTACAACCGGCGCGGCCAGCTCCACCGCCTGCCGGACCGCCTCGACAGCCGGGGTGACCGGCTCGCTTCCCCCGCCGGGCGCCGTCTCCAGCGCCGCCTCCGGCACAACCGGGGCGATAGGCACCTCTGCCGCGGCCGGCTCGACGAAGGGCGGGGACGCGATCGGCTCCGCTCGCGGGTCTGCCTCCCTGGCCGGCTCGGGAACCGCGTTCTCCGGCCGAGCCACCTCCGTCAAGGGCGGGGTCGTGGCCGTCTCTGGCGCCGGCTCTCGCGGCTCGCTCGATGGCGGCCTCGACATCCGCGTCGATTCCACCGCCGAGTCCATGGCGCATGCCGGGTCTGAGGGCCGCCTCTGCCTCTCGTCGCTCGAGGCCGCTGAACGCGAGGGCGCACCCTTCGCCCTCCCTTCATGGCTCACATTTCGGCGAGCCTCCTCTTCTCCTCCCGCACCGTGGCCGCGTGCTCCTGGGCCTGCCGGCTGGTAGCGTCCGCCGGGTCGGTGGTCGACTCCGTGTCGTGGAGCTCGATGGCGTCCCTGAAAAAAACGGAAGAAGGCCCCTCAGGCGCCTGCTAGCTCAAAACGCGAAAACGCCTACAGGGATTAGGGAAGGCACTCACCCAATGACAACGGGAAGGGGCTGCCTGGCCCGAGGCGGCGGCTTCGCGATGGCCGCTCGCACTTTCTTGCGAGCCGGCTGCTCTGACGACGGCTGGCCCATGGCCACCCTCTTCTCCCGCCGGGAGGCTTCATCCGTCCGGCCCCGGGCCGGTTGCTCCTCGCTCCGTCCACGTGGCTCCCGCTGAGCTGTGGGGGGAGGCGCGTCCAAGATCTGGACATCATCATCATCAGTCCAATCTCTGATCGTGGGTTCGAAGGTGAACTCACCAGCCACTCTGGACCCGCCGGCTCCCGGGTCACCCATCGTCCCGTCCGCCTCGACCTCGCCCGAGGACTCGACCTCCTCCTCGACGCCTCCTCCCAGCTCAAAATCCTCCGGGTCGGAGTCGGCATGATCCGCCTCGAACACCTAAGGGTGCGGGCCATCCACCGTGTTCTGTCGCACAAAGCGCTGCGGTCAGCAGGGCACATAAGCACAGAGGCCGGCTGAAGAAACGTAGAAAAAATAGGAGAGGCACCGGGTCAAAACGTACCAGAGGCGCCGGGTCGTGCCGGCTGTAGGGCAACTTGCCGAAGTGCCAGGTGCGGGGCGCCAGCTTGAAGTTGGTGACGGAGTTCACCCGCTCTGCCACCTGGGCCGCTGTCAGCTCGAAGGTGGACAGCTGGCAGGGGTTGCGCCGGCCCCCCATGTCGCATATCCGGTGCGGCCTCAGCTGTAGGGGCAGCACCCGGCGGTCGATGAAGGCGGCCACCAGATCGGCCGCGACCAGTCCATCCCCGCTCCTCATGGTGTGGAGCCGGCCCAGCATCCCGGCCAACTCCCCGACCGCCACGTCAGCCGTCCAGTTCGTCCCGGAGGACGGGACGTTAACGAAGGGTGGCAGCCGGATGTAGTCTCGAGCCGGGTCGACATTCTTCACATAGAAGAACGACCGGTTCCACCGCTTGACGGACTCGATAAGGGTGAGGCGGGGGAAAAGAGTGCCGTGGACGCACACCACCGCGCCCCCGCAGGCGTACGTCTCATCGACGTTCTTCAAGCACTTGAGGTAAAAGAGCTTTCTCCACAGCTCCACGAAGGGGAGAAGACCAAGGTAGCCCTCGCAGAGACGTAGCTCGACAGCTGCAGAATGGAGTTCGACCCCAAGTGGTGCGGCTGAAGATCAAAAGTATCAAGGAAGAACCTGAAGAACTGGCTCGCCGCAGCCCGAAGCTGCGCGAGAAGTGCGATGCGAACACCACGCACTCCCCTTCCTCGGGCTCCGGCACCTTCTCACCGCCCGGAGGATGGGCGGCGACGCGGTCCTTGATATGTCTCCAACGTATCTATAATTTATGAAGTATTCATGCCATGTTTACAATAATTTTATATGATTTTGGTATGATTTTATTAGAACTAACCCGGACTGACGCTGTTTTCAGCAGAACTACCATGGTGTCGTTTTTTGTGCAGAAATAAAAGTTCTCGGAATGGGCTGAAAATTTACGGAGAATATTTTTGGAAAATATTAAAAAATAATAGAGCAAAAAGATACCCGAGAGGAGTCCCGAGGCAGCCACAAGCCTAGGGGGCACCCCCCCTAGGGTGCGCCCCCTAGCTTGTGGGTCTCTCGGGAGTCCCCCTAACGTGATTCCAACGCCAAGTATTCCTATAAATCCCGTAACCCCCGGAAAGAAACCTAGATCGGGAGTTCCGCCGCCGCAAGCCTCTGTAGCCACGAAAAACCAATCGGGAGCCCGTTCCGGCACCCTGCCAGAGGGAGAAACCATCACCGGAGGCCATCTTCATCATCCCGGCGGTCTCCATGATGAGGAGGGAGTAGTTCACCCTCGGGACTGAGGGTATGTACCAGTAGCTATGTGTTTGATCTCTCTCTCGTGTTCTTGAGATGACACGATCTTGATGTACCGCGAGCTTTATTAATATAGATGAATCATATGGAGTTTTCCCCTCTCTATCTTCTTGTGATGAATTGAGTTTTCCCTTTGAACTTTTCTTATCGGATTGAGTCTTTAAAGGATTTGAGAACACTTGATGTATGTCTTGCGATGGGATATCCGTGGTGACAATGGGTTGTTCTATTGATCCACTTGATGTATGTTTTGGTGATCAACTTGCGGGTTCCGTGACCTTGGGAATCTATGCATAGGGGTTGGCACACGTTTTCGTCTTGACTCTCCGGTAGAAACTTTGGGGCACTCTTTGAAGTTCTTTGTGTTGGATTGAACATGATGAATCTGAAATTGTGTGATGCATATCGTATAATCAAGCCCATGGGTACTCATGGTGACATTGGAGTATCTAGGTGACATTACGGTTTTGGTTGATGTGTATCTTAAGGTGTTATTTTAGTACGAACTCTAGGGCTGTTCGTGACACTTATAGGGATAGCTCATAAGATTGATCGGAAAAGATAACTTTGAGGTGGTTTCGTACCCTACAATAATTTCTTCGTTTGTTCTTCGCTATTTGTGACTTTGGAGTGAACTCTTTGTCGCACGTGAGGGATTTACATATGATTCAACTATGTTAGTATTGTTGAGAGAACTTGCACTAGTGGAAGTATGAACCCTAGGCCTTGTTTTCAAGCATTGCAATACCATTTGTGCTCACTTTTGTTACTTGTTACCTTGCTGTTTTTATATTTTCAGATTACAAAAACCTATATCTACCATCCATATTACACTTGTATCACCATCTCTTCTCCGAACTAGTGCACCTATACAATTTACCATTGTATTGGGTGTGTTGGGGACACAAGAGACTCTTTGTTATTTGGTTGCAGGGTTGTTTGAGAGAGACCATCTTCATCCTACGCCTCCCACGGATTGATAAACCTTAGGTCATCCACTTGAGGGAAATTTGCTACTGTCCTACAAAACTCTGCGCTTGGAGGCCCAACACGAGTCTACAAGAAGAAGGTTGCGTAGTAGACATCAAGCTCTTTTCTGGCGCCGTTGCCGGGGAGGTGAGTGCTTGAAGGTATATCTTTAGATCTTGCAATTGAATCTTTTAGTTTCTTGTTTTATCACTAGTTTGGTTTTATAAAAGAAAACTACAAAAAAATGGAATTGAGGTTGCCTCATATGCTTCATCTTTTTAATGTCTTTCGTGAAAATGATGGAAAGGAAAATTGTGCTCAAGTGTTAGAAGAAGAAGTTATTAAAATGTTTGGCACTAAATCTTTGAGTGATGAGCATGATTGCAATGTTGTTAGTATGAATTCTTTGAATATCCATGGTACTAATGATGATTGCACTAGTCATGATAAAAAGATTTCTTATAAGCATGTCAATTTTTGTGGAGTGCATAGAGTTTGTGAAGACATGCCTAAAAGGGAAGATAGATTTTGTAAGAGGCATAAGTATTTAGAAACAAAATGGTTGCAAGAGAGGCTATATGTTTGTGCTGAAAGACTTAATATTTCTCGCCGTCCTTGTGAACTTTGCAATGAAAGTGGTCATTTTAATTTCCAATGTGAATTATTTCATGATCGAATTGTGTCCAAAAATTGTGATAACCTCATTACCCTTGAGCATCATAATGAACTTAGTCTATTTTTGGGGTATGAAGAAATGAAACATAAAACTAAGGATGTTCCAGCTTGGGTTCTCATAAAAATGATTGATTTTGATCTAAATGAAATCTATATGTATTGCGTGGTAAATTGCATTGAGAATCCTTATATTGCCAATTACTTAAAGACAAGAAAACAAATAGAAGATGAAGAGAATACTAATGAAGGGGAAGAGGTTTCCCAATATCCTCCTATTTTTTCTTATGATGAATAAGGTAACGAGGAGGAGCTTTTTATTCAACCAACCTCTTCAAAAAGAAGCTTGGAGGAATTAAATAAACCCACACATAATGTGGTGAAGAGGAAGAAAAGAAGGAAAAGTAAAGGTAAAGAGGTATCTCTCCCAAATAATGTTGCTCCCATTATTGATAGGCCTCATGAGAATGAATCAAAAATAGTTGTGGAAGATGATACACTTGAGGATGATTTTGTTATACCTATTGCTTGTTGTGATAATTATGATTGGGAAGATAATGATACTTCTTATAATCTTGAAAATATTTATGGCACCAACTTGGAGGATGATGATAATAATTGCTATACTATTGGTGCTATTCATATTATTAATGATGAGAGTGATTATGTTTATGATATACAAAGCCACAAGCTTGGGGATGCTATGTTTGATGAAAATGACATGTTTGAGAATTTATTTGCTGCAATTAATGTTTGTCCCAAGCTTGGGGATGCTATGCTTAATGAAGATGATCTTTTTATTCCCCCTACTTTGAATGATCAAATTTGTTATAATGATTGCATGCCTCCTACTTATGATGACTATTGTGATGATACTTATGCGATGAAAAAGAGTGATGATTACTATTATGATACTTGTCATAATTATGAATATCCTTTTACTGAATATTACTCTTTTAATGTGGAACCAATTTGTAGTATTCAATTCTTTTATGATACTCCCACTATTAGTCCTGAGAAGAAATTTTCTTGTGTGGAGAGTAGTAAAATTTCTATGCTTGTAGATCATGAAAAGAATGCTTTATGTGCTGGTTATATTGTTGAATTCGTTCATGATGCTACTGAAAATTATTATGAGAGAGGAACATATGCTTGTAGGAATTGCAATAATATCAAGTTTCCTCCCTATGTGTTCAAAGTTTTGAAGTTATGCTTCTTTTGCCTTCCTATGCTAGTTGATTCTTGCTCCCATAAATTGTTTGTTCACAAAATCCCTATGCATAGTAAGTGGGTTAGACTTAAATGTGCTAGTCATATGCTTCATGATGCTCTCTTTGTGTTTCAATTCTTATTTTTTTTGTGAGCATCATTGAAATCATCATGCCTAGCTAAAAAGGCATTCAAGAAAAGCGCTTGTTGGGAGACAACCCAACACTTTTCCTTTCTGTTTTTGTGTTATGACATGATTAAGCTACTGTAGTAATCATGTTTTGTGTCTTTTATTTCAATAAAGTGCCAAGTAAAGCCTTTGGGATGACTCATAAGATGAGTAGAATTGATGTTGAACCAAAACAGAAACTTTTGACTCCAGTACAGGATTTTTCATTTTTTACTGGAGCGTGATAATGATCTGAAATTTTTACAAAGTCTTTATATACAAATTATTCAGGTTGTCCTAATTTTTCAGAATTTTTAGAGACAGGGAGGTATGGTTACACTACAGATCTTCACAGACTGTTCTGTTTTTGACAGATTCTGTTTTGCATGCATAGTTTGTTTGTTTTAGTGTTTCCATAGCTTATATTGAGTGATATAAATTATGGTAATGATAGAATACAGTAGGTATGATGTGGGAACAGTTATGAATCTTGTCTTGACAGTACCTAAGTGAATTATCTTTATTTATTATACTAACCCATCTCACGAAGTTCCGTTAAGTTTTGTGTGATTGAAGTTTTCAAGTTTTGGGTGAGACACCGATATGAGGAGAATAAGGAGTGACAAGAATCTAAGCTTGGGGATTCCCAAGGCACCCCAAGGTAATATACAAGGAAGACTCAAGCGCCTAAGCTTGGGGATGCCCCGGAAGGCATCCCCTCTTTCATCTTCAACACTATCGGTATACCTTACTTGGAGCTATATTTTTATTCGTCACATAATATGAGTTTTGCTTGGAGCATTATTTTATTTTCTTGTTCTCTGTTAGGTGTTATTTATAATCTTGTTTTTCAATAAAAAGTTCCAAGAATTGTCTTAGGATGCTTGCATTCCATGTTTTGATGTGTGCTGTGTAAAAAACAGAAACTTTTGCTGTAGTGTTTGAATTTTCATATTTTACTGGAACGTGGAAAGTTTCTGAAATTTTTACACAGTATTTTCATATAAATTATTTAGCATGTCCTAAATTTTCATAATTTTTTGAGTTACAGAAGTACACTGTTTTCATAAATTTCGACAGACTCTTCTGTTTGGACAGATTGCTGTCACATTTTTGTTATCTACTTATCCTCTAGTTTCCATAGCCTATATTGGTAGATATAAATTGTGGAAACGATAGTAAACAGTAGATGATGTTTGAAAATTATTGTGCAACTTGTCTTGGCAGTACATGAAGTGTTGATTTGTTCTTATGTGTACTAACCTATCTCACGAGTTCTTTTCAAGTTTTGTGTGGATGATGTTTTTGAGAATAGGTGAAACCATGATATGAGAGGATTGAACGAGATACAAAAGCTCAAGCTTGGGGATTCCCAAGGCACCCCAAGTAAATATTTCAATAAGTCTCAAGCATCTAAGCTTGGGGATGCTACGCATCCCACCTCTCTTCATCAACAATTATCGGTTAGCCTATGTTGAGCCTAAATTTTTATTCGTTCACATGATGCGTTCTATTCTTGGAGTGCTATTTTGTTTTTGCTTGCTGTTTAATAAAATTCTTAAGATCTGAAATTCTTAGATGAGAGAGTCTTCACATAGTTATTTAGTTGTTGACTACGCATTGATCTTCACTTATATCTTTTTGGAGTAGTTTGTCATTCACTCTCGTGCTTCACTTTTATCCTATGAGTAAATGATTGAATGAATTGAATATCATAAATCTGAAATTAAATATGCTTCATATACTTATCCCATGCGGAGTAATGACTTCACACATGATAAGTACAGGTGGTAAAATTTATTGAAAGTTAGCAAACACCGCATTGGTCACTTGAACAATTCTTGAAAGAATATTGAAGGAAGAGAGATTCCACATATAAATATACTATCTTAGACATCTTCTATGATTGTGAGCTCATTAATTATTTTCAAACTCGAGCAAATTAGTTAAAATTGGACAAGGAAGACAACTTAATGAGTTATGTTTGGGTATATTTGTATAGAAGTTATATTGTTATGGATCCTCCAACATGTGGTGCTTGCTTCCACCTCATACTAGCCAAAACTTCCGCACCAAGTAGAAATACTACTTGTGCATCCAAACACCCTTAAACCCAAAGTTGTTCCATATGAGTCCACCATACCTACCTATATGCGGTATTTACCTGCCGTTCCAAGTAAATTTGCATGTGTCAAACTCTAAACCTTCAAATAATATTCTGTTTTGTATGCCCGAATCGCTCATATAGTGACTAGGGGTTGTCAGTATTTTCCATGCTAGGTGGGTTATTCTCACGATATGTGTTGATTCACTATCATTCACGAGAAAGTGGCTGGTATTCGGGATGCCCAGTTCCATGCTCAAAAATCAAATCAAAATATAATGAAACAAAACTCCCCCAGGATTGTTGTTTGTATGGACGGTACCCGTGGATTCGGCTCGCCGTGGAGTGTGATTGATTGGTGGAGGGGGAGTAAAAACTTTACCATTCTGTTTGGGAACCGCCTATAATGTATCTAGCATGGAATATACCGAGATCTCTCGGTTGTTATGTTGACAATGAAAGCATACCGCTCAAAATTATTATTCATCTCTGTTTTAAAAAGCTCGAGCTCTGGCACCTTTGCAAATCAATGCTTCCCTCTGCGAAGGGCCTATCTTTTACTTTTTAGTACTTACCTTTATGCAAGAGTCATGGTGATCTTCACCACTTCCTATTTTTCGCCTTTTTCTCTTGGCAAGCGTCATGTGTTGGGGAATGATCTAGACATATATATCCACACAAATATATTTGATCATGAATTATTATTGTTGACAATTATCTATATGATAAATAAGTTGGGAGGCGAAACATTAAGCCCCTATCTTTCTCTGTGTTCGATGGATGCTATTTGTTCTAAAAATATGCTTTGAGTGTCAATAATCATGGAAGACTATATGATAGTTGAGTATGTGGAATTTGCTAAATCAAAGCTCTTACATAGACCCTTCCTGAAAATAAGATGAATTGCAATTGTTCGATGACTAGGAATATGGTTTGTTAGTTTTCAAGAAACTTTCTGTTCTATACTTTAACATGTGAATAGCTTGTTACTTGATCATGAGCAGTTTTATGAGATGAGCTACTGTTTATGGTTTATATTGATGCTAGAAAAAGTGATTGGAATTATCATTGATCAAACTTGTGCACTTGCTAGCATTCACACTTCATAAATTATTTCTTTTATCATTTACCTACTCGAGGACGAGCATGAATTAAGCTTGGGGATGCTGATACGTCTCCAACGTATCTATAATTTATGAAGCATTCATGCCATGTTTACAATAATTTTATATGATTTTGGTATGATTTTATTAGAACTAACCCGGACTGACGCTGTTTTCAGCAGAACTACCATGGTGTCGTTTTTTGTGCAGAAATAAAAGTTCTCGGGATGGGCTGAAATTTTACGGAGAATATTTTTGGAAAATATAAAAAATACTGGAGCAAAAAGATACCCGAGAGGAGTCCCGAGGCAGCCACAAGCCTAGGGGGCGCCCCCCCTAGGGCGCCCCCCTAGGGCGCGCCCCCCTGGCTTGTGGGTCCCTCGGGAGTCCCCCTGACGTGATTCCAACGCCAAGTATTCCTATAAATCCCGTAACCCCCAGAAAGAAACCTAGATCGGGAGTTCCGTCGCCGCAAGCCTCTGTAGCCACGAAAAACCAATCGGGAGCCCGTTCCGGCTGAACTGTATGCCGTAATCATCTGGACAATCATTTGTGTTCTGCTGGATCAGCGCAAACGGTTTATCAGGGTGAACTGTATGCCGTACATCGCGCACACTTGTATTTTTCTAACCGTTTGCGTTATATTGTCCAATCGCAAACAGTTTATCTGGGCCAACTGTTTGCCACAGACTGCACACGCAACTTTTTTTTGGATCGTATTTGATGGATCCGCCATCGCACACAGTTCATGTCATTAGCGACGGAGCTATAACTATACCGTTTGCGATTTGGTCATCGCACACAGTTTCGTCGAAGGGTCTCTGATTGCTGTGTCGTCTTTGGAACTTCCTGTAGTAGTGTTGTGCCATTGCATTGTGCAGCTTGCACAACCGCCTAAGCGGTAGTACTGCTCCGATGAGCGGTAGTACCGCTTGTGTGCGGGCTGAGAGGGGGTAACGCCCGGATTCTTCCCACCACTATAAAAAGGGGATCTTCTTCCCCAAGAAGACCACCTCTTCCTCCCCAAAAGCTCCATTGTTGCTCCAAGCTCCATTTTCGCCCGATCTCTCCCCCTAGCCAACAAAACTTGTTGATATTCTAGGGTTTGGATGAGAGGGCCCCGATCTACACTTCCACCAATAGAAATTTGATTCCCCCCACTAATCCCTTGTGGATCTTATTACTCTTGGGGTGTTTGAGCACCCTAGACGGTTGAGGTCACCTTGGAGCCACAATCCATTGTGGTGAAGCTTCGTGGTGGTGTTGGGAGCCTCCAATTAAGTTGTGGAGATCGCCCCAACCTTTTTTGTAAAGGTTCGGTCGCCGCCTTCAAGGGCACCACTAGTGTAATCACGACATCTCGCATTGTGTGAGGGCGTGAGGAGAATACGGTGGCCTTAGTGGCTTCTTGGGGAGCATTGTGCCTCCACACCGCTCCAACGGAGACGTACTTCCCCTCAGAGGGAAGGAACTTCGGTAACACATCCTCGTCTCCACCGGCTCCACTTGTGGTTATTTCTTACCTTTACTTTGTGCAAGCTTTACTTGCGTGGTATCCTTTGCTTGTTTGTATTGTTGTTGTTGTTGTTGTTGTTAGCATCATATAGGTTGTTCGCCTAGTTTCATATCTAGACAACCTATTTGTTGCTAAACTTAATTTGCTAAGAAAAGCTAAAAAATGGTAGTTGCCTATTCACCCCCTCTAGTCAACCATATCGATCCTTTCATCAGGGAGTCTGGAACCCCCCTTGGTATGTTTCTAGTACTACTATGCATAAGCATAGCATGGAACGGGTACTTGAGCCACTATTAGCGATCATGTTGAGCGGAGTCGGGTACATAACACATTCTACTCGTGGTAGACTTCGTGCCACACACGCCACCATCATAGTCTCCCCCTGTGGGTTACAACTCATGATAATTAAGGGTTTCCCCGCGGATGCAACCTCAGTAAGATTTCTCCGTAAATCCCTTGTCACTTGTAAAAGTTAGGAGCATCAGGCTTTTATTGTCACCTCGAATTACCTCCAGATCCTAAACCTATGCAAAGACAGTGATATACATCCAGGTCTATCGCATGATGCAATATTGCCAACTAGTAGAGTAAACCACTATATATATTATATAGGGCAAAACTATGTTTTCCGCAAAGAGCCTTGAAGCCCACTAGCCAAAGTGCATGTAGGTGAATATGTTTTCATTAATTGTGACTTGCCAATACATTCAACGTATTGACCCTAGTGGCTGCAACGTAGCATGTTGCATGATTATTATGAAGAATGACTTACGTAGGGTTCGTGCCTCCACTCGACATGCTTCCCCGTGTCGTTGATGGAGCTTACCAAGACATCTACCTTAGATTTTCTTTCGTTTCCTCTTGTTACGAGCTCTGGTTGCTTATTGTAAGACTATGCACTTGACTATGCACTGGCTAGAGTCTGTAAGACTATTTGTTTACTGGATCATGCGATGTAATAAAGGACACATTTGTATATGATACAACATTGTTACCGTGTATGCCGACAATTCGATCCACGGTTGGTATAGAGACACACGGAGACCGTATGCGTGAAAAGATGGGCCGTGACATATCAAAATCTTAAATACTAAATAAATAGAATATAAAAGTAATTCATGACGAATCTGATTATACTAACTTTATATTGCAGATGTTGATATACTTTTCTTTAAACCTGGTCATCATAGATATGTTTGATTTTTTTGAACTTGGTCATCATAGACATGTTTGAATTAAAAACAATGCATTACATTTCAAAACAGAAAGAGTATTTTAAATATGGTATGAAAAACAAACGCGTCTCCGCTTGACAAGGGCTCTTGGTCTTGTCAGAGAGGAGCTAATTCTGTGGGTTGTCTCTTATAATTTGATTCTCAGTGCAGGTTTTCTCTCCATCTGAGTATTTCAAGCCAAAGATTATGGGAACATCATCAAAAACACTAAGTGACTTCTTTCCTAGAAAAGAAATCTAAATTGTGAGATATCCGTTGTTGAAAGTGAAAACCACAAAACATTAAATATCCTTTATGAAAGAATTATCGTAACCAAATTTCCGAATAGAAGCCGAGAAGTAAAGCCAATCTTGTTTCATCGCCTCTTACTTCATATGATAGATTAATCGAATGTTTCTATGTACGAGATATTCATTTCTTTGTATTTATACTCAATTGTTGAGTGTCGTGTGGTAATCACGAGAAGTCACATAAAAAGAATGCTATTGATTACTTTTGTTTGTCAATATATACACACACAAGACAACTTTTGAATAATCAACATCCCTCAAGCAATATAATACTCCTAGTAGCGTGTTATTCAGAAAAAAAGTGTTTCATATTTTCATACGCCGCGTTACATATGACCTTATTTTTCAGTATAATCTTCTATTCCTAAATAGCTACTACCCACTATCTATTTTTCCTAGACATGCAACTATGCCACAAGAGCAAATCTTGCATGCAAGTCATAAATTATATAGTTTTTGCATTGCTTTATGCATGTAAACACCACATTATCAATGCATGCATGTTACTTACAAGTTATTTTTTACATTAGATCTTTTATTGAAAATATATGTGTTCTTCGCTTGCACCATACCTATGTAGTTTACATTCACATTTTGTTAGAAATGACATTCTTTCAACAGTAATTCATTTTTTCTTTTTATACCCTTTGTATTTTCTTTATTTTAATCTTAGTTTTGTTTCCCATTAGTTATAGATATTTTTTGTAACTTTTATGCATTCTTTTAGCAAGTTTCCTGCAGCAACGCGCCGGGACATCATCTAGTTTTATAAATTACTGGAAAACCACCATAATAATAGTTACTGCATTTTTATAATTCTCACATCAAGGCCTGATTTCCGTAAGCAGCATACACGCAGAAAAATAAAAACAACAACGAAAAAACCACCCCCCAAAACCAGAGGAAACCCTCTCGTGTTCCCCCTACCCCCTTCCCCGCTCCCCTCCCCTCGCCGGCGGCAAATTCAAGCTCGGGAGGTCGCAACTCGGGTATTCACCTCTCCCCCAAATCTCCGACCTGTAATCATTCACCGCAATCCTCCAAATTCCTGATTACTTTCGAGATCCTTTTCCGATTATTCTGCGCCCAGATTGTTTGAAGCGTAAATTTCTCTAGGGTTTCGGCGGGTCAGCGAAGGACCGGGCCTGACACGGGGTCAGGCGGAATCTTCGTGATGGCGGGCACGAAGGCGGATGCAAAGGCGGAGACCAGCGGCGGCGGCGGCTCTTTCAGCGAGAAGGGGCTTGCCGAGAAGCTAACTAAACTCAACAGCTCCGCGGCGAGCATCCAGAGTATCCTTGTCTCCATTGGTCAATTTCACGCGCACCTTCATATGATAGCCTATCGTGTTCGTGTTACTTGGATTGATGTGCTATTGGGTAAGTGAAGCCCTAAATTACAATGTGGATGAGTAGGACTGACCCATGAGATCCCATTTGGAAAGATTAGGCTTATCCTCCTTATTTCTGCCTCACAGGATTCTTATTGTCAGTAGTTTGTTGGTGACCTGGTTCATATGAGTAGTCCCCTTCTTGTGGTTAAGCTAGTGACGCATAGAATATAATTGCATTCTGGTAATAGTTGTCTGAGCTTGTGGATTGTTCTCTTGGTTGATATCTTTCTTGCACTTTTACGAGGAAAATTAGTGCTGTTTTTGCTGCATTGTAGATGTATAATGTGAGTCCGTGGCGAAGTATTGATTCTGAATTTGTTTTGTGCCATATTGACTTTGCATCATAATTTAGATTTGTAATGTACTTGCGTTCTGACTGTCGATGCTTGGTTTCCTTGCTTTTCTCAGAGTCATAGCACAAAGTTGTTTCCATTATCTTTTGAGGGCATTACCCTTAGGGAATGACAGATGATATGATGGCAAGAACTGTTAGGACCATATAGCACAATACTATCTTATCGTTTGTCTGGGCCTCTGGTAGGTGGCATATAATTTTTCTCATGCTCAATTCAGCGAATTTAGTGAGCCTTTTGTTTGGAGGAAGAGTGAGCAGAACGGATTATATCACATCCTCTTTTATAAACGAAGACCTGTGTTTTTACTTTTTTAACTATGAAATTATTTCATCTGATTGTCGCTGTTGGGGTATTTGTATGTCTATGCTTGTATATTTTTGTGACTTTTTTAAGTTTGAATGATCTTCGTGGGGTCGCTATTCTTATGGTATTTCTTTTAACTATCACCAAGGTTGTATTCGCAAAGCAACTTAAATTTTGGACATCGTGACACTGTCCTCATATTGAGCATTTAACCAGTTAGTTAGACCATATCATGCACAATCATCCCTTGAAATAACCACAAGTGTCAACTACTGCTACAAGGGGAACTTCATGAATTTTACGAAAGAGGTAGACATTTATCATGTGGATGCCTTCCTATATTTATACCATGAAAAAGGTAGCTTACATGTCTTTCTTTACGTCTTTGTGCTTTCATCTTACGGGAGGGAGTCTAGCCCTGAAATATTGTATGATATAGCCAAATCTTGCGGAACTAATAAACAACAAAGTTTGCTAAGTTGTTGCAAATCCCTACTTCTCCGTGTAATGCTGCTTTTTCTTTTTGGGTCTGTGTGGGTGACCGTGTGTGTGTGTGTGTGTGGGGGGGGGGGGTCTTAATTCTGCTTCTAGGTATGTAATGTTCAAGAACATTAAGTCATTAATTATCAAAGTAGAATGAGATGACTGGAAGTGTTAGGCCATTTTCCAATGGGAGTCTACATTGGTTGATCTGTTATCCAGATTGGAATGGGGCCTATGTATGTAGTTTGTGACCAGCTAATTACCTACCTTTTCTGGTTTGCTATTTTTTTATATGTGTTCTTCCCCAAAGTATTGTGTTCCATTGCTGTTCTGTGCACATCATAAGACGGTTACTTTTGATTAATTGAAAGTACACCTCTTTTCGAACTGATATTTTTTTACTGGTAACTGTCATTATTTTGTGGGTGTGGATAATTCTCATTTTATCACGTTGTAACCAGTTTTGTGGTTTATTTAACTTTTGTACTTTTGATCAATCCTGTGTTTCTAGAGTATCAAATACTCAGATGACAGCTATAGATTTGAATGTGCTTTTGACTATGATACAGAATTTCTGCAGCATACTTTTTCCCCTTTCAGTCTATATTGCAGTAGCTGTCTTTTGTATTCCTGAACTCTTAAGTAGCACTTTCACATTGGTGTGTTTTTCACCGGAAGAGAGCCAGAAGAATCGTTGACACATGGGAGAAACAATTTAATAATGCAACAAAGGATAAGAAAGTGTCATTCCTGTATCTATCAAATGACATCCTGCAAAATAGCAAACGGAAGGGTGGAGAATTTGTGAATGAGTTCTGGAAGGTTCTTCCTGGATCACTTAAAGATGTTCATGATAACGGGGGAGCACATGGAAAGAAAGTCGTCGCAAGATTAGTAAGTTTTCTTTGCTTCATCATCACCCGCTTCGTTCCAAGTTATAAGGCGTATTTTGAGTTAGCACAAGGATCAATGAGGTTATGAAACTGAGAAAAAGAGTGCAGAAAACTACCGTACTATTCAAGTATCCATACATAAATACATCTGAAATCATGGAAGTACTAGTAGGTTCAATGCATCATATGGTACTTCTTATAAATGCTAGTGGGCTAAGATGTCATAGCTATGGAGAAACAAGACAAAAACACCAATAAATTCGCATGCACAACTTATATCATGGAACGAGATTGAACCTTTTATAGCCTTATATAAAGAAACGATAGAGTACACGTTTGATGTTAATGCTTAACTATCCACAAACTCCTTTTGTACTTTAGTGCTCTGTGCCTTTTCCCAAATTATAGGGATCTAAATCTGTTAGTGCTATTACAATACTAGCGCACCATATGATTTATGATCTATCATTCTTAGTTGATTTAGCAAACTATTGGACGCATATTCTTTTGCCATAACAACAACAAAGCCTTTAAGTCCCAAACAAGTTGAGGTAGGCTACAGTTGAAACCATAAAGATCTCGAAACCTAGTCATGGTTCTGGAACGTGGATAGCTAACTTCCACGCACCCCTGTCCATGTCTAGTTCTTTGGTGATATTCCAGTCCTTCAGGCCTCTCTTCACGGACTCCTCCCATGACAAGTTTGGTCTACACTGACCTCTCTTGCCATTATCAACATGCTTTAATCTTCCGCTATGCACCACCGCTTCTGGGGCTGTGTTGTATGTGTACAGACCATCTTAGACAATGTTGGACAAGCTTCTCCTCCATTGATGCTACCCCAACTCTATCACACATACCATCATTTCGGACCCCATCCTTTCTTGTGTTGCCACATATCCATGTCACCATGCACATCTCTGCTACACCTAACTGTGGATATGTCACCTTTTAGTTGGCCAACATTCTGCGCCACACAACATCGCAGGTTGAATCCTCGTCCTATAGAACACGCCTTTCAGCTTTCGTGGCACTCTCGTCACAGAGGACATGAGAAGCTTGGCCCGCTTCATCCATCCAGTTTGGATTCGATGGTTCACATTATCATCATATCACCATCTTTCTGCAACATCGACCTCAAATTCGAAAGGTGTCCTTCTGAGGTACCACGTGCCCATCAAGGCTAACCTCATCGTACCTAGTAGCATTGAGGCCACACCTCATGTACTCAGTTTTAGTTCTACTTTCTGTTAACCCCCGTCTAACTATCATTGACTAGCATCACATCATCTACAAAGAGCATACACCATGGGATATCTCCTTGCATATCCCTTGTGACCTCATCCATCACCAAAGTAAAAAAGATAAGAGCTCAAAGCTTACCCTTGGTGCTATCCAATTTTAGTTGGATAGTCATCAGTGTCGCCGTCACTCATTTGAACACTTGTCACGACATTACCATACATGTCCTTATCGAGGGTAACGTACTCTGTTCTGACTTTGTGTTTCTCCAAGGCCCACCAAAGACATTCCGTTGTATCTTATCGTAGGCCTTCTCCAAGTTAGTGAACATCATATGCATGTCCTTCTTTTGCTCCCCGTATCTCTCCATAAGTTTCGTACCAAGAAAATAGCTTCCATATCGACCTCCAAGCATGAAACCAAATTGATTAGCTGTCATTCTTCTTAAGCCGTGCTCAGTGACTCTCTCCCATAGCTTCAGTGTATTGCTCATCAGCTTAATTCCACGGTAATTAGCACAACTTTGAATATCCCCTTTATTCTTGAAGATTGGTAGTGATATACTCCGCCTCCATTTTTCGGGCATCTTGTTTGAACGAAAAATGAGGTTCAAAAGTTTAGTTAGCCATACTATGGCCATGTCTCCAAGGCATCTCCACACCTCAATGGGGAGACAATCAGGGTCCATCTCCTTGGCTCCTTTAATCCTTTTCAAATCATCCTTGACCTTGGACTCATGGATTCGTCGTAGAAAACATCTGTTTGTATCATCGAATGAGTCGTCCAGCTTAATGGCAGAGCTCTCATTCTCTCCACTGCACAATTTGTCAAAGTACTCTAGCCATCTATTCTTGATCTCATCCTTCACCAGAAGTCGATCTGTTCCATCTTTGATACATTTGACTTGGTTGACACCCTTCAGTGACAGAGTTCTCATTCTCTCCACTGAATAGTTTGTCGAAGTACTCTAGCCATCTATTCTTGATATCCTCATCCTTCACCAGAAGTCGATCTGTTCCATCCTTGATGCATTTGACTTGGTTGACATCCCTCGTCTTCCTTTCTTGGATCTTGGCCATCTTATAGATATCCCTTTCGCCTCTCTTGTGTTTAACTGCTAGTAGAGGTCCCCATAAGACCGACCCTTGCTTTACTCACGGCTCGCTTATCCTGCTGGACACGCTCGAAAGCGGAAGTCAACCACCACAAGCTTTTGTCAAGGGACAACACTCTCTCCAGGTATCACCTTACAATCTAGGCAAGCACGAGTATCTAATCTTCTTGAGAGGATGAAATCGATCTGGCTAGAGTGTTGACCATGACTGCGATGGGATTCTCTCTTCTTAAAATGGGTGTTAGCTATGATCAAGTCGTAGGCTAAATCAAAGCTTAAGACATACTCTCCTTTATTCCTGTTGATGCAATATACTGGGGGTACACCAGCAGTCCGGAAGTCTGTTCACCACAAGGAAGGCATCCTGTCGATCTTGGAGGATCTCCACCTGTCTATAATCTACCTGGACCCTTGTAAGTCCTAGGCCTTGTCCCATATATAAGCGAGGCCTGGGGCTAGATCATCTAATTTGGATACACCTACGTGGTCCTTATAGTGATTTCTCCATTGTACACCACACCATAACTCTCATATGATTCTACGACCACCAATACAATCAAACATGAGTAGAGTTTTACCTCCACTGTGAGGGCTTGAACCTAGGTAATTGCCTTGAACCTAGGTAATTGCCTCTTGTGTCTCCTTCTGGCCTTCCGGCTACGGGTGACACCACATCAAGATTACTGCTGGTATTATGAAGCGACAGTTGGCGCGCCAGGCACCTGCTCTGAAGCGAGGTCGAAATCCGGCTCCTCTTCTTGCGCTTGCGGTTTCCTTTGCGCCATGATCGCTCGGAATCGTCTCTTCGGGGAATCAGCCCTGTCCGAGTTCCTGGCAGATGTGCTCTTTCAAGCAGTGTGCATGGCCTCCTCGTCGGCGGCGTAGTCGTTTGGCAATGTCCATGCGCTTGCTCATGGTTCTAATCTCGGACTTGGCTAGCTTATGCATGTGGTGCTCGTCCTGCACGTCGAGCTTGTAAGCTTGGACGACCTGCTCGTCAGAAACCTCTTCCAGAGAGTTCCTCTTGAGCCACCATGATATGTACCGGCGGATCGTCTTCTTGGATGCGATTTTCGAGGTCATAGGGGTTGCCCGACCTATGGTAAGTGCCCTCGAAGTTGACCATGAATGCATCCTCGAAGTCCTCCACGTGTAGCGAAGCGTGATTAGCTCATTGCCATCGGCCATGTTGACAGCTGTGAGGTAGTCGACCAGCCAGTGATCCGGCTTGGCATTGCCGATATACTTGTCAATATTCCGCACTTGGATTTTTTTTGGGAAGAGGTGCTCGAGGACCTCGTAGGTGAAGCATGGTGGGCTGATGGATGCAGCTAACGGGCGAGCCGAGCTGAGGTCCGCTGGTCATGGATCGCGAGAGGTCGGACCGGCTTTTGCCCGAAGCTATGCCAGCCTCCGGGCCTTTGCACGATCCTCTGGCCGACACCCGGCCTGACAGATTCGAACTAGCGGCTGGGAGTGTGGTTGGGCCACGAAGAACTGGCATCGATGCGTAGCTCGGAAGTGGTTACCAGTCCGTTGTGCGATTGACTGGCCATGCCATACTGAACCACCGTTGCCTTGATCATGGCTTTGGCGCTACTGAACTGTTCAACCACCTAGTGATCTAAGCTTGAGTTGGATGTTGTTAGCCAGATTTGCAACCGCCATGAGGTTCCAGACAAGGTTGCGATAGACCATCAAGTCGTGGGGCGCCCTGTCCAAGATGGAGGTGTGAGCCTCTCGGGCTTGATCTGGCAAGATCGTGGTCTTGGTGTCTGCTATGCGATTCAGTCGCCGACTTCGATTGAGCTCTATGGTGGTTGCCCACCCGTCCTGTCTCTCAGCGAGGCGGTCACACTCCCTCTGCAGGTGGAGCCGTGCCTGCGCAAGGGCCTTGCGTTGGGCTTCCAAGGCCTTTGCTTTCACACCTTCATCGAAGATCGGCGTGTGTAAAGCCGCTAGCTTGGCTCTGCCGCTTGGGGGTCAATCTCGTCCTTGTCAACATGAATAAGATGTTCCACTCCATGCCAAGTTCAAATGATTTCCTTTGTTCTTTTTTTATCACTAAATCTGATTCCCAAAAGTCGGTGAGGCACTCGTTCACTCCTTGTGGCACGTTGGTGCCCCTTGAGCCGCTTGACTGCGACAACAACACCACGCTCGTCTCCCCGCTTGCTGCCGTTCCCTGGCCAACCTCCTTCTCCTTTGCCTCAACGACAACAAGGCTCCATCTCCCCGCCTCCGGTGACACAAAACCGGTGTCTGTCTTCATGGACTCGGGGGCTTCGGCCACGACCATGGGAGAGGCCATCTCCGGGGCAGGAGCCGGCTTCGGATACCTCGTAGCAGGGGATGTCTGGCCAGTCGACTTCGCCCAAAGGACGACGGGTCTCAATCACTTCTTCCACAACATCGTTTTCGAGTTAGTGGTTGGTTCAGTCTCAAGCGTTGTTGCTGGCGTCGAGCCCGCGATCGGCTCTGTACTCTTCGTCGTCTTCATCGGGTTTACATCCGGCTCCAGATCCACCACGTCCTTGCAAGGTGGCATGGTGCGCAATGGCGGCATCTCCAAGACTTAGCCCTTCGAGCCCGGTGTCGTGGCTGGGGGCGTAGAGGAAGCTGGCGCACCTTGCGCCGATGAGCCCGTCTCAGCCGGTTGCGGTGGGATTCGGCTGGTCGGATCCCCCTTTGCTCAAGCTCTTGAGCGGCCTGCTGGCAAATCGTTGAGGACGAGACCGAATCCAACGTAGAGCTTACCACACTTATGAAAAAAGAATAAAGTTCGGCAACTTACTTGCCAACGACAACTCCTTGCCGACACACATCTTCTTCCTTGGCGGTGGCGCGATGGTGGAAGAGCTCGGCATCGCTTCGTGCCGCTGTTGCTTCCAGTCGGCTTCCTCGATGGTTGGTGTGTCTCCTTGTGTCTGGGTCCGCGAATCAGATATCTCCGAGTCACGGCTCCTTTATGAGGACCGTTGGAATATCAGCGGGCCATTGTTGTCGTTGGCTTCCTCGCCGTCCGCCTGACTCCCATCCGGATCGCCGGATTCGTCGTCGACCTCATCCTCCTCATCAATCTGGCCTCCCTTCGGATCGACGAGGGAATCTATCGGGCTCCTGGGCCTCCGGCTCGAGCATGTACTGCATTTCTGGTGACAACATATCCTTGGTAAGCGGTAGCATGGACACAAACATGTTAAAACCTTGCGAGGAGATAAGAATTAAGGATGGCACCAACGACACAAGGAGAAAATACAAGAAGTGGATTCAGATTCGATTACTTACATTGGTAGGCGGATGCGTGCGGGAGTTACGGTTCGACTCGGATGACGGTTGAAATGTCCCTCACCTTCGCGTTCACCATGGAGGCAGCCATCTTCTTGAGCGTAAGCTGGTCGTAGGGCTTCGCCATCCACTGGGTTGCATCATGTGGGCCTTCATACTCATACATGGCACCCGTGCCTGAAGGATTGGATGCGCCTCTCCACCAAATCACCAGGATTTGCGATTTGCTCCTCGGTGAGCCCGTCACATTTTAGGCGCATCACCTCCTCGGTGAGCCCGTCACATTTTAGGCGCATCACCTCCTGATGAAGTGCTTCCATTGAATCCAGGCCCCAAGATCAATGCCGGATAGGGGGCTTGTCCAAGCACGGAGGCAACCCAATCTGTCCACCGCGAGCCGGCACTTCGGGGCAATGAATCCATCCCTATGCCACTTTCTTCACAGAGTCAGGCAGCTCGAGCTTGAAGTAGGATCAAGGCCTCAACTGAATGCCGGCTATGCTGCAGCTGACGTCCTTGCCGTTCTTCTGCACCTTGACCCGAAAATACTTCCGCCACAAGCCGAAACGGGGTTGGGTCCCTAGTAAACACTCACGCATTGCAATGAAAGAGGTGGTGTGGAGGATCACGTTAGGCGTGACGTGATGAAGCTGGACGCCGTAGAAGAAAAGAGGCCCGCAGAAGAAATCATGAAGCGCCAGGGATAAACCTCCTAGGACGGACGACGTAAGAAGCATGCGCTCGTTCGGCTCCGGTGCCGGCTTGATCTCCTCCTCTGGCGCTGCATGCCAATGGACCGCCGCCTGCCTTGGGAAGAGTTTCTCCAGCTGGTTCCACGTCGCCGACGAGTTTCTCCAGCTTGGGACCAGCTATATTCAGACAACATAGGCGGAGTTACGCGTATTCTGTTGCTGCTCTAGGTTATTCGGCTATCCAGTTCTTGCCCTGTTATATTATTCTCCAGATTCCAGACATTTTTTGTCGATATCTTTTGAAGGTATGGTCATGCATTCATGCACTGCGTGCATTTACATTACATGTACAGAGATTGAGGGATGAACCCTACAAGAGTAGGTACCAATTAGGAAAGTGAGCGGACCTGTAGACTGTTGTTTTTTATCTTTACCTTTTTTTTTTTCAAAAGTCACCGGTTTAGCAATTTCATTATTATGTTTCTCTCCAAAAGAACTGCTGGTCTTGATACTGAGCAACAAGAAGCAGGGACTTCAAATTTTCTTCCACCGTCATTCCTTAGGCATGCAAATATTTGCATGGGCCCCTCTATCAGAGTTACTACAACATGTAGCATTGTTTTTAAGGCGTCCTGCCTTAGGTGCTTTGGCGTCAGGGTTGTCGCTACTCTCCTTAGGTCGCCTTACTGCCTTAAGAACAATGTCCTGTAGTAATTTAGGGATGGCAATGGGTACCCATTACCCACGTACCCGGTGTGGGTAAAAACCCTATTAGAATAAGGGCATGGGACAAAAAATTACCCTTGGGTATATAAAATGGGGAAATCTCAAACCCTTCAGGTAGAGCGGGTATGGGTATGGGATTGTATAACCCATACCCGCATAGCCATGTACCCTTATATAATATGACAAGTGGGCCTCGATATATTTGGTTGAAATTTTTACAATGTTAAGTAAATAGTAAATACTAGCGGTATGGATCTGCTGGATTATAGTCATCATCTGCACTGATAGGAACCGAATTGTATTATGAGTTTTTGCCAATTGATGCATGAGTACACATGGTGAATCTAATGAGTTACTTTACTGTTTGATCGCAAAGGCCAAAATCCAAAAAATAAAGTGTAATCTCGTTTCTATAAAACAGATAGGGATTTGGGATGAGCGGAAGGTTTTTGGAACCCGTATTGAGAGCCTAAAAGTTGACATCCTTGGTGAGAACCCTCCTACATTGGATAACAACGATAATAGTTCAAATCCTAGCCCTAATCCCTCTTCAGATCCCAAAGCTGCTCAGAAGGATTCCAGTACATATATAAAAGTATGTTTCCACTTCTTCTCTGTGTCATTCTCCCTATTGGTTTCATAAATTGGAATGAATTTGGGAAAGCTCTCCTTGTTGTTTGCCTTTTGCTGTAGGAACTGACTGTTTGCGGGATGCCTGAAAAGATTGTGACTGCATATCAGTCTGTAGTTGATCAGTATTTTGATGAGGACGCAGCTTTAAACAAATGCAAGACTACTGTTAATGTTTTGGAGAAGATGGACAAAGATGTGGATAATGCTTGTATCCATGGTAAGGATTTTGTTTGCTTCACTACTTGTATAATGTTATTGTTGAATCGCGGGCTCACCCTGTCCATGGCTGTGTCGTATGTGTGTGGCGGCTCAACTGGGAACGGGAGGACTGGATGCCTCCTTCTAGGTCAGCACTTCCTCATGGGCTTGGGCCCTAAGTGACAAAGCTTGATGGGCTTGGGCCCATACCGGTTCAACACTCCCCCTCAAGATGGGTGGTAGATATCTATCATCCCCATCTTGCCACATGCCAAGTTACAGTCCTTCGTTCCCAGTCCCTTTGTCAAGCAATCTGCAAACTGCTGCCCAGAGCTGACGTGAGTAAGACTGATGATCCCAGCATCAAGTTTCTCCTTAATGAAGAAGCGATCAATTTCCACATGTTTTGTCCTATCATGCTGAACTGGGTTATTAGCAATGGCTATAGCCGACTGATTGTCACACCACACCCTCAAGTGCCCCTTCCTCAGAAGTTTCAACTCGCTCAGTAGGTATTTGACCCAGAGCATCTCACACAACCCTTGAGATAATGCTCCATACTCAGCTTCTGCTGTTGATCTAGACACAACAGTCTGTTTCTTGCTTCTCCATGACACCAAGTTTCCTCCCACAAACACACAGTAGCCAGAAGTTGATCTTCTATCATCTTGACAACTGGCCCAATCAGAGTCACTATAGCCATCCACCTCAAGATGTCCACTCTTTGCAAACCACAACCCTTTACCTGGAGTGCCCTTCAAGTATCTCAAGATTCTGTGCACAATATCAAGATGCCCACTCCTTGGTTCATGCATGTATCTGCTCACCACCCCCACGGCATACGTAATATCAGGCCTGGTATGACACAAGTACAATAGCCTCCCAACCAGTTTTTGATAATCTTCCTTATTCACCAGCTCTCCTGATTGAGCTGTCACTTGATGATTTTGTTCAATCGGCGTAGGGGCTGCACGACATCCCATCATGCCCATGTCACTCAAGAGATCCAAGGTGTATTTCCGTTGGCACAAAGATATTCCCTTCTCTGTCCGAGCCACTTCAATGCCAAGGAAGTATTTTAGGTTGCCCAAATCCTTTACCTCAAACTCCTTGCTTAGAGACCCCTTCAATCTCTCTATTTCCTCCTTATCATCTCCAGTGATGATAATGTCATCCACATAAACTGCAAGGATGGTGATCTTCCGATCAGAGAGTGAGTGTCTATAGAACACCGTGTGGTCACCATTACATTGACCATACCCCATAGCACGGACAGCACGTCTGAACCTATCGAACCAAGCCCTCGGCGATTGCTTCAGTCCATACAAGGATTTCTTCAGCCTGCATACCTTCCCCGTGGTCTGTGAAGTACCAAAACCTGGTGGTATCTCCATGTACACTTCTTCCTTCAACTCACCATGCAAGAAGGCATTCTTGACATCTAATTGATGCAACTTCCACCCAAAGTTTGCAGCACAGGAAACCAATATCCTTACTGTGTTCATCTTTGCCACTGGAGCAAACGTCTCATCATAGTCAATTCCATAAGTTTGACTATATCCTCTGGCAACCAATCTGGCCTTGTACCGTTCCACCTTCCCCTCAGGATTCTGCTTCACTGTATAGATCCACTTACAACTCACTGCTTTCTTTCCTGCCGGCAATGTGGTTAGCACCCACGTCTTGTTTTTCCTCAGTGCTTCCAACTCTTCTATCATCGCTTCACGCCACTTCGGATCTTGCTTTGCAGCCTTCCAATCCTTTGGGATTGACACAGTTTGAAGAGAGGCAACAAACGCTCTATAAGGAGACAAAGCCTCATAAGACAAAATTTCCAATGTCATGATCATCAAAAACCTCCGGTGGTAAAGCCTTCTGTGCCGCTTCATGTGTCCCCTTTCGCAACGCAATAGGCAGTTCCACTGTGTCAGATGAGCTTGCACCACTGCCTTGCTGCTCCCCCTGCACTGATTGCTCCCCCTGCACTTGCTGCTCCTCCTGCACAAGTGGCTGCCGCCGAGAATATACCAGACGAGTGTCAGATGAGTCATGCACCTGTGGCACTTGTGGCTCTCGTCGAGAGTACACTAGGGGGATCTTCTGCCACCGATCTCGAACAGGGAGTTGGAGATTACTAATCTGAATGGAACCCACTGTTGGCTGGACCTGAACCTGCACATCATCATCAATGTTAATGCCCACAGAATCCTCCTGAGTGTGAGGTACAGCCTTCTCCCCCTCTTGACCATCCTGCACAGAGTGTAAATGGTCAAGCTCTTGAAACAACACACTTAGATCTGTTGGCTCACCATAGAATGGCTCAGACTCCCTGAAGGTTACATCCATACTGACAAACCTGCGTTTCTCTGAGGGACACCAACATTTATACCCCTGCTGACTAGAAGAATAGCCCAGAAAAATACACTTCACTGCTCGCGGATCAAGTTTTCCAACAGAAGGACGGTGATCTCGAACAAAACAAGTACTGCCAAACAACTTTGGGGGAACAACAAACTTAGTTTCTCCATATACTAGCTCACACGGAGATTTCATGCTTAGTATTCTTGATGGTGTCCGGTTGATCAGGTATGTGGCTGTCATAACTGCTTCACTCCACAAGAATTTGGGCACATTCATCGTAAACATCAATGACCGAGCAACCTCAAGAATATGCCGATTTTTCCTTTCTGCCACTCCATTCTGAGGAGGGGTGTCTGGGCATGAAGTTTGATGAAGAATACCTTGATCAGACAAGTAGGCCCCAAATGTGTTGTTCACATACTCTGTCCCATTGTCAGTCCTGATCACCTGCACCTGCACCTGAAACTGATTCTTCACCAAGGCATGGAAATTCTGAAAACAGCTAAACACCTCATCTTTGTGACGCATCAAATAAATCCAAGTCATACGAGAATAGCAATCGATGAATGTAACAAAGTATTTCATTCCATTCATTGATACAACTGGGCTCTTCCATACATCCGAATGAATAAGCATAAAAGGAGATATGCTCCTAAGCCCCTTACTCACATATGAGGCTCGTGTGTGTTTGGCATATTCGCAAGCATCACATGTCAACTTGCCCTTGCCTATCCCACACATAACATCCGGAAAGATTCTACTCATCTTATCAAAAGATACATGTCCCATCCTACAGTGATGGATCATCGCTTCCTTCTCCTTGCCCTCCATGGTCGCAGCACACACCAAGTCCGGCTGCACTTCCTGGTCCATGTACCAGAGCCCCCTACGCCTGGTGCCAGTCCCAACCGTCTGACTCGTCTGTCGCTCCTGAATCACGCAACCGAATTTGTCAAGGATCACACGACAGTCAATTTGATCAATTAGAGCACTGAAAGAGACCAAATTGACAGGAAACGCTGGCACATGTAAAACTGAGATAGGGAGATGGTCGGAGTGCACTTGACTGTGCCAACCCCTATGACAGGCTGGTTTGTGCCATCAACAGTTTGCATAGTGCCCGTGTGAGACGGAGGGTGCTTATTGTAAGACTCAAACACGCAGGATTTACTAGCAACATGCTTAGATGCTCCAGAGTCAAGAACCCACTCTGGAGCACACTCATTAGAAGCAAGAGATGCCTTTTCCGGATTACCTTCATCAGTGGAGGCCCAGAGAGCAAAGTCTCCATAGTCAGTATCATCTGCATCTTTGCCTTTTGACGTCCCAGTGTCTCCTGCCACTGTCAGGTGAGCCCTCTGATCCCCTGAGTGTCCTGAGTAGCCACCTCTGCCCATAGAAGCCTGACCTCTTGAGGCCCCTGAGTATCCACCTCTGCCTCTAGCACTCCTGCCTCTGCCAGTTCCCCCTCTGTTGTATCCCCTGCCTCTGCCACGAGTTGGACACTCGCGCTTCCAGTGACCTATCTCCCCACATATATGACATTTGTTGGGATCGCTCCACTCCATGCGCTCAGTGACTGCAAATGTCGAAGCCGGCACAGCCTTCATGTCTACATGCTCAAGAGATAGCCGCACCTCCTCTTGAGACATTGCAGCAATAGCCTCCTCAATAGAGGGCAGGAGAGGTTGGTGCAACAGGGATGCCCTCCTGCCATGAAAGCAACCTCTAAGCCCCTCCAACAGTTTCAGCACACGCCTGCGTGCAATCCACTTGCGCCCTGACTCGATGCAAACCGCATCATAGAGTTCCAGAGGGTCGCAGTTATCCTGCTCTGCCCACAAAGCCTGCAACTCTGCCACATATGCCATCACTGACATGTCGTCACCTTGATGCAGCCGACTGATCTTCCCCTCAATCTGAGCAATTAGCATGACATTGCCCTTGCCTGAGTACAAGGTGGACAGAGTCGTCCATATCGCAGCGGATGTGGATAGCCCCTCCACAGAGCGTCCAATGGGGGGCACCACCGAGTTCAACAACCAGCCAATGAGCACAGAGTTTATGACCTTCCATCTCTTTCCCTCCACAGTAGTCTTGTCTCCTGGTTCAGCAACAACACCCAACAAGTGCCCATCAAGCTCCTTCTGTTCCACAGCCAGCAACGCCATCCGGGACCAGCTCAGATAATTGGTAGCCCCCTCTAACTTCATGTCCATGGGCGACAGTTCGATCTAACTCCTGTCGAGGAACGATGGCCCCAGATTTCGACTCCTCGAGGATCTTAGCTAGCTTCTCGAAAGCCTCAGCAAGGCCTGTTGGCTCACCCATCTTCGGACACAGCCTCTACACACCCAACAACAACAGCAGCAAGCACAGCCGCACACAGCAGCAGTCGCAGCTGCCTCCTCTTCCCTTGCCAATCAGCAGCAGCACCAAATCAGCGCAGCACAGCAAGCAGAAACGACAGCCAGCCGCACCTCCTCTGCTCCAGCAGCCGCATTCAAGTGCGAGCAGCAGCAGCAGGACCCTTCTTCTCTCCCTTGGCGCAGCGCAGCAGCTCCTTTCTTCCTTCCTCTCCTACCAAGCTCGCCGCCTCCAGCTCGCGGGAACCAGCCAGCCGCCGTCGCCCGCGCAGCTCCTCTCGCAGCGCCCTGCCAGCCGCCGTGACGCTCAGCCGCACGCGCGCGCGCGCACAGCCACGCCCGCCCAGATGCGCCGCCGCCTCCCCGCCGGACTCCGCCGCCGGCCGGCGACTAGGCCACCGTCGCCGTCGTCCCCAGCACCTCGCCTGCGTCTGATACCATGTTGAATCGCGGGCTCACCCTGTCCATGGCTGTGTCGTATGTGTGTGGCGGCTCAACTGGGAACGGGAGGACTGGATGCCTCCTTCTAGGTCAGCACCTCCTCATGGGCTTGGGCCCTAAGTGACAAAGCTTGATGGGCTTGGGCCCATACCGGTTCAACAGTTATAGACATCTGCAACTGCCTTTGTAGAATGTTTGGCACTATTCTCCTTTCTTGGCCTCTGTTGTGTCATGGTTGTTCCAGAACTGTTTTACATCCAGTTCCATCATGTACTATAAGATATTTGGGTGGTAGTGTTAAGGAAACTAGATGATGCCCCGCACGTTGTTGCGGGAATGATTTGCAATATATTTTAATGAGATTTGGTAGTATAGAACATGGATATTTGGAGTAATAATATGAGAACTAAAACTGAAAATATGTATGATTTATTGTGTTTGATTATTATATACTTCCTCCGTTCCTAAATATAAGTCTTTTTAGGATTCCACTAGGTACTACATACAGATGTATATAGACATAATTTAGAGTGTAGATTCACTCATTTTACTCCGGATGTAGTCCGTAGTGGAATCTCTAAAAAGACTTATATTTAGGAACGGAGGGAGTAGTTGTTAAATATTCATTAAATATAAATAACATAATAGAATGGAAATTCTCTTGCATGTTACATGGTGAGGTGGCATGCTTGCAAGGTTAGTGGGGCTAGCTATTTAGATATAGAAGATGACATTGAAGAATCCTTCTGTTTTTGAATGTGAACCCTATCGTATTGATATACATAGTACTGTTGTTTCTTGAACATAAATTTCGGTCAAACTAAACAATATTATCTGATTTGTCTTTTGAAATGGAGAAAATTATAATGATCTAACTCCCTCCAAGCTCATGTAATGGTACAACATTGGACCAATATCTCAGACACAACAGTAGTTCAACTTGCAAATGGTTTCTCTGTTCAGTAACTATGACTTGTTAGGTAGATGCTATGTGATTTACTGCATATATTCATCTGATTCATACATGTTATATGAGTTATGGTGTTGTACTTGTGTGTGTGTGTGTGTGTGTGTGTGTGTGTTGGCGCACGCCTTTTGTTTTTGTTTCTTGTGGATTGTTGTAACTTTCAAAATATTAATAGAATTTTGCATAACATTCCAGACTCAGTGGTTATCAAATGCATTAAGCACTCCATGGTGACAGAAAATCGATTGATGGAGAATAATTTGATTATGCCCTGTAATTGTTTATAAACGTGATTGTATCATGGTTTGGACACAATGCATGGAAGAAAACATAAACGTGATTGTATCATGGTTTGGACACAATGCATGGAAGAAAACATAAATGTGATTGTATCATGGTTTGGACACAATGCATGGAAGAAAACAGTTTTCTTCATGCACAATATCTATCCTTTTTAAGTGGCGGTTCATACGTCTCTATTCTTTTTGGTATAGCACATCTGGCTGGTTAGTACATTGTTTTACATGAGCTAATTCCTCTTCGGTGTCAACTGTGACACAGTTATAGTTCTGTACGCCGATATCATATTAGATTTTCTTTTCATGAGTTTGAGTGAAAGATACTAGTACAATGGAAGGTTTCCTATTAAGGCCTCCTTTGGTTCGTAGGATAGGATTATCATAGGAATAGGAAATTTGTAGGAAATGAGATGACATGCATCTCAAATCCTATGAGTAGGATTAGGAAAAGAGATGTCATTTGGTTCACATCATAGGAATTTTTCCATTGAGTCTAGGCTCTTTTTTATTTTCCTTTAAAATGTGGAGGATAGGAACCAATCCTATGTAGGAATAGGAATGCATTCCTATGAACCAAAGGCTTTAAAGGAAAAATTCCTACAAGAACCATATCCTATAAAATTCCTGTGAAATTCCTCCAAACCAAAGGAGGCTTAAATGCTCCTGGCTGTGGAGTTTTTGGTCTTGCTCACATGTTATAATCTGAGACCTGTAGTTACATTAAATTCTGAATTTATGAAATGAAGTAATGGATATGAAAATATATAATGTTCTGACATTGTATGACTTACATTTATTCTATTGATCACAATTGATAAGAATATGTAGTAATAATAATTGCTTCATTCTTTCCCTAGGTATTTCTCAAGCATCATCATTGGTTTCTGACCTTCAAGAGCAGGAAGCAGTCCTCAAGAAGTGCATCGAGCAACTTGAAAGTGTCGACACAGCTAGGATAAACCTGATTAATCAACTAAAAGTAGCTCTCAGTGAACAGGTCTTCAGCACCTTTTTCTATTATCTTCCAAATGGTTTGCCCTGATGGCATCATAATGTCTTTCTTACAATAGGAAAAAAACTTATACAAAGTGGGTGCTTCTGCTATCTCAGCTACTGAGTGTGCATTGCTAACTGTGTGCATTCTCTCACCTCTGTTACAATAAAGTATGGTGGGGAATGTGCACACATGTCAGGGCATATCAATGGTTGCGGTAGTGGAAGAACCCATTCATACAAGCACGAAATCCTTCTTTGGCTTGCAATTTACAGACTTTTTTTTTTGTTATATAACAGGAAGGAAAGTCGGAGCTTCTTCGCACTCAGTTGCAAGTAAGGGTTTTCCTCTAATATCATCTTACTTGTTATTGTCATATTCATTACTACGTTGATATTCCTGCAAACTCATATAGAAAACCATATCTGTTGATTTTTGCTACTGATTAAAAGTAATTTGTGCGGCTAAACTCCAAGACTGCGTTGTGCGTTTCCTTGGATCGGTTAGCTTCCTTGTTATGAACCTATGATACATGTTTGCCTTGTGCTAGCTGTTCTGTCCATGTTGCGTAGGTCTGGGCACCATTCTTGAAGCTTGATGATATCTGTGATGCCCCATGGCAGGCAAGGCATAGCTAGAGTTTTTCTTGGTCATTGACATCTCTTGGTGAAGTTGTGTTCGCATGTTCAAGATGAATGTTGGATGAAAAAAGAAAAGGCCATGTGAAAACGCGCAGCTACGCATCACACGAACACATTGCTCAAGCTCTCTAATAGGATAGGAGATAACTGAAGTACTTGTGGTACAATTCAGTTTGGATGAAAGGTAGTAGGCCAAATATGGTCTTCTTGGCTAGTCACACAGGTGCAGCGACAAGTTTAGCATCCCACCTTAAGCACTCTTTTGTCTCTTATTTACTCTTGTTACCATCCTTGGGGTCCACTTTACCCCCCTGGATTTGTCCTAGTGTTCAGATTACAACCCTGAACTTTGATTTGGTTCAAATTATCTCCTCAAACTCTCAAAACTGTCTAAAACACACCCCTCCCACAAATTGGCTGGTTCAAACCTGGTTTTGCATGTTGTGTGTCCGTGGAGCGTGAAATCCCAGCTCTGCAAGTTTGCACTACCTTGCGCCCCGCTCCACCATTTCAGACCCGTGGAGCCCAACTGTTCGTGTGCTCCGGTTGCAGAGTTGGGTTACTATGATGTACTCCCTCCTTTTCCAAATATAAGTCTTTTTAGAGATTTCAGTACAGACTGCATACGGATGTATATAGACATATTTTAGAGTGTAGGTTCATTTATTTTGCTCCATATGTAGTCCATATTGGAATCTCTAGAAAGTCCTATATTTAGGAACGGAGGGAGTATCTTGTTCTATCTGTTTCAAGATAATTCAATTGCACAACACTTTGGGCTGTCCGATCTATATTTAAGGTTGTATCCGTCTACCGTGTTAGCTATACAGGTTTTAGATCTTTACCCTCCCCCTGAGGAGGTGACCATTGTATTTGTCTGTCCGATTGTATGTGCTGATTGAATGATGTGCCATGGTTGATGGACCCATACATATATGTTGTTACCACTTGCAGCTTCTTATCAAACTAATAAGATCGTATCAAAAAGTTCAGAGGTGGAGGACCTAGACCAATACTAATACTAATAATACTCCTTAACCCTCCCCCTCCCTCCCACTAATCCAAAGCCTATGCAATAGCATTGCATTTGAAGAAGTATAACACTAAAACAAATATTGAAAACCCAAAAATCTGTGTTTTGAGAGTGTTCATAGCATGGAGAGTCTTCAAAAACCTGTTGAGTCAAGCCAGAGGGGGAGAATCGAGAAGATGGTGCATCGAAGGAAGACAACACATCTTGATGGTGGTGCATCAAAAAATATACAATGTCGTCATTGGGCATGGTTTCCCTCTCTAGCTCTCCGGTGCTTCTTGATGGTGGTGCACCTTCCATCGTGCTGTGTGCTCGCCCACTAGTTGCTCTTTTCTGCTGCTCCTCGTCTGCATCTCACCTGCACGGCCTCTCTTGCAAACATGATGGCTCATGCATTATTGTCTCATGTGTGCTTTCTAGCTTCTAGCTTTCTATTTTCCGCTGCGTCCACCAAGTCCGTTGCTCTTCCGTGTTTCTCATGCCAGGGTCCACCAAACCATTATGTGTCAGCTTTCTGCTATGGTCCTGGTCCTTACTATACAACTTTTGCATTGTCGTCGATCTATGTCTATTTTCTTGCTGCCGAGCTTCTTTTGCTGCCCATCTTCTTGCTGGTGGTGAGCCGTGAATCCTAGAAGGGGTAGGCAGCAGACGGAGTTCCCCGACTGCAGCCACGCAAGGCTGAAATGCGGGGCGACAGGGACTGTGGCGGCATGGGAGGCACCTGTTGGCAGTTGTTGATCTGGGGGACAGCAGCCCATGCGCCATGGCCTGGAAGACTATGGCGGTGCTCAAGAAGATCGACCTGGATGCACGGAGTGCAGCGGAAGGCGGGGCGACGGGGACTGTGGCGGCATGAGAGGCTCTGGGAGACAGCCGCCCAGGCGCCACAGCTTGGATGACTATGGTGGTGGCATCGGGGTTGAAGATGGAGGCGACGTCCTTTGTGCGAGGCGAGTTGGTTGGCATGCTGATGACCGAGGTGAGCAGGGGCGAGTGGAGACGTGCAGATGACGAGCGGGCGGCGGAGCGCCATGAGCAGCGAGATGGTGTCCGGCCTGTGGGTCGACGGGGAACAGCATCGCCGGGGGCGGGTCGATGTAGGAGATGGAGACTGTGGTGGGCATCGTGGGAGGTCGAGGGAGCAAGCGCTTTGATAAGGAAGATCGGCTTGATGCAGGGTGACGGCAGATTACTGGATGATAGGCCATCGGTGATGCTCGATCATGGAGGCAGCGAACAGGAACGAGGACGATGATGGGCCAGGCCTGATGCTGAAGGCCGATCTGGGAGGTCCGAGCTTTCAATTGTAGCTTTGATTGGGATTGGGACCAGAGCTTCGAGCAGAAGATAGGGAATCATCTAGACAAGACGAGACAATAAAAAAAGAAAAGACGAACGATCGGGAGGACGAGTTGTGGCGTCCAAAAAAATCTCTAAACCTGGGCTTATGATGCCATGTTAAATGAGCAACTTGGATGTATTGCATAGCTCAAGAGGCGATTATATATTACAAGGGACTTAGTGTACAAGCAAGGACATCTAGACTAATACGAATACGCAAGGCCCTAGACCAATACTAATACTAACAATACTCCTTAACAGAGGTCAGGGATAGGTTTCGGTAGATTTATATATAGGACAATGGCCCATGTAGATGTCAGTGCAAACGTATGTTATTTGCAAACTTGAGCTGAAAGTTTCAAACATGTACTTAACTTATATGTAGCATCTTTTCCCGTTAATCTATTGCTCGATTTAACACTGCTAGCTATCTTTATCACTGTCTTTTCTGCCTATGTAGTACTCCCTTTGTATCAAAATATAAGACGTTTTTTGGCACTATGACTGTGTCAAAAAACGTCTTATATTTTGATAGGGAGGGAGTAGCATTTTAGCAGTTATTCGTGGAATTATTTGTGATTTATGGCTAATCCTTTAATTTTTTGACAAACAGGTTGCTCGAGCAGAGGCTGAACATGCCATGCAACTCAGACAACGACTTGGTGGTGCTCCTGTCATAAATGGTGCAGGATCTAGTTCTAGTCCACCCATGGTTACATTTCCATCAGAGCAAACAGCTGCTGCGATGCAGAATTCAGAAGCAATGCCAATATCTCCTCAGTTTCAGCCAGTGCATCCAGCAACCTCACCTCCCACCATGACCAGTGCTATGGGTGATGAGCCCAAGATAACAGCAGCAGCTATGGCAGATAAGCTTGCATCTTTGTCATCTGGCCAACAAGTGTTGTCCTCCATTTTCTCTTCACTTGCCGCTGAACAAGCTGCTTCTATAAATTGTGGTTCGCCTTCTGGAGAACTCTCTGCAGGGCCTCCCGGCTTTGACAGACCAAAGAGGCCTAGACTTGAGCAGCAGGGTGGCGATACGGGTGCTCCGCCTTTCTTTGCTCAAATACCACAAGTGCAACAACAGATTGGAGCGGCACCTACTTCTCTTGGAAGCACACAGTCACCAGCACAAGCTAACCAAGTACCAGGTTCATTTGCACCACCTCCATTGCAGCCTATGGTGCCGCAACTTATGCAGCAATTTAGCCAAAATACTGGAGGTCCTGGAGGAATGTTCGGAATGATACCCTTTGGGATGATGGCTGGCTCGTTGCCACCTCCACTTCCATTGTTGCCGGCAGGTTTTGCAATGCCAAATAGACCGCCTCCTCCACCTCCTATGCCACCCGTTCAGAACCAGCAGCAGCAGCAGCAGTCTGCACAGGCACCACAGCAATCTCCTACTTCAACTGGATTCTTCCCAACTTCAAGCACTGGGTTCTTCCCTCCAGTTCAGGTGCAGCAATCTCCATCCGTCCAACGGCAATGATGTTATATTACAAATGTCGGGGTATAAAGGCAGCACCTTGTGCTATCTTTGTACATTAACAATAATCCCCAAGTATTATGCTGTTAGGTTACGGGTCCTGTAGGCGAAACAGGATCACTGCCTATGAAAATAGGCGTACGGCTTGTGTGATGTATAACTGTCCCTTTTGGTCTGAGAAGCTTGGTCGATACTTCCTGACCATATGAAGTAGTTAGACTTTTCTTTGCATAGCTCGTTAATTAGCTCAGAGACAGACAAATGGGTGATACTGTTAGCTTAAATTGTTGTTGCCCAATGGTATTAACATTTTAGGGCCCCTCAGTTGTAGAACTTACCAATAGATGGGATCTGAACTGTAACTATTTTTCATATGCTCATATTGTTCTTCACGTTTATTTATTATTATTTTATAATGTCTGTCCTGCAACCCCCCATTTTCATTCATTTGATTACTTTGGCTCATTGGTGTTGCTGCTAGTTTAGAGCATGAAGGATGTTTGATTTAATTGTGATGAAGATTACACGCAACTCATTGTGTCAATGAAGGAAATTTATTGGGATACAAGGAAGGAATTCGGACTTGTGGCAGTACAGTACAGGTCAGGTGAATCGAATTGAATTTTCTTGTGATGGTTGTGATAAAACTTCCAAAAAATAGTCATTGACATGGACAGATGATCTTTACATCCGGGGTCACATCAGTACTGGAGCAGACTGTCTCCTCTCAAAAATTGATACACACTAATTATTTCCTGGCACTAGATCACACATGTCCTAAGATATGTTAGTCTTCAATAATCTCTACAAGTGAGAGTGTTATCTGCAAAAGATATTACATGCTACAGCTACAGCTAATGAAAGAGAGAAGGAAGGAAGGAAGGAAGGAAGGAAGGAGATTCAGTTCCCAACTAATTATGATTTTTGTTTGAGCCGCTCTTGGGAAATCTCCTCATGCTGGCGTCGAACCCCACCTCCACGGGCTTGCCGTTGGCCGCCGCCGGAAGAGTACCGCGGTCGACGTGGAACTCGTTGGTATCTGTGCCCATGGCCGTGCTGGGCCTGGGCTGCACCGCCAGCAGCAACCTCCTTGCCGCAGCACCGCGGCGACCCTGCTGCCACGGCGATGCTGTCGCTTCAAGAGGCACGGCGGCTGTTGTCGTCGACGGCGTGAGCAAGAGGAGATGGAGCAGGAGCATGGAGGCGAGGAGGCAGGAGACGACGGCAGCGGCGACGCTCCGGCGGCTGCCTGCAGCCTGCAGCTTAGTCTTCATGGCACTTGACGGAACCGTAAGGTTGGAGACTTTACAGTGTTGTGGGAGTCGAAGAGTTGGAGTTGGAGCTGGAGTTGTAGTGTTTGTCTCCTACGGCGTGCGTATATAATGCGTGGAGGCTAGCAGCATGCGTTGCTCGAGTGCACGCAGCTTCCACTGGTGGATCGGGCGGAGTACGTGGGAACATGGAGCGAACATGTGACGCCATGCCTTATACTAGTCCGGGATGGAGCAAAAGGGAGTCACGGAGCATATGGTGGGAACATGTCACCCCGAGATCTGGATCTATTTTCTTCCCTTCCAGTATCCAGCCAGCTGATTCATTCATACTATTACCAATTCCGTAGAAACTACTGTACTAGCGTTGCATAGAATATGTGCAGCGCCCCGGTTTTTCAGTGCGTTGCCACTTTACATGCATGCGAGTTTACACTGACAAGGAAGGAGGGCGTTGTGCGTTCGGACTTGGCGCCAAGGCCGACCATGTGGGGCCATCTTTGACTACTAATATCCACCGCCGTCCGGCCGAAATGCCTACAATCTTCCTCTTCTTCTGAGTTGATCTTTTTGACTGATTTCATGTGATCAGATGGAACATTCATCATCCATTTTCTATGGCACGCAGAGCATAATATCAAATGAGTAAGACAATGCATCCTACAGATTCAGATCGGCTGGGGTGGCTAGCAAAGTGCTTATATAAGTATAGGTGTGGTAGATCGTGGAGGGGGTACGGCCAACCGATTAGTTACAAACGTATCATACACAGATGCACTGTTCCTTGCATCTGTAACCGCAGCAGCTGTATGGTCTGGACTCATCAAACTATCATCTCAAGAACAATGAAAAGAAACATACTAGTATATGGATCAAGTTTGGAAACTTAATTCATATTAAACATGGAGCTACAAGCCTACAATTAATCTACTTCTACATATGTTAACTGAACCACCAGTTAATTGAAAATGTGATGATCCTAATGAGCACACAATGCAGTGCCTATGGAATGGCAGCGATCTGATCTCCACATGGAACAAGGTTGGCCATGGACCATCTGCCTCCTTCTCAGTCCGCAGATTTGACCAGCTAATTAAGCTGAGTTAATCACCCAGCATTTTCCTTGCATTGCTTCTCTCCAATCATTGCCACCTTGTTGGCCTCTTCTCTTGGAGTTGGAGACTTAATTGGATGATCCATACATCACATGCAACTGGTCAAGGACTCAAAGGGCTCCCTACAGATGTGCCTAGCCATTGGCTAAGTTAAACTGCCTCTGGTGTTCCCTTTCCATGGCCAAGTTGCATGCAGACATTGTCTTGGCCTTTTTCTCTTGGACCACTGTGAAACATGGCATATGGATTATGGAACATGGGGCATTGGGTTTAACATAATGGTACCTAGTAGCATTGTTAGGAGCGGCCGGAGAGCTAGGTGCTTATTGTCTGCATTTCTTAAGCCTTTTTAGATGGCCGCAGATTAGAGGGGGCTTCTTAAGTATATGTCCTCTCTCTTGAATTTCATTTCCTTTGGGAGAGTTATGAATTCGTATTAGAGCAAGTACAATAGTGGGCTTATAGCCCGCTTACATGGCATTTTTGTCTATGTGGAGAAGAGAGTGATGAAAAAGTAAGGAGAGTTGGCTCTCATGCAAGAGCCTAGCTATATGCGCATTCCTAGGTAAATGCAATAAATACAAAGAAAGAGATAGAGAGAAGGTGCAAAAAAGTAGTACTCTTATAGCGAACCTTATTGTATGTGTGGCTATAAGTGATGACTATATGTGACATGGCAACATCATATAGCCAGCAGTTGGCTATACTATTAACCATGCCCTTAAACTACTCTATGATATTGTTAGCCGAAGGGTATGTAAGACAGGAAGAGTTTCCGCCTCCTGCCTGTACTGAAGATTATGTCCTTTTGCAAGGACGTGTGGCGAGGGCGAGCAGAATGCACGAACATCAATAATAATACAATTAAATAGTAATTACAGCATGAAAGGGGATGTAGCTCAAATGGTAGAGCGCTCGCTTTGCATGCGAGAGGCACGGGGTTCGATCCCCCGCATCTCCAATTTTTGCGTATCTTATTCTTATTATATTCTCTTACTTATGAAAAAACACCTCCGTTTTGCAGATTTTAAAAAATTCTGTTTCTTTTCTTGGGTTGCTTTACAACTTGTGTGGTAGTAATGGAAAAAAGGTGCATGTCGATGTAGAATCACAAGAACCTTGGAACAGAACTTTAAGCGACATCCACCCACAAAACATACAGCTCGAGAGGCAGCCAAGCCAATGGCTCATAATCTTACAGCCATGGAGCAGCGAGCCATCTTGCAGCCTGACATAAGTTATAAACGTTGGAAATTATTGCCCTTTTTGAGGGATTTTAGTTCGGGTGGCCATAGTAGAGACGCTGCGGCGTCCATGACAGGGTTCGGGCGGCCATGACGCGGAGATGTCAATCCTATAATGCAGAGGCCGATGGTTTTAACCTCCTTTTTCAAAAAAAAAAAAAAATCTTCACCAGCCATGTTGGATGAAGACGACGATGTCGGGATCTACAGAGACTCGGTTCCACCGCGTGCGGCGGGCCGTTTCATCGGCTCAGAAAGCAGCTTCGTATGCGATGGTGATCTTCCTGATCCAGGAGCAGCGGCAGTTCCATCTCTCTCCGGCAAAGCCATGGCTGTGGATCTCCAAGGGTTGTGTTGTGCATTTTCTTGATTTGGTGTCTTTTGTGCAAACCTTCAAATCTTTAAGGGTCTCCACGTTTGTACTGTTTGTACCTAATCTGTTTAATGAACATGAAAAAACTTCCCTTTAAAAAGAAAGTGCCTCGACGTGATGGCCTGAGGTTCAATAAAATCCTTGGGTTAATGTAGATTTTCCCCACAAGCCACAATGTAACTATCGCAAGTTTCACAGCATATACATTTAGCCTTTCTATGTTTGAATCATCACATTCTGTTCCAAACCAGTTAAAAGCTTGATTTGGCAGGTCCAACTACAAAAAACTGTATGAATGCATGTCCCTTTGAGATTCCGTAGGAAAGTAACCCTTATAGAAGACTTGTAACTCCGATTTCATACAAATAAAACACTCCTGTGGATAGCTTTTCTAACAGGAACACTTACATGGGTAGCTTTTTGTTACACAATCACTTACAAAGACCTTGATGTCGAAACCAATCGGAGCAAGTATCTTTTGAAGGTATCACATATGAACCGGATATCTAATGGCCAGTAATCTTTACAGGGCGGCACATCTTCTCTTGAACAACAATAAAAGAATGAGCAGCATATTTGACAACCTTCCTCCTTTTCGGTAAAAGAGCAAATAATGCTATCTCTTTAACATTCTGAACGATGGCAGATTCTGAACGCTTGAAACGCCTCCAATTGTAAGCTCTTGCTCTAACTGGCCTACTGTGGACTTCAGAACCTCCTGATAAGATGAAAGAAAGGCCACCGATTGAACAACGGTAAAGGAAGAAGAAACCATTAGCATGCACATAATGCATCTTGTATAAAGAACACTCACGTTGAATTCCATATAACTAGCTCTTCTTGCAAGCCACTGAGCATCAAGCATCTGAAAAGCTAGGCAGAAAAGGTTATCGAAAGCCATCTCGTCATCTTCAAGTAGTTGAACAAAGCAAACACTTGCTTTTGAACTCCTATTTTCTGCAAAGAAAATAGAAAAATATGTTGTAGTTTGTCCATATATAGGTTGATATGCTTAAGGAACCAGACTCCACATGCAATCGAGGGAGAGTAAATTCAAATGAAGATAAAGCATTTGACCAGTTATTGCATTCACTTCACCTGATTGCAAATCCAGCATTTGAACTAACATATAAGATATATTTACACCAGCTACTGCAAAAGGATATTCCCACTCAGCTCTCTCACCATCTGCCTTATGTAATAGCCGATGAAAGGAATCCTGCATGTTAAGCAGGTATTCAGCATTAAACCAGATTGAAATACCAACCAACAGTGGATTTATAAGGAGTAAGTGTCGATGATGAACAGAAACATACTGGGTAATTTCTGGCAAAATATATTAGATTTTCCAAGGACATGAACCCCCCAGCCCTGCAAGCATTGATTGGATAGCTCATGCGAACAGCCATCTCGGTTCAAGTGAGGTTGAAAGAAAAAAAACCAGATAGTTTCTTAAAATATGAATGGTTTGACAAAATGAACCTAAAATCTGTTGCTGGGTCAGAGTTCTGCCAGCCCATTTCCTTCCATAGGTCTGATTTCAGAGGAGGGAGTTCTCGGTTAGGATAAGCTAATCTCCAAAGTTCTTTTAGTGCATCCTGTAATGGAAGAAGCAACATGCTGTTCATGAATATAAGCATATTAACATATGAATGATTTAAACTAGCATTGACTTGCTCAAGGAGCAGAAAAAACGCCGCATAAACTTGGTAAAAGATGAGAACCTGGTGCTTGACAGCTGAACAGTCAAACGGCACATTTAATCTTTGTCTCAAGAATTTCAATCTCTCTTCCTATAAAGAATTTAAAACTGTCAAAACCATAATAACATGTCAAAAACAAATAAACAAATGTAAACACTGATATAGTAAACACTAATGTTGGTGGCATTCCTCCCCTGAAGGAGGTAGAAATTAAGCATGCAAGTCAATATCCAAAATGATAAAGCACACATGCAGCAAATAGCAACACATGTTTCATCGATATGCCAACATTCTGTTCATGAACATAAATATGGAAAGAAGTAAGAATATTTTCTGTTGTGCACACCCGAGAAGATAGTTAGACGAGTGGCAAATTAACATTGTGGGGTTTATGAAACAATCAAGTCTGTTAGGCAGGATGATAAATTGTAGTCAATATTTCAGCCAAAGGTATCAAAATATCTCTAAGAATGTGCATCGAACTACAGGTGACACTTAAGACTTAACACACTCCTACTTCCTAAATTCACACTTACAATAAAACCTACAGCATTTCAAACGAAAAAATACAACATCTGCAGGTGCCACAGTACCTGTAATGGACTGAGGTTAATTAGCATTGTCTGTGCATTTTGTGAACTTTGGGGAGCACAGGAGCAACCAAAGAACCTTGCTAGAAACGACCCAAAATCCGAAATTGCATTTACTGCAAAGAAACGCAAATCTTCAGAGCATTAAAAGCCTACAAGGAGGAAGCGACAATAGCAAGCACAACATATTATTCGGACAGGAATATCAGTGTAATTCACGCACAAATGAGATGTCAAAAGAAAATTACGCACAAACGATTTCAGCTTAATCAAAATCCTCACTAGCTTACTGGAACCTACACAGCGAATGTTGTGAAGGAAGACCATGAAACAAGCATATGTTTTGAAGAATAGGGTAATCATTAGCATTCAAGTGACAGTGAGATGATTATTTTAAGTACTACATGTAGCCTTTTCCTGGATCAAAGCTAGTGACACTTACCTATCTTTCTTGCAGACTGAGTAATAAAAGTAGACACAATATGTGCCCAATGAAGACACTCGCGTGATTTTTCATCCCAGAAATCCGGTATAGGCTCATATCCCTTCAAGAAACGCGGAATCAAGTACATAAGAAAAAACGCAGAAAACAAAAACACTGTCAATAACTTCAATTCAAGCAATTCAGGGGACGTTACTAACCTCCGATTTATTCCCCTGGGCACTATTTCCTAGAAGAGGTTCTGTGACAGATTCCCGCATTGTTGTTTCCATATGTTTCCCTCTTTCTTTATCGGCAGGCCTCCTCCTTATAGCTTTCGAGGCCATTCTACTACTTAGATGATTGCAAGAGACATAGTACCTGCTAGACACAAACAAGTATAGAACAGTGTGATTCACTCCACCCCATCCAGCAGGAGATAAGCAAAACTCAGAACACAATTACATCAAGCAATAAGAGTGACAACAGGAAACATCGTTAGACCTCTCATTTGGTCCAACACGCACAACCTAATCGAAAGAGCTACGGAGCTAGCCAAAATCAGCTCCTGGCTGTCGCCGAGGAGACAGCTAACGGGACTAATCGCACTGAAATCCGTGCAAACGCTACAAGGTTACGAGTTCCGCATTTACTTGCGACGTGAGCGGTCGCGGACAAGATCGAAGAGGCTGAACGGCAGCTAGAGGGAGGGAGACGCTGCATCGCAGCGCGTGAGTTTCGGGATCTGCTTACCCCGCGAGCGAAGAGTGTTGCCTGGCAGGGGCGATCGAGATCCGCCTCTGATTGTTCCTTGTGCGGCCCGGGATGGAGTGAAGACGGCCCCGGGGTCGGAGGAGGGGAGTCCTCTGGCTGCCTGCGCGCCGGCGATCTGAACAGGACAGGACCCTGATTATCTTTTTTGCTTTATTGGGGGTATCCTGAGAAAATGTCATTTGACCTTTGGAAAAACAACAAAAATACTAATTCAGTGCATAACGCCACCTGTTCGCGCCACCGCGCCGATCATCTCCCGCCGTCGGCGACCAAAGCCGTCCACCGACTTTCGTTCGGCTGCGAGGTGTAAAATGCACCTTTTTTGAGATTTTTTTTATTACTCAAAAATTAAGGCTTACAATCTTGTCCAACCATGTTGAGGACTTCCTCAAAAACAATGTCGAGGGCTTCCTCTGGCCGAGAGCCTAACCAAATCGCAGTTCCATCATTCAATCTACCGAAATCAGCCATGAAGTAATGGTAGCTCCGACAAATATGAGTAATACAGGATCACATTCCCCCATGCTACACATGTATTACCTCGCAAAAAAAAATAGTACACATGTATTTTTGTTGGAGTCTGTTCAGCCGCCACCCAAGCTCCCCACCCTCCCCTCGCCATCGCCGGTGGACGACGGCGGCAGGGCCCTCGTTCGTGTGCTCGTGTGCTCTATTGGGCGTGCTGGAGCGATGGGAGCGCGACGGGCGGCTGCGTGCTAGCAGGGGAGGTCGAAATGGCATGGACCGCATGCACGGGGGCGCTGCTATGACAACCGTCGGCCGCTGATACGTGCGACAGAGTAGAGGGCATCCAGATATGGTCCGTGCGGGCCCGCCCTAGCCCGCGACAATCATTCTGTCCCCACCAACCCTTCTTCCTCCTCCTACCCCTCCCGGCTATCGCTGGTGGTTGCCGCTAGGTTGGTAAGCACGCACGCGGCGCCCCTGACGGTTCCTGTTATGTTGTGCCCCGGTGGATCCTGGTGACGGAGATTGTGGGCCGGCACGGTGGTGGCGCGGTGCAGGTGGATGCTACCGCCTGCTAAACACACTCCCGGCGGTGGCCGACTTGCTGGCGCTACACTGGCCGGTGCCCACACCTGCGACGACAACGTTCCTAGGCTTCCCCCATATGTGTTGGTCTTCTCCGATGATTCTTTGCCATGTCCGGTCTGCCACTGAATCTGAGGTCTTTGCTCATGGGTCAAGGCAAAATCCCCGGGCGGCGACGACCTGCTGTCAACGGCGACGCCAGAGAGTGTCGTCACCTCCTTGGAGGAGTTGGCATGACCCTGACCGGACCTCCTCCGCGAGCACCAGGACAAATCCTAGGTCCGGCCTCCCGGACCAGGCAGCGGCGGCGTCTCAACGCTGTTCCCCTCTTAAAGGCGCTGCTTTGGTTGAAAGTGGAGTACTTGAGGCGGCAGATGGTGGATGGTGGATGGTGATGCATCGCTCTAGCATAGACCGCTACACAGGGAGCAGGTCGCAATGTATGCCAACGCCGGCGCTCCCCCAAAGAATGCTACACCAATTCCAATCGGGCCCTGCCTTTCATGCACCGATTCTCTAGGCACATGGGTGCGAGGTACGTAGACCTGGGCAATCTTGGAGCTGCAATCGTCCCTGGGGGTGTCTGGTGACGTGGCTTGAGACTGCGTCAGTATTTCCCCAAAGAGGAAGGGATGATGCAGCACATCGACGGTAAGTATTTCCCTCAGTTATGAAACCAAGGTTATCGAACCAGTAGGAGGGCCACGCAACACTATGTAAACAGTACCTGCACACAAAGAACAAATACTTGCAACCCGCACGAAAGAGAGGTTGTCAATCTCTCCACGGTAAAAAGATAGATTAGATAGTAGATTGGATAAATAGATCTCGCAAGAACACAAAATAAAAGAGGCAAATAAAAAGTGCAGCAAGGTATTTTTGGGTTTTTGGAATAATAGATCTGAAAACAAAAGCGGCAAAAAGATAGATCGGAAAGCAATATGTTGGGAAAGTAGACCCGGGGGTCGTAGGTTTCACTAGTGGCTTCTCTCATGAGTATAACACACGGTGGGTGAACAAATTACTGTTGGGCAATTGATAGAAGATCAAATAATCATGACGATATCCAATGTGATGATCATTATATAGGCATCACGTCCAAGATTAGTAGACCGAAACGATTCTGCATCTACTACTATTACTCCACACATCGACCGCTATCCAGCATGCATCTAGTGTATTAAGTTCATGGAAAAGCGAAGTAATGCAATAAGAATGGTGACATGATGTAGACAAGATCTATTCATGTAGGAATAGACCCCATCTTGTTATCCTTAATAACAACGATACATGCGTGCCTCGCTGCCCCTTCTATCACTGGGAGAGGACACCGCAAGATCGAACACATTACAAAGCACCTCTTCCCATGGCAAGAAAAATCGATCTAGTTGGCCTAACTAAACCAAAGATTCGAAGAAGAAATACAAGGCTATAAGTAATCATGCATATAAGAGATCAAAGAAGACTCAAATAATATTCATGGATAGAAACTGATCATGAACTCAAAATTCATCGGATCCCAACAAACACATCACAAAAAGTCATTACATCAAATAGATCTCCAAGATACCATTGTATTGAGAATCAAAAGAGAGAGAGAAAGCCATCTACTGCCTACGGACCCGTAGGTCTATGGTGGACTACTCACGCATCATCGGAGAGGCACCAATGAGGATGATGAATCTCTTCGTGATGATGTTAGATTGGATCTCGTGGTTCTGGAACTTGCGGCTGCTGGAAGTGTTTTTCGTCGACTCCTCTAGGGTTTCTGGAATATTTGGGTATTTATAGAGCTCATAGGCAGTGGAGGGGACTCCCGAGGCGGCCACAACCCACCAGGGCGCGCCGGGGCCCTCTGGCGTGCCCTGGTGTCTTGTGGGCCGCCTGGGCCCCCTCTCGGGCACTTCTTTGGCTCTCTGGCTTTCTTCTGGTAAAAAAAAATCTTCGAAAAGTTTCATCGCGATTGGACTCCGTTTGGTACTGATATTCTGCGAAGTAAAAAACAAGCAAAAAACAGCAACTGGCACTAGCACTGGCACTATGTCAATAGGCTAGTCCCAAAAAATGATATAAAGTTGCTATAAAATGATTGTAAAACATCCAAGAATGATAATATAACAACATGGAATAATCAAAAATTATAGATACGTTGGAGACGTATCAGCATCCCCAAGCTTAATTCCTACTCGTCCTTTAGTAGGTAAATGATAAAAACAGATTTTTTGTTGTGGAATGCCGCCTAACATCTTCATCACATATTTTTTTTCTTTTGTAGCATGGACATTTGGACTTTTAGATGATTCAAAGCAATAGTCTAGTTTTGACATAAAGACTTTAATACTCAAGCATGCCAACAAGCAACCATGTCTTTCAAAATATCAACACTAAAGAAAGTTATCCCTAGCCCATCATGCTCAATCATTGATCCATTCATGAAACACACTCAAATATTAACTACACCAATGCACAAGTACGATCATAGTGCCCCCTAGTTGGTGCTTTATAAGAGAAGGTGGAGACTCAAATTGAAAATAAAAATTGCATAAAGTAAATAGATAGGCCCTTCGTAGAGGGAAGTATGGATTTGTAGAGGTGCCAGAGTTCAAAGCTTAAATTGAGAGAGAAAAATATTTTGGGTGGCATGCCTTTCCTGTCAACGAAAATGACAAAGTAGTTCTCAACACTTTCCATGCTAGATACATCATAGGCGGTTCCCAAACATAAAATAAAGTTTATTCCTTTTTCCACCATTCTTTCACAATCCATGGCTAGCTGTATCCACGGTTGCCTTCCATACCAACACTTTCCAAGGAATTTATTATTTGACAACATAAAGTACATTTCTTTTTCATTTTGGGACTCGGCATCCCTATTACCGCCGTACTCTCGTGCAATGACAAGTGAATAAACACTCATCTTGAGAATAACACATCTAGCATGGAGAAATATCGGACACCCCCTACAGTTTCATGAGCGGTACGAGCACACAAAAAGGAAATTCATTTTGAAAATTAGAGATGGCACATACAAATTTTCTTAGAACGGCATGGAAATACCACATATAGGTAGGTATGATGGACTCATAAGGCAAAACCGGGTTTAAGGATTTTGGAAGCACAAGTAGTATTTCTACTTAGTACAAGTGGAGGCTAGCAAATAGATTGAGAAGCAACCAACCAAGAAACAAAAATTCACATAAACGGGCATTGAGCATAACTAACACCAAATAATGCACCATAAGTAGGATGTAATTTCATTGCATAACTATTGAATTTTGTGCTTGCATAGGGAATCACAAACCTTAACACCAATATTCTTACTAAAGCACAATTACTCACCAACATGACTCACATATCACTATCATCATGTCTCAAAACTATTACAAAGAATCAAGTTTAATTTGTCCAAGGATCTTCATGAAAGTTTTTATTATATCCCTCTTGAATATCTATCACTTTGGGACTAGTTTCATATATTGCCATTGCTTTTGACAAGATCAAACAAATTTAAGTGAAGAACATGAGCATAAAAGTTTCATCTCTCAAAATAGTATAAGTGAAGCATGAGAGAATTTCTTCAAAATTTACTAACTCTCAAATTAATCTAAGTAAAGCATAAGAGAATTTCTTTAAAAATCTAAAGCACACCATGCTCACAAAGATGTAAGTGAAGCTTTAGAGCAATTCCATAGCTCAAAAAATTTAAGTGAAGCATATAGAGCAATTCTAACAAATCATAGCATAATTTTGGCTCTCTCGTGTCCAGCAAGGATACTAAGGACAAACTAAAAAGCAAATCAAGAAAAGACTCAAATAACACAAGACGCTCCAAGCAAAACTCATGATATGTGACGAATAAAAATATAGCTCCAAGTAAAATACCGATGGTCGTTAGAAGAAAGAGGGGATGCCACTCGGGGCATCCCCAAGCTTAGTTGCTTGTTTCTCTTTGGATAATATCTTGGGGGTTTTGTAAAATCCAAAATCTTAGGCTCTTTTCACTCCTTATTCCTTCATCCATCGTGATCTCACCCAAAACTTGAAAACTTCAATCACACAAGACTCAACAAAACCTTCGTGAGATCCGTTAGTATAATAAAGCAAAGCACCACTCTAAGTACTGTTGAAAACTCATTCAAATTTTGTCATTGCATTATATTTACTATATTCTAACTTTACCATGGCTTATACCCTTCAATACAAACCATAGATTCATCAAAACAAGCACACAATGCAACGAAAACAGAATCTGTCTAAAACAGAACAGTCTGTAGTAATCTGTACTCTAACCATACTTCTGTAACTCTAAAAATTCTGAAACATTAGGACAACGTAAAGAATTTGTATAGCAACATTGTGTTAAAATTTCAGCTCATTATCACGCTCCAGTAAAAAATGAAAATTCCTGCACTGGAGTCTAAGTTTCTGTTTCAGATTCAGCATTTTTTCTACTCATCTTGTGAATCATCCTAAAGGCTTTACTTGGCACAAACACTAATTAAAACATAAAAAACACAATCATAACAGAGGCATAATTGTGTGACCACTCAAAAACAGAAAGAAAAATATGAAAACAAATTTATTCATTGGGTTGCCTCCCAACAAGCGCTATCATTTTACGCCCCTTGCTAGGCATAGTGCATAGATTCAAGTATTGTCATCTTTGGTTTTTGCTCCATAGGATGCTCTCATGATTGATTCATATGGTGGCTTAATTATTGTTCTAGGGAAGTGTTCCATACCCTTTCTTAGTGGAAATTGAAATTTAATATTGCCTTCTTTCATATCAATCACGGCACCAATAGTGCAGAAAAACGGTCTACCAAGTATAATGGGACAAGACGGATTGCAATCAATATCAAGAACAATAAAATCTATGGGCACATAGTTCCTATTTGCAAGAATAAGAACATCATTAATTCTTTCCAAATGCTTTTTAATAGTAGAATCTGCCAAGTGCAAATTAAAAGAACATTCTTCAATATTGGTAAGACCAAGCACATCACATAGAGATTTTGGAATTATGGAAACACTAGCACCCAAATCATATAAAGAAAAGCACTCATAATTTTAAATCTTGACCTTAATGGTAGGTTCCCACTCATCATGTAATTTTTTAGGAATTGAAATCTCTAACTCCAACTTTTCTTCAAAAGATTTCATCATGGCATCAACAATATATTTAGTAAAAGCTTTATTTTGTTCATAAGCATGGGGTGAATTTAACATGGATTGCAGCAAAGAAATACGTTCAATCAAAGAGAAACTATCATAATTAAAATCTTTGCAATCCAAAATAGTGGGCACATCACTAGTAAACATTTTGACCTCTTCAAACCCACTTTCATCAATTTTTTCATCAAGATTTTCACCCTCCAAATTATTGGGACGCCTTCTAGCTAAAGTTGACTCTACTTCAGTCCCTTTATAGTCAATTTTGATATTACTAAACAAGGAATCAATAGAAGAAACACCAATCACTTTGAGATCTTCATCATTTTTATGAAAGCAATCACTAGAAAACACTTTTTCTAAAAAATCTCTTTTAGCTCTAAGCATAGCGGTTTTTTTCTTACTTTCATCCATAGAAACATATAAATGTTTAATTGATTCATCAATCTTAGGTGCAAAAGCCTTCAACTTGAGATTTTCTACATCATGGGAAATTCTATCAATGCTTCTAGACATATCATCAATCTTATTCAACTTTTCTTCTATCGTAGTGTTGAAATTTTTTTGAGCATTGATAAATTCTTTAATATTACTTTCAAGATCAGAGGGGTTCCTATTATTATTGTAAGAAGAACTACCATAGGAATTGCCATAATTATTAGAGGAATTTCCAGGAAAAGGCCTAGGATTAAAATTACCTATATAAGCATTGTTATTAAAATTGTTTCGCGAGACGAAGTTCACATCTATGGAATCACTATTTTGCTCAATCAAAGTAGAAAAAGGCACATCATTAAGATCAATAGGAGCATTTTTACTAGCAACCAACTTCATAAGAGCATCAACTTTTTCACTCAAAGTACTAATTTCTTCAACCGAATTAACCTTTTTTCTAGTAGGTGCTCTTTCTGTATGCCATTGTGAATAATTTGCCATAATATTATCTAGCAATTTAGTAGCTAATTTCCATAAAAGTACCACCCCGGCAAAATCTAAAAGATTTCTAGAGACAAAATTCAACCCCGCATAAATTTTTTGTATGTTCATCCAAAGATTTAGACCATGAGTAGGACAATTTCTTAGCATCAATTTCATTCTTTCCCAAGATTGTGCAACATGTTCATGCTCAAGTTGATTAAAATTCATGATTTGAGTTCTAAGGGAAATAATTTCCGTGGGCCGAAAATACTTAGTAATAAAAGCATCCTTGCACTTATTCCAAGAATCAATACTATTGCGAGGCAAAGAAGAAAACCATTTTTTTGCACGATCCCGCAAGGAGAAAGGAAATAATTTCAACTTCACTATATCATTGTCCACATCTTTTTTCTTTTGCATATCACACAATTCTACGAATGTGTTTAGATGGGACGCGGCATCCTCATTAGGAGTACCGGAAAATTGATCTTTCATGACAAGATTCAACAAAGCGGCATTAATATCACAAGACTCCGCACTAGTGGCGGGAGGAGCAATCGGAGTGCTAATAAAATCATTATTATTGGTATTGGAAAAATCACACAATTTGGTATTTTCTTGAGTCATCGTGACTACGCAAACACGATTGCAAGCAAACAAGAGATCTGACGAGAAAAAGGCAAACAAAAATGAGAGCGAATAAAACGGCAAATTTGGTGAAGTGGGGGAGAGGAAAACGAGAGGCAAATGGAAAATAATGTAATTGCAAGGAGATGCGATTTGTGATTAGGAACCTGATAGATGTTGATGATGTCTCCTCGGCGCCAGAGATTGGCACGTAGAGAGACTACTTCCTCCCCAGCAGCGGCGCCAGAAATTCCTTTGACGTGGCTTGAGACCGCGTCGGTATTTCCCCAAAGAGGAAGGGATGATGCAGCACATCGACGGTAAGTATTTCCCTCAGTTATGAAACCAAGGTTATCGCACCAGTAGGAGGGCCACACAACACTATGTAAACGGTACCTGCAGACAAAGAACAAATACTTGCAACCCGACGCGAAAGAGAGGCTGTCAATCTCTCCACGGTAAAAAGATAGATTAGATAGTAGATTGGATAAATAGATCTCGCAAGAACACAAAATAAAAGAGGCAAATAAAAAGTGCAGGAAGGTATTTTTGGGTTTTTGGAATAATAGATCTGAAAACAAAAGCGGCAAAAAGATAGATCGGAAAGCAATATGTTGGAAAAGTAGACCCGGGGGCCGTAGGTTTCACTAGTGGCTTCTGTCATGAGTATAGCACACGGTGGGTGAACAAATTACTGTTGGGCAATTGATAGAAGATCAAATAATCATGAATATATCCAAGGCGATGATCATTATATAGGCATCACGTCTAAGATTAGTAGACCGAAACGATTCTGCATCTACTACTATTACTCCACACATCGACCGCTATCCAGCATGCACCTAGTGTATTAAGAGTAATGCAATAAGAACGGTGACATGATGTAGACAAGATCTATTCATGTAGGAATAGACCCCATCTTGTTATCCTTAATAGCAACGATACATGCGTGCCTCGCTGCCCCTTCTGTCACTGGGAGAGGACACCGCAAGATCGAACCCATCACAAAGCACCTCTTCCCATGGCAAGAAAAATCGATCTAGTTGGCCTAACTAAACCGAAGATTCAAAGAAGAAATACGAGGCTATAAGTAATCATGCATATAAGAGATCAAAGAAGACTCAAATAATATTCATGGATAGAAAATGATCATGAACTCAAAATTCATCGGATCCCAACAAACACACCGCAAAAAGTCATTACATCAAATAGATCTCCAAGAGACCATTGTATTGAGAATCAAAAGAGAGAGAGAGAAAGCCATCTAGCTACTGCCTACGGACCCGTAGGTCTATGGTGGACAACTCACGCATCATCGGAGAGGCACCAATGAGGATGATGAACCCCTCCGTGATGATGTTAGATTGGATCTCGCAGTTCTGGAACTTGCGGTGGCTGGAGGTGTTTTTCGTCGACTCCTCTAGGGTTTCTGGAATATTTGGGTATTTATAGAGCTCAGAGGCGGTGGAGGGGACTCCCGAGGCGGCCACAACCCACCAGGGCGCGCCGGGGGCCTCTGGCGCGCCCTGGTGTCTTGTGGGCCGCCTGGGCCCCCTCTCGGGCACTTCTTTGGCTCTCTGGCTTTCTTCTAGTAAAAAAAAATCTCCAAAAAGTTTCATCACGATTGGACTCCGTTTGGTACTGATATTCTGCGAAGTAAAAAACAAGCAAAAAAATAGCAACTGGCACTTGGCACTATGTCAATAGTTTAGTCGCAAAAATGATATAAAGTTGCTATAAAATGATTGTAAAACATCCAAGAATGATAATATAACAGCATGGAACAATAAAAAATTATAGATACGTTGGAGACGTATCATCTGGCAATGGTGGTGAGGCTTCTGTGTTGCTTTGAGTCTCAGCGCCTCGCCATTTGTGGTTGGAGGAAAGGTTGGGCGAGGCCTGCATGTCTATAGTTGAGGGCACCTCCTTACCTAGTTGTAATCACTTGGTGAGGACGACCGCGCGCGCGCGTGTGTCCTTTCTGGAGGTTGTACCCCAATGTCTTCCAGTTCAATGAAATGAAAGGCAAATTCTTCTGCGTTTTCTCGAAAAAAATACTATCTTTGATCTCTCTGATCATAAGGGCATGCCTCGACATGTTATTTTCTCCGCTCTTCAACATTGAGATAGCCTTCATACTATCTGACTCAATATCAATTCGTAAATTGCTAGACTGTAAATTTAGAGATAAACCTTCCTTGACTTTTACAATTTTAGCTTCCAACACATCAGTACATGTGTGGAGATGTCTACATGAACTAAAAATAATCGAGCCCTCATGATCCCTAAGAATCATACCAGTTCCCCAACACCATCCATGCACGAACCGTCAGTGTTTAACTTCACACGCCCCATGGGACAAGTATTGAAGGGCTTCCTTTGTTACTAGAAATATTAGACTTAGTAAAGCAACTGAGGACATCGACTTTGACTTTAAGATGATCATCATGCAGGTAAATGGAGACTGATGGGGTCACCTTCTAGTAGTAGGATCATGGACTAGACATCCAAGGCCCACCTAGGACCCCACACCATCATTGAGGTCCCAAGACCACAGATGCATTCAGATGCATATATCAGGGATCCACTCGGATCCACTAAGTCACTGGATGTCTCCCCTTCAGTCGGCCAGGCCCCAACACTCGGACAGAGGCAAGACGTGGACGACATGGGAGCTGCAACGGCCGAAGGACTTAAACAATACATCAAGTGTAGTCATAGTTTCTGGTACCAGTAACTGCTATAGTTAAGGGCTATCTTACCAGAAGCTGTCGTCATAATGGCATTAACTCACCCTTGTAATGACGCTCAACGGGTCGAGACGAACTCTATATAAGCCACCCCTGAGCTCCCTGACAAGGGTTCAACACCCTCTTGTAATCACACACACCCAGAGGAAACACAAGCCTCCGGGCACGAGATGTAGGTTGTTACCTCTCCGAGAGGTTCCCGAACTCGTATAATCCGAGTGTTACACTTGCGTCGTAGCTAGGCTCTGCCCCTCGTTCGTACCCCTAGTACTCCTTGTCAGGATCGTTGCCTCAACAGTTGGCGCCTGATGTCTACAAAACAACTTTATTCTTGTAGACTCGTGTTGGGCCTCCAAGCGCAAAGTTTTGTAGGACAGTAGCAATTTTCCCTCAAGTGGATGACCTAAGGTTTATCAATTCGTGGGAGGTGTAGGATGAAGATGGTCTCTCTCAAACAACCCAACAATCAAATACAAACAATCTCTTGTGTCCCCAACACACCCAATACAATGGTAAATTGAATAGGTGCACTAGTTCGACGAAGAGATGGTGATACAAGTGTAGTATGGATAGTAGAAAATAGGTTTTTGTCATCCGAATAAATAAAAACAACAAGGTAACAAGTGACAAAAGTGTGTAAAAATGGTGTTGCAATGCTTGCAAACAAGGCCTAGGGTTCGTACTTTCACTAGTGCAATCTCTCAATGGTGCTAACAAAACTGAATCATATAACCATCTCTCAACGTGCGACAAAGAATCACTCCAAAGTTCCTATCTAGCGGAGAACATAAGATGAAATTGTTGTAGGTAGCAAAACCACCTCAAAATTATCCTTTCCGATCAATCTATTGAACCATCCCTATAAGTGTCACAAACAACCCTAGAGTTCGTATTAGAATAACATCTATGATACACATCAATCAACTCTAATGTCACCTAGATACTCCAATGTCACCACAAGTATCCATGAGTTAATTACTCAACATGCATCAAAAAAATTAGATTCATCATATTCAATCCAACACAAAGAACTTTAAAGAGTACCCCAAGATTTCCATCGCAGAAAGTAGGACGAAAACGTGCATCAACCTATGTGCCTAGATCACCCCAATGGCACCACGGGGATCCACAAGTTGATAACCAAAACATATATCAAGTGACCCAATAGAACACCCCATTGCCACCATGAATATCCACATGCAAGACATATATCAAGTGTTCTCAAATCCAAAGTATTCAATTCAACATAACGGAATCTCAAAGGGAAAGACTCAATTCATCACATCAAGATAGAGAGGGAAGAACACCATATGATCCAACTATATTAACAAAGCTCGTGGTATATCAAGATTGTGCCATATAAAGAACACGAGAGAGAGAGAGAGAGATTAAACACATAGCTATTGGTACATACCCTCAGCCTCGAGGGTGAATGATACGCCCATTTTGCATCATGATTCCCTACTGTTATTTATAATGTTTTGATGAATAATAGTGCTTTAGGGAGTGATTCTAATGCATTTTCTCTCATAATATGCAAGGTTTACACAAAGAGGGAGAATACCGGTAGCTGGAATTCTGGACCTGAAAAAGCACATCAGAGATACCTATTCTGCACATCTCCAAATAAGCTGAAACTTTACGGAGAATTATTTTGGATTATATTAAAAATACTGGAGCAAATAACTACCGGAGGGGGCCACCCTGGTGGGCACAAGACACCAGGGCGCGCCAGGCCTCCCAGGCGCGCCCTGGTGGGTTGTGCCCAGCCAAGCCCACCTCGGTGCCCATCTTCTGGTATATAAGGTCTTCTGACCTAGAAAAAAATAAGGAGAGGACTTTCGGGACGGAACGCCACTGTCTCGAGGCGGAACTTGGGCAGGAGCACTTTTGCCCTCCGGTGGAGCGATTCCGCCGGGGGAACTTCCCTCCCGGAGGGGGAAATCAAAGCCATCGTCATCACCAACACCCCTCTCATCTTTGGGAGGCCAATCTTCATCAACATCTTCAACAGCACCATCTCGTCTCAAACCCTAGTTCATCTTTTGTGTTCAATCTTTGTACCGGAACCTCAGATTGGTACCTGTGGGTGACTAGTAGTGTTGATTACATCTTGTAGTTGATTGCTATATGGTTTATTTGGTGGAAGATTATATGTTCAGATCCATTATGCTATTCAATACCCCTATGATCTTGAGCATGAATATTATTTGTGAGTAGTTACCTTTGTTCTTGAGGTCACGGGAGAAGTCATGTTGCAAGTAATCATGTGAATTTGATATGTGTTCGATATTTTGATGATATGTATGTTGTGATTCCCTTAGCGGTGTCATGTGAACGTCAACTACATGCCAATTCACCATCCTTGGGCCTAAGGGAAAGCATTCTGGATTGTGGAGTAGTTATTAGATGATGGGTTGCTAGAGTGACAGAAGCTTAAACCCTAGTTTATGCGCTACTTCGTAAGGGGCTGATTTGGATCCAAACGTTTAATGCTATGGTTAGATTTTATCTTAATACTTTTCTCGTAGTTGTGGATGCTTGCGAGGGGGTTAATCATAAGCGGGAGGTTGTTCAAGTAAGAACAGCACCCAAGCACCGGTCCACCCACATATCAAATTATCAAAGTAGCGAACACAAATCAAACCAACATGATAAAAGTGACTAGATGAAATTCCCGTGTACCCTCAAGAACACTTTGCCTATTACTAGAGACTGTTCTGGCCTGTCCTTTGCCACAAAAGGATTGGGCTACCTTGCTGCACTTTATTTACCGTTACCGTCACTTGCTCGTTACCAATTATCTTGCTATCAAACTATCTGTTACCTACAATTATAGTGCTTGAGGAAATTACCTTGCCGAAAACCGCTTGTCATTTCCTTCTGCTCCTCGTTGGGTTCGACACTCTTACTTATCGAAAGGACTACGATTGATCCCCTATACTTGTGGGTCATCAAGACTCTTTTCTGGCGCCGTTGCCGGGGAGTGAAGCGCTGTTGGTAAGTGGAAATCGGTAAGGAAAAACTTATACTACGTGCTGAAATTTATTGTCACTTGTTACTATGGAAAACAATCCTTTGAGGGGTTTGTTTGGGGTATCTTCACCTCGACCGGAACCACAATTAGTTGCCCCTCAACCTACTACACCTACTGAAAATATTGGTTATGAAATTCCTTCGGGTATGGTAGAACAACTGCTTGCTAAACCTTATGCTGGAGATGGAACTGAACATCCTGATATGCACCTATTATATGTGAACGGAATTTGTGGATTATTTAAGGTTGCAGGTTTACCCGGAGATGAAGCTAAGAAGAAGGTTTTCTCTTTATCTTTGAAGGGAAAAGCATTGACATGGTATAGGCTATGTGATGATATTGAATCATGGAACTGGAATTGATTGCAATTGGAATTCCATCAAAAGTTTTACCCCATGCATCTAGTTCATCGTGATCGGAATTATATATATAATTTTTGGCCTCGTGAAGGAGAAAGCATTGCTCTAGCTTGGGGGAGGCTTAAGTCAATGTTATATTCATGCCCCAATCTGTTGGAAATATGCCCTAGAGGCAATAATAAAATGGTTATTATTATATTTTTTTGTTCATGATAAATGTTTATTATCCATGCTATAATTGTATTGATTGGAAACTCAAATACATGTGTGGGTACATAGACAACAATGTGTCCCTAGTAAGCCTCTAATGGACTACCTCGTTAATCGAAGATGGCTGTGGTTTCCTAGCCATGGACAAGAGTTGTCATTTGATGATGGGATCACATCATTAGGAGAATGATGTGATGGACAAGACCCAAACTATGGACATAGCATATGATCGTCTCAGTTTATTGCTATTGTTTTCTGCATGTCAAAGTATGTGTTCCTATGACCATGAGATCATGTAACTCATTGACACCGGAGGAATACCTTGTGTGTATCAAACGTCACAACGTAACTGGGTGACTATAAAGATGCTCTACAGGTATCTCCGAAGGTGTCTGTTGAGTTGGCATGGATCAAGACTGGGATTTGTTACTCCGTGTGATGGAGAGGTATCTCAGGGCCCACTCGGTAATACAACATCACAATGAGCCTTGCAAGCAAAGTGACTAAAGTGTTAGCCACGGGATCTTGTATTACGGAACGAGTAAAGAGACTTGCCAGTAACGAGATTGAACTAGGTATGGAGATACCGACGATCGAATCTCGGGTAAGTAACATACCGATGAACAAAGGGAACATTGTATGGGATTAACTGAATCCTTGACATAGAGGTTCAACCCATAAAGATCTTCATAGAATATGTAGGAACCAATATGGGCATCCAGGTCCCGCTATTGGTTATTGACCGTAGAGGTGTCTCGGTCATGTCTACATAGTTCTCGAACCCGCAGGGTCTGCACACTTAACGTTCGGTGACGTTTCGGTATTATTGGGTTATGTATTTTGGTGACCGAAGGTTGTTCGGAGTCCCGGGTGAGATCCCGGATGTCACGAGGAGCTCCGGAATGGTCCGGAGGTAAATATTGATATATAGGAAGTTGATGTTCGGGAACCGGAATAGTTTCGGGAAATGCCCGGATTTCGTCGGGAGTACCGGAAGGGTTCCAGAGGTCCACTGGGTGGGTCCACCTGTCTCGGAGGGCCCCATGGGCTGTGAGGGGGGGCGCACCAGCCCCTGGTGGGCTGACCGCCCCTCCCACAAGGCCCATGCGGCCGAAGGGTGAAGGGGGAGAACCCTAGAGGGGGCCGGCCACCTTGCCTTGGTGGCCAAGGCACCCCTTGTCCGCCGCCCCCTCCCTCTCTCTCTCGGCCGCCGCCCCTAGGGGTGGGAGCCCTAGGGGGCCTGACCCCCTCTCCCTCTCCCCCTATATATATGAGAGGGGAGGGAGGGCTGCCACACCATTAGCCACGGGGCAGCCCTCCTTCTCCCCTAGATTGGTTCTCCTCTAGTATAGTTTGACTCCGCGTTGCTTAGTGAAGCTCTGCCGGATCAGCTCCACCACCACCGCCGCCATGCCGTCGTGCTGCCGGAGAACCCATCTACCTCTCCGCCCTCGCTTGCTGGATCAAGGAGGCGGAGATCGTCATCGAGCTGTACGTGTACTGAACGCGGAGGTGCCGTCCGTTCGGCACTAGATCGTGATTGGATCGCGGGATGGCTTGCGATTTGGACGCGAAGATGTTCGGCTACATCAACCGCGTTTCTTAGCGCTTCCCGCTTAGCGATCTACAAGGGTATGTGGATCCGATCTCTCCTCTCGTAGATGCTCATCTCCATGGATAGATCTTGTATGTGCGTAGGAAATTTTTTGTTTCCCATGCAACGTTCCCCAACAGTGGCATCATGAGCTAGGTCTATGTGTAGATGAGATCACGAGTAGAACACAAAGGAGTTTGTGGGCGTTGATATTCAGATTGCTTCCCTCCTTAGTCTTTTCTTGATTCAGCGGTATTGTGGGATGAAGCGGCTCAGACCAACCTTACTCGTCCACATACGAGAGACCGGTTCCATCGACTGACATGTAACTTTGTTGCATAAGATGGCTGGCGGGTGTCTGTCTCTCCCACTTTAGTTGAATCGGATTCGACAAAGGAGGTCCTTGTAGAAGGTGAAATAGCAACTTGTATATCACCGTTGTAGTTTTGCGTAGGTAAGAATCGTTCTTGCTAGATACCCATAGCAGCCACGTAAAACATGCAACAACAAATTAGAGGACGTCTAACTTGTTTTTGCAGGGTATGATGTGATATGATATGGCCAGAAACATGATGAGATATATGTGATGTATGAGATGATCATGTTTTGTATAGATTATCACGACATGCATGGCGATGAGTACGACAACCGACATGAGCCATAGGGTTGTCTTTAATTATTATGTGGCCCGCGTGTCACTCATTAAGCGCTATGTAATGCTTTACTTTATCGCTAAGCGGTAGCTATAGTAGTAGAATCATGGTTGGCGCGACAACCCCGATGGCGACACGTTGATGGAGATCAAGATGATGGAGATCATGGTGTCATGCCGGTGACGATGGAGATCATGTCGGTGCTTTCAAGATGGAGATCAAAAGCACAAGATCATGGCCATATCATGTCACTTATTATTTGCATGTGATGTTAATCCTTTTATGCACGTTGTTTTGCTTAGGACGATGGTAGCATTATAAGGTGATCCCTCACTAAAATTTCAAGATAAAATTGTGTTCTCCCCGAGTGTGCACCGTTGCGAAAGTTCGTCGTTTCGAGACACCACGTGATGATCGGGTGTGATAGACTCTACGTTCGCATACAACGGGTGCAAGCCAGTGTTGCACATGCGGAACACTCGGGTTAAACTTGACGAGCCTAGCATGTACAGACATGGCCTCGGAACACAAGAGACCGAAAGGTCGAACATGAGTCATATAGTAGATATGATCAACATGGAGATGTTCACCATTGAAACCACCTCATCTCACGTGATGATCAGAATTGGGTTGGTGAATTTGGATCATGTAGCACTCGGATGACTGGAGGGATGTCAATTTGAGTGAGAGTTTTTAAGTAATATGATTAACTAAACTCATTATCTTGAACAATAGTCTAAGTTGTCTTTGCAAATTTTATGTTGTAGATCAATGGCTCGCGCAGTAGTTCCCCTGAATTTCAATGCGTTCCTAGAGAAAGCTAAGCTGAAAGATGATGGAAGTAACTTTGTAGACTGGGCCCGTAATCTGAGGATTATCCTCACGGCTTCCCAAAAGTCTTATGTCCTTGATGCACCGCTCGGTGAGCCACCCGCTCCAGTGTCGTCTCCAGATGTTGCGAACACCTGGCAGTCGCGTTCGGATGATTACTCAATAGTTCAGTGTGCCATGCTGTATGGCTTAAAGCCGGGACTTCAAAGGCGTTTTGAACATCATGGAGCATATGAGATGTTTCGGGAGTTGAAGTTTATCTTTGAGAAGAATGCCCGGATCGAGAGGTATGAGACCTCTGATAAATTCTATGCTTGCAAAATGGAGGAGAACGGGTCTGTTAGTGAGCACATACTCAGAATGTCTGGGTATTCCAACCGTCTGGCCGAGCTGGGAATTACCCTCCCGCCGGAGGCGATCACTGACAGAGTTCTTCAATCACTGCCACCTAGCTACAAGATCTTTGTGTTGAACTATAACATGCAAGGGATGAACAAGTCAGTCGCCGAGCTATTTGCGATGCTGAAAGTCGCTGAGTCTGAAATCCAGAAGGAGCATCAAGTGTTGATGGTCAATAAAACCACTAGTTTCAAGAAAAATGGCAAGGGCAAGAAGGGTAACTCCAAGAAGAGTGGCAAAGTAGTTGCCCCTCCCATGAAGAAACCCAAGGCTGGACCCAAACCAGAAACTGAGTGCTTTCATTGCAAGGGTACTGGCCACTGGAAGCGGAACTGACCCAAGTATCTGGCCAACAAGAAGGCGGCCAACACCAAACAAGGTATATATGATATACATGTTATTGATGTGTACCTTACCAACTCTCGTTGTAGTGCCTGGGTATTTGATACCGGTTCGGTTCCTCACATTTGCAACTCAAAACAGGAACTGCGGAATAGACGGAGGCTGGCAAAGGACGAAGTGACGATGCGCGTGGGAAATGGTTCCAAGGTTGATGTGATCGCCGTCGGCACACTCGCTCTTCGATTACCATCGGGATTAGTGATGAACTTGAATAATTGTTATTTAGTGCATGCGTTAAGCATGAACATTATATCTGGATCTTGTTTATTGCGAGATGGTTACTCATTTAAATATGAGAATAATGGTTGTTCTATTTATATGAGTAATATCTTTTATGGTCATGCACCCATTCTGAGGGGTTTATTCTTATTGAATCTCGATAGTGATGATACACATGTTCATAACATTGATGCCAAAAGATGTAGAGTTGATAATGATAGCACCACTTTCTTGTGGCACTACCACTTAGGTCATATTGGTGTAAAACGCATGAAGAAACTCCATGCTGATGGACTTTTGGAGTCACTTGATTTTGAATCACTTGACACATGTGAACCATGCCTCATGGGCAAGATGACTAAGACCTCGTTCTCTGGAACAATGGAACGGGCAAGTGACTTATTGGAAATCATACATACTGATGTGTGCGGTTCGATGAGCATTGGGGTGCGCGGTGGATATCGTTATTTTCTCACCTTCACCGATGACTTAAGTAGATATGGGTATATTTACTTAATGAAACATAAGTCTGAAACGTTTGAAAAGTTCAAGCAATTTCAAAGTGAAGTTGAGAATCATCGTAACAAGAAGATTAAATTCCTACGATCAGATCGAGGAGGACAATATCTGAGTTATGAGTTTGGCAATCACTTAAGACAATGTGGAATTGTTTCACAGTTGACGCCACCTGGAACACCACAGCGTAATAGTGTGTCCGAACCTCGTAATCGAACCTTATTGGATATGGTGCGGTCTATGATGTCTCTTGCCGATTTGCCACTATCGTTTTGGGGTTATGCGTTAGAGACAGCTGCATTCACTTTAAATAGGGCACCATCTAAATCCGTTGAGACGACGCCGTATGAACTGTGGTTTGGCAAGAAACCAAAGTTGTCGTTTCTTCAAGTTTGGGGATGCGATGCTTATGTCAAAAAACTTCAGCCTGAAAAGCTGGAACCCAAAGCGGAGAAATGCGTCTTCATAGGATACCCAAAAGAGACAGATGGGTACACCTTCTATCTCAGATCCGAAGGCAAAGTGTTTGTCGCTAAGAACGGATCATTTCTCGAGAAAGAGTTTCTCTCGAAAGAATTGAGTGGGAGGAAGATAGAACTTGATGAGGTTGTTGAACCTTCACTTCAGCCAGAGAGTAGCGCAGCGCAGAAAGATGTTTCTATGAAGCCTACATCAGTTGAAGAGGAAGCTAATGATAGTGATCATGACGCTTCGGATCAAGTTACTGTCGAACCTCGTAGGTCGACAAGGGCACGTACTGCTCCTGAGTGGTATGGTAACCCTGTCTTGGAGGTCATGTTGTTGGACTGCGATGAACCTACGAGCTATGGAGAAGCGATGGTGGGCCTGGATTCCAACAAATGGTTAGAGGCCATGAAATCCGAGATAGGATCCATGTATGAAAACGAAGTGTGGACTTTGGAAGTATTACCTGAAGGGCGGAAGGCCATTCAAAATAAATGGATCTTTAAGAGGAAGACGGACGCAGACGGAAATGTCACCGTCTATAAAGCTCGACTTGTGACAAAGGGTTTTTCACAAGTTCAAGGAATTGACTACGCTGAGACTCTCTCTCCCGTAGTGATGCTAAAGTCCGTCAGAATCATGTTAGCAATAGCTGCATTTTTCGATTATGAAATTTGGCAGATGGATGTCAAAACAGCGTTCCTCAACCGTTTCCTTGAGGAAGAGTTGTATATGATGCAACCAGAAGGTTTTGTCGATCCAGAGAATGTTGACAAGGTTTGCAAGCTCCAGCGATCCATTTATGGACTGGTGCAGGCATTTCGGAGTTGGAATAAGTGCTTTGATGAGGTGATCAAAGCGTTTGGGTTTATACAAGTTTACAGAGAAGCTTGTATTTACAAGAAAGTGAGTGGGAGCTCTATAGTGTTTCTAATATTATATGTGGATGACATATTGCTGATTGGAAACAATATAGAATTTTTGGAAAGCGTGAAGGAATATTTGAACAAGAGTTTTTCAATGAAGGACCTAGGAGAAGTTGCTTTCATATTAGGCATCAAGATCTATAGAGATAGATCAAGATGCTTAATAGGACTTTCACAGAGCACATACCTTGATAAAGTTTTGAAGAAGTTCAAAATGGATCAGTCCAAGAAAGGGTTCTTGCCTGTGTTGCAAGGTGTTAAGTTGAGTAAGACTCAATGCCCAGTGACTGCAGAGGATAGAGAAAAGATGAGTGTCATCCCCTATGCTTCTGCGATAGGCTCTATTATGTATGCAATGATGTGCACAAGACCAGACGTCAGCCTTGCCATAAGTATGGCCGGAAGGTTTCAAAGTAATCCAGGAGTGGATCACTGGACGGCGGTCAAGAATATCCTAAAGTACCTGAAAAGGACTAAGGAAATGTTTCTCGTTTATGGAGGTGATCAAGAGCTTGCCGTAAAGGGTTACGTCGATGCAAGCTTTGACACTGATCCGGATGACTCTAAGTCTCAAACCGGATACGTATTTATTCTTAATGGGGGAGCGGTAAGCTGGTGCAGTTCCAAGCAAAGCGTGGTAGCTGATTCTACATGCGAAGCGGAGTACATAGCTGCCTCGGAGGCGGCGAAGGAAGGTGTCTGGATGAAGCAGTTCATGACGGATCTTGGAGTTGTGCCCATCACACTGAACCCAATGACTCTGTTCTGTGACAACACTGGTGCCATTGCTCTAGCCAAGGAACCAAGGTTTCACAAGAGGATCAGACACATAAAGCGACGCTTCAATTCCATCCACGATTACATCGAGGGAGGAGACATAAATATTTGCAAAGTACACACGGATCAGAATGTTGCAGATCCATTGACTAAGCCTCTTCCACGAGGGAAACATGATCAACACCAGAGCTGTATGGGTGTTAGATTCATTACAATGTAAATCACATAGTGATGTGAGCTAGATTATTGACTCTAGTGCAAGTGGGAGACTGTTGGAAATATGCCTTAGAGGCAATAATAAAATGGTTATTATTATATTTCCTTGTTCATGATAAATGTTTATTATCCATGCTATAATAGTATTGATTGGAAACTCAAATACATGTGTGGGTACATAGACAACAATGTGTCCCTAGTAAGCCTCTAATGGACTAGCTCGTTAACCGAAGATGGCTGTGGTTTCCTAGCCATGGACAAGAGTTGTCATTTGATGATGGGATCACATCATTAGGAGAATGATGTGATGGACAAGACCCAAACTATGAACGTAGCATATGATCGTGTCAGTTTATTGCTATTGTTTTCCGCATGTCAAAGTATGTGTTCCTATGACCATGAGATCATGTAACTCACTGACACCGGAGGAATACCCTGTGTGTATCAAACGTCACAACGTAACTGGGTGACTATAAATATGCTCTACAGGTATCTCTGAAGGTGTCTGTTGAGTTGGCATGGATCAAGACTGGGATTTGTTACTCTGTGTGACGGAGAGGTATCTCAGGGCCCACTCGGTAATACAACATCACAATGAGCCTTGCAAGCAAAGTGACTAAAGTGTTAGCCACGGGATCTTGTATTATGCAACAAGTAAAGAGACTTTCCAGCAACGAGATTGAACTAGGTATGGAGATACCGACGATCGAATCTCGGGTAAGTAACATACCGATGAACAAAGGGAACATTGTACGGGATTAACTGAATCCTTGACATAGAGGTTCAACCCATAAGGATCTTCGTAGAATATGTAGGAACCAATATGGGCATCCAGGTCCCGCTATTGGTTATTGACCGTAGAGGTGTCTCGGTCATGTCTACATAGTTCTCGAACCCGCAGGGTCTGCACACTTAACGTTCGGTGACGTTTCAGTATTATTGGGTTATGTATGTTGGTGACCGAAGGTTGTTCGGAGTTCCGGATGAGATCCCGGATGTCACGAGGAGCTCCGGAATGGTCCGGAGGTAAATATTGATATATAGGAAGTTGATGTTCGGGCACCGGAATAGTTTCGGGAAATGCCCGGATTTCGTTGGGAGTACCGGAAGGGTTCCGGAGTTCCACCGGGTGGGTCCACCTGTCTCGGAGGGCCCCATGGGCTATGAGAGGGGGCGCACCAGCCCCTGGTGGGCTGGCCGCCCCTCCCACAAGGCCCATGCGGCCGAAGGGTGAAGGGGGAGAACCCTAGAGGGCGCCGGCCACCTTGCCTTGGGGGCCAAGGCACCCCTTGGCCGCCGCCCCCTCCCTCCCTCTCTCGGCCGCCGCCCCTAGGGCTGGGAACCCTAGGGAGTGACCCCCTCTCCCTCTCCCCCTATATATATGAGAGGGGAGGGAGGGCTGCCACACCATTAGCCACGGCGCAGCCCTCCCTCTCCCCTAGATTGGTTCTCCTCTAGTATAGTTTGACTCCGCGTTGCTTAGCGAAGCTCTGCCAAATCAGCTCCACCACCACCGCCACCACGCCGTTGTGCTGCCGGAGAACCCATCTACCTCTCCGCCCTCGCTTGCTGGATCAAGGAAGCGGAGATCGTCATCGAGCTGTACGTGTGCTGAACGCGGAGGTTCCGTCCGTTCGGCACTAGATCGTGATTGGATCGCGGGACGGCTTGTGATTTGGATCGCGAAGACGTTCGACTACATCAACCGTGTTTCTTAATGCTTCCCGCTTAGCGATCTACAAGGGTATGTGGATCTGATCTCTCCTCTCGTAGATGCTCATCTCCATGGACAGATCTTGTATGTGCGTAGGAAGTTTTTTGTTTCCCATGCAACGTTCCCCAACATAGTCATAATATTCCGAGAGAAGTTATTATTCAGAATTTTTATGCTCGGCTTTCTCATAATGAGCAATCCATGCTCGATACTTCTTGTGCTGGTTCTTTTATGAAGAAGAGTATTAAATTCAAGTGGGATCTCTTAGAAAGAATTAAACGCAACTCTGAAGATTGGGAACTCTACGAAGGTAATGAGTCATGTATAAATCTTAAGTTCGATTGCGTTAAATCTTTTATGAATACCGATGCTTTTCACAAGTTTAGCACTAAATATGGCCTTGACTCTGAGATAGTAGCCTCTTTCTGTGAAGCATTGTTACTCATGTTGATCTCCCTAAGGAGAAGTGGTTTAGATATCATCCCCCTATTAAAGAACAAATTAAAGAACCGGTAAAAGCTAAAGATGAAACCATCATTTACAATGTTGATCCAGTTGTGCCTACCGCTTATATTGAAAAACCACCTTTCCCTGTTAGGATAAAGGAACATGCTAAGGTATCAACTGTGGTTCGCAAGAGTAATATTAGAGCACCTAAGCCCCCTGAGCAAATTAAAGTAGAACCTAGTGTTGCTATGGTTAAAGATCTCTTGGTAGAAAATATTGACGGGCATGTCATTTACTTCTGTGACGAAGCTGCTAGAATTGCCAAACCCGATGAAAAAGATAAACATAGACCCGTAGTGGGCATGCCTGTTGTCTCAGTCAAAATAGGAGATCATTGCTATCATGGTTTATGTGATTTGGGTGCTAGTGTGAGTGCTATTCCTTTTACCTTATACCAAGAAATTATGAATGATATAGCACCTGCTGAAATCGAAGACATTGACGTTACTATTAAACTTGATAATAGAGATACCATCACACCATTTGGGATTGTTAGAGATGTTGAAGTCTTGTGTGGGAAAGTAAAATACCCTACTGATTTTCTAGTTCTTGGTTCCCCACAAGATGACTTTTGTCCCATTATCTTTGGTAGACCTTTCTTGAGCACCATCAATGCTAAGATAGATTGTGAAAAACAAACTGTCGGTGTTAGTTTCGGTGATGTGTCTCATGAATTTAATTTCTCCAAGTTTAGTAGATGACCTCGTGATAGAGAAGCATCTAGTAAGGATGAAATAATTGGTCTTGCTTCTATTGCCATACCTCCTACCGATCCATTAGAACAATATTTGCTAGACCATGAAAATGATATGCACTTGCGTGAAAGAAATGAAATAGATACAAATTTCTTTGAACAACAACCTCTCCTAAAACAAAATTTGCCTATTGAAACCCTTGGAGGTCCTCCTCCACCTAAAGGTGATCCTGTGTTTGAATTAAAGCAATTGCCTGATACTTTGAAGTATGCTTATCTTGATGAGAAAAAGATATATCCTGTTATTATTAGTGCTAACCTTTCAGAACATGAAGAAGAAAGATTATTAAAAATTCTGAGGAAGCACCAGGCTGCTATTGGATATACTCTTGATGATCTTAAGGGCATTAGTCCCACTCTATGTCAGCACAAGATTAATATGGAACCTCATGCTAAACCCGTTGTTGATCACCAACGGCGATTGAATCCTAAGATGAAAGAAGTGGTAAGAACTGAAATATTAAAGCTTCTGGAAGCAGGTATAATATATCCCATAGTTGATAGTAGATGGGTAAGTCCCGTTCATTGTGTCCCTAAGAAAGGAGGTATTACCGTTGTTCCTAATGATAAAAATGAACTCATTCCACAAAGAATTGTCACTGGCTATAGAATGGTAATTGATTTTAGAAAATTAAATAAAGCTACTAGAAAAGATCATTACCTTCTGCCTTTCATTGATCAGATGCTAGAAAGACTATCTAAGCACACACACTTTTGTTTTCTGGACGAATATTCTGGCTTCTCTCAAATACCTATATCACAATCTCATCAAGAGAAAACCACCTTTACTTGTCCTTTTGGAACCTATGCTTATAGACGTATGCCTTTTGGTTTATGCAATGCACCTGCTACCTTTCAAAGATGTATGACTGCTATATTCTCTGATTTTTGTGAAAAGATTGTGGAGGTTTTCATGGATAATTTTTCCGTTTACGGAACTTCTTTTGATGATTGCTTAAGCAACCTTGATCGAGTTTTGCAGAGATGTGAACAAACTAATCTTGTCTTGAATTGGGAGAAGTGCCACTTTATGGTTAATGAAGGTATTGTCTTGGGGCATAAAATATCTGAACGAGGTATTGAGGTGGATAAGGCTAAAGTTGATGCAATTGAGAAAATGCCATGTCCTAAAGATATTAAAGGTATTCGAAGTTTCCTTGGTCATGCTGGTTTCTATAGGAGGTTTATTAAAGACTTCTCTAAAATTTCTAGGCCTCTTACTAATATTTTGCAAAAGGATATCCATTTTGTTTTTTATGATGATTGTGTGGAAGCCTTTGAAACACTCAAGAAAGCCTTAACTTCTGCACCTATCGTTGAACCACCTGATTGGAACTTGCCTTTTGAAATTATGTGTGATGCTAGTGATTATGCTGTTGTTGTTCTAGGACAAAGAGTTGATAAGACATTAAATCTTATCCATCATGCTAGCAAAACTCTAGACAGTGCCCAACGAAATTATGCTACTACTGAAAAAGAATTTTTAGCAGTTGTGTTTGCTTGTGACAAATTTAGATCCTACATTGTTGACTCCAAAGTTATTGTTCACACCGATCATGCTGCTATAAAATATCATATGGAAAAGAAAGATGCGAAACCTAGACTCATTAGGTGGGTTCTCTTGCTTCAAGAATTTGACTTACATATTGTCGATAGGAAGGGAGTTGAGAACCCCGTAGCTGATAACTTGTCTAGGTTGGAAAATATTCTTGATGACCCACTACCTATTGATGATAGTTTTCCTGACGAACAGTTAGCTACAATAAATGTTTCCCAAAACACTCCTTGGTATGCTGATTATGCTAACTACATTGTCGCTAAATATATACCACCTAGTGTCACATAACAACAAAAGAAAAAGTTCTTCTATGATTTAAGACATTACTTTTGGGATGACCCACATCTTTATAAAGGAGTAGATGGTATTATTAGACGTTGTGTACCTGAGCATGAACAGGAACAAATCCTACGGAAATGTCATTCTGAAGCTTATGGAGGACATCATGCGGGAGATAGAACTGCTCATAAGGTATTGCAATCTGGTTTTTATTGGCCTACTCTCTTCAAAGTTTCCCGTAAGTTTGTCTTGTCCTGTGATGAATGTCAAAGAATTGGTAATATTGGTAAGCGTCAGGAAATGCCTATGAATTATTCACTTGTTGTTGAATCATTTGATGTTTGGGGTTTTGATTATATGGGACCTTTTACTTCCTCTAACGGGTACACTCATATTTTGGTTGCTGTTGATTATGTCATTAAGTGGGTAGAAGTTATTCCAACTAGTAGTGCTGATCACAACACCTCCATTAAAATGCTTAAAGATGTTATCTTCCCGAGGTTTGGAGTCCCTAGATATTTAATGACCGATGGTGGTTCAGACTTTATCCATGGTGCTTTTCGTAAGATGCTTGCTAAATATGATGTTAACCATAGAATTGCATTACCCTATCATCCTCAATCTAGTGGTCAGGTTGAACTTAGCAATAGAGAAATAAAATTGATATTACAAAAAACTGTCAATAGGTCTCGAAAGAATTGGTCTAAGAAAGTAGATGATGCACTTTGGGCCTACAGAACAGCTTATAAAAATCCTATGGGTATGTCTCCATACAAAATGGTATATGGGAAAGCTTGTCATTTGCCTCTAGAGTTAGAACATAAAGCATTTTGGGCAAATAAGGAACTCAATTATGATTTCAAACTTGCCGGTGAGAAGAGGCTATTTGATATTAGCTCACTAGATGAATGGAGAACCCAAGCTTATGAAAATGCCAAACTATTCAAAGAAAAAGTAAAAAGATGGCATGACAAAAGAATCCAAAAGCGGGAATTCAAAATAGGAGACTATGTTCTTTTGTACAACTCTCGTTTAAGATTTTTTGCAGGTAAGCTTCTCTCCAAATGGGAAGGACCATATATTATCGAAGAGGTCTATCGTTCTGGAGCTATCAAGATTAATAATGCCAAAGGTACTAACCCGAAGGTGGTCAATGGACAAAGAATTAAACACTGTATCTCAGGTATGCCTATTAACGTTGAAAGCAATGTTATCCAAACCATGACACCAGAGGAACACACAAAAGAAACCTTTCGGAACACGCCAGAATTCTAAAAAATAGGAGGTACGTGATACGGTAAGTAAACGGACTCCGAAAAATCCGCAAAAATGTTTTCTGTCAGTTTTTGAATATTACAAAAATTAGGAAAATAAGAAATAAACAGGAAAGCAACCGAGGTGAGCACGATACACCAGGCGCGCCCTGGTGGGTTGTGCCCACCTCGGACACCTTCCCGACTCTGTTTTCCTTCCATATGCTTGCTTCCCAAGAATAGAAATTCTCTGTATATACCCCCGACTGTTTTGACCACCGCATCGCAGAAAAATCCTCTGTTCTTGTTTCGTGCTGTTTTCCTATCAGATCTACCAAGCCAGGGATTATGTCTTCTCCCTCCTCCAATAACGTAGAAGAAGATGCCTGGCTGATGAAGATGGAGCTGAAGAGAGAGGAGCCAAAAGAAGCCAATAATGAAGACGATGGAAAGGAGGCTATGAAGAATCAAGCTCCAGAAGGAGGACAATCCATGCTAACAGAAGAGGGGGGAGAAGAAGAAGATATCCTTCAACCTTATTAAAATTATCTTACCCCCGCTGAAATTGAAGCTTTTAGGGCTTTCGAAGCGGTTCGTGTTCAGAATAAATTTCTTACTCATGAAAATATTTTGCTACAGGAGCACATCATCACCCTTCGGAGAGTCATCCGCAAATTGGAGTACCTATTGAGTCTAAAGTGTGACACCTCATCACCACCACCACCTTCATCATCATCACCACCAAAGGAGACTTGAGCACACGGGTATGGGCACTCCCCTTGGTTTGAGCCAAGCTTGGGGGAGGTGCCCCGGTATCGTATCACCATCACTTTTATTCACCTTTACCTATTTTAGTTTGATCCTTAGCTTTTTCTTGATTTAGTTGAATAAAAGTTTAGTATGATCTATTTTCGTGTGTTAGTTTCGTGATCTACCTATCTATGTAATCGAGTGAGAGTTATATAATAAAGTTAGTTTGAGCTTTTGCTTCTTTATTTTCTTGTTGCAATCCAAATAAAGGGAAAGAGAAATAAATGAAAATAATCATATGCTAATCCTATGGTAAGTAATGACATCACATAAGGAAAGTATAAGTGGTAAAATTTATTGGAGATTGACAAACATAGCATTGTTCAACGATGCAATTCATGAAAGAATTAATAAGGCAAGAGAAGATTCACATGCAAATACACTATCTTGGACATCTTTTATGATTGTGAGACCCCATTAAATATTATATGTCAAATTTGTTGACGTTGGACAAGGAAGACAACGTAATGATTTATGTTTGTTCATATTCACATAGAAGTTATATTGTCATAGATCCTTCAACATGTGGTGCTTGCTCAATATCTTTCCTAGCCAAAAATTCCGCACTAAGTAGAAATACTACTTGTGCATCCAAAAACCCAAAACGCAAATTCATGTTTTGAGAGTCCACCATACCTACCTATGGATTGAGTAAGATCCTTCAAGTAAGTTGTCATCGGTGCAATAAGGCAATACAAATTGCTTCTAAACGTGTTTTTATCAATTAGTGTAAGAGAAAATTGAGCGCTATACGAACTTATGATGGCAAAGTAATAAAAGCGACGGACTGCATAATAAAGGTTGCTATCATAGGGGGCAATATAGTGTGACGTTCTTTTACATTAAGAGATTGGGCATACAAACCAAAAAGCGCATGACAACCTCTATTCCCTCTGCGAAGGGCCTATCTTTTACTTTTATGTATTTACTTTTATGCAAGAGTCAAAGTATTCTTCCCTATTCCTTTTTACTTTTTCTTTTTGCAAGCATCATGTGGTGAGGAAAGATCTAGGCACATATATCCAGTTGGATGTGAGTAAGCATGAGTTATTATTGTTGACATCACCCTTGAGGTGAGTATGTTGGGAGGTGAAATTATAAGCCCCTAACTTTCTATGTGTCTGGTTGAAACTTTTTGCTCATGGGTATGCTGTGAGTGTTAGCAATCATAGAAGACTAAATGATGGTTGAGTATGTGGACTTGCCAAAAGGCTCCGACAAGAGACCCTTCCTGAAAATATGATGAATTGTAGTTGCAAAGTTGACTGAGAACATAGTTTGTTGGTTTCCAATAAGGTTTATGCTTTATACTTCTATGTTGTGATGAATTGTTACTTGTTCATGAGAAGCTATATGATGAAGTTATATGAATAATTTTTATGATAAAGTTTGTTGCTGTTATGATAATAAGCATGATGCTTCTATGTCCGTATTTTTGTTTTTATCGACACCTCTCTCTCAAACCATGTGGACATGCTTTTCAATATCGGCTTTCACTTGAGGACAAGCGAGGTCTAAGCTTGTGGGAGTTGATACGTCCATTTTGCATCATGATTTCCTACGGTTATTTATAATGTTTTGATGAATAATAGTGCTTTAGGGAGTGATTCTAATGCCTTTTCTCTCATAATATGCAAGGTTTACACAAAGAGGGAGAATACCGGTAGCTGGAATTCTGGACCTGAAAAAGCACATCAGAGATACCTATTCTGCACATCTCCAAATACGCTGAAACTTTACGGAGAATTATTTTGGATTATTTTAAAAGTACTGGAGCAAACAACTATCGGAGGGGGCCACCCTGGTGGGCACAAGACACCAGGGCGCACCAGGCCTCCCAGGCGCGCCCTGGTGGGTTGTGCCCAGCCAGGCCCACCTCTGGTGCCCATCTTCTGGTATATAAGGTCTTTTGACCTAGAAAAAATAAGGAGAGGACTTTCGGGACGGAACGCCGCCATCTCGAGGCGGAACTTGGGCAGGAGCACTTTTGCCCTCCGGCGGAGCGATTCCGCCGGGGAAACTTCTCTCCCGGAGGGGGAAATCAAAGCCATCGTCATCACCAATACCCATCTCATCTTTGGGAGGACAATCTTCATCTTCAACAACACCATCTCCTCTCAAACTCTAGTTCATCTCTTGTGTCCAATCTTTGTACCGGAACCTCAGATTGGTACCTGTGGGTGACTAGTAGTGTTGATTACATCTTGTAGTTGATTGCTATATGGTTTATTTGGTGGATGATTATATGTTCAGATCCATTATACTATTCAATACCCCTCTGGTATTGAGCATGAATATATTTTGTGAGTAGTTACCTTTGTTCTTGAGGTCACGGGAGAAGTCATGTTGCAAGTAATCATGTGAATTTGATATGTGTTCGATATTTTGATGATATGCATGTTGTGATTCCCTTAGTGGTGTCATGTGAACATCGACTACATGACACTTCACCATCCTTGGGCCTAAGGGAATGCATTGTGGAGTAGTTATTAGATGATGGGTTGCTAGAGTGACAGAAGCTTAAACCCTAGTTTATGCGCTACTTCGTAAGGGGCTGATTTGGAACCAAACGTTTAATGCTATGGTTAGATTTTATCTTAATACTTTTCTCGTAGTTGCGGATGCTTGCGAGGGGGTTAATCATAAGTGGGAGGTTGTTCAAGTAAGAACAACACCCAAGCACCGGTCCACCCACATATCAAATTATCAAAGTAGCGAACACAAATCAAACCAACATGATAAAAGTGACTAGAGGAAATTCCCGTGTACCCTCAAGAACACTTTGCCTATTACTAGAGACTGATCTGGACTATCCTTTGCCACAAAAGGATTGGGCTACCTTGCTGCACTTTATTTACCGTTACCGTCACTTGCTCGTTACCAATTATCTTTCTATCAAACTATCCGTTACCTACAAGTTCAGTGCTTGCAAAAATTACCTTGCTGAAAACCGCTTGTCATTTCCTTCTGCTCCTCGTTGGGTTCGACACTCTTACTTATCGAAAGGACTACGATTGATCCCCTATACTTGTGGGTCATCAAGACTCTTTTCTAGCACCGTTGCCGGGGAGTGAAGCGCTCTTGGTAAGTGGAAATCGGTAAGGAAAAACTTATACTACGTGCTGAAATTTATTGTCACTTGTTACTATGGAAAACAGTCCTTTGAGGGGTTTGTTCGGGGTATCTTCACCTCGGCCGGAACCACAATTAGTTGCCCCTCAACCTACTGCACCTACTTAAAATATTGGTTATGAAATTCCTTCGGGTATGGTAGAACAACTGCTTGCTAAACCTTATGCAGGAGATGGAACTGAACATCCTGATATGCACCTATTATACGTGAACGAAATTTGTGGATTATTCAAGCTTGTAGGTTTTCCCGGAGATGATGCTAAGAAGAAGGTTTTCCCTTTATCTTTGAAGGGAAAAGCATTGACATGGTATAGGCTATGTGATGATATTGGATCATGGAACTGGAATCGATTGCAATTGGAATTCCATCAAAAGTTTTACCCCATGCATCTAGTTCATCGTGATCGGAATTATATATATAATTTTTGGCCTCGTCAAGGAGAAAGCATCGCTCTAGCTTGGGGGAGGCTTAAGTCAATGTTATATTCATGCCCCAATCATGATATTCCGAGAGAAGTTATTATTCAGAGTTTTTATGCTCGGCTTTCTCAAAATGATCAATCCATGCTCGATACTTGTTGTGCTGGTTCTTTTATGAACAAGAGTATTGAATTCAAGTGGGATCTCTTAGAAAGAATTAAACGCAACTCTGAAGATTGGGAACTCGATGAAGGTAATGAGTCAGGCATAAATCTTAAGTTCGATTGTGTTAAATCTTTTATGAATACCGATGCTTCTCACAAGTTTAGCACTAAAGATGTCCAAGATAATATATTTGTATGTGAAAGTTCTCTTCCTTATACTAATCATTCATAAATTGCTTGTGTGACTAATACTATGATTGTCAAACTTCAATAGATTTTACTTTCTAAACCAAATGTGAAACTAATACTAAGCATAAATCACATGGGTGATTTCATATTTATTATATCTCATTCATTCACAATTTACTCTTAGGATATAAGTGAAGCACAAGAGTGAACACCAAACTACTCTCAAAAGATATAAGTGAAGATCAATGAGTAGTCAAACATTCAAGTAGCTATGTGAGGACTCTCTCTCAATAAAGACTTTCAGATTTGGGATTTATTTAGAACAACAAACAAAACAAGAAGGACACTCCAAGAATAGTACATATCATGTGAACGAAAAAAAACTTAGGCTAAACATAGACTAACCGATATTTATTGAAAAAGAGAGGTGGGATGCCTAACGTGGCATCCCCAAGCTTAGATGCTTGAGACTTCTTGTAATATTGACTTGCGGAGCCTTGGGCATCCCCAAGCTTGATATCTTGTGTCTCTTTAATTCCTCTCATATCACAGTTTCCTAAATCTTAAAAGCTTCATCCACACAAAACTTGACAAGAACGCGTGGGATAGGTTAGTGCACATAAGAGTAAATCAACACTTTATGTACTGCCAAGAAAATTTGCATAATAATTTTCAAACATTAGCTACTATATATTATCATTCCCACAATTTATATCTACCAATATAAGCCATGACAACTATAGTATAAGCAGATAACAAAACTATGACAACAATCTGTCTAAACATGATAGTCTGTAGCAATTAATTCAAAAAGTATAATTCTGAAAATTTAGGACATGATAAATAATTTATATGACAGTACTGTGTAAACATTTCAGAAACTTTCCATGTTCCAGTAAAATATGAAAATTCTAACACTACAGAAAAAGTTTATGTTTTTATACATCACATATCAAACATGCAATTCAAGCATCCTAAAGGCAATTCTTGGTACCTTTTATTGAATAACATGATTATAAATAACTGCAAACAAATCCTAACAAAATAAAATTATGCTCCAAGCAAAACACATATTATGTGATAAATAAAAATATATTTCCAAGTAAGATATACCGATAATGTTGAAGACGAAAGGGGGGATGCCTTTTGGGGCATCCCCAAGCTTAGACACTTGAGTCTTCCTTGAATATTAACTTGGGGTGCCTTAGGGATCCCCATGCTTAGGGTCTTGCCGCTCCTTATTCTCCTCATATCGGTATCTCACCCAAAACTTGAAAACTTCAATCACACAAAACTTAACCGAACTCATGAGATGGGTTAGTGTAACAGAAATAGATCATTCACTTATGTACTGTCAAGACAAGATTCATAATTGTTCTAACATAATGCCTAATGTATTATATCATTCCCATAATTTATATCACTAAATATAAGCTATGGTAATACTAAAACAAGCAAACTATGCATGCAAAACAGAATCTGTCAAGAACAGAACAGCCTGTAAAGATCTAAATAAAAACCATATTTCCCTATCTCTAGAAAATCTGAAAAATTAGGAAAACGTAGAGAATTGCAGAGAAATACACTGTAAAATTTCAGAATATTTTTACGATCCAGTAAAATCAGGGAAATTATATACTGGAGGCAAAAGTTTCAGTTTTTGCACAGAATCAAATCAACAAGTGTCCACACTATCCCAAAGGCTTTACTTGGCACATTATTGAAATAAAGGGCACAAAACATGATTAATACAATAGCTTAATCATGTGAACACAAAAAACACTAAGGGTAAATATTGGGTTGTCTCCCAACAAGAGCTTTTCTTTAAAGCCTTTTAGCTAGGCATGATGATTTCAATGATGCTCACATAAAAGTAAAGAATTGAAACACAAAGAGAGCATCATGAAGCATATGACAAGAACATTTAAGCCTGAAACACTTCTTATGCATAGAGATTTTGTGAGCAAACATTTTATGCGAGCAAGAATCAACTAGCATAGGAAGGCAAATCAAGTATAACTTCGATACTTTCAACACATAGAGAGAAAACTTGATATTATTGAGATATGTAGAAGCATATGTTCCTCCCTCATAATAATTTTCAGTAGCATCATGAAGGAATTCAACAATATAACTATCACATAGAGAATTATTTTCATGATCCACAAGCATATAATATTTATTACTCTCCACATAAGCAAATTCTTTCTCATTCATAATAGTAGGAGTATCATATGAAACTCGAATACTATAATTTGTTTCCACATTAAAAGGGTAATGTTTAGTAAAAGGGTATTCATAATTATGACAAGTTCTATAATAATAGTTATCACTACTTTTTATAACATAAGTATCATCGCAATAATCATCATAAGTAGCAACTTTATACTCATCATAATCAATTGAAACCTCTCCCAAGATAGTGGAATCATTACTAAATAAAGTCATGACCTCTCCAAATCCACTTTTATGAATAAATAAGATTCAACACCTTCCAAAATAGTGTGATAATTATTATCTAAATTTGACACTCTTCCAAACCCACTTTCATGGTTATTGCAATCATCATAAATAGGAGGCATGCTATCATCATAAAAAAATTGATAATTAAAAGTGGGGGAACTAAAAAGATAATCTTCATTTGGCGTAGCATCACCAAGCTTGGGATAAACATTGTTTTCAGTAAATAAATTCTCAAACATGTCATATTCATCAAACATAGCATCCCCAAGCTTGTGGGTTTGCATATCATTAGCATAATCATTCTTCTCATCAATAGTATGGATATCACCAATAGTATAACAATTATTATCATCATAATTTCCAAGTTGGTGGAAAAGAGATTTTTAGTATTATAAGGAGTATCATTATCTTCCCAATCATAATCATCACAACAAGTAGTAGGCATAACAAAATAATAATCAAGTCTATCATCGTCCACAATACTATAGGATTCATTCTCAACAATGATTGCAGCAACATTATTTGTGAGAGATACCTTTTTACCTCTACTTTTTCTTATTTTCTTCTTCTTCACCACATCATGTGTGGGTTTAATAATTTTTTACAAGCATATTATTGATGAGATTGGCTGGATAAGAAGCCCCTTCTCGTCACCTGTTTCATCACGAGAGACAACAGGTGAGAAAGTGGAAATCTTTACCCTTTCATTAGTATTCCTTTTATATTCTATCCTTTCCGATCAATCTATTGAGTCATCCCTATAAGTGTCATAAACAGCCCTAGAGTTCATACTAGAATAACACCTATGATACGCATCAATCAACTCTAATGTCACCTAGATACTCCAATGTCGCCACAAGTATCCATGAGTTAATTATTCGACATGCATCAAACAACTTCAGATTCATCATATTCAATCCAATACAAAGAACTTCAAAGAGTACCCCAAGATTTCTATCAGAGAAAGTAGGACGAAAACGTGCATCAACCTATGTGCCTAGATCACCCCAATGTCACCACGGGGATCCGCAAGTTGATAACCAAAACATATATCAAGTGACTCAATAGAACACCCCATTGTCACCACGGGTATCCACATACAAGACATATATCAAGTGTTCTCAAATCCAAAGTATTCAATCCAACATAGCAGAATCTCAAAGAGAAAGACTCAATTCATTGGATCAAGATAGAAAGGGAAGAACACCATAAGATCCAACTATATTAACAAAGCTCGTGGTATATCAAGATTGTGCCATATCAAGAACACGAGAGAGAGAGAGAGAGAGAGAGAGAGAGAGAGAGATTAAACACATAGCTATTGGTACATACCCTCAGCCTCGAGTGTGAACTACTCCCTCCTCGACATGGAGACCGCCGAGATGATGAAGATGGCCTCCGATGATGATTTCCCCCTCCGACAAGACATCAGAAAAGGGCTCCAGATGAGATCATTTTTGGAACAGAGGATTTTAGCGGTGGAGCGGAAGTTCTAGGTTTATTTCTAGGGGTTTGAGGATTTATAGGATTTTTCAGCGTTGGAATGACATGAATCGGAGCTACGAGGGGCCCACAAGGTATCCCGACGCGCCCACCCCCTGGGCGCATCGGGTTGCCTTGTCACCACCTCGTGTGTCTTCTAGTCCACCCATGAAGCTTCGGGGGTCTTTTATGTTCCATAAAAAATCACTAAAAAGTTTCAGGCGATTCCAAGAACTTTTATTTTCTGCACAAAAACAACACCATGGTAATTCTGCTGAAAACAGTGTCAGTCTGGGTTAGTTCTGTTTAAATCATATAAAAGTGCATCAAAGCTATATAATTTTTTTGTAAACATGGCATTAATACTTCATAAATTATCTATACGTTGGAGACATATCAGCGCCCACCGTGGGGCAACGCGTCTAGCGATATCCGGCGCAAGTGGGATTTTCATCTTCATCATCATGATCATCGGCGGAGAGATCCAATTCGACTCCTTGAGCTTTGTCACTGACAATTTGACATGGCTTCAGGAAGCTCTGCTGGACATGGAGGCGTTACCCATCCGTGGGGCGCACACTTCCGCGCATCTTCATTCGGAGTCCTGCTCCGGTAGCTGTCGGTCCCGTACCGTTCGACACCTCTCCTCTCGACTAGACGTTGTCGCAAGTGCTCCCGGCGCCCACGGCTTCAGTGTTGGATCAAGCATGTTGTGGCTCTCCAGGCCACAACCGAGCAGCTGGCGAAGCTCGACTCCGACGAGCCCACCCTCGATTTATTCTCTTCACCACACGAGTACTTCACCGACGAGTCCGAGTGCGAGAGCAGTGAGTCTGTTGTAGAAGTCCCAATGGCGGGGACTGAGCAATGGAATGGACCTCCCGGGTATGTTGGAGGCGCCTCTCTCGGGCATGCTGGCGACGGCCTTGGCGATGGCCTCAAGGCCGATGCCGAACCATACATCCCGCAGCCCCTCGGTCGGGAGCAGCGGGAGGAGCTCAGCAAGAGGAATGAGCAAGCCCTGCTCACCCCGATCATGGGAATGACCCCCGAGGCATTGGCCCTGGAGGCCAGGCGTCAGGCCACTCTGGCTAAGCGCGAATGACTCGAGCGGTTGCAGAAGTCACTCGACGACCGGGCCTCCCGGTATCAGCCCAGCTCCAGTCGAAACCACCGGCGATTGTTTCCGAACAACCGTTCGCAGAATTACCAAGTGATGCACACTCCGTTGCGGAACTTGGTTGTAGCAACACGGATAGCCGACTCCATCCAGCCGTCTGGTTCCGTGGCGGGAGAAGGCATTTGGCAGATCCAGGCGCTCCTGAAGACCGCCTTGGCTCAAAACATGTCTATGTCATAGTCCCAGAACCGCATCCACAACAGATCGGTCCGGGAAGACACGGTGTAGTCGGCTCATAGTCCGACTACGACTGGAAGGCGTCGACGCTCTCCCCCGCCAAGAGATCTGTATGGGGATAGGAGACGTGATTAGATCACTCCCCCGCGGCGGTGTGATGATCTACATCGCACTCGGTCGCCCCCTCCGAGGGATGCTGCATGTGGACGTCGGTCCTATGACAGCAAGTGGCCGTATGAGGATGATCGGAGGCGCAGACCCACTCGTCCGCCGAGTGAGCGCCGTCGAAGGGACTACGATGACGACCTCCAGGATCCACTACGAAATGCAAGGTCCATCCTTGCCCAAAATCTGGTTGATAGGGCCCGGGCCAATAGAGAATTCTGAGTGGATCAATCGCCTCTGGCCTCGAGTGTTTCCGCATATTCATTCGAGAAGCCAACATCCCCTCCAATTACAGGTTGGCGACAGGATTGTCAAAATTCAACGGCAAGTCCAAGCCAGAAACTTGGTTGGAGGACTACCGAGTAGCTGTCGAGATTGGTGGCGTCAATGATTACGTTGCAATGAAGCACCTGCCCCTGATGTTGGAAGGATCCATAAGAGCCTAGCTCAACCAACTCCCTACCGACAGCATCTACTGCTGGGAGGACCTGGCCCGAGAGTTTGTAAAAACATTTGAAGGCACTTACAAGCGGCCGGGTAGATTGACCGAACTCCAATACTGTGTCCAGAAGAGCAACGAGACTCTCTGTGAGTACATTCAGTGTTGGACCACTCTGCACAATTCTATGGAGAACGTCACCGAGCATCAGGCGATCTGACCTTCCAAGCTGGAGTGAAGTATCGAGAGCTCATCCTGAAGTTTGGCCGAACATAAACTCCAACCCTGAGTCGAGTGATGGACTTGGCCAATCGATATGCCAACGGTGAGGATGAGGACCGACTGAGAAATGGCAAAGGGCGGACCAGTGAAGCCCATCAATCGGGAAATAACTCTAACAAGAAGCAGAAGCGGAAAGCTGACAAGGCCGTCAAGTCCGAACCCGCGGATCAGGCCGGGCAAGGCAAAGGCAAAGGGAAGCAGAAATAGAAGAAGGAATGGGCCACCAAGAAGAAGAGCACCCCAAAGGGCGACATTCTGGATCAGCCCTGCCAGATTCATATGAAGAAGGATTTAGACGACAACCTGATTTTGCCAAAGCACAACACTCGGGACCACCGATTTCTCAAGCAGGAGATGCGCGAAGAGCCCTCCGAGGAGAAAGATGAGGACGAAGACGACGAGGAAGGAAAGCATGCCTCTAGCTACCCTCAAGCCGAGACGGTCTTTGTGACGCCCCCAAATTCGACCGTACGCTAATCATACACGCAAATGCGTACGACCAAGATTAGGGACTCACTAATCAATATCACAACACAACACTAGACACAAATTAAAGTCATACAGCTTCATATTACAAGCCAGGGGCCTCGAGGGCTCGAATACAAAGCTCGACAAGCATGAGTCAACGGAAGCAAATAATATCTGAGTACAGACATAAGTTAAACAAGTTTTGCCTTAAGAAGGCTAGCACAAACATAAGCAGCGGATCGAAAGAGGCTAGGCCTCCTGCCTGGGAGCCAACCTAACTACTCCTGAGCATCGGCACTCTCCTCGTAGCAGTAGGCTCCAGCGGTGGTATAATAGTCATCTCTGGCGTACTCCATCTCCTGGGCTCCATCGTTTGAACGCGGTAATCGTATCGAGGGGGAAAGAGAATGCAAAGCAGCGGTGAGTACTCATCCAAAGTACTCGCAAGACTGACATCAGAACTATGCTAAGTATGCATCAGTATCAAGGAATGGGGTTATATCTGGCCTGCCCGTAGAAAGCAAGAATAGGGGGAAGGCCTAGTCCTATCGAAGACTAGCGTCTCCGGCATCTTGCAGCATTAGAAGAGAGTAGACTGGTATCTCATATATAGTCATATTATTGTAGCAATTTTATTAAGTAACCACACCCAGAGATTCTTCCTCGACTCCCTGCGAGGAAGCAATCCCGGAGCCAACATTCATTTCAATTTAAAGTCACAATTTTAGTTGTAGTAGATCAAGGTACAACTCCAAGTCGTCCTGTTACCGTGGACACGACTATTCGAATAGATGAATTCATCCCTGCAGGGGTGCACCGCATTTCCAACACGTTTGATCACCTCCGGCCGGACACACTTTCCTGGGTCATGCCCGGCCTCGGGATATCAACACGTCGTCGCCCCACCTAGGCTCAACAGAGAGGCCAGCCCGTCGGTCTAAATCCTAAGCGCCCAGGGGTCGTGGGCCCACTTGCCCTTTGCGCTCCTGCACGATGCGAACGCGGCCGAGGTCAGCCCTAGCACACTCTAATCCAAGAGCTGTACCGTCCTGGCCACTCGGGCGCGCGCCGCTCCATTGCTGACGTCCGAAGAGCTTCGGCTGATACAACGACGCTGAGTACCCATAACTTCTCCCACGTGAAGGTTTGGTGCGTAAAAGGTCAAACAACCAACTCAGATCAAATACCCAACCCATTAACATTTTATTAATGAGGGGCAAGCGCGACCCATGAAGTACGGTCCCGTCGCCCCGTCTCGAGGATGTGTGGCAAGGGCCTCTCCTGCCCGTCCACGCCTCATCATCATCAAACCGTGGGTACCCCTCAGGGCCGACCCATCACCAACATGTTTCTGTAACTAGGTCATAGTAACTGTGTGTATAAAACATCAAGACGGAACCTGAGGAATCACCCTCAAAGGGTCCCGCTCGATGAAACCGTCAAGGTGGACTTAGAGGAATCACCCTCAAGGGTCCCACACTTGAGGGGTTACATGACGGAGTCATCGTCGGGAGTGGTGAAGGAGGAATCACCCTCGATAACCACGACCGACTAGCTGCACTATAGAGTTAGCATCATGAGTACTTCACGAGGTGTCACCCTCGGTACTCGATAGTAACTCTGTAGAGTCGTACAACTAAGGGGTGTGCGGTGATGTGAGGGGCCTGGCTCGTCGGTCGGTTGACCGAGTCTTCGAGTCGTCGAGTCGTCAATGAAGAAGCTGGGGCAACTAGGACTAAGGGGGCTCACAGGGGATTCATTGATCAACCTATACTAAGAAGTTGATATGATTGCAGGTATAGTAGCAGTTTATCAAAAACAGGCTATGCATCAGAATAGAAGCTAACTAATACAGTAGCAAAATCTAATGCAAGAATAAGAGGGAAAGAATGGGCGATATCGGAATGCTCAAGGGGGGGGGGGGTTGCTTGCCTTGCTGCTTTGCGGCAAAGGCCTGATCGTCAGCGGAGTAGTCGTACCCGGCAGCAGCGTCAGTCTCGGGGTCTACCGGTAAGAAGAGGGGGGAGAAACAATAAATATAAAGCACAGATGCAATCACGATGCATGACGTGGCAATATGTAGAGCTAGGCATGCACTAACGCAGTACTACACGTCGCAGACGGTTCGGAAGAATATCTGACGATATTTTCCGGGTCTCAGGCTACTACCGGACAGACGAAAACGATGGAAAAGTTCCATGTTCGTTATGATAGGAGCACCTGACAGACTAACGGACCGCGCACTCGGATTCGTAGGATTTTTCTGAACAACTTTCATTTATAAAATATTTTCATCGAAGGTACGGTTTATTTTATATGAATTTTCAAAGTTTATTTGATATTCTATAATTATTATTAATTCGAATTTAATTGGATAAAAGCTAAGTGCACCCAAGGAATGTACACAGCAAAAGGGTTGTTAGCTGGGTTGACCCAGTCAATGGTTGACTTGTCAATAGTGGTTACTACTCAAAGGGGCCCAGGTGTCATTGACTATTGGTCTAACACAATGATTAAATTAGGCTAATTATATGGGAGCCACACGTCATAGGATAGCAACTATCCTAGCTACTAAGTAGCCTAACTAACCACTGATTAATAATCTAGCTAACAAAATCATCCCCTAAACTATGTTTGAGTCGGCCACACACACACACAACACACTCACGCTGCATACACTAACGCAAACGCATAGCGCGCGCACACACTCACACTGCACACACATCCGGCCATGGCCTTGGCCATGGCCAGTAGCAGCAACATGTATCCGTAGCAGCGGTGGTAGGCGAGCAGCAGCAGCAACTAGCGACGGCAGTGCGGAGCAGCAACAACCATGGCAATAAGCAGAGCAGCAGCTAGCTGCAGGAATAGCAGCAGTAATAAGCAGCAGCGCAACAGCAAACAGCAACGGCTGCGAGAGGCTCCGCGCGCGAGGGGCGGGGGCTGATGGCACGGCCAGGAATGGCTGCGGGAGACGACGGGCGTGGCGAGGCACAACAGTAGCAACACGGCAGCGGCGAGGCTACGCGCGGGCGCGCACGCACGCACATACGTACGCGTACGTTCGGACGAGCTCGGGGCGGCAGCTAAAGCAACGGATCGAGGACGGGAACAAAGGGAATCGGGCGAGGAGCTCACCACGGATCTCGTCGACGTGGTTAGGGAGCGCGGGGCGGCCGGAATGCGATGGGCTCTACGGCGAGATGTGGCGGCCGTGGGCGAAAACCGACTCGATCCTGAGCGCACAGTGTAGCTCCGATCAAACGAATGCACGGGGATGAAGGAGTCGACGGCGGGGAAGTCCCTGGACAACCTCCCGGTCGTCGGGGAGGCCAGTGGCTGCCATGACGGCGACGGTGCGTCGACGGCAGTTCGGGAGCGAGCGAAACCGAGTGGGAAAGGACGAGTGAGGGGATAAGTGAGGGCTAGGGTTTGTCTACAGAGTTATGGTGGTTCTTATCCACCCAGAGGACCCGGGGGATGGCCGAAATGACGATGGCAGCGGCCATGGGGGCGCTGGATGCGTGCCACGCACAGCCTCTGTCTTCTCCTCTGTACTGAGATTGAAGGAGGTCTGTGGTGGGCTGGGCCTAACACTGTAGCAATAGGCCTTTAGTGCACAGTAGACGTTTAGCATTTTCCCTATTGTTTCCAATTGTAATATTTGGCAAAGCAATAAAAAGTTTGGGGATCAATTGAAAAGTTTGGGAATTTTCATAATTCAAACGACATTTAAATAATTGTTTTGGCGTCTGCTATAATTGTTTTGAGGCACTAAAATACTTTATAAAAAGGTGGTTTCCAATTTATAAATACCTAGGGAATATTTGTAACCTAACCATGATTTTAGTTTTCAGTTTTGCAAAATTATTTAAACCACTTATTAAATGAATTTTGAAATTTCAATAGGAATTTGAAATGAAATATGATTCCATAATGATCAAACATTGTTTAGCAAAATAACCTGGCTTAAGAAAAATAGGTTATTGTAGCCTAACCACAGAGGTTACGGTTGCTTAAAGACAGGGGTTACTGTAGCTGTTAACCACGGGTGTTACAACTCTCCCCCACTAAAAGAAATTCTCGTCCCGAGAATTAAGAGGTAGAAGTAAGGGGGAAAAGTTTGGTTACGAAATTCTAACGAGTCTTCTTGTCTTTGTTGCTCTCATCGAAGAGGTTGGTCCTTCTCTTTGATGTATTCATTACTCTGATTCAGGTCAACCTGATGGAGTCGTCATCCTTCCTTCGGGATCTTCCTCGTCCTACGAATGTGATAAGAGGGGAAACGCTGGAAGAACGCATCTTCACAAAGTTGGGCATCTGACGGTGAACTCAGGGAAGAAGACACGGTCAGGGTAGTAAGACAAGTCAGAGGATACCTTGCCAGTTATGTTGGCAACAACGTCGGTACCAAGGGCGGGGGATGAATAGAACCATTTTCCTGCTCGTTGACACGAGGCGGACCAATAGGCAAGGTTCTCGTCCACCAGCGGTTACCGGAATGTTATCAACAATAGTAATAGGATCTTACTGACAGAGTTGTTCACCGGGGTGTTTACCTAAGCAGAGAATTATTACTGCTTAGATCATATAATCTCAAGAAAGGTTAAACAAACCAATGGAAAGAAAAAAAATGTGATTATTAGATCAACCAGACCAATGGAAAGGAAAATGTGTTTTTATACACAAGTATTATGAGTATATCCTTCCCACGGAAAAGCAGAACACGATATACATGACAGGGTAGCAAAAGCGTAACCCTTTGGGAAAAGGGGGCAAGGAGAATCATGATGTTTACCCATCCAACGATGTTTGGATAATTGATCAAGAAAATTTTACATTGCGCTCCCAATGTTCTTGTTGATGATCGAAGTACCAAAGACATGCTTAGGGATAGCATTGACATGGTCATCACGTAAAGGTCAGACTTTGGATACACAAAGGATCCATCAGGAACAACTTATAAAATAAGTCATACAATTTCCTCATGGAAGAATGGCGAACCCTATTAAACAAGATAATATAAAAATAGGTCCTTCGGCCAAGTGTGGTAGCCATAACATCACCTAACCGAGTCACATAGAGACCAATGTTATACTTTTGAAAAAGTTCCAACCATCATATCTGATTGAGATTCAGATCTGGTTGGTGTCAGGATTCTTCAGACTTAGCAGGACTGAGAGGAAAAAGGATGCAACACAGATCTATGAGATGAGGTTGCAGGAGTCTCGAAACGAACGACGGAAGCAAGCCTTGAATCATGAGTTGGATTGCAAGACACATGAACACAATGTCAAGGCATTCGTGCCCACATCGAAGTTTTCAGAAAGGAAAGCAATCAATCTCTGGTTGGGATCCGTCATAGAGGATATCAAAGTTCCATGTGTAAGTCTGGACTAGATCTTACGTAGTACTTCTTTTCCCATATCAAATCAATCAGTGGCTTGGCGTGCTAGGAAATACATATGGAGTGAAGGTAACAAATCTATAAAACCATAGAATACTTCGCACATGCATGAATGAATTGGAACGATTCCAGAGGAAGCGAGACAAAATTTCCCCATAAGCACGGCGGCAAAAATGCACGTGAACTTATAGAAAAACACTTCTTTTATCAAACATAGTCTTCATGAGCTAGGCACAAATATAATTCCTTCAAGGTTTCCAACACTAGCTTAAATGTTCATCATGAACCACGAAGAAGATGAGGATGTGGTTGATGGGCTCAGAACAATTCATCGAGATTTCCTCAAAGATGGATTTCCACGATTGAGTGAACAAGGTGATAGCATTGGTCAAACAAGATGATATATTGAGGTATGCTCGAGGGAAACATCCACAATTAAACATTAATCGAAAGGTGCTCCCAAAATTACGGACTAAGTAGCACGACCAATGATAGAATGTTGATTCAATAGCCAACACACTAAGAATGGGCTTATTATTCATTATCTCCAAGGTAAAAGAGTTGCTATGCCATAAGTGTTGAATTTACACATCACAGTCTTTTTGTCGGTATTCTGGTTAGAAGCAACATGAGAACCAAGAAATGAAAGGTGATGACAAGAAGTATCACTACATCGAGAATTCTTAAGACGTGTGCAATCCTCACGACATTCTTGACAAAAGGTGGTAATACTCCAAGATAGAACATAACACAAGATGGCTAACAAGGAACTTGAGGTTCAACCAAAACAAGACTAAGTCGGCGCGTGGAAGGTAGGCAAGGATGTCGCCAACGACAATACCAATTACCAAGGACAAGGATGCTACTCTCATCATGAATTTAATTGATATCCTGGAAGAGTTCAGAATGCTGATGAGGATCACGACACATTTGTCGAGAAGTCTCATGAAGATGTAATCGATCAGCGACGACATCAAGCCAAGAAATGGTGAAGCGAAAAGTTGTCGGAACCACAGATAAGAGTGCTAGCTTAGAATCGAAATTGCATTTCAAGACAACCAACATGACATTGAAAGATCGATGTAAGCTTGGTGCACTGTTGGAATTGTGCTTCAGGGATGGAGGACATAGATAGCATGGTCAAGCTCTAGCATGACGATGATGATGTAGCCTAACAACTTGGAATGACATGATCGAGTACAAACTCATAAGCAAAGAAGATTACTAAGAGTTTATTGAATCGCAATGCGTACTCGATTCAGTTATCGATGTCCTTGAGTGTCCAACAACTCAGAACACGAGGAAACTGGAATCAGTGAAGGAAAACATAGCTGATGAGGAGCTTATAAGAAGCTATGTAGCTCCATGATTTTCTCGAGATACCAGGGGTAATACTCGGATGTAGATCAGAATTAAAGCTTGGACCGATGTATTGATCTGCAGAAGACAAGTGCTTAAACTGGTCTAAAAATGGGATCAAAGAAGAACAATCATGGTCGGAACCACAGTTGTAAAGTATCAAATCACAGATACAAGATCAAATCATACAAAAGAGAAACATTATTGTTACGAGAAGCTTCTATGATAAGATCAACATCGTTTCCATGGGCATGAACACAAGGTACAAGGTCGACTCCCAGTTCATCAATGCATCATCTTCCGTTTACTCCTCGCTTTCGATGAGGTTGTAGCCTTGAAAGATTATCCGGCAAAACACCAGAAGAGTAGGACTCGTGAAAACTCTCGGGTTCACATGGAGTAAAGAAGGCATAGGTTCAACCCATCGGGGCATCTTGGGAACATATATCGCAAGCTTCAAGAGTAACTAACACATGCTTGACAACAGAGCATGGCTTACAAAAGCATGGGATACAACTTATCAGAGGGAGAAGACACAATTTACCAATGGCATCATGCATCAGGGGAAGAACACCACAAGAATTTAGAATGTGAAGGATGCTATCGGATAATAATCCAACAATGGGTCTGACGATCCACAAAGGACTTGATGTGAGTATCGGTACTCAATCAGAGGGAGAAAGAATGCAAGGCATCATATTATAGAACATCCAAATAATTCGATGCTTAAATAACCAAAGGAATTAAGATTTCCAAAATGGTGTATCGGAATCAGATGCTCCGATCAAATACAAGTAAGTTGAATGGACTTAGATGGACAATCAATCAAAGTTGAATTGTCGAGAACCAACTCATGTTTGGAAAGATGTCTGAGCCGGAAAGATAATTTATGAGAAACAGCTGATGACTGCGTGCATTCACACACAGGTTGGATCAATAAATTCAAATGACAGTCACAAAGGATTCAATGAATATTGCTAGACATATGGAATTAACCATAATGCAAGCAGATGAGAAAGGTCAAGAGTCAAAGGCTATTGAGGATTTGGAAGAACGAATAGCAATTCGAAGGATTTTGTGAAACCCATGACAACTGAGGACGAACGAATCCCCAGTAAGTGAGAGGAATTATCCAGAGGGGTTGACTGTGGAGGGAATCGAAAAAGCGATGGACACAAGTTCTCGGGAGAACATCAGGGAGTATCTTCGAAGTCTTTTGATAAATCAAGCCATCGTCTGAAATGAGGGGCTCTCCGGGAGGAAGTAGTTACGAGAACCTAGAGTTAGAGTTAGTAAAATCTTTAACCCGAATAGAAGAGAGATCAGAACCCAGAGTATAGAAGAGGAATAAAAGGTCCTAATACCACCCGATTGAGATGTGGGCCCGTAAGCCACACAACAATGTTAGTAAAGTTTTTCAAGTACAAGACTCAACTTCGGCCAAGGAGTTGGAAAGGGGGCTACCTACAGGCAGTCGGCTCTGATACCAACTTGTGACTCCCCCAAATTCGACCGTACGCTAATCATACAGGCAAATGCGTACGACCAAGATTAGGGACTCACTAATCAATATCACAACACAACACTAGACACAAATTAAAGTCATACAGCTTCATATTACAAGCCAGGGGCCTCGAGGGCTCGAATACAAAGCTCGACAAGCACGAGTCAGCGGAAGCAAATAATATCTGAGTACAGACATAAGTTAAACAAGTTTTGCCTTAAGATGGCTAGCACAAACATAAGCAGCGGATCGAAAGAGGCTAGGCCTCCTGTCTGGGAGCCAACCTAACTACTCCTGAGCATCGACACTCTCCATGTAGCAGTAGGCTCCAGCGGTGGTATAGTAGTCGTCTCCGGCGTACTCCATCTCCTGGGCTCCATCGTCTGAACGCGGTAATCGTATCGAGGGGGAAAGAGAATGCAAAGCAGTGGTGAGTACTCATCCAAAGTACTCGCAAGACTGACATCAGAACTATGCTAAGTATGCATCAGTATCAAGGAATGGGGTTATATCTGGCCTGACTGCAGAAAGCAAGAATAGGGGGAAGGCCTAGTCCTATCGAAGACTAGCATCTCCAGCATCTTGCAGCATTAGAAGAGAGTAGACTGGTATCTCATATATAGTCATATTATTGTAGCAATTTTATTAAGTAACCACACCCAGAGATTCTTCCTCGACTCCCTGCGAGGAAGCAACCCCGGAGCCAACATTCATTTCAATTTAAAGTCACAATTTTAGTTGTAGTAGATCAAGGTACAACTCCAAGTCGTCCTGTTACCGTGGACACGGCTATTAGAATAGATGAATTCATCCCTGCAGGGGTGCACCGCATTTCCAACATGTTTGATCACCTCCGGCCGGACACACTTTCCTGGGTCATGCCCGGCCTCGGGATATCAACACGTCGTCGCCCCACCTAGGCTCAACAGAGAGGCCAGCCCGCCGGTCTAAATCCTAAGCGCCCAGGGGTCGTGGGCCCTCTTGCCCTTTGCGCTCCTGCACGATGCGAATGCGGCCGAGGTCAGCCCTAGCACACTCTAATCCAAGAGATGTACCGTCCAGGCCACTCGGGCGCACGCCGCTCCATTGCTGACGTCCGAAGAGCTTCGGCTGATACAACGACGCTGAGTACCCATAACTTCTCCCACGTGAAGGTTTGGTGCGTAAAAGGTCAAACGACCAACTCAGATCAAATACCCAACCCATTAACATTTTCTTAATGCGGGGCAAGCGCGACCCATGAAGTGCGGTCCCGTCACCCCGTCTCGAGGATGTGTGGCAAGGGCCTCTCCTGCCCGTCCACGCCTCATCATCATCAAACCATGGGTACCCCTCAGGGCCGACCCATCACCAACATGTTTCTGTAACCAGGTCATAGTAACTGTGTGTATAAAACATCAAGACGGAACCTGAGGAATCACCCTCAAAGGGTCCCGCTCGATGAAACCGTCAAGGTGGACTTAGAGGAATCACCCTCAAGGGTCCCACACTTGAGGGGTTACACGACGGAGTCATCGTCGGGAGTGGTGAAGGAGGAATCACCCTCGATAACCACGACCGACTAGCTGCACTATAGAGTTAGCATCATGAGTACTTCACGAGGTGTCACCCTCGGTACTCGATAGTAACTCTGTAGAGTTGTACAACTAAGGGGTGTGCGGTGATGTGAGGGGTCTGGCTCGTCGGTCGGTTGACCGAGTCTTCGAGTCTTCGAGTCGTCGAGTCGTCGATGAAGAAGCAGGGGCAACTAGGACTAAGGGGGGTCACAGGGGATTCATTGATCAACCTATACTAAGCAGTTGATATGATTGCAGGTATAGTAGCAGTTTATCAAGAACAGGCTATGCATCAGAATAGGAGCTAACAAATACAATAGCAAAATCTAATGCAAGAATAAGAGGGAAAGAATGGGCGATATCGGAATGCTCAAGGGGGGGGGTTGCTTGCCTTGCTGCTCTGCGGCAAAGGCCTGATCGTCAGCGGAGTAGTCGTACCCGGCAGCAGCGTCAGTCTCGGGGTCTACCGGTAAGAAGAGGGGGGAGAAACAATAAATATAAAGCACAGATGCAATCACGATGCATGACATGGCAATATGCAGAGCTAGGCATGCACTAACGCAGTACTACACGTCGCAGACGGTTCGGAAGAATATCTGACGATATTTTCTTGGTCTCGGGCTACTACCGGACAGACGAAAACGATGGAAAAGTTCCATGTTCGTTATGAAAGGAGCACCTGACATACTAACGGACTGCGCACTCGGATTCGTAGGATTTTTCTGAACAACTTTCATGTATAAAATATTTTCATCGAAGGTACGGTTTATTTTATGTGAATTTTCAAAGTTTATTTGATATTCTGTAATTATTATTAATTCGAATTTAATTGGATAAAAGCTAAGTGCACCCAAGGAATGTACACAGCAAAAGGGTTGTTAGCTGGGTTGACCCAGTCAATGGTTGACTTGTCAATAGTGGTTACTACTCAAAGGGGCCCAGGTGTCATTGACTATTGGTCTAACACAATGATTAAATTAGGCTAATTATATGGGAGCCACACGTCATAGGATAGCAACTATCCTAGCTACTGAGTAGCCTAACTAACCACTGATTAATAATCTAGCTAACAAAATCATCCCCTAAACTATGTTTGAGTCGGCCACACACACACACAACACACTCACGCTGCACACACTAACGCAAACGCACAGCGCGCGCACACACTCACACTGCACACACATCCGGCCATGGCCTTGGCCATGGCCAGTAGCAGCAACATGTATCCGTAGCAGCGGTGGTAGGCGAGCAGCAGCAGCAACTAGCGACGGCAGCGCGGAGCAGCAACAGCCATGGCAATAAGCAGAGCAGCAGCTAGCTGCAGGAATAGCAACATTAATAAGCAGCAGCGCAACAGCAAACAGCAACGGCTGCGAGAGGCTCCGCGCGCGAGGGGCGGGGGCTGATGGCACGGCCAGGAACGGCTACGGGAGACGACGGGCGTGGCGAGGCACAACAGCAGCAACACGGCAGCGGCGAGGCTACGCGCGGGCGCGCACGCACGCACGTACGTACGCGTACGTTCGGACGAGCTCGGGGCGGCAGCTACGGCAACGGATCGAGGACGGGAACAAAGGGAATCGGGCGAGGAGCTCACCACGGAGCTCCTCGACGTGGTTAGGGAGCGCGGGGCGGCCGGAATGCGACGGGCTCGACGGCGAGATGTGGCGGCCGTGGGCGAAAACCGACTCGATCCCGAGCGCACAGTGTAGCTCCGATCAAACGAATGCACGGGGATGAAGGAGTCGATGGCGGGGAAGTCCCTGGACAACCTCCCGGTCGTCGGGGAGGCCAGTGGCCGCCATGACGGCGACTGTGCGTCGACGGCAGTTTGGGAGCGAGCGAAACCGAGCGGGAGAGGACGAGTGAGGGGATAAGTGAGGGCTAGGGTTTGTCTACAGAGTCATGGTGGTTCTTATCCACCCAGAGGACCTGGGGGATGGCCGACACGACGACGGCAGCGGCCATGGGGGCACTGGATGCGTGCCACGCACAACCTCTGTCTTCTCCTCTGTACTGAGATTGAAGGAGGTCTGTGGTGGGCTGGGCCTAACACTGTAGCAATAGGCCTTTAGTGCACAGTAGACCTTTAGCATTTTCCCTATTGTTTCCAATTGTAATATTTGGCAAAGCAATAAAAAGTTTGGGGATCAATTGAAAAGTTTGGGAATTTTCATAATTCAAACGACATTTAAATAATTGTTTTGGCCTCTGCTATAATTGTTTTGAGGCACTAAAATACTTTATAAAAAGGTGGTTTCCAATTTATAAATACCTAGGGAATATTTGTAACCTAACCATGATTTTAGTTTTCAGTTTTGCAAAATTGTTTAAACCACTTATTAAATGAATTTTGAAAATTTCAATAGGAATTTGAAATGAAATATGATTCCATAATGATCAAACATTGTTTAGCAAAATAACTTGGCTTAAGAAAAATAGGTTATTGTAGCCTAACCACAGAGGTTACGGTTGCTTAAAGACAGGGGTTACTATAGCTGTTAACCACGGGTGTTACAGTCTTGATGATCTTGGTGGACGTTAAAAGCAAGAGACGACTGAAGGTTATAAACCGAGAAGTCAACATGGCAGTTCTGACTGTCACCAAGTGTTTGGATTGTGCGAAGACGCCCATCACATTCAATCAGTCAAATCACCCAGCCCACTGACGTGGCTTGAGACTGCGTCGGTATTTCCCCAAAGAGGATGGGATGATCCAGCACAGCGATGGTAAGTATTTCCCTCAGTTATGAAACCAAGGTTATCGAACCTAGGAGGAGGACCACACAACGCAGTGTAAACGGTACCTGCACACAAAGAACAATTAGTTGCAACCCGACGCGTAAGAGAGGTTGTCAATCTCTCAACGGTAAAAAGATAGGTTAGGTGTAGTAGATTGGATAAATAGATCTCAGAAGAACACAAAATAAAAGAGGCAAATAAAAAGTGCAGCAATGTGTTTTTGGGTTTTTGGAATAATAGATGTGAAAACAAAAGCGACAAAAGATAGATCGGAAAGCAATATGTTGGAAAAGTAGACCCGGGGGCCGTAGGTTTCACTAGTGGATTCTCTGATGAGTGTAGCACACGGTGGGTAAACAAATTACTGTTGGGCAATTGATAGAAGATCAAATAATCATGACGATATCCAAGGCGATGATCATTATATAGGCATCACGTCCAAGATTAGTAGACCGAAACGATTCTGCATCTACTACTATTACTCCACACATCGACCGCTATCCAGCATGCATCTAGTGTATTAAGTTCATGGAGAAACGGAGTAATGCAATAAGAACGATGACATGATGTAGACAAGATCTATTCATGTAGTAATAGACCCCATCTTGTTATCCTTAATAGCAATGATACATGCGTGCCTCGCTGCCCCTTCTGTCACTGGGAGAGGACACCGCAAAATCGAACCCATCACAAAGCACCTCTTCCCATGGCAAGAAAAACGATCTAGTTGGCCTAACTAAACCAAAGATTCGAAGAAGAAATACGAGGCTATAAGTAATCATGCATATAAGAGATCAAAAGAAGACTCAAATAATATTCATGGATAGAAACTGATCATGAACTCAAAATTCATCGGATCCCAACAAACACACCGCAAAATTCATTACATCAAATAGATCTCCAAGAGACCATTGTATTGAGAATCAAAAGAGACAGAGAAAGCCATCTAGCTACTGCCTACGGACCCGTAGGTCTATGGTGGACTACTCACGCATCATCGGAGAGGCACCAATGATGATGATGAACCCCTCCGTGATGGTGTTAGATTGGATCTCACGGTTCTGGAACTTGCGGCGGCTGGAAGTGTTTTTCGTCGACTCTTCTTTCTGGAATATTTGGGTATTTATAGATCTTAGAGGCGGTGGAGGGGACTCCCGAGGCGGCCACAACCCACCAGGGGGTGCCGGGGGCCTCTGGCGCGCTCTGGTGTCTTGTGGGCCGCCTGGGCCCCCTCCCGGGCACTTCTTTGGCTCTCTGGCTTCCTTCTGGTCCAAAAAAATCTCCAAAAAGTTTCATCGCGATTGGACTCCGTTTGGTACTGATATTCTGCGAAGTAAAAAACAAGCAAAAAATAGCAACTGGCACTTGGCACTATGTCAATAGGTTAGTCCCAAAAAATGATATAAAGTTGCTATAAAATGATTGTAAAACATCCAAGAATGATACTATAATAGCATGGAACAAACAAAAATTATAGATACGTTGGAGACATATCAGCATCCCCAAGCTTAATTCCTACTCGTCCTCGAGTAGGTAAATGATAAAAACAGAATTTTCGTTGTGGAATGCTGCCTAACATGTTCATCACATATTCTTGTATTTTGTAGCATGGACATTTGGACTTTTAGATCGTTCAAAGAAATAGTCTAGTTTTGTCATGAAGACTTTAATACTCAAGCATGCTGATACGTCTCCATCGTATCTACTTTTCCTAATGCTTTTGATCTTGTTTTGGACTCTAATTTGCATGATTTGAATGAAACTATCCCGGACTGACGTTGTTTTCAGCAGAACTACCATGGTGTTGTTTTTGTGCAGAAATAAAAGTTCTCGGAACTGGACGAAACTTTTTGAAGATTTATTTCACAATAAATAAAAAGTACTGGAGCCAAGAACCACCGGAGGGGGTGCCCTGGTTGGGCACGATACACTAGGGCGTGCCACCCCCTCCAGGCGCGCCATGGTGGGTTGTGCCCACCTCGTGACCCCACTGACCCTAATTCCAGTGCTATAAAATCCTATTGTCGTAGAAAAAATAAGAGAGAAAGTTTCATCGCGTTTCACAATACGGAGCCGCTGCCACCTCCTGTTCTTCATCGGGAGGCCAGATCTGGAGCCCGTTTGGGGCTCCGGAGAGGGGAATCTTTGGTCGTATTCATCATCAACCCTTCTCCATCGCCAATTCCATGATGCTCCCCACCAGCAGTGAGTAATTCTTTCGTAGGCTTGCTGGTCGGTGAGGAGTTGGATGAGATTCATCATGTAATCGAGTTAGTTTTGCTAGGGCTTGATCCCTAGTATCCACTATGTTCTGAGATTGATGTTGCTATGACTTTGCCATGCTTAATGCTTGTCACTAGGGCCCGAGTGCCATGATTTCAGATCTGAACCGTTTATGTTATCACCATTATATATATGTTCTTGATCCGATCTTGCTAGTCATATGCACCTGCTATGTGTTATGATCTATAAATCCCGGAGTGACAATAGTCGGGATACTTTCCGGTGATGACTGTAGTTTGAGGAGTTCATGTATACACTATGTGTTAATGCTTTATTCCGATTCTCTATTAAAAGGAGGCCTTAATATCCCTTAGTTTCCTTATGGACCCCGCTGCCATGGGAGGGTAGGACAAAAGATGTCATGCAAGTTCTTTTCCATAAGCACGTATAACTATTTACGGAATATATGCCTACATTACATTTATGAACTGGAGCTAGTTTTGTGTCGCCCTAGGTTATGACTGTTATATGATGAATATTATCCAACGAGTTTACCGATCCAGTGCCTACGAGTTTTTCCAGATATTGTTCTCGCTGAGTTACTATTGCTACTGCTACTGTTACACTTGCTACAAAACTATTGCTATCGCTATTACCGTTACTGTTACTGCTACTACTGCTATCAAACTATCATACTATTGTGCTACTGATCACTTTGCTGCAGATATTTAATCTCCAGGTGTGGTTGAATTGACAACTCAGCTACTAATACTTGCAAATATTCTTTGGCTCCCCTTGTGTCGAATCTATAAATTTGGGTTGAATACTCTACCCTCGAAAACTATTGTGATCCCCTATACTTGTGGGTTATCAAGACCTTTTTCTGGCGCCGTTGCCGAGGAGCATAGCTATATTTGTTGAGTCACTTGGGATTTATATCAATTGATCACTATGAAGAATCTGAAGGATACAAGAACCAAGATTTTTCCCTCTAAGACGAGGGGAGGTAAGGAATTGACATCACACTCTACACTTGATTCACCTTCGGTAATGAGTAGACTTGCAACACCACCACATGCTATTAATCCTGATATGTCGCAAGTTATTGATGATGCTACTTCTGCTATGAATGATGCTTATGATGATGATGCTAGTACCATGCTTGATGATAATGTGCCACTAGGTGAATTTCTTGATGAACAAATTGCTAGAGCTAAAGAGAATGAAATTACTGAAACTGATGAGATTACTGAAACTGATGAAGTCTTTTTGATTGCCTCGTTCATATCATTATGAACCTTCTCTACAACAGCTTGTAGTTGCTCCTGGCTGACACAATCCTTGAAATCCTTGGGAGTGCTATCGCCATTGTCGTCGCCACCTGCCAATGTAAACACAAAAATAGGAACACACTGGGAAGGTTATCCCTATCAACTACTACGCAGTTGCAGTGGAGCCTCTCAACACAGCAAATGGAAACGTCTTACCAAGCTCTTACAAGGTTCTTACTAGCAAAGCAAAGGATACCTGGAAGGCGTAATCCGGCGATTGTGAGGGTAAAAAACCAGTGCCTGTTCAGAAGGTTGTATGTGGAGCTTGGAAGGCAATATATGTGAGTGGAACACAATTCAAAATCAGATAGTAATGCTGAATAAAAGTTCAAAAAGCTTGTCCTAGTTGCTGGCCTACTCGTGTTCTAAACCAAGTGTGATATGGATGACAAGGTAGAAAAAAAGTATGAGGCAAAGACAACAACGGACATGAACAAAGGTAAGGACAGTAGCTCAACACAACACTCAATGCGTAATAATTCATGCTCCTGCACTTTTTTTTGATTTTTTTTACACAAGCAGGAGATGAAGGTTCAGCTCAATATGATAGACAATGCGGCTTGCAGAAAATCAGAACCGTGCTGTACAATTCGTGCTGAAACTATATCGCGCGAACAATCAGTTTTTTTAGCAGAATTTTGCCAATCAAAATTCGCCAACCCGGCGAATCTGAACACCAACAGATGTGACCTTTTCTTTCCTTTTTTTCTCTCTCTCAACTTTTTTTTCTTTCTCTTTTTCGCAATTCACTCTTTGCCTGATTCCGAGTCTGTAGGCAAAAGGTATGGTTGTTTCAAGGGAAGCGCTCCGAGGTATGTTTTGGTGGCGGCCGAATTAAAATCGATGGTTGGAAAACGGGGGGGGGGGGTATGGTGGCAGCGGATTGTGGACTGGACTTATGTTGGTGTGTGGTGATCAAGGACGTGTATGTGATGGAAGTAGAACAGGGTGAAAGGCGATCTGTCGCACAAGATGAAGGAACACGATGGAAAACACTACTTAGACTAAAACACGTACTAAACCAGCAACAAAAACAATACTAGGACACAAACTCAACACTACGGACTCTGAAAAGGAATTATGCAAAAGGCTGAACGTGGTTCTGGGACGGGGAAGAACTATAGCTAATTTGTTTTTGGCTTTTTTTTGTGGACGATAGGATAAAGGCGAAATCAAACAAACCAGGGTAAGGGCGAACCTGACGGTAACACCTGAGTCTCTGATTACCACTTGATATGAACAAGGGTGTCCCGATCTTCCGAAAGGTTCTGATAACTCTCGATTTGGTGGAAACTTGACACAACTCGATCCGGCTCCCGAACACCACGTTCTGAACCCCGCAATCGCAGCACCACGTCTCCTCTGGTTATCAACCGGCATTGCACGGTTGACCTCGCCAAGAAGGCTAATCCTTGCCTGCGAATCGAAAAACACAATCAAGAACAAGAAAGAATGCAACCAAATTGCAGATGTATGATTAATCTCATGAAGTTGGGGTCTCACCAACCGACGAACGGCGAAACTGTTCTTGACAGAATAATCTAAGCAAAACCCAACCCTAACCTAAGCACCGGCGGCTGTAAATATGGTCTAGGGTTACCAAGGACCCTCTGGTCATGCCCCTAATTGGGCTCAAAAAGATACATGGCCCAAAGGCCAAAAACGGTGGCGCAGCACCGAGACAGATTCTGGACGTATTTTGTTTCGATGATTCCCGTTGATTCAGGAGGAATTTGACCATGGGACCAGCGCCATTGGAAAGGTTATCTTCTCAGCTATCCGTGCATATATAGAACGTCCAAAACCGAGCCCGTATGCGACCTGGACAACCATTTTAGTGCAGACTGCTCCTGGAATCCGAAACAGACTCGAAGTCAACTTTGTTTGGGCCTCCACCTTGACTTGGACGCCCTTGCTGGTCCTCTCCACCTCCAAGCCCCTCACCAAGTATCTCCTGGTGCTCTCCATGGTTCCTAATCATAATATAATCATTAGGTAGCAATATATTCTCAGGAACATATAAAGAAGTGCTTAGGAACGAGCTCACCTCTAAATTCAATTGTCGTGCGCGAGCTCTAGTGATCGGTCCTTGTATATCCAGTGGAGTTTTGTGTGTATCCGAAGGAGTGATTCCCTCATCATGAAGACCTTTTTCTGGCGCCGTTGCCGGGCAGCATAGCAATATTTGTTGAGTCACTTGGGATTTATATCAACTTATCACTATGAAGAATCTGAAGGATCAAAAGACTAAGATTTTCCCTCTACTACGAGGGGAGGTAAGGAACTGCCATCACACTCTGCACTTGATTCACCTTCTGTTATGAGTAAGCTTGCAACACCACCACATGCTAGTAATCCTGATATGTCGCAAGTTATTGATGATGCTACTTCTGCTATGAATGATGCTTATGATGATGCTAGTACCATGCTTGATGATAATGTGCCACTAGGAGAATTTCTTGATGAACAAATCGCTAGAGCTAAAGAGAATGAAACTGCTGAAACTGATGAAGCTTATGAAACTGATTATGATTATGAAACTCCTATTAGTCCTAGCTCTCCTAAGTTTGAAATGCCTAAGATACCTGAAGGTTATGTTATGGACGAAGAGATAACTAGAGAAATTCTTTCTTGCAAGGATAGAGACGATCTTAAGAAATTGCTATGCAAGTACAAGGAAAAGACTTTGAATGCTAGAATGAAATGTGATCCTAAGTTTTCTACTTCACCTATGTTTGTTACCGATAAGGATTATGAGTTCTCTGTCGACCCAGAGTTAATTACTTTGGTTGAATCTGATCCTTTCCATGGCTATGAAACTGGAACTGTAGTGGCACACCTTACTAAGCTAAATGATATAGCCACCCTCTTTGCTCATGATGACAATATTTGCTACTATTACATCCTTAAGTTGTTTCTGTTCTCATTAAAGGGTGATGCTAAGACATGGTACAATACGCTTGCTCCTGGTTGTGTGCGTAGTCCCCAGCACATGATTTACTACTTCTCTGAAAAATATTTTCCTGCTCATAAGAAACAAGCTGCCTTACAGGAAATATTTAACTTTGTGCAAATTGAAGAAGAGAGTCTCCCACAAGCTTGGGGGAGGCTTCTCCAGTTGCTTAATGCTTTGCCAGATCATCCTCTTAAGAAAAATGAAATACTTGATATCTTTTATAATGGACTAACCGATGCTTCTAGGGACTTCCTAGATAGTTGTGCTGGTTGTGTTTTCAGGGAACGAACTGTTGAACAAGCTGAGGAATTATTGAATAACATATTGAAGAACTATGATGATTGGACTCTTCCTGAACCACCGCCTAAACCCACTCCGAAGAAGAGGGGTATCTTATTTCTCAGTCCTGAAGATATGCAAGAGGCAAAGAAATCTATGAAGGAAAAAGGTATTAAAGCTGAGGATGTCAAGAATTTGCCACCTATTGAAGAAATACATGGCCTTGACACACCACCACCTCCACAGGTGGTAGAGGTAAATTCTTTGTTAAAGTTCAATGAAAGTGACATTCCTCACAATAAACATCCTAGTCAATGCTTATATGAGTTTGACAACTATATTATGAAGCAAGATCATTTCAATGCCCATGTTCTGATACAATTGAAATACAATTGTGATATGATTGCTCGCTTGAGTGACTTGCTATTTAGAATCAGTAATGATGTTAGAGGTGTAGGAAAGCATGCCTCTATGGTTCAAACTCAGTTAGAACAAGTTGCTAAGTCTCAAAAAGAATTGCTTGATGAAATGAATAGTAATATTCATGATTTTGCTGCTAGAGTAGTAACTAGAGGAGGTAGAATGACCCAAGAACCACTTTATCCTGAGGGTCACCGTAAGAGAATTGAACAAGATTCTCAGAGAATTAATACTAATGCACCTAGTCCTTCTAAGAGGAAAAAGAAAAAGAAAAATGATAGGACTTTGCATACCTCTAGTGAACCTAAGACACAAAAACCTCCTGATAATAATGATGTCTCTATTTCCGATGCTGAAACTCAATCTGGTAGTGAACATCAATGTCATCGTTTCGTCACAACAGATGCCAGGGGGTTGCTAATCGAGGTGAGAGCAAGGCTGCCATGGAAGATCCGGGACGGGATAGGGTAGTAGCACGCGGTGGTTTACCTAGGTTCGGGGCTCTCCGGAGAGATAATACCCCTACTCCTGCATGTCTGATGGTATATGCAGTGTATATGGTTGCGGTACAGAGTTGCTCCTGGAGCTGTCTTAGGAGAGGAAGAAGGAGCAGAGTGCTCCTTTCCTTAGCCTCACGTATGTGTGAGAGTGAGAGGGGATGAGAGAATGTGAGGGGGCCTGGCCTGAGTGAGCTCCCCTGGTGCCTCTTATATACGGAGGCCCAGGGGACAAGGGGTGGCCCACATGGCCAACTATTTACTATTGGAGAAGACATGTGAGATGACGCATGATGTAGGCAATAGTGCACCACTATTCGAGATGACATGCGAGGTGACGCGATGACGCATGCTATAGTACACCACTATTGGGGTGCAGTGAAGTGACGCATGATGCAGACTATAGTGTCTTCATGTCGTGTCCGACGGGACGTGGTGGTTGACCTCGCGCGGTAGGCCGGCTGGAGCAGCCGGGCAGAGGTCGGTCGGAGCAGTCGGCTAGCGCAGCCGGGCAAGGGGCCGACTGGACTTAGGAGCCAGCCAGACCAGGGTGCCAGCCGGAGCAGCCGGACAGAGGGGCGTTGGCCACCCCGTTGTCTCAAAATGTCGAATCGCCTCCTTGAGCCTACCCAGGGGTAATCCCACCGACAGTAGCCTCCGAGCCTCCGGGCGACTTGGGGAGTCGGGCGGAGGGTTTTGCCATCGTCGTTGTCGTTGCAGAAGTTGTTGATGACGGTCGATTGCGGGCCGGGGACGGCGCGGTTTGCTTCCAGCGGGGGCGCGCCAGCGCACCCGCTGGGTGTAGCCTCCGGGCGACTCGGAGAGTCGGACGGAGGGTTTTTGCTGTCGCCTGCCGACCGATGGGCGTGGGGCCCTGCCGGGGGCGGACACGGAGTCCGCCGGCTGATGGGTGCGTAGTCTGCCGGCTGGCTGTTTCCAACGGGGGCGCGCCAGCGCACCCGCAGGGTGTAGCCTCCGAGCCTCCGGGCGACTCGGAGAGTCGGGCGGAGGGTTTTTGCTATTGCTGAAGCAGATACTGGCGTTGGGGACGCCGGGTGAGGACGCAAGGTCCGTCGGCTGATGGGCGCGGAGCCCTGCCAGGAACGGACTCAGGGTCCGCCGGCTGTTGAGTGCGAGGCGCTGCCAGGCACGGACGCGGGGTCCGCCGGCTAGTGGGAGTGGGGCCCTGCCAGGGGCGGACGCGGGGTCCGCCGGCTGTCGAGCACGAGGCGCTGCCAGGCGCGGACGCGGGGTCCGCCGGCTGATGGGCGCGGAGCCTTGCCGAGGGCGGACGCGGGGTCCGCCGGCTTTTGCGCGCGAAGCACTGCCGGGCGCGGACGCAAGGTCCGCCGGCTAGTGGGCGCGGGGCCCTGCTGGGGGCGGACGCGGGGTCCGTCGGCTGTCGAGCGCGAGGCGCTACCGGGCGCAGACGCGGGGTCCGCCGGCTGATGGGCGCGGAGCGTTGCCGAGGGCGGACGCGGGGTCCGCCGGCTTTTGCGCGTGAGGCGCTGCCGGGCGCGGACGCAGGGTTTGCCGGCTAGTGGGCGCGGGGCCCTGCCGGGGACGGACGCGGGGTCCACCGGCTGTCGAGCGCGAGGCGCTGCCGGGCGCGGACGCGGGGTCCGCCGGCTGATGGGCGCGGAGCCTTGCCGAGGGCGGACGCGGGGTCCGCCGGCTTTTGCGCGCGAGGCGCTACCGGGCGCGGACGCAGGGTCCGCCGGCTAGTGGGCGCGGGGCCCTGCCGGGGGTGGACGCGGGGTCCGCCGGCTATAGAGCGCGAGGCGCTACCGGGCGCGGACGCGGGGTCTGCCGGTTGATGGGCGCGGAGCCCTGCCAGGGGTGGACGCGAGGTCCGCCGGCTGATGAGCGCGGGGCGCTGCCGAGGGCGGACGCGGGGTTCGCCGACTGATGAGCGCGGGGCGCTGCCGAGGGCGGACGCGGGGTCCGCCGGCTGTTGAGCGCGGGGCGCTACCTGGGGTGGACGCGGGGTCCACCGGTTATTGAGCGCGGGGCGCTGCCGGGCGTGGCTTCCAAGCCTCCGAGCGAGGGGGTTCCTCATGGAAATGATCGCGCAGAAGACAAGTTTAGGCGATGCAGATGTGTCAAATATCTAGTTTTGGTAGTGCAAGCTTTATGCAAAGGGTGCTGACTCGGTTTCGTCCGAACGCTCTTTAATCTTTTTCATGTACCCTCTGCTCCTTGGCTTTTGCTCTTGCCAGCCGGACAGCTGGGAGCCAGTCTGTGGCTGAGGCGAAGAGTGGGCCGAGGAGTGGAGCGCACAGTACTCGGACTCTGGGAGTAGACTCGACCGAGCAGATACTCACAAATGAAATGACCGGGTTGCCAAAGCTGTTTTCTCCCCGAACGTTTTTTACGTGTGGTGACCTCCAGCTTTTGCTCTCGTTAGCTGGACAGCCGCGGTGCGGTCTGTAGCTGAGACAAAGAGTGGGCCTTCGGTACCGTACACGGTACTAAGCCGTTTCGTGGGAAGGAACGTACCGGGCCAAATGGCCAGCCCCGGACCGAGACTAGCTGGTGCCGGGGTGAACGGTAAAGTAGTTGAAACAAATGCGGGGATGGCCCCCGAGGGTCGCTCGGGGTATCCGGATTTTTGTGTACGGCACAAGGATGTGCGGGTGGAAAGCTCACATTGGTTTTTGGTGCTGGCAAGGCGGTTGTTGTCGATGACAGCCGGCGCAGCTTTTCTCCGAGCGCAGCGCGCCGGCGTGTCGGCGCACCCGCTGGGTGTGGCCGTCGATCCTTCGGCGATCGATGGGTGTGCCAGCAAGCCGAGCCGACCGGCCGGGCGTCGGGGTGGACGGGCGACCGAGCCGGGCGTTGGTGCGGCCGGGCGGCCGGGCCGGTGTCGAGGCAGGCGGGCAGGCTAACCGGCCACGCGGCGCCGCAGACGGGTGGGCAGCAGGCCGAGCAGACGCGAGGCTCAGTTTTTTTTTCGTGGGCAGCCGGTCCCTCTCGCTATTTCGTTTTCTTTTCATCATCTCCCGCAGCCGGCTGGGCAAGAGCAGCCGGAGCGACGCGGGAGCTGGCCGGGGCGTAGTCGGCGTGGGGGCGCAAGCCCACTGGGGCGGGGCCAGCTGGTCGAGGGCGGGGGAGGCGGAGCCGGCAGTGCCGTGGGCTGCGGCAGTCGGGGTAGTCGGCACGGGGCGGCGAGCCGTAGCCGGCTGGCGTGGCGGGAGCCGGCCGTCGACGCGCGTGGGCGGGCGGCCGTGGCGGGAGCCGACCCGGGGCGTATGCGGGGGGACCGGGCCCGGAGGCGGCGCAGAGCCGGTGCGCGGCGAGGCGGACGGGGATGTGCCGAGCCGGCCGAGGAGTGGGACAGTCCAGCAGCGGAGATGAGGCCGCGAAGGCGCTCGGGAGCGGGTGGAGGCGGAGGGCGAGCCCGCCACGGCTCGGGAGCAGGCGGCGGTAGGGGAGGTGGTCGGTGCTGCGGAGCAGCGCGGGGGCATGCGGAGCGCGCAGCCGCGGCGGGAGGTGTTGGAGACGCGGGGGTGCGCCGCGGCAGAGGAGGCCGGGCGCAGACGGAGCGCGGGAGGAACCGGAGCCACGACCGCGACCGAGGCGGGGCGGTGCTATGGGGCAGGGCCGAGGCCGGCCGGCGCAGTCACGCAGGGGCGGAGCCAGTGGGCGGCGAGCCGGCCGCGCGGCGCAGGTGCGGTGGCGGAGCCGGCAGGCGGCGAGCCGGCCGCGGGACGAGCTGGCCGGGGCGAGGTGAGGCGCGCGGGCGGCCGAAGCAGGCGCCAGCCGAAGCATGGCCGCGGAGCCGCGGCGCGATTGGAGGCTACGGGGAGCGGGGCCACCGACGCTGGCCGGCGAGCTGACGTTGGCGCGGCGGGGCCTTTGGAGGGGCCGCAGCTGGAGCCGCGAGACGAGGGGAGGCCTGGCGTGCGGCCGCATCCGGGGACGACGAGGCGACCGCACGCACAAGGCCGGGAGATGGATGCGCTCGGGAGGAGGCCAAGGCAATGTGGTTGGAGCGCGGTCGGGCAGGACGGAGGAGCCGCTGGTAGCTAAGGGGAGCAGGGCGCCGGGCGTCGGGTCCCAGCGGCAGCTGCTGGAGGCTGAGACTCCACGCGACGGCCATGGCGAGCGGGCGACGATGGCTGGAGACACTGTGGGCATGGTTGATTTCTTCCTTGGGGCGGCTGATGCGCAGGAGGCGCCGTTGCGGGGGCGAGAACGACCAGGACTATGATCAGTCGAGCGGCGGCCAGTCAAAGCCACCGGGACGCGGACGGTGCCGGCGCGAGCGCGACGGCCGGGAGCAGCGCCGACATGAGGAGGAGGCAGCGGCGACCCGCCGTGGCCGCGAGCCGCGGAAGGCGGCGCGCGCGGGGTTGGAGAAGCAGTCGGTGAGGCGAGCGCGCCGAGGCCGGGCGCGGGCGAAGGAACGCGGGAGAGGCGACGGGCGTCGCGCTGACGCGGCGAGGCGGCGACGGGTGTCAGGGGCATGTTGGCGTCGAGCCCCCGAGCGCCGCCGAGGAGGTGGCAGCGGCGGGAATGCGCCAACTGTCGTGCGGCCATCCTAGGGGCGTGTTGGCGTCGAGCCCCCGAGCGCCGCCGGAGAGACGGTGGCAGCGCGGCGGCGGTGATGACGAAGAGGGTCCCGCCCGGACCGCGGTTCCAGCAGCAGCTACCCCCACGGTGGGCGCGAACTGTCGTCGTTTCGTCACAACAGATGCCAGGGGGTGGCTAATCGAGGTGAGAGCAAGGCTGCCGTGGAAGATCCGGGACGTGATAGGGTAGTAGCACGCGGTGGTTTACCCAGGTTCGGGGCTCTCCGGAGAGATAATACCCCTACTCCTGCATGTCTGATGGTATATGCAGTGTATATGGTTGCAGTACAGAGTTGCTCCTGGAGCTGTCTTAGGAGAGGAAGAAGGAGCAGAGTGCTCCTTTCCTTAGCCTCACGTATGTGTGAGAGTGAGAGGGGATGAGAGAATGTGAGGGGGCCTGGCTTGAGTGAGCTCCCCTGGTGCCTCTTATATAGGGAGGCCCAGGGGACAAGGGGTGGCCCACATGGCCAACTATTTACTATTGGAGAAGACATGTGAGATGACGCATGATGTAGGCTATAGTGCACCACTATTGGAGATGACATGCGAGGTGACGCGATGACGCAGGCTATAGTACACCACTATTGGGGTGCAGTGAAGTGACGCATGATGCAGACTATAGTGTCTTCATGTCGTGTCCGACGGGACGTGGTGGTTGACCTCGCGCAGTAGGCCGGCTGGAGCAGCCGGGCAGAGGTCGGTCGGAGCAGTCGGCTGGCGCAGCCGGGCAGGGGGGCGGCTAGACTTAGGAGCCAGCCGGACCAGGGTGCCAGCCGGAGCAGCTGGACAGAGGGGCGTTGGCCACCCCGTTGTCTCGAAATGTCGAATCGCCTCCTTGAGCCTACCCGGGGGTAATCCCCCCGACAATAAACCTAGTGATAATGAAAATGATAATGATGATGTTCACGATGATGCTCAACCTAATAATGATAAAGAACCAGATAATGATGTTGAAATAGAGCCTGCTCCTGATCTTGATAACCCACAACCTAAAAATAAACGTTATGATAAAAAAGACTTTGTGGCTAGGAAACATGGTAAAGAAAGAGAGCCATGGGTTCAGAAACCCATGCCATTTCCACCTAAGCCATCTAAGAAAAAGGATGATGAAGAATTTGAGCGCTTTGCTGAAATGATCAGGCCAGTCTTTTTGCGTACCCGTTTAACTGATATTTTGAAGATGGCCCCTTATGCCAAGTATATGAAAGAGATCATCACTAATAAAAGAAAGATACCGGAAGCTGAAATCTCCACCATGCTTGCTAATTATTCTTTTAAGGATGGAGTACCTAAAAAACTTGGAGATCCTGGAATACCAACTATACCTTGCTCCATCAAAAGAAACTATGTTAAAACCGCTTTGTGTGATTTGGGAGCCGGTGTTAGTGTTATGCCTTTCTCCTTATATAAAAGACTTGATTTGAATAAACTCACACCTACTGAGATATCATTGCAAATGGCTGACAAATCAACAGCCATACCTATTGGTATTTGGGAGGATGTGCCCGTTGTTGTTGCAAATGTTACTATCATAACGGACTTTGTTATTCTTGAGATGCCCGAGGACGACAACATGTCGATTATCCTTGGTAGACCCTTTTTGAATACTGCAGGGGCTGTTATTGATTGCAATAAAAGCAAAGTCACTTTTCATATTAATGGTAATGAGCACACGGTGCACTTCCCGAAGAAACAATTCCAAGTGAATGGTATAAATGTTATTAAAGAATCTCCGACCATCACTATTGGAAGTTTTCAACTACCTCTACCTACTGCCAAAAAGAAATATGATATACTTATTGTTGGGGATATGCACATCCCCATTGAGGTAACTTAGTGTTTTTACGAAAGTTCTTCGGTTTCATGCTAATCGGAAGTGGTTGTTAATAAGACTTGATCAACCTTATTAATGAATCATTTTTGAGAGGTATGACATCGATGAATCTAGTAAGCACAACTCTCTGTTCCCACATTTTATTTTCTGTTCTAGCTAGTTAAATAAAATAAAATGCCATGTTTATCCTGTTTTTTGTTTTCCCCGTGCAATAAAAAATGACCCAAAAATAAAAATTCTCAGAATGCCCTGAAAATTTAACACGATTTTTTTTCCCGAATATTTATGAATTTCTGGTGCAAATAACACTTGAGGGGGGTGCACCTGGTGCCCACAAGACACCAGGGCGCGCCAGCACCCCCGGGCGCGCCCTGGTGGGTTGTGGCCCCCACGTGGGCCCCCTCACTTATCTCTTTAGCCCATATTGTCACCTACCTCCAGCAAAAAATCACCACAGCCACCATTTTCGTGTTCTTGCCCTCAAACCCGCGGATTTCGATCTCTTTGCTCGAAGCTCCGTTTCTGAAACTGTTTGGAGGGATTGCTACTTCGTATGTGACTCCTCCATTGCTCCAATTAGTTTTTGTTTTTGTGGGTTATTTTTAGAGTAATTAGCTACTCTTGGTGCTGCTGTAGATGAGCTTGCATGTTGAATTCTTAGAGTTCTAAGTAGTTTGGATGCTCAATATCGCCTCTATGCATGCTTGGGAGTAGTTGCTAACAATCTTACAAAGTCTTGTTGACAAATTTTTGTGGACTAAAAATTTTCAGAAATTTTTATAGGAATAAAATGCAAATCTTTAGGAAGTTTTGCTCCAAGAAAAATGCCAAGGGAGTCATTGGGGAAACATCGGACATTGACCTTCATATTCCAAGAAAGGTGGAGGTGCGGCCGTGTGAATGGCCGCATGATGCCTTCATGGAGGAGGCCGTGTTCCATCAAGAGTTCACTCAGTTTGTTGCAAATGCCGAATTAACCGAGTTACTCGCAGCTAAGTGTGACCAATATCACATCCTTACGAATTTCTTTGTGCAAAGCTTTAACTATCTAGGGAGAAACAATACTCCTGAAGTGGAATTTAATCTTTATGCTGAAGCTCACAGAATGTCGCTAACCGACTTCTGTAATATATGCTTGATTCCTTCTGGTGGGGATTTGAGGGAACCTAGGCCATCTGAGTTTGAGGATTTTCTCCTCGCGTTAACCGTGGGTGAGGATAGAGGCATGTCGAGCGCCACTGCTACTAGTTTACAGTTTCCCTCAGTGCATTATTTCGCTTTGGTCATCACTAAGTGTTTAACTGCTAGGGAGAAGGTCGGCGCACTCAGTGCTCCCAACCTTGCTATTTTACGTCGTGCACTTTATGATGATCACACCTTTAGTATGGGAGCTATTATTGCTCGACACTTACATCTTAACAAAACCAAGGGAAAGATACATGGTGGTATTTATGCTACTCGTTTAGCGGACCACTTTAGAATCCCATTTCGCCTCCATGATTATCTTTTACCTCGAGTTTACCTTGATCATAAGACACTGCAGGCTCACCAATTCCTTGACGTAACTGAGTCTCCCCGTGATATTAATTATAACTTAGTATTTAGTCAGGAGACACGTGATGTTATTCCGTTGCCTGCACCTGCTTTGTTTGATCCTATTGCCAGGAACAGATACATGATTATGCCAGATGATATTGTGGCTTACCGGAACAACCTAGCAGCTGCTGAGGAGGAGCCCCAGGGGTGGGATGCTCAGGTGCCACCTTCGCCTCACTACGACTTGGGACCGGATGGCTACTACGGATGGTGATTACCAAGCTAGGCCAAAAGCCTAAGCTTGGGGGAGTATGTATTTCCACCGACATTACATTCATGTTCACACATTTCATTCCAGTTGTCGGTGTTCACACTTTTTCATTGTATTATCCTTGCTAGAATTGTTATCTCGCTTTCTTCTTGTGTGTTACAAAACTTTGAGAAAACCCAAAAATATTTCCTATTTCCTTTTAGTTTTTCTTTCTAGCTTAATTTAATTGTAGCATCAAAAGAAAACCCAAAAAGATTTCCCGCTTCTTCTTTTACTTGTTGGGAGCTTTCCCGTGTAAATATTTTTTCTCGTTTTTGTTTTCTTTAATTTGCTTGCTTCATGAAAAAACTAAAAACTCCAAAAATATTTCAGTGTGTTTCTCTGAATTTCTTTTCTTTTTACTTGAGTCGTACCGAGGAGAAGATCACGATGAAACTATTGAGTGGCTCTCATCTGCATTATTGTTTATCTAACAAAGAGCCCATGTTACTTTGTCTTCTCCTCTTGAATAAAATGCTTGTAGATTCCAGCTTAATCCACAACACTCTTGCACTATTATCTTCTTATCGTTCGATCGTGCAAGTGAAAGGCAATAATGACGACATTTGATGAATTGACTGTGGTAGAGAAAGGCGGGTATGAACTCAACTTGTTTTTGTTTTTGTAAATATGTTTAACCTAGTATCCCTTGATTCAGCTCATTATGATCAAACATGTTTGCAATGACCATTAGAGATTATAGTTGTTCATGCCATGCTTAAGTTGCTAGGAGTGGATAATGATTTATCTTGGGTGTCAACATGCATTAAAACAGTTGTGATGCGGTATGATGATATGGCATCCTCCTCTCAATGTTTCAAGTGGCTTGACTTGGCACATGTTCACGCATGTAGTTGAATCAAAACCAACATAGCCTTCATGATATTTATGTTCATGGTGTCCATATCCTACTCATGCTAGTATTCAATGTTGATTATATGTAATGCATGTTCATGACCGTCTTCGCTCTCTAGTTGGTCGCTTCTCAATCTATTTGCTATCCTTCGCCTATACTAAGCGGAAATACTTCTTGTGCATCAAAACCCTTAAACCAAGTTATGCCAGATGAGTCCACCATACCTACCTATATGCGGTATTACCCTGCCGTTCCAAAGTAAATTTGCATGTGCCACCTCTAAAAATTCAAATGAACATCTGTTTTGTGTGCCTAGACCGCTCATGTAGCGACAGGGGGCAGTCAGTATCTTCCATGCTAAGCGGGTTATTCACATGATGAGTGTTTATTCACTTGTCCTTACACGAGAGGGGCGGTAATAGGGATTCCCAGTCCCGAAATCAAAAATCAAAAATAATTAAACAAAACTCCTCCTGGAATGTTGTTGGTTTGGACGGTACCCGTGGATGCGGCTCGCCGTGGAGTGTGATTGTTGGTGGAGGGGGAGTAAACCTTTACTTTTACCGCTTGGGAACCGCCGCTAATTTGTTTAGCATGGAAGATATTGATAACTCTTGGTCGTGACGTTGACAGGAAGGGTGTACCTCCCAAAATTATATCTATCTCTGTTTTAAACTTTGAGCTCTGGCACTACTGCAAATCCATGCTTCCCTCTGCGAAGGGACTATCTATTTACTTTTATGTTGAGTCATCACCTTCTCAAATAAGCGCCAGACCTGAGAGCACTATTGTCATCCTCATGCATTGTGTATAGTTGATGTTGGGTGCAGCATGACTGGATCTTTTCTACCATGAATTACAATGATTAGTCGCTGCTTGAACTTTGGAGGTGCTCTGCATTTATGTTTTGCGGTCTCAGAAAGGGCTAGCGAGATACCACTATTGTCATATTGTATCATGATTGTTTTGACAAAGTGTTGGCGTTTGAGATATCTTATTATTGCTCGCTAGTTGCTTATGTTATTGATATGAGTAAATATAATTCCTAAGAGTTATTGTTGACATGGTTAGTCATAATCTTTGCTGAAAACCTGGGTGCTACTTAAGCATATATATATAAACAAGAACAAAAGAGTTCATAAAAGTTTTTCTTTATCACTTTCAGTTTATCAACTGAATTGCTTGAGGACAAGCAAAGGTTTAAGCTTCGGGGAGTTGATATGTCTCCAACGTATCTACTTTTCCTCACTCTTTTTCCCTTGTTTTGGACTCTAATTTGCATGATTTGAACGGAACTAACCCGGACTGACACTGTTTTCAGCAGAACTACCATGGTGTTGTTTTTGTGCAGAAATAAAAGTTCTAGAAATGGAACGAAACTTTTTGGAGATTTATTTTGGAAAATATAAAAAATACTGGAGCCAAAAACCATCGGAGAGGGAGGCCAGGCTGGGCACAATACACCAGGGCGCGCCAGCCCCCTCCCGGCGTGCCCTGGTGGGTTGTGCCCACCTCGTGGCCCCACTTGACCTATTTCCGCCACTATAAATTCCTAAATTTGGAGAAAAAATCACAGAGAAAGAATTATCGCGTTTCGCGAGACGGAGCCGCCGCCACCTCCTGTTCTTCATCGGGAGGCCAGATCTGGAGCCCGTTTGGGGCTCCGGAGAGGGGAATCTTCGGTCTTCGTCATCATCAACCTTTCTCCATCGCCAATTCCATGATGCTCCCCACCGGGAGTGAGTAATTCCTTCGTAGGCTTGCTGGTCGGTGAGGAGTTGGATGAGATTCATCATGTAATCGATTTAGTTTTGGTAGGGCTTGATCACTAGTACCCATTATGTTCTGAGATTGATGTTGCTATGACTTTGCTATGCCTAATGCTTGTCACTAGGGCCCGAGTGCCATTATTTCAAATCTGAACCGTTTATGTTATCATCTCTATATCCATGTTCTTGATCCAATCTTGCCTAGTCATATGCACCTATTACGTGTTATGATCCGTCAACCCCATAGTGACAATATTTGGGATACTTCGCGGTGATGACCGTAGTTTGAGGAGTTCATGTATTCACCATGTGTTAATGCTTTGTTCCGGTTCTCTATTAAAAGGAGGCCTTAATATCCCTTAGTTTCCTTATGGACCCCACTGCCACGGGAGGGTAGGACAAAAGATGTCATGCAAGTTCTTTTCCATAAGCACGTATGACTATTTACGGAATACATGCCTACATTACATTGATGAACTGGAGCTAGTTCTGTATCACCCTAGGTTATGACTGTTACATGATGAATATCATCCAACGAGTTACCGATCCAGTGCCTACGACCTTTCCACTTATTGTTCTTGCTAAGTTACAACTGTTGTTGCTGATGTTCCAACTGCTACAAAACTATTGCTACTACTGTTACCGCTACTGTTACTATTGCTACTGCTATCAAAACTATCATATTACTGTGCTACTGATCACTCTGCTGCAGATACTTAATCTCCAGGTGTGGTTGAATTGACAACTCAACTGCTAATACTCTCAAGTATTGTTTGGCTCCCCTTGTGTCGAATCTATAAATTTGGGTTGAATACTCTACCCTCGTAAACTGTTGCGATCCCCTATACTTGTGGGTTATCAATGTTCATGGTGTCCATATCCTACTCATGCTAGTATTCAATGTTGATTATATGTAATGCATGTTCATGACCGTCTTCGCTCTCTAGTTTGTCGCTTCTCAATCTATTTGCTATCCTTCGCCTATACTAAGCGGAAATACTTCTTGTGCATCAAAACCCTTAAACCAAGTTATGCCAGATGAGTCCACCATACCTACCTATATGCGGTATTACCCTGCCGTTCCAAAGTAAATTTGCATGTGCCACCTCTAAAAATTCAAATGAACATCTGTTTTGTGTGCCTAGACCGCTCATGTAGCGACAGGGGGCAGTCAGTATCGTCCATGCTAAGCGGGTTATTCACATGATGAGTGTTTATTCACTTGTCCTTACACGAGAGGGGCGGTAATAGGGATTCCTAGTCCCGAAATAAAAAATTGCAAATAATTAAACAAAACTCCCCCGGAATGTTGTTGGTATGGACGGTACCCATGGATTCGGCTACCCGTGGAGTGTGTTTGTTGGTGGAAGGGGAGTAAATCTTTACTTTAACCGCTTGGGAACCACCAATAATGTGTTTCGCATGGAAGATATTGATAACTCTTCGTCGTAATGTTGACAGGAAGGGTGTACCTCCCAAAATTATGTTTATCTCTGATTTAAGCTTTGAGCTCTGGCACCTCTACAAATCCCTGCTTCCCTCTGCGAAGGGACTATCTATTTACTTTTATGTTGAGTCATCACCTTCTCAAATAAGCGACAGATCTGAGAGCACTATTGTCATCCTCATGCATTGTGTATAGTTAATGTTGGGTGCAACATGACTGGATCTTTTCTACCATGAATTACAATGTTTAGTCGCTTCTTGAACTTTGGAGGTGCTCTGCATTTATGTTTTGCGGTCTCAGAAAGGGCTAGCGTGATACCACTGTTGTCATATATCATGATTGTTTTGACAAAGTGTTTGCATTTGAGATATTTTATTATTGCTCGCTAGTTGCTTATGCCATTGATATGAGTTAATATAATTTTTAAGAGTTATTGCTAACATGGTTAGTCATAATCTTTGCTGAAAACCTGGGTGCTACTTAAGCATATATATGTAAACAAGAACAAAAGAGTTCGTAAAAGTTTTTCTTTATCACTTTCAGTTTGTCAACTGAATTGATTGAGGACAAGCAATGGGTTAAGCTTGGGGGAATTGATACGTCTCCATCGTATCTACTTTTCCTAACGCTTTTGCTCTTGTTTTGGACTCTAATTTGCATGATTTGAATGAAACTAACCCGGACTGACGTTGTTTTCAGCAGAACTACAATGGTGTTGTTTTTGTGCAGAAATAAAAGTTCTCGGAACTGGACGAAACTTTTTGGAGATTTATTTCACAATAAATAAAAAATAATGGAGCCAGGAACCACCGAAGGGGGTGCCCTGGTTGGCACGATACACCAGGGCGCGCCACCCCCTCCAGGCGCGCCCTGGTGGGTTGTGCCCGCCTCGTGGCCCCACTGACCCTAATTCCAGCGCTATAAAATCCTATTTTCGGAGAAAAAAATAAGAGAGAAAGTTTCATCGCATTTCACGATATGGAGCCGCCGCCACCTCCCATTATTCATCGGGAGGCCAGATCTAGAGCCCGTTTGGGGCTCTGGAGAGGGGAATCTTCGGTCTTCATCATCATTAACCCTTCTCTACCGCCAATTCCATGATGCTCCCCACCGGGAGTGAGTAATTCTTTCGTAGGCTTGCTGGTTGGTGAGGAGTTGGATGAGATTCATCATGTACTCAAGTTAGTTTTGGTAGGGCTTGATCCCTAGTATCCACTATGTTCTGAGATTGATGTTGCTATGACTTTGCCATGCTTAATGTTTATCACTAGGGCCCGAGTGCCATGATTTCAGATCTGAACCGTTTATGTTATCACCATTATATCTATGTTCTTGATCCGATCTTGCTAGTCATATGCACCTGCTATGTGTTATGATCCGTAAACCCCTGAGTGACAATAGTCGGGATACTTTCCGGTGATGACCGTAGTTTGAGGAGTTCATGTATTCACTATGTGTTAATGCTTTGTTCCGGTTCTCTATTAAAAGGAGGCCTTAATATCCCTTAGTTTCCTTATGGACCCCACTGCCACGGGAGGGTAGGACAAAAGATGTCATGCAAGTTCTTTTCCATAAGCACGTATGACTATTTACGGAATACATGCCTACATTACATTTATGAACTGGAGCTAGTTTTGTGTCGCCCTAGGTTATGACTGTTATATCATGAATATTATCCAACGAGTTCACCGATCCAGTGCCTACGAGTTTTTCCACATATTGTTCTTGCTGAGTTACTATTGCTACTACTACTGTTACACTTGCTACAAAACTATTGCTATCGCTGTTACCGTTACTGTTACTGCTACTACTGCTATCAAACTATCATACTACTGTGCTACTGATCACTTTGCTGTAGATATTTAATCTCCAGGTGTGGTTGAATTGACAACTCAACTGATAATACTTGCAAATATTCTTTGGCTCCCCTTGTGTCAAATCTATAAATTTGGGTTGAATACTCTACCCTCGAAAACTGTTGCGGTCCCCTATACTTGTGGGTTATCACATGCCAACAAGCGACCATGTCTTTCAAAATATCAACACTAAAGAAAGTTATGCCTAGCCCATCATGCTCAATCATTGATCCATTCATGTAACACACTCAAATATTAACTACACCCAATGCACAAGTATGATCATAGTGCCCCCTAGTTGGTGCTTTATAAGAGAAGATGGAGACTCAAATAAAAGTAAAAATTGCATAAAGTAAATAGATGGGCCCTTCACAGAGGGAAGTAGGGATTCGTAGAGGTGTCAGAGCTCAAAGCTTAAATTGAGAGAGAAAAATATTTTGGGTGGCATGCCTTTCCTGTCAACGAAAACGACAAAGTAGTTCTCAATACCTTCCATGCTAGCTACATCATAGGCGGTTCCAAAACATAAAATAAAGTTTATTCCTTTTTCCACCATTCTTTCACAATCCATGGCTAGCCGTATCCACGGTTTCCTTCCATACCAACACTTTCCAAGGAATTTATTATTTGACAACATAAAGTAAATTTGTTTTTCATTTCGGGACTGGGCATCCCTATTACTGACGTACGCTCGTGCAATGACAAGTGAATAAACACTCATCTTGAGAATAACACATCTAGCATGGAAAAATATTGGACACCCCCTACCGTTTCATGAGCGGTACGAGCACACAAAAAGGAAATTCATTTTGAAAATTAGAGATGGCACATACAAATTTGCTTAGAACGGCATGGAAATGCCGCATATAGGTAGGTATGGTGGACTCATAAGGCAAAACTGGGTTTAAGGATTTTGGATGCACAAGTAGTATTTCTACTTAGTACAAGTGGAGGCTAGCAAATAGATTGAGAAGCAACCAACCAAGGAACAAAAAATCACATAAACGGGCATTGAGCATAACTAACACCGAATAATGCACCATAACTAGGATGTAATTTCATTGCACAACTATTGACTTTCGTGCTTGCATAGGGAATCACAAACCTTAACACCAATATTCTTACTAAAGCATAATTACTCACCAACATGACTCGCATATCACTATCATCATGTCTCAAAACTATTACAAGGAATCAAGTTTAATTTGTCCATTGATCTTCATGAAAGTTTTATTATATCCCTTTTGAATATCTATCACTTTGGGACTAGTTTCATATATTGCCATTGTTTTTGACAAGCTCAAATAAATTTAAGTGAAGAACATGAGCATAAAAATTTCGTCTCTCAAAATAGTACAAGTGAAGCATGAGAGAATTTCTTCAAAATTTACTATTCTCAAATTAATCTAAGTGAAGCATGAGAGTATTTCTTCAAAAATCTAAAGCACACCGTGCTCAAAAAGATATAAGTGAAGCACTACAGCAATTCCATAGCTCAAAAAATTTAAGTGAAGCATATAGAGCAATTCTAACAAATCATAGCATAATTTTGGCTCTCTCAAATAGGTGTGTCCAGCAAGGATACTTGGGACAAACTAAAAAGCAAATCAAGCAAAGACTCAAATAATAGAAGACGCTCCAAGCAAAACTCATGATATGTTACGAATAAAAATATAGCTCCAAGTAAAATACCGATGGTCGTTAGAAGAAAGAGGGGATGCCACTCGGGGCATCCCCAAGCTTAGTTGCTTGTTTATCTTTGGATATTATCTTGGGGGTACTGTAGCATCCCCAAGCTTAGGCTCTTTTAACTCCTTATTCCTTCATCAATCGTGATCTCACCCAAAACTTGAAAAATTCAATCACACAAAACTTAACAAAACCTTCGTGAGAGCCGTTAGTATAATAAAGCAAATCACCACTCTAAGTACTGTTGCAAACTCATTCATATTTTATTATTGCATTATATATATTGTATTCTAACTTTACCATGGCTTATACCCTTCAATACAAACCATAGATTCATCAAAACAAGCACACAATGCAACGAAAACAGAATCTATCTAAAACAGAACAGTCTGTAGTAATCTGTACTCTAACCATACTTCTGTAACTCTAAAAATTCTGAAACATTAGGAAAATTTAAAGAATTCGTATAGCAACACCGTGTTACAATTTCAGCTCATTATCACGCTCGAGTAAAAAAATGAAAATTCCTAAACTCGAGTCAAAGTTTCTGTTTCAGATTCAGCATTGTTTCTACTCTTCTTGTGAGCCATCCTAAAGGCATTACTTGGCACAAACACTAATTAAAACATAAAAAAACAATCATAACAGTAGCATAATTGTGTCAACACTGAAAAACAGAAAGAAAAAGATGAAAAAATTTTTATTCATTGGGTTGCCTCCCAACAAGCGCTATCGTTTTACGCCCCTAGCTAGGCATGATGCATAGATTCAAGTGTTGTCATCTTTGGTTTTTGCTCCATAGGATGCTCTCATGATTGATTCATATGGTGGCTTAATTCTTGTTCTAGGGAAGTGTTCCATACCCTTTCTTAGTGGAAATTGAAATTTAATATTGCCTTCTTTCATATCAATCACGGCACCTATAGTGCGTAAAAATGGTCTACCAAGTATAATGGGACAAGATGGATTGCAATCAATGTCAAGGACAATAAAATCTATGGGCACATAGTTCCTTTTTGCAAGAATAAGAACATCATTAATTCTTCCGAAAGGCTTTTTAATAGTAGAATCCGCCAAGTGCAAATTAAGAGAACATTCTTCAATATTGGTAAGACCAAGCACATCACTTAGAGATTTCGGAATTGTGGAAACACTAGCACCCAAATAACATAAAGCAAAGCACTCATAATTCTTAATCTTGACTTTAATGGTAGGTTCCCACTCATCATGTAATTTTCTAGGAATTGAAATCTCTAACTCCATATTTTCTTCAAAAGATTTCATCATGGCATCAACAATATGTTTAGTAAAAGCTTTATTTTGTTCATAAGCATGGGGCGAATTTAACATGGATTGCAGCAAAGAAATACATTCAATCAAAGAGAAAATATCATAGTTAAAATCTTTGCAATCCAAAATATTGGGCACATCACCAGTTAACGTTTTGACCTCTTCAAACCCACTTCCATCAATTTTTTCATCAAGATTTTCACCCTCCAAATTATTGGGACGCCTTCTAGCTAAAGTTGATTCTACTTCAGTCCCTTTATCATCAATTTTGACATTACTAAACAAGGAATCAATAGAATAAACACCAATCATTTTAAGATCTTTATTATTGTTATGAATGCAATCACTAGAAAACGCTTTTTCGAAGAATTCTCTTTTAGCTCTAAGCATAGTGGTTCTTTTCTTACTTTCATCCATAGAAACATATAAAGCTTTAATTGATTCATCAATCTTAGGTGCAAAAGCTTTCAACTTGAGATTTTCTACATCATGGGAAATTCTATCAATGCTTCTAGACATATCATCAATCTTATTCAACTTTTCTTCTATCCTATTATTGAAAACCTTTTGAGCATTGATAAATTCTTTAATATTAATCTCAAGATCAGAGGGGTTCCTATTGTTATTGTAAGAAGAATTACCATAGGAATTGCCATAATTATTAGAGGAATTTCCAGGAAAAGGCCTAGGATTAAAATTACCTCTATAAGCTTTGTTATTAAAATTGTTTTGCGAGACGAAGTTCACATCTACGGAATCACTATTTTGCTCAATAAAAGTAGACAAAGGCACATCATTAAGATCAATAGGAGCATTTTTACTAGCAACCAACTTCATAAGAGCATCAACTTTTTCACCCAAAGTACTAATTTCTTCAACCGAATTAACTTTTTTACTAGTAGGTGCTCTTTCAGTATGCCATTGGGCATAATTTGCCATAATATTATCTAGCAATTTAGTAGCTTCACCCAAACTAATTTCCATAAAAGTAACACCCGCGGCGGAATCTAAAAGATTTCTAGAGACAAAATTCAATCCCGCATAATTTTTTTGTATGATCATCCAAAGATTTAAACCATGAGTAGGACAATTTCTTAGCATCAATTTCATTCTTTCCCAAGATTGTGCGACATGTTCATGCTCAAGTTGCTTAAAATTCATGAGTTGAGTTCTAAGGGAAATAATTTCCGCGGGCGGAAAATACTTAGTAATAAAAGCATCCTTGCACTTATTCCAAGAATCGATACTATTGCGAGGCAAAGAAGAAAACCAATTTTTTGCACGATCCCACAAGGAGAAAGGAAATAATTTCAACTTCACTATATCATTGTCCACAAATTTTTTCTTTTGCATATCACACAATTCTACGAATGTGTTTAGATGGGACGCGGCATCCTCATTAGGAGTACCGGAAAATTGATCTTTCATGACAAGATTCAACAAAGCGGCATTAATATCACAAGACTCCGCACTAGTGGCGGGAGGAGCAATTGGAGTACTAATAAACTCATTATTATTAGTATTAGAAAAATCACACAATTTGGTATTTTCTTGAGTCATCGTGACTACGCAAACAAGATTGCAAGCAAACAAGAGATCTGACGAGAAAAAGGGCAAACGAAAAAAGAGGGCGGATAAAACGGCAAATTTGGTGAAGTGGGGGAGAGGAAAACGAGAGGCACATGGCAAATAATGTAATTGCAAGGAGATGAGATTTGTGATTAGGAACCTGATAGATGTTGATGATGTCTCGTTGGTGCCAGAGATTGTCTCGTTGAAGAGAGACTACTTCCTCCCCGGCAACGGCGCCAGAAATTCCTTTGACGTGGCTTGAGACTGCGTCGGTATTTCCCCAAAGAGGTAGGGATGATGCAGCACTGCGACGGTAAGTATTTCCCTCAGTTATTAAACAAAGGTTATCGAACCTAGGAGGAGGGACACACAACACTATTTAAACGGTACCTGCACACAAAGAAAAAATACTTGCAACCCGACGCGTAAGAGAGGTTGTCAATCTCTCAACGGTAAAAAGATAGATTAGGTGTAGTAGATTGGATAAATAGATCTCACAAGAACACAAAATAAAATAGGCAAATAAAAAGTGCAACAAGGTATTTTTGGGTTTTTGGAATAATAGATCTGAAAACAAAAGCGGCAAAAGAATAGATCGGAAAGCAATATGTTGGAAAAGTAGACCCGGGGGACGTAGGTTTCACTAGTGGCTTCTCTCATGAGTATAGCACATGGTGGGTAAACAAATTACTGTTGGGCAATTGATAGAAGATCAAATAATCATGACGATATCAAAGGCGATGATCATTATATAGGCATCACGTCCAAGATTAGTAGACCGAAACGATTTTGCATCTACTACTTTTACTCCACACATCAACCGCTATCCAACATGCATCTAGTGTATTAAGTTCATGGAGAAACGGAGTAATGCAATAAGAACAATGACATGATGTAGACAAGATCTATTCATGTAGGAATAGACCCCATCTTGTTATCCTTAATAGCAACGATACATGCGTGCCTCGCTGCCCCTTCTGTTACTGGGAGAGGACACCGCAAAATCGAACCCATCACAAAGCAACTCTTCCCATGGCAATAAAAATCGATCTAGTTGGCCTAACTAAACCAAAGATTCGAAGAAGAAATATGAGGCTATAAGTAATCATGCATATAAGAGATCAAAATAAGAATCAAATAATATTCATGGATAGAAACTGATCATGAACTCAAAATTCATCGGATCCCAACAAACACACCGCAAAAGTCATTACATCAAATAGATCTCCAAGAGACCATTGTATTGAGAATCAAAAGAGAGAGAGAAAGCCATCTAGCTACTGCCTACGGACCCGTAGGTCTATGGTGGACTACTCACGCATCATCGGAGAGGCACCAATGAGGATGATGAACCCCTCCGTGATGGTGTTAGATTGGATCTCGCGGTTCTGGAACTTGTGGCGGCTGAAAGTGTTTTTCGGCAACTCTACTAGGGTTTCTGGAATATTTGGGTATTAGAGCTCAGAGGCAGTGGAGGGGACTCCCGAGGCGGACACAACCCACCAGGGCACGTCGGGGGCCTCTGGCGCGCCCTGGTGTCTTGTGGGCCGCCTGGGCCCCCTCTCGGGCACTTCTTTGGCTCTCTGGCTTCCTTCTGGTCCAAAAAAAATCTCCAAAAAGTTTCATCGCGATTGGACTCTATTTAGTACTGATATTCTGTGAAGTAAAAAACAAGCAAAAAACAGCAACTGTCACTTGGCACTATGTCAATAGGTTAGTCCCAAAAAATGATATAAAGTTGCTATAAAATGATTGTAAAACATCCAAGAATAATACTAGAACAGCATGGAACAAACAAAAATTATAGATACGTTGGAGACGTATCACCCACATTCCGACCCCCAGGCGGCAGGCGCTAGTGGTAGATCCTGCTGTAAACGGGGTCCTACTATGCAAGGTCCTCATGCACGGAGGCAGCGGACGGAACATCATCTATGCTGACACCCTGAACATGATGGACATACCACTGTCCCGGCTGAGCAAGAGCAACATGCAATTCCCCTGGGTAATCCCCGGGAAGAAGGCAAGATCACTCGGCCAGATAGCGCTGAATGTGGTGTTCGACAGTGAGAAGAACCATCGGAAGAAACGGCTGGCCTTTGAGGTGGTGGACTTCTGCAATGCATATCATGCCATCCTGGGTAGGCCTGCCTAGGAGCGTTTCATGGCCAGACTATGTTACATGTATCTTAAACTTAAGATGCCATCATAGGAAATAGGAAGATAGCAGAAGAGTGCCTACAGAAGGGCTCTCAAATTACTGACGAGCAGATTGCAGTGGCAGAGCTAGAAGAATAAAAGAAGACGGTGGACATGGTTGAGCTTCTAAGATCGAAGAAACTGACTGTGGAATATGATTTCCAGTCATCCGGAGAGACGAAGCCAATTCAAGTCCATCTGACTAATCCAGAGGCGGCGCCGACCAACATCTCCACTACATTCGACAGCAAATAGGAAGGCAAGCTCATCCGGTTCCTCCGTGAGAACTGGGAAATTTTCGCATGGAAGCCTTCTAACATGCGGGTGTTCCCAGGGAACTGGCTCAGCATCGACTCTGTGTCAACCCAAAGGTCAAGCCCGTCAAAGAGCACATGCAACTCTCTTCTACAGAGGAGCGCAAGGCAATCGATGAGGAGATCACTCGGCTCCTAGGTGCCGAGTTTATCCGAGAGGTGTACCACTCTGAGTGGCTCACCAACTTCGTCATGGTGCCAAAAAAGAATAACTCCCTCCGGATGTGCATCGATTTCAAGCACATCAATCGGGCCTGCCCAAAAGATCACTTCCCTCTCCCCCGCATAGATCTACTCCGGGTACCACCAGATCTGAATGTATGGATCTGATGAAATAAAAACAACATTCATCACCTCATTCAGGTGTTTCTGTTACATCACTATGCCATTCGGACTAAAAAATGCTAGAGCCACTTTCCAACGTATGATCCAAAAATGTTTGCAAAAACATATCAGTCGGAATGTTGAGGCCAATATGGATGACATCGTGGTCAAGTCCATGAAAGGTTCCGACCTCCTGACTGACCTTGCTAAGACCTTTGCGGACCTGCGTCGCTTTGGGATCAAGCTCAATCCAGCCAAGTGCACATTCGGGGTACTGACAGGCAAATTACTCGGTTTCCTCGTTTCTGAACGTGGAGTCGATGCTAACCCTGATAAGATCGGTGCCATAGTCCGAATGAAGCAACCAGAACGTCTCCCTGACATACAGAACTACACAGGCTGTTTGGCAGCCTTGAGTAGATTCATTTCACGACTCGGCGAGAAGGCCTTGCCTCTCTACCGACTCATGTAAAAATCTGACAACTTCGAGTGGACGGAGGAAGCGCAGGCTGTGTTCCAGGAACTCAAAGCTCTGCTTTCCACCCAACCAGTGCTTGCTACTCCGGGCAGCCAAGATCCTTTACTCTTGTACATCGGGGACACAAACCAAGTGGTTAGCATTGTGCTCACTATGGAACGTGAGGAGCAAGGGAAGGCGTTCAAAGTTCAGCGCCCAGTCTACTACATCTCAGAGGTCCTGACCCCTTCCAAATAGAGGTACCCGCATTACCAAAAATTGGTTTATGGGATCTATCTGACTATGAAAAAGGTGGTTCATTGCTTCCAAGAGCACTCGGTCACGATCATCAGTGACGCTCTCTTGTCTAAGTTGTTGAACAACAGGGATGCTGCTGGCCGAGTGGCAAAGTGGGCCATTGAACTCCTCCCTTTGGACATTAAATTCGAGGCGAAGAAGGCAATCAAGTCCCAGGCCTTGGTTGATTTTGTAGTCGAGTGGAACGAGCAACCGCGGCCAGTCTTGAGCCTTTCTGAGCACTAGAGCATGTTCTTCGATGGCTCCAAGATGCTAAATGGCTCGGGGGCTGGAGTGGTCATTGTCTCTCCCAAGGGATACCGATTGAGCTACGTGCTCCAGATCCACTTCGATTCCTCCAACAACGAGGCCGAGTATGAGGCCCTTCTGTACGGGCTCTGTATGGCTATCTCACTCGGAATTCATTGATGGTCTAGGGTGACTCAGATCTCGCAATGAATCAAGTGATGAAGGAAGGGTACATTCGGAGTCTAGCAGTGATAGGATACTGCAATGCAGTCAGGAAGCTAGAGAAGAACTTCGAGGGGTTAGAGCTGCATCATATTACTCGACTCAAGAATCAAGCAGCCAACGACCTAGCCAAGATCGGCTCCACTCAGAGAGAAGTCCCGAAAGTTGTGTTTCTAGAGCACTTACATTGCCCTACGATCAAAGAAGACCCTTTCGTGGAGGAGCCCCCACAACCAGTTGGCCCTACCAATCCGACTGAAGTCGAAGTCCCAATGGTGATTGATCTGGTGCATGAGGAACTAGTAATAATCCCTAAGTGGACTGAGCCATACATAGCATATCTGCTCAGGCAAGAGCTCCCCGAAGAGGAAGCAGAGGCCTGGCAGATCGTCCGTCGATCAAAGGCATACATTATCATGGGAGAGCAGCTCTACAAGAAGAGTACCTCTAGTGTCACTCAGCGCTACATTTCTCCTTAAGAAGGGGAGTAGATCCTACAGGAGATCCACTTGGGAACCTGTGGCCACCATGCATCCTCTCAGACGTCGGTTCCAAGGAATTTTGAGCGGGCTTTTGATGGCGCCGAGCCAACAAAGTGGCCAGACAAATTGTAGAGTAGTGTGCCAGTTGCTAGTTTTACGCGAACCAGTCGCACAAGCCAGCGTCATGCTGAAACCCATTCCTCTCACTTGGCCATTCGCAGTCTGTGGACTTGACATGGCCGGACCTTTGCGGACTAGAACTAGTGGATTCACTCATCTGCTGGTGGCGGCGGATAAGTTTACCAAGTGGATAGAGGCAAAACCTATAAAGAACCTTGACTCATCGACTGCGATCAAGTTCATAAAAGATATAATCTTCAGATTCGGAGTACCCCACAACATCATCACTGATAATGGAAAGAACTTTGACTCGGAAGAGTTCCGTGAGTTCTGCTACTCCCAAGGCACTCAGGTCGATTACACCTCAGTGGATCACCCGCGGTTGAATGGACAGGCAGAGCGGGCGAATGGATTGATACTTCACGGGCTGAAGCCGTGCCTCATGCGCGACCTGAAGCACGTTGCAGGGGCTTGCGTATCCGAGCTACCATCGGTCCTTTGGGGCTTGCGAACGACTCCGAATCGGTTCACAAATCGCACTCCCTTCTTCATGGTGTATGGTTCCGAAGCAGTCCTGCCGAGTGATCTACTTTGCAACTCCCCCCGAGTGGAGCTATATTTGGAGGCAGAAGCCGAAGAAGCACGGCTGGACGGACCGGATCTTCTAGAGGATAAACGAGAGTTGGCACTCATAAGGTCAACCCTTTATCAACAAGATTTGAGGTGGTACCATGGTAGGCATGTCAAGAGGTCGCGCATTTCAAGAAGGCGACCTCGTCCTTGATACGTCTCCAACGTATCTATGATTTTTTATTGTTCCATGCTATTATATTATCAATGTAGGATACTTTCTATGCAATTATATGCTATTTTATATCATTTTTGGGAACTAACCCATTAACAGTGCCAGTTGCTGCTTTCTACCTTGTTTTCCAGGAAATTTGTACCAAACGAAGTCCAACCGCTACGAAAAATTTTGATGATTTTTTTTGGACAAAAGAGACCCAAGAAGCTTCGGGAGGAGTTGATACGTCTCCAACGTATCTATAATTTTTGATTATTCCATGCTGATATATTATCATTCTAGGATACTTTTTGGGTCTTTATTTACCAATTTATAATATTTTGAGCACTAACCTATTGACCCAGTGCTCGGTGCCAGTTGTTGTTTTCTGCATGTTTTTCACTTTTCAGGTTTAGAGTACCAAATGAAGTACAATTGCCACGAAACTTTTTTATGATTTTTTCTGGACCAAAAGAAGAACTGGAAGCTTCGGGAGGAGACTGGGAGCCGCACGAGGGCACCAGCACGCAACAGGGCGCGCCCTGGGGGGCGCCCTGATGTGTGCTGGCCCCCTCGGGCGTCTCCCGACACCCCTCTCTGGCCTATAAATTCTCTAATATTCCAAAAACCCTAGAGGCAGTCCCGAAACTCTTTTTATGCCGCCACAAGTCTCTGTTCCGTCGTGAGGCCATCTGGAGCTCCATTCCGGCATCCTGCCGGAGGGGGGATCGATCACGGAGGGCCTCTTCATCAACCTTGTTGCCCTCATGATGATTTGTGAGTAGTTCACCACAGACCTACGGGTCCATAGCTAGTACCCAGATGGCAATCTCTCTATCTCTTGTTCTTCAATACAATGATCATCGCATCTTCGCTTTGATCCATCCGATGTAATCCTATTGTGTAGTGTGTTTGTTGGGATCCGATGAATTGTGGGTTTATGTTCAGATTATTCATGAAAAGTATTTGAGTCACCTCTGAATATTAATATTCTTATTTGCATGATCATTATAGCTTCGTAATGCTCTCCGATTTATCGATGTGCTTAGGCCAAGTAGATTGATCTATCTTAAGTGGGAGTGGTGCGTTGTGGTAGGTTCAACCTGGCGAGATTCTATATCCCAGTGACAAAGTAGGGGACAAGATACGTCTTTGTGTTGTTTCTACTAAGGATAACATGATGGGGTTTATTCATATTGCTTGAGTTTACTTTGTCTACATCATGTCATCGTTCTCCATGCATTACTCTGTTTTACTTAATACTCTAGATGCATGCTGGATAGCGGTCGATGAGTGGAGTAATAGTAATAGGTGCAGACAGGAGTCGGCCTATTTGTTGATGGATGTGATGTCTATATAAACATGATCATTGTCCTGAAAATCGCATAACTATCCGCTTTTCTATCAATTGCCCACCAGTAATTTGGTACCCACCGTATGTTGCCTACATGAGAGATGCCGCTAGGGAAAACTATGGCCCCCGGGTCTATTCACTTATAAATTTACAAATGCTACTATTACCTTGCTGCCTTTATTTACTATTTATTTTATTTTACAATTTAAAATTATCTACTATTATCTACACACTTCACTTGCTTGCAAATAACGAGATCAAGGGGATTGACAACCCTCTTGCCCGCGTTGGGTGCAAGATGTTTGTTCTTTTGTGTGCAGCCGCTGAAGACAGTTGATGACGGGGTTATTACCCCTGGGTATGCCAAGGAGAGGGAGTTCCAGATCCTTTCCGAAAAAACTATAGGGTCGGCTGGCCCACGGCCGGCTGCCTCCCTGGCCGGCTGGCCCACTGCTGGCTGGTCCGTGATCGGCAGAGAGGGGCCGGCTGACCCGTGGCCGGCTGAGCAAGAGCCGGCCATCTGGCCCCCGGCCGGGCGCGCCCGGCCGCTACGCGACTAGCTCGCCCGCTGACCTCTGGGCGGGCGGGCGCCCGTCCCTTCCCACTGCGGCTAGGTACGCTGATGGGACGCGACTCCCGCGACGGACTCCGATGTATCTACAGCGGCCGCTGACGCACGGGCGCGCGTGGCTACAGTTCGGGCGGTCGTACCGCTGACCGAGACCGATCGAGACCCGGCGGAGCCACAGTATCACTGCGCCGCCGTCCACTCCACTACCTGCCCCGGCGTGGCTACAGCACTACCGGCCGTACCGCTGACTTCGGCTGGCTGGCGCAAGACGACGCCGGGCGGGGCGGCCCGTGCCGCGTCAGGTGGGCGCGGGCCAATAGGAGGGCCGGCTTGTGGGTCCTAGTTGGCGATGGGACCGCGCAGCCGGCGGGACCTACAGACGACAAGACGACTCAGCCGGCGGCCCCCCTGGCTGGCTGGAGAGGCTGCCAGCCGGGTCCCCCCTCATAGTACCTTGAGAATATTGTATACCGGGGGCTTGGCCTATAAAACCCCCCGAAGCCCCCATGCTTCGGGCAGGCAACACACGCACGGAGGCGTTCACCCCTCTCTCACACCCACACATAGCGGGGGAAGAGGAGCCGGCTGCTCCTTCCACCTCCAGACGAACAGCTCGAGGAGCACCATTGTAACATCTCTCCCCATCCAACTAGACGAGCAGGACTAGGGGTATTACCTCCCCCGGAGGGCCCTGAACCTGGGTACGTCGTGTGTCTATCACCGCTCGTGCCTAATCCCGCTCCCGGAGCCCGTCGGCGTCCTTCGGCCCCAACCACACTCGATAAGCCACCCTATGGCATCTGTCATGAGAAAACGACGACAGTTGGCGCCCACCGTGGGGCCGAACGCGGCGTCGGCCGGAGTCATGCTCCGGGCGGGACCCTTCACCACCTCCCCCGGCCGCCCCGCGTCCGGGCGGAACTGCAGGCTCGTGGGGCTTGCTCCTGCGGGGTGGAACCCCGCCCCCGCTGGCCCTACGGGCGACGCTGCCGGCCTCTCCGCTGAGCGGCTCGGCAGCGACCCGCTAATCGACATCGCCACCCTCACCGAGCGCGTCGGTAGGCTGAGCCTCGCCGATGGGCCAGCTGCCGACGAGTACCCTAGCCAGGTGCTCGACTGCCTCGACCCGCCCTCGTCCGTGGGCGCGCTCGCTCCGGGCGAGGCCGGCAACTCCCGCATCCATGCGGGGGTGATGGCCACCGGCTCTTCCACAACCTCCGGCCGTGTCAGGGCGGAGGCGGACGCGGCCACCGCGGCTGCTCGCGTCGGCACCTCCGACCCCCTCGGCGCCGCGCTTCGGGGCCTCCGCACCCCCGTCGAGCCGTCGACGAACCCAGCCACGGCTACGGCTGAGCTGGAGGTTGCTCGCCAGCTGCTGTTCGACGAGGCAACCATGCTTGCCACCACCAAGCGCCGGATGGAGTCCGCGTAGCGCGAGTATAACTCCGCCTACGGCCTTACCCCCGCCGGCAACGAGCCCAGCCGGAAATCCTCGGTGGCAGGCTCCCCACCTACGACACTCCGGCCGCCAACCTAAGGGCGGCCCACGTGGCCTACGCCGACCTCGCCGGCCTGGAGGGCGAAGAGCGAGAATTGCAGGATCAACACATCCGGGACCTCATCGCCACCGCCAATGCCCAGCAGGCCCGGCTCGACGGCATCAATGCCGGCTCCGAAATCCCCGTCCCCGAGGGGGACCCTCCGTCTACTGCTGGCCAGCGCCGGCCGGTCCAGCAGGCCTCTTCCCCTCGCGGCTCCGGATGACGGGGCGTTGGGTCTCACAATGGATGCACCCGGCTGCGGGACGAGCAGCCGGCCGTCACCAGCCGGCACATCAACGCTCCGGCTGGCGGCAGCCGGCGCAGCCGGGACCATACCCCGCCTCCGCGGCGGGAACGTGCCCGCTCACCTGCCCCAACTGTTCGCCCCGAGCTCGCCGCTCGGCTCGGCCCGCGCGGTCCGCGGAGCGAGAACGACGCCCGGCCCCGCATCGAGTGACTGGCGCAGTCGGCCCTCCTCGAGGAGGAGGGCTCGATCGGCCCGGCGTGCTTCAGCCCCCGGATCCGCAACGAGCCGTTTCCAGCCGGCTTCACTCTCCCTCGCGACACCCCTTAGTACAACGGCTCCGCCAAGCCGGAGGACTGGCTGGTCAACTACACCACCGCAGTCGGCATCGCCAGGGGGAACAAGCGCGTAGCCGTGCGCTACGCCCCCCTAATGTTGACCGGCTCGGTCTGGACCTGGCTTAACAGCCTGTCGGCCGGTAGCATCAACACCTAGACGGACTTCGAGGAAGCGTTCGTCCGCAACTTCACCGGCACCTACAAGCAGCCTGGCCAGCCCCGCGAGCTGGCCATGTGCGTCCAGGAGCCGGAGGAGCCCCTTCGCGACTACCTCACGCGCTGGACCGAACTTTGCAACTCCTGCGAGGGAGTGCACGAGGTGCATGCCATCCAGTATTTCATCGAGGGTTGCCGTGACGGCACGCACCTCAAGCACAAACTCCTGTGCTCCGAGCCGGCTACCCTGGCGGACTTGATGGCCAAGGCGGACAAATACGCCACAGCCGACTCCGCAATGCGGATGAAGGTCGCCACACCAGCCAAGCCAGCTCCGCCGCCCGCCCCGCCGCGGGCGGCCGCCGACAACCGGCAGCAGCAGAACAACAAATGCAAGTCCGACCAGCCGGATCCCCGCTACGGGAGCCACCGTCGAAGAAGAGCAACCGGCTGCCCAGTCTCCCAGCCAGCGCCAGCGTACCGGCAAGGCCGTCTGGCAGCCCAAGCTAACCTTCGAGCAAATGCTCGACTTACCCTGCAAGCACCACTCCGGGGCCAAGCCGGCCACCCATACGCTCCGGCAGTGCAGCTTCTCCCAGCGGCTGGCCCTAGGCGAGGGCCTCCCGGCTCCTCCGCCTCCGGCTCCCCGCGAGCCAGCTCCGGTCCAGGCCCCGCCGCCTGCTCCGGCCCCGGCAGCCAATGACGGCCGCCTCCACGACCAGTTCCCTCGCCAGGACGGGTCCTACGTTGTCTTCACCAGCGAAGCAACCGACAAGCACAGCGTGCGCCAGCGCCGGCATGAGGTGAACGCCACCGCCCCCTCGGTACCTCAGTTCATGCACTGGTCCGAGAAACCGGTCACTTGGAGCCGGGCGGACCACCCGGCTGTGATGCCAAACCCAGGCAGCCACGCCCTCGTCCTCGATCCCACCATCGTCTCCGAGAGGCGCACCTGCCGTTTCTCGCGGGTGTTGATCGACGGAGGCAGCAGCATCAACATCCTCTATCGCGACACGATGCTCAAGCTAGGGCTCAAGGAGAAAGATTTGCGGACAAGACGGACGGTTTTCCACGGCATCGTGCCAGGAAAGTCCTGCACCGCCATCGGCAAGATCGAGCTCGACATCCTCTTTGGCGACCAGAGCCACTTCCGCCGTGAGCCGGTTTGGTTCGAGGTGGTAGACCTCGACAGCCCCTACCACGCGCTGCTCGGCCGACCGGCCCTCGTCAAGTTCATGGCGACCCCCCACTACGCCTACCTCAAGCTCAAGATGCCGGGCCCCAAGGGCATCATCACCATCGCCGGCAACTACAAGATGTCGATCGAGTGCGCTCGTGACGGCAGCCGGCTGGCCGAGGCCCTGGAGATAGCGGAGGACAAGCGGCAGCTCGACCGGCTCATGGCTCACGCCTCCAACGAGCCGGCCGTGCCGGCTCCTCCGTCCCAGACTACCGGCGAGGCGTCGTTCCAGCCGTCCAAAGACACCAGGCAAGTGCCGCTCGACCCGGCCAACCCCAAGCAATGCTTCACCATCGGCGCCAACCTCAGCAGCAAATAGGAAGGCGAGCTCGTCGACTTCCTCCGTGAGAATCGGGACATCTTTGCATGGTCTCCAAAAGACATGCCGGGTGTTCCGAGGAAGTTCGCCGAGCACAAACTTCATGTGCGGCCAGACGCAAAGCCGGTCAAGCAACCCCTGCGCCGTTTCTCCGAGGACAAGCGGCGTACCATAGGAGAAGAGATCGCCCGGCTGCTCGCAGCCGGCTTCATCATGGAGGTGTTCCACCCGAACTGGCTGGCCAACCCAGTCCTGGTGCTGAAGAAAAACAAGACGTGGCGCATGTGTATTGACTACACAAGCCTGAACAAGGCGTGTCCCAAGGACCCGTTCGCCCTGCCACGGATCGATCAAGTTATCGACTCCACAGCCGGCTGCGACCTGCTGTCTTTCCTGGATGCCTACTCAGGCTACCACCAGATCAAACTGGACCCGGCCGACCGGCTGAAGACCTCCTTCATCACCCCCTTTGGGGCCTACTGCTACATCACCATGTCCTTCGGCCTGAAGAACGCGGGTGCCACCTTCCAGCGCTGCATGCAGAAGTGCCTCCTGCCGCAGATCGGCAGGAACGTCCACGTCTACGTGGACGACATCGTCGTCAAGACCAATAAGCATTTTAGCCTCCTCGACGATCTCCGGGAGACCTTCGCCAACTTGCGCGAATAAAAGATCAAGCTAAACCCAGAGAAGTGCGTATTCGGCATGACAGCCGGCCAGCTCCTGGGTTTCTTCGTGTCCGCCCGCGGCATCGAAGCTAACCCAGAGAAGATCAGGGCCATCGAGCGCATGCACAAGCCGGCCAAGCTCATCGACATCCAGAAGTTCTCCGGCTGTCTCGCCTCGCTCAGCCGGTTCATCAGCCGGTTGGGCGAGAAGGCGCTGCCTCTTTACCAGCTCATGAGGAAGTCACCCAAGTTCGAGTGGACCGACCAGGCGGATGCGGCGTTCCACGACCTCAAGCGCGCACTCTCCAGCGCCCCCATCCTGGCGGCGCCGGCTGAGAAAGAGCCGATGCTCGCATACATCGCGGCCACCACCCGCGTGGTCAGCGTCGTGCTGGTGGTGGAGCGGCCAGAAGAAGGCAAAGCGCTACCGGTCCAGCGCCCCGTCTACTACCTCAGCGTGGTCCTGTCCGCCTCCAAGCAGAACTACCCCCACTACCAGAAGATGTGCTTCGGCATATACTTCGCCGCCAAGAAGGTCAAGCAATACTTCCAGGAGCACACCATCACCGTGGTGAGCACGGCCCCGCTCGGCGAGATCATGAGCGGCCGGGACGCCACCGGCCGGATCGCCAAGTGGGCCATCGCCCTCGCCGACCACAAGATCCGGTACGAGCCGCGCACCGCCATCAAATCACAAACCATGGCGGATTTCCTCGTCGACTAGGCTGAGACCCAGTTCGTGCCGCCTCCCCCGGATTCCACGCATTGGCGCATGCACTTCGACGGCTCGAAGATGCGAACCGGCCTGGGAGCCGGCATCGTCTTGTCATCCCCTAAGGGGGACCAGCTCAAGTACGCGCTCCAGATCCTCTTCGCTGCCTCCAACAACGTAGCCGAGTACGAGGCGCTCGTCCATGGCCTCCGGCTCGCCAAGGAGATCGGGATCCGGCGCATCATCTGCTTTGGCGACTCTGACCTCGTGGTACAACAGGTCTCTGGTGAATGGGACGCCAGGGACGCCAACATGGCCAGCTATCGCTTCCTCGTCCAGCAGCTTACCGGCTCCTTCGAGGGCTGTGAGTTCCACCACGTCCCCCGAGCGGACAACGAGGCGGCCGATACGTTGGCAAAAATCGGCTCCACCCGGCAGGCCATCCCGGCCGGCGTCTCCCTCGAACGGCTGCTCAAGCCTTCTATCAAGCCTTCCCCCGAATCGGAGTCTATCTTCGTACAGGCTGCTCCGGCGGCTTTGCCGGCGCCGCCGGCTCCGGCTACCCTGCCGGCGCCATCAGCTCCGGCAACAACACCAACGCCGCCGGGTCCGGCGTCTGGCACCCCCGCGGCGGCTGGCTCCGACTCTACGGCCGTCCTGACGGCGATCACCGCACCCCCCGCTGTCCCAGTCCCGGGGACGGGCGGGCCGACTCCGGCTATCCCCGGTGCTCCACTCGAGCTCGAGCCGGCTCCCGTCTCGGCCCCCTCGTGGGCCCAGCCCATTCTGGCTTTTCTCTTGCGCGGAGAGCTACCCCCTGACAAAGACAAGGCCCGGCAGATCCAACGCCGCGCCCCGGCTTACAGCATCATCAACCGTGAGCTAGTCCATCGCAGCACCACCGGCGTGTTCCAACGCTGTGTCGAGCCGGAGAAGGGACAAGAAATCCTCCTCGACATCCACCAAGGCGAGTGCGGGCACCACGCCGCCTCTAGAACCCTGGTGGCCAAGGCCTTCCGCCACGGTTTCTACTGGCCGACGGCCTTGGAAGAGGCCAAGCGACTGGTCGACAAGTGCGAGGGGTGTCAACGCTTCAGCACGCAGAGCCACCTGCCGGCCACGGCCCTCCAGACCATCCCACTTTCGTGGCCCTTCGCCGTCTGGGGGCTAGACATGGTAGGGGCCTTCAAGACCGCCCGAGGCGGCATGACGCATCTGCTGGTGGCTGTCGACAAGTTCACCAAGTGGATCGAAGCCAGACCCATCAAGAAACTGGACGGCCCCACAGCCGTCCGGTTCATCAAGGATATCACAGTCCGCTACGGCGTTCCCCACAGCATCATCACCGACAATGGTACGAATTTCGCCAAAGGCGCGATGGCGCGTTTCTGCTCCCAGGAGGGCATCCGGCTCGACCTCGCGTCGGTGGCTCACCCACAGTCCAACGGCCAGGCGGAGAGGGCAAACGGCTTGCTCCTGGCCGGCCTCAAGCCTCGGCTGGTTTCACCCCTCGTACGGTCGGCCGGCTACTGGGTCGATGAGCTGCCGGCTGTCCTCTGGAGCCTCAGGACCACGCCCAACCGGTCGACCGGCTACACCCCTTTCTTTCTGGTATACGGGTCTGAGGCGATCATCCCCACGGACATCGAGTTCGGCTCACCTCGGGTCACCCTGTATACGGAGAAGGACGCAAAGGAAGCAAGAGAGGATGGCGTCGACCTACTCGAAGAAGCACGCGAGTTGGCCCTGAGCCAGACGGCCATCTACCAGCAGAAGCTCCGGCAGTACCACAACAAGCGGATCCGGCCCCTCTCCTTCCGCGAGGGGGACCTGGTACTCAGACGGATCCAGCGAACTGCCGGCCAGCACAAGCTATCCTCCCCATGGGAGGGCCCATTCATCGTCAGCAAGGCGTTGCATAACAACGCCTACTACCTAATAGATGCCCAGAAGTCGCAGAAGCGCAAAAGAGATGCCTCCGGCGAGGAAACGGAGCGCCCATGGAACGCAGCACTTCTCCGACCGTTCTACTGTTAAGGAAAAAAAACCATGTATGTATATATCTTCCATTCCGTCGGAACTTAATGAATGCAATGTGGGCCCCAAGCCGGCACTTGGGGCATGCCCCTTTTCAATTCCTTCGAAGGCGTGTCATTTTTTAGGCAGGGCACCCGGGTCCGGCTCCCTGGCCCGAGGGCTCGCTGGCTCTTCTCTGAAGCAGGCAAGTAGCGTGGGCAAGCAAACCTTTCCTGCCCTCCCCGCCCAGCCACAGATCGGCCCCCGGCTGTCCGGCGGGCGGGGCCATGGGGTAGAAAGAAACTTACCACCCGAACACCACCCAAGGAGTGTGTCGTGGTTTTAACACGGCAGATGTCCGAAGACTTAGGTTCGAGGCCAGCGCCATGGTAGTGGACTCAAAGGGGTTGATCGGGACGAAGGACACGAGTTTACCCAGGTTCGGCCCCTCAAGTAGAGGTAAAAGCCTACGTCCTGCTTGTGCTGTATTGATTGGAGTATCGATTACAAGGGAGCGGATTGCTTGACCTAGTTCTCGATAACTTGGTTTCTTGTCTAAACCGCCCCGGGGTCTAACCTTTATATATGAGGTCAAGGCCCCGGGTTACACGAGTCATGAACCGACCCACACAATGTGTTCTACTCTGTCTCTAAGCCGCCTTACCATCGTAGGTAAGCCGCCTCCGGGCGGCTTAGCCACCCGGGTCTTCAAGCCCACTTCTGTCTCCGGACCTCTGTCAACGGCCCATCTGTTAAGCCGCCATGCGGCCTTGCCTTCATCTTCCGGCCCACCTTACAGGTCTTGGGCTCACGAGCCGCCTGGTGTGACCTGGCCCCGCCTGGGCGGGTCTTACCACGGAGTTATATCCCCAACATTAGGCCCCAGGTTGATTTGAGCCAGCTCATGTCAATCTTCAACCTACTTGGCGGCGAGTCTTCATACGTCTGTCATCTGGAAAGACAATTTATAACCCGCCATGACGTCATATCGAATATTCTGAAAAAGATTCCGTGACGTCTGCAACGGATCTCCTCATTTGAAAGGCCATCCCGAAAATCGAGGCGCCACATTTGGTCAGTAATCACTGTGCCCCTCAATTCTCGCGCGCACCGTTGCCTCTCTGGCCCATAAATAGGGACACGTGGTCCCCTCTCTCCTTCCCTGCCGTCGCTGTCATCTTCCACTTTGCTCGAAACCTCCTCTCTCCAGAGCTCCGCCGTGGCCAACTGGTCCTCGCCGTCGCCCTCATCGCCGGCCGCTGCATCAGCCTGAATTGAACCAGAGCGTCTCCGGTTCCTCCGCATCCAGAAGGTAATCTCCCTTGGCTCTTGTTGAATCTGCATCTACCCTCATTAGGGTTTCTCGAGTTCTTCTGCGTTCTTGTGTTCATCGCTGTTCGTCAGCGTCCATCATGGCATCGAGCACCACTCCATGCCCTATAGTACTGCCTATCTGTTGCGGGTACTCCTCCGAGGCCAATGCCCCATCTGTTTTAGGTCCATACAACACTTATCTCTGCGGGCAGATTGATCTGTCTTCCCACCGTTATTTTTAGGTCATGAATATTTTTCATTTTCCCTTCACCTGTAGATCTTGCAACTGAAATAACAATATGCAAAACCTGTTTATCTGCACTTAGCCATTTTCTCAGTGTTGCCAAGTCCATGTAACCCGCCACAACATTGGCGACTATTGATTGATATGCTTTGGCGGCTTAACTCCCCGCCCTTATACCGACCATAGCTGCCTTATCCATTTAATATTTTCTAACCCGCCATCTTCTTTGCTTTTCCGTAGCCTAACCCGCCATCATGTCAAGGGCTCCATCGTCCTGCGACTGGGTCAGCTCTGGAGTCACTGAAGAGCTTCTGCTTAACTTTGTTGAGTCCGGCATGCTGCCGGCTAAAAATGTAATACACTGGCGGGTCCCAGGGCCAGAGAAGAGGCCTAAGCCCAAGGAAGGGGAGATTATCATATTCACTGATCATATCCTCCGCGGGTTCTGCCCTCCAGGGTCAAAATTCTTTCGAGATGTTCTTCACTTCTTCAAGATCCACCCTCAAGACATAGGCCCAAATTCAGTCACCAACATTTGCCAGTTCCAAGTCTTAAGTGAAGTCTACCTGCAAGAAGAGCCGTCTGTTGACCTCTTCCATGACTATCATTATGCTAACCGCCAAACTGAAATGGCGGCTGGGCCCAGTTTAGAGCTTGGGGGCATTACAATCCAGAGACGGAGAGATCTGCCATACCCCATAGCCATCTTGCCAAGTCAGCCCAAAGACTGGAACAAGACCTGGTTTTATTGTGAAGACACCTCTCCTGAAGGTGAGAACTCCCTGCCGGGTTACCGTCCAACCCGGCTCTGCTATACAAATGACAACCCACTGCCAGCACGGATGACTGCTGCCGAACGAGCAAAGTATGCCCCGGCATACGCCAAAGTCAAAGCCTTACTGGCGAACGGCTTGACTGGTGTCGACTTAACCCATTGCTGGGTAAGTTGGAAAATCATGCCGCTGAGTCTTCGTGATCGGCTCATGTGCGAATATACGGGTGAACCCAATGACCCTCTTTGTTTCAAGAATACTCCCTTGTCTGATGAAGATATCAACACTGGCATCAAAGGACTCCTTGGTGAAAAACAGGAGGCTTGCAACAAAATTGGTCTTGAACCATTCTACGCCAAGAACCCGGCTCCAGACGTAAATCTCTCTTCCCTCAATTGGTCACATTTGTCCTGCACCTCTTAACCTTTGTTGGCGGCTTACACAGGCCGACTCCCCTTTTTGGAAAAATAAGTATAATCCGCCAATGAGGAAACCAAAGGTGAAAACTCCGGCTCAGAAGAAGAAGAAAGCCGCCACTCCAGAGCCGCTTGAATCTGACGACTCGGAGGTAAAACTTGACTCCCTTGGCCGTTCTCTTTAGGCAACTTACTGACAATAACTACTTACAGGATGAGATAGAGGCGAGCCACGCAAACGCCCCTGAGGTAATTGATATTTCTGACCCAGAGACCTTTCCCCAAGACAGAGTACGGCGGGTCGTCCGGAAAGTCCCCTTCTCTCATCCTCTTGCTCATTTAGACCCCAATTTTCTTTTGAAAAAGCAACAACACACCTCCCGACGTCAGACCCGGAGCGCCGGATCTGAAGATCTCGTGGCCGGGTTATCACATGCTCCGGTTCAACGGAAACGGCCAGCTGAGGTATTCTTTAACTGAAACGTAACTTTAATCAACCTTGCATTATAACCTTACTCTGTCTTGTATTGTTTTAACTGCCTTCAGGATTCTCCTCCTTCATCTGGCGACTCGACTTCTTCTAAGCTGCCTCCAATGAAGATCAACCCGGAGTGCGTAGTTTTACTTTGCACCGAATGCTTTAATATTTCTGACATGTGTGTAACCATCATCTGCACCTTCCAGGGCCCAAGCGAAACGAAGGAGGACTGGCGGGTCTACTGCCGCCCCTACTGCCCAAGAGCTAGTATTTGCTAAGACGGCCTCCCCTTCACCAGCTGCTGACATTACGAAGGATGCATCTGAAGATACTCACAAGCCATCAGAGCCGGCGGGTCATGACACGGCCGCTGAAAGCCCTGCAAGGGATGACCCTAAGCCGCCCAGCCCTTCAATGGTTGTTGAAGATACAGTTTTTCCAGATGTTGTTATAACTGAGGCGGGTCACCAAACTCCTGAGCCCCATGTACTGTCAAGGCACTCTGGCAAGGCTGAAGCTTCTTCGCCTGAGAAGTTTAACTTTGAACACCCTGTGCTGGAGAAGTTAACTGTTGACGAGCTTCACGCTGGGTTCTTGAACCGCCTGGAGTCAAGCCGGAATATGGAGCTGAAGCTCATCAGCCTGATGAAGAAGAAATATGAGGTAATATTTTTACCAACTTTTCCCTTATATCCTTCCATAGCCGCCAAGAGCCGGATTAATATTTCAAATAATAAGACGGGTCTTCCCTCTGCAACACACTTATAGCTTGAGCTGTAGCCCCCAAGTCCGGGTCCTTATGAAATGATGAGCCAGAACTTTATTTGGATGAATTTGAAAACGCCATATGTAGCCTCCAAGTGCCGGCTTATGTTGAAAAAGATGAGCCGGGACTCTATGGTAGACTGAAAACACATTAGCCCCCAAGTGTCGAGTATATTGCTTGCAATCTGCTTGAGACTTGCAACGTAATTGCTTCATTAATAACTCATCCTGATGACTGAACTTTTTTCATGTGTTGTACGCCACAGGATGTTTTGGAGGCGGCTGAATCTGAGATTACCTGCCTGAAGGATTATCTTGCTTCACAACAAACCACCCGATCAGAGGCGGAAGATAAATATCGAACTGCCGTACAAGAACTTGAGAAGACGCAAGTTGACTTTGCGCTGTTCAAGAAAAACACTGAATCGGACCAAGCCGCCATGACCAAACGCGCAGAAGATGCTGAAGGGCGGCTTGCAGCTGTGTCAGAAGAATTGCAAACCCTCAAGCGCCACATCTCCAGGATGACTTCTGCTGTTTTTGGTAAGCTTCAAAAAACTTGGCCGGTTTCCTTGCTGTTGAAAATCTTGTGAGGGCGGCTTATAACGCCAAACTTTGTCTTGCAGGCCAGAGAAGCCGCCAGTTTTCATCTGATAACTTGCTGAAATTGAAAGCAGTATACTCCTTAGCCGAACAACTCTACCGCGGGACTCTTCTTACCATCAAGGCAATGTTGACTGAGAAGAGCATCCCCAAGTACATGAGGGGAGTTATAGAACTGCTATCCACGCTGCCTAAGCAGGTTGAAGAGCTGAAACGATCAGCCGCCAGGCAGGGAGCTATAGCCGCGCTAAGCCGGTGCCTAGCCTTCGCTCCTGAGCTGACTGCTGAAGAAATGATGGACGGGTTCCCATCCAGGAAAGACGATGGTTCTGAATTCACAGCAGAAGACTATGCCCAATGCAGAAAAGCCTCCAAGGTGCTTGCCTCAAAGCTGGTGGAGGAACTTGATGTGTCAACTTACCAGGCGGCTTACAGCGAGGCTTCCAAGAAAGTGCGCTGTCCAACCTTTGAATGTAGAGACTTGACTCCTGCCCGCCGTAAGCATCTCTTCGCTCCTGAGATTGACCCGTCTCCTATCTTTGAAGACGCCCAGTTTGAAGCACTAACACACTGCAACTGGGACGTGGACAATCTTCAGATCGAAGAGGTCAAAGACCCGGCACAGGATGACCCGCCAGCAAGCTGAACGTTGTAAATTTGATAATGCGGCCGTTTGAGCCGCCAAACTTAATCTGTTGCCTTTTGGGCTCTCGTGGAGAGCTTTGTAATAGTCTTTAGAAAAACTTTAACTGTCTGAGCCGTGCCATCGTGCACGTATAAATCCTTGTATAGTTCTTATAGATAAAACCCTGCAAACAACAAACAAGATAGAACATGTTCTATACTGTTATAAGGGCGGCTTAAAAAAGCCTAACCCGGAGACGTAAAATCTCATAACCTTGCCTTTCTTTCCGAACAGATAAGCCAGTTCTTCTGGGTAGTCTCCCTACTTTGAACTCTTAACAACTGACAAGAGCGTAGTGAACCAGAAAGAGACGCAGCAGATGAGAGAGTTTGCCTCGCCACTGTAAGAGGCCCTTGTAGGGGGTAAGTTTTAGAACTCGCTGCACCCCTGACAAAGCGCAGCTACTTACAGGCAGGTATAACCCGGCCTTGCAGATGTAAGGGTTTGCCTCGCCGCTGTAAGAGGCCTTTGCAGGGGGTAAGTTTTAGAACTCGCTGCACCCCTGACAAAGCGCAGCTACTTACAGGCAGGTATAACCCGGCCTTGCAGATGTAAGGGTTTGCCTCGCCGCTGTAAGAGGCCTTTGCAGGGGGTAAGTTTTAGAACTCACTGCACCCCTGACAAAGCGCAGCTACTTACAGGCAGGTATAACCCGGCCTTGCAGATGTAAGGGTTTGCCTCGCCGCTGTAAGAGGCCTTTGCAGGGGGTAAGTTTTAGAACTCGCTGCACCCCTGACAAAGCGCAGCTACTTACAGGCAGGTATAACCCGGTTTTGCAGATCAGAAAAGGAGGTGAGTTCATAACTCGCTGCACTCCTAGTGATCTTTGTTGACGATATCAACTTACACACCATCTTGTAAGCCGCCGACTTGTAAGCCACCGGTTGATAGTGCTATCTTGGCTGAAGAGCTTGATCAAGAGGGTTGAAGCTTAACCCGGCGGGTTAGAAGCCCCCAAGTGACCTTGTAATTTCGGCTGAAGAGCCTAACCAAGAAGGTTGAAGCTTAACCCAACAGGTTGAAAGCCCCCAAATGATCGTATGATTGTATCCATCTTTGAGCCATGTGAGATATGTAAAACGGCAGAGGCCCCGGCTTGCAGGGATGCCAACTTTATTATATATATATATGTGTGATATATACAATGATGATATACAATTGGGGGGGGGAGTCGATGACTCTTAAGTATAGTAAGGCCGTAGATGGGCGATATTCCACGGCCGGTAGGTCTCCTGCTCAGAAGTGCGTGACTCGTCCCGTACGTCGATGAGATAGTATGACCCATTGTTGAGATTTCTGCTAACCACAAAAGGCCCTTCCCATGGGGGAGACAGCTTGTGCGCGTCCGTCTGATCTTGAATCAGGCGCAACACTAAGTCGCCTTCTTGGAACGTCCGGGTCTTGACCCGGCGGCTGTGATAACGACGCAAGTCTTGCTGATAAATCGCCGATCGGGCCGCCGCCAGATCACGCTCTTCATCCAAAGCATCCAACGCGTCCTGACGCGCCGTCTCATTGTCTGCCTCAACGTAAGCCGCCACCCATGGCGAGTCATGTCGTATGTCGCTTGGTAATACGGCTTCTGTGCCGTAAACCATGAAGAAAGGCGTATAGCTTGTTGACCTGTTAGGAGTTGTATTGATGCTCCATAGAACTGATGGTAACTCCTCAACCCAACAACCCGGCGTTCTCTGTAGAGGAACCATAAGCCGGGGCTTGATACCTCTCAGGATCTCCTAGTTAGCACGCTCCGCCTGACCATTGGACTGTGGATGAGCCACAGCAGAAACGTCAAGCCGGATGTGTTCACTTTCACAGAAAGCTTGCATAGCCCCCTTGGATAGGTTTGTGCCATTATCTGTGATGATACTGTGGGGGTAACCAAAACGGTAGATTAATTTTTTGACAAACTGAACCGCCGTAGCCGCGTCACACTTGCTGACCGGCTCAGCCTCTACCCACTTGGTAAACTTATCCACCGCCACCAAAAGATGGGTCTTCTTATCTTTGGACCTCTTGAAGGGCCCGACCATATCAAGCCCCCAAACCGCGAACGGCCAGGAAATTGGGATCATGCGCAATTCCTGAGCCGGCATGTGAGCACGTCGCCCGAACTTCTGACAGCCATCACACTTGAGGACCAAGTTTTCTGCATCCTTATGAGCCGTCAGCCAGAAGAAACCATGTCGAAAAGCCTTGGCCACCAGAGACTTTGAGCCGGCATGATGACCACAATCTCCGGCGTGGATTTCATTCAAGATCTCCTTGCCTTCTTCCGGAGAAACACAACGCTGGAAGACACCAGTGACGCTGCGCTTATGCAATTCGCCATTGATGATTGTCATGGACTTAGATCGTCTGATGATTTGTCTTGCCAAGGTCTCGTCCTCAGGTAACTCGCCGCGAGTTAGATACGCCAGATAAGGCAACGTCCAGTCAGGAATGGCATGCAGAGCCGCCACCAGCTGCCCCTCCGGGTCAGGTATAGCCAGATCCTCCTCCGAAGGTAGCTTAACTGACGGGTGATATAACACGTCCAAGAACACGTTAGGCGGCACCGGCTTACGCTGAGAGCCAAGCCTTGATAATGCATCAGCCGCCTCGTTCTTGCGACGATCAATATGATCCACTTGATAACCTTTGAAGTAACCTGCAATGGTGTCAACCGCCTGACGATAAGCCGCCATCCGTGGGTCTTTGGAGTCCCACGTGCCTGAAACTTGCTGAGCCACAAGGTCTGAGTCGCCGAGGCATCTAACCCGGCTTATGTTCATCTCCTTGGCCACCCGGAGGCCATGAAGTAAAGCCTCATACTCAGCTGCATTGTTAGTACAAGGAAACATCAGCCTTAGCACATAACAGAACTTATCACCTTTAGGGGAAGTTAAGACGACTCCATCCCCCGAGCCTTCCAACTATCTAGACCCGTCAAAGTGAATCGTCCAGTAAGTGATGTCCGGCTTCTCCTCTGGCGACTGACACTCCGTCCAGTCGTTTATAAAGTCCACCAAGGCTTGAGACTTGACAGCCGTGCGAGGCACATACTTCAGATTAAGAGGTCCAAGCTCCAATGCCCACTTAGCAATCCGGCCAGTGGCTTCTCTGTTTTGAATTATGTCTCCCAGCGGGGCAGAGCTAACCACTGTGATCGGGTGTCCCAGGAAATAGTGCTTCAGCTTTCGATTCGCCATAAATACCCCATAGATCAGTTTCTGCCAATGTGGGTATCGTTGCTTGGACTCAATCAAAACTTCGCTGACGTAGTAAACCGGCCTTTGAACCGGATATTCCTTCCCTGCCTCCTTGCGCTCCACAACAACCGCAGCGCTGACTGCCCTGTTGTTAGCCGCCACATAGAGGAGTAAGGGTTCCTTCTCAGCCGGAGCGGCTAAGACCGGCGGCTCAGTCAGCTGCTTTTTAAGCGCCTCAAACGCCTCACCCGCCGCCTCGCTCCAGACGAAATCGTCTGTTTTCTTCATCATCTGATATAAAGGGATTGCCTTCTCGCCCAGGCGGCTTATGAATCGGCTTAACGCAGCGATCCGACCCGCCAGGCGCTGGACGTCATTTATACACGCCGGCTCAGACAAAGAAGTAATCGCTTTTATCTTGTCCGGGTTAGCTTCAATTCCACGCTCAGAGACCAGAAATCCCAAAAGCTTGCCTGCAGGAACTCCAAAAACACACTTGGCCGGGTTAAGCATCATCTTGTAAACCCGTAAGTTATCGAAAGTTTCCTTCAGGTCGTCCAGCAAAGCTTCCTTCTTCCTTGACTTGACCACAATATCATCCACATAAGCATGAACATTACGTCCAATTTGACTGTGAAGACAGTTCTGCACACAACGCTGATAAGTCGCCTGGGCACTCTTGAGCCCAAAAGGCATAGACACGTAGCAGAAAGCACCAAAAGGCGTGATGAAAGCCGTCTTCTCTTGGTCTTTGACTGCCATCTTGATCTGGTGATAACCTGAATAGGCGTCCAGGAAGCATAAACTTTCGCAACCCGCCGTTGCATCAATGATCTGATCAATCCGGGGGAGAGCAAACGGGTCAACTGGACAGGCTTTGTTAAGATCCGTGTAATCCACGCACATACGCCAAGTGCCGTTCTTCTTAAGCACTAGCACCGGGTTAGCTAACCACTCCGGGTGAAAGACCTCCACGATGAACCCTGCCACTAAGAGCCGGGCCACCTCTTCTCCAATAGCCTTGCGCCGCTCTTCATTGAAACGACGAAGGAATTGCTTGATCGGCTTGAACTTAGGATCCACATTAAGATGGTGCTCAGCAAATTCTCTCGGTACACCCGGCATGTCAGACGACTTCCATGCAAAGATGTCCCGATTCTCACGGATGAATTTGATGAGCGCGCTTTCCTATGCGGGGTCCATGTTAGCCCCAATAGTAAACTGCTGAGATGAGTCGCCCTCGGTGAAATCCACCTGCTTGGTATCATCCGCCGCAAACTTGAGGGGCGGCTCTGATTCTGTAGTGGGCTTCTTCAATGGAGTCATATCCTCCGGGTCGACATTCTCTTTGTAAAACTTGAGCTCTGCCTCTGCACAACTTGACTCTACATAAGCTGCATCACCTTCCTCACACTCAAGAGGCGTTTTCCGATCGCCATGCACGGTAATCGTTCCTCTTAACCCGGGCATCTTGAGCTGTAAGTAGACATAACAAGGCCTAGCCATGAACTTGGCATAAGCCGTCCGTCCGAATAAAGCATGATATGGACTTTTAATTTTGACCACCTCAAACCACAAGGACTCCACCCTGTAGTTGTATTCATCACCAAAAGCTACCTCCAGAGAAATCTTGCCCACTGGATAAGCCGACTTGCCAGGCACCACACCATGAAACACTGTGGAAGAGGGCTTAAGATCCTTGTCAAGCAAACCCATCCGGCTGAAAGTGTCGTAGTACAGGATGTTGATGCTGCTGCCACCATCCATAAGCACCTTAGTGAACACATATCCACCTACTTGGGGGGCAACCACCAAAGCTAGCTGCCCCGGGTTGTCAACCCGCGGCGGGTGATCCGCCCTGCTCCAAGTGATGTCATACTCAGACCACTTCAAATACTGCGGGAGAGCCGGCATGACCGCATTAACCACCCGCTTGCGCACCTTCTGGTCTCGCTTGTCAAAGCTGGTCGTGAAAACATGATATTGACCCCCGCTAAGCTGCTTCGGGTTGCTTTGGAAACCCGACTGGTTATGCTGCTGCTGGCCGCTACCGCCAGACTGTTGATGATGACCTCCTTGATTGCCTTGACCCTGGTAACCGGACCCTGAACCGCCGGGACCAAAGCCGGCTCCTGACCCGCCTGGCCCTGAGCCGCCGGATGGACCATTGCCGTGGTTATGATGTTGTTGAAGGCTGTAGTCTTGAAACTGCCGCATAATGCTGCAATTCCTCCATGTATGGCCTGCCGGCTTATCGGGCTGACTATGCTCTGGACAAGGTTTATTGAGCATCGCTTCCAAGTTGAAGGGAGCTTTACCCTTGTTAAAATGCTGCCTGAAGTTCCTGTTGCCCTTAGCACGGTTGTTTCCAGCGCTGGTGTTCGCCACCAGTTCTGACCCGCCGTCCGGGTGCTTCCGCTTGCCCGAATTTCCGCTTCCAGCCGCGTTCTGCTGCTGACCCTTTCCATTGTTACCCTTCTCCCCCCGACCTGATTTTTCATCATCAGAGCCCGGGTCTTTCATGTTGTCAGAGTCTGCGTATTTGGTGAGAGCCGCCATGAGCTCCCCCATGTCTTGACACGTGCGCTTGAGCCGGCCAAGCTTCTGCTTCAAAGGTGTAAAGTGTCAATTCTTCTCCAGAATCAAAACTGCTTGAGCCGCCGTGATCTGTTCTGAAGAGTGGATGATGGTTGAGACCCGCCGGACCCAATGATGGGCTGACTCATCCGCCTATTGCACACAATGATCCAAATCCACGATCGTCATGGGCTGCTTGCACGTCCCTTTAAATTTTTTGATAAATTTCGCCTTCAACTCGGCCCAGGACGTAACGGTGTTGGGTGGCAATCCCTTCAACCACGTGCGAGCCGGCCCTTCCAGCATCATGATGAAATACTTGGCACATACTGCATCACTAACATCCAACATCTCCATGGCCAGCTCATAGCTTTCGACCCAAGCTTCTGGAGGTAGGTCAGCTGTGTAATTGGGCACCTTGCGAGGGCCCTTGAAATCCTTCGGCAGGCGCTCATTCCGTAAAGCCGGCGCTAAGCACGGCACCCCCACAGCCCTGGAAGTTAACCCCGCTCCGGCTGAGACGGAGGGTGCGACTGTGGGTTCCTGATAAGCCACCGCTGCCGCCAGAGCCGCCGCCTCTCGCTGTGCTCTCGCTCGATCCACCAGTGCCTGAGCATCCAGAGCCGCCCGGTCAGCTCGTGGCGGGTTCCGATGTCGTTCACTGCTAGAAACCGCCGGCGACTCATAACGCCGGCTGTAGCTGCGACTGGGGATGGGGGTTGAGTGCACGCGACTCCGGCTGTAAGCATACTTCTCCTGCTGGGCCACCGCCGTTCGCAGGTATCCAACCGCGTTCCGCACCTCTTCCGCGAAAGGCGACTCGTCGGGGATCGGGATAGCAGCCAGCCGGGTTGCTGCCACCACCATGTTCTCCGCCGGGTTAGAATAATGGCCCGGCGGTGTAGGAAAAGAAGTTGGCGTAACCTGGTTCGGCCGGGGCGGGTTAATCTGCTGATGCTGAACCGCCGCCCGGCTTCCAGGCACTTCCGCCGTCCGGGTTACGGCCAAAGGCACGTTCTGTCCCGTTCCTGGCGTGTTGAAAAGATTCCTTGCTTCATACTGATCCGGCAAGCGGGATTGATGCCTCATCCGCTGAACCGCCGCTGCTGATTGCTGTTCCAGCTCAAGACGGAAAGCGTCCGCCCTAAGGCGCTCCGCCTCAGCATCCATCTGAGCCTTCAATTCATTAATCTCCTGCTGGACCTCAGTCATCTGGTTCTTCAACCTCGCGATCTCCGTATTACGGGCTGCTTGGTTTTCAGCCGTGACTTCAGTCGCCATCAGGGTTGTAAGCTCACCCATCAGATCCAAAAGAACCTGAGCCGGTGGCCTGCCAGCCCCAGACCCGGTTGCCTCGACGGCTGAGCTGCCATGAGCCGCCGCTGTATCCGCCATGAAGACGGCAGCGCGGTTCAACGGCTCATACTCCTCCGGCTCATGGAACTCCGACTCGAGGTAAGGCTCGACGTAGCCCCCGAGCCCGCCATTGTGGAGCTGGTAAATTGATTCCGTCTCTCCGCTCGAAGATCCATCCTCGGAGCAGATGAGGGTTTCCTCCTGCGACATGGACCCCTCGAGATCCATGCCCTGAGTGAAGCCGACGAAGACATGCTTCCTGTCCGGTTTAGCACGGGCGGGTTGCACGCGTCGAGCCGGCTCGACGATGTCGGTGCAGGTGTCCGGCCCGGGTTCAGATCCGCCGATCTTGCCGATGAAGACATGAATCCCGCCGAAGGGGACCCGGAAACCGTACTCAATGGAGTCAGCCTCGGGGCCCCAGCCGGCGTCGTCGATGTAGAGCCGGCCGCGGCGACTCTTGGTCATCCTGCCAACCGCGTACCCCTCGATCCCTGGGAGAGAGCCCTTTGAGAACTCGACACCACCGAGCGCTAGCCCCACGGTGGGCGCCAACTGTCGTGGTTTTAACACGGCAGATGTCCGAAGACTTAGGTTCGAGGCTAGCGCCATGGTAGTGGACTCAAAGGGGTTGATCAGGACGAAGGACACGAGTTTACCCAGGTTCGGCCCCTCAAGTAGAGGTAAAAGCCTACGTCCTGCTTGTGTTGTATTGATTGGAGTATCGATTACAAGGGAGCGGATTGCTTGACCTAGTTCTCGATAACTTGGTTTCTTGTCTAAACCGCCCCGGGGTCTAACCTTTATATATGAGGTCAAGGCCCCGGGTTACACGAGTCATGAACCGACCCACACAACGTGTTCTACTCTGTCTCTAAGCCGCCTTACCATCGTAGGTAAGCCGCCTCCGGGCGGCTTAGCCACCCGGGTCTTCAAGCCCACTTCTGTCTCCGGACCTCTGTCAACGGCCCACCTGGTAAGCCGCCATGCGGCCTTGCCTTCATCTTCCGGCCCACCTTACAGGTCTTGGGCTCACAAGCCGCCTGGTGTGACTCGGCCCCGCCTAGGCGGGTCTTACCACGGAGTTATATCCCCAACAGAGTGGCAGCCGGATAGGTCCAATCGGACCATGTAAACTCTGGAAACCAGCCTCTGCCGGTTCGCCCTAACCCTAGCCGGACGACTCTAAGGCCCGCGCATTTTCCCTAAGGACGATGCCCCGTCCCTGTCCCAGACCGGCTCCCGGCTGGCTGACAGGCGGGGCGGAAGACGGAAGGAACCCGTGCGTGAAATACGAGTCGAAAGGTAAAAGGGCAGGGGAGGAGCCGGCACGCAAATGCTTTAAACCTCAAACAGATCCATAAGCAAAAGGCCACAGGCCAAGGGTTCTTTTCAATACACCCCCAATGGGTGGAAATGCATCTTAAAAACAAGTCTTGCAGCTAAGGAACGGATACAACAAAGAGAAAAAGAAGGGCGCCTAGGCCTCCGGCGCATCACCAGCCGGCTCTTCCTTCGTGGCCTCGGTGTCGCTGCCGCTGCTGGAGTCGGTGCTCTCGTCGGCAACCTCGTCGTCTTCAGGGCCCTGAGGGTTGCCGAAAGAGTCCTCGGCGACCGGCTCGCCGTCTTCGCCAAGCGCCGGCAGGAGCTAGTCCGGGTCGACGTACGAGGCCAGCTGGTTGGCCCGACGGACGAGGGCATCTTCGCGGGCGATCTGTTCCGCCTCAGGGACCTCGCGCATCGTGGCCAGCCCGTCCAGGTTGACGCCGGTGTACCACGACGTGATGAACCGGAGGGCCATCTGCGCCCCGGCCCGAGCCGCCGACGTCTTCCAAACACCGAGCCGGGCCACCGCATTCTCTAGCCACAGCGCCACGCGGCCCACCGGCGCCCCACGACCCGGCCAGAGGGCCGCGATCACCTCTTTGCCGGCTGTCTGCAGCCGGTCCATGCAGCGTTGGACGTGGATCAGCCGGTTCTCAATGGCCAGCGCAAGCTCCGCCACGTCCCAGCCGGCGTCCTCCTCAACCTCCTGCCCGCGCTGCCGCAGGCACTCCTGGTGATCCACCACAGCCCGCTCAGCGCGGCGCTGGGTCTCCGGGAACCGGTCTGAGGGGGGAGAAGAATCGGCGAACAAGACAAAAGCAAGTCGAAATCAGTCGGCAGAGGAAGAAAAGACTCAAACAAAGCTTACTCTGGAAGGCCTCGTCCATCTCGAGGGCGAACTGAAGGCCTGCGCTCCTCTCCCTCTCCAGCGCCTCCTCCGCATGAGCAAGGGCGACCCCGCGCGTCTCGAGCTCCCCCTTGCGGCGATCTACCTCAGCCTGAAGAGCGGTGGCCCGCTGGGTGGCGTCGGCCGCCCGCTTGGCGGTGTCCTCCCGGGCCACCACCTCCCGCTGCAGCTCCGCGGTCAGGCGCTCCTGCTCCGACGCGGTCGCCTGGAGCTCCTGCCCCAGCCGGTCCCGCTCCGACGTGGCCGCCTGGAGCTCCTGCCCCAGCCGGACCAGCTCGGAGGCCAGTTCATCCCTTTTCTGCCGGATCGGGACCAGCTCCTCTGCATAAAAAACCAAGCATAAGCCACTCCAACACAGAAGACCTGGACCGGCTGCCGAGCAGCCGGCCCGACTCTCGGGGGCTACACCCAGTGGGTGTGCTCGCTCGCCCCCACTGGACCCAACATACCTTGCACCTTCTTCAACTCCTCCTGGACCCGGTAGTAGCCAAGCTTGCCGCGGTTGTGGATATGGACCGCCTCAGCAAAAAGCGACTGCCGCCTGGCGTTCTCAGTCTGCCCCGTGCCAAGAAACAACAAGTCAGACAAGCAAAAAGGCTTAGATCCGGCCCGGCTGCCACGCAGCCACGCAGTCGGCCCGAATCCCGGGGGCTACACCCAGTGGGTGCGCTCGCGCGCCCCCATTGAAAATTCAACACAAGGCAGAGGAGCCTCACCTCCACCGCCGCCTCCACGCACCAAAAGTTGCTTTCGGCGGCCTCCGCGAACCTGGCTAGCCCCTCACGGCAGTGCGCCATAATGCGGCCTGGCTCCCCAGGCGCAAGGGCCGGGGCGCCGGCTGGCGGGGCCGGATCGGCCGGGAGGAGAGCCGACGACTCCCAGTCCCGGATCACGTCCAGCATGGTCCACCTTGACCGGCTCGACCCGCCGCTCGACCCGCCGTCCACCACGGCAGCAGCCGGTGGAGGGTTGGCGGTGACCACCAAGGCTCGGGAGCTGGCCTCGGGCCCTTCCATGACTGGCACCACCGGCTCCGCCTCCTGCCGGGCCGGCTCGAGAGCCGGCTGGGCTGGCTCACTCCTCCCTCCAGCCGGCGCCTCCGGGGCCGCCTCCGGCACAGCCGGGGCGACAGGCGTGCCCGCTGCAGCCGGCTCGATGACTGAAGAAGTCACCTCCGCCTCCCCCCGTTGGGCCGTGTCCGGAGCCGGCTCGGGGACCGTTCCCACCGGCCGGGGCACCTCCGCCGCAGGCGGGGCCACGGCTGTCTCCACGGCCGGCTCTAGCGGCTCACTCGACGGAGGCCTCGACCTCCGCGTCGATTCCGCCGCAGAGTCCGTCGCGCGCTCCGGGTCGGTGGACCGCCTTCACCTCCCGCCGCTCGAGGCCCCCGAACGCGAGGGCGCGCCCTTCGCCCCCGCTTTCGCGGCTCGCATCTCCGCGAGCCGCCTCTTCTCTTCCTGCGCCGTAGCCGCGTGCTCCTGCGCCTGCAGGTTGGCGGCATCCATCGGGCCGGCGGCCGACTCCGTGTCATGGAGCTCGATGGCGTCCCTGGAGTGGACAAGAAACAGGGCCTCAGGCGTTGGCCGGCTCACAAACCCGAAAAAACAACGAGAGATAAGAAAAGGTACTCACCCGGCGACAACGGGGAGGACCCGCCTGGCCCGGGCCGGTGGCTTCGTGGCGGCCGCTCGCGCTCTCTTGCGAGCCGGCGGCTGGGTCGAAGGCTGCCCCGTGGCTGGCCTCTTCTCCCAGCGAGAGGCCTCGGCCGTCTGGAAATGAGCCGGCCGCTCCTCGCTCCGTCCGCGTGACTCCCGCCGAGCTGCGGGGGGAGTCACGTCCAAGATCTGGACGTCATCATCGTCATCATCATCGTCAGTCCAATCTTTGATGGAGGGTCCGGAGGGGAACTCACCAGCCACTCTGGACCCGCCGGCTCCCGGGTCGCCCATTGCGTCGTCCGCCTCGACCTCTCCCGAGGAATCGGCCCCCTCTTCGACGCCGCCCACCAGCTCGAAGTCCTCCAGGTCGGACTCGGCACGCTCCGCCTGGAATACCTGGGGGTGCGGGCCGTCCGGCGTGTTCTGTCACACGGAGTGCTGCGGTCAGCATGGTGTGTGAGCTGGGAAGGGCCGGCTGGAAAATCAAAGGGGGGAGAGAATTACCGCAGCAGGGCGTACCAGGGGTGTCGGGTCGTGCCGGCTGTACGGCAGCTTGCCAAACCTCCAAGTCCCCGGCGCTAGCTTGAAATTGGTGATGGAGTTCACCCGCCTGGCCACCTGGGACGACGACAGGTCGAAGGTGGACAGCCGGCAGGGGTCCCGCCGGCCCGACATGTCACAAATCCGGTGCGGCCTCTGCTGCAGAGGCAGCACCCGGCGGTCGATGAAGCCGGCCACCAAATCGGGCGCGACCAGCCCCTCTCCGGCTCTCATGGTCTTGAGCCGGCCCAGCTCCGCGAGGACGTCCACGAACGGCCCATCGCCCGTCCAGTTGATTCCAGAGGACGGGGCGTTGACGAAGGCCGGCAGCCGGATGTAGTCCCGCGCCGGGTCGACGTTCTTCACATAGCAGAACGTCCGGTTCCACCTCTTGACCGATTCGATGAGGGTGATGTGGGGGAACAATGGGCCCCGGACGCATATCACCGCGCCCCTGCAGGCGTACGGCCCGTCCTCGTTCCTCAGGGCCTTGAGGTAGAAGAGTTTCCTCCATAACTCCACGAAGGGGAGCAGCCCGAGGTAGCCCTCGCAGAGCGTCACGAAGCTCGAGAGCTGGAGAATGGAGCTGGGCCCGAGGTGGTGCGGCTGGAGGTCGAACGTGTCCATGAAGAAGCGAAAGAATTGGATCACTGGCAGACCGAAGCCGCGCGAGAAGTGCCACGCGAACACCACGAACTCCCCCTTCTGGGGTTCGGGTGCCACCTCGCTGCCCGGCGGACGAGCGGCAACGCGGTCCTCCGACGGCAGCATCCGGGCGCGGCGGAGGTGCGCAATATCCTCCTCGGTGATGATGGATCCGCCCCAGCTGCCGGAGGGTCCGTCGGCCATCTCTGCGGCGAACGAGCGCGAGGAAGAAGACGGGCGGAGCAGCGGTGCAAGCCGAGGCGACGGGCCGCGTGAGAGAAGGAAGACGAAGGGGAGAGGGGTGCGTGAACTACCTCCGCCCCTCCCCCTCCCCTTATAAACACAGGGCGGCGCCCGGGGGACGTGGGGATTAACTGCGCCCACTCCCCCGGGGAACCCGCGGGACGTGGGCATCGTGCGCCGCGGCCGCTGGGGTCAAAGCGCTGAGGATCCCGGCCTGCGGCCCGAGGCCTACCAGGCTAGGCCCGCGGCCTATCGGACTAGGCCCGAGAAGGCATCCCGTCGGGCCACAGGCACGGGACCCACGACATCATCACGCCCCACGTGGCGCGCCGCGGTCGGGCACGGGGCCCGAAGCAGCGCGACAGGGCCCGAGGCGTCGGAGGCGGTGGCCGGCGCGGCCGCCTGGCCGGTCCCGCGCGATGGGCGGGCGTAGCCGGATGAAACCGCCGGTTGCCCCTCGTCAAGCGGAAGCGGCCCCCGCCGGCTTCGGGGACTACTGACGGGGTTATTACCCCTGGGTATGCCAAGGAAAGGGAGTTCCAGCTCCTTTCGGAAAAAACTATACGGCCGGCTGGCCCACGGCCGGCTGGTCAGTGGCCGGCTGCCTCCCTGGCCGGCTGGCCCACTGCCGGCTGGTCCGCGACTGGCAAAGAGGGGCCGGCTGACACACAGACGCACATGGCTACAGTCCGGGCGGTCGTACCGCTGACCGAGACCGATCGAGACCCGACGGAGCCACAGTATTACTGCGCCGCCGTCCACTCCACTACCTGCCCCGGAGTGGCTACAGCGCTGCCAGCCGTACCGCTGACTTCGGCCGGCTGGCGCAAGACGACGCCGGGCGGGGTGGCCCGTGCCGTGGCAGGTGGGCGCGGACCAATAGGAGGGCCGGCTGGCGGGTCCCAGTTGGCGATGGGACCGCGCAACCGGCGGGACCTACAGACGACAAGACGACTCAGCCGGCGGGCCCCCTGGCTGGCTGGAGAGGCTGCCAGCCGGGTCCCCCCTCATAGTACCTTGAGAATATTGTATACCGGGGGGTTGGCCTATAAAACCCCCCGAAGCCCCCATGCTTCGGGCAGGCAACACACGCACGGAGGCGTTCACCCCTCTCTCATACCCACACATAGCGGGGGAAGTGGAGCCGGCTGCTCCTTCTTCCACCTCCAGACAAACAGCTCGAGGAGCGCCATTGTAACATCTCTCCCCATCCAACTAGAGCAGCAGGACTAGGGGTATTACCTCCCCTAGAGGGCCCTCAACCTGGGTACGTCGTGTGTCTATCACCGCTCGTGCCTAATCCCGCTCCCGGAGCCCGTCGGCGTCCTTCGGCCCCAACCACACTCGATAAGCCACCCTATGGCATCTGTCGTGAGAAAACGACGACAGTTGAGGATTGATATTCCTATTGGTTCGATAAACCTTGGTTTCATAACTGAGGGAAATTCTTACCCACTTTGTGTTGCAATTACCCGTTCCTCTTCACGGAAAACCCAACGTAGATCACAAGTATCAGGAGTCAGGAAGTTGCATAAGGAGGTCACAAGGCACCTGGGTGCGCCCGGGGGGGGGGGGGTAGGCGCGCCCAGGTACCTTGTAGGCCCCCTGTGGCTCCGTTTGACGTAATTCCACTTCTATAAATTCTCAAATATCGGGAAACCAACAGAGAGCCACCCGAAACACTTTTTCCTCCGTTGCAAGCCTCTGTTCCGATGGGAGGCCATCTGGGGACCTTTTCCGGTGATCTTCCAGAGGGGGAATTGATCATGGAGACCATCTACCTCAATCTTGCAGCCTCCATGATGATGCGTGAGTAGTCCAGCACTAACCTACGGGTCCATAGCTAGTACCTAGATCGCTTCTTCTCTCTCTTTGATCTCCAATACAAAGTTCATCGCAATCTTTGCAGTGTGTTTGTTGGGATCCGATGAATTATGGGTTTATGATCAGATTATTCATGAAAAGTTATTGAGTTTCCTATGAATTTCAATATGCATGATCTTATAGCTTCGTATTTCTCTCCGATCTATCAATTTGGTTTGGCCAACTAGATTGGTTTATCTTCAGTGGGAGTGGTGCGCTGTAATGGGTTCAATCTTGCGGTGCTCTATCCTCCTGACAGAAGGGGTCAAGACACGTATTTGTATTGTTGCCATTAAGGATAAAACAATGGGATCTAAACATATTGCTTGTCTTATTTTGTCTACATCATGTCATCTTGCTCCAAGCATTACTTCATTTGTCATGAACTTAATACCATAGATGCATGCTGGATAGCGCTTGATTGGTGAAGTAATAGTAGTAGATGCAGAATCATTTCGGTTAACTTGTTTTTGGACATGATGCCTATATACATGATCATTTCCATTAATACCATGTCATAACTATGCGCAATTCTATCAATTGCCCAACAGTATTTTGTCTACCCATTGTATGCTACTTTTGAGAGAGAAGCCTCTAGCGAACACTATGGCCCCCGGGTCTACTTAAACATAAAAACTAAAAATCCTAAATTACCTTGCTGCACTTTATTTACATTTATTTTATTTTTCTTTTACATTATCTATTCTATCAAGATTTAATCCTTGCTGTAGCGAGTTCAAGGGGCTTGACAACCCTCTTACCCGCGTTGGGTCCAAGTGTTTGGTTTTGTGTGTGCAAGTGATGTTAAAAGGAATTTGCATTGGTTCTCCTATTGGTTCGATAACCATGGTTCTCACTTAGAGAAATACTTATCTATACTGTACCGCATCTCCTCTCCTCTTCGGGGAAAATCCCAACGCAGCACACAAGTAGCAGGAAGAATTTCTGGAGCCGTCGTCGGGGAGCATCATTAAATTCTCGTCATGTCCCTACACATAAATTATCTTTCACTCGTTCTACTTTTTATTTGCTTTTATATTTTACTTTATATAAAAAAATTATTATTTCTATTTGCTTGTTTGCTTAGTTATCTAGTTTACTTGTTAGTTTACTTGCTTGCTTGTCGTCATGGCTGGTTCTTCTATCAATGTCTCTCCGGATTATGAAGTACTTTATTTTAAGCAGAGGCAAGGAGAGAGCCTCAAAGATGCTTGACACCGTATCATAGAATGCCATCATCACGCTACCATAACAAATGATATGAAGATTCTTCTTCATAATTTTTACATGAGACTTAGTTTATCTAATAGGCAAATTCTGGATTTTACCGCTAAAGGAAATTGTATTGAAATTGATTTTAATGCGGCACATGAAATAGTAGAGGGAATCATTGGAACACCTCCCCACCTCAAATAAACCTTATACTCATGAAGGGATTCAAATACTAGAAAACTTAGGGGATATGTTGAAACATTTGAGCGCATTACAAAAAATAAATGAGCCTATCAAGACCCTAGGTTCTAATCTTAATCGCATGAATTCATTCCTTACTATTGCCAACAAAAGATTTGATGCTTTAGAGAAAATGAAAACTTTACTTTTAGAAATTATGGGTAAGAGTAAAGAACCTGCCGGGTTTAAGAAGGGCTCTTCTAAGGTAGCGAAGGTAGATGACAAGGATGACAACAATTGATACTATGCATTATGCCTAGCTAAGGGCATAAAACAATATCACTTATTGGGAGGCAACCCAATAGTTATCTTTAATATTTTTTTACTTTCTGTTTTGGTGTGTTGACATGATTATTTATACTGTAATGATTGTGTTTTTATGTTTAAATCAGTGTTCGTGCCAAGTAAAGCCTTTGGGATGATTTGGAAGATGGTAGAATTGATACGGTGCAAAAATAGAAACTTTTGCGTCCAGTGCAGAATTTCTCTGATTTTACTAGTACGCCTTTTTGATCTGAAATTTTTACATAGTACTGGTATACAAATTTTCTAGGTTTTCTTAATTTTCAGAATTTTCGGAGTTACATAAGTATAGTTTTCCTACAGATCTTTACAGACTGTTCTGTTTTAGACATATTTTGTTTTTCCTTGCATAGTTTGCTTGTTTTGATGATGTTATGGATTGTATCGGGGAGTATAAGCCATGGAGAAGTTAGATACAGTACCTATTATGCAATAATGAAATATAAATCAATTTATAATAGTACCTAAATAATTTGATATGTTTATTGTACTAACGGATCTCACGAGGTTTTGTTGAGTTTTGTGTGCTGAAGTTTTCATGTTTTGGGTGAGAGAACGACAGATGAAGGAATAAGGAGCGGCAAGACCCTAATCTTGGGGATGCCCAAGGCACCCCAAGGTAATATTCAAGGAAGACCCAAGCGTCTAAGCTTGGGGATGCCCCGGAAGGCATCCCCTCTTTCGTCTCCAATCTATCGGTATGTCACTTGGAGCTATATTTTTATTCATCACATGATATGTGTTTTGCTTGGAACGTCGTGTGTTATATTTTGTTTTTCTTTTAGTTTGCCACAATCATTGTTTGCGGGACACACATATTTCAGAGAGACACGTGGTTATCATAATTTGTTAGAATACTCTATATGCTTCACTTATATCTTTTGAGCTAGGCAATTGCTATCGTGCTTCACTTATATCTTTTCAGAGCACAGCAGCTTCTAAATTTTATAGAAATGATTGAACTCTCATGCTTCACTTAAATATTTTTGAGAGTATAATAAGAAAAAGGAACGATACATGGCATGATTTATAAGACTATTCCAAAAAGGATAGGTATTCGAGGGGGATATAATAAAAAAATTCATGTATCTCACTAAAGAAGAAACATGAGTTGATTATATTGATGTAGTAATATGAAAGGGCATAAATACATGATTGTTGGTTAGTAGAAATATCAGTAATTAAAGCTTGTTATTTGTTATTCATCTAAGTATTAATATGGCATGGTGATGATGTGTGAGCATTTTTATGCCTGAAATGAAATCCTATCGTGTTGTTTGAATCGGGGGTGTGCGATGGTTAACTCCTCCCAACCTCCTCCCTAGGGGTATGCGGTAGTACTTTGCTTCGAGAGAGCTAATAAGGCTTTGCGATAAGTATGTGAGTTCTTTATGACTAATGTGAATCCATGGATATACGCAGACTCACCTTTCCGTACTTGCTAGCCTCTTCGGTACCGTGCATTGCCCATTCTCACCTCGAGAGTCAGTGCAAACTTCGCCGGTGCATCCAAACCCCGTGATATGATAAGCTCTATCACACATAAGCCACCTTCTATCTTCCTCAAAACAGCCACCATACCTACCTATAGTGGCATTTCCATAGCCATTCCGAGATATATTGCCATGCAACTTCCACCGTTCCGGCACATGACTTGTGTGTTCATCATCATATTACTTTGCATGATCATATAGCTAACATAGTATTTGTGGAAAATCCACCATTCATCATGTCTACATGTTATTCTAGATCATTGCACATCCTGGTACACTGCCAGAGGCATTCATATACAGTCATAATTGTTTTATGTTGAATTGTAAGTAAATAAAAGTGTGATGATCATCATTATTAGAGCACTGTCCAAGTGAGGAAGGGATGATGGAGTAAATGATTCCCCCACAAGTCGGGATGAGCTCCAGACAAAAAATAAAAAATGGGGGAGGCCAAATGAGCCCACCACCAAAAAAAGAGAAAAGGAAAAAAAGGAAAAAAGGAAAAAAAAGAAAATTTCCGTATTGTAATAGTTTTCGAGTGAAGCTCGATGAATAAAAGTCTTACTTTTCCTGTACTTCATCAAATTTGGTCATTTTTTTCTTTTTTAACTCCAGTGATTTCCAACACTCGGAAACTTAATCATGCCCCTAGTGGATGAAAGGCTTTGATGTGATCCAGAAATTGCCTAAGTTAAAACTACTCCGAGTGAGGACATCATCCTCACTCGGGGTTTGCTGTGATCCAGAAATCGCCTAAGTTAATATTACTCTGAGTGGGGACATCATCCACACTCGGGGGTTTAGCTGCGATCCAGAAATCGCCTAAGTTAAAACTATTCCGAGTGAGGACATCATCCACACTCGGGGGGCTTTGCTGCGATCCAGAAATCGCCTAAGTTAAAACTACTCCGAGTGAGGACATCATCCACACTCGGGGGCTTAGCTGTGATCCAGGAATCGCCTAAGTTAAAACTACTCCGAGTGGGGACATCATCCACACTCGGGGGGGGGGGGGGGGGGGTCTTAGCTGCGATCCAGGAACTGTCTAACTTAAAACTACTTTGAGTGAGGACATCATCCACACTCGGGGGCTTAGCTGCGATCCAGAAATCGCCTAAGTTAAAAGTACTCCAAGTGAGGACATCATCCACACTCGGGGGCTTAGTTGCGATCCAGAAATCGCCTAAGTTAAAAACTACTCTAAGTGAGGACATCATCCACACTCGGGGGCTTAGCTGCGATCTAGAAATCGCCTAAGTTAAAACTACTCTGAGTGAGGACATCATACACACTCAGGGGCTTAGCTGCGATCCAGAAATCGCTTAAGTTAAAACAACTTCGAGTGAGGACATCGTCCACACTTGGGGGCTTAGTTGTGATAGTGAAATCGCCTAAATTCAAACTGCTCTGAGTGAGAACATAATCCACACTCGGAGGTCTAGCCTCTATCCAGAAGTTGCATAAGGCAAACAAATTGAACAAACATTCAGCATTCAAATGAAGATAAAGCAAATAAACCGCATGTTGATCAAAGTAAAAGGTCAAGTAGCAGGAGCCCCAGGCTCGAATAAAGTTTAACAGTTACATTAACTGTCGGCGTTCTGGGGACGGGGGTACCCAGACTTGCCTGCGTGCGGCCCAGGGCATGGCCCACTCGACGGTCTGTACGGCCCTGCGCGGCTGCACTCAAGACAAGACCCTCGCGAGAGTCCCACCCTCGCGAGAAGGAAGACGCCAAGGCTCTCGGAAGGGGGAGGCCTCCCCAGGCCCCCTCCTGAGCGGCGGAGATCTCTATGCAATACTCGGCCTCGGGAGGTCAAGGGTGACACTAGCTAGGCCAGGCGGGCGCCAGCGCGCCAGGGGGGACAGTTTCCTCTTTGGAGCAAAGGAGACAGGGGACGAGCGCAGGTTCCCAAGGCGCCCAGCTAAAGGTTTCCATTCCGGTGCAACAAGACCAAGCCAGCGGGCGTGGCAGGACGGATGTCACCAGCAAGCCCGCCACCGCGTCACCCCCACCTACTTTGCAGGCGAAGACCACCTTTCGTCAGGATAAGATGTACCTCCTGTCCCCTTTCGAATTTGGCCGTTGTGGGATCCCTTCCCGCCATTGCGATAAGGGAAGAGGACCCGGGCCACTATAAATAGATGCCAGGCTGCTCTGTAGTGGCACACGACGGGAACACCACCCAAAACGCACTCGCGAGACAGCTCACCACTGTACCAGTTTGTCCACAACCTCCACGTGAGGCAATCCACCAAAGCAGGAGTAGGGTTTTACGCTTCGCAGCGGCCCAAACCTGGGTAAAATCTCGTGTGCAATCTTCTTCCTCGCCATCGAGCGGGGTTATCACATTGAGAGCTTGGAGGGGGTGAAGCTGTTGGGGATCTTCGCACACGCCCCTGTGTTCGAACTTCCTTGGGTTTTGCGGAGCCCAGAATCCGGCATTTGGCGCGCCAGGGAGGGGGCGTGTCAAAGTCTCCCTCAAGCCTCGCTCCTTCTCCGCTTCACCGCTCCGATGGCTGACGCTCGTCGAGCCCGTGCCGAGCGCCGTGTTGCTCGTGTCGCCCAGACAGCGCCGGTGGGCCACACCGCCGCGCGCCGGTCCGCCTCCCCTGTGGCCAATGCTGCCACGGGCCCGGAAGCCCATGAGCAGCAGGACTCGTCACAGCCGTTCACCGCGTGGCGCGACGGCCGCACCGCTACTCCGTCGATCGTTCCAGCTACTGGGTCGTCCTCCCACGCTCGCCCCGGGCCGGCGCGTGGGTCGGGCGCGCTCCTCATGGTGCGCGAGCTGCTGCGTTACCGTCCTGGCCCCAACCGCTACGACGACTGGCTCGGGCGCATTGCAGAGCTTGTCAGCGCCGCCGACAACGCCTCGGCGCTCTCCTACTCGTTCCGGCCCCAGCCATCCCTGGAGGGCGACGAGGCCCATGATGTGCCACCTCCTCCTCAACGCGACGTCGACCCCGAGCCCAGGCGTGAAGCACGCCTGCGCGACCAGCCGCGCGGGCCCCCTGCGAGGGTGAGAGATGAAGTAAGCTGCCAGGTGGTGACGCGGCCGTGCGCTCCCCCCGCCGCTGCATCAGCGTCGCGACCGGGCGCCCTTAGAGGCAGCCGCGCCGGAGCATCAAGACCGGGTCCCTCCTGCGTGCGCGGCACCCGCGGGTCTAGTGGGTTGTTGCGCCATCGCCCCGGAGCTCCATCCGGCCGTGTGGCCCTGCAAGTTCAAGCCTGACCTACCTCCTCGCTACGATGGCAGCCCAGATCCCGCCGAATTCCTACAGCTCTACTCGCTGAGTATCCAGGCGGCCGGCGGGGACGACAAGGTCATGGCAAGCTGGTTCCCTATTGCACTCAAGGGTGGTGCGCTCTCCTGGCTCCTCAACCTCCCCACTACAAGAAATATGTCAACTTGTGACCTTCTCTTAGTTACCCCAGCTGAATTGGTCATAAATCCACGGCCATTTCGCTAGGAAGGGCTCAAACCCTGAAATTGCCTTACACCAAATGGTCATAAAGCAGACAACAGTGGTCGACGACCTTATTTCTACCTGATTACGACCAATATAAATGGTCATGAGGTTGTGAACGTGGATAAGGCCACCTCCTCAGTTTGTGAACCAACTATATTTTATATTGCTTAATTATTTCTTAAACTTTACCAGGGCTTGTTTCTACCTATATAACTTGCCTCCACCAAATTTGAGCTCATTTCATTTAGCCAGTTTCTCTCAATAAATTTCCCAAGTTTATGTCTAGAGAAGAGCATTGTGAAGGAAGTACCACTTTGGCATTTCCAAATGGTATCAAATTTTTACAGTGCCTTCCTATGCACAAATAACCATCCTTCACAAAATGTAAGCTCAATACATTCATTCATTTGAGCCTAGATTCAACATTCATATTTCTGTCCAGTGTGGTACTTTGCAAAGCAAGTGCCACATAGGATCCTCCATTTGAGCTGAACATTTTTGGGCACTCTGTTCTATCCAAATCATTGCCTCATGACAAAAGTCAGCTTCATTTGCCTATTAAATCTTCCTCAGCAAATTTCCAAAGTTTCTGTTCAGTTAGAAGCTTTGTGAAGTAAGTACTAGCTAGGCATCTCCTAATGATCTGAATTTTTTCCACATATTCAATATGACCATATCATAGCCCTCCACAAAATTTGATCCCCATCTAATAATCCATGTGAGCTCACCATCCAATCTTTGTTTCTGGTAATATTTTCAATTTGTGAAGCAACAATATTTTATATTGCTTTATAATTGCTGAAAATTTACCAGGACATGACCATGCCCATACAACCTACCTACACCAAATTGTATCTAATTTTAATGTAGCCAATTTTCCTCAATATTTTTCCCAATTTTCTGTTCATTGGATAGCATTGTGAAGGAAGTACCATTTTTGTTTATCCAAATGGTATTAAATTTGTACAGTTTATTAATATGACCATATTATCATCCTCCTCCAAATTACAACTCAATCCAATCATCTATGTGGGCCCAACATCAATTTCTATTTTCTGTCCAGAGAAGAGCGTTGTGAAGGAAGTACCACCTTGGCATCTCCAAATGATATAAAAATTTTACAGTACCTTCCTACGCCCAAATTACTATCCTCCACCAAATTTCAGCTCAATCCATTCATTCATTTGAGCCCAGCTTCAACATTCATATTTCTGTCTAGTGTGGTACTTTGCAAAGCAAGTGACACCTAGGATCCTCCATTTGAGCTGAAAATTTGTAAAGACAGTCTCCTTAGTATATTATCATCCTCAGACAAAACTCAAGCCCATTGGCCATGTTCGTTTCCCCCACCGCTAATCAAACACTTGGCTGCCAATTCATGTTTGAGCTTAGTTCAGTGTCCTCGTGAGATTCTTCTCTTGTATTATTCTTCCTAACACCTACCGGGGGGTACCCAACCCATCAGACATGCCTAGGCCGCCCAGAACGCATGGCAATGCTAAGGTCACGTGGTGACCACGCGGCTGGCATGCTAGTTTGCGCGCTCTGGAGTTGGGGCCATCGTCCACCATCCAAACCTCGATGTATCGCCACCAAACCATGTATCTCTGATTAAATAGATGCTTATGTACCTAAAAATGATTTTTGGAAAAAATCATGAGCAAACTATAAGGCAGCCGCAGTTCAAATTTGACCCGCTTCCTACTGAATCGGTAGCAAATTGTCTTTTTCACGAGAGGTGGATCAAAGATTTTTACACCCAACCATTTGGTCAATTGTACATTAAATATGGACTAATATTTTAGAAAATTAATTTGGTCCAATTTTACAACAAATATATGGTAGGTCCTTCACAAAAAATCTCATTTTGGGCACTCGAAAAATGGAAAATGAATTTTTCGTCCAAAGAAAATGAAAACTTCCTTAGGCAACATTGTTTGCCATCACAAGATGCACCCTTGCGCACAATATTAGATCATTTGAATAAACTATGTCATGAATGTGGCCATAATATTGATCATTTGGCTGGAAAGCCATGGATCTCCACACGTCATAGCTCATTTTTGAAAACACTTTTTTAAAATAATTACCGTATTACAAGTTTATTATTTTTCCTGGTAACTCTGTCACATATAATGACACAATGCGAAGGTTTTACAATTTTTTGATTTTTTTTGAATTTTTCATGCCCATTTCAAAACGTGGTCAAAACGGCAGGAATGACCGTTCCTAGCTAGTTGTTGAATCTTGGAAAAATTTTGGTGTTTCTATGATTAAATAGATACTTATGTACCTAGAAATGATTTTTGGAAAAAATAAAGAGAAAACTATGAGGCAGCTGCAGTTCAAATTTGACCCACTTCCTACTGAATCGGCGGAAATTTGTCTTTTTCACGAGAGGTGGATCAAATATTTTTACACCCAACCATTTGGTCAATTGTACATTAAATATGGCCTAATATTTTAGAAAATTAATTTGGTCCAATTTTACAACAAATATATGGTAGGTCCTTCACAAAAAATCTCATTTTGGGCACTCGAAAAATGGAAAATGAATTTTTCGTCCAAAGAAAATGAAAACTTCCTTAGGCAACATTGTTTGCCATCCCAAGGTGCACCCTTGCGCACAATATTAGATCATTTGAATAAACTATGTTATGAATGTGGCCATAATATTGATCATTTGGCTGGAAAGCCATGGATCTCCACATGTGATAGCTCATTTTTGAAAACACTTTTTTAAAATAATTACCGTATTACAAGTTTATTATTTTTCCTGGTAACTCTGTCACATATAATGACACAACGCGAAGGTTTTACAATTTTTTGATTTTTTTTTTGAATTTTTCATGCCCATTTCAAAACGTGGTCAAAACGGCAGGAATGACCGTTCCTAGCTAGTGGTTGAATCTTGGAAAACTTTTGGTGTTTCTCTGATTAAATAGATACTTATGTACCTAGAAATGATTTTTGGAAAAAATAAAGAGGAAACTATGAGGCAGCTGCAGTTCAAATTTGACCCACTTCCTGCTGAATCGGCGGAAATTTGTCTTTTTCACGAGAGGTGGATCAAAGATTTTTACACCCAACCATTTGGTCAATTGTACATTAAATATGGCCTAATATTTTAGAAAATTAATTTGGTCCAATTTTACAACAAATATATGGTAGGTCCTTCACAAAAAATCTCATTTTGGGCACTTAAAAAATGGAAAATGAATTTTTCGTCCAAAGAAAATGAAAACTTCCTTAGGAAACATTGTTTGCCATTCCAAGATGCACCCTTGCACAATATGAGATCATTTAAACAAACAATGCCATGAATGCTACCATAGCATTGATCATTCGGCTTGAAAGTCATTGATCTTCACACATGATAGCTCGTTTCTGAGAACACTTTTTTAAAATAATTACCGTATTACAAGTTTATTATTTTTCCTGGTAACTCTGTCACATATAATGAAACAATGCGAAGGTTTTCCAATTTTTTGATTTTTTTGAATTTTTCATGCCCATTTCAAAATGCGGTCAAAACGGCGGGCATGACCGTTCCTAGCTAGTGGTTGAATCTTGGAAAACTTTTGGTGTTTCTCTAATGAAATAGATACTTTTGTACCTAGAAATGTTTATTGGAAAAAATCATGAGCAAACTATGAGGTAGCTGCAGTTCAAATTTGACCCACTTTCAGCTGAATCGACGGGAATTTGTCTTTTTCACGAGAGGTGGATCAAAGCTTTTGACACCCAACCATTTGGTCAATTGAACACTAAATATGGCCTAAGGTTTTATAAAATTGATTTGGTCCAAATTTGCAACAAATATTTGATAGGTTCTTCACAAAAAACTCATTTTGGACACTCAAAAAATGGACGAGAGGTGGACGGAAAACTTTTAAGAGGGAACCATTTGGTCAATTTGTACATAAAATACGGTCGAATATTTTTGAAAATTGTTGCGGTCCAATTTTGTAACTAATATCTGATAGGTTCTTCACATAGGTGAAAACAAAGAAGAGAAACAAAAAGAAAAAAACACATTTGCATAAGCTTAATTCTCATTGGTGGAGATGTTTGTGCCATGGATCGATGACATGGCACACATCCATCCATCCACCCACCCGCAGGCCAAACCCTAACTCCACTCCTCCCGTCGGACCCCTCTCCCCCGATTCAGATCCACTCCTCGCCGCCGCCACCTACCTCAAGCCGATCCCGCCGCCCGTGCCCGCGCGCCACCACCCGCTCCGCGACCACCACCCGCTCCTCCTCGCCTCCCGGAGGACGCAGACCCCACGCCGCTCTTCCTCTGCCCGCCGACCCACCCCGTCCTGGAGGCCTCGCCTTCCACCCCGTTCCTCCCGCCGACCCGCGCTCGTCCCGCCTTCCACCCTGTTCCTCCCGTTCGCGGTCCAACCGGAGGAAACACGCAGCCGCGGATCAGAGAGCATCGCATGGCGTCCCCGACGCGGCCAGCCTCCGGCTCCGCCCCCGACATCGCCATCTTCTCCACTCCGACCACGACGCGGCGGGCGGATCCAGCCCGTGCGGGCGAGACGGCGGCCGGATCCACGATGGCGAGGACACGCAGCGGTCCCCGCCGGCCAAATCAGGTCTGTCTCCTCCCGCAGTTGAGTCGTTTTACCGTCGATTTGCCTCGCACGGCCATGACCTCTGACCCCTTCTCGTTGATTTGCTCGGGCGGCCGCTTCTCCTACCATCGATGGTGCGTGCTCAACGCCGAGATCTGTCGCGCCAAGGCCAAGTTCCTCGAGGAGGATCTGCCCAAGCTACACGCCGGCCACGGCCCCCCAGCGAATCCTCTCCGGCCCCGTACGTCCCCACCAGCGAAGGCGACGTCCTCACGCAGATTCGCGTCCTCCTCCCAAAGCAGTCGTCCCTGGCGAGCCCTCCTAGTGGCCAGAGGAGGTGGAGGAGCACTTCGCCCCTGCCTCCTCTCCCCTAGCGCGTGGGCCGGTGGCTGCTTCCTCTTCCCCGCCTAGCGAACGTGGTGAGATTCATAAGCAAACTTATGTGAATATACTACACTTGTTGTTGATCATCTGGTGCACTAGTATGAAGTTGTCTCTTGGTTGTCACTTGGAAGTTGCTTGAATTGAACCTGTTGTAATCCCCCCTAGATTAGTTTGCACATATTTACAAGATTTGAATCGCAGTTGTACCTCACTGTACTGTAGGAACAAATGTTGGCCTATCTAGTGTACTGTAGGAACCTGTTGTAATCCCCCTAGATGGAGGATTAGTTCAGCTGTTATGCAATCAATAACCCTTCATATATACTGCATGCTGCTGTTTACTAAAACCAAATCAATTATCTACATGAAATAGAGCTTAAAATTTGCATCGAAGATCACCATACTAGTATGAGGTGCCTTTTGCATTTCTCTGTTTGAGTTGTTGTAGTCATAATCTTTATTTGTATCATACTTCGTACTTGAAAGATAATACTGCTAATTCCAACTATGTTTGAAGTAGTATAGGTTAATTCTTGTTGCAGCACCAACTCTTTGCCTCATCAGTGCAATTTCTGTGTTGCTTCCCATGCGTACTAGTCGGGCCACAGGCATTGGCACCTTTGTTCTCTGTGCTAAATGAATTTATGCCTCTGTTTGCAATCCTTGATGTCATTTTTTGTAGCAAATTGCAATTACATGACATGTCTCATTCTGAAAATGCATAGGCTAACTGCTGTCAATTTTTTAATCTACAATTGATCTAGTGTTTTTTATTTCTTGTGCCGATTTTGTGCTGCTATTACTATGGCATGCATTGTCTTTGTTTAAATTTTGTGTTGCTGCTTCAGATCACTAAGGATTGCTGGTACCTTTTTATGTCTTGTGTAATAGCGTTAAAATCTTACAGCAAAACACATCTTTATTTTGAATAACAGTATATGAGCTTAGCAAGAAATTATATGGTTTGAAGTATTTTGGCGCTGACCTTGTTCTCAATTATTTTGTAGACTGCTTTCAATGGGGGAAGAAGGTTAGAGAACTTCAATTAAATAGAAGAATTATCAATGATTTCATTGCTGCGAAGGTGATTGAGTTGGTGTTCTATACCAGTTCCTTATTTACTTTGATGGTTCTTGATACGTGAACTGATTCATAGGGCATAGTTATCCATGTTGCATTCCAATTCCTTATTTGACTAGATGCTTCAAATGATGAGACTAGTTGATCATCCATGTTGCATGTGAATGGGTTGAGTAGATAGAATTGGAGTGAGCAGATCACTATAGGACTAAGGAAAAATCAGAAAGTATGTGTAGGAAAATATCATCGTTCTTGCTCACTTTGCAAAAATGACGAGTACTAGCAATTGTCCCCCTTCACTAATATTTGCTGTTTGCTGATGGTTATACATCTTTTTCTTGATCTATTAATGATTCATGCACACAGGTTGGCTAGAAATAGCCCTGGTTATAGTTATTTTTGTATTATGTTATACATTAATGTATGTTGTTATTATTTGTATGTGTGATGCTTTCAGCCTGTTTTACGGTTTCCTCCTCGATTGATCTATTCATGTAATGTTATGTTCTTGTAGGAAGGCAAGTTGTCGCACCTGGAGAACTTGCCCATCAGAGGGAGCAATGAAGTTGGTAGGACAGTACCAGATGTGCCCCTACGTGTTGAACAATGTTATGTAGTAGTGAGATAAGGCAAATTGTGTAGACATTGTATTCCTGTGTAATGAAATGTTGTATTCCCTGTGTACATGTTGCTTTAATGACATCCAGATTGTGAAAATTACTCAATTGCCACGATAGTACCAGGCCTGAATAGGCCACGATGGACAAAAAGGTGGTACAAACGTGGTCTGGGGTGAAAAGGCCATGGCCCAAACAATATTTTTCTGGAAGGACGAAAAATAATAAGTAATGCATTGTAAGAGGCCATGGCCCAGAAATAAAAAGGCTAAAATGTGGGCCTGGCCCATGTAGTCGACCAAAAATAATAGGAAAAAAATTCTAAAAAGGCTGAATTGTTGGGCTTAGCCCAAGTAAAGCGTCGAACTGGACCGGGCCGATTCTTATCAACGACCAATTCAATTGGTCGTAATTTTGCCATGTCAGCTTGCCACGTTGGATCCGACGTGGCCTGGGCAGACTGCCAGTGACCAAAACAATTGGTCGTAGAACCAACGACCTTTCCCATTTCAGAACAAAGGTCGTTAATTTCCATTAACGACGGTCAGCTTTTGACCATCAGTTTTTGGTCACAAAAAGGTCATAAATGGAAAACAGTGACCATTCAGTGACCAATAGTGATGGTCGCAAGTTGACATATTTCTTGTAGTGCCCGGAGGGAACGATCACCTCCAGGGAAGACCTGCGAGAGCGCTTCGTCGCCAACTTCCAAGGCACCCGCGACCGCGCCCTTGGGGTGGGTGACCTGCGTCGCGTGAAGCAACAGCCGGACGAGACCTTGCACAAGTTCATACAGCGCTTCACGACTGTCCGCCTCAAGATCCTTTGGGCGTCGGATGAGGCCATCATCTCGGCATTCACTGACGGCGTCAGGGACCTCAGGATGAGGGAGGAGCTCGCTATCAACAACGACCTGAGCTCGGCTCTGGAGATGTTCAACCTGGCGAACAAGTGCGCGAAGCCCGAAGAGGGCTGCCTCCCACTCTGCGAGCTTCCGGAGGCGGAACCCGAAGACAAGAAGACCAAGACCAAGGAGGCGAAGCGCAAGGCCCCCGTGGTGCTGGCGGCTGAGCCTGAGGCAAAGCGCAGTCGAGACGAGGAGCCCCCTGCGAGAGGGCGACCATTCTGCATCTTCCATGGCACCAACAGCCACAACACCATCAACTGTCAGGGTGGTCCGTGACGAGCATTTCGGTCGGTGCCCTGAGCATAGCGACCGTGGCTATGGTCTTGGTGGAGGCCGCGGCGGAGGCCGCTGGGACAATCGAGACCCGCATCAGGAGTGGCGAGACCGGCCTCGGGAGGACCGCTGGTGCGACGAACCTCCGGAGGGGTCACACCGTGGCCAGCCTCGTGAGGCCGGCCTTCCCCCGCTGCCGCCGCCACCCAGGAGGAAGGAAGAAGACAGGAAGAATGACGGGGCTGGGGGCTTCCAGGAGGTCAGGGAAATAGCTTGCATCCTGGGAGGCGCCCAAGCCCCAGCATCGAACCGCATCTTCAAGCAGTTCTCACGGGAGGTGAACGCAGCTCTCCCGAAGCTCGAGGTTGCGCGCCCCCTCAAGTGGTACCAGTGCGCTATCACCTTTGACTCCAAGGATCAACTCAGGTGTTCAGCCATGGCGGGCGCACTCCCCATGCTGTGCACGCCTACCATCAGCAATGTCCTCGTCACCAAGACCCTCATCAACGGTGGCGCGGAGCTCAATGTCCTCTCCAGCGAGACGTTCGAGACGCTCCAAGTGCCATACGACCAGCTCATGCTGACCAAGCCTTTCTCAGGGGTCACTGATGGCTCCACACTCCCCATCGGGCAAGTGCGCCTGCCCGTCACCTTTGGCGGGCGCAACAATTACCACACCGAGCTCATCGTCTTTGATGTCGCCCACATCCACCTCCCGTACAACGCGATCCTCGGATACCCAGCCCTCGCCAAGTTCCTGGCGGTGACTCACCATGGCTACAACATCCTCAAGATGTCGGGGAGTGGCGGCGTCATCACCGTCGCCTGCGATGAGAAGGACGATGTTTGCTCCCTCGAGCGCGCCTACCGTGCCGCAGTGGCTGAGCAATCAGATGACGAAGGAGACATCCTGCCTCGCGAGGATGTCCCCAGGAAGAAGAAGCAGCTCCTTTCCAAGGGGCGCCAGGGGGCGGAAACCTCTAAGGACGGCGCCTCAGGCTCCGCGCCTAGGGCCAAGGCCCCTCCCTCCCTCGCATAGGAAGGCGCGCCCGACGCCTCCCTTGGGTCGGGCTTGGGGGCTTCCACCCGAAAGGCTACCGACCTGGCCAGTGAGACGAGGGAGGTGCTCGGGCATAACTTGGGGGCGTGTTTCGGCGCGCGTCCATCCAAGCAAGGAGCACGGCGCGAGGCGCCAAGTTCACGGGAGTTCGTCACCAGAGCAATCGAGGAGCTTCGGGAAGCATAGGCCATGCGAGGCGAACGCGGCCCTGCACCACCGAGTGCGGTCGCCGTCGTCGACTCGGGCGGCATGCTGCGCGTCTGCGTCAATGTACCCGGCATCAACAGCGCCGCATCCTAGGACACCTTCTGGCCGACGCGTGTCGGTCGCGGCGGGGTCTACCCGCGCAACTACATCCGCATGCCCTTCGGTCTGGCGAACGCGGGCGCCATGTTCCAGCGCCTTGCTCAGGCCATGTTCGCGCCTTACTGGGCCAGGCACCGCGAGGAGTTGGAGGAGGTGCCAGGCCCGAGCGAGGGCCCCGAGCCTCGAGAGGCGTCGGGCTCATGAAGGCCGAGCTCGTGGAGACGCAAGGCAAGGCTCCGACGACTACCTCGACGCTTCAGCGGTATTGCCGCCTGGTGACTTTTTGGTCCGTACCAGGTAACTTTTCGGTTTGCTCAGTTTGAGGGCGCCCATCGGGCTGCATTAGCCTCAGGCGGTCAGGGCTCATCCCCGCGGCCTCGTCGTTTACGCATGTATCAGAACCTTTCATGCATGTGATCTATTTCCTAATATTCCAACCTGCCTGCTCGGTGCTTCACCACCATGAATGTCGTCGCGCCCTAATGATCCTGCCTTCGACCGCCTCGTGATTAAGGGCTGGCACGACGTCTGTGCTCGGGTCCGTCCCTACAGCGTTGATAAATCCAAGTGGTCGAGCTCTGTCTCGCGGTCCAGCCCCGTGCACGTCACCTCCCATGGCCCTTGGTGCTGCGTCCTCGCATGAGCTAATCGGGAGTGGGTGAGTCAGGGTGCGCGGCACGGTTCCTACAACCACAGCCGGCCTTTCGCCACCGTGGGAGCCGCGCGTCGGGTGTTTTCTCCTCAGGGTTATCGCATGAGAAGACTGGGCACGGCGTCTGTGCTCGGGTCCGTTGATGGTGTCCTGGACTAGGGGGTACTCACCACGTCGTCTCCTGACCAGTGGGTCGGGCCGAGGACCCCCAAGGTGATTCACTAATGGGCCACTTCGGGCAACCCATGATGCATACAAGGGAGATTCCACAAGACTTGGCGCTAAAGACAAGGACTCCTCTAAACCCTAGGCCTACGGTGCATTATATAAACCGAGGCTAGGCTAGAAAATAAAAAACCTCAATCTCATATTGATTACTACAATCTCGTGGTAGATACCTGTACTATATACTAACCCCAATATGAATATAATCAAAAGCAGGACTTAGGGTATTATCTCCTCGGGAGAGCCCGAACCTGGGTAAAATCCTGTGTCATGTTACCATCGTTCCAAGACGCCTAGCTTAGGACCCCTACTACGAGATATGCCGAATTAAGAACCGACATTGGTGCTTTCATTGAGAGCCTGTTGGGTGATCATCACGGATCGATGGGATAATCAGGTGATATTTTTTCAGTTAGATTTGTTTCACATAAATTATCTCTTTTGTGGAATCATTGTTGTCGGATCGTGCTATTTTCTTTGTAGTCTGGTCAGATCGGGAAAAGTTCAACGACGGCGGCGCCCGCTGCCCGGGGATACGTGGGATCCGGACTCTACAATCCAGCCGATGGGCGATCCAACCGAAGAGATCGCAAGCGTGCTGCCCATGCAGAGCAGCGCATAAAGCAATAAACGGCGGCATTGAAGCGAGAAGCGCGTCCGAGATTGATTGGATGCTGGCTTTGCCTGTAGTACATAGCGCTAAGCGCTCGTCTCCAGGAGTATGGGCCGACGATGTCCAGTAGCATGCACGCTCGTGAACGGGCAGCGACCATCCAGGAGAGTTTCTTCCCTTTTCCTCTTTCCTTCCATATGCTTTTCCCTTTTTTTTAATTCTATATGCATAGGTGGTCGATGTCGTCCGCTTTCCAGCTTGTGCAGGTTGAAGCCACGTAACTAATTATTTAGTTTTGCAGCCGGTCTCTGCAAGACTACTACTACTCTAAGTAGTGCTACGTGAATACTAGATCAAATGATGCTACTTCATCATGTAAAGGGATATTTCACCAATGTGCGTGTGTGACGTCGGTCTGGCCAGCCACTTGTGGATTTTTGACCTCTATCGACATCCACCTCGCGCTAGATAATCGACCTCGACTATGCCACATCGCCACCTCGGCAAGCAGTTGTCGGCGCCCCGCCTGCGTCAACGAAGTTGTGGCATGGCCTCGACGTGCATCCCTGTGCTGACATCTCTGCGCCGCCACTCCGTCGAGGCGACCTCGTTGCTCAGGCCATATTTTTCTAATTATTTGCTTCACTTAAATTAATTAAATAGATGATTTTTTAAAATATTATTTGTTATTATTTTTGGTTTGCATTATTTTACGTGAGCAGGTAATCAACTTTGGCTGCCTCAAGCGGCCGCCTCGGCGTCATCGTCCCGCCTCTGTCGACCAAAGTTGTGTTGTCACCATGTCGTGCCACCCTTCATCAAACCGACGTCTGCTACACCGACCTGCTTCGACACGTCGGCCGACGTGGAGGCTTCGACTTCTCTCCGTCGATCTGCTCCGACACGTCAGTTGGACCGGGGGCTTCTCCATCTCTTCATCAACCTGCTCCAGGGAGTTCGGCATCACCAACCGACCAGCTTCGTCACCGCGGCTGAACCAGGGGCTTCGCCTCGCCACAAAAATTGTGTTGTGTCGCCACTTCGTCAAGCCGAGCTCTTCGCTCGGGCACCCCAGGACTGGCTTGGGGGCTGGGACCCCGGTCCGCCGCAAGCTCGGACTGCGTCATCAACGCCGAGCACATTAACCACCGACGAGCTTCGTCACCGCGGCTGAACCAGGGGCTTTGCCTCGCCACAGCAACTGTGTTGCGTCGCCACTTCTCTACCCAAGCTCTTCGCTCGATTACCTCGAGCTCGGGGGCTGGGACCTCGGCCAGGACGAGGACTACGTCTACGTCCTGCCACAACCCCGGACGGCACCGAGCATATTAACCAGCTAAGTCATTTTCGTGCTGAGCTCTCTTTGCAATTTTACTCTTTGTTTGGTTTAACCAAACATTGTATTTTTTGTTAAACAAAAAAAATTGTTTGTTAAAAACTTTATTTGTTAAAAAATTATTTACCCGATTTAACCGGGGGCACTTAAATTTGTATGTGTTGTTTTATAATAAATGTGTTTTCTTCTTGGTCGTTGCAAAGTCTTTTTTGACTACTCCTTTTTCTGACACTAGTGTGTGGTCAATAGCCCGATAGCCTGGTTTCTTTCTAAAGCCGCTTGAGTTTAGTTCGCTAAAGAGGCCTCGGAGAAACACTCCGCCTTTGGGATATGGAGGTTGAAGCCAAAGGCTGACCCGCTTGGAGTCCGGAGATCGGATGTATCATGTTAAAACACGACCGAAGCACAAATTAAGTTTTAGACCAATTTCAGATTGGCACAATTTATTTTCTATTTAAACGTAAAGTTTTTGCATACTTTTTTCGGTTTTTCTGAGCATAACTCTCGTAGTACAACGCCAAATGCCTTTAAAGTATCAACAATATCAATGGGGGACTACGACTAGAGCCGAGCCCACCAAAAGCCAGGGTACTCCGAGCAGTCCTCGGTAAAACGTTCTCGGATATTGCTTTATATGCATCAGTTTCGAATTGTGTCTTTGGTCAATAGTTGGGTTGCCCTGCTCCTATGATTGTGCCCTACATTCCGCTTTGTTCGGCTAGGTGTGCAAAGGGAGAACCACTGCAATTGTACTTCCGATTTAACTGGTCAAGTACCTCAGTGGAGAAAGCCGAAAACTGACTGTCACAATGAGCGCAAACTGGTCAGCGATCCGATGACTCTGACAAACTATAGACCGATAGAGGTTACCCCATGTGCCTTCCATAAAATTGGCCGAAGTGTTAATGGCTTGACCTCGGCTGATGCCGAACACTAACCAGGGGCTAGTAACTGGCCTCCCAAACTCTAAGCTCCTATGACTAAGTGAAAGTTATAAAGCCTAGATATCTGGTTGCCTTGTTTTTGCTAACACAACCGCCTCCGGGCACCGAGACGTCGGCTAAGGGTTGTCTTGTTACTGCGGAAACACCCTGCATAGCATCTACAAAGGTGTAAAGGCCAACGATGCACCACTCTCAAATGATAAACGGTCACAAAGGAGTCAAAATAGCATATAGCATAAAAGCATTTGTATTCAATATGCGAGTGTTGCCTTCTGTAATCATCATTATAAAGCCATAAATATGCATCAATTTGACTTAAGATTATGGCCAAGCTGGGTTGCCTGGCTCCTGTGCTTACCCCCTACGTTCCCGATTGTTCGGCTAGGGGGTAAAGGGAGCACCTCTGTGATTGTTACTTCCGGGTCATCCGGGTTAGTACCTCAGACTGGGTGAAGCCAAAAGCTAGCCATCTTAAGAATATAATTGGTCGGCAATGATGGAAGTGAAATTTTTGGTTCATTAAAGACCACAAAGTTCGGGAACATTCGCCGAACTAAATCCTCAATATTTTCCTCCCACATTGATCGGAGTTGAGGTTTCACGATCATGGTCAACATGATATCCTGGGAAAAGGAACTTATAAATGAACTATTTTTTCCAAAAGATGTTTCTTAAGTTAAGTAGTAATATAACATATCTCTCCGCGTACCTTTGTTTATAAAACCATATGGCCGGATTGCCTTGTTTGTCGTAAATCTTTGCCCTTATAAAGGCTTTATAAAGTAGGACAAACACTCCTCGGCTACTGGCCGAGGAGGTTGAAGCCGATGGTCGGTCAACAAAGTCTTGTACAAGGCGGATCCAAGCATTAATGATGTAAAGTACCTGGATACATAGAATCATTATACATAAATTGTGTCGAACGTAACAACGTTTGTGTCAAACAAATGTCGATCCTTAATTCGACCACCTGTGCCCAAATTAAGGCCCGGGGGCTACTGCATTACCTATTCAATGCAACGAATTCAAAGTTCAATACGGTTTCCAAAGAGATTCGATCCTCAGGTTGGTCGGCCGCACCCAACCTAAGTCTCGGAAACTATGGCGCACCGCGTTTCTGTTCCTAAGTATGCTGCCGAGCAAGGACTTGATCCTCATGCCGATTTCACAAATCGACCTAAGTCTCAGGGGCTACTGGGATCTGTGGTTTTATTATTTCCTTCAGGTGCATCTCGGGTTTTAGACTGACACACACCTTGAGGGCTACTGCTATACATTTCGGTAGTAAATAAATTGCGCCGATCGGAAATAAATCCTGCAAAAAACAGCCCGAGACCGAGGTGGTGCACCACCTTGGAAGAAGTCCGGCATAAAGCTTGGATGTAAGTGGCTGGCTCCATAAAGGGCATTTCCGGCAATAAGCTCGGATGAACTCCTTCAACTTTTTCAAGGCTGAGGTAATCTATGACACCTCGGATGCATACCGACGTTAGAGCTCGGCTGCAAATAGATACCTCGGATATAGTCCGACGTTGGAGCTCAGACATAGTCCGGAGTTGGAGCTCGGATGCAAACAGATACCTCGGATACAGTCCGGCGTTGGAGCTCAGACACAGTCCGGCGTTAGAGCTCGGCTGTAAAAAGACACCTCGGACGTAGTCCGGTGTTGGAGCTCGGATGCGAGAGGAGACCGCCACATGGGAAACACTTTGAGCCCGAGGTGTGGCGTAAATATTACAAGGCATTGATAAAGTCCGAGAACTTAAAGGGGCTCCTCGGATGCCCGACATGTGAACTCTTCGGATACACCTCAGCGATCCTCAAGATCGGAGATAGGAAGATTTGTTGAACCAGTTTTCAAGACCGGTGTCTGAAGACGGAGAACAGTTCGGAAGAACCGAGGAGCATCCCCAACTTGAAGACTGGTTCAGGGGGCTACTGATGGTGTCCTGGACTAGGGGGTACTCACCACATCGTCTCCTGACCAGTGGGTCGGGTCGAGGACCCCCAGGGTGATTCACTAATGGGCCACTTCGGGCAACCCATGATGCATACAAGGGAGATTCCACAAGACTTGGCGCACAAGACAAGGACTCCTCTAAACCCTAGGCCTACGGTGCATTATATAAACCGAGGCCAGGCTAGAAAATAAAAAACCTCAATCTCATATTGATTACTACAATCTCGTGGTAGATACATGTACTATGTACTATCCCCAATATGAATATAATCAAAAGCAGGACGTAGGGTATTATCTCCTCGGGAGAGCCCGAACCTGGGTAAAATCATGTGTCCATGTTACCATCGTTCCAAGACGCCTAGCTTAGGACCCCTACTATGAGATATGCCGGATTAAGAACCGACATCCGTCCCTGCAGCGTCGACAAATCCAATGGCTGAGCTCTGCCTGGCGGGCCGGCCCCGTTCACGTCACCTCCTGGGGTCATTGGTGTTTGGCCTTCTCATGCGATGGCCCTTGGAAATCCATTCGGCGCAGGTTTCTCAAAACATACAGGACTTCAGACGGCGCTTTCGACTGGAAGACTCAGGCGCAACCCGCCTTTGGGGTAGGGACTCATGAGGCCAGATCTGCCTCGCGAATGCCCAGATACACCTCCTAGTTCTACCGTGCAGGCCACGCGTACGAACTTAATGGGATGTACACGCCCGGGGGGCTCAGGAGCCGGGGCCCCCCATTCCCACGCCCAAGTGGAAGCCCCAAGCTCCGTGCTGGCGGACGACACTGTCGCCCAAGCGGCTATGCCCACGCAACGTGGAAGCCCTATGTTCCGCGCTGGGGATAAACAACTGAGGGTGCCCTAGAGGGTGCATCCAACCTCAGGACGGCCCCTCGCGGCTCCATCTCGCCGCATTCCACTGGGATGCCCGCGTGAGGGGGCTGCGTGGGGGTTACGCTCAGGCCAGGCCTAGCGCACGCCACCTTCCCAGGTCCCTGGTACCTGGTCTTCACGCGTCCCTCTCAGATGAAAGCTGGCGAGGAAAGGTATGGGAGCCGCTCGTACGTCAAGGGGGACCCCTGAGCATCGCGACTCAGGAGCCTCATTGGCCACGTAGCCCCTCACCCCTTGGCACCGTGTGGTGATCCGGACGCCCCAACGGCGGTTGAGGTATGCGCGGGGCCGGGCCCTGCCGACGCAGAGCTCAAGGCGCTCCAAATCTCCAAGTTGACCCCGCCTTCGCCGCGTTCCCTTAGTGAGGGCTGCTCGTACGTCAAGGGGGACTCTTGAGCACCGCGACTCAGGAGCCTCACTGGTCACGTAGCCGCTTGCCCCTTGGCACCGTCCTGGTGATCCGGACACCCCAACGGCGGTCGAGGTACGCGCGGGACCGGGCCCTGCCGACGCAGAGCACTACAGCAAGTGATACGTCTCCAACGTATCTATAATTTTTGATTGTTCCATGCTATTATATTATCTATTTTGGATGTTTTATATGCATTAATATGCTATTTTATATTATTTTTGGGACTAACCTATTAACCTAGTGCCCAGTGCCAGTTTCTGTTTTTTCCTTGTTTTTGAGTATTGCAGAAAAGGAATATCCAACGGAGTCCAAACGGAATAAAATTCTACGCTGATTTTTCTTGGACCAGAAGGAACCCGGGAGGCTTCGAGAAGAGGCCAGAAGACGTACGGGTGGGCCACAAGCCACCAGGGCGCGCCCCTGGGGGGCGCCCCCCTGGCTTGTGGGCCCCCCGTAGCTCCTCCAACCCTAATTCTTCGCCTATAAATTAAGGAATATTCCCCCAATACCAAAAAGAGCCACGATAATACTTTTCCGCCGCCGCAAGCCTCTGTTCCCGTGAGATCCCATCTTGGGGCCTTTTCCGGTAATCTGCCGGAGGGGGATTCGATCACGGAGGGCATCTACATCACCACCATTGCCCTTCCGATGATGCGTGAGTAGTTCACCTCAGACCTTCGGGTCCATAGCTAGTAGCTAGATGGCTTCTTCTCTCTCTATGATCTTCAATACCATGTTCTCCATGATCTTCATGGAGATCTATCCGATGTAATACTCTTTTGCGGTGTGTTTGTCAAGATCCGATGAATTGTGGGTTTATGATCAGATTATCTATGAATATTATTTGAATCTTCTCTGAATTCTTATATGCATGATTTCATATCTTTGCAAGTCTCTTCGAGTTATTGGTTTGGTTTGGCCAACTAGATTGGTAATTCTTGCAATGGGAGAAGTGCTTAGTTATGGGTTCAATCTTGCGGTGTCCTCACCCAGTGACAAAGTAGGGGTAGCGAGGCACGTATTTGTATTGTTGCCATCAAGGATAAAAAGATGGGGTTTTCATCATATTGCTTGAGTTTATCCATCTACATCATGTCATCTTACTTAATGTGTTACTCTGTTCTTCATGAACTTAATACTCTAGATGCAGGCAGGAGTCGGTCGATGTGTGGAGTAATAGTAGTAGATGCAGAATCGTTTCGGTCTACTTGATACGGACGTGATGCCTATATGCAAAAATCATTGCCTTGGATATCGTCATAACTATGTGCTTTTCTATCAATTGCTCGATAGTAATTTGTTCACCCACCGTATTATTTTCCTTCAAGAGAGAAGCCTCTAGTGAAACCTATGGCCCCCGGGTCTATTTTCCATATTATATTTTCAGATCTATAAACCAAAAATACCAAAAATACTTTGCTGCAATTTATTTACTTTTATTTTAGTTTTCGTTTTAGTAATCTTTTATATCTATCTCTATGAGATCTCATCCTTGCAAGTAACCGTGAAGGGATTGACAACCCCTTTATAGCGTTGGGTGCAAGTGTTTGATTGTTTGTGCAGGTGCATAGATTGGGGCCTTGCTTGTACCTCCTACTGGATTGATACCTTGGTTCTCTACAACCGAGGGAAATACTTATCTACTTTGCTGCATCACCCTTTCCTCTTCAAGGGAAAACCAACGCAAGCTCAAGAAGTAGCAAGAAGGATTTCTGGCGCCGTTGCCGGGGAGGATACATAGCAAGTCAAGACGAGAACTCTCCCGTCAACTTGCCAATTTTTGGCGTGGTTGTCAGAGAGATCTACATCAAGCATACCAAGTACCCATCACAAATTCATCTCTTGCATTTACATTATTTGCCATTTGCCTCTCGTTTTCCTCTCCCCCACTTCACCAATTTGCCGTTTTATTCTCCCTCTTTTTCGTTCGCCTTTTTCTCGCCGGATCTCTTTTTCTTTGCTTGTGTTGCCATGTGCCTTCTATTTGCTTGCATCTTCACTTGCTAAAATCTATTGATATGGATCCTCATCCACTAGCTAATCTTTTCAAAAGGCCAAATTATGATGAACCAATTGCTAGTGAGTTGAGTGCACTTGATTGTCTCTATGAAGTTTTGTTTGAAAATCATGAATCTGAAAATTTTGATGAAGTGTTGAAAGAAGAAATTTATAAGGTGATTCATGATAGTTCCTTGAATGATGAGCATGATTGCAATGTTGCTAGTAAGAATTCTCTAAATATCCATGATGCTAATGATATGCAAAGCCTCAAGCTTGGGGATGCTATGTTTGATGAAGATGATATTTCTAGTCCCCCAAGTTTTGATGAGCAAATTTATTATGATGATTGCATACGTCCTATTTATGATGATGGTGATGACACGTATGCTATAATGAGTAATGATAACCATGAAACTTATCATCATGGTTTTAATTTGCAATGTGGTTATGTCAATCAAGTGTCTCATGATAGTTATTTTGTTGAGTTTGCTCCCACTACCATGGATGATAAGGAATTTGTTTATGTGGAGAGTAATGAAAATTCTATGCTTGTGCATCATGAAAAGAATGATTTATGTGATAGTTATATTGTTTAATTCCTTCATGATTCTACTGAAATTTATTATGAGGGAGGAACATATGCTTGTAAGAATTGCAATAACATCAAGTTTCCTCTCTATGTGTTCAAAGTTTTGAAGTTATGTTTGTTTTGCCTTCCTAAGCTAGTTGATTCTTGTTCCCATAAATTGTTTGATCACAAAATCCCTATGCATAGGAAGTGGGTTAGACTTAAATGTGTTTTTCATGAGATTCATGATGCTCTTTTGCATATTTCAATTACTACTTTTCATGTGAGCATCATTGAAATCATCATGCCTAGCTAGGGGCGTAAAACGATAGCGCTTGTTGGGAGGCAACCCAATGAATAAATAATTTTTTTCTTTTTTGTTTCTGTTCTTGAGCGATTTACACATTATTACCTCTGTAGTAATTGTGTTTTAGTGTTTTAATTAGTGTTTGAGCCAAGTAAGACCTTTGGGATGGTCTACGGTGATTGTTGATTTGATCTTGCTGAAAAACAGAAACTTTTGCGCTCAGTCCAGGAATTTTATAAATTAACCAGAGCGTCGAATGAGTCGGAAATATTTACACAAGATTGATATACAAATTTCCCAGATTTTCCTAATTTTTCAGAATTTTTTCAGTTATATAAGTATTCGAAGTTTACAGATTGCTACAGACTGTTCTGTTTTTGACAGATTATGTTTTCTTTGTGTTGTTTGATTATTTTGATGTATCTATGGGTTGTATCGGGGGGTATGAACCATGGAGAAGTTGGAATACAGTAGATATTACACCAATATAAATAAATAATGAGATCACAACAGTACCTAAAGTGGTGATTTATTTTTCTTATACTAACGGATCTCACGAGTTTTCTGTTGAGTTTTGTGTTGTGAAGTTTTCAAGTTTTGGGTAAAGATTTGATGGACTATGGAATAAGGAGTGGCAAGAGCCTAATCTTGGGGATGCCCAAGGCACACCAAGTAATATTCAAGGATACCAAAGAGCCTAAGCTTGGGGATGCCCCGGAAGGCATCCCCTCTTTCGTCTTCAATCCATCGGTAAATTTACTTGAGGCTATATTTTTATTCACCACATGATATGTGTTTTGCTTGGAGCGTCTTGTATGATATGAGTCTTTGCTTTTTAGTTTGCCACAATAATCCTTTCTGCACACATCTTTTGAGAGGGACACGCATAAATCGTGAATTTATTAGAATACTCTATGTGCTTCACTTATATCTTTTGAGCTAGGCAATTTTGGTCTAGTGCTTCACTTATATCTTTTTAGAGCACGGTGGTGTTTTATTTTATAGAAATAATTGAACTCTCGTACCTCACTTATATTATTTTGAGAGTCTTTAAACAGCATGGTAATTGGTTTAGGTTATGAATTTAGTCCTAATATAATGGGCATCCAAGAGGGATATAATAAAAACTTTCATATAAAGTGCATTGAATACTATGAGAAGTATGATTCCTTGCATATAGTTTTGAGATATAAAGAGGGTGATATTAGAGTCATGCTAGTGAGTATTTGTGGATTGGTAGAAATACTTGTGTTAAAAGTTTGTGATTCCCGTAGCATGCACGTATGGTGAACCGTTATGTAACGAAGTCGGAGCATGATTTGTTTATTGATTGTCATCCTTTGTGTGAGGGTCGGGAGCGCGCGATGGTTAACTCCTACCAACCTCTCCCCTAGGAACATGCGTCTAATACTTTGCTTCGATAACTAATAGACTTTTGCAATAAGTATGTGAGTTCTTTATGACTAATGTGAGTCCATGGATTATACGCACTCTCACCCTTCCACCATTGCTAGCCTCTCTAGTACCGCGCAACTTTCGCCGGTGCATTAAACCCACCATATTCCCTTCCTCAAAACAGCCACCATACCTACCTATTATGGCATTTCCATAGCCATTCCGAGATATATTGCCATGCAACTTCCACCGTTCCGTTTATCATGACACGCACCATCATTGTCATATTGCTTTGCATGATCGTAAGATAGCTAGCATGATGTTTTCATGGCTTGTCCGTTTTTTGATGCCATTTGCTATGCTAGATCGTTGCACATCCCGGTACACCGCCGGAGGCATTCATATAGAGTCATATTTTGTTCTAAGTATCGAGTTGTAATTCTTGAGTTGTAAGTAAATAAAAGTGTGATGATCATCATTATTAGAGCATTGTCCCATGTGAGGAAAGGATGATGGAAGCTATGATTCCCTCACAAGTTGGGATGAGTCTCCGGACTTTACAAATAATAAAAGAGGCCAATGAAGCCCAAATAAAAAAAAGGAGGCCAAAGATGCCCACAAAAAAGAGAGAGAGAAAAGAGAGAAGGGACAATGCTACTATCTTTTTTCCACACTTGTGCTTCAAAGTAGTACCATGATCTTCATGATAGAGAGTCTCCTATTTTGTCACTTTCATATACTAGTGGGAATTTTTTCATTATATAACTTGGCTTGTATATTCCAATGATGGGCTTCCTCAAATTGCCCTAGGTCTTCATGAGCAAGCGAGTTGGATGCACACCCACTTAGTTTCTTTTTGAGCTTTCATACACTTATAGCTCTAGTGCATCCGTTGCATGGCAATCCCTACTCACTCACATTGATATATATATAGATGGGCATCTCCATAGCACGTTGATACGCCTAGTTGATGTGAGACTATCTTCTCCTTTTCCTCACAACCTCCACCATATTCTATTCCACCTATAGTGCTATATCCATGGCTCACGCTCATGTATTGCGTGAAAGTTGAAAAGGTTTGAGAACATAAAAAGTGTGAAACAATTGCTTGACTTGTCATCAGGGTTGTGCATGATTTAAATACTTTGTGTGGGGAAGATGGAGCATAGCCAGACCATATGATTTTGTAGGGATAACTTTCTTTGGCCATGTTATTTGGAAAAGACACGATTGCTTTGTTAGTATGCTTGAAGTATTATTGTTTTTATGTCAACATTAAACTTTTGTTTCGAATGTTATGGATCTGAACATTCATGCCACAATAAAGAATATTACATGGATAAATATGTTAGGTAGCATTCCACATCAAAAATTCTGTTTTTATCATTTACTTACTCGAGGACGAGCAGGAATTAAGCTTGGGGATGCTGATACGTCTCCAACGTATCTATAATTTTTTATTGTTCCATGCTATTATATTATCTATTTTGGATGTTTTATATGCATTAATATGCTATTTTATATTATTTTTGGGACTAACCTATTAACCTAGTGCCCAGTGCCAGTTTCTGTTTTTTCCTTGTTTTTGAGTATTGCAGAAAAGGAATATCCAACGGAGTCCAAACGGAATAAAATTCTACGCTGATTTTTCTTGGACCAGAAGGAACCCAGGAGGCTTCGAGAAGAGGCCAGAAGACCTATAGATGGGCCACAAGCCACCAGGGCGCGCCCCCCTGGCTTGTGGGGCCCCCGTAGCTCCTCCAACCCTAATTCTTCGCCTATAAATTCAGGAATATTCCCCCAATACCAAAGAGAGCCACGATAATACTTTTCCGCCGCCGCAAGCCTCTGTTCCCGTGAGATCCCATCTTGGGGCCTTTTCCGGTAATCTGCCGGAGGGGGATTCGATCACGGAGGGCATCAACATCAACACCATTGCCCTTCCGATGATGCGTGAGTAGTTCACCTCAGACCTTCGGGTCCATAGCTAGTAGCTAGATGGCTTCTTCTCTCTCTATGATCTTCAATACCATGTTCTCCATGATCTTCATGGAGATCTATCCGATGTAATACTCTTTTGCGGTGTGTTTGTCGAGATCCGATGAATTGTGGGTTTATGATCAGATTATCTATGAATATTATTTGAATCTTCTCTGAATTCTTATATGCATGATTTCATATCTTTGCAAGTCGGCCAACTAGATTGGTAATTCTTGCAATGGGAGAAGTGCTTAGTTTTGGGTTCAATCTTGCGGTGTCCTCACCCAGTGACAAAGTAGGGGTAGCGAGGCACGTATTTGTATTGTTGCCATCAAGGATAAAAAGATGGGGTTTTCATCATATTGCTTGAGTTTATCCCTCTACATCATGTCATCTTACTTAATGCGTTACTCTGTTCTTCATGAACTTAATACTCTAGATGTAGGCAGGAGTCGGTCGATGTGTGGAGTAATAGTAGTAGATGCAGAATCATTTCGGTCTACTTGATATGGACGTGATGCCTATATGCATAATCATTGCCTTGGATATCGTCATAACTATGCGCTTTTCTATCAATTGCTCGACAGTAATTTGTTCACCCACCGTATTATTTTCCTTCAAGAGAGAAGCCTCTAGTGAAACCTATGGCCCCCGGGTCTATTTTCCATATTATATTTTCAGATCTATAAACCAAAAATACTTTGCTGCAATTTATTTACTTTTATTTTAGTTTTCGTTTTAGTAATCTTTTATATCTATCTCTATGAGATCTCATCCTTGCAAGTAACCGTGAAGGGATTGACAACCCCTTTATAGCGTTGGGTGCAAGTGTTTGATTGTTTGTGCAGGTGCATAGATTGGGGCCTTGCTTGTACCTCCTACTGGATTGATACCTTGGTTCTCAACAACTGAGGGAAATACTTATCTACTTTGCTGCATCACCCTTTCCTCTTCAAGGGAAAACCAACGCAAGCTCAAGAAGTAGCAGCAAGCAGGAAGGAAGCGAGGCGAGGAAAGAAACCACACAACTGAGCAGTCATTACAAGCATTAAAATGTCTCCGGAAATGCAAACAAGTTTAACGCCTCCACGAGGCACGATGAACGTTGCAGGGAAAGACCCAGGAAGAGGAACTAGGAGGAGTTGGCGCCACCGCTCGTCCTGACCTCGGGGAGCTCGTCGTCGACATCACTGTCGTTGCCATCATCGTCACTAACCCTTGCAGCTGCAGGAGGAGGTGGAGGAACGGCGACGCAGGTGAACTTCTTTAGCAGCGCCTCCACGGCGCCCTCCACGGCCGTCGCCGTAGCGGCGCGAACCCCAGGATCAACCGGACGGATCACGGAGCTGAAGTCGAAGCTCGGCTCGCGAAGGTAGAGGTGGCTAAAGACGCGCGTCGCGGCCGCGGAGAAGAGGTCGCAACACTCACTCTCCAAGACGTTCTCCACCCTGGCGACGGGACCCTCAAGCACCTCGGCGAGCTTTGAAGAGAGCCCCACGAAGCCGCTCTCAGGAGCCACCAGGGGTTCCGTAAATCCCCCCTGGCAGATGGACTGCAACGCCTGGCAGAGCCTGAGTTCGACGGAGGGGAGGGCGTCGAGCTCCGCAACCTTCCCCTCCTCAGCCGCGGCGAGGGCCTTCTCCCTGGATTCAAGCCGAGCCTTTTCCGCGGCTACCTCCTCCTTCACCTTGTCCAGACGCCCTTGCTCCGCGGCTTGGTTGGTCGCCGCCTTGGACAGCGCGGCGTCACGATTGGCAAGCTTGGCTTCACAGGTCTTGAGGTCCTCCTCCCGCTGGCGAAGCTGACGTGCGAGCGCAGTCTTTTCCTGCTGAAGAGCCTTCAAGCAAACCTCCGCCTCGTCCCAGTGCTTCAGGACAGACGCTGTGTCAGCCAGCGCCGCGTCACGAGCTGCGTTGGCTGACGCGGCCTCCTTCCAACTCTTGGTCGCGGTGGCCTCGGCCTGGCTCCAGACCGCCACGGCTGAGGCGTCGGACTGGAGCCACCCAGAAAGAAACCCCAAGCACTCCCTTGCGAGGCGACCGCCGATGCCCCCGAGGGCGTCTCGGACCTGATTCAAGATGGCGTAGGCCCCGTCCAGGGCGCCTGCCTCGATTGGAGGACCACAAGTCGGAGACATCAGGGCCCGGCTCGAAGGTGGCGCCTGCGCGGCGGCAGGAGCCGCCTCCAGGGGGCAGAAGCATGGAGAGCAGAAGGCGCCGGGAGCTGCGCTACTACCGCGGACAAGACGGGGATGGACGGTCCTGCGGCTAGCTGGCCCTCGGGGGCTGGCCCTTCAGACAGCGATGCGGACGTGCCCCCAAGGGCAGAAAAGGCCTCCCCAACGGGCATCGGGGGCTCCGCGGCCGTGACGGGGAGAGTCGCCCCGCGAGCCCCCTCGCCCGCGAAGTCTGGCGCCTCATCAGGCGTCGGCAAGGCACCAGGAATGGGCGTCGCGCCAGAAGGCACCTTCGGCTTGACGCCCGCCTTCTTCTTCCTCGCCTTCAGCACGGCAGCACTCCTGGTTGCCAAGCAAAGGAGGGACCATCAGCACGTAAGCCGCCGGCAGGCGGCCAAAGCCAAGCAAAATTACTTACTCTTCGACGTCGACCCACTTCCTCTTCTTCTCCACCTCGACGAAGGCGGGAATGCCCTCGTCCTTCTCCGGGGAGGCGCCACTGCATGGGGGAGCAGGAGCACCGTCCGCAGGGGCAGCGGCCGGAGAGGCCATTCCGGCCCCAGATACGTCTGCCTCGCCCACAGGCTGCGGTTTGGGTAGGGGCGAGGCGGGCGCTTTGGCCACCTTGCTGGCGCGAGCAGAGCACTCCGGAGGGGGCCCGGCCTCGCGTTTCCTCGGGGTCACCCGGACAGTGGACCGAGCGGCACGAAGAGTGGGCCCCGCCCCCCTGAGGACCCTGGCGAGACGCGGAGGACTTGCAGCAGAGGCTTCGCCAGCATCGTCGTCGTCTTTGAAGCCGCGGAGGAGTGCGCTCCGTGACGGAGGGGACCCTTCCTCCAGATCGTTGTCCGCTATCCCCTCCGAGTCTTCCCTGTCCGCGGCATCGCCGGAGGACACCGCTACCGGGGAACCAGAGCACTCGGCTGGGGAGAGCCCCAGTTCGTCAAAGGTGGGCATCACGGCGACCAGATCAGCCTTGTCGTTGCGGCAGTACAACGGGACGTAGGCCTCGGGAAGGTCCCCGGGGTCGCCGTTGAGCAGGGTCGCCATAGCCCTGCTCAACTCCCCAGGGGTCAGGCGTGCGGACCGAAGCCTGATGTCATCGTCGCTGCCCTGGTAATCCCACATGGGCCTCGAGTGAGACTGGAGGGGCGCCAGGCGCAGCGCCAGGAACTCCTTCACTATCATCCCCCCAGTCAGCTTCCTGGCATTGATGTCCCGAGAAATCCGCTCCAGGACGGGCTTGGCCCGGGGGTCGGAGAGCTTCGCGGAGCTCCATGCAAGAGTCTTCTCCGGCAACCCCTTCGGGAGATCCAAGCGGGAGTTGACGCTCTTGAGATCCAAGAAGACCCAACGGTGCCTGAAGTTCTCCACCTTCTTCCCGGCCTTTAAGAGCATGTTCCCGCTCTGGACCGCGACAAAGGAAACGCATGCTGACCGCTGAGCGCCGTCATGAAGCCACAAGCTGAAGAAATGGCGAAAGAGGGCCACCGAAGGCTGCACGCCTACGAAGGCCTCGCAGTAAAAGGCGAAGACAGACAAGAGCAGGATGGAGTTGGGTTGGAGATGGAGAGCTTGGATCCCGTAGTGCTCAAGGATGGTGGTGAAGAACTTGGAGAAAGGCGGAACGAGCCCAGAGAAGATGCTATGGAGGAAGAAAGGGTAGGCCGACTTGGCCAGGCGATGCTTCTCCGCGGAGCCGCACCATATCAAGGTCCGCCCCCACTCATTGGTATCGTCCGCCGTCGATGGAAGCACCAGAGCGAGGTCCCCGTCCTTGGCTATGGTGGACTCTGAGAGCGCCGGCGAGATAGAAGCAGAAGCCGAGCTCTGAACTTCAGGTTTCGACTTGCCGGCGGGAGCCATCGAGAAGTCCTTGGGGCCGAGGAAGCAAGGAGGAAGATGGTGCGGTGCTAAGATCTGGAGAGGTTCTCACAAAGGATCGAGATCAGGAAGGAGGGGCAGGAGCACAGAAGAGGAAAGCAATAATGGCTCAACGATGGACGTCAGGCTTTTGTCGGTTTGGGCAGTTGCCGAGGAGACACGGGAGCGGGGATGCCCGCGTCCAACCGCGCACCGCACGCCAGACCTGGCCCGCAGGCGATGACGGTCGGCGGCGCTCCGGGCCATCTTCTCCAACTTCGCCTCAAAGCCAACTCGAGCGCGCCTCGGGCCCGGGGGCTACTGTCGGCGTTCTGGGGACGGGGGTACCCAGACTTGCCTGCCTGCGGCCCAGGGCATGGCCCACTCGACGGTCTGTACGGCCCTGCGCGGCTGCACTCAAGACAAGACCCTTGCGAGAGTCCCACCCTCGCGAGGAGGAAGACGCCAAGGCTCCCAGAAGGGGGAGGCCTCCCCAGGCCCCCTCCTGAGTGGCGGAGATCTCTATGCAATACTCGGTCTCGGGAGGTCAAGGGTGACGCCAGCCCGGCCAGGCGGGCGCCAGCGCGCCAGGGGGGACAGTTTCCTCTTTGGAGCAAAGGAGACAGGGACGAGCGCTGGTTCCCAAGGCGCCTAGCTAAAGGTTTCCATTCCGGTGCAACAAGACCAGGCCAGCGAGCGCGGCAGGACGGATGTCACAAGCAAGCCCACCACCGCGTCACCACCACCTACTTTGCAGGCGAAGACCACCTTTCGTCAGGACAAGATGTACCTCATGTCCCCTTTCGAATTTGGTCGTTGTGGGATCCCTTCCCGCCATTGCGATAAGGGAAGAGGACCCGGGACACTATAAATAGAGGTCAGGCTGCTCTGTAGTGGGACACGACGGGAACACCACCCAAAACGCACTCGCGAGACAACTCACCACTGTACCAGTTCGTCCACAAACCTCCTCGTGAGGCAATCCACCAAAGCAGGAGTAGGGTTTTACGCTTCGCAGCGGCCCGAACCTGGGTAAACTCTCATGTGCAATCTTCTTCCTCGCCATCGAGCGGAGTTATCACGTTGAGAGCTTGGTGTTGGGGAACGTTGCATGGGAAACAAAAAATTTCCTATGCACACGCAAGATCTATCCATGGTGATGAGCATCTACGAGAGGGAGAGTGAATCTACATACCCTTGTAGATCGCTAAGCGGAAGCGTTAAGAAACGCGGTTGATGTAGTCGAACGTCTTCGCGATCCAAATCGCAAGCCGTCCCGCGATCCCATCACGATCCGTCTCGCGATCCAATCACGATCCGTCCCGCGATCCAATCACGGTCCTTCCAATCTAGTGCCGAACGGACGGCACCTCCGCGTTCAGCACACGTACAGCTCGATGACGATCTCTGCCTTCTTGATCCAGCAAGAGGGAGCGGAGAGGTAGATGAGTTCTCCGGCAGCGCGACGGCGCAGCGGCGGTGGTGGTGGAACTATTCCAGCAGGGCTTCGCCTAAGCACCGTTGAAAACTAGAGGGAACGATCTATTGGGAGAGAGGGCTGCACTATGGCCTTTTGGGTTGGAGTGCTTTTGTCCTCACTCCCTCTAGTATATATAGGAGGAAGGGGAGGGAGGCCGGCGCCCCTAGGGCTGCCCCTTTGGTGCGGCCGAAGTGGGAGGTGGAGGAGTCCTACTCCAATCCTACTAGGAGTAGGATTCCTCCTCTCCACTTGGAAACCCTTTCCACCTTTGGGTTTTTCTCACCCCTAGCCGCATGGGCCTTAGTGGGGGGTTCGGCCAGCCCACTAGGGGCTGGTTTGACTCCTCCCACAGCCCATGAGACCCTTTGGGGCGAAAGGCCCCTCCCGATGGTCCCCCGGTACCCTCCCGGCACTCCCGGTACACTACCGAAATGCCCGAAACTTTTCCGGTGACCAAAACGGGACTTCCTATATATCAATCTTTACCTCCGGACCATTCCGGAGCTCCTCGTGACGTCCAGGATCTCATCCGGGACTCCGAACAACCTTCGGTCACCACCATACATAACTCTATACTACCAAAACGTCACCGAACCTTAAGTGTGCAGACCCTGCGGGTTCGAGAACTATGTAGACATGACCGAGACACCTCTACGGTCAATAACCAATAGCGGGACCTGGATGCCCATATTGGTTCCTACATATTCCACGAAGATCTTTATCGGTTGAACCTCTATGTCAAGGATTCAGTTAATCCCGTATGATGTTCCCTTTGTTCTTCGGTATGTTACTTGCCCGAGATTCGATCGTCGGTATCTCTATACCTAGTTCAATCTCGTTACCGGCAAGTCTCTTTACTCGTTCCGTAATACAAGATCCCGTGGCTAACACTTTAGTCATATTGCTTGCAAGGCTTGTTGTGATGTTGTATTACCGAGTGGGCCCTGAGATACCTCTCCGTCACACGGAGTAACAAATCCCAATCTTGATCCATGCCAACTCAACAGACACCTTCGGAGATACCTGTAGAGCATCTTTATAGTCACTCAGTTACGTTGTGATGTTTGATACACACAAGGTATTCCTCCAGTGTCAGTGAGTTGCATGATCTCATGGTCATAGGAACAGATACTTGACATGCAGAAAACAATAGCAATAAACTGGCAGGATCATATTCTATGTTCATAGTTTGGGTCTTGTCCATCACATCATTCTCCTAATGATGTGATCCCGTTATCAAATGACATCTCATGTCTATGGCTAGGAAACCTTCACCATCTTTGATCAACGAGCCAGTTTAACTAGAGGCTTACTAGGGACACATTGTTTGTCTATGTAACCACACATGTAATTGAGTTTCCAATCAATACAATTATAGCATGGATAATAAACGATTTATCATGAACAAGGAAATATCATAATAACTAATTTATTATTGCCTCTAGGGCATATTTCCAACACTTGGAGGGGGTGAAGCTGTTGGGGATTTTCGCACACGCCCCTGTGTTCGAACTTCCTTGGGTTTTGCGGAGCCCGGAATCCGACATTAACCACTCGGCATTCCGAGGCGAGTTCAATAAACATTTAAAGTTTTCTTGAGGATCACTCTGTGGCCGGAGGAGTGGCAGCGTCAACGAAGGTGTCCAGGTCGATGCCATATGCAATCCGAGTGGCGGCCTCGATGAACGTCTCCATGAAGTCCTCGAACCAGGCCTTTTTCCTATTGACGACCTTGAGGGACTTGAATTTCTCCTCGTCCACGTCCTTGCAGTTGACTCGGACAATAGAAAGGGCAACATAGGCGCCACATCGAGCTGCAAATTTCTTCCACAACTGCACTCGGCTGGGTACTTCACTCAGGCGGGCCATGACAAACTCCAGGTCATTCGGAAGCTCCTCGTCAGGCAATAGCTCCTTGTCGATCTTCGCGACAGCAGACCGCAGCCGAGTGATATAGCCCAAGGCTTGTTCTATGCACTCGTCTAGTAGGAGGATAGCCAAGGCATAGTTGTCCCTAAGGAGCAGCTGGGTTGGATCCAACTCCTGCTCGATCCTTTCGGTCTGTGACTCAATGTCGCGACAGAAGCCTAGCCACGGAAACACGGCAAAAATCAGAAACTGGGAAAAACACCAAACAAAGTTATGGGCACTCGGGAAGATGGCTAACCTTTGAGCCTCTCGCTCATTTCTTTGTTGAAGTCCTCGATGTACTGCTCCAATTCGGTCTTCTTGACAGAGAGCGCGTCTAGCTTGTTCTTCTCCACCTCGAGGACACATGACTGGGCATTGTACTTGTTCTCCCACTTAGCGTAGTGCTTGTTTAGCTGAGAGACCTCTGCCTTGGACTTTTTTGCAGCAATCTTCGGGACCTTGTTATCCTCTTAAAGCTTCTCGACTGTCTCGAGTTTCTCCTCAACCTCCTTGGTCTTGGACTTGGCCTCCTTCCACACCGCCGCCAGCTTGGTGTCCTTATTCTCAAGGGTCTGCTTCATGGTTTCTGAAGAAATAGAAATCTTGAGCCTCTTTACAAGTTGATGGTTTTTGCTACGAACATCTGATGAAGCGAATTCAGTCCAATTTGGAGGAAAGTGAATTGCAAAAAGCAGTCGGACGGGATGGTTACCTCCTAATGAGCGCTTCTCCTGTTCTAGGCATGCACTATTGAGCTTCTCGGCTTCCAGGTTCGTCCAAAGGTCCAGCACCTCCTTCTCTAGAGCATTGTACCGAGCCCTGAGCTCACAAGCACTCTGCCCAAAAGAAGAGACAGAAACAATCAAGCACCATCATTCGGATCCAAGGGAAACAATCACTCGGTCAGCCGAGCGGGAAGCAACATCACAAGTGCATATTTCAATTAAAAAAACCTAGCTCTAAGACTATCACTGACTGCTTCAGTCAACGACAGTCTCGGGGACTACACCCAGTGGGTGCGCTCAGTGCACCCCCCCACTGGAAGGTAATGTGGGATCGGATACAAGAGCACATTTCAGCAGAATAGAACACTCTTCGACAAGTAACACCCGGCTACTTCGGCGAGGTCGGTATGCGCTACTTCCACAAGCTTAGCAAGAAGCACGGCCATGTGTCCGCCGGGCACGGGCATGTGGCCAAGCACCGCAAGCACCCCGGAGGTCGCGGTAATGCAGGAGGCACCCACCACCACCCATACGGAAGGATTTCGATCCATACAGGTGTAACATCCATTCGCAAACCCAAAGAGTGCTCGCAGGCAGCAACCTTTCCGCAGCAGAGTATTAAAGCTCTAAGACTCCCGCTGACTGCCACAGTCGATGACAGTCTCGGGGACTACACCCAGTGGGTGCACTCAGCGTGCCCCCACTAGAAGCAGAAAACACCTAGTGAGTGTGCCCCGCGCAAACCCACTCGGATGCAAAAAGAAAAAAATAATCCATGTGCAAAAATCAAGACCCCGACTAAAATTGGTACTTACAATAGTGCTTACTCGAACGTTTGTCCACAGAGCCTCGCTGGCGTCGTATGCCTCCTTCAATCGGTTGTTCATCAACTCCACCTGGATCATGGCCTCCTTGCTCGCGCCCACTTGGTCCTCAAGGGTCCGATACAGCGTGAAGAGGTTGGTCACAGCAAGGACCAGTGAGGGAGCAGGCGTCATGGCCTCGAGTGCAGCGCCAGCCCTTGGCATGGATCTCGAACTGGCAGTCGTGATGAGAGCCTTGATTGGAGAGACTCTGACAACTCGGCTTGATGGGGCATCTTGCATCACGACATCCGTATCGGACGGAGGATTCGACAGGTCAACCTTGTTATCCCCGTCGAGCTCGATCACTTCTGTCGGCCCTACAACCACTTGGCCGTCAGAAAAACTGAGGAATAGACCATTCGGGATTTAAGTAGGACAAGGTCAATAAGTACCTTTGAAAGACGCCGCATCTGCCTTTGCTTGGCTCTTCTCCGCAACCTTCGGGTCGAGTGAAGCAGTTGAAGTATCAGTGATGCGGTCGAGAGATCATTCGGACGTCGGGCATAAAAAAAATTCATAAAGTGGAAAGAGCCAGTCGAGGTGCTTACGTTGACGCCACGAACACGGACACCTTGATCCTCGGCAGGGCCGCCTTCCGAGGTTTGGCGTCCATGGTCTTGGGTTGTTTGGCCGCCTTCTCCGGCGACCCCACAAACTCGGATCGTCCGTGCTTCAAGCTTTGGGTAGCGGGAGCCACCTCAGTCGGCTTAGGGCCACTCGGCCCTTTGGTGCTACCAATGCGAGCACTCGGGGCGTGGTGTGTCTTGGAACGAACCTTTATCGGGACGTCCTCCGACGGAGAAGACTCTGCCTCGTCCCTGTCTTCGGAGTCGTCCTCCTCCTCCTCATCCTCCTCCTCCTCTTCATCTTCAGGGTGCTCGGTGTCACTTGCCACATCCTTAGGCATGCGGTCGACAGTTGGCACCGCGCAGACCATCTCAGTGAAGCTCTACCAAGAGAGAAAACAATGAAGTCAGTAACAATCAAACAACAATGAAACCACTCGGATCAGAAGGGTTCGGAAATACCTCAATCAGCGGGTGCTCCTTGTCAAAGGGAGCTATCACTCTGGTGCCCTGAGGGTTGTCACGCGCTGAGGTGATGGCCATGAGCTTGGCCTCCAGCGTCTTCGTCTCGAACTCCTCCGGATGGACTCGAGTGGAGTCATTCGGACCTTCGTATTCCCACATAGGGTGGGCCCTTGCCAACAGTGGTTGGATCCTCTGTTCTATGAAGAACTTCAGCAGGTGCATCCCGTTGAGGCCCTTCCTGACTATCGTCAAGGGCCATCAGGAAGATCTCCACGCCCTTCTTCTCCTTGGACATGGACAAGGATGGGGGAGATCTCACCCTTTATGCCGAGTACGTGAAAGCACAACTTCTCCCTAGGTGGTTTTGGCAATTAATAACAACATATATTTCATTGGACTAATGATTCCATCAAGTATATTTAAGGAAAAGTTCAATGAATGGATTGGCAAAGGATTGTGTGGAGATCCCCTAGATGCAAGGAACATCAATTGGCAACAAGCTTCAAGACTCTACATTTTGCATTTTGTGAGAAATCACAGTTGAGTCCATAGGAAAGCCAAGACTATTAAATGGGGTGATGTATCTATGATGATCTGGTTGCTCAAGTGCTTAAAGTTAGCCACCAAAATTACCCATGAAATACTCCCACAAAATACTCTGTCTAAACCCTACCACTCAAATTCGGTGCCACCAATATTTTCAAATCGACCCTACCGAGTTTCACCCTAGACAGATTCTAAGCCAAACCCTAAGGTCTCAGTGACACCAACTTCCATTTCGGTGAAACCGAAATCAGTGACCAACTCACTGGTATCCTATTCTAAAAATCGGAATTTCCGAGTTTCAGGAATCGGTCTCACTGAGTTTTGGTAACTGCCTAGGTCAGCCAATTTGGACCCACCGAGATTTATATATCGGTCTCACCAAAACGCCAAAAGTTGCCACATTTTGCACTAGTCAGTGCAACTGACTTTTTTGCTTTGGTCTCACCGAGTTGGGCAATAATCTTGTAACGGTTGGATTTTTGGAGATGCCTATATATACCCCTCCACCTACCTCTCACTTGTAGAGGAAGCACTTAGAACATACCAACACTTGCCCCATCCATTTTTCTGAGAGAGAACCACCTTCTCATGTGTTGAGATCAAGATCTTCCACTCCAACCATATGAATCTTGATTTCTAGCCTCCCCAAGTTGCTTTCCACCCAATCAACCTCTTCTACCAAGCCAAATCTGTGAGAGACTGATCATGTGTTGAGGAGACTATCTTTTGAAGCACAAGAGCAAGGAGTTCATCATTGTTACCACACCTATTACCTTTTGGAGAGTGGTGTCTCCTAGATTGGTTAGGTGTCACTTGGGAGCCTCTGTCTTCGTGTGTGGAGTTGAACCAAGAAGTTTGTACGGGCAAGGAGATCGCCTACTCCGTGAAGATCTACCCCGAGTGAGGCTAGTCCTTCGTGGACGTAAGCCGTGATGGAATATACGAGGTTGCTACTTCGTGGACCCTTTTGGGTGGAGCCCTCCATGGACTCTCGCGACCGCTACCCTCCGTGGATTGAAGCCTCCATCAACGTGGACGTACGATAGCACCACCTATCGGAACCACGGGAAAAATCTTCGTGTCCCCAATTGCGTTTGATCCTCCTATCCCTTCCCTCTACTTATATGTGCATGTCTTTACTTTACATAGCTATACTCTTAGACTTGCATGTGTAGGGTGTGCTTGACATGATATAATTGCTAAAACTTGGCAACACCTAAAATTGGGAAAATGCTAGATTTTTATTTGGTCAAGTAGTCTAATCACCCCCGTCTAGATATACTTTGGATCCTACAAGTGGTATCCGAGCTTTGGTCTCCATTGCATTGGTTTCACAACCTAGGAGAGAATGGCGTCTAGTGAGGGAAATTATCATCGTAGACGTCCATATTTTGATGGTAAAACTTTGCTAGTTGGAAGCACAAAATGAAAATGCATATTCTTGGTCATAACCCCGTCGCTTGGGCTGTTGTTTGTGTTGGATTGCAAGGTGAATTCTTTGGTGATGGAAAGGAATCGGACCGTGAAGCGACCGCGGAAGAATTGAAGATGTTGCAATACAACGCTCAAGCATGCGACTTTCTATTCAACGACATATGCCCCAAAGAGTTCAAGAAGATAAAGTCGTCTTGAGAATGCAAAGGAAATTTGCGATACTTTAGTTGATATGCACGAAGGTACCAAATCCGTCAGGGAATCTAAGTTGGATGTGCTACAATGTCAACAAGTTCAAGATGAAGGATGGTGAAGGAGTCGCAGAAATGTACTCTAGGCTTGCTCTCATCACAAATGAGATTGCCGGCTTAGGAAGTGAAGAGCTGACCGACAAATTCATCATCAAGAAGATCCTTAGAGCCTTGGATGGAAAGTACGACACCGTGTGCACATTGATCCAAATGATGCCAAAATACAAAGATCTCAAGCCTATGGAAGTCATTGGAAGGATTGTTGCTCATGAAATGTCACTCAAGGACAAAGAAGAGCTTCACACCAAGTCAAGCGGTGCATACAAAGCTACAAGTGATACTCCCGCTACTTCAAGTGACAACCTTGTTACCAATGAAGAAATAAGTCTCATGGTCAAGAAGTTCAACAAATTCTACAAGGATAGAGGCAAAGAGAGAAGCTCCAACTCAAGATATGAAGAGAAGCGTTCCTCTAGTCGTGACCAAAATTGGTACAATTGTGGAAAGCCCGGACACTATTCCAATGAGTGCACGGCCCCCCACAAAATAAGAGAAGAGTCACCTAGAAGAAGAAGATCAAGAGATGAGTCACCTCGTAGAGAGAGAAGGAGTAGAGAAGATCGCTATGAACGAAGACCCTCCCGGAGAAGCAAGGACTCCGAGAAGAAGGACAAGCACCAATAGCTACACAAGAAAGAAGACATGAAGCTCATGTTGGTGAATGGGTTTCCGGCTCCAATTCCGACAACCAATCCGAGAGAAGCTACCACTCCAACTCCGACTATAGTCAAGATGAAGGTGTTGTCGGATTAGCACTCGTATTCTCCAATTCCTATGACATATTTGATTCACGAAATGAAGGAAGTGGAGGTTGCTTCACGGCTAAAGGCCCCAAGGTATCACACCCCGAATACATTGACTTTAATAGTGATGAGGATGACTTACTAGGAGATGATGACTTGCTCTTTGATAAAACTAGTGATATTAGTCAAAATGAACTTGATAATAATCATGCTAGTCAAGATAAGTCGTGTGATGATGATAAGAAGGAGATTGAGCGTCTAACTAAAGAACTAAACACTCTTAAGTTAGCTCATGAATCTACTCAAGAAGATCATAGAGAGCTCTTAATAACTCATGAGAAGCTACGCTTCGGGATGCCAAATTTAGAGCAAGAGCATGAGTTTCTTAAAGCTATCAATGACGATCTTCGAAAGAAGAGTTCTTCTTATCTTGCCAAACGACTACTCTTGTCAACATTTGCTCCACAAGTTAAACCTAAGCAAACTAGTAACAAAGGCAAGAAAGGCTCTTCGTCTAGTAATAACAACACTAATGCTAAATCCAATAATGTTGTTTCTAGTAGTTCTATTGATTCCACTAATGATTCTCTTAGCCAAGTTACACTTGAGCAAGAAAACGATTTATTGAAAGGAATTATAGAAAAAGGTGATACATCTCCAACGTATCTATAATTTTTGATTGTTCCATGCTGAAATATTATCATTATAGGATACTTTTTGGGTATTTATTTACCAATTTATAATATTTTTGAGCACTAACCTATTGACACAGTGCCCAGTGCCAGTTCCTGCTTTCTGCGTGTTTTTGCCTTTTCGGAGTTACAATACCAAACGGAGTCCAATTGCCATGAAACTTTTTGGTGATTTTTTTGGACCAATACAAGACCTAGAAGCTTCGGAAGAGGGCCAGGAGATGCACCAGGGGCCCACCACATATCTGGCCGCGCTCCCCCACCACATATCCAGCCGCGCCCCCTAGGGGGGCGCGGCCAGATATGTGGTGGCCCCCTCGAGCGTGCGCCGACGTCGTTCTCTGGCCTATAAATTCACATCTACCCTAAAAACATCAGAAGCGCTCCCGAAACACTTTTCCCGCCGCCGCAAGACTCTATTCCGACGGGAGGCCATCTACACCTCCGTTCCGGCACCCTGTCAGAGGGGAGATCGATCAAGGAGGGTCTCTTCATCAACCTTGCTGCCCTCACCATGATGTGTGAGTAGTTCACCGCAGACCTACGGGTCCGTAGGTAGTACCTAGATGACAATCTCTCTCTCTCTCGATCTTCAATACAATGTTCATCGCATCTTTGCCTTGATCTATCCGATGTAATCCCTTTGTATGGTGTGTTTGTTGGGATCCGATGAATTGTGAGTTTATGTTCAGATTATTCATGAAAAGTATTTGAGTCAAACCTGATTACTATGATTCTTATTTGCATGATCATCATAGCTTTGTAATGCTCTCCGGTCTATTGAGATAGTTTGGCCAACTAGATTGGTATTTCTTCGGTGGGAGTGGTGCGTTGTAGTAGGTTCAACCTGACGAGTTTCTATATCCCAATGACAGAAGGGGACAAGTCGCGTCTTTGTGTTGTTGCTACTAAGGATAAAACGATGGGGTTTATTCATATTAGTTGAGTTTACCTTTTCTACATCATGTCATCGTTCTCCAAGCATTACTCCGTTTGTCATGAACTTAATATGTAGAGAGGCAAGCATAGAAGCGCTCTTAAAGTGGAGTAATAGTAGTTGGTGCAGGCAGGAAATTCGCACAAAATTTCCACCAAGTAACTATCAAGTAACTTCACACAAAATTTCATTAACTTGTTCTTCTTTTTATTTGCTGTTATATTTAGTTTGTCTCATAAAAAACAAAAATACAAAAATATTTACCTTTGCTAGTTACTAATTTGCTTCTAGCTTGCTTTACTTGCTAGTTTGCTTGTCTTGCTATCATGTCTGAATTCGAGAAAGTTATCATTGAAAGCGCTAGTGAAGGTAGTGCTAGTGAATTGGATGAAGAAAGACAAAAGTTTATTGATTCTACTCATGATCCTCCTAAAAGTCAAGTCCCCATTACCAACACTCACACTGTACTAAATTCTGAAATTTATCATGTGGGTAGTGGGAACATCATTGGGAAACATGCTATTCAAGAATTTTTTGGGCATTCAATAGTTTCCCCGCTTATTAAAGGATCTATACTTGATGAAACAAATTGTTATGAAGATGCTATTACTATGCTTATATTGAAATTGGAAAGAAAGTTTGTGCACCTCCATCCTATGCTACAAAAGATATTTTTGGGACTTCCTAGCATAGACAATCCTGAGATTAAGAAAATTTGCACCAACATCCTTATGCATGAATTTGATTATATTGTGCGTGAAGCTAAGGATATTTTTGCTTTCTATGGAATAAAATCTGAACATCCTCCTATAGAAGTAATCCTTCATAATAGAGATGCAGTGCGTAGGATGGAATCTAATGATTATCAAAGATTTGATGAGAATATGAGAAGAAATATCCTTCCTGAAGAATTGACACAATCCCTATTTCTACACACTTGTGATAAATTTGAATGGATTGCTAAGGGAATTAATGAAGGATTTAGTAATGATTGGCATGGAAATATTATTAGAGAACCTATTAGTGATGAAGTCCATGCTCTTTATGAGGATCCTTATGATGAAAATGATGTTAGTGATGATTTTATAAATTCCTTTGAACACTTGGGCTTTTCCACTAGCTTTGAGAAGGGTGAATCATTTAGTAAGATTTTGGAAGAGCTAATTTTGAAGGACATGAAGGGGTCCAACACTTGAAACTATGCATTATGCCTAGCTAGGGGCATAAAACAATAGCGCTTGTTGGGAGGCAACCCAATATGTATCTTTATTTTTGTTTTTCATTTCTGTTTTTGTGTGATAACATGATTTTTGCCTCTATAATGATTGTGTTTTTATGTTTTAATTAGTGTTTGTGCCAAGTAAAGCCTTTGGGATGACTCACAAGATGAGTAGAAACGATGCTGAATCTGAAACAGAAACTTTGAATCCAGTGCAGGAATTTTCATTTTTTACTGGAGCATGATAATGATCTGAAATTTGAACAAAGTATTGCTATACAAATTCTTTAAGTTTTCCTAATTTATCATAATTGTTGAAGTTACATAAGTACGGGCTCTTTACATATTGCTACAGACTATTCTATTTTAAACAGATTCTGTTTTGCTTGCATAGTTTGCTTGTTTTGATTATGCCATGGACTATATCATGGGGGTGTAAGCCATGGAGAAGTTAGAATACAGTACCTATTATGAAAAAATGAATTTGAATCAATTTATCACAGTACCTCAAGTATGCAATATGTTTCTTATACTAACGGGTCTCACGAAGTTTTGTTGAGTTTTGTGTGATTGAAGTTTTCAAGATTTGGGTGTGATCACGATGGACTACGGAATAAGGAGTAGCAAGAGCCCAAGCTTGGGGATGCACAAGGCACCCCAAGTGTAATTCTAAGGAGACTCGAGCGTCTAAGCTTGGGTATGCCCCAAAAGGCATCCCCTCTTTCGTCTCAATCCATCGGTATGTCACTTGGAGCTATATTTTTATTCATCACATGATATGTGTTTTGCTTGGAGCGTCGTTTGCTTTTGTTTGCTTTTACTTTCAGTTTGTCACAATCATCATTTGCTGGACACACGTATTTGAGAGAGACACACCTTCATGATAATTTGCTAGAATACTCTATGTGCTTCACTTATATCTTTTTGAGCACGGTGGCGTGTAGATTTTATAGAAATAATATGCTCTCGTTATTCACCTATATTTGTTTGAGAGCTGAGTAATAGTGATGGTAATTTGCATGGGTCATAAGACTAGTCCAGGAATATTAGGTATTCAATGGATGATAATCAAAACCATCGTGTAGCACATATAGAGAAGTTGTGGGTTAATGACATTGATGTGGTAATATGAAAAAGGTGTGAGTAAAAAGTTGTTGATTCATAGAAGTATCGAGATTAAGAGGTGTTAACTTTTTATTCATCTAAAAATTAAAGAGGCATGGTGATTATGTGTGAGCATTTATATTCCTCATTGAAATCCTAGTGTTGTTTTGAGTCGGGGGCGCGCGATGGTTAACTCCTACCAACCTCCTCCCTCGGGGCATGCGAGGAGTACTTTGATTTGTGATAAAACTAATAAAACTTTGCAATAAGTATGTGAGTTCTTTATGACTAATGTGACACCATGGACATACGCATCTTCACCTTCTCATATTTGCTAGCCTCTTCGGTACCGTGCATAGCCCATTCTCACCTCGAGGATCGGTGCAAATATTCGTCGGTGCATCCAAACCCCGTGACATGATACGCTCTGTTGCACATAAGCCTCATTATATCTTCCTCAAAACAGCCACCATACCTACCTATTATTGAATTTCCATAGCCATTCCGAGATATATTGCCATGCAAATTCCATCGTCACTTCATATGACTAGTTCGTTCATCATCATAATGCTTTGCATGATCGTATAGAGCTGACATGGTATTTGTGGCAAAGCCACCGTTCTTCATGTTTTCGATACATGTCACGCTAGATCATTGCACATCCTGGTACACTGCCAGAGGCATTCATACAAAGTCATATCTTCCTATCAGTTCTTCATGTTGAGTTGTAAATAAAAGTGTGATGATCATCATTATTAGAGCATTGTCCCAGTGAGTAAAGGATGATGGAGACTATGATTCCCCCACAAGTCGGGATGAGACTCCGGACGAAAAATGAAATAAAAACGGGGGAGGCCAAATGAGCCCACCATATAAAAAAGGAGAAAATGGGGGAGGCAAAAAGAAAAAGGAAAGAGAAAAGCCCACCATAAAAAAAATATAAAATGAGAGAAAAGAGAAAAGAGAGAAGGGACTTTGCTACTATCCTTTACCACACTTGTGCCTCAGAGTGGCACCATGTTCTTCATATAGAGAGTCTCCCATGTTGACACCTCCATATGCTAGTGGGAATTTCCTTTTCATATAATAAACTTGGCTTGTATATTCCGATGACGGGCTTCCTCAAATGCCCGAGGTCTTCATGAGCAAGCAAGTTTGATGCACACCCCACTTAGCTTCAGTTGAGCTTTCATACACTTATAGCTCTAGTGCATCATTTGCATGGCAATCCCTACTCCTCGCATTGATATCTATCGATGAGCATATCCATAGCTTGTTGGTACGCCTAGTTGATGCGAGACTATTTTCTCTACTTTTTACCCCTTTGATACCTACCACCATATTCTATTCCACCTATATGCTATGTCCAATGGTTCACGCTCATGTATTGCGTGAAGAATAAAAAGTTGATGCATATTGAAAAAGTACGATCCAATTGCCTGACTTAGACACCGTGGTGCTTAACATTTGTATCTATGTGGTGAAGACGGAGTCATGCCTTGCTAATATAATAAGATGAATAGGGGTAAAACATTCTTTTAGGATCGTATACTTTGAAAAATTAATGATTTTGTTTCTTATACTTATAAATATTACTATGTTGTTGTTTGTTAATTCATCATTGCTCAATGAGCATACATACCAAAGATTACATAATGGGTAGCATGTCAAATCAAAAGGTCTATTTTTATCATTTACCTACTCAAGGACAAGCAGGAATTAAGCTTGGGGATGTTGATACGTCTCCAACGTATCTATAATTTTTTATTGTTCCATGCTGATATATTATCATTCTAGGATACTTTTTGGGTATTTATTTACCAATTTATAATATTTTTGAGCACTAACCTATTGACCCAGTGCCTAGTGCCAGTTCCTGTTTTCTGCGTGTTTTTGCCTTTTCAGAGTTACAATACCAAACGGAGTCCAATTGCCACGAAACTTTTTGGTGATTTTTTTGGACCAATACAAGACCTAGAAGCTTCGGAGGAGGGCCAGGAGATGCACTAGGGGCCCACCATATATCCAGCCGCGCCCCCTAGGGGGGGCAGATATGTGGTGGCACCCTGGAGCGTCTCCCGACGTCGTTCTCTGGCCTATAAATTCACATCTACCCTAAAAACATCAGAAGCGCTCCCGAAACACTTTTTCCACCGCCGCAAGCCTCTGTTCCAACGGGAGGCCATCTACACCTCCATTCCGGCACCCTGCCGGAGGGGAGATCGATCACGGAGGGCCTCTTCATCAACCTTGTTGCCCTCACCATGATGTATGAGTAGTTCACCGCAGACCTACGGGTCCGTAGGTAGTACCTAGATGGCAATCTCCCTCTCTCTCGATCTTCAATACAATGTTCATCGCATCTTTGCCTTGATCTATCCGATGTAATCCCTTTGTATGGTGTGTTTGTTGGGATCCGATGAATTGTGAGTTTATGTTCAGATTATTCATGAAAAGTATTGAGTCAAACCTGATTACTATGATTCTTATTTGCATGATCATCATAGCTTCGTAATGCTCTCCGATCTATTGTGATTGTTTGGCCAACTAGATTCATATTTCTTCGGTGACAGTGGTGCATTGTAGTAGGTTCAACCTGATGAGTTTCTATATCCCAGTGACAGAAGGGGACAAGTTGCGTCTTTGTGTTGTTGCTACTAAGGATAAAACGATGGGGTTTATTCATATTAGTTGAGTTTACTTTGTCTACATCATGTCATCGTTCTCCAAGCATTACTCCGTTTGTCATGAACTTAATACGTAGAGAGGCAAGCATAGAAGCGCTCTTGAAGTGGAGTAATAGCAGTAGGTGCAGGCAGGAGTCGGTCTATTTGCTTATGGACGTGATGCTTATATACACATGATCATTGTCGTGAACATCGCATAATTATTCGCTTTTCTGTCAATTGCCCAACAGTAATTTGTTTACCCACCGTATGCTTTGCTTATGAGAGATGCCACTAGAGAACTCTACGGCCCCCGGGTCTATTCACTTATAAATTCACAAACGCTATCATTACCTTGCTGTTATGTATTACCTTTTATTTTATTTTATTTTGCACTTTACAATTATCTACAATTATCTACACAACTCACTTGCTTGCAAATAACGAGATCAAGGGGATTGACAACCCTCTTGCCGGCGTTGGGTGCAAGTTGTTTGTTCTTTTGTGTGCAGCCGCTGAAGATGGTTGAGGATTGGTTTTCCTATTGGTTCGATAAACCTTGGTTTCATAACTTAGGGAAATACTTACCCACTTTGTGTTGCGATTACCCGTTCCTCTTCACGGAAAACCCAACGAAGATCACGAGTATCAAAAGGTGTCTACAAGAACCTTGCCGGAAGTACGGAATTTGAGGAGATTGTGCGCAAGCAAGGATGGCACCGGAAGAACCAAGGCATTTGCTATTTCAACACCAATGGAGTTGAATGGGAAGAGGGTCAATACCCCAAGACGAAGTTTGTTCCCCAAAAGGAGAAGTATGATCCTACTCTCCCCAAGGGAATAAAAGCTCAAGATGACCCTCCACCACAAGACCACAAGCTCAAGGGCAAGGACAAGCTTCAAGACGAGATTGACTCATTTGAAGAAGAATCACAAGCCATGGTCAAGTGGGTTCCCAAAGCTACTACAAGCTCTACTTCATCAAGTACTACTTCAACTCCAAGGATCCCCATCAAGTTGATGTGAGTCCCAAAGAAGAAGAACTAGAGAAGTTCTTGAGAGGTGACTCCGCCAACAAAATTCACTCACATTCATATTTGGCAAGAACTAATGCTATCAACTCCAACCTTATGCAATAGTTCAAGGAGTCACATATTCCCCCATAGGTAAGCAAGGGACAAGGTAATTAATGAATCAATGGACATCATCTTACATGTGTCTCACTCCATGTCCATCGATATCCTTGTATTTGTTCCTTGTGTGGGACTAACCCATGTAGGTGAGAAGAGTACGAACCAACAAGGATGACTCCCAACTCAAGATGATCTTCATCAACTATGAGCATCCACTACTACAACACCTACATGAAGTCTTCAACGACATAACCCAAGGTTAGTTGGTCCCTCTTAGGGGGGATGTCACATCAAGGGGGAGCTTTACTCTAAGACTTGAGTCAAAGCATCTCTTAAGATGTGAACACATTAAAAGCTTTATGTAAAAGTGGCAACCCCACTTGTGCTTAAACGATGAGTATGACCTATGATCAAGTATTCTTACTTGGCTCATAAGTCAATATACTCATATATAGATGACTCCATCGTCGTCAAAGTGCTTGGTAGATACTAGAGTGGTTTTGCATGTTTGCCATATTTCATTTGACATCTTAATGTGTGAGCATGTTGGTATGCATATTTTTGCTCATTCAAGAACATCCAATTGTTGTTATTTGGCTTTCATTTTCTTGGCCAATTGGATGTACAAGAATGCCTAAGTACCTCCCTCTAGCTATCTATGCTTTCTCGTCTCAATTTATGTTCATGCTTCATCACAAAATTTGAGCAAGCACTTTTCAGACCCTGTGTGTGAGGAGCACTCGGAGTTTCGTTTCGACAAGAGCTAACTTCCAAAACCTCCCATGTGCTACTCGGTATAACCAACTCCTAAAACTCGGTTCCACCAAAGCACAAGGGTTTATCTGGTTTTCTATCTCGGTACTACCAATCCTAAAATATCGGCGTCAACGAGTCTCCCTGTCCTCAAGCAGTTAAGAAACTCAGTGGAACCGAAATTTTGGAATCGGTGTTACCGACAGTAGTTGGGTATATATATCCCGTGGACCCGGCCTTTGAATTTAAATCTTCAAATGTCTTCTCCGCGCCCCACTGTTGCCGCCGCTCGAGTCTATGGGCGTCTCACTTGCCTCCAGTGCGCCCTCGCCGCCGGAGTCCGCCACCGTCAACGGGAATCTTCCCCACCGTTGCAGTTGTAGCGAAATCTTCACCGGGTTAGGGTAAGATTTGGACCCCTCGTGCGCTCCAAGCTCTGATTCATGCGCATTAGGATAAGTTACACATCTTGCCACCGATTGCAATGCATCTATCCACAAGAAAATCCCAATAGATTAGGCGAACAAGAAATTTTAGGTTTAGGTTTCCGTTGTATGTGTCTCGGCGTCACCGAATGGAAACGAGTCGGTATCACCGATTCGGGTTTTAGGGTTCTGAGAACAAACTCCGTGAGACCGAGTTACTATTTTTGGTGAAACCAAGAATGGTGAACAAGTTTCTGTTAAAGAGAATGTCAATCTCGGATACTCTGAAAACTAAAACTCGGTGGAACCAAAACCCATACAGTAGAAGTCGAAAACTGAGATTTTGAGTTCAAATTTTTGCAAAATAGATGTGTTTTTTGATGCTCATCCACTCGACTCTTCTACATCTATTCACAAGGTCAGTCTTTCAGCATGTTAGGCTTAGATGACAGTCAGAATGCCTTCAGGGAACCAAGTGTTGATCTTGATGTTGGCACTAGTCCAGAAGCCAGTTCCTTAGACCCAGGCACCCCCAACTCACATGGCTTGCCCAAGGCAGCCACCAGGGCGAGAAGAAAGCTAAACTCAGATGAGGAGGATGAAGATTTCATCCCAGATGATCCTACTTCTCAGAGGAAGACAGTCAGGAAGGAGTATGCCAGTTTTGATGCTATGAAGGCTCCTGAGACTACCAAGAAAGGAATATCACTCACACTTGAGAATCCAGGCTCCTCCAGGCAGACCAAGTCTATGGCAAAGAAACCTGCCAAGAAGGGATAGATGAAGCAGACCATTCATGTGAAGAGAAGGCCAACCTCCAAGGTCAAAACTCCAGAGCAAAGTGAAGAGGAAGAGGAAGAACCAGCTGCCAACCCACCTCCTTCCAAGCAGAGGAAGCTCATCGCTGATGCTATGCCTAGCAAGCCACCTTCCAAGGCCAAGCCCTCTGCTCCCAAGAAGCCAGCAGCTGCCAAGCCCAAGAAGACCAACAGAGACATCCCAGCTGCTGAGAAAAACAAGGGTTCTTCATCCAGGGAAGCTGAAGAAGAGGATATTGCTATTTTGAGGAAGTTGAGACCTCACCTGCCAGAACACAATGATGATCATCCATTGGCAGAGGATATGAAGAAGAGGAAGGATCAAGGGCTCAAGAAATGGAGAGCAGCTGATCCATATGCTATCCGGAGAAGGACTGATGTTGATGCTCGCTTCCACACTAAGGAGCAACAAGATTTTTATGAGACTGTCTTATTAGACAAGAGTCCAGCTATCAGTGACATGAGATATGTTGATTGGAAGTTCATCAAGGAGAATGAAGATTACTTCCCTCATGTGCTAGAAAACTTCAAGGCCATTGATATTGACACTTTTGTTGGCCGAGAGATGACAGCATGGAACGATGAGATGATCATGCAATTCTATTCCACAGCTCACTTCTATCCTGATGGAAAGATTGTATGGATGACTGAGGGCACCAGGTACCAGTCTACTGTTGATGAATGGGCTACCATCTTAGGAGCCCCATAGATTCAGGATGGAGATCTTGATGTTTATTCTGAGGCTAAGATGAACCACAATTCAATGGCCAACATGTATAACTCTATCCCCACAGCATATGTGAAGACACACAAGTTTGGCTCTGTCTACTTCTTGCAAGCAGGACTACCCACCACCAACACCATTATGAGGCATACCTTGATGCCAAAATCAGGAGACGACAAGATGATCATGGGGTACTCCATCAATATGCTGCACCATGTAGACACCCACACTAGGTTGAGGGTGATGGATTTGATTGTGGAGACAATTAAGAGGACTGCTGCTGACCAGAAGAGATCTTGTGGATATGCTCCATACATTCAGATGCTCATTAATTCCGAAGTTGGAAAGAGCCTCTATCTACTTGATCGTCCACACCTACCACTCCAGCCAGATCTCGAGGATAATGTTGTGGTGATGGATCCTAGTCATCCCACTTCAGCTACAGCTCGGGCTGAGGCTCAGGCTGAGGCAGCCAGAGCCACTAGTGCTCAAGTTCCGAGGACGAAGAGCGATCAAATGACATATCTTATCAGCACTATCCAAGGGATAGAGAAGTGACTGAGATCCTCAAGAACTAGGAGAGTCTTGAGAGGATAGTGGAGACAAAATTTCAGAATTTGGACATAAGGTGACCGAGCTGACCACCACCGTCAATGCTCTTAAGAAGGAAGTGGATGCAGTTCCCAGCCCCAGCTCCAGTGATGATGATGATAGTCCTCCTCTCTAGCCTCACACTCAGTTCAGGTCACAGGCCAGATCTTTTACCATGACAGTTCCAGAGTCGAGACCATCTTCATTAGCACCTGCATTAGCTCCATCAGCTCCCTCATCACCTTCAACATCTACTCCACCGCCTCAGAGGATATCAGTTGAAGCATTCGCGGACGCTATTCTTTCGACTCCTTCCACGTCTGCCAGAGGAGATAGAGCCCAGAGTGACGCTTAGCTCTATACCTTCGAGCTTTTTGGTAACTTGTTGCCAAAGGGAGAGAAGTGTTATAGATCATAGGGCTTCGAGAGAGAGTGTTGCATTTTGTTTGCTCTCTTCGTTTCAAAAACATTTGGTTTATCGTGTGGTTGTCTTAAAACTCCATCGTGTTTGATCATACGCTTTGCTTGATGATGCTACTATTTCCTATCCATGTGATGTTTATATGATGACCATTCACTCTTGTTTGGTGTTATGTGCATTGTAATCCATTCATACTATTTATGCGCACCACCAAGTTGTATGTGACATGGAAGAGTTACCCATGATCCTAATCGATTGTGCATTTGCATTCAAATGCAAAATTTAAAATAGTGCACAAATTTAGGGGGAGCTCTTGCATATCACATACTTCTCAAAGCGATGATGCTATTCATTGTTTTATCCCTATCGAAGCTTTGATCTATATGTTGTCATCAATTACAAAAAAGGGGGAGATTGAAAGCACAACTTCTCCCTAGGTGGTTTTGGTAATAAATAACAACATGTATTTCATTGGACTAATGATTCCACCAAGTATATTTCAGGAAAAGTTCAATGAATGGATTGGCAAAGGATTGTGTGGAGATCCCCTAGATGCAAGGAACATCAATTGGCAACAAGCTTCAAGACTCTACGTTTTGCATTTTGTGAGAAATCACACTTGAGTCCATAGGAAAGCCAATACTATTAAAAGGGGGTGAGGTATCTATGATGATCTGGTTGCTCAAGTGCTTAAAGTTAGCCACCAAAAATACCCATGAAATTCTCCCACAAAATACTATGTCTAAACCCTACCACTTAAATTCGGTGCCACCAATATTTTCAAATCGGCCCTACCGAGTTTCACCCTAGACAGATTCTAAGCCAAACGTTAAGGTCTCGGTGACACCAACTTCCATTTCGGTGAAACCGAAATCAGTGACCAACTCTCTGGTATCCTATTTCTAAAAATTGGAATTTCCGAGTTTTAGGAATCGGTCTCACCGAGTTTTGGTAACCGCCTAGGTCAGCCAATTCGGTCCCACCGAGATTTATATATCGGTCTCACCGAAACGCCAAAAGTTGCCACATTTTGCACTAGTCGGTGCAACCGAGTTTTTGCTTCGGTTTCACCGAGTTGGGCAATAATGTTGTAACAATTGGATTTTTGGATATGCCTATATATACCCCTTCACCTACCTCTCACTCGTAGAGGAAGCACTCAGAACAGACCAACAATTGCCCCATCCATTTTTCTGAGAGAGAACCATCTTCTCATGTGTTGAGATCAAGATCTTCCACTCCAACCATATGAATCTTGATTTCTAGCCTCCCCAAGTTGCTTTCCACCCAATCAACCTCTTCTACCAAGCCAAATCTGTGAGAGAGTGATTGTGTGTTGAGGAGACTATCTTTTGAAGCACAAGAGCAAGGAGTTCATCATTGTTACCACATCTATTACCTTTTGGAGAGTGGTGTCTCCTAGATTGGTTAGGTGTCGCTTGGGAGCCTCCGTCTTCGTGTGTGGAGTTGAACCAAGAAGTTTGTATGGGCAAGGAGATCGCCTACTTCATGAAGATCTACCCCGAGTGAGGCTAGTCCTTTGTGGACGTAAGCCGTGTTGGAATAGACGAGGTTGCTACTTCGTGGACCCTTTTGGGTGGAGCCCTCCGTGGACTCCTGTAAGAGCACATTTATCCATGTGTGGTTTTGGTAATTGATGACAATCCCTGTGGACTAATGGTTGCCATGAGTTATATTCGAAGGATTTGTCCATAGGCACTTCTTGAAGTCCATCTGTTGGTTTCAAGGAGTTTATACGGTGACCAAGGTGGTATTCAAGGTTTTATCCAAATATTGGTCATAGAGAAGATATGATACAAGGTTGATCAAGACTAACTCAAAGAGTGAATCAACTTGATCAACACACAAAGTGTACAAGATGTACCAACAGGGATCAAGTGATCTCATGGTACGGTAAGTATTGTCCATTACGCTTTTGTGTACTAACCCATGGTCTACGTGAGAGTTCTATGTGGGGTTGGTATGTTTCCATGGGCTTGCGTCAAGAGGAAGATCTCATACAACCCATGGAGGATGACATCAAGTGGTGATCGTCATCAAGATTGCGCTGTGCAAGTTCAAGTGGAGCATCACGAAGAGATCATGCTTGAAGCTTGTCGTCCATTGTGGTGACAATGGACTTGTGAAGATGTGCCGAAGAGTGGCTCACCCATAGTGGAGTATGGGGGAGCAATCAACTAGTCTTCATCAAGCCAACTCAATCAAGAAAGGTGGTCCATCTTGATGAAGTCAAGATCGTCATCATCTAGATCAAGTGGACTATGTGCAACGTATAGGTTTGCCCGTGATAGGTTTTTTAGTTTACCAGTCTCATGGTGGTAGTAGGGAGACTGAGGTTATAGGATCGATTGTCGTACTATCAAGGGGAGCTCTCAAGTGAGTAGCTTGATCGTATCGTTCGTTGAGAGCTCAAACCATTTGCATCCTTGCATCATCTTTCTTGGTTCTTGTTTGGTGTTTCCCTTTGAGGGTTTTAGAGCTTATGGTCATCTTCATGACAAGCTCGAGTTCATCGAAAACGGAGTCCATATGCATCTTCTATGATAATTTTGATGTTGGAGTTTTTGCCGGTTCTTCATTGATAGAGGTTTCACATCTCTATATCATTGGCATTGTTATATTGCCTCTTATTATTATAATTGCTATACTGTCTCTTCTTATTATCGTTGTTGGATAGCTCTTGTCGTCCTGAATCCAACATGCTTGAGTTTACTCAATTCAGAGCTCATATTCGAATGTTATGGCAGTTCAGGTTTTATTGTATCCATCTGGTTGCTTGGGTTCTTTGTTGCTCTCCCACGGTAGTACCGCTCTGGCCAGCAAGGTAGTACCGCTTATAGCCGGTACTACCGCCCTGGCCAGCGGTAGTACCGCTGGGGGACTTGGGCTGGCTTGGGGCCTCTTCGCGGGGCACCAGACACTTGTCTAGTGACCCGCGCCACCAGGAGCGATAGTAGGGCGGTAGTACTAAGCGGTACTACCGCTGCCCCTACTATTGCTGCTCAGTTCTGCTGGTGGGCGGTAGTACCACCCTGGCCAGCACGGTAGTAGCGCTTATAGCCGGTACTACCGCCCTGGCCAGCAGTACTACCGCTTGTGTGCGGGCTGTGGGGGTAACGGTTGGATTTCCCCCCACCTATTTAAGGGGGTCTTCTTCCCCAATGGTTCTTATCCGTTGAGCTCAAGTTTGCCCCCCATTGTTGACCTTCTTCGAGCTTGCTATCTCTCAATCCCTCCAATGATTCTTGCTAGTTCTTGAGGGAAAAGAGAGAGGAGATCTAGATCCACATTTCCACCAATCACTTTCTCCTCTATATGAGGGGAACCCCTTGGATCTAGATCTTGGAGTTCTTCGTGTTCTTATCCTCTATGTGTTGTGGTGGGATTTGGAAGAGAATGACTTGGGCACTCCGTGTGCCCTTGCCATTGCATTTGGTGCATAGGTTTGAGTTCTCCACGGTGATACGTGGAAGTGAAGTTTGAGAAGCTTATTACTCTTGGGTGTTTGAGCACCCTAGAGCTTGTTCCTCTTGGGTGCCTTGTGCCCTAGACGGTTGGTGGTGTCTCGGAGCTCAATCATTGTGGTGTATAGCTCCGGGCAAGCGTCGGGGTCTCCAATTAGGTTGTGGAGATTGCCCCGAGCAATTTGTACGGGTTCGGTGACCGCCCCCAAGGGTTGCCATTTGTACGGGTTCGATAACCGCCCTCAAGGGTCCCTTAGTGGAATCACGGCATCTTGCATTGTGCGAGGGCGTGAGGAGATTACGGTGGCCCTAGTGGCTTCTTGGGGAGCATTGTGCCTCCACACCACTCCAAACGGAGATTAGCATCCGCAATGGTGTGAACTTCGGGATACATCATCGTCTCCACGTGCCTCGGTTATCTCTTACCCGAGCCCTTTACTTATGCACTTTACTTTGTGATAGCCATATTGTTTCTTGTTATATATCTTGCTATCACCTAGTTGTTTATCTTGCTTAGCATAAGTTGTTGGTGCACATAGGTGAGCCTAGTTGTTTTAGGTTTTGTGCTTGACTAATTAAACGCTAGTTTTATTCCGCATTTGTTCAAGCCTAAACCGTAATTATTTTAAAGCGCCTATTCACCCCCCTCTAGGCGACATCCACGTCATTTCAACTCTCGCGACCGCTACCCTACGTGGGTTGAAGTCTCCATCAACGTGGAAGTGCGATAGCACTACCTATCGGAACCACGGAAAAAATCTTCGTGTCCCCAATTGCGTTTGATCCTCCTATCCCTTCCCTCTACTTATATGTGCATGTCTTTACTTTCCGCTGCTATACTCTTAGACTTGCATGTGTAGGGTGTGCTTGACATGATATAATTGCTAAAGCTTGCCAACACCTAAAATTGGGAAAAGGCTAGATTTTTATTTGGTCAAGTAGTCTAATCACCCCCCTCTAGACATACTTTGGATCCTACAGTACGGCGGGAGACCCGACTGACCACCGGCGAGTGGGATGTCCTTGCAATAGAACCAACTATCCTGCCACCCTTTCACCGAATCTAGAAAAGACATAGCAGGGAAACTACCCTTCCCCCTAAGCTGGATACCTAGACCTCTGCACTGCTGATTCACATTGGTTTTCTCCCCACTCAGGGAGGCCTTCTTCATGGTCATTGACCGGCAACTGAACATGTGTTTAAAGAGCCCCTAGTGGGGATGACAGCCTATGAAGTTTTTGCGGAGGGAGATGAAGGAAACTAGGTAGGAGATTGTGTTGGGAGGAAGGTGGTGGAGCTGAGCCCCGAAGAAATCAATAAATGCGTGAAAAATGGGGTGTGGAGGCAGCGAGAAACCTCTCTCGACGTGCGTCACCAGGAGCACTCGCTTGTCCCCCTGCGGCGACGTCTCCAGCTCGCCCGCCTCTGACCGCCTCTAGCTCCCTGCAGCCACGAGCCCCTGGCTCTCCAGCTCCAACAGGCGGGTCCGCGTGGCCTACGACGGAGTCCAGTCGCCCCGGAGCCGGCCCGTCAAGGCATCGATGCTTGACGAGGACCCCCTCGACGCCTTCTTCGCCCACTCGAGCTTCACGGTCGATTCCTTCACCACCTCTCCCGGGAGGATTGGTGCTAGGAGGTGGATTGCGAGGTGGGAGGTGTGGCGGAGTGTGGCGGAGTTGCAGATGAGAAAGCGAGAAAGAGAAGGGGATCTGGGCGATTTCAGCCAAGTGTTTCCTCCTATTTATATTGTGGCAAAATCCGCCAGGAGATCTCCCACCATCGAGTGTGGATCGGATGCTATCTCTCGCACAGAGTAAATCACGCACGTTGTGGATCCCGCGGCGAAAATCGAGGTGCCACACCCCACTTTCCCGACCATGCCACGGTGCGTCCGCTTCTGCGCGCACGTCCTGCATTCAAACTCGCGAGATTTTCGCTCCAAATCAACCCGATTGATTGTCTACACTCTCCTATTTAAGGAAGACACTTCGGTCCGCCCGAGTGCCCTAAAAGGGAATCTCCGAACACTCGGACACTTAAAAATCATTCGACTGAAGCAGGATTGCAACGGGACGACTCAACGCCCCTCCGCGGGTTGACTTGGCCCTTACCCAAGCGTCAAGGCGAGTGCTTCGTAAATTTGGACCCAAGGCCAACTACTGCGGGAGTTCCCGTGGGATCCAGAGAGGACCGGTCCTCACTCCTAAAATGTCACTCGAGTTTCATGGCATGTCCACACTCGGACGACCAGTCTATCTCTCCCGAGAGACAATTGAATGCCATCAAATTTTGCCCAACAATCATTTCAATCCGATCATTCAGAAAACTCGCAGTCCAGAATCCATCGCGGTTTCTGCTTAGGCCTGAATGGATAATCCCTTGGGTTCGAGCTTTGGGTGCCCCCGAGGCACTCGAGTCACTCCAAGAATCCCGTCCACTCGTCTTCCGAAACCTCAACCAATTTGGGGGCTAATGATGGGGTCACCTACCAGTGGTAGGGTCATGGACCAGACATCCAAGGCCCACCTAGGACCCCACACCGTCATTGAGGTCCCAAGATCATAGATGCATTCGGATGCATATATCAGGGATCCACTCGGATCCACTAAGTAACTTGGACGTCTCACCTTCAGTCGGTCAGGTCCCATCACTCGGACAGAGGCAAGACGTGGACGGCGTGGGAGTTGCAATGACCGAAGGACTTAAATAATACATCAAGTGTAGTGATAGTTTCTTTTACCAGTAACTGCTATAGTTAAGGGCTACCATTACGAGAAATTACCATCATAATGGCATTAACTCACCCTTGTAATGACGCTCAATGGGTCCAGATGAACTCTATATAAACCACCACGAGCTCTTGGACAAGGGTTCAGCACCCTCTTGTAATCACACCCCCCCCCTAGAGAAAACACAAGCCTCCGGGCACGAGACATAGGGTTGTTACCTCTCTGAGAGGGGCCCGAACTCATATAATCCGTGTGTTACACTTGCATCGCAGCTAGGCTCCGCCCCTCATTCGTACCCCCAGTACTCATTGTCAGGATCGTTGCCTCGACACGGACTATAAAGAGGCTAAATAATTATCTAGGAATCGAACAGAGACGTCGATTCGAGGGGATGGCTTGTCATGAACCAGCTCATTGCGAACTTAAAATGCACCATTAGTCCATTATAACTTAAAAATTGTATTGTTTATAATTCTTGTCGTGGTTTTAGTTCATGAAACGGAGGAAGTAGTGCATTAATTGGTTTACTAAGTGATACACTTTGATCAAAACAAAGTTCACACCGGATAAGATGATGGTGTGGCATACGCAGGGTTTTCTACAAACCACATCAGCATAGTTCGTGTCCATGAGTTCATTGCAGACAACACCACAATTGTGAACCCTAAATAAAAAAACATTGTTTTTTGATTTTTTTCTTTCAAAACAACATCCGATTTCCTACTTACAGTTTGCCAAAAGCATTGATCACTTGATTAGAGCCGTTTGACAAGAAAACTGACCATTGGGTCCCACTATCAAGTGCCACGTGGGGGGTGAGGGAGTCCTGGACTAAGGGGTCCTCGGGCTGCTGGCCTGTCTCTCAATAGGCCGGCTTGGTGGGCCGCACTTTGACTATCGCGGGGAGGGCCGAACACATCGAGGCCCTGTGTTCTAGAAGGAAGTCCCGAAGGCGCATCGTGCACTCCAAGTCAAGATGAGGGAATCGACGTCACCATTCTCGGCAGGAGTCTTGTCATGTGTAAACCCTAGATACCCCCCCCCCGGTGTTTATATAAACCGGAAGGGTTTTAGATTGTAGGACACAGAAACTCATCTAGGGTTTTAGCTAGTCGATCTCGAGGTAGATCAACTCTGTAACCTTCATACCATCAATATAATCAAGCAGGACGTAGGGTTTTACCTCCATAGGAGGGCCCGAACCTGGGTAAACATCGTCTCCTTCGTCCCTTTGTTACCATCGATCCTAGACTCATAGCTCGGGACCCCCTACCCGAGATCCGCCGGTTTTGACACCGACATTGGTGCTTTCATTGAGAGTTCCGCTGTGATCTCCAAAGGAATCGATGGCTTGCGTTGTCATTAGCGAAGAGGTCCGGAACATGGACTCCTTCGTCCTTGGATAGATCTTCGCTTTCGGCAGCATTGTGCTGCACGCTGACCCGACCGGCCGTCTTGGCCGGGTCAGGAGTTTCGCCCCTTATCAAGAGGTCAGATTCGGGAACCTAGAGTTCTCTGTAGACTCTCGGGGCGATCTTTCGCTCACCGGGCTCGCAGTCCCATCTGACGCACCCGAGGACTTCGAGGCCTTAACCTCGGATGTCGCTTTCGACCCCACCCACGGAACTAACCCCGGCGACGATCTGGCTTTTAGTCCGGATCCGGCCATAGCACCAGATGGCCGGGTACCAGCTCCTGCCGAACACACTTCTTGGGCAGACGCCTCGGAGGTTAACTCATAAAGCGCTGAGCAGATTGACCCGATCGATCTCTCGACACTCAACGAAGCTCTAGATCAGATCCTATCGATGAAAGTCACTGACGATCCAAACCCGATCCACGTTCAGATCGGCCTTAAGGCGGGTCAAGAGGAATTTTTCATCCCACCCACCACCCACTTCGTAGCCACTGTCGAAGACTTAACCGACATGTTGGACTACGCCTCCGAGGAGGCAGAAGACATGGATCAAGAGGATCGCCCTCCCACCCCCGTCAACACCGGGCGATGGACTGCCACCTCCACCTATGATGTCTACATGGTGAATACTCCATCCGGTGACGGCGAGCGCACACCCGCTAACAATGGTGATAGACCAGGTGAAGCGTCGTCAAGGCGCCGGAAGCCGCGCAAAAGATCAAAGACAAAAAAGGGACGGGAAGCTATTGCTGGCACCGGGGGAAACGATACCCCAGAAGACCTCGGTGATCCCAATATTCCCGAGCATCCGTTAGAGGACCAAGAAATACCGGAGGACCAGCGTGACCCCGAAGATCCAAACGTTTCCGAAGATGACAACTACCTCCCCCCTGTAGAGGAGGAGGATAGCTTGGAAGCCGAAGATTTCACCGTCCCCAAAAACATTGAGGATCAGGAATGGTTTAGGCAACAGCTTATAGCTACTGCCCGAAGCCTAAAGGCAAAAGAACGGCAGCTCAAGGCCGAACAAGACACCCTCAATGATAGATGGACGAGGGTCCTGTCAGCCGAGGAAGGATACGATACCGGTCTATTGGACCAACCCAAGAGCTATCCACGCCGACGGCTGCTGCCACAGTTCGATGACGAACTCCCTAATACGCCGTCTCCCAAGCACACTCCATACGACCAGCCGGACCACCCTCCCCGAGGACGAGATAGAACGGCTGGCGACGCCGGTTATAGGCCGGCGATACCCCGCAGAAGGGGAAAGGAGCCAATGGAGCCCGAGGACAGATACGACCTGCGACGCGACCTAGATTATAGAATAGGCCGCATGAGATCCATCTACGGATCTAGAAGGTACTCCCCCGCTAGACGGGATGGGTACCGGTCTTGGCTCGATCGAAACAATAGAGGTCGGGAACAAAACCGGGCCAGAACAAACGCCGACTACCGGCGTGACATAGCCCGGGTCAGAGGCGCTGCCCACCCACTGTGCTTCACCGACGAGGTGATGCAGCATCAGTTCCCGGAAGGGTTTAAACCCGTGAACATAGAGCAATACGACGGAACAACTGACCCAGCAGTGTGGATCGAGGATTTCCTCCTCCACATTCACATGGCACGGGGAGACGATCTCCACGCCATCAAGTATCTACCCCTTAAACTCAAGGGGCCAGCTCGGCACTGGTTAAACAGTCTCCCCTAAAATTCTATCGGGAGCTGGGAGGATCTCGAGGATGCATTCCGATCTAACTTCCATGGCACCTATGTACGACCTCCGGACTCCTCCGACCTAAGCAACGTCGTCCAAAAGGCAGGAGAGTCCGCTCGACAATTCTGGAACCGGTTCTTGACCAAGAAAAACCAGATCGTCGATTGCCCAGATGCCGAGGCTATAGCCTCTTTCAGGCACAATATTCGGGACGAATGGCTGGCTCGCCAGCTCGGTCAGGATAAACCTTGGACCATGTCCGCCCTCACGTCACTCATGACCTGCTTTTGCGCGGACGAGGATAACTGGCTAGCGAGACGAAGCCACAACCCCGAAGACCCCGGCACCTCCGAAGCTCGGGATGGAAACGGGAAACCACGACGCAACAAAAATAAACGCCGGCACAACACTAGCGACACCGACGACACGGCCGTCAACGCCGGCTTCCGCAACCCTCGATCTGGGCAGCGGAAGAAGCCTCCTAAAGGCAACCGTGACGGGCCCACCCCGCTGGACAAAATCATGGAGAGGCCTTGCCAAATCCATGGCACTCCAGACAAGCCTGCCAACCACACCAACAGTAACTGTTGGGTGTTCAAACAAGCCGGCAAACTTGTATCCGAGGAGCAAGGCAAAGGCCCACGCAGCGAGGACAATGATGAGCCCCGCGGTCCGAGCAATAGTGGACAGAAGTAGTTACCTCCTGAGGTAAAAGCTGTGAACATGATATACGCCACTCACATACCCAAAAAGGAGAGAAAGCGCGCCCTTCGAGAGGTCTACGCCGTAGAGCCCGTAGCCCCGAAGTATAACCCATGGTTGGCGTACCCGATCACCTTTGATCGACGAGACCATCCGACCAGTATCCGTCATGGGGGATCAGCTGCCCTCGTCCTAGATCCCATTATCGATGGGTATCGCCTCACTAAAGTCCTAATGGACGGAGGAAGTAGCCTCAATCTAATTTACTTAGACACGGTGAAAAAGATGGGTATAGATCCATCAAGGATCAAACCCAGCAACACTACCTTTAAAGGAGTGATCCCAGGCGTTGAAGCCCGGTGCACGGGCTCTGTGAGCCTAGAGGTGGTGTTCGGTTCGCCCGATAACTTCCGTAGCGAGGACTTGATCTTCGACATCGTACCTTTCCGCAGCGGTTATCACGCCCTGCTAGGCCGTACAACGTTCGCTCGCTTTAACGCCGTCCCACATTACTCATACCTCAAGCTCAAGATGCCCGGGCCCAGAGGGGTCATCATTGTTAACGGCAACACAGAGCGTTCCCTCCGAACTGAGGAACATGCATTGGCCCTAGCGGCCGAATTCCATTACGAGGACGATCGGCAAGCACCGAAATCCGCCGTAAAGGCGCATAAGGTTGACAAACGAGCTCGGCTTCAATCCGAACTCCCAGAATCTTCCTCTCCCCAGAAATAGGGACACGCTCCCCATTGCACAGCCCTAACGACCGTCAAGCACATGCCAAGAAGGCACAACTTCGCACTCAAGATTCCATGGGCAGCAGTGGGGAACATCCATTAAAGGGTAAGTGTTCGGCTGGACCGAACCATTACCAGTACACGTCCTCGGACATAACACATGTACCATCAAGGACCTGCTAAAGAGCAAAGCTCATCCATACTTTGGCAACTTCTCAAGACCTTCTTTCCAAGGTCCGCTTGACGACAACATCACCCTTAAAGGAATGCACCTCCCTAGGAGGCACAGGAGCAGACTGACGACAGGGCACATCGAGGACTTTGAGCCACCATTCGAAGACCCCTGGTACAACCTCTCCTGTGTAAATTCTATGTTTTATCTTCAAAATACCTGTAAATAGTTGCTTTGGCAATCTGAGTTATAAGAATTATCGAGGAAATAAAAGACCATTATACATGGCCCCTCCGCTGTATTTTATGGCACATACTCTGTTCTTGTCAAACGCCTCTCACGCAACTGTTTGGTATACATTACGATGCAACCAGCTAATAGACCGGGGGATTGAATTTAAAAAAGAAAAAGAAAAAGATCTCCCTAAACATCACCCCGACACAATTGGTCGTGGGCTCGGCGTCTTGGACTTTGCTTTATATGCATCGGATCCGAACTATGTCTTGGGTCAATAGTTGGGCTGCCCGGCTCCTGTGCTTGCCCCCTTACGTTCCGCTCATTCGGCTAAAGGGGCAAAGGGAGAACCACTGCGATTGTGTTTCCAGTTCGTCTGGTCAAGCACCTCAGGGGAGAAAGCCGAAAACTGACCGTCATAGTAAGCGAGAACCGGTCTGCAAATCCGAGCATAAGTGTTATACTAAAAAATCGATAGAGGTTATTCCGTGTTATACGATGGGTTTTGTCCTTATACAAACCATGTGATGCTGGCTTCAGCCCCGCTACATCCGCACATCACAAAACACCGGGGGCTGGTCATCAGCCCCCGCATTTTTTGTACGCTCCTACGGCTAAGTGAAAGCGATAAAGCACCATAGTCCGATCGCCTTGTCCCCCTCGCACTACCGCCTTCGGGCACCGATACCTCGGCTAAGGGTCACAGTGCAGAAGCAGAGACACCTCGCGTAGTATCTATGTGGGGGTTGAAGCCGACGACTTGCAACTTTCAGATAAAACGGCCACATGGGAGTCAAAATAAACACTAAGAACTTATAAGACATGATAAACCATGCAACTTTAATTATACAGCGTTAAAAGTCTTCGGACATATTACAACGCGCTCATTCATAAAACACATCCTTCGAGCATTGGGCCTCTATCGCCCGAGCACCCTCCATCACTGCGGAGAAGTATAGCTCGGGGCGCCTATGCTCCTTTCCAGGGGGCAGAGGTGCGGTGGCCATCTCGGTCGGCTTAAGCTTCGGCCAGTGGACCATGGTCTTGGCAAAGGCCATCCGCGCTCCCTCGATGCATGAAGAACGCTTTAGTGCGTCAATCCGAGGCGCAGCATCGCACAGCTTCTGCACCAAGCCGAAGTAGCTGCTCGGCAACGGCTCGTCAGGCCACAGCTGGATGCAGAGATCCTTCATGGCTGGCTCCGCCATCTTATGCAGCTCCATCAGTTGCTTCATCTGCTTGCTCAGAAGAGGAGAGCGCTCGGGGGACTCAAATTGTGCCCAGAATAGCCGAGCCTCATCATCCTCCCCCCGCGAAGCATAGAACTTGTTCGCATCCGCTGCACTCTTCTGGAGATCTGCACAGACGCCTGAGGAACGCCACACCTGGGTGAGCAAAGCAAACCTGCTACCACCAAAGGCGCATTGTAGTGAATACGGCTTACCATCGGTGACAGCCCGGACTTGGCGAACCTCCTCTTCAAAGGACCGCCTGTCCACCCGCTCCTTTTGAAGCTCGGATTTCAGCGCGGATAGCTCGGTGGCTTGCTCTTTGCCTTTCTGCTCAAGGACCTCGCACTTTGCGCTAGCGTCCTTGAGCTCCTGCTGCACCTCCTCCACCCCGGCCTCCTGCTTAGCGCTGGCAGCTTTCAAAGTAGAGAGTGCGGCTGCTGCTTGTTCGGCGGCCGCCTTCTCATCCGCGGCCTCTTGCTTCATCTTTGCAAGCTCGGCCTTGAGTTTTTCCACCTCCGCAGCTGAAGCTATGGAAGCAATAGATAAATAATTACACTGGGTTACCAGTGCGGATAACTAACTATATACATCCCGGATGTAAAAATTCGGCTTACCTTGTGCCTCGTCGAACCTTTTGTTCAGGCTGTCAAGCTCCTCTTCGGAGATCTTGAGCTTCCGATTTAGCTCGGTAAGCTCAGCGGCATTAACGGCCGCAGCCGAGGACGAGACGTACAAAAAAATAAAAATAAAACATACATCCGGTTATGAGTGTTCCAACCCCCGAACTGTCAAGGATATGATACTATGCTCGGTCCTCTTAAGGGCTTTTTAGAACGTTGTAGGACTAATGGTGCCTTGCGCATCCTTGGTCTCTCATGAGTATTTGACCCCCGGGTGCGTTTTTTGCAAAACCACCCGGGGCTCGGGGGCTACCACATATATAAAGATAGCATAAACTTAATAAAATTGCGATTATTCGGCAAAAGGGTATTACGTGACTCACCTTGAAGCCCGTCAAGAGACCATTGAAGGCCTCTTTCAGTCCGCTATCGACGGACTGAATGCCTTGCAAGACCGCGCCCATAAGAGCGCGGTGGTCCTCGGAGATAGTGGCGCTTGATAGAGCCTCCTCCATGACCGGCCACCCTGTCGTCGGTGGCACCTGTGGTGATCGGTCAGCCCGATCTCTGATCGAGGACTGAGTCGGTAGCTCCGGAGGCACAGCATGCTCCGGAGATTTCCTCGGAGGGGATTGGACATCCCTCCGCTCTTCCTCTTCAGCCAAGGGAATTCTCTCCCCCTGGTCTTTGGCGGCCGAGGCATCGACCCCGGCCATAGCATGGTCACCCCCACCGCCTGTGTTCGGCTCCAATGGAGCCTGGCGGGATGACACCTCCACGACATCCTTCGCGGCCCCGGGAGGTGTGGGATGTGACGCGGTCCCGCTCTCCGCCAGCTCGGCGGGCGGAGACTCCCCATCCGATATTTGGTCGGTGGGGAGAACGCACGGTGGGCTGCGAATTGAAAGACGTTCTTGCATTTAAAACATTGAAAACTTTGCATAAATGATCAAGGGAGTCTTCGGATTCATACCTTTGAGCTGGGGGCTTGACCCGTATGTTCCTTCGGGGAACCCTCTCGGAGTCCTCGGACTCTGCATCAGAGTCCGAGCTGTCGTCGGCCAGGATCAACTTCGGCCGACGCGCCCTCTTCGGGGCAGGAGAAGGTGCATCCTCCGCGGCGTCCTGCGACGCTGCCCTCTTTCTTGTGAGGGGGGAAACGCCTTCCCCCCCCCCCCCCCCCCGTATTCATACTCCTCCTCATGGCTAGAGGAAGCATGGGTTTCCTCGGACGCGGCGTCCGGCTGGTCCTTTATGCGAAGACCTTCTTTGGCCTTCTTCTTCTTCTCCTTCTTCTCGGGCGCCGAGTACGGCGCCACGACGAGCATCGCCGACAACAACTCCGACCTTGGGTCTTCGGGTTGTGGTGCGGGATAGTTAACTCTCGCGGTCTTGCTCATCCATTTCTGCGGAAATGAGGGGGAATGTGTTCAGTCTTTTTGTCAAAGAAACAGAGTCAATGTGTTAGAACTGTACCGTACCTGGGTAGGCGGGTTATCGGTGCCTAGGCCCGAATCCTCTTCCTTGGCCGGCCAGCTTTTCCGAGGCTTGAATAATGCCTTCCACAACTTTTCGGAAGTAGTGCGGAAGAGCTGGCGTATGGTAGGCTCGTCCTCACGCCGGTAAGCCCACATTGGGGAGGCCCGGCGCTGACAGGGGAGGATTCGGCGGTGGAGCATGACCTAGACCACATCGACCAGTTCGGCCTTGGCCTTGATCACTGAGGTAACACGCTTCTGCAGCAGTTTCACCTCTGCATCGGACCCCCAGTCCAGGCCCTTCCTGAGCCACGAGGTCAATCTCGTAGGGGGTCCGGATCTGAACTCGGCGGGCGCCGCCCAGCTCTCATCTCTTGGCTCGGTGATGTAGAACCACTCTTTCTGCCAGATCTTGATAGTGTCGATGAAGGTGCCGGTTGGCCACTCAACGCGGGGGAGCTTGCTGATTACCGCCCCTCCGCAGTCCGCGTGCTCGCACGCGACTATCTTTGGCTTGACGTTGAAGATCTTGAGCCACAGGCCGAAGTGTGGCTCGACCCGTAGGAAGGCTTCGCAGAGGATTATGAAAGCCGAAATATGCATGAAAGAGTTCGGGGGAAGATCATGGAAGTCCAACCCGTAGAAAAACATGAGGCCCCTGACGAAGGGGTGGAGCGGGAAGCTCAGTCCCCGGATGAAATGGGGGATGAAGACCACCCTTTTGCCTGGCTTAGGGGTGGGGACGACTTGCTTCGCCTCTGGAGCGCGGTGGAAGACGTTGGCGGGGAGGTAGCCGGCGAGCTTTAGCTCCCGGATATCCTGGTTGGTGACCGTGGAGGCCTCCCACTTGCCCATGGAGCCCGAACCCGCCATGGCTAGTCTCGGAGGGGAGGTAGAGGAGAAACTGGATCTGGGCTCTCGGAGCTTGGGAGGATTGGGAAAGCAGAGGATGCGAATGGGAAGCGTGAATAAGCCTTGGGGTTTTTTCCCTTTTTTATGGGGCGTAACACCGATTAACCTCCCTCTACTGCGCCGCAAATCTCTCCGCTTCCCAAGACGTGTGTACCGTTATGCACGCGCAAAAGAAACTTGGGATACTAATCATATCCCGTGTGAAACGGAGCACGATCTATACATTGATGAGTCGTGTTACTGTAAAAACGGCCTCGAACCGCGAATCGAGTTTTCATAACTGGTTCGGCGGTCGTGGCAGGCCACGACCCTTCGTCAGAAAGGTTGTCAGAAGAAACACTGTTTACACTTTGACGTTTGGCCTTCGGGACCGAACAACTCATGGTGTTCGGGCTATCGTGTGATCGGAAGCCGGACAGGTATCAACCGATCTTTAATGGGAAGAAGAACTCACCCCACAAGCCGAAGACTCTGATCAAGCGAAGCTGCCCAAGCTGAGATCCTTGGCGTTGGGGGCTAGTTCGGGGGCTACTAAGGGGTCCTCGGGCTGCTGGCCTGTCTCTCAATAGGCCGGCTTGGTGGGCCGCACTCTGACTATCACGGGGAGGGCCAAACACATCGAGGCCCTGTGTTCTAGAAGGAAGTCCCGAAGGCGCATCGTGCACTCCAAGTCAAGATGAGGGAATCGACGTCACCATTCTCGGCAGGAGTCTTGTCATGTGTAAACCCTAGATACCCCCCGGTGTTTATATAAACCGGAAGGGTTTTAGATTGTAGGACACAGAAACTCATCTAGGGTTTTAACTAGTCGATCTCGAGGTAGATCAACTCTGTAACCTTCATACCATCAATATAATCAAGCAGGACGTAGGGTTTTACCTCCATAGGAGGGCCCGAACCTGGGTAAACATCGTCTCCTTCGTCCCTTTGTTACCATCGATCCTAGACTCACAGCTCGGGACCCCCTACCCGAGATCCGCCGGTTTTGACACCGACAGGGGGACGATGTCCAGCATGCGTTGTTAGACGATGCCAACCAAGACCTAAATGGGACAACCGAATCGGCCACCTCCCAAACCGCTCCTCATACCGCCTCTTCTTTCCATATGCTCGCTCCTCCCGCCCATGGCTACGTACGACGGAAGGGACAACCACAACCTCTCTTTCATTGTCGGCGGCGGTAATCCCCATCTTTCTTTGCCCTTCCTCACTCTCGCACGCTCCTTCTTGTTGCGACCGACGACGAAGTGGGGGGGCGGTGCCATAATAGATGAGCACGACCACCTGGCAGGTCCAAACAGTCTACGACATCGAATAGTCAGCGGCAATTAGATTAGCCCATGTGTGGATGGCTAATACGAGGCAGAGCCATAACTTTACTTCCGGTTTGGGCAACGTCGAGTGAGTTCTACCCCTCCCCCTTCTGCATTGTCTCATTTGCTTGTCGTTGTTAGTGCAAACTAGCGCTGAAGAAGCGCTGCGCACGCCGCGCCCGTGACCGATTCCGTTTGTAGTTTGCTGAAATAAGCAGGAAAAGCAACATGTACTGGTTTATTATTTTTGTTGTTATGGTTTATTCGGGTGTATTGTTCTGGGTTACAATTAGGTACTATTTCGGTTTAAAGTTTTGGCGGACTAATGTTTTTGGTTTATTTGGGTGTTACTTCGTTTCACTGGTTTTACTGTTCCGGGTCGAGGGAGGAGGTGTCTCAGTTTTTTTGTGGTTTTTTGGCATTTCTTTTGGATTATTGTTCACGTGAATGCATAGTGTTGACTTACTGTTTTTGTTGTTCTAATTTATTCGAGCGTATTGCTCTGGGTTACAATTTGGTAATTGTTTCGGTTTATGGTTCGGGTGGGTTAATGTTTTCGGTGTGTCGTTTTGGTTTATTTGGTCTATTGTTTCGTTTAGCAGTTTTGGGTTTATTCGGATACTGTTCCGGACAATTGTTGGTGCATTGTTTACCGATGGCGTGATGTAAAAATGGACATTAATCGGCCAGGAACTTATTTTCCCAATGGGTTACTGATCGCACAATATATTATTCTGGATTATTGTTTTGTGCCTCGGTAGCAACATCACCGGAAAGTATCGGGGAACGATTTAAGACAGACGTGCATGGTATGACCGTGAAGAGAAATTATTGTTCTACAGTTCATGCTGGACATTACACTTTAAAAAAAAAAAAAACTCGTTTCACTGGTTTTACTGTTCTGAGTCGAGGGAGGAGGTGTCTCAGTTTTTTTGTGTTGTTTTGGCATTTCTTTTGGATTATTGTTCGCGTGAATGCATGGTGTTGACCTACTGTTTTTGTTGTTCTCGTTTATTCGAGCGTATTGCTATGGGTTACAATTCGGTAATTGTTTCGGTTTATGGTTCGGGTGGTTAATAATTTCGGTGCGCCGTTTCAGTTTATTTGGTCTATTGTTTCGTTTAGCAGTTCTGGGTTTATTCGGATACTGTTCTGGACAATTGTTGGTGCACTGTTTACCAATGACGTGATGTAAAAATGGACATTAATCGATCAAGAACTTATTTTTTCAATGGGTTACTGTTCGCACAATATATTGTTCTGGACAAGGTGTACCCCGTCTTAATCGAACGCTATGTCGATTAGTAAACATGTAACCCTAGTTGTCGTGCCTTTTAAGGTGAGACCATGGGGTAGTTTGAGGCGTATGGCATGATAGTCATAGTCTCGATAGCATCATCTCCACATACCATCAATCAAATCCAAATCAATAGTAGGGTATTACCTCCAAGATGAGGCCTAGATTTGGGTAAACCACCCGCGCGTGATCCTTTTTCGTACTTCTGATGACACACACCGTCCTATCAGAAATACATATATTTTTTGTGCCGTCTGTCGGCGTGCCAGGCACGGACTACGTTGATCGAGGATCTAGCCCAGATAGGATCTCAACTTCAAGTCGATATTTTCACGTCGAGCCAGTGTTTCATATTTGGCGCCCTCACCTTTGTCGTGGACGAGACATGTCGGCTCTACACTAGCCCGCCGCCTGTCCCAATCGAACCCTCTTCTTCGGAACCCTCGAGTTCATCATCGACGCTATGGCGACATCCGCATTGGCAAACGACGACTTCTCAGAGGGTTGGACACGGCTCCGGAGAATGCTTCGGAGTCCACATCCCTAACCTTTGCTAAAGGAGCAATAGTTGGGCTCAACGTATGAGAGTTTGTAGCAAGCGGTAGACGTATTTCCTCTTTGAGAAATCAAGGTATCAATCCGTGGAGCAAGTGTTTACAATAGCTGGATGTCATGTAACACAAATAAAACCTTGTTGTGCCCCCAACAATCCTAACAAGGCTGTCAACCCTTACTAGTCTTGCTAGTTGAACAACCCTATTAAAAGATAGTGTGTGATAGATATTTTTGGTAATTTTTACTGCATTTCTTAGTTGTACCGATTTATGCACCTAAGGCGTCGTTTACTGGTGTGTTGGCGCTTCACTAAATGGTTACCTTAAATGAACATACGGTTTTGTTGATAGGCATATAGAATCAACAGACCCGTGACTTGTGCAACAACCATGCGTCGCTTGATGCCGTGTTTGTTCAACTTTGATTAAGTTATCTGAAAACACCTAAAATGCATAAATCGATAGAAAATCTACTCTCCCCTTCCCACATAACAGACACATGGGTTTTTCTTAAGTCAAAATTCCTCAAGTTTGACTAAGTTTATAAAATAGGTTCACAATACCCCAAAAAGAAATCAATCGACTGATAAACTATTCCACTATTGATTTCACATCAAGCAATACACAAAGTATCCAATATAGAAGTAAAAACAAGATGTAGTAAACTGGGGCCTACGTGGAAAAGTTTCTATTGAAATCGTATCCATATTATGTTTTATTTGGTACCACTACCATTATTTTCTCCATAATACCGGGTATCATTTTATTTTGGAAGCACGAACCTTTATTTTTATATATGTACATATATACATTTCCTTTCGTATAGATGGACATTACTTCCATGATTCATTAATATTACTACTACAATATATAGATACTTTTTCTGTGGTAATGAACATTGTCATTATTAAGTTATTATCACTGTTATTTTTCTTTTCTCTTTTACCATTTAATTTTTTGAGTCGTCTTACCATTTAATTGGTAAATAAATGAATACCAAAAAATACATAATATTTATATAAAGCAAATGAACGTTTTTTTGTCAGGATGAATATCTTTTTGATATATGAACATTCTTTTTCATATAGGGACATCCATGGACAATTCTTTTCAAACACGAACATCCTTTTTTGCAACACATACATTTTGTTCTACCATTAAACTTATTTATAAATTCAATATAACGTTTATAGCGGCAGCAACAGTCCAGAAATCAGAAACCGTGAAAGTTTACAGCGCGCCAGGGAAGAAAGAGACACGAAAAAGCCCGAAATAGACAAGCAGCCGAAAAACCGCGGCAGTAAGCAAACGGAGTAACAGCGCGCGCAAAGGAAGAGAGCGTCAGCGCTGGGCCTAAATGGGCTGGTCTTGTACGAAAGCGGAAAGCGCGGAGGGGAACACGCGTGAACCTTCCGCGGCTCCAGTTATTTAGTCCCACCTCGCGAGCTGCTGGGCAGAGACTCGGGCGGGATCACTATAAGAGGAGCATGGGGTGGTGGCGTCAATCTTTACCCGTCCCTGCGGGGGGTGAGAGGCGACCCGTCGATGATCGAACAGTGACTGACGTGTCGCGCCGACACCCGTGAACCGAACACAACACCAATGTGCGAGCGATGTCCCGCTCCTACTTCGGGCGGGCTCGCGCGCCAATTTTTGGAAGGCCCTGTCATGCGGGGCCTACTTGACAGTAATCAAAGAATATGTTCTCTATCTTTTCCAGCCGCCGGCTCCATCTTCGCTATTCTCCTCGCGTCTCCGTCGTCTCTTCTTTGCTCTACCCACATGGATACGTGCCGAAAAATTCTCCACTAGGTTTATCTCGTATGATTCTTTTGAACTTTCTTACAAAGACTTTCTAATTTCCAATTATTTGTTGTGCTTATTTATAAGCTGTTTCTAGAATTTAACTGTTTGTTTTATGTGGTGTTCTGTTTTTTAGGTGAGCAAAGCATCTTTAGCAGTGAAAAAAATAGCACGCTATAGCGTCCCTAATAGCACACTATAACGTGTAGAAAATTGTCTCATTGTCTCGCTAAATCAATCAGTGTACAATGTCTCGCTAATAGCATATCTTCAGGGATGACGCTATTTTGTATAGCGCATATTTTTTTTTTCTTGTGATCTTTAACAATATTATAGTGGTGCTGCAATTATTGAGGCAGTGCATCACCATAGCTAATTTCTGTTGGTGTATTCACAAAATGATTCTAATTTGTAGTTCATCTTACCATATTTATAGGGACAGAAAAATGAGAGAGGCGATATGGGTCGTACTACTATACTCCCTCTGTCCGGTGAAAAGTGTACGTTTGGCTTTAGAATTTATCCACAAAAGAGTGTACTTCTATCTTCCCAATGCACTTTAAAGTAGAAAAAAATGCTTCTCTCTCATCACACGGTAATCAAGACCAATAACATTCTACACATGGTCTTCTTAATTTCTACATGCACTTAGCTCATTGGAGGTTGGATAATTAAAGAGGAGAGAGATGATGACTTGCACATTTCCAATGCATTTTTTACTTCACTTCATAATTTGTCCTAAAATTTCTATATATACACTTTCCACCGGACGGAGGGAGTATGGTAGTACTATCCTGGCCGCCGGTCTGCAACGATGGGGCAGTTGGACACATTCAATGACATGCGCGCGTCCCGCAGAAATTGCCGTAATTTCAACGTGGGCCGGCGACACAGGGCATGTACGGTACGAATACGTGGGACTGGGATGCGGCTGGCCCGCACAGAATAGACGGGGGTGGACGGAAGAGGACCGCCTGTACATGTCAGTGGATGGATCCTAGGCCATGGTCCAGGTTTTTCTGTTGCTGGCTGGCATCGAGGTGCGGTGCCCGGTTCTTCTGTTGCTGCTGCCAGTGTCAACAGGGACAACCCCAGCAAAAGGATGCCATAGCATCAGGATGGTTGCCACTTGCCAGCATGAGCACGGCGGGCCTGGGGAAGTCAACAGTGACATTGTAGTTCGCCGGACCGGCCGGCCGGCATGCATGCGAACCAGACCATCCGGTGATCTCTTGGAGTCCTTCATGACGGGAGGTACGATGCTGCAGCCCAGGAGAGGATGGAGACGGGGGGGGGGGGGGGGACGCTCAGCAGGATATGTCTCCTGCCACTCGAAAAACGGACACTGCCGAGACTGAAAAAAGAAAAGAACACCAAATCAAGAACTGCATCGGTTGAAAATAACCAGATCCGAGGTTCTGGTTTCGAGTAATCACACTCCAAAGGATGCATCTGTAGTAGCGGTTCCCTGGCCTTCTACCGCCGGACAAGATGTCGCTGATCACTTCGCGTCCACACCTTGGACATGGGATCAAGGGGAGCAGCTGGGTGTCCGGCGGCTGGGAAGAGGAAGAAGAAGCAGACATGGCAGGGAAGGGGAGGAACTATCACGCTGTGGGTCCAGAATGACACGGGAAAAGATAAGGGTTGGAGTAAAAGTAAATAGAGCTGAGCAGCTTTTTCACTGTGCGGTAGGCCTACGTCTGCGAGGATGGGTGGCGGCCCAGGTAGCGAACACCACGGTCCAAGAAAAAAGAACATGAACGAGACCGTAGTGGACTGACGTAGCCGAGCCTCATAACTGACATAAGACAACCCGGTCCGGCACTGTGCAAAAAGATGTGGCAGAGCGGATTACACTGGCTAATACATGCATGCGCGTGAATCTCGAGGAGGACGGACCTCCCAGATAATACTACCATATGCCAGTACGGGGAGAGTATCTAGTGCTACCGAGGCTTAGATGCTCCCGTGATACGGGCTTCTGGGTCGTCGGATTCTTAGATCGGACGGCATCTAAGAGATGTTGGATCTGTTGTACCTATGCGCAATTTTTGAAATTCTAGAAGACTTTTTTGCAAATGTTACAAAGTTGTTGGGAGCCGTCCGATCTGAGAATCCGACGGCCTAGAAGCCCGTATCATGGGATCATCTAAGCCTCGGTAGCATTGGATATTTTCCCTGCCAGTACGACCCATATTGAATTTTCGCAGAAAAATACATAAGATGAGATGTGCACAGAGAAGTCCAAGTAACTACTACCACCTCTGACAATGTCAAAAAACGTCTTATATTAAATTCCGGAGGGAGTATCATACAAGAGCGGGTAGAAAACGTACCTGAGGTGCCACTTGCTACAAAAACGTTGAAAGTAGTTTTTTGTATGCAAGCCGCTTTGTATTTTCCAGGCCTATACATAAGAGACAGCAGGGTGTCTCATGTGTACCTATGTTCAACTCTTTTTAACGATTGGCTTGCTTTGCTGCATACTTTAAAAATCAGGCCATGAAAAAGGGTTTCCTCTCACTTTATATTACAAAGCAACCAACCGACACAACCAACGAGAGATGTTGGGGCAGAAACAACACAGTCATGCTCAAAAGAAATGAAAAAAATAAATAAACAAATGTCGACAACGGCAGCTCGACAAAAACGAAGAAGCCTCGCGACCACGGCGCCCACCGGAGGTCTCCCGCCAAGCTCCAAGACTCCGAAGCGCCGGTACCAATCAACACCTCCAAGAAGGGACGCGACGATGACGACGCTGTTGCCAAGGGTTTCCCCTGGTACGCGGCGAGGAGAAAGGAAGGGTAGCCCCCGACGCCCTCCAGGAAGGTCCGGCGGCACCCTCAGGCGCCATCGCGTCGGTGTCGGCCATGCCGACATGGATTTCTCCTGATCCCAACCTTTACCTAGGGTGCTCCGGAGCTCGCCACCAAACCGACCACCACCTTGCGCCAACACGGTCTTGAAGCTTCCACCGCTGTCTCACCACGGCACAGCGTAGTAGGACCTGCACAACGAAGCAGAGGAGCCGAGACTCGGAGCAGCAACACCGTCAGCACGCGGGAGGGCCCAACCTCCCTCGTCACCGACGGGATCCGACCGGACGGACAGAAGGAGCATACCAGGCCCGTGGGCCCACAGGCCCGGCCAGGCCCTGAAACGCCCGTGAAGCTCCCGCCGTCGCGCTGCAGAGGGCATGCTGTCGATGTCGCTGCTCCTCGTCCGAGCCGCTCCACCACTTCGCCGCGCCGGAGGCAGCGAAGCCACGCCTGCGCCGGCCCGCTAAGACCCAGATGGGCCCCTCAGGGCCCAAATCTGGGCCGGGGTCGTGCCGCCGGCCACCCAGCGCCACCAGACCGCCCCACCGCCAAGGGAAGCATCACCGCCGCGCTTGCCGCCGGCCCCTGCCGCTAGGGCGCCTGTCCGCCGCCCGCCGATCAGTTCCCGCCGCCGAACCCTCGGCCCGCGCCGCCCACCAGGCCAGATCCAGCCATCGCCGCATCCAGCCCCGAGCACGCCCCGCCGCCTCACAACCCGTCACATGCCAGCCAACCCCGCGCCCCGTACTACTGCATACTTTAAGAAATAGGATAGCTGTTTTCTTTTGATGATTCATTCTTCAATTTGAAGATACAGGTCCATCATCTCCCAGCCCACTGAAAAGAACTGGTTGGAGATTAAAGGTTAATATTTAGTGCTCATAGTCACTTGGATTGTATCCCAATCCATTCGTACATTTCAGGTATCGTTAAATAGTTATTTCTGCATTCGAGTGACAATGAACACATCTTCTTCTTTTTTTCATCTTTTTGACACACAAAAAACATTTTTGACGGGCAGGAGCATATGCTCTCAAGAGCAAAATTGGATTTCTGCTCAATCAGATAGCATCATCAGAAATACTCAAGCACAAGAAGCCGAAGTATTATATCAGCAAGTATAGCATCCCAGTTCGTCAGCAGATCAGCACCCTACACATCGTATAATAATCACCAAAGGAATTTGGTTCCTTTTCTTGTTTTTGTTGCTGGATCAGCAGTCCGTGCTAAGGAAATCTTCTACGTTTTGTTTGTAACTAAAAGAAACGAGTATACCCCGCAGTTGAGCCGTGTGAATTTTACTCCAAATTTATGGATCATACGGACTCACAACAACTGGCAGCCAATTGTACTGCTTGCGTAAAAACACCGCACTTGCACCTCCCGAAATATAGCAAACAATTGTAATCAGTGCAATCATCAGTCACTTTGCATAGTATTATAGCAATGTAGATCAGGCAGTCAGCAGTCCTGGCAGTTGTTGTGCCGTGTAATAACGAAAACGTCTTATATTCTGGTTCAGAGATAGCAATAAGCATCAAGCATCCGTGTCATTTGGTCTTATGCTTCCATATGTGAATCCACAAGTGCCGGCTTTCCACATAGCCGCCTCGGCCGGCCGCTAACTCCACTTCTAATTTAGAAACGAATAGTAATGCCGTGTACTCGAGAGGTCCGTCAAAGCTAACACCATCCAGTAACTTAAACCATAATATCGTGCAAGAGGGAGCACAGAAGAGCCAATCGGCTTGCTCTTGACAATCATCCATGGAGGAGGCGGCACTTGATAACGGTGAAAAGGCAAAGCACATCATCCTCGTCCACGGCGTGTGCCACGGAGGCTGGAGCTGGTACAAGGTGGCGGCGGGGCTACGGTCTGCGGCTGCGGCGGCTGGGCACGGCTACCGCGTCCACGCGCCGGACCTAGCCGCGTCGGGCATCGATGACCGCCGGCTGCCAGAGATAGCAACGTTCAGCGACTACACGGGGCCGGTGCTCGATGCACTCCGGTCGCTCCCGGCCGGGGAGAAGGCGGTGCTCGTTGGCCACAGCCTCGGGGGCCTTAGTGTCGCCCTCGCCGCGGAGATGTTCCCGGACAAGGTCGCAGTGGCCGCGTTCCTCTCCGCTTACATGCCGGACTGCGCGTCCCCGCCGTCGCATGTCCTCATGCAGGTATGAACTGATCGACCTCGTTGTCATACGTGATACTTGATGCACGTACTATACATTTTAGATAGAATTATGTGCATAACAAAAAAGCCTCATTGTATCGAACATCAGTTGCAAGCTAAAGCGCCCTTTTTTGAAAAAATCAGTTGCAAGCTGTCACCTACTCACCTGATAAATACTCTTTCGATAATTTTCAAAATTATAGTAGGCAACTGAATACTATAACTTTCTACAGTATTTAGAAAACGAAAATGCTACACCTACGTAATGTCGACTCAATTATACGTAACCTGCCTAACAAATTCTCTCGGCCGGCTCAGATAAAGAAGTTTGTCGCGGAAAGATCTGCACCGGTTGTTCCTGGCCGTTCGCACCTTTGATCTCTGTGAGATGAAAATATTACGAAGGTACGAAGTCTTGCACACGGGTGCCGAGTGAGAATGGCTCCTGCGTCCCCGCGCCCGCGGCCGGCGGCGCCCCATTGATCTCCCTCCTCCGGCCTCCATTCCAGCCGGCGTGATCAGATCCGGGCTGCTCTCCGCGTCCTCTCTCAGTTGCGTTCCTTCTCCCCTCCAGGCTCTCGCTGAGCTGCCCATGGCCCTCGCGTCCGCGTCGTCGTCTCCGGCTCCGTCGGCCGCCTCGGCTGCTGCCGCCGCGCTGGCTGCGGCTGCACTTGCCGCCCGCAGGGCCGCCCCGGCAGCTGGTGGCTGTATGTCCCGCGCCGGGCTCCCGCCGAGGCCGGATGTGGCAGCATCTACGACGGCGCAGTCCGGCTTGCGCTCCCTGCTGAGCCCCCGGCCGGCCGGCGTCGCCGCGTTGTCCGCCCTGGACGTAGCGCATGCTGCTCCAGATCGTGCCCCTGGCCTGCTGGATGGAGGGCTTGGGTGTCTTCCGTCCCCGGCCTCTGCTGGCGCTGCTCCTTCCAGCACCGCGCCGTCAACCCCGACTGCTGCTGTGGCACCGACGGCGGCCACTCCGGCACCACCGGCCGCCGCCCTTGCTGCCTTGGCCGCGGCTCCCTCTGCTGGCGCTTCCGCCGGCTTGCTGCTGCCGCCCCCGTCGTCGGGCCCTGTTCAGACGGATCTGGAAACAGAAGCTCTGTTGCACCCCTCCTACGGGCAGCCGCGTGCCCCTGCCCAGATGGATGGGGGGCTGGCTCCTCAAACGCTGCTGCTGCCTTCGACGCCGGTCGTGCCGGCGGTTGTGACAGATGAGGCGGCAGGAGTGCAGGGAGCTCCCAATGCTCTGGCAGAGGCACCAGAGAAGTTGGGCCCTCCTCTGCTTGGTCCATCTTCAGCGTCGGCATGCAACGGTCTCTCTGCTGCCACCGCCGCTGTTGTAGCCGGGGCAGGCTGGGTGCATGTGGGTCGGGGGCGCCGTTCCGGCCGACGCGCTCCCCCTGAGCCGTCGAGGGAAGGTCTCGAACGTAGCCTCGCTTTCAAGCGTTGGGCTCGAGGAAGGTGCTTCCGTTGCCTCGAGCGTGGCCACCAAGTCAGTGCATGCCGTGAGCCATTCAGATGCATTCGCTGCCGTCGCCCTGGTCATCGGGAGAGGTTCTGTCGTGCTCGCTCTCCGGTTGCTTGCGATCGCTCTCCGGTCGCTCGCGGTGGCTCTCCGGTCACTTGCGCTCCTCGCCAGCGAAGCCGCTCCCCGTCCGTCCAGCCTTGTCCTTCGCTGGCCAGGAGTTGGGCTAAGGTTGTGGGCCACTCGTCGCTGGGTGTGTCGGTGCCGCCAAGGTCCCAATCTGGGTGTTGCAAGGATTCCAATGTCTGCACCTCTTTGGTCTCTGCTTTGGAGTCGCAGCTTGCCCTGCTGCGCACGGAGCTCCTTCAGGAGGTTGAGCTGCTCCGCACTGAGCTTCGTGACGCTCTAGCCAAGCTTGAGGTTGCGTCGGTTGTGCCTTTGCTGCCTGAGCTCCAGGTTGGTTCCATGGAGGAGGATGCTGAATGTTGCTTTGGAGATTTTTCTCCTCGTGCTCTGCATGTGACGCCGCTTGTCCGTGGGAGCGCGGTTATCACCGAGATCGTAGCTCCAGTTCTGCAGATTATGCCTGAGTTGCAGGAACTTTGTGGGGAATCATCTATGGTGTTACCGATGGAGTTGAGCGCATTGGAGTCCTCGGCGGTGGCCATGATACCTTCACTACCGCCGTCAGAGTCTTGTCAGCCGCCCGCCTTTGCGGACTGTGGAGACTTGGTTGGTTCTGTCAATGCCTCATCTATGGCCATTGGGCATGTGGCGTCTTTAAGTGGCGAGGTTGATGAGATAGGTGTGTTCGCACCTAACTCTGAGGCTCTATCATGTGAGCAACTGGAGACGCCTGAGTCCATCGTGTCAGTGGTACCTGTGACTGATGATGTTGAAGCGGTTGGTGCGTTGGCGCCTGATCCTTCAGAGCCCAACCAGCCGCTCGCCTCTGTGGAGCGTGGAGGTTTCGATGTTGCAGTCTCCCACTCGCACGTGGCCGTTGGGCAGGTTTCTGTGCGTGACAAGTTCAATGAGATTCTCTTCGAGATAGAGCTTCACAGCTTGCTCAAACGTTTGGAGAGGGTGAGCCCTGGATCTGGCAAGGCGATTGTGGAGGAGGCTTTCAGGAGCAAAGGAAAGAAGAGTGACGCCACAGGAAAGGCGTCCGCAGCTGCTTGATGGATGGTTACCAGTCTCTTGGGTTGTCCTTATGGTCTGGCTTGTCTTCGTGGATTTGGTGGTGCCCGTGGTCTTCGGCCGAGTTACTCTCGTTGGGGTGTCTTCGCGATGTAGCAGTGTGGGGGTTGGTGGACGTTAGGTGTTGGGTTTGGTGGTCACTCTGTGAGTAGTCCACGTGTGGTTGGTCTGTATCGGTTTTCGTCCGGTTTTCCGTTAATTAACTGGGCAATTCTCTTCTGCTTAATTAATCGACGAGGCAAATCTTTTGCCTCTGTTTCGAAAAAAAAAATTCTCTCGGCCGCCCTGATTTTCACGGGTATGGGCCCTCCCACCCCTTGATCCAATCTCAAGTATCCCACGTTTTCTTTAGAGAATCGTGCACGACGTGCAGAATTTAGGTCGCCCGCAAAAAAAGGACCTGCAGAATTTAAGGGAGTATAAGCACTGTACCATTTGAGCAAACAGTTTGAATGTATTGATTAACTAAAAAAACACAGTCAATCAAACCGAGTAAACTGGAATAAGATCAAAAAATCTAATCAGGGTTACATCAAGATACTTTGAAGTCGTCATCGACAAGCATACAACAAAAATTGTAATCTTGTATAGTTTATACCTGTCTGCGTGATTGGACTTGTTCGCGACTACAAACAACTATCAATATCACTTTTATATACTTAAATCATCGGCGATGCATTTACCAGGTGGGCTTATTTCACGCCCTCTTGTTTCTCTCATGTCTCGAGGGCGGGCCTCCTATATGTGTATCTCCACCACTAAACATTTATAACTGTCCATCCTTCTCTTGTTGTGCGATTGATGGGGAAGCATCTTAGTTTTCTCCATGTCACCATGTCCTACAACCGTTAGGGTTAGGGTGTGCCACCACGAACTCCAGCATCACGCGTGTATCCTTCCGCTTCCGCTCCATCATACAGTCAACCTCTACCTCGGCATTTTATCTTGTTGCTCGTACATGGTGGGAGTGGCCAAACTTGATGGGCTGATATTTTCAATAAATAGTAAAAGAAACTTATTTGACTTAAAGGCTCATTCTAGTTTTTTCTAAACATCTAGTTCTATCTTCTGTTTTTCGAAGAGCTTGGCGGGGTCATTGGCGGAGCGTGGGCGGAATAATTCCGGGCCTTGGCCCCCCATTTCCTAGAGTTTCTTTTTCTTTTCAAATAGGCTTATATATTGCTAATCGCTCTACTGATCCTCCGGCGTCTTGATCACCCCTAGCCATTTTTTTGTGTCATACACTCATTCGCCGCCCCATCCTAATATTTGGTTCACGCTCCGCCACTGGCCGTGGTCATGAGTTTTTGAAAGTTCATAAAAAGGTAGTCTAGTTTAACCCTCAGTTTACAAGTTATGGTTTTGTTATAAATTTCACCCTGTCTCCATTTTTCTACAATGATGTTCAATTTTTTTTGAAAGTTTACCCAAAAAGATTTCCGAGATGATTTTTTTTCTACTTTATTATTCTCCCGCCTTGGTCCCGACGACGATACTTGTCCTTTCTCTGGAGATGAAGATGTCAAGGGAGGGACAAGAACGAGGGGGAGATGTATTGATGACAAGATATGTGGACGAAGAAAAATTCTAGCGTCCAAAGATGAAAAGGATGTCTTGTGCCTTAAGTGAGATTCGATAAAAGCAATTGCACACCTTGTGACGCCCATATGCACATGTTTGTCATAGAACCCGTGGAGGGGCTAGGAGTTAGACGCCAAAGATCATTACAAATTAGTGTTTGAATATCTAGAACCCGGTGACATTTGTGCCCAAAATCTAGTCCGTTGAGATTCAGTTGTCGGTTATTGTCATTTTTGCAAAACAAAAACCCTTCAAATTAGCAAGATTAACTCGCATCCACCCATAAGTCCATAACTGATTTCATCTATGGAACTTCATTGTTATATTTACAAAAGGAACATGTTCAAACTCAACCCGCAATCAATCATACATAAGTTTGATATATAAATAGAACTCAGTTACAATTTAGACTTACATGAAGTTTACTTAAGTTGCAAGAATGACAACCACCAACATGTGCAAATCTCTTGATATCATAAGTGTGCAGTTAGGATTTTGGTCATGTTAGACTAGAGCTTAGGTTCCACTTTTCATGAAAACTATCACATTCTAGGTCATACTATAGTTTAGCAAAATTTCTAGATGAATGGTTGTCAAAGCTTACAACACATGCCACATCATAATCCGCACCATACATTAGTATGTATATATGGTGCATGGTTCCTATTTGTGCACCATGCTACTCTCACACTTCAGGACATATGTACTATAAAGATGGCAGGCTTCCTCTTTGTGCATGTAGTAAAAGCAACTTCATGGTTCTACAAAAGATACCCATTTGGTTTAATTTATTTATAAGACAATACACCACTTTGTTAATTGCTGATGCGGATACATTACTTTCTTCTCTCTTCTGAGTAGCATGGTGCAGGCAACTGGGTATCCCCGTTAGATAATGAGATGAAACCCCAGGATGCAGATGGAAGACTCCCGACTTCTTTCATGTTCGGGCCGCAGTTTATAGAACAAAAGCTGTACTAATTGTGCTCACCGGAGGTACGCCAATGTCAAAAAATAGCAAAAATGGGCCGTTGTTGTTTGATACAAGAACCAGATCATAATACATCTCCTAATTACAAGTTTTGCTACTGAATTCGGCATGCAGGACATCACCCTTGCGAAATCTCTCATACGAGTCGGCTCATTGTTCCTGGAAGACCTGCAATCCCGACAACCATTCACCAAAGAACGCTACGGCTCGGTGCGCAAGGTTTTTGTAGTATGCAAGCAAGATGTGACCATACCAGAGGCGTACCAAAGATCGATGGTGGCCAACAACCCGGTGGACGAGGTCAGGGAGATCGACGGTGCAGATCATATGGCGATGCTCTCTTCTCCTGATCAGGTTGTCAAGTGCATCGTCGACATCGCCGAGAGATATAAGTAATTTTAATGGTGTCGATGGATACATGCATATGTACGGGACAAAAACATGAAAAACTGCTGTAATAATCGAACGTATTGCCGTGTGGGACCCAGTTGTCAGCAGCTGTTTAGCCTTTGCGAGCCGTCCGGGTCCATCAGTCAGACAAAGCAATAGCATTACGAGACATGCGTATTATCATAATGGTTTAATGGTGTAACAAAGCGCACTAACCTCTTATGAAGCAATCACCGGTGCAAACGCGGCCATCGCATACGGTTCGAAAACCCCTATGACACGACTGATTTGATGTAATTTGGACAAAGTTTTACACGATTATTTGATCAGTTTGTTTACTTTTTTGAAGTTGTTTTATCGAAAAACGTTCCCACCTTTTTTTTGCGGGGTTAAAAGGATTTCATTGCTAACCTGGAGGAAGCTCCTCCAAACAAAGTTGTGGTACATTAGCAGGGCCAGATTTTAGCCAAACTACCGTCCTAGCTTCTACACGACCAAATATCGCCAACCTTACAAGTCTATGTTGTCAAACAAGAGATATTCAGTTAGAGATAGATAGGCTCACGGCATAGCCGTCGGCATAGCTGTCATATTCTATTGTAACCTCCTAGCTTATCTCTCTTATTTCTTGATCCTCAAGTTGTATCTCTAACCGACTTTGTACGCGTGATCAGGCTCGCAACCTGCATATATAACACGCACCCGTCTCCCTCGATAGGGTAAGACGTTTTTGCCAACGCACATGGTAATCAGAGCTATCCTACTTCCCATCTAAGACTCCCCGATTGCATCTGTGCCTAGCCATGTCTTCCTCCTCCGGCGCTTCCCAACCTAGCCTCTATGGTCAGGTCACCGAGAAGCTTTCCTGCACGAACTACGTGCTGTGGCGCACGTAGATCACACCGCAACTGCGTGGTGCCGGTGTCTTCGGCTATGTCGATGGCACTTCGCCGGAACCAACCAGCCTCGCCACCAAGGACAAGGATGGCAAGGAGACCTTCGAGCCAAATCCTCTCCACCCTCTCTGGGTCCGGGAGGATCAACAGGTGCTCGGCTATCTGCTGAACAACCTGTCCAAGGAGGTGCTCGTCACGGTGACCACGATCACCACGACGCGCGGACTCTGGACTGCGCTGGCGGGCATGTACTCGTCGCAGTCATTGAGCCGCATCAACAACATCCATACCTCGCTCATCAACGCGCAGAAGGGCAACCAATCTGTTGCCTCCTACTTCGCCTCCATGCGTGGTCTCGCCGACGAACTAGCGGCGGCTGGAAAACCGATCCAGGATGATGAGCTGATTTCGTACATCCTCCATGGGCTGGACCTTGACTACCAGCCCCTGGTCTCCGCTCTCGACGCCCGTGTCACTCCTGTCTCCCTCGATGAGATCTTCTCCATGCTCAGCAACTTTGATCAGAGGATGGCACCGTTTCACGGCGCGGGCGGCGGCGACTCCAAGTCTTCTGCAAACGCTGCAACCCGCGGACGTGGCGGCGGCCCTCGCTCGCGTGGTACTCCCCACAACAAAGGGAGGTCCGGCGGCGGCGGACAAGGACGTGGCGGCGGCTCCAGCAACAAGGGACGCCGGGGCGGCGGCTCTGGCAAGTCCCGTCTAGATACCCCGCGGTGTCAGATCTGTGGTAAACCAGGCCACATCGCGAAGGACTGCTGGTACCGCTATGGGGAAGATGATGACTCCTCCCAAGATGATGACAAGGTTGCCGCCGCTGCTGATGGCTCCTATGGGGTCGACACCAACTGGTATGTCGACAGTGGTGCCACGAACCATATCACCAGCGAGCTGGAGAAGGTAACCATGAAGGACAAATACCGTGGCAAGGATCAGATCCACACCGCCAGTGGAGAAGGTATGAAAATACGTCATACTGGTCACTCAATATTTAGTACCCCTTATCGTAAACTTCATCTTAAGAAAATTCTGCATGTTCCTAGTGCAAACAAGAATCCCCTTTCCGTTCATAGAATTGCCATTGATAATCATGTTTTCCTCGAATTTCATCCTTATTTCTTTTTGATCAAGGATCAGGTAACGAAGAAAATCCTTTATCGAGGTAGATGTGTTCGAGGGCTTTACCCGTTGATTCCGGAGCGTAGGAGATTCAATAAACAAGTCTATGGTGTCGTCAAGCTTTCCTCAACATGATGGCACGATCGATTAGGACATGCTTCTTTTTCTTTAGTTGAAAAGTTACTTAGGAAAAATAAACTCCCGTTTGTTGGTGAGCGTCATGTTGAAACCATTTGTGATTCATGTCAACGTGCTAAGAGTCATCAATTGCCTTATCCAATTTCTACTAGTATCTCTACCAAACCGTTACAATTAATTTTTTCTGATGTTTGGGGTCCTGGCCCTACCTCTGTTGGTAGACATAACTATTACGTAAGTTTCATTGATGACTACAACAAATTCTCTTGGATCTATCTTCTTAAGAAAAGGTCCGATGTGTTCCAAGTCTTTAAATTTTTTCAAGCTCTTGTTGAACGCAAGTTTGACAACAAAATCATTGGTGTTCAATCTGATTGGGGAGGGGAGTACGAAAAATTGAACTCCTTCCAAACTCATGGCGTTTCACATCATGTGTCATGCCCCCATGCTCACCAACAAAACGGCTCGGCCGAACGTAAGCATCGCCACATTGTTGAAGTAGGGCTTGCACTTTTGGCAGGGGCTTCCATGCCTCTCAAGTTTTGGGATGAAGCTTTCCTTACTGATGTTCATATCATCAATATGCTTCCTAGTCGTGTCATTAACAATGACACTCCAGTAGAAAGACTTCTTCACACCAAACCAGAATATACGTCTCTCCGTGTTTTTGGATGTGCATGTTGGCCCAATCTCCGTCCATACAACAATCGCACTCCAAACAATGTGTCTTTCTTGGCTATAGTGCTCAACACAAGGGTGTCAAATGCCTAGATGTCTCTACGGGTCGTGTCTATATCTCTCGTGATGTCATCTTTGATGAGACAAAAATTCCCTTCACTGATCTCCATCCTAATGCCGGTGCCCTTCTTCGCCAAGAAATTCTCCTTCTACCACCTCACCTCACCGGTTTTGATTAAGGGGAAAATAATATTGATGATCAATTATTGACTAACTCCACTAATGGTGCGCATGAGAGTTGTGCTGATGAACCAGGAGAAAACAGCGAAGAAAGCGCCGTCATTGGGACAAATCTTGGGCCATATCACATGTGTGTTGGAAATATGCCCTAGAGGCAATAATAAATTAGTTATTATTATATTTCCTTGTTCATGATAATCGTTTATTATCCATGCTATAATTGTATTGATTGGAAACTCAAATACATGTGTGGGTACATAGACAACACTGTGTCCCTACTAAGCCTCTAGTTGACTAGCTCGTTGATCAAAAGATGATGAAGGTTTCCTAGCCATGGACATAAGATGTCATTTGATAACGGGATCACATCATTAGGAGAATGATGTGATGGACAAGACCCAAACTATAAACATAGCATATGATCGTGTCAGTTTATTGCTATTGTTTTCTGCATGTCAAGTATCTGTTCCTATGACCATGAGATCATGCAACTCCCTGACATCGGAGGAGTACCTTGTGTGTATCAAACGTCGCAACGTAACTGGGTGACTATAAAGATGCTCTACAGGTATCTCCGAGGGTGTCTGTTGGGTTGGCATGGATCAAGACTGGGATTTGTTACTCCGTGTGACGGAGAGGTATCTCAGGGCCCACTCGGTAATACAACATCACAATGAGCCTTGCAAGCAAAGTGACTAAAGAATTAGCCACATGATCTTGTATTACGGAACGAATAAAGAGACTTGCCGGTAACGAGATTGAACTAGGTATATAGATACCGAGGATCGAATCTCGGGCAAGTAACATACCGAAGAACAAAGGGAACAACATACGGGATTAACTGAATCCTTGACATAGAGGTTCGACCGATAAAGATCTTCGTAGAATATGTAGGAACCAATATGGGCATCCAGGTCCCGCTATTGGTTATTGGCCGTAGAGGTGTCTCGGTCATGTCTACATAGTTCTCGAACCCGCAGGGTCTACACACTTAACGTTTGGTGACGATTAGTATAGTTGAGTTATTGTGTTGGTGACCGAAGGTTGTTCGGAGTCCCGGATAAGATCCCGGACATGACAAGGATCTCCGTAAGAGTCCGGAGGTAAAGATTGATATATGTGATAATAGTATTTTGATCTCCGGAAGGGTTCCGGAATTCACCGGAAGGGGTTCCGGGTGTTTACCGAAGTGTTCGGGTGCATTAACACTTTATATGGGCCAAAGGGGTAAAGCCCACGAGGTATTGGAAAGTGCAAAAGAAAGTTTTGCTGCTGCCTTAAGCGGTACTACCGCTGGTAAGGCAGTACTACCGCGTAAGCGGTACTACCGCTTGTGTGAAGCGGTACTTCCGCATAAGCGGTACTACATCTTGTGTGAAGCGGTACTACCGCTCGTGAGCGGTACTACCGCTTGTACGCGATACTGCTGGAATCCGAGTTAGACTCTTTCCGTGCGGGCCAAACCGACCTTGCGGAGGCTTTCTCTCCAAGTTTAGACCCCAGGGCTCAACATATAAATAGAGGGGCAGGGCTAACACACGGGACACATCAAGATTTCCCAAGCCGTGTGTCGGCAACCCTAACCCTCTAGTTCCTCCCGTCATAATCTCCGTAGTGCTTGGCGAAGCCTTGCAGAGATTGTTCCTCACCACCATCACCACGCCGTCGTGCTGCCGGAACTCATCTACTACTTCATCATCGCTCACTGGATCGAGGAGGTGAAGGCGTCATCAAGCCGTACGTGTGTTGAACGCGGAGGTGCCGTCCGTTCGACACTAGTTCCTGATCGGATCGAGGGACGACTTGCGATTTGGATCGCGGAGACGTTCGACTACATCAACCGCGTTTCTTAACGCTTCCGCTTAGCGATCTACAAGGGTATGTAGATTCACTCTCCCTCTCGTAGATGCTCATCACCATGGATAGATCTTGCGTGTGCATAGGAAATTTTTTGTTTCCCATGCGACGTTCCCCAACAGTGGCATCTGAGCTAGGTCTATGCGTAGATGAGATCTCGAGTAGAACACAAACGAGTTGTGGGCGTGGGTGTATACATATTGCTTGCCGTTACTAGTTGATACTTGATTCGGCGGTATTGTGAGATGAAGCGGCCCGGACCGACATTACGCGTACGCTTACGCGAGACAGGTTTCACCGCTACGTGCACTCGTTGCATAAAGGTGACTGGCGGGTGTCTGTCTCTCTCACTTTAGTTGAATCGATTTCAATGAAGAGGGTTATTTTAGAAGATCAAAAAGCAATCACTACACCACGTTGTGGTTTTGCGTAGGTAAGAATCGTTCTTGCTAGATACCCGTAGCAGCCACGTAAAACTTGCAACAACAATTAGAGGACGTCTAACTTGTTTTTGCAGGGTATGTTGTGATGTGATATGGCCAATTACATGATGAGATATATGTGATGTATGAGATGATCATGTGTTGTATAGAATATCACGACTTGCATGTCGATGAGTACGGCAACTGGCAGGAGCCATAGAGTTGTCTTTAATTATTTTCGCTGTTTTGCTTTACTTTATCGCTATGAGTTAGCAATAGTCGTGGAAGCAACAGTCGGCGCGACAACCTCATGGCGACACATTGATGGAGATCAAGATGATGGAGATCATGGTGTCATGCCGGTGACGATGGAGATCATGCCAGTGCTTTGGAGATGGAGATCAAAAGCACAAGTTCATGGCCATATCGTGTCACTTATGATTTGCATGTGATGTTAATCCTTTTATGCATCTTATTTTGATTAGGACGACGGTAGCATTATAAGGTGATCCCTCACTTAAATTTCAAGATAAATTGTGTTCTCCTCGAGTGTGCACCGTTGCGAAAGTTCGTCGTTTCGAGACACCACGTGATGATCGGGTGTGATAGACTCTACGTTCACATACAACGGGTGCAAGCCAGTGTTGCACATGCGGAACACTCGGGTTAAACTTGACGAGCCTAGCATGTACAGACATGACCTCGGAACACAAGAGACCGAAAGGTCGAACATGAGTCATATAGTAGATATGATCAACATGAAGATGTTCACCATTGAAACCACCTCAACTCACGTGATGATCGGACTTGAGTTGGTGGATTTGGATCATGTTACACTCGAATGACCGGAGGGATGTCAATTTGAGTGGGAGTTTTTAAGTAATATGATTAACTAAACTCATTATCTTGAACAATAGTCTAAGTTGTCTTTGCTATATTTATGTTGTAGATCATGGCTCGCACAGTAGCACCCCTGAATTTTAATGCGTTCCTAGAGAAAGCTAAGTTGAAAGATGATGGAAGTAACTTTGTGGACTGGGCCCGTAATCTAAGGATTATCCTTACGGCTTCCCAGAAGGCTTATGTCCTTGATGCACCGCTTGGTGATCCACCCGCTCCAGTTGAGTCTCTAGACGTTGTGAACGCCTGGCAGGCTCGCTCTGATGATTACTCAATAGTTCAATGTGCAATTTTGTATGGCTTAGAACCGGGACTTCAAAGACGTTTTGAACGTCATGGAGCATATGAGATGTTCCAGGAGTTGAGGTTTATCTTTCAGAAGAATGCCCTGATCGAGAGGTATGAGACCTCCGATAAGTTCTATACTTGCAAGATGGAGGAGAACGGGTCTGTTAGTGATCACATACTCAGAATGTCTGGGTACTTCACCCGTCTGGCTGAATTGGGGATGCCCCTTCCGCCAGAGGCTATCACTGACAGAGTTCTTCAATCATTGCCACCTAGCTACAAGAGCTTCGTATTGAACTATAACATGCACGGGATGAACAAGTCAGTCGTCGAGCTGTTTGCGATGCTAAAAGCCGCTGAGTCTGAAATTCAGAAGGAGCATAAAGTGTTGATGGTCAATAAAACCACTAGTTTCAAGAAAAATGGCATGGGTAAGAAGGGTAACTCCAAGAAGAGTGGCAAAGCAGTTGCTCCTCCCGTGAAGAAAACCCAAGGCTGGACCCAAACCTGAAACTGTGTGCTTTCATTGCAAGGGAACTGGACACTGGAAGTGGAACTGCCCCAAGTATTTGGCTGACAAGAAGGCGGCCAACAAAAAACAAGGTATATATGATATACATGTTATTGATGTGTACCTTACCAACTCTCGTTGTAGTACCTGGGTATTTGATACCGGTGCGGTTGCTCACATTTGCAACTCTAAACAGGAACTGCGGAATAGACGGAGGCTGGCAAAGGATGAAGTGACGATGCGCGTGGGAAATGGTTCCAAGGTTGATGTGATTGCCGTCGGCACGCTCGCTCTTCGACTACCATCGGGATTAGTGATGAACCTGAATAATTGTTATTTAGTGCCCGCGTTAAGCATGAACATTATATCTGGATCTTGTTTATTGCGAGACGGTTACTCATTTAAATCAGAGAATAATGGTTGTTCTATTTATATGAGTAATATCTTTTATGGTCATGCACCCGAAGTGAGGGGTTTATTCTTATTGAATCTCGATAGTAATGATACACATGTTCATAACATTGATGCCAAAAGATGTAGAATTGATAATGATAATACCACTTTCTTGTGGCACTGCCGTTTAGGTCATATTGGCGTAAAACGCATGAGGAAGCTCCATGCTGATGGACTTTTGGAGTCACTTGATTTTGAATCACTTGACACATGCGAGCCATGCCTCATGGGCAAGATGACTAAAACGCCGTTCTCTGGAACAATGGAACGGGCAAGTGACTTATTGGAAATCATACATACTGATGTGTGCGGTCCGATGAGCATTGAGGCGCGCGGTGGTTATCGTTACTTTCTCACCTTCACTGATGACTTAAGTAGATATGGGTATATTTACTTAATAAAACACAAGTCTGAAACATTTGAAAAGTTCAAACAATTTCAGAGTGAAGTTGAGAATCATCGTAACAAGAAGATTAAATTCCTACGATCTGATCGAGGAGGAGAATATCTGAGTTATGAGTTTGGCAGTCACTTAAGACAATGTGGAATTGTTTCACAACTGACACCGCCTGGAACACCACAGCGTAATGGTGTGTCCGAACGTCGTAATCGAACCTTATTGGATATGGTGCGATCTATGATGTCTCTTGCCGATTTGCCACTATCGTTTTGGGGTTATGCATTAGAGACAGCTGCATTCACTTTAAATAGGGCACCATCGAAATCGGTTGAGACAATGCCATATGAACTTTGGTTTGGCAAGAAGCCAAAGCTGTCGTTTCTTAAAGTTTGGGGATGTGATGCTTATGTCAAAAAGCTTCAACCTGAAAAGCTGGAACCCAAAGCGGAGAAATGTGTCTTCATAGGATACCCAAAAGAGACAGTTGGGTATACCTTCTACCTCAGATCCGAAGGCAAAATGTTTGTCGCTAAAAACGGAACGTTTCTTGAGAAAGAGTTTCTCTCGAAAGAATTGAGTGGGAGGAAGATAGAACTTGATGAGGTTGTTGAACCTTTACTTCAACCTGAAAGTAGCGCAGCTCAGAAAGATGTTTCTGTAGAGCCTACATCAGCTGAAGAGGAAGTTAATGATGATGATCATGAAGCTTTGGATCAAGTTACTATCGAACCTCGTAGATCGACAAGGACGCGTACTGCTCCTGAGTGGTACGGCAACCCTGTCTTAGAGGTCATGTTGTTGGACAACGATGAACCTATGAGCTATGGAGAAGCGATGATGGGCCCGGATTCCGAGAAGTGGTTAGAGGCCATGAAATCCGAGATGGGATCCATGTATGAAAACAAAATGTGGACTTTGGAAGTATTACCTGAAGGGCGTAAGGCCATTCAGAACAAATGGATCTTTAAGAGGAAGACGGACGCAGACGGTAATGTCACCGTCTATAAAGCTCGACTTGTGGCAAAGGGTTTTTCACAAGTTCAAGGAGTTGACTACGATGAGACCTTCTCACCCGTAGCGATGCTTAAGTCCGTCAGAATCATGTTAGCAATAGCTGCCTTTTTCGATTATGAAATTTGGCAGATGGATGTCAAAACAGCGTTCCTTAACGGTTTCCTTAAGGAAGAGTTATATATGATGCAACCAGAAGGTTTTGTCGATCCAGAGAATGCTGACAAAGTTTGCAAACTCTAGCGATCCATTTATGGACTGGTGCAAGCATCTCGGAGTTGGAATCTTCGCTTTGATGAGGTGATCAAAGCGTTCGAGTTTATACAAGTTTACGGAGAAGCTTGTATTTACAAGAAAGTGAGTGGGAGCTCTATAGCGTTTCTAATATTATGTGTGGATGACATATTACTGATTGGAAACAATATAGAAATGTTGGAAAGCGTGAAGGAATATTTGAACAAGAGTTTTTCAATGAAGGACCTAGGAGAAGCTGCTTTCATATTAGGCATCAAGATCTATAGAGATAGATCGAGACGCTTAATAGGACTTTCACAAAGCACATACCTTGACAAAGTTTTGAAGAAGTTCAAAATGGATCAGTCCAAGAAGGGGTTCTTGCCTGTATTGCAAGGTGTGAAGTTGAGTAAGACTCAATGCCCAGTGACTGCAGAAGATAGAGAAAAGATGAGTGTCATCCCCTATGCTTCAGCCATAGGCTCTATCATGTATGCAATGCTGTGCACAAGACTCGATGTCAGCCTTGCCATAAGTATGGCCGGAAGGTTTCAAAGTGATCCAGGAGTGGAACACTGGACGGCGGTCAAGAATATCCTAAAGTACCTGAAAAGGACTAAGGACATGTTTCTCGTTTATGGAGGTGATCAAGAGCTCGTCGTAAAGGGTTACGTCGATGCAAGATTTGACACTGATCCGGATGACTCTAAGTCGCAAACCGGATACGTATTTATTCTTAATGGGGGTGCGATTAGCTGGTGCAGTTCCAAGCAAAGCGTGGTAGCTGATTCAACATGCGAAGCGGAGTACATCGCTGCCTCGGAGGCGGCGAAGGAAGGTGTCTGGATGAAGGAGTTCATGACAGATCTTGGAGTAGTGCCTAGTGCGCTTAACCCAATGACTCTGTTTTGTGATAATACTGGTGCCATTGCTCTAGCCAAGGAACCAAGATTTCACAAGAGGACCAGACACATAAAGCGACGTTTCAATTCCATCCGCGATTACATCAAGGAGGACGACATAAATATTTGCAAAGTACACACGGATCTAAATGTTGCAGATCCGATGACTAAACCTCTTCCAAGGGCTAAACATGAACAACACCAGAACTGCATGGGTGTTCGATTCATTACAATGTAAATCACATAGTGATGTGAACTAGATTATTGACTCTAGTGCAAGTGGGAGACTGTTGGAAATATGCCCTAGAGGCAATAATAAATTAGTTATTATTATATTTCCTTGTTCATGATAATCGTTTATTATCCATGCTATAATTGTATTGATTGGAAACTCAAATACATGTGTGGGTACATAGACAACACTGTGTCCCTACTAAGCCTCTAGTTGACTAGCTCGTTGATCAAAAGATGATGAAGGTTTCCTAGCCATGGACATAAGATGTCATTTGATAACGGGATCACATCATTAGGAGAATGATGTGATGGACAAGACCCAAACTATAAACATAGCATATGATCGTGTCAGTTTATTGCTATTGTTTTCTGCATGTCAAGTATCTGTTCCTATGACCATGAGATCATGCAACTCCCTGACATCGGAGGAGTACCTTGTGTGTATCAAACGTCGCAACGTAACTGGGTGACTATAAAGATGCTCTACAGGTATCTTCGAGGGTGTCTGTTGGGTTGGCATGGATCAAGACTGGGATTTGTTACTCCGTGTGACGGAGAGGTATCTCAGGGCCCACTCGGTAATACAACATCACAATGAGCCTTGCAAGCAAAGTGACTAAAGAATTAGCCACAGGATCTTGTATTACGGAACGAGTAAAGAGACTTGCCGGTAACGAGATTGAACTAGGTATAGAGATACCGACGATCGAATCTCGGGCAAGTAACATACCGAAGAACAAAGGGAACAACATACGGGATTAACTGAATCCTTGACATAGAAGTTCGACCGATAAAGATCTTCGTAGAATATGTAGGAACCAATATGGGCATCCAGGTCCCGCTATTGGTTATTGGCCGTAGAGGTGTCTCGGTCATGTCTACATAGTTCTCGAACCCGCATGGTCTACACACTTAACGTTTGGTGACGATTAGTATAGTTGAGTTATTGTGTTGGTGACCGAAGGTTGTTCGAAGTCCCGGATAAGATCCCGGACATGACAAGGATCTCCGGAAGAGTCCGGAGGTAAAGATTTATATATGTGATAATAGTGTTTTGATCTCCGGAAGGGTTCCGGAATTCACCGGAAGGGGTTCCGGGTGTTTACCGAAGTGTTCGGGTGCAGCAACACTTTATATGGACCAAAGGGGTAAAGCCCACGAGGTATTGGAAAGTGCAAAAGGAAGTTTTGCTGCTGCCTTAAGCGGTACTACCGCTGGTAAGGCAGTACTACCGCGTAAGCGGTACTACCGCTTGTGTGAAGCGGTACTTCCGCATAAGCGGTACTACAGCTTGTGTGAAGCGGTACTACCGCTCAAGCGGTACTACCGTTCGTGAGCGGTACTACCGCTTGTACGCGATACTGCTGGAATCCGAGTTAGACTCTTTCCGTGCGGGCTAAACCGACCTTGTGCGGGCAAAACCGACCTTGTGGAGGCTTTCTCTCCAAGTTTAGACCCCAGGGCTCAACATATAAATAGAGGGGCAGGGCTAACACACGGGACACATCAAGATTTCCCAAGCCGTGTGTCGGCAACCCTAACCCTCTAGTTCCTCCCGTCATAATCTCCGTAGTGCTTGGCGAAGCCCTGCAGAGATTGTTCCTCACCACCATCACCACGCCGTCGTGCTGCCGGAACTCATCTACTACTTCATCATCGCTCGCTGGATCGAGGAGGTGAAGGCGTCATCAAGCCGTACGTGTGTTGAACGCGAAGGTGCCGTCCGTTCGGCACTAGTTCGTGATCGGATCGAGGGACGACTTGCGATTTGGATCGCGGAGACGTTCGACTACATCAACCGCGTTTCTTAACGCTTCCGCTTAGCGATCTACAAGGGTATGTAGATTCACTCTCCCTCTCGTAGATGCTCATCACCATGGATAGATCTTGCGTGTGCGTAGGAAATTTTTTGTTTCCCATGCGACGTTCCCCAACAATGTGCCCCGGCCAGGAGACAAGATCCTCCTCGGGGTCGGTTGCCGCAGATGCGGGCGCGGCTGACGCGCCAGGCACGCGCACCGACGACCCTGGACCCGCGGACGACACGCGGCTACTCGCCACTGGGCGCGCACCGCCCTCAACTCCGCGCCAGCCTCCTCCTGCCACCAGGCGTGCTCCCACTGGTCGAGGTGATGCACGGTTCTCCGTCCAACCGGTGCAATACAGGCGTCGCGGCTCGGGTCGCGCCGCTGGTGTTGGGATAGGCGCAGGCCTCGGTGCTGATCCCCCCACGTCCACTCGGCCGACAGGTGCAGAGGATCCCACCGAGACCACACCTGACGCTGCAGCTGCCGAATCTCCCTCGGAATCAGATGTGGCAGCTGAAACTCCTGTGCAGCGCATCAGATCTTCTACAGCCAACGATCTGGTGCCCCTATCTCCTCGACGCACTCGGCTGCAACATGGGGTAATCCAACCTGTTGACTACAAACATATAACCAAATATGGCATGGTTTGTTCTACAGGTGAACCAGGTGAACCCCATACACTTGATGAAGCACTTGGTGATGAAAAATGGAAGAAAGCTATGAATGAAGAGTACATTGCACTACAAAAAAACAAGACATGGCACTTGGTTCCCCCACAGCAAGGTAAAAACTTGATTGATTGCAAGTGGGTATTTAGGATTAAAAGAAAATCTGATGGAACCATTGATCGATATAAGGCTAGGCTTGTTGCAAAAGGCTTCAAACAACGATATGGCATAGATTATGAGGACACCTTCAGTCCAGTTGTTAAGGCTGCCACTATTCGCCTTGTTTTATCCATTGTTGTATCCAGAGGTTGGAGTCTGAGGCAGCTAGATGTGCAGAATGCGTTCCTCCATGGTGTTTTGGAAGAGGAAGTGTATATGAAACAACCTCCTGGGGTTGAAAATAAAAACACCCCTTCTTATGTGTGCAAACTTGATAAAACTTTGTATGGGTTAAAGCAAGCTCCAAGGGCATGGTACTCTCGTCTCTGTCATAAAATGCAGGCACTTGGCTTTGTTCCTTCTAAACCTGACACCTCTTTGTTTATCTACAACAAGTCCAACACATGCATATTTGTCCTTATATATGTTGATGATATCATTGTGACAAGCTCATCTAATGAAGTGATCACAGGGCTCCTAAAGGACTTGAGTGCAGATTTTGCTTTGAAGGACCTTGGAGACTTGCACTATTTTCTTGGAATTGAGGTGAAAAGACACAAGGATGGACTTCATCTCTGTCAGGAAAAGTATGCAACTGATCTTGTCAAGAAGGTTGGTCTACAAGGTTGTAAACCCTCACCCACTCCATTGTCCAGTTCAGAAAAATTATCTCTTGCAGAAGGTAAACTCTTGAGTCAAGAGGACAGCACAAAATACAGAAGTCTAGTAGGAGCACTTCATTATTTGACTCTGACTAGGCCTGATATTTCCTTTGCTGTCAATAAAGTCTGCCAGTTTCTTCATGCACCCACTACTGTTCATTTGACTGCTGCAAAACGTATAGTCAGATATGTGAAACACACTTTGAGCATAGGCCTGAATTTCAGCAAGTCATCTTCCACTCTTGTCAGTGCCTTCTCTGACTCTGATTGGGCAGGCTGTCCTGATGACAGACGTTCAACTGGTGGTTTTGCAGTATTTTTTGGACCTAACTTGATATCATGGGGAAGACTTGCGTGAGATCTCACATTAGGTGAGATCTATGAGATCAATTTTTTTGAAAAAAAAGTACATGTTTAAACATTCTCAATTTTTTTGTAGACACTCATGAATGTTTGATGTACAACCTCAAAAAGTTTCAACTCCTAATTCAACTCACATTAATAGAAATAAAAAAGAAAAAATCGAGTGTGAATAGTGTCAAAGTACTATTCAGCCAAAGCTGCTACTATTCACATTCGAATTTGTCTTTTTTGAATCTCTTAATATACATCGAGTTTTGAGCTGATTTTTTTTCCTGAGTGGTAGACATATCACACAAGAATGTTGTCAAATAATTTCAGACTTTTTCGAAATGTCTAAATATGATTTTTTGGTGTTGATCTCACGATCTCACCTAAATGTGAGATCTCATACAAGTCTCCCTTGATATCATGGGTGCACGAAAACAAGCTACTGTTTCCAGGTCAAGCACGGAGGCAGAGTACAAGGCACTGGCAAATGCTACAGCTGAGATCATATGGATTCAGTCCATGCTGAAGGAACTTGGAGTGAAAAATGCAAAGGCTCCTTGCTTATGGTGTGACAATCTTGGTGCTACTTATCTTTCTGCGAATCCAGTCTTCCATGCTAGAACAAAGCATATAGAGATTGATTTTCACTTTGTGAGAGAAAGAGTGGCTCAAAAACAACTTGACATCCGCTTCGTGCATTCCAGAGATCAAGTCGCAGATGGATTCACAAAGGCCTTGCCCATACGACAGTTTGAAGATTTTAAACATAATCTCAACTTGTCCACGTTGTGATTAAGGGAGGGTGTCAAACAAGAGATATTCAGTTAGAGATAGATAGGCTCACGGCATTGCCGTCGGCATAGCTGTCATATTCTATTGTAACCTCCTAGCTTATCTCTCTTATTTCTTGATTCTCAAGTTGTATCTCTAACCGACTTTGTACACGTGATCAGGCTCGCAACCTACATATATAACACGCACCCGTCTCCCTCGATAGGGTAAGACGTTTCTGCCAACGCACATATGTACCACAGGCGCAATTACCTATTTCTCAAGCAACCTGTTGTGCCCACCTAGGCACTCTGCAGCCCGAAAATAAGAACATGCCTTGGTCGCCACATGCTAGTACATGGTCTAAAATTTTCCATCGAGGTGTCGTCTCTTTGCGCGGAGTGGCGATATCGGTGTGCTGCGTCAGATGTGACTGGCCATGAACTGGCTTGGCTAGGCTGTACCAATGGACCCCAATGGTCTGATCAATCGATGTCGCGCCGCGTAACGTCACCGGCCGATGTAGACCCCGGTGAACGGATCCTGCATGCATGCTTCGCGTGCGTAATGTGTCTTTCTCTAGCAATCTGCTAACTGGAATCCATCCATCTCGGTGGAGAAAAAATCAGTCCAGCGAAAGGACCGCTACTACTATTCTTGTGATGCACGGAGAGACATGAAGATTGTGTGACTTGAAAGAAGCCAAGTGTTAGGCCAACTCCAGCGCACGACCCCAAACGGACGTCCGTTTGGTTCGGATTCTGTTCATTTGGGGCGGGTAATGGGATCGTGTCCGGGCCTTTTTTGGGATGCGGTGGCCGTGCGCCCAACGCGCGGACGCATCCTTTGACCGCATCTTGTCCGCTTTTTTTTTCAAACGCAAATACTCGAATAAACCACGGCCCGTAGTTCATGACAGCGGCCCTAGTTCACGCCGGCAACACAGCCAGCCTACACGCCCTCGTCGGCAACACAGCCAGCCTCCAAAATGAATAGTTTTGTTGCCGGCAAGACAGCCAGCGTCCGGCAACACAGCCAGCCTCCAAAATGAATAGGTTTGTCACCGGCACACAGCCAGCGGCCGGCATCCATGCCAGCCTTCAAAAAGAAAGGCCACAGCCGAACAGACCACCTAGTTCAGGCCGCCGGCGTCGAACATCTCCTTCTGCCGGGCCTCGAACCAGCTCCTCGTCTTTTCGCTCATCTTGCTCAAGTCGACGCTCATGATCTCTAGCGCCACCTCCTTTGCTTTGGTTGCTGCATTGGCGGCATCGATGTCGAGCTGCCTCTGCATGGCCGCGGCATTGGCGGCCTCGATGTCGAGCTGCCTCTGCCGGGACGCCTCCTCCATGTCGATCTTCCTCTTCTTGGCCGCCCCCTCCATCTCAAGCTTCTTTGTTTGAAGCTCCAGGTATTGCTTCATTTGCTTCTCCTTGCCTTGTCGCTTTTTCTCGTCCCTAACTTCTTTTTGAGACATCATGCCGTGCAAAGTCTCATGCAAGGCAAAGGATGCCGCATCACGCTTGTCGTCCATCTTGACTCTGGGTCTCCTCGGGATCGAAGGCATCGTCATGCCCATCCATCTGGAAGGCCTCGCCACGGCCCTCGTAGATGATATTCTCCATGAACTGGTTGTACAAGGGGTCCTCGACCGTTAGCGTTGGTGTTGGCATTTCGCCGAACAGGACGCGGGGCGACGGCATGGTGGCCGTAGACGGCGGCCGTGCTTGCTTTCTTTGCATCTCGATGGACGGGCGGCCGCCGTTACTGGACCCCGGCGTGACGTTGAGGTCGATGACGGCCGAGGGGCGCGGGGTGGACGGCGCGATCACGCCAACGTCCGACGACCCCGAGAAACGGGTCTGGCCTTCGTACCTTGGCGGCAATGGGGTGGTCCACGATGTCGGCGAGGGGCACTGCGGAGGCCGGGCGACCTACGAGCCTGTGCTCGCCGGGCCGACGGGAGCTGCCGGGAAGCTTGTCGGACGGCACAGCCCAAGCATAAGGAGGGCGTGCGCTTTGTTGACAATGGCCTCCTTCTCGTCGACGTCGGCTTGTGCCGCGCGACCTCCAACGCAGCGCGCTCGGCGGCGAGCATGGCCGCGGCGTTCTTGCCCTTCTACGCCGCCCGCCGGTTCCTCCTCTTGGCCGATTCCGCGTCCAACTTTGCGAGCTCCGCCGGCGTGAGTTCCCACCGAGACTTCTTCGGATCCTTGTCTGCCTTCTTCTTCACCTTTCGGGGCGGGTCGACGGCCTGGCCACCGGAATTCGGCGGGGCATCGGCCATGGCGGGAGGGTGGTGGGCGAAGGGGAAATCGGAACGTGGGAGGGTTTTGGGGGGGGGGGGGGGGGGGGAAGGAAGGGGAAATGGCGCGAAATGGGGCGCTGGGCGGGTGCTTTGTGCCACCGACGGGCGGGCCAGGGGAGGACAAGCGCGCGCGTCCCGCCCGTCCGCGCGCTGTCCGTTTCACCCCAAAGGCGGCCCAAACTTGGGCCGGGGATGGGTCAAAAGCGGACAGAAAACGGACAAAAGTCTGTTTGCGCCCGCGCGCTGGGCCGTCTGGTATGTCCGTTTTGCCCCAAACGGATGCACCCGGACAGGATGGGGTCGTGCACTGGAGTAGGCCTTACACCTGTGTTGCTATAAATCTGAACAGCACAATATGGTTGTCGATCTAAAGCTGGTCGCCATTAGCTCGTTCGGCAGGAGGAAGAGGATGGGATTCTGAGGACCTCGATGTTTTTATAATTTACAGAAATGTGTGCGGCACTTCTAGTTTGATCAATAGATTCTCGTATTATTAGTGCTTTTGTTTAAACTGTGTAGTAGCGTGTTGAGTAGTAAAACCAGATCTGCTTTTGATCGGTCGTTGATATATATCCTGGCTTTTGTGTTGGTAGCTTGAGAAATTATATCACGAGGGGATCAATATGCATTAGTGTTTATTTTTGTTTTTTTTTATTCAAAAAAATCAACCATAGAGTTTTCTTTTTGCGGGGAATCAATCATAGAGTTTGATATCACCATTAATCATAGAGATCCTAATCATGACCTGAAAAATAGGATCCAGAAAAATAGGCCCCCGCGTCGCCTAACCTGGCGACACGATCTACCAGGCCCTGTGTCCATGAGCACCGCGCAACCACTTCCAGGGCCACCGCCCCGGCATCCAAGAGCTTGACACCACCTCACCCGAGATCCGCCGCTACCCCAGCCAAAGAGACGAGCGAAAATGAGCCGCCTTTTCCACCCCTGGGCAACCCCCAGCGCCGAGACCCAAAGGTCGAAAAAAACTGGCCTCCATCGATTCGTCCTGCAGCACCGGGCGCGAGACGAGCTCGGTCCTGCGGCACCGTGTGCGAGACAAGGTCGGTTGCTGCATCGTGCACGAGACGAGCTCGGTCCTGCATACCGTGCACGAGACGAGCTCGGTCCTGCCGCACCGGGCGCGAGACGAGCGATGGATCGCAGCTGGGAGAGGGCCAGCCCTTCGGCAGAAGTAGATCCCGGACGACGTGGAGATGAAGCGAAGGTCGACACGGTCCGACCACAGACGAGCCGACGCCGGAGTAGAAGCCGACCGTCGCCGCGGGCAGAGCCGCCAAGCCACCGAGTAGCACCGCGCCACCGGGAGGCCACCGCCCATGCGTCGGACCTCCCCGCACCACCGCCCACGGCCGGAGCAACAGCCACGCCAGGCCGCTGCCCAACCCGCGCCGCCCACCCTGATCCCGACGCCAGATCCAAGACGAGCACGCCGCCACCCACCACCACCTGCCACAACCCACCTCCGGCCCCGACCGAGCAACCAGAGGGGGGGGGGGTAGGCCGACACCCACACCGCTGCGCCGCCACCTCCGCCAGTAGACCACCACGATGAAGGCGATCGCCCGCAGCCCAGGCCACCTGCAGCCCGCACCCACCGCAACGCCGGCCGTGCACCACAAGGCTGTGGCCCGTCGCGCCGCCACCGCACCCGCGCGCCACCACCAGCGCTGGTGCGACGCCGCGCGGAGGAGCCCCACATGAGCGCCCCCCCCCCCCCCCCAAGTCCGGGGTTGTTGGCCCGCGCCTGCGTCCCCGCACGACGGGACGAGAGGAGCCCCGCCACCGCCGGCGGCGACCGGGCTTCGCCCGGCCCCTCCCTCTGACGGTGGCGAGGGAGGAGGAGGCGGGAGGAGGGGAGCGCTGGCGGCGAAGTCAAGGTCGCCCTCCCCGTCGCCCGCGGGAGGGGTTAAGGTCCGCTATCGCAGGCGCGTTTTTTTTGGAACCAGGCGTTGCTTTTGGCGCACCTCTTTTGTATTCCGGGTGCTGTTTTCGTGGTGGTTAGAGTGTTGTTGCTGCTAGTGATTGTACACCATGGCGGGGTCTTTTTTTTGTTTTCTTTATCTTTTTTGGCTGTGTGTATTCTTGATGTCTATGAACATCTTGTTGGTACAGAGACCAAATGTAATTGGTATCTTCGCGATATTAATATATTTTTTTTGTCGAAAAAATTAATCACCGATGCCGGCTCGGCGCGCGCCAATCGTGTTCCTGACGACAGGCTAGCTCGTAAAGAATGGGTCATACAGTATACTCTGCACTGCGTGTATGCGTCCACTCCACACGTGCCTCATGCTTCATATATATGTGTCTTTGTCGACCAATTTTTTTGAAATAAAACCTGATCTTTATTCATTCACAATAACAGTTACATCGTTTGTGAGGAGCATTACAATTTCATTTAGAGGTTCCTCAAACCAATCATTGACTAAGGAAAATCTAGCTAGTCTAGCAAGCTCATGCGCTACTTTATTTGCTTCTCTATTACCGTGTTCGAATCTAGTAGTAATGAAATCACAGGCATAATGAAAACAGTCATCGAATATTGCCGCCGCTGCTCCCGCCGATTGTCCTCCGTCCTGCATGGTCTCAATTACCTCTAAGTTATCCGAATTAATAATAAGGCGATCACATCCTGCCCTTTGTGCCAATGTTATACCAAATTTTAGGGCTAAAGCTTCCGCCATAAGAACGTCTGTGCAATGATCAATCTTCCCATTCTCTCCAGCAATAAACCTGCCTTTGTTATCTCTTAGAATCGCTCCCATCGAACCACTAAGCAGGTCATGGTCTTTGTCGACCAAATTAGTAAGAGGCCTCGGATAATCATGCAGCAGATGGTGCAGGCACTAAGACAGTCACATCTCTGAATTGTGCTTATGCATGCAAACTGGACCCCCCTGTAACCATTCATTGGTCTGCTCCTCCTGTTGGTGTAGCGAAACTAAACTGTGATGCTGCATTCAGACAAGAGTCTGGAGAAACTTGGAGAGGCGCTGTTGCCAGGGATAACCAGGGGCGTGTCTTCATGTCGGTGGGTCGTCAGCTAAATCTCTGTAACACGGTTGAGGAAGCCGAGGCCTCGGCGACTCTCATGGGACTGACCGAACTGTCAAAATTCTATAGAGGATGCCTGATTGTTGAGGTAGACTGCGCTACAGTTGGCAATGAACTACAGAGTCGCAAGATAAGCAGGTCGGCTTGCTTCGGAGTACTGGAGGATATAAAGAAAGCTATGAACGCTTTTGACAGCACTAAAATCATGATTGTCACGCGCTCAGGCAACAAGCTAGCTCATGAGATCGCGGCGACAGCAAGAAACTCCGGGGATCACCTAATGATTGCTAGCGTACATGAAAACGCTAGGCACATCATGGTTGATGAATGTACTCCTACCAATGCATAATTAGCATGCATGATTCTCAAAAAAAATATATAAAATAGTAAGAGGCCGTGTCTGGAAATGGCCTTCATCCATGTCCACATATATCCACCTGGTCCCTCGGTTTTAGAGAAAAAGGTCTAGCTAATGATGCCCCTTCGGTTCATCCATTCATCATCATAAAAGAGTGGCACCCACTTACAGAGCCCCATAGCTAGCGTCGGTGCTGCGTCAAACTACTAGCTAGTTAGAGCATCTACAACTGGACACCCTATATGCTTCTCAAACTTCCGGAACGCCCTCCCGGTCACTGACCGGTCACAAAAATACGACCTAACCGGACCCTCATATCCGTCTCAAACGCCCGGACTGACCGGCACCCCTCATATCCATCTCAAATATGGGGACGATATGAGGGCTCGCGGACGCGCCCGGACACGCCCGGTCAGTCCACCACGTAGGACGCGACCCCACTCCGGACCACCTTTTCTCTTTTCTTATTCATTATTTTCTTTCTCTCTCTTCTTCTCCACCAATCACGTGCAAGTGACCGGACATATGAGAAGAAAAATGAGAAGTGTGGCTGCGCGGACCAAATTATAGAGGCTCAAAACGGACACGCCCGGTCACTGACCGGGTGCGTCCGCGGACGTTTAAGGGGTCAGATTTGCTAGGTCCGGCTGTAGATGCTCTTAAGCGCTTACAGTGGAAGAGGCAATGGAGAAGAGCAAGGTACCTCTGCTGGAGCCTGCTTGGCCGCCGGCGGTCATTGATGACAGCCGGAGCAGCTGCGCCGGGGGAGAAGCAGAAGATGAAGGGTTGGGACGGCGGCTGGTGGAGGAGAACAGGAAGCTGTGGGCGGTGGCCGGGCCGTCCATCTGCACGCGCTTCTCCACCTTTGGCCTCACCATCATCAGCCAGGCCTTCATCGGCCACATCGGACCCACAGAGCTCGCCGCCTACGCGCTCGTCTCCACCGTCCTCATGCGCTTCAGCATCGGCGTCCTGGTCATTAACTCGTAGCTTTTGTTCTTCTTCTTTGATCGCTTGTCTGTAGAGTCATTTGATTTACTTATTCTAGTCACGTAAACATCATGGACACGTGGATTTTTTTTCAAAACTATGACGTATTTTATAGCAAATTTGAAAACTATAGGGCCGAACGCAAAATTTTTAGAAATATGACCCCGTCGGCCTGCGGTGGGCCGAAGAGGGGCCCGTCGGCCTGCAGTGGGCCGAAGAGGGGCCCGTCGGCCTCCAGGCGACCGAAGAGCACTCTTCGGCTTCCCGTTGGCCGAGGAGTGTCAGGGGCACAAAACGTAATTAAGATGGCCTCAAATGAAAAAGTTATCAACATGAAAAATCTTCGTCTCGTCGAAACGGTTGATTTTGATATAAAAATCATCTTAATCCGAGGTCGTATGCAACCTGTAAAGCCAAAACAAGGTCAGGGGCAGAAGCTGCAGAGTTACTTCGGACAGACCGAATGGATGTCAGAAAATTTGTCACGGGACACCCGGTGCACTCGGTGAGACCGTGTGGAATATAGAAGAATACACAAGTTTGGTCACGTTCACTCGGTGAGACTGAACCAAACCACTCGGAGGCTCCGAATGGATCTGAAAAATTGCCAAAGATTCCTGTCCGAGTTAAAGTTAGGATTTTTGATCCGAAAAATTGTTCGTCTGCACCGGGAAGACTGCTTGCGTACCGCGCTTCCGGCCGGGTCTCCTTCGACGTGAGCTACGATGCATCACCCCCGGCGTCGAGGGTACACGGTGACGTTTTTGTGTGCATCACCCCCGGCGTCGAGGGTACACGGTGACGGGCCTGAGAGGTGACCATTGCCTCTACTTTGCATGGTGGATGACGCCACTGCCGAAAGTTTTGGTCTCAATTCCCGCCATCGCAACAGAGACATTTCTTCAATGCCCGCATGTGTCTTCCCGGTGCAGACGAACAATGCCCACATTGATTTATGAGGCGGCTGGACTTCCCGTACAATAAAAGGACTAATAATTCTATCCAAAAATCTTTGGCAATTTTTTGGATCCATTCGGAGCCTCCGAGTGGTTTGGTTCGGTCTCACCGAGTGAACGTGATCAAACTTGTGTACTCTTCTGTATTCCATACGGTCTCACCGAGTGCACCGGGTGCCCCGTGACAAATTTTCTGACATCCATTCGGTCTGTCCGAAGTAACTCTATAGCTTCTGCCCCTGACTTTGTTTTGGCTCTACAGGTTGCATACGACCTCGGATTAAGACGATTTTTATATCAAAATCAACCGTTTCGACGAGACGAAGATTTTTCATGTTGATAACTTTTTCATTTGAAGCCATCTTAATTACGTTTTGTGCCCCTGACACTCTTCGGCCAACGGGAAGCCGAAGAGTGCTCTTCGGTCGCCTAGAGGCCGACGGGCCCCTCTTCGGCCCACCGCAGGCCGACGGGCCACTCTTCGGCCCACCGCAGGCCGACGGGGTCATATTTCTGAATTTTTTGCGTTTGGCCCTATAGTTTTCAAATTTGCTATAAAATACATCATAGTTTTGAAAAAAAATCCATGCAGATGGGCATGGCGAGCGGACGGGGCTTGCCTGCTCCTGTCCCGTGCTCCCATCCGTGCTCCCGAAACGTTAAACTTGCATCGAACGGCCACACCGTTTTCCTTCCCTGTCGTCTCTTTTCTGGCCCAAAAAAAGGGGGCACGACCCAGTATTCCGTATTTCACTCTCCTTCACGTAACAGTTGCGGTTGATTCTGGAGGGAAAAGGCCCGCACAAAAAATCTGGAGGGAAAATGGCCGTCAATCTGACTACTTTGCGCGCCAAAAACTGGGACGTCCATAAAACAGGTGTATCTTAAATCACAGGCAGCAAGAAAATTGCAATCTGGAGGTGATTGCCTCAAATGAATTAATTCTAGGCAGAAAGTAGACTCTGCAAATATCAAGCGGACTGGGGCTCTATTGTCCCCCATGGCTTCTTCAAGCACCGACCCTGGGAACCATCAACAAGCCAATGGATCTCAAGGACCAAAAGTAAGATATCTGACTCATGTTCTTATTGATCTCTTTTTGTTATTCTTGTGATCTTGTCCTTCTTCTTGAACTGGTTGCTTTTCCCTGCCGACAAACAAATCAACCGATCATGATTGTATAAGATCTATTCAAATCCGATTCAAACAACTACAAAGTAATTTGTTTGTGAACCTTGTTTCATATATCGAACTATCAAGCATATGCATATGAACTAATGTGAATACTGATTCATGTAGGATGTGCATCAAACTGCTCCTAGCAATGCAACAGATTACATTAATGAAAAGGTACCAAAGCTTGGCATGCAATTTTTGTCTGAAGAGGAAGCTTACTCCTTTTATAACAAGTATGCAAAAGCCATTGGTTTTAGCATCCGAAGAGGGAGTCAACATAAAGTAAAGAATTCTCCTGTGATACAACAACGGACATTTACATGCTCCCGTCAAGGTATGGCCTGCTTGTATTTTGTTTTGGTTATATTACTTTTCGATTCATTAAGATACTTATTTTAATTGACAGGATACCGTGCAGAAGATAAGAGAGAGGATTCTTTCAGTTACAGTAGGCCTGAAACACGATGTGTGGATGTGAAGCTCATATGAAGATAAGTCTCAAAAACGGATTATATTATGTGTACGAATTTGAGGCTGCACATAATCATAGTCTTGCTACTGGAGGCATGGCCTTATACTTAAGATCCCAAAGGAAAGTGACGGAAGCACAAATAGCAAACGCTGAGGTCGCAAAGTCTGTAGGCATTTCGAATAAAGCAACTATTGATCTTATGGCCAAAGAAGCATGTGGACTTCCAAATCTTGGGTTTGCACCTGAAGATATGAAAAATCGTTTATACTCTAAGAGAACACTGCAAGAAAAAAAGGGTGACACAGGGGGGGGGGTGTTGGAATACATGGAGAAGAAGGTAAAAGAAGATGCCAATTTTTTCTATTCAATTCAAATTGATGAGGATGATCTGATAACCAATATTTTTTGGGCTGACTCCAAAATGATCCCAGACTATGCATTATTTGGTGATGTTATATGCTTTGACACCACATATAGGAAACTAGATGATGGACGTCCATTTGGTTTGATTGTTGGGGTTAATAATCACAAGAAAACTATGGTCTTTGGTGCCACACTTCTCTATGATGAAACTGCAGAAAGTTTTGGTTGGCTTTTTAGAACATTTCTAACAGCTATGTCTGGGAAATATCCAAGGACAATTCTGACCGATGAAGATGCAGCAATGGCAAAGGCAATCAGTATAGTACTACCTCAGTCTCATCATAGACTTTGTGTGTGGCATATGAATCAAAATGCTTGCAAGCACCTAGCTGGAGTTGTTGAAGAATACAAGAAGTTCAATGCTGATTTTCAGCACTGTATCTATGACATTGAGGAAGAAGATGACTTTATAGATGAGTGGAATAGAATGATAGACAAGTATGGACTACGTGACAATACATAGAAGAAAAATAAGATAGATGATTCTTTACAACTACAACCTGAAATGCCTTTCACAAATCAAATGTTTGTGTATAACCCAATGTTAATGGTATAAGGAGTCTACTCATTTAACTTTCTCTCATTTTCAAACTTCAATGACGCTAAGCTTTGCTATTAATCTTCTTAGGGTCATTTGGGAGAAAATATTGAAATGCCTTTCACAAATCAAATGTCTACGTATAACCCAATGTTAATGGTATAAGAAGTCTGCCCATTTAACTTTCTGTCATTTTCAAACTTCAATGACGCTAAGCTTTGCTATTAATCTTGTTAGGGTCATTTGGGAGAAAATCTTGTACCAGGATCAGCAAGATCCGTCGGTGGCTCGGAGAAAGCAAAAATGAAGAAGAAAAAAGAAGACATCCAATTCTTTACAAGTACGACCTGAAATGCCTTTTGCAAACCAAATGCCTGGGTATCTACCACAGTACAACCTTACCCAAATGTCGGTGTACTAAAGTTTGGGTCTTTTAGTACCCCATACTTGTGCACGGACGGTTGTAGCCACACCAGCGGCAAGGCCTGCCGGGGGACAGCTGAATGCAAGTGCAAGAATGTCAAGAAAGCATTCAAGTCAGTAATCAGAAGACAGAAGACCGAAGGCTAGGATCCCGGCAAGATGCTTGCCGGGATGGCTAGCGAAGACCCGGCAAGATTCGCACCTGGCAAGATCCCGCCACCCTGCCACCACTCCAGTGCAGCGACCAGCCTGTCAGACGGGGTTTTGTCCTCCTGGATGCGTGTCAAGGCGCTAACGGCGGATGGGGTTAAGCGGTGCTGATGGGACGGGCCCTTTTTCCGTCCCCAAGAAAGTTAGGGACACCTCAATGGAGCATTTAATGCGTTTGTCCTAAGTCGTCAGTATTAGGTATGATAATACTGTAGTAGCTTTACACCTCTTGTACTTCGCCACTGTTGGTGACCCCTTTGACGTATAAAAGGAGGCCCAGGGCATAGCTACGAAGGGGGAGGACCTTCTGGCCCATTCTGCATGCGTAGCTGCTACTCGAACGTACTGTTCATCGCAAACACTCCTGGAGCTTGGGCTTAAACACATCCAATACAACCAAAGCAGGAGTAGGGTTTTACGCTTCTCAAGCGGCCCGAACCTGGGTAAAAATCCCTCGCGTTGATCGTTGGATCTGCTCTTTGTGCAAGCCTTTTTCCCTGCCGAACCGTAAAGGGACCCACGCGATCCCATAGGTGTCGTACGCCGACACCAAATGGTAAAAGCAGTCTTCTTTTTAACTTTTTCTCATTTGCAATCCTCTGTGACCTAAGCTTTGCTATTTACCTGCATAGGGTCATATGGGAGGTCCGGTCAATCTTGTACACCCCTACTTAGCACATTACAACTCAAGTCTGCGGCAATCCATTGGTACCTCTACCCCTACGATGATGTCAAGACAAAATCTATCATTCTTCCAACAGCAGACTCCTACGAGTGGAACCTCTACCCCTGTCATGATGCCAGGACAAAATCTATCATTCTACCAACAACAGACTCCTACAAGTGGTGCCTCTACCCCTATGATGATGCCAGGACAGAATATGTCATTCTTGCAACAACAGACTCCTACGAGTGGTACCTCTACCCCTGAGATGATGCCAGGACAGAATATGTCATTCTTGCAACAACAGACTCCTACGAGTGGTACCTCTACCCCTGAGATGATGCCAGGACAAAATCTACTATCCTTCGATCAACAAAAGCCAGCTTAATCGATGTTATAGATTTGTATCGCATATATTTGCTTGCAGTTCTATTAGAACCTATGAGTATACGACCATGCTTGCAATTCTTACTTGTTCATGTGACTGACAATGGAATGGAAGAATTTTTTCCACCTTTCATGTACTGTAAATATTGTCAACTCATTCACCGGTGTACTCCATCTAAAGACAAGTCGCAAAACAATGATAACACCCAAGTTCTATAAAATATATAACAGTGTTGTGATTTCTAGTATGTGTACTGCTAAACAAGCAATATGAACTATGTTGCAGCAAGAATACTTTGCATCGGGTACAAACTGTAGTACGACCAACAACATAGATTTTATATCTAACCTTGCAAGCAGGGTTGTAGTCCATCACTGTGACAACGCCGATGTCGACATTGTTGGCCACCAACCTCTCCCGCCATCGGCGATAGCCCTGAAACAATGTGTGTTGCCTCCGTAAGGTACAGTACAGGAATGATGTGTCACACGGCGCAACGAAAACAATCAGTTTTGTAGATCTCAGTACAAGCAATCGCAACAAGAATGCCATGTCTGAGCTTAGGCCCACGTCTTCTGGCCTCATGTTGTCTGTAAATATCACCAACATCAGCTAATTAAAATTCAGTTCATTCAACCAGTAGAGAACATGTCAACATTTTGTGCAAGACAATACCATCAGAGAGGGTCACTCGCCGAGCAGGGCGACATCGGCGGGCGTGAGCAGAGTTCTCACCAGTATTTGATGAAAGAGATTCTTACAGTAGTAGCATACGCCTGCTCAAATGTATCATACAAATGAATTAGTTGCAATTGATACACATCCAGACTCAAACGTGAGGCTAGCATGGAGAGTACCGACCAAAAAGTTTCATTAATACAGTACGTCTCAACAAACTACGGCAGCTCAAGCAGTCCGATGAGATTTGCCGTCTTTTTGCTGTAGAATAGTTGACCGCCTCGATTTTGTGACCAGCAGCACTGAGCACGGCATCCGCCCCCACCCCCATCTCCACCGCCCCAGCTCCACCATTGCAGGCAACTCCAAGACCCGGCCTTTGGCCTGAGAACAAATCCAATCAGCAGACAACAAATTAGAAGAAGGAAGAAACACAGTGAATCGAACAGGGAGGGATCAAGGTCAGCAAGTAGGAGGAGCAAAACCAGGAGGCGGAGGTGGTCTTGCGATTGGAGAGGGCCGACCGGGGGTGGCGCCACACCTGCTGCTCGAGGCCATGGACTAGGTCCGATCCGATTCAATCTCGAGCTTGTGCAATATCTGCCTGCTTCGGTTGCGGCGGAAAAGTACCCGGCGGGGAGGGAGGGGGAGGTGCGGCGACAGGAGCAGAGGGCGGTGGTTGGATTCACTCGATGCCTTGGCTCCCCGCGGACCACGGTCGGCTGTCGGAAGTGAGAGTGAAAGGGGAAGATAGGGGACGAAGGGGAATACGTACGGGAAGGGAAGGGAATACGGGAGCTCCGCGAATTGTTTCCTCAGAAAAAAAAGACGACAGGGAAGGAAAACGGTGTGGCCGTTCGATGCAAGTTTAACGTTTCGGGAGCACGGATGGGAGTACGGGACGGGAGCAGGCAAGCCCTGTCCATGGCGAGCGCGCTCGAAACATTGTGCGGCCAGTCGTACGGCGCCAGGCAGTACCACATGCTAGGGATCTACCTGCAGCGCTCATGGATCATCCTCTTCGCCTGCGCCGTCGCCATGCTCCCGTCTACCTCTTCACCTCCCCGCTCCTCGTCTTCCTCGGCCAGGACCCCGCCATCTGCGCGGTCGCCGGCACCATCGCCGTCTGGTACATCCCCATCATGCTCTCCAGTGTCTGGTCCTACACGCTCCAGATGTACCTGCAGGCGCAGAGCAAGAACGCCATCATCACCTACCTCGCCTTCCTCAACCTCGGCGTCCACCTCCTCCTCTCCTGGCTCGCCACGGCTAGGTTCCACCTCGGTCTCGCGGGGGTCATGGGCTCCAATATCATCGCCGTGTGGATCCCTGTATTTGGGCAGCTTGTCTTCGTCTTCTTCGGTGGATGTCCTCAGACATGGACAGGGTTCTCATCGGCTGCATTCGCCGACCTCGGGGCCGTCTTCAAGCTCTCCATGTCCTCTGGTGTCATGCTTTGGTAAGCAAGAACCACCAACAACTTCACTGCCTGATTTTGAAGTTGTTCCGACTAGGCTAAATAGTAAATTCAAAACAAATAGAAGAAAAATAAAAAATAAACTGATTTTTTTTGGCACCGGATCGGAGATGATCAATGTGCTAGGAGCGTGCAAATTTTAATTTGCACGCTCCTAGAAAACTTGAGCATCTTGGATGCCAAAAAGAACCATTTCTTAATTTGTTATTTACTTTTTTTAAATTTACTGTTCATAGGGAATAGATGAGCCTAGGCTCATCTATGTATTATCGATCATGAAATGGCATACATTACAGTTGCCTTTTTCATTAGAACTAATGCGACATGGCTTATTTAGGGTTGCATTAGGAGCCCATTATAGAAAAAAGGACATGATGCACTCGTGTTTCATTATTTTTATTTCTAGACCGTCATCCATATCGGCTAACACATAGCCTTAGAGTAGTACATGTCCAATGACTTTCATACCTATACATGCTAAAGTGAGCACCACATAAAAGTTAAGTGTGTAGCCCTAGAGTAGTACATGCAAGAAGTTGGAAGCTCTATCCAAAAACAAAATCATTACAACAAGTACAAATTGCTCAATATATAGCGAAACCCCCACCTGGATATTTAATTTTGCTCTAAACATAGCTACCCAATTCCCAAACATATTTGAGATACCTGCCGGTGGTGGGAGATTAGCCACATAAACAATATGCATAGAAGATGAGCAAATGGACATGAGAAAAGACATGATGACTTTTCTCCTCGTTATAATAGCAACACTTCTTAATGACATTCCACACACGCTTGGCCAAGTTATTGAAAAATCTAGTTGATGATAACAAAAGAACAATGCTTGTCGGTTGTATGTAATCGTGCATCCTTGTTGCAAAGGCTCAGGTGTTAGAAAAAAAAAACAATGCAGCGGCCTGCTAAGAAATAGCTCTTTTAGTTTGGGAGGGGCGTTTTGGCTCTCGGGTCCAGATGGACCCGAAATCTCAGCCCCACAGTTATGCATCAGGATCTATGCCACAAGTCACTGTCACTGGAATACAGTAATATATAATGTAGTATACCCTGTCCTCGCAGCGTGTACGTACAGGCGGGGGGAGACGGGAGAGTGGACGGACGTCTGCTAGTTAACTGCCCTGACGCACCTGTACTCTGGACGCGTGGTACAGGTGTTTGCATTTCATGGCCACGAACGTCTGTCATGGCCCCCTGTATGGTGGGAGGGGGAAGCGTTGGGAGCGAGCTGACGGGCGTGTTGGTGTGACAAGTGTGTCCCATTCATTTTGAATTTCGAAATTTGAAGCAAACCCCAAGTCTTTATAATGGGCAGAGGCTTCATTGGGGATATTTCTGGGAAACTAGCGTTGTAGCATGGAGTGGGTGTCCCTCCATCAGTTAGCAATGTTCAGAATCAAGGGCGAGGCAGAAGCAGTAAAGATGGCGCCCTCCATCAGCTGGCCCAGCTCAGGCGCCCTCACCTCCAGCTTGACCTGGCAAGTTGACAACAAGTTCTTCTTGCAGGTATGTGCAGAAAACTCTGAAACTTTTCGAAAAGTCAGTCGATTAGGTGTGTTGGCGTTTGGAAGATACATATTGTCGGTGTAGTGAACGGGGGTGTTCATTACCCCTGGACACGCACCGGCAAGTTGCAGCCTCCAGGCGGGAAGGGCATGGCAGGGAAGAAATCCACTTATAGGACACATCAAGGACCCAGGTTTCCGGGAAGGATTACTTGCCGGGAACAGGCCTACGCATCACCGGCAAGCTCAAAGGCCGGCAAGATCAGGATAGAATTTCCAGGAAGCGAGCCTTCCTGGGAGAAGACCTCCAGGCAGGTCACCGAGAAGACCCGATGTTGGACTCCCGACAAGATGCTTGCCGGGGGACAACTGGGAACAAGCACAAGACTATCAAGAAGGCATTCAAGCCGATGATCAGAACATAGAAGACCGAAGGCTGGGATCCCGACAAGATGCTTGCCGGGATGGCTAGCGAAGACCCGGCAAGATGCCGCCACCCTGCCACCGCTCCAGTGCAGCGACCAGCCTGTCAGAAGGGGTTTGTCCTCCTGGATGCGTGTCATGGCATTAGCGGCGGATGGGGTTAAGTGGTGCTGATGGGACGGGCTCTTTTCCCGTCCCCAAGAAGCTAAGGGACACCTCAACGGAGCATTTAATGCGTTTGTCCTAAGACGTCAGTGAATACTGTAGTAGCTTTACACCTCTTGTACTTCGTCACTGTTGGTGACCCCTTCGACGTATAAAAGGAGGCCCAAGGCGTAGCTACTGGGAGGAGGACCTTCTGGCCCATTCTGCATGCGTAGCTGCTACTCGAACGTACTGTTCATCGCAAGCGCTCCTGGAGCTTGGGCTTAAACACATCCAATACAACCAAAGCAGGAGTAGGGTTTTACGCTTCTGAAGCGGCCCGAACCCTGGTAAAAATCCCTCGCGCTGATCGTTGGATCTGCTCTTTGTGCAAGCCTTTTTCCCTGCCGAACCGTAAAGGGGTCCCCGCGATCCCATGGGTGTCGTCCGCTACGCCGACATCTTTGGCACGCCAGGTAGGGGAAAAAGGTTGCGCGAACCTGATCTAGCGGTCAACGCATCAGCTTCATCGTCCATGGCGACTTCGCTCTACTTACAGAAAGCTAAGTCCTAAAACTTTGATTGCTTTTTGTTGTGTAGCCTTATCCTTGATGGTAGTTTTGTATAACCTGTGCGCGAGGGAGCGCTCTAGAAACACTCTGCACTCCTGGTTGTTCTGGATCCGCCCAACAACACAGATGCAGCTGCGGTTGTCTCTAGAGCATTAAGCTCCTGAAGAGGCGGCGTTCTCGATAGGCTGCTAGACAGGACCCGATCCTAAGCGCCATCGACCAGAACGTGCGCATTCGGGGAGTATTCCAGCAAGCGCAGGGATTCATTGTACAAAAATGCAATTGTTCAAGGAAAAGGGCTCGATAAGTTTTATCTTCGGATTTCTGCGTAAACCCGTATGCTGAGGAGCCTCCCCGGGGCTAGTTGCGCTCCTAGTCGCCTCGAGTCCGCTCGGCGATGTGAGCAACTGCACTAAAGCTGGGAAGATAAACTTTTTCGGGAGGCGACGTTCCCGGCAAGCCGCTAAGGACCCGTTCCTCAAAGCGCTGCTGACTGGATCGAGTGCACCGGAAAGTGTTCCGGCAAGCAAGGGAACATTCGACAGAAGTCAAGATTACAACAAATTAATCATAAACCAGAAGGTAATTAACTTGTTGTGCTAAAACGTTGTCGTGGCATTACATGTCCAATCAGTGTTGCAGGAATACGCATGGAAGGCGGGCTCGGGGGCTGGCAGCGCCCTAGAGAGTAACCTTCTGGAGAGCTGCCGGTCATCACCACGAGCGCGGCCTCGCTATGCGAGATGAACATCAGGAAAAGCTAAGTTACAAAAACTTGTGACAATTACATTTCTTTTGCTGTCCTCACTTGCTCCTTACACCTACACGCAAAGGAGCCTTCCCGAGGCCAATAGCGCCCCTAGTTGTCTTGAGTCCGCTCGACAACTTAGGCGGCTGCACAAATTCCGGGAAGGTAAACCTTTTCGGGAGGCGGCGTTCCTGGCAAGCCGCTAAGGACCCGTTCCGCCAAGCGCTGCCGACTGGAGCGTCCGCACCGGAAAGCTTTCCGGCAAGCATGGGTCGTCTTGATTGATTTTTCGTCCTTGTACATTAATCTGCACGCGAAGGAACCTTGTCGTGGTGAGCCCGCGTCTAGTCTCGCCTCGAGTCCGCTCGGCAGGCTTAGCAGCCGCGTTCTGACCCGGCAAGTCGCCTTGCCGGCGGCGGCGTTTCCAGCAGGCTGCTAAGGACCTGTTCCTCAAAGCGCTCGCGGCAAACGTGCGCACCGGCAAGGTTTCCAAACAGCGTAGGATATAAGATATATGCAAGGACGGAATTAATCAAGAGGGAAGCAAACATCCATTTAGCATAAAGAAACATGTCTTGCATACATAAAGATTGGCCTGATTAGGATTAATTATTCCTTTACATGCGCCATTGCAGCAACAGGTATGCAAAAAGTACTTCAGTCTTGGCGGTTGCTTTATTCTCGGCGGCACGCGGCAGCCGAGAAAGCCAAGGACGCCGTGCTGGAGGCCGGCAAGACGGCAGTGAGGCATTCACAGTAGACGGTGGCGACAGCAGGGATGATTGTATGAATCGAGCACCGCACCCGCGGTACCCTTTATGGGGAAGGCTCGGGGGTTGGCTCTTCATCGCACGATGTGGCACTCCCTTTCGGGCACACGACTCCTGCTGCCGTCCTGCTCTGTCTGCCCACGCTGCCGGCAAGCCCAAGGCCCGGCAAACCGCAAGCTCTCTTGCGTCATCATCAGCGTGCAGTTAAAAAGTCATGAGTGACGGTTACTTCTTGCCGCGCGTGTACCGATGCATGTTTTTGGGCCTAGCCCAGACAAACACTGTGCACGTTTGTCCGGCCCAGGCCCGGGGGCTCCTGTCGGTGTAGTGAACAGGGGTGTTCATTACCCCTGGACACGCACCGGCAAGTTGCAGCCTCCAGGCGGGAAGGGCATGGCAGGGAAGAAATCCACTTATAGGACACATCAAGGACCCAGGTTTCCGGGAAGGATTACTTGCCGGGAACAGGCCTACGCATCACCGGCAAGCTCAAAGGCCGGCAAGATCAGGATAGAATTTCCAGGAAGCGAGCCTTCCTGGGAGAAAACCTCCAGGCAGGTCACCGAGAAGACCCGATGTTGGACTCCCGGCAAGATGCTTGCCGGGGGACAACTGGGAACAAGCACAAGACTATCAAGAAGGCATTCAAGCCGATGATCAGAACACAGAAGACCGAAGGCTGGGATCCCGGCAAGATGCTTGCCGGGATGGCTAGCGAAGACCCGGCAAGATTCGCACCCGGCAAGATCCCGCCACCCTGCCACCGCTCCAGTGCAGCGACCAGCCTGTCAGAAGGGGTTTGTCCTCCTGGATGCGTGTCATGGCATTAGCGGCGGATGGGGTTAAGCGGTGCTGATGGGACGGGCTCTTTTCCCGTCCCCAAGAAGCTAAGGGACACCTCAACGGAGCATTTAATGCGTTTGTCCTAAGACGTCAGTGAATACTGTAGTAGCTTTACACCTCTTGTACTTCGCCACTGTTGGTGACCCCTTCGACGTATAAAAGGAGGCCCAAGGCGTAGCTACAGGGAGGAGGACCTTCTGGCCCATTCTGCATGCGTAGCTGCTACTCGAACGTACTGTTCATCGCAAGCGCTCCTGGAGCTTGGGCTTAAACACATCCAATACAACCAAAGCAGGAGTAGGGTTTTACGCTTCTGAAGCGGCCCGAACCTGGGTAAAAATCCCTCGCGTTGATCGTTGGATCTGCTCTTTGTGCAAGCCTTTTTCCCTGCCGAACCGTAAAGGTACCCACGCGATCCCATAGGTGTCGTACGCCGACACATATATTGTGTGCAAACAGTTGGGACCCGCACAGCAAGATCCCCAATATCCACACACAGATGCAATGGCTCCATGTGCCCAATGGGCAGTGTCCATCTCTCTCTCAAAATAAAATAAAATTGCAACATCTACTGGAAAACCCTACGATCAACAACATCACAGGAATGTTCTCACCCCTGGTTCCACGACATGCTCCAAGAGAAACACTACACCTACAGCTCCATGGGAAAAACAAACAACTCTGACTAACAAAAACTTCCCTTACAAGACTGAACCATCAAAGTTAACACGGCACAGTCTGAAGCTTAACTGCCGCTGCATTTGTGCAAGTATTCATCCTGTGAACAGCGACGCCACAATTGTTGCATTTAGCCTCCTTCCTTGGTTTCTTCGGCAAGTCACCTCTCTTCGGACAGGTTTTTTTTCACGGCTGTTCGTCGGATGCCCTGCCTTCATTCTCTTTTCAGGTGCTTCCAGCCCAGCCAGAGTATCTACATGCATTTCTTGTCCGCGATAGCAGCAGCCGGCACAACTTCATTGCATTTTGCCGCTGCAGTGCATGCTAGTGCAGGCTTGTCTTCCAGCTCTAAACCATCTCTCTGCTCTTCATATTCAGCGAGAGCAGCGATCCCATCCCTAATTAATTTCATCCATTTTCTCATAAGCTTGTGCGGATGCATCGCCGAGACGGACCAACTCCATGGCGTGCACATACAGAGTAGCGTGCCGATGTGTCATTGTCCTGCTACCAGCATGGTCTCACTGATATATTTGCAGATGAGGCGGCAGAACATCCCTCGCATCCCTTGTCCACTTCTTCAGGATCAAATTATGTGGGATCTCTGTGTACCCAAGAACATCCATAACCTGCATCACACTCGAATCAGCAAATCATATGGAATCATATTAGATACCGTATTGGTGAAAACATACAGTTTAGTTATAACCTCAGCATATGGCAGCATGGCATGCCCATGTGCTCAAAGAGGCCACACTCACACTCGAACAAGGCACCATCGTCCAGTATCTTCAATTCGTATATAACCCATGTTCACTTCTCGCATCTCTCTGTCTGGGTGTGTGTCACTCTATACAACTTACCCCTATCCAGCTCTTCAATTCGGTACGCGTGAGCTTGGTACAGCAGCTCACCAAGCTGCTCGAACATTGCACGTGTGTAAATCTTGCTTGCATGTCTCTCTATCGACATATTAGACTTCACCACAACGCCGGCCTGCAACGGGAATAACCCAATTCCATGTTAGACTGGTTCTGTCTCATGAATTGAAGAGCTCAATGCAAAGTCAGGAATTGGGCACTCACAGTTTTATTGCGCTTTTCTTCATAACTCTCATCTGCATCCCTTGCAAATTGGAGGCGCATGTAATGCCTCACAAACATGTGCATTGGACACCCTGGGAGGGGGGGGGGGGGGGGGGGGGCATAAGACCTTAACATACTGTTAGCGCTCTCACTCCAGTGGGTGCTTGTCATCTTTGCACAGAAAACACCATTAAAATAAGGTTTCGCCCATTTGTTTCTAATACCATACACCTGGGACATGTACGTATGGCTCTGCAGGTTGTACTTCTCTACCAACATCTTCCACGCCTCTTCGAGCTCATCAATTGTCAGCATGTGGTTGACAACCTTGTGGAATTCAGCTCGGTACTCGCTCTGCTTCATGTACATGGACCCAGGAGCGAGCTAATTGGTGATATATGAGACTAGAATTGTAAATTTGGTCAAACAAGTTCTATGAAATTTGGTTGGGTGGCAGTGAAGGGTGTGTGGGTTGTGGTCTCATTCAACTCGGTTAGCTATCCCAGAACAACTAGGGTTAGGGTTTTGCTCAGAAGTTTTTTTACCTAAAAAGCATGAACTTAGGTAGCACATCCTTTTTTAAAAATTCAGGCGTGTGTTGACAGTGCTGTAAAAATTCAGATCCAGTGAGGGCATCTGTGGGTTGGTCTTTTAAATGTGGTTTGGACCTTGTTCCCTGTTGCATGCAAGATTTAGAGTGGGGAAGCATCCGCTGGACGGGCAGCAATGTCTGGAGAGGACTGGCGTGATAGAGCAGACAATTCGGGGATATGCCGATAAGTTGGGTGAGCATGTCGTCGAACCTACTATTGGGCTGACATTCGACTCTCTTGGAGAGGACTGCAATTTTTACAATCTTTATTGGTGGGAGCATGGGAAAGTAGGCTTAATGCCAAGAAGACAAAGTGTACAGGGCAGCTCACATGTATACCGAATGGAAGAACTAGAAAAGAAGTTGTACAGGGCAACACACACTCGAGCTGAGAGGCGGGAGAAATTGGCAAGTGTTATCTATTAAGTGAGGACGTTGGACGATGGTGATAAATTTGAGGGTGAGTGTTGGCTGTTCGAGCATGTGGGAATGCCCAGTTGCCACATACTGAAAGTACGGCTTTTATATATTTGATTTTGTTTTGTTTTTGCCATACTCACTTTCTTGTAACCTATACCCTCGTATCATTGTTCTGGTTGCAGGTAATGGATGTCCTTGGGTACACGAAGAGCACATGCCATTTGCACCAGCGATGGGTTGTCGATGGCGGTATATTCTTGATCACAACTTCCATCGCCCTACACTGACCTGGACATACATGGCAGCAGAAGTGAAGAAGCATTTATCACCATAAACAATGAAATGAAAGGAGTAAAAAAATCACAGCAAGAATTATGGATTACCTATCAGAATTGTCATAGAAGGTTTGCCTCCCATCATTCTAACAAACTCTGGAAGAACCCACTCGAAACTCTCGACCTGCTCATCGCAGATCCATCCCCACGGTGGCAGAGGATTCAGTATTCAGTGTGATTGAGCATTTGCACCATGTCCTCGGCAGAACGCCCCTCCCTTCTAGGATATGGCATTAGATTCACTGTTAACTGTGGCAGGAGGTGCCATCGGTAACCCCTGCTCCCCAGCCTTGAGCTCTGTAACTTCTTTGTCGTCGGTGACTTCTGCATCTTGGTTAGCAAGTAGGTACATCTCGTACCCCTCCTGCCACTCGTAGAACTAGCATCTTCCGGCCTGGATGAAAAATTGCAAAAATGACAGTCACTATGAGCAAATGTCAATGTATTATTTAGAATAAGAAGCTGGTCGAGGGGAGGAAGAACTGACGTCTTTTAGGCAGCACTTGTAGTACCAATGCCCAGGCTTGGATCCACGCGGGCCGCATACGGCGGTGACGATTTTTGCGCGGCAGAAGGGGCAGAGGATGAGTGGAAGGGGCGGCGGCGTCGGCCGGCGTTTGATGGCAGAGGAGGAGGACTCCATTGCCGCAGAGATGGGAGAGGTGAAGGAATAAGGGTCAACGGTGGATGAACTGAATCTTGCCGAGGAAGGAGACGGTGTGGGGCTCGGAGGGGGAATCGAGTGCTGTGAGGTGGGGGGAGAAATATCTGTAGGGGACGGCCGGCGTTTGGTCAAGTTCTATCGGGAGGGTGGCCCAGGTCCGTCTGGTGGCATCTGTACACTAGCGGCGTCCGCCCGCCGTCGCTAGGCCGTACAACTGTCAGGTGGGCCAGTGAACGTACTTTTAAATTGAAATACGACATTGAATACTGGGCTGTGGGGGAATCGCGAGGCAGGCTTGTGGTCCAGATTGCGGGAGCATCTGGACCCGAGAGCCGAAATGGATTTCCGTTTTAGTTTTAGATAAAATTTATTAATTTTGTCAAGATTAATCTTAATAAACCTAATTATGATAGGATATATACTGGATGATAGGGTAGAAGAGACTATATTTGGCAGGCTGCCCCTTCATCCTAACCCTTTTAAGGATTGACATATACACTTCTCTTTTACCTGTTTGCATTTTCATTTTGGAAATGTGGTACAACACCATATTGGTCCTCCTGACCGGGAATATGAAGAATGCACAGATTGCACTCGACGCTCTTTCAATATGGTAACATGCATACTAATTCATGAATATCATGCAGTTGCGCATCACATACAAATACATGAAGTAATTAATCATTGTCGAATCTTTTGTAATTGTGAAATATGTAGCCTTAACATCAATGGATAGGAGCTGATGATTTCAGTCGGATTTTTGGGTGCAACAGGGTATGACTTCTTGATCTTCGGCCTGTCTTTCATTAATTAGCTGCTCTTGTGGTTAAATCATGATCATTTCTCAAAACAAAACAAAGCAAAAATCATGACGCCGCTATATTGTTACAGAGTGCGAGTGGCAAATGAGCTTGGTGCTGGGAGTGCGAGGAGGGCCAAGTTCGCTATCGCCAATGTGGTCGTCACTTCCTTCTTCATCGGATTTTGTGTTGTTTGTATTCTTCCTTCTCTTTCGCGGGAACATCGCATACATGTTTACCGAGAGCCGAGCGGTAGCTGACGCGGTGGCGGACCTTTCGCCTCTCCTGGCATTCTCTATTCTGCTGAACAGTATTCAACCAGTGCTATCAGGTTAGGTTCACCGTTTTATTGTTACTAAGGTAGAGACACACACGATGAATGTTAGTATAGGTGGCGGATGTCAGCGGTTCGAGTCCGCTTATCTCCAGCACATGAACTTAGCGGATACCATGATAACGATAGCACCGGATTTTGTCAATTCGGCAGTTCGATCTATGATTTCACATTCATGGACGTTGATGAGGTCCTTCCATTTAGCTTAATCTTCAAAAAGAAATAAATTCCGTAATGGAATGGTAGGATGAAAAAAAAAGGAACCGTGAAGAAAATGACAAGAAGATATTGGAACATTAATTTGAAAGAGATGATAGAAGCAGTAGTTCATTTTGGTCATGGTATTAAGAAATGGAATCCTAAAATTTTCGATCTAAAATACCCAAATGATAAGTGTCACACGTGTGGCACGTAGTAAGATTGTCAGTCGGAAAAAAAAAACAGATCCCCCAAAAATCTGAAACTTGCCACCAAACAGAAAGTTGCCATCCCGGGTAACTAAACTTGTCATCGAAAAACGTCAGGATGGAATTGCTTCGTGCCATAAGCATGGCACTTGCTTGTGGCACTTATCAGCTATGAGGGTCCCTAAAATAACATCACCCTCTTGTTTGACTACCTGCAGGTGTTGCTGTTGGTGCGGGCTGGCAAAGTGTGGTCGCTTATGTTAACATCACATCCTACTACATGATTGGTATCCCACTTGGGGTAGTGCTTGGTTATCTTGTCGGATTTCAAGTAAAGGTAATTACAAAGATAATTAGTCCCTCACAACAATACCTTGGTGTGTCATCTTCTCCCTGATTTGTGTTTGTAACTAAATGTTAAAATTTTCAGGGCATTTGGATTGGGATGCTGGTGGGAACACGGGTCCAAACTGTTGTGCTTCTGTTCATAACACTTGGGACGGACTGGCAAAAACAGGTAAAACTGATCGTTTGTTTGCTCTTCACTTTGTTGCCTTAGTCTTCAATTGATGCTCATCAGATAATGCATATGTGTAACGCTAAAAGGCATTGAGATACTAATAAATTGTGTGTGTGTGTGTTTTAACCCCCATCTTGCTTTTGCAGGTAAAGATTGCTCATGCGAGACTGAAGAGATGGTACATGGACGAGGACACAAGATTGCAAGGTTCAGCTGGAAAATAGCCCGTCCTGATAGCTGCAACCATTCAGCACCCCAAGAACAAATTGGCACAATCAACTTCAGCACACGCGTGTGATTTGTTTGATCTTTAATTTTATGTAATAACAAGCATGGTGTTGCGTTGGAGTGATGTGCGTGAGTTCAAAATCTCTGTCTCTGCTCCATGAACAAACGAATTTCGAACGATGGGATTCCACCCAAATTCAAAAGAAATTCCTTACTGGGCATGCATCATACAGTAGTCTGCAATCTTTCCCTCTGCTGCGTTGGCAATTGAAGGTTTGGAGCAAAGCAATATAAACCGCTGAAGAAAAGGTTGCAGGATTTTGTACAGAGTTATTAAACTAACACGAGGGTGATATGGCAACAACCTACTTGATCTGATCTGGTCTGGTTGGTTTCAATTCTCCGGCTAGCCCGGTTCATGGCCCGCGGGCTAAGCTAAGCTGCGCGAGCCGACAAGCGATGTCCCCTCCGCCGGCGGAGGCGACCCCCTCCGCCGGCGGAGGCGACCCCCTCCGCCGCGGCCACTCGCAGCCCCTCGAGCCTGTCAGCGATGCCGTCCAGGGCTGCAAGCGCCGTCGTGACCGGGGAGATGGCGCCGCAGACCGCGGCGCACGCGGCCTCGTCCAGGAAGCGGAGAGCGAACTCGTCGCCGGAGCCTTGCTCCGACCAGGAGAGCGTGGACCCGTCCAGCCTCTCGAAGGCGTCGCCCGCGAGGATTGGGTACGCAAAGACGATCCGCCGGTGGGGCTGGCTGTCGGGGCCGGAGTACATGACGAGGGAGTGGCCCTGCGGGCGGAGGACCTGGACGGCGGCGTAGGCGGCGCCGAGGCTGCACCATTGGCCGTCGCCGCCGCCGCGGTGGAAGAACTGGACGGAGTAGGAAGAGTCGGTGGCCATTGGATCGATGGGGAGAGGAGAAAGCCCTATGCTGTTTTTGAGCAAAAAAATGAGAAAGCTCTATGCCTCAGGGTCGCCTGCAGAGAGCCATTGTTGGGCTGGCCCAGCAACGCCCCAGTAACCACCTGGTGGAGATGCCACGCTGACGTCACCCGTAATTTTACGTATATTCTTCACATTTTTTGTTTACGTTTTCTATTTATTTCTATTTTGAAATGTTATAAATATATAAGAAAAACAATTACCATAAAATTTTGAATTTTTTTAATCATGAATTCGAAAATGTTACACATCTATAAAAATGTTTTTGATGTATAAGAAAGTGTACAATGTGAAGAAAAGGGTAGAAATGTTAAACATATGTAGGAAAAATGTTTGTGACATTAGAAAAATATCATGGGTTTAAAAAATGTATGTGATATTAAAATAATATTTATACGTCTTCCACGTGAAATCTTTGTGCTAACTATATATATTCCTCGTGCATGATTGCTATGAGTTGACAAACATTTTGTGACTGTTGTAGGCTATCCTTTATATGCATGTGACATTTGATATGCATTGTGTAGAAGAGTAGGTTTAGGCCGTGCAACACAATAACATTGATCGGTATACTGAGCACGTATATATGATGTACAGGATGGGGGCTACAACCTCAACTATACAGGAAAACTAGGAGGTGGGCCCTAGACACAATATACATGCACCATATATTCAACACCCCCCGCAGTCGAAGCGTCGCCAGAGACACAGAGACTGGATCGAAACTCCTCAAAGGTGGAAGTAGGCAGTCCCTTAGTCATCACATCGGCAAACTGTTGTGCGGTCGGAACATGGAGAACCCGAGTGTGGCCAAGGGCTACCTGTTCACGCACAAAGTGGATGTCGAGCTCGATGTGCTTCGTCCGGCGATGATGAACGGGGTTGGCGGAAAGATACACGGCAGAGACGTTGTCGCAGTAAACGACCGTAGCCTGCGAGACGTCGTGATGCAACTCCTGAAGAAGCTGTCGAAGCCAAGTACACTCGGCGACAGCGTTCGCCACTGCACGGTACTCAGCCTCCGCGCTAGAGCGCGACACCGTGGGTTGTCGTTTGGACGACCACGATACGAGGGAGGGACCGAGGTAGACGCAGTAGCCGGAAGTGGAGCGTCGTGTGTCAGGGCAGCCAGCCCAATCAGCATCAGAGTAGGCCACCATCTCCATAGAGGGGGACGCTGTGAGCGTGAGGCCAAGAGACATCGTGCCACGGATATAGCGGAGAATCCGTTTCACGAGTGTCCAATGGGAGTCACGAGGGGCGTGCATGTGAAGACACACCTGTTGAACAGCATACTGCAGATCTGTTCTGGTGAGCGTCAGATACTGGAGAGCACCAACAATGGATCGGTAGAATGGAGCATCTGACGCCAGGGAACCTTCCAGAGCAGAAACCTTGGCCTTCGTGTCAACAGGAGTAGCAACAGGCTGACAGTTGAGCATACCAGCGCGCTCAAGTAGCTCATGCGCATACTTCTGTTGATGAAGAAAGAAGCCGTCAGGGCGCCGAACAACCTCGATGCCAAGGAAATAATGAAGAGCACCCAAATCCTTGATGGCAAACTCGTCACGCAGCCGATTAGTGATCTGCTGAAGAAGGGCTGTGGAGGAGGCCGTTGGGATGATGCCGTCGACGTAGAGTAACAAGTAGGCAGTCGTGTCGCCATGGTGATAGACGAACAGCGAGGCGTCCGAGCGAGTAACACGGAAGCCCACTGTCTACAGAAAACCGGCGATACGCTGGTACCAGGCTCGAGGTGCTTGCTTGAGGCCGTAGAGAGACCGAGACAGCAAGCACACGTGGTTGGGATGAGTGGCGTCGACGAAACCAGTGGGTTGCTCACAGTAGACCTGCTCGGCAAGGTGACCATGAAGAAAGGCGTTGGAGACATCCATCTGATGAACCGGCCAGCCGCGAGAAACCGCCAACTGAAGGACAGTGCGGATCGTGCCTGGTTTGACAACCGGTGCAAAAGTCTCGGTGAAGTCGACTCCAGCGCGCTGACAAAAATCGCAGACAACCCAGCGAGCCTTGTAGCGCTCAAGAGTGCCATCAGAGTGAGTCTTATGACGAAAGACCCACTTGCCGCTGATGACATTGGCACGAGGCGGCCGGGGAACCAACGTCCAAGTGCGGTTCCGCTGAAGGACGTCGAACTCTTCCTGCATCGCTGCAAGCCAGTTAGGATCACAAAGGGCTGCTCTGGCGGACGCAGGAATCGGCGACAACTCGGCGGTGGAGACAGCGAGCATGTACTCGTCGCTGGAGTACCGCAGACTCGAGCGATGGACGCCGGCCCGGGCCCGAGTGAGAGGGCGAGGCGGCAACTCCGAGACCACAGCGGGCGGCGCGTCCGAAACCGGGGCCGCAGCGCCCGAGGGGACGGCCGAGGCCGGCGACGAGGCAACCGGCGAGGGGGTCGACGAGGGGGCGGCCGGCGACGGGGCGGCCGGCGAGGCAGCCGACGACGGGGCTGGCGAGGCAGCCGGCAACGAGGCCGGCGACGAGGCCGACGACGGGGCGGTCGACGAGGCAGCCGGTGAAGATGCCGGTGACGAGGCGGCCGGCGAGGGCGTCGTGGGGGTGCGAGGCGCAGCTCGTCCCACGGCGCGAGGACCGCTGAAGCCCGGAGGCGGTCCAAGAGCTAAGCAGGGCCGTCCACCAGACGGGGTCACCGAAGGGCCGCCGGTGGCCGGCGGCGACGAGGCGACGGGAGGTACCCGCTGAAACGGAAACACCCTCTCATCAAAGTAAACGTGTCGGGAGGTGAAAACACGATGTGAGACGGGATCATAGCAGCGGTATCCTTTAGTGTTAGGTGGGTAGCCAAGGAATATGCAAGCGACGGAGCGAGGGGCAAGCTTATGAGGCGCAGTGGCGGCGGTGCTAGGATAGCAAAGACAGCCGAAGATGCGAAGCTTGTCATAAGAGGGTGGTGTACCGAATAGAAGATGATGAGGTGCAAAGTTCCCGTGAGTACGACAGGGGCGGATGTTAATGAGGAGGGAGGCGGTGGCGAGAGCGTCAGGCCAAAAGCGCGGAGGCACATTGGCATGAAAGAGGAGCGTACGAACGCAGTCATTAAGAGTGCGAAGAATGCGCTCAGCGCGACCGTTTTGTTGCGAAGTGTACGGACACGTGAGACGAAAAATCGTGCCGTGTGTGGTGAGGAGAGTACGAACAGCGAGGTTGTCGAACTCCTTCCCGTTGTCTGTTTGGAACGCAAGGATGGGACGACCAAACTGCGTGAAGACATAGGAGTAAAATACAGCGAGAGTGGAGATGACATCGGACTTGCGTCGCAACGGGAAGGTCCACACAAAGTGTGAAAAATCATCAAGAATGACAAGATAATAAAGATAGTCCCATATTACTTGCAACTGGAGAGGTCCATACATCACTATGAATTAACTCAAACGGGTACGATGCAACATGAGAAGAAGCCCTAAATGGAAGACGAGCATGTTTGCCTAGACGACAAGCATGACAAGAGTGATCGTCGATCTTATTACACGTGAAAGAAAAACTCCGAAGAATATGACGAAGGGTGGCGGGGTTGGGATGACCCAAGCGAGCATGCCAAAGGTCAACGCCGGTGGCGAGTTCGACGGGAGCGGCGGTGGTGGTGGAGGCGGTGGAGTGGACCGGGTAGAGCTCGCCAGGGCTGTCACAGCGGTGGAGCACCATCCGGGTACGAGCGTCCTTGACAGAGAAACCAAACTCGTCAAACTCAACGGTAACAGGATTTTCACGTGTAAGATAACGAACAGAAACAAGGTTTTTAATAAGGGCAGGTGAAACTAAGATGTTAGATAACGAAATTGGAGTAGATGTGGAGGGAAAATATGCATGTCCTATGTGGGTAATAGGGAGGGAGGAACCGTCACCGACGGTGATGCGAGTAGAGGTGTTGACGGGATAAGAAGTGTGGAGGTTACCGGGTTGAGCGGCCATGTGAGCCGTTGCGCCGGTATCCATATACCAGTCACCGCCGCCGGTGTAGTTGGAGGGAGTAGGGGCGGAGTGCAGAGCTGCGAGCAAGGCCGGATCCCAAGGCGCTGGAGGAAGCGCTGGGACCGGCGACTGTGACGGGGCCGTCAACGGCAGCGGCGCAGCCCTCCTGGCTGCGGCGGCTGGCCATAGAGGAGCGGCCCATAAGGCGCCGCGTACGGCTGCGGCGCGGCGTAAAACGCCTGATGCAACGGAGGCTTCGGACCGAGGATACCGGGACCGGGCGCACGTGGAATCGGCATGGAGTAGGCGTGCACAACGCCGGTCCATGGGTTCTGGCCGGCAGACCATGTGGCCGGCTGAAACTGTTGCGGGGGACGAGCAGCTCTTCCCTGAGCCCCGTTGCCCTGCTGCTGCTTGCGGCCCCCGCGGCAACCCCCGTTACCCCCGTTAGGGGCTGGCGGGGGCGGCGAGAAGGGGGCGGCCGGCGCCTGCGGGAAGCCCGGCGAGGGCTGGAAGGCCGGCGTGGGACGCGGCGGTGGCGGCGCCGGGCCCCCGCGAGTGCCGGTGGTGAGGGCGGTGTGGGTGGCCCGGATCCGCGCCATCTTCATCCGCCTCTCCTCCAGCTTGAGGTACGCCACCACCTTGGCGAAGGTAGGGTTCGGGATGAGGGTAAGGTTGGAGGCGGCGTTCCCAAAATCCTCGTTGAGACCGGCGGTGAGGGTGTTGATGAGGAGCTCGTCGCCGACCGTCTCGCCGAGATCACGGAGCTCGTCGGCGAGCTTCTTGAGGCGCATGCAAAAGTCGTCAATAGACGAGTCAAGCTGCTGGCACCCATAAAACTCGCCGTGGAGGAGGACCTTGCGCTCAAGCTTGTTGTCGGTGAAGAGACCGTTGAGCTTGGTCCAGATGGCGTAAGCGTCGTCGTCGTCGTCCACCACCGTGTGGAAGAGGTCCTTGGAGATGGTGAGGTAGAACCAGCGGATGATGGTGGCGCCGAGGATCATCCACTCCTCGTCGTTCACCATGAGGCTGGAGTCCACGGTGCCGTCGACGTGTCCATGAAGCTGGTACTCGCGAAACACCAGGTGAAAATACCGCTTCCAAGTGGAGTAGGAGGCGGTGGATTGATCAAGAACCACCGGAACACGCTCATGGATGTTCAGATCGCGAACGAGGGTGACGTCCGGACCGGCGAAGGGGTTGGTGGCGGTGGAGGATCCCGTGGAGCTCATGGTGATGGAGGGGAGGCCGGGACAGCGACGGGTGCGAGGGTTGGGAGCGGCGGCTAGGGTTGGGAGGGCGGGTGCGGCGGCTAGGGTTGGGCGCGGCGAGGGTGGTGAGGGGTAGGGGAGGCGCGGCGAGAGAAGCGAGGAGGAAGCGAATGAGTGGCGGCGGCGGTGGGTGGCGGCGGCAGGTGGGTGGAGCGGCGGCAACCGGCGGTGGCAGCGGCTGGGGGGAGCCGAGGGCAGCGGCGGGTGGCGGCGGCTGGTGGAGATAGCGGCGGCGGCGGCGCGATGAAGGCGCGGCGACGGTGGCGGCTAGGGTAGGGCTAGGAACGACTTGCGATAGATACCATGTAGAAGACTAGGTTTAGGCCGTGCAACACAATAACATTGATCGGTGCACTAGGCACGTATATATGATGTACAGGATTGGGGTCACAACCTCAACTATACAGGAGAACTAGGAGGTTGGCCCTAGACACACTATACATGCATCATATATTCAACACATTGCATTGACATGTGCAGTTAGAAAAAAGTTAAAGTGTCATGACAACGTACCGACATTCTACTAATTATAAAAACAAACATGTTATTGGAACGTCCAGATTGCAAGTGTTCAAATTCAGACCCACTGCAAACAAGGGCATGGCTTCCTGCCTGCCTCCTAGGGTTGCAGAATCCTTGGGTAATGCAGCACCATGTGGATTCTATATATAGTACGTTGTGCACACCTACTAACCAGCACCATTTCCTCTCGCATAGCCGTATTACGGATCCAGATTGGCTGACTTATCCACAGCAAGGCCCCGCTGACTTTGCCGCAGGATCAAGAATCGAAGGTTGAGATTCGGCAAACCACTGTTCCTGACCACTGTTCACGCATACCACTGTTCACACATAGCGCTGTTGATATTACTGTAGCATCCGGTCTGGCCCGACGCTTTTCAATCTGACGGACGAGACTGGACAAAGGTTGCGGTACTGTAGCTTGGCTACCTTTGCCACGGCAAGGCAGCGGATCTGAATCGCCGTATTACAAAGGGCCGCCAGGAGTCTCCTGCCTAAAGAACCTTGCTGACACCCTCTCCTCCAACACCAGGAGTGCTTCTTCCGATCGAATAGCCGTTGGAGTCTTGTACTGACTGGCTGACGTGCCTCTGGACAGGAACAAGTCCATGAGAGCATCAAACGCACCACGTTTAAGCACCCTTATCTCGAGCGCCGTGATCGAGCCTTGGCGCCTGCTTCTGCGGTACATTTGATCAAAGCATTCTTCCACGGCCAAACAGCAATTCTCCATGACAGTTGGATCGATGTCACCCGCGACGTGGTTACCCTCTGCACTGACCAGCTCCCAGAACAGGACATAGTGGCCAGGCAAGGTGGATATGTCTGCATATGCGGTGCTACCACCAAGCATGTAACCAAGAGGCCTCAGATGCAGCTCGTACGCTTGCGAGATGGCCTTGAGGAGCTCCTCCTCGCTTATACTCTCGAAGTCTATTTTTAAGATGTTAGACTGTATAGCTTCTGTATACGTATACGTATGTTGTAACATTGTATACCCACTCATTATATATATGTGATAGGCCACCCCTAGAGGGTTGTGCCAGTTCCCCCCAAAACCTATTGTCTTACATGGTATCACGCTAGGTTACGTACGCTTCCGCCCAAACCCTAGACCCGACACCGCCGCCGCCACCGCTGTTCCAGCCGATCGCGCCGCCGCCGCCTCCAGCTCCTCCAGCGCGGGCTTCTTGCCGGCCTCCCTTGCGGCCCTTCTCTCCCGGCCGCTCGACTCCGCCGCGGCTCAGGTGGCTCCGATCGGGACAAGGAGCGTCGGCTCCTTCCTCTCCACCCTGCCGCCGGCTGCGTCGTCATCAGGGCATGCGTTGGCGATCCATACGTCGGGCGTCTCGTCGCCCGCCTCCATCGTCGCCGCTGTCCCGCCCTCCGCGCCCGAGGATCCCGCGTCGGCGTCGGCCTGGATGGCCGGCCTCTCGGCCTCGGGATCAGCGGCGCCGCTCCTTACTGCTCCCGCGGCGTCCGTGCCGCCTGCCTCTACGGCGTACGCGCCTCTGGCAGTCTACATGGCGGGCACAGGCTCGCTACCGCCGCCGCCGTTCCACTTCGGCAATCTCATCACCATCAAGTTGTCGGCCGACAACTATATCTTCTGGCGTGCGCAGGTCCTTCCGCTTCTTGGGAGCCACTACCTGCTCGGCTACGTCGACGGCTCTCTCCCTTGCCCTCCTGCGCTGGTCGACAGTGTGCACGGTCCGGTCTACAACCCGGCGCACCGTGTTTGGACAGGGCAAGATCAGGCGAACCTCTCCTCCATCCAGGGTTCGCTCACCCCGGCTGTTGCTGGGCTCATCGTCTTTGCCAAGACATCTCACGAGGCATGGACTATACTCGAGCGCTCGTTTGCGGCGCAGTCACAAGCTCGTGTCTCCACGCTTCGTCGTCAGCTTGGTGAGTGTGAGAAGCTCGACTCCACGGCCACGGAGTTCTACAACAAGGTCAAGAGCCTTGCTGACACGTTGGCCTCCATTGGACAGCCACTCACCGATTCCGAGTTCAACTCCTTCGTCGTCAACGGGCTCGACGAGGAGTATGATGCTTTGGTCGAGATCATCAACGAGCGGGGCAACTCGAACCCCATGATGGCACATGAGGTCTACTCCCGCCTCATCCTCACCGAACAGCGTGTCGAGGCGCGCCGCGCCAAGGCCAGTCACGGCCCCCTCTCTGCGAACGCCGCCACCAAGGGTGGCCGCAACTCGTCTAAGGCACCGCCCCCTGCATCGTCTTCGTCACCCTCGGCTCCCCCCCGTCCGCAACTCTACCAGGGGCTGGTGGTAAGCGTGTGTGTCAGTTGTGTGGCATTGAGGGGCACTGGGCCTCCAAATGTCACAAACGCTTTCTGCGGAGTTTTCTTGGCCTCGGCAATGACGGCAAGGACACACGCAACTTTGCGCGTCAGGTTGCCATGGCTGATCGTCCGGCGCCGCCGAAGCAACAAGGACACACTCAGTCCTACTCCATCGATCCCCACTGGTACATGGATTCTGGGGCAACGGAGCACCTGACAAGCGAGATGGGGAAGCTTCACACTCGTGAAGCCTATCATGGCTCCGACAAGATTCACACCGCCAATGGAGCAGGTATGCACATCTCTCATATTGGTCAATCATCTCTTTTCACTAGACATGCAAATAGGAGTCTTCAGCTTCGCAATGTTCTTAGAGTTCCATCTGTGACACGTAATCTTCTCTCAGTTCCTAAACTCACACGTGATAATAATGTGCTTTGTGAATTTCATCCTTTTGATCTTTTTATTAAGGATCGGGGCACGAGGGACATTCTTCTTAGCGGGCGGTTGTGCCAGGGCCTCTATCGTCTGGAGCATCCTGGTGTCGCTCGCGTTTTCAGTGGAGTTCGGGTATCTCCGTCACAGTGGCATGCTCGTCTTGGTCACCCAGCCACACCTATCGTCCGTCATGTTTTGCGTCGTCATGAGCTTCCTAGCATGTCTAGTAATAAAGATGTAGCAGTGTGTGATGCTTGTCAGCAGGGGAAGAGTCATCAACTTCCTTTTTCGGAGTCTAGTCGTGAGGTGAAACATCCTTTAGAACTTGTGTTTTCAGATGTATGGGGTCCTGCTCAGACTTCTGTCAGTGGTCACAATTATTATATCAGTTTTGTTGATGCTTACAGTCGCTTTACCTGGCTTTATCTTATTAAGCGCAAATCTGATGTGTTTGATATCTTTGTTCAGTTTCAAAAACATGTTGAACGCCTTCTCAAGCATAAGATTGTTCATGTTCAGTCGGATTGGGGGGGTGAGTATCGCAACCTCAATTCCTTTTTCCAGTCGCTTGGGATCGCTCATCGTTTAGCATGTCCACATACACATCAGCAGAATGGTTCTGTAGAACGTAAACATCGTCACATTGTCGAAACTGGTCTTACTCTCTTGGCCCATGCATCGGTTCCCTTTCGTTTTTGGAGTGATGCTTTCACCACTGCATGCTTTCTTATCAATCGCACTCCCACTCGTGTCTTAAACATGAAGACTCCCATTGAACTTCTCCTTAATGAACAGCCCGACTACACTTTTTTCAAAGTGTTTGGGTGTGCTTGTTGGCCGCATCTACGCCCATACAACAAGCGCAAGTTAGAATTTCGGTCCAAAAAGTGTGTCTTTCTTGGCTATAGTTCTCTTCATAAAGGATATAAATGTCTTCATGTTCCCACTAATCGTGTCTATATATCTCGGGATGTCGTATTTGATGAGCATGTTTTTCCCTTTGCCAAACTTCCTGTGTCCACCACTGAACCACCATATATGCATTCATCCTCCATTGCCTCTGACCAATTTGATGATGTTGCATACTCTCCTGTATTATTGCCTAACCATGGTGCAGGAACTGGACGTGGAGCTCGTTTGGAAATCTTGGAGGCACCATCACCTCCCTCATCGACGTCATCAGCTAATGTTCACGTCGATCATGCCGTGTCTATGCATGGCCTCGGTCCGCGTGCCCATGCACGCCAGGCCGATGTGCCCGTGATGCCAGCGCCCACGGTGTCTGGGCCGGCCTCGCCTCCCGAGCGGCCGGTTACGCCCACTGAGCCTGGGCTGGCTTCCCCTAGCCCCTCGACTGGGCTGCCTCCCTCGCCCAGGAGCCCAGTGACGCCCCCGGCTGGGCCGTCGCCCAGTCTCTCATCGACTGGGCTGTTTTCGTCGCCGTCACCCAGTCTCTCGTCGACTGGGTCCGCTTCGCCGTCGCCCAGTCCCTCGCCGACTGGGCCCTCTCCGTCGCCTTCTCTCAGTCCCGCGTCGACTGACTCTGCATCGCCTAGCCCCTTGTCGGCTGCACCTTCGACATCCACGGTTCCTGCTGCTGTTCTACGACCACATACACGCAGTCGTAGTGGCATTGTGCAGCCCAAGCAGCGCACTGATGGTACAGTTGCTTGGCTTGCTGCATGCATGACGGCTGTTCTTGCTGATCCGTCCTCCGAGCCGCGTTCGTATCAAGCTGCTATGAGTATTCCTCATTGGAGAGAGGCCATGGAGCATGAGTATCATGCTCTTCTTCGCAACAAGACATGGACTCTTGTTCCTCCTCCACCCCGAGCTAATGTTATTGATTCTAAATGGGTCTTCAAGGTGAAGAAGCATTCTGATGGGTCTATTGAGCGCTACAAAGCGCGTCTTGTTGCCAGAGGATTTCGTCAGCGCTATGGTCTTGACTATGAAGACACCTTCAGTCCAGTGGTTAAGCCTACCACCATCAGGCTTCTTCTCTCTCTTGCTGTTACTCGAGGTTGGTTTCTTCGTCAGCTTGATGTGCAGAATCCTTTTCTTCATGGCGTCTTGGAGGAGGAGGTTTATATGCGGCAGCCTCCTGGTTTTTCTGATCCTAATCAGCCTGATCATATCTGTCGTCTCACCAAAGCACTCTATGGACTGAAGCAAGCTCCCCGTGCTTGGCATGCTCGTCTTGCTACAGCTCTTCGTGCTCATGGTTTTACACCGTCGACTGCTGACTCATCATTGTTTCTTCTACAGAAACCTGAGGTTACTATGTACCTCTTGGTCTATGTGGATGACATTATTCTTGTCAGCTCATCTCAACCAGCTGCTACTGCTCTCGTTCGCTCTCTTGGTTCTGACTTTGCTGTCAAAGATCTTGGGATGCTACATTACTTTCTTGGTGTGGAGGTTACTTCTTGTGCTAATGGCCTTGTTATGACGCAGAAGAAGTATTCCTTGGATTTATTGCAGCGGGCTGGGATGCTTAAGTGCAAACCGACGACGACTCCTATGTCTACCACTGACAAGATCACTGCTGTTGATGGTGAGCTTCTGACTTCTGCTGATGCGACGGAATACAGGAGTATTGTTGGTGGTCTGCAGTACCTAACGATCACGAGACCGGATATTTCTTTTGCTGTCAACCGAGTTTGTCAGTATCTGCAGGCACCTCGTGACACTCATTGGTCTGCTTTTAAGCGCATCTTGCGCTATGTCCGATTCACAGTGTCTCATGGGCTGCATATTCGGCCAAACCCCTCTGGGGTTCTTTCGGCGTATTCTGATGCGGACTGGGCTGGTAGTCCGGATGATCGGCGATCCACGGGGGGCTATGCTGTGTTCTATGGCTCTAACTTGATCGCCTGGAGTGCTCGGAAACAGGCTACTGTTTCACGTAGCAGTACTGAAGCTGAGTATAAGGCTGTGGCCAATGCTACTGCAGAGATTATCTGGGTACAGTCTTTGCTTCAGGAGTTGGGTATATCCCAATCACAGCCTCCTATTCTTTGGTGTGATAACATCGGTGCTACATACCTCTCTGCAAATCCGGTATTTCATGCCCGAACGAAACACATTGAAGTTGACTATCACTTTGTGCGGGAAACGGGTCTCTCAGAAGCAACTACAGATCAAGTTCATCTCCTCTAAGGATCAACTTGCAGACATCTTCACCAAGCCTCTATCTCTACCACAGTTTGAGTCTTGTAGGCGCAATCTTACCCTTCTAGATTCTTTAGGAAGTGGCTAAGATTGAGGGAGGGTGTTAGACTGTATAGCTTCTGTATACGTATACGTATGTTGTAACATTGTATACCCACTCATTATATATATGTGATAGGCCACCCCTAGAGGGTTGTGCCGGTTCCCCCCAAAACCTATTGTCTTACATAAGATGACACCACGCCGTCCAGTGAAGCGAAACAGTGGCGTTGCATTGTGGAATCCGCTCACGGTAAGCAGGTCACCCACTCGGTATCTGTAAAGACCTGACAGGCAAAAAAAAAAAAAAAACTGTCAAGTCAAAGTGACAACAACTTTGAAATAATGCAAGAAATCATCAGATTGGAGATGATAATGATGAGTGGCGCAACAGCTGACCTGCAAAGGTGGTGACAAGCAGCTCGTAGCGGCGACCAATTTTGACATCCACAAGATCCACAACCTTCAACTCGCCCAAATTGCCATACGAATCAGTACTCGCAATGTCTTCGTCGTCGCCATGCGTGACCTCTGCAAATTCGAAGTAGGCAATGTTTGGAAGCAATGTGTACGACACCGCAGAAGGTGGGTCGAGAGGGTTCAGATTGATCCCCGCGGCGCACTCCGTGGACACATACATGGGAGACACCAATGGCAGCCCAGCACCATAGCTCTCAAGAACTGGAATGTACTGCGACATCGAGCCGGTGACAACGGTGAGGATGTACCGTGCTCCTGGCCACAGCCTCCTGACAATCCCGTCCCAGGGCTTCCGGGCGCACTCGGACGCGATCTCGTCGGCAAGTGCCGGTTCAGGTCCTCGCAGGTGACGCTCGGCGACGGCATCACGCAGAGGAGCATGCGTTATCCACTCGCTGAGACGCCCGGTGCGGATGTTGGAGCACATCTCCTCCCAGTTGTCTTCCAGGAACTGGATGCCTCTGATGAAAGCGTTAGCAAAGGTGCCGCCGACATGGTCGACGGCTCCGCGGTCGAGCAGGCCGCAGAGCAGCTGGCAGTACATGCTCTGCCTGTCGTCTGGGCAGAGGACCGCTTCGATGGGGCTGGTGCACCGGCCGAACCCGCCAATGTCGTGCTCCCGGAACTGGCTGCTGTGGTAGTAGGCCGCGCTGGACGCCTGTATTGGCAGGCCGGACGAGGTCAGGCTTCCAGGGACGGCGAACATGAGGTTCATCCCCTTGCCGCGTCTGTCCCCTTGGTCAGGAGGATGAAGATGCCTGAAACCAAACCATGCAATGCAACGCATGCGCACCGGTTATTAAACTGCATCTTCCTCAGGCGGACCAGTGCATGTGCACGTAGATAAAGATTATGCGGCCAAATAAAGTACGTAAATTCGAACAAGCGAAGCGACCCAATGCCTACATCTTCCTCAAGAGTGCCTGGACGCCATTGTAGAACAGCCGCTGGTCGAGCTTCTCCGCCGTGGATGGGAAGAGCTTCCGCTGCCCGCCGGATGTGCCCGAGCTGCATCAGACGCCAATTAATGCCGCCACCACCATGAGAAACATATATAGAACACGACTATCTCACACGACTGGAGTAGCAGACACCGTGGGCAGGGTTTACCTTGTGAGGAGGTGGGTGATGGGCTCGGAGCAGAGGATGCTGGACGGCTCGCCGGAGGCTATGCGGCGCACGTACGGCTTGATGTCCTCATACCCGGCGACGGGCACGCGCTCCTTGAAGGCCTTGCGGAGGTCGGCGGCCGAGGCGTCTGGTGGCACGCGATCCATGAAGCGTCCGAGGTACTCGGTGTGGAAGTTCCGCCTGAGTATCTCCTTGAGGACGTCCCGCTGGAGCGCCGCGGCGTCCGCGGTGAGGCGCTCGACGAGGCCGCTGCCGGCAACCACGTCCGCTGGATCGAATTCCGGCAGGAACGCCATCGATCAGCAAGCACCTACGCACAAAGATTTTTCTTCTGGTGACTACAACCTGTGGACCGCTGCTCATTTATATAGATGCAGCCTGACCCAAGACTTAACGGAAACCTAGTCGGATTAGTTCCTATGACAAGTCTCCTCAGCGAGCTAGCTAGCTATCCGACTCATACATAGCTATATATGGCATGCAAGCCATGCACATGCACTCGACACTTTCCTATGCTAATGACCCGGCAAACTTGATCACAATCACTAATCCTATTCGGACTCTCTACTAGGAACATGTACTAGGACGTGTATTGCACGTGTACCAGAAAACCGAAATTAGAGAGTAAATTCATTAAACCCACAAAATACTCCAGTACTATTTACGGGTAGTTTGAAATTTTTTACAGGATGGGGGAGCCAAACTGTGGTCTCTGGACGAAAGATTGGTCCTCATAAATTCAATACTAAGTAATATGATACTTTATATGATCTCCTTCTTCCAGTTGACGAAAGGAGTTTTACATAGATTGGATTATTTCCGATCAAGATTCTTTGGAAGGAGATAGCGAGAGAAAGAAATATCGACAAGTTAAATGGAGTGTGGTTTTCCGTCCCAAAGACCAAGACGGGTTGGGCATTCAAGACCTCGACGTTAAGAATAGGGCCCTCCTCGGCAAATGGTTGTTCAAATTACTGACAAAACCCTACTCAGGAGAAAATATGTGGGTGATTTCAGGCTTCCAGTATACTTGAGATACTTGAGCCAGGCTTCCAGTATAGTTGAGATACTTGAGCCAGGCTTACTGACGGAACCATACTCACTTTTGGGCGGGTCTAATGGCTACGAAGAAATATTTCTTGAGAGAATTCCTTATTTGACACTCTCTTAAAATTGTGTTCCTTATTTGACACTGTAGAAAATTTTCTTCCCTATATGACCTCTAGTCTTAATTTTTTTCCCTATATGACACTCTAGTGCATTTTGTACACGTGAAAAGACCATTTTACCCATATGTATAATATGACCACAAATATGCAATCGGATAGGCTTCCTTCGGGCTGATGTTTTATCTCCTCTTGATGTACACGTCTGTGAACAAAACAAAGTATGAGACGTACGTACCTCGCTGGCTGCAGATGGACTGGTTTCTCGGCCAAGCGCGTAGCGTGTCTGCGGGTATTCGGAGACTTAGGTGCGCGCGGCCGGCCGGTACGGGTATCCAGCTACGTACGTGTACATGCGCATCCATTGGAAATATATGCTTACCTGCATGTACGGATGGATATGAGCTAAATGATACGGAAAAAAAATGGGTCAAACACTACGATAGATTGCATCTAGTACCAACAAAACATATTAGCTAATTAGGCTCAATGCTACCTATTTCTGGTCACATTATGTACAGGGGTAAAAAAGTCTTTTCACGTGTACGAAATGAATTAAAGTATCATATAGGGAAAGAAATTAAGACTATAGGTCATATAGGGAAGAAAATTTTCTTCAGTGTCAAATAAGGAACATGATTTTAAGGGAGTGTCAAATAAGGAATTCTCTCATATTTCTTCTGCTATGCATGGATCCTTCTCGATTAAGGACAAATCGGAAATTAGATTCTGGGAAGATAAGTGGCTAGGTAATGCCACACTCCGAGAATAATATCCGGCTCTATACAACATCGTGCGTCACAAGGGTGATACTATCATCACGGTAATGGAATCATTTCCACCAAATGTGACGTTCAGAAGAGATTTAATTGGATCCAGACTCCAATCATGGAACATTGTGCTCCAGCGGTTGTCCAGGGTGCAGTTGTCACATGGGTCCGATGTATTCCGATGAAACCTCCTCGGGAATGGATAGTTCTCCATGGAGTCTATGTATAGAGCGTTAATCCAGCCTGATGTGCCAGTTGATAATAACAAGAAAATCTGGAAGATAAAGTTACCTCTTAAGAATAAATTTTTTTGATTAAATGGACAGTAGGAGAGGCTCCTACCATGGTTTCATATAATCATATATATGAGGTGTTACATGGTTACATTTTGTACAAACACAACACTCCCACACGCGAGAGTGGGGTGTCACAACTACTCGGGCGTGAGTCAAGCGAGGGCGTTACAAGTGGATATAATAGTGCCCCTAAGGGCCTCTCTAACCCTATGCTGCAGCAGGACAAAGTCTTCCCTAAACCTGTTAAGCCACGAAGCCAAGCTGGGGCATACCCCTCTGAAATGTTTATTGTTTCTTTCTTTCCATATGCTCCAGGCCGCGGTGAGGAAGGTCTCAACAAAGAGTGAATTATGCCAGGAGGTCCTGGTTGATTGAATGAGATCCAGGCGAGAGGTGAATGCTGGCCAATTAATATGGAGTTTTGCCCAACAGGACTGACTGAAGGGACATGTGAAGATCATGTGGTCCACGTTTCTTAAATATGTTGTCCACATAATAGGCAGTCAAAGTCATTTCCAATGTTGTAGTGCCTAGGTTTAAGCATATTCCGCGTGTTGAGTCGATCATTGAGGAGCAGCCAACCAAAGACCTTTATCTTCATGATGCATTTTGATCGCCAAAGCCAGTGTAAGGTTGGGTAGGCTTCCACATCTCTGAAACAGAACTTGTAGTAATCCGCAGCCCTGAACTCTGTTTTCCCCCAAGTGTAATGCCAAACATCAGTATTTGTGGAAGAGGGGCTCAGTCTCATCGTGAGTGCTTGAAGGCCACGTACTTCACCAAGGGCCTGACGGGACAGCAGAGATGGAAGGTTGCATGCAGTTGTTGGATATATGAGCAATTTACCGAAAGATTTAAACGAAATAAACAGTAGATAAAACAAGATCATGGTAACATAGGCAATACTAGTCATGCAACATAGAGAAGAGTATGCCACAATAAGAGGAACAAAACTTATCAGGCAAACTAAAGGGTAGTAGGTGAATATTATGTGAACATGTGAACTATACCAAAACATATGTAGAACAGAAACCAAACCAATAATCTCTAGCAGAACCTCGAACAGGAAAGACACGAACACGTACTAAGCGGTGGCAACATCGTTAGCGTTGGCGTCGTCACCGGCCATGTCGTCGAAGAGGTTATTGCCGTCGGGGAAGAAGTCGTCGTCCGGGAAGTAGTCGTCGGCGTCCGTGGTGAAGTAGTCAGTAGTCGCGCATAGCGCTCCCCAAAAACCTTATCACCCTTCTCCCGTACAGGACTCAAAGGGGTGGGGTTTCGGAGGCCTACTGTCCCGACCTGCGGTGCACGCCGCAAGCCGGGATGGGGAAGAACCTTGCAGCAGCCCAGGGATTGGAACTCGATGGCGTGAGGAGGAGGAGGATGTTCTGGTGTGTCTCTCTGGAGAGGAGCGACCTCCCTTTTATAGGCACATGAGAAGGAGGCGAACAGGCAGCGACGGGAGGCGAAGCAAAAGAGGGAGACGAGACAAACAGGCAGCAGCCGAAGGGTGCAGCGTTCATAATTAATCTCCACTACAGCAAAAACTTTTCAGCTCCCGAGTGACCTTTCGTATACCAGTCGTGCGTGGAAAAAATTTAGACATCGACTCGGCTCATTCCCGCAACCCGCGGCGCGTCGTGACGAGGCGTGGCGAGGCGGACGGCGGAGGAGGAGCGCGCGTGTATGTCTCTCTTGTTCTCATGCTCATACATGTGGAGAAACATCCTCCCTTATAAGGAGGTCCAACTCCTACTAAACTAGCAATGTGGGACTAAACTTTTGTCCCACCTCTTGCCTTGCACGAATGGGCTTAGTGGGCCTCTAGGAATTATTAGGAATTCTGAAAAATGCTATTGGGTCGGCCCATGTTTAGAGCAAATTCCAGCAATCCCACACCAGATCCAAGAGGCACACAAATTTGCCTTTGGCTCCAAAACACTGTTTATATACCGGTACTGCAGTAGAGACTGTTAAGTTGAACTTCCACCTAGAACTCTATGCTACACTAGTAAGCAACTTGAACAGTGGACTAGGCCTTGAACTGCAAGTTTTCTGCAAATCTAGCTTCACACAAAGCCTTGACCGATACTAGGCTACCGTGGGACTTCCCCGCGGGTGGAGTTTATGCGTCATACTCCGAGGCCTTTCATGAGTTTACTAGAGAGCACCCTACTCTCATAGATTGCGACGTTAACAATCAGACTCATATAGGTGTGTTCTTCGAAAGATGTTCTGCAGGACATCATCTCTTCGTAAATAAGCCACTTAGAACACATTAAGATATATATCAACCTGCCATGCAGATTAGGAAAGTATTGCATCTTCATGGAGTGGTATTATTAATAGTAAGGATACTCTCCTCTCAGTTGATCAACAGCTTGTCTTCCACATCTAATTCACGGGATCTCCGATCACATATAATAGGTTACCACTGTGAACAACTCATGTTGTGGGTCTCATACCCATCTCCTTCGATGCATTATCTATCACATTACGTGATAGACCCTTGGTAAAAGGATCTGCCAGATTTTTAGACGTTTGGATATAATCCAATGCAATAACTCCGGAGTTTCTCATTTTCCTGACAGACTTTAAGCTTCTCTAAACATGTCTTGATGACTTCATGTTACCCTTTGAACTACTCACTTTGGCGATCACAGTTTGATTGTCGTAGTTCATAAGAACACCCGGTACAGGTTTCTCCACAACCGGTAAGTCATTCAAGAGCTGACGAAGCCAATCTGCTTCGACCGTAGCTGTATCTAGTGCTGTGAGTTCTGCTTCCATTGTTGACCTCGTTAAGATGGTCTGCTTGCAAGACTTCCAAGAAACAGCGCCACCACCATGAGTGAATACATATCCGCTTGTGGCCTTTATCTCATCAGCATCAAAGATCCAGTTTGAGTCACTATACCCTTCAAGCACCTTTGGGTACCCAGTGTAGTGAATTCGATAACTCGTAGTGCCCTTCAAATAGCGCATAACTCTTTCTAGAGCTTTCCAATGATCATCTCCTGGTTTTGAGACAAACCGGCTCAGTTTGCTAACAACAAAAGAGATGTCAGGTCTCGTGGCACTGGCTAAGTACACAAGTGAGCCAATAATCTGAGAATATTTCAATTGATCTCTAGCAATTCTTCGATTCTTTTGAAGTAACACGCTAGCATCATAAGGTGTTGGAGAGGGCTTGCAGTCACTATAACCAAAGCGACTCAAGATCTTTTCCACATAGTGAGATTGAAGCAATGTAATCCCACCATCATCATCTCTCAGCAGCTTGATATTCAGAATAACATCAGCTACTCCTAAATCCTTCATCTCGAAACAATGACATAGGAAATCCTTGACCTCCTTAATAACATTCAGATTTGTTCCGAAAATCAATATGTCATCAACATACAAGCAAAGGATAACTCCCTTGCCCCCACCATGGCGATAGTATACGCATTTGTCAGCTTCATTTACCACAAAGCCTACAGCTGTTAAAGTTCTTTCAAACTTCTCATGGCACTGCTTAGGTGCTTGTTTAAGTCCATACAAACACTTCAACAATTTGCACACCTTTCCTTCCTGACCGTCCACTATAAACCCATCTGGTTGTTCCATGTAAATTTACTCGTCCAACTCTCCATTTAGTAAAGAAGTCTTAACATCCATTTGATGAACGAGAAGACCATGTGAGGCAGCTAGTGAAAGTAGAACTCGAATAGTGGTCAGTCGAGCCACAGGTGAGTAAGTATCAAAGAAGTCTTCACCTTCCTTTTGGGTATAACCCTTGGCCATGAGCCGTGCCTTGTAGTTTTCAATAGTGCCATCAGGCCTAATCTTCTTCTTGAATACCCATTTGCACCCTATAGGTTTGCACCCATAAGGACGATCAGTTATCTCCCAAGTTTCATTTGCCAAGATGGAATCCATCTCACTACGGACCGCTTCCTTCCAGTAGTCAGCATCTTCAGATGCATAGGCCTCTGAAATAGAATTGTGAGTGTCATCTATGAGATATACAAGAAAATCATCACCAAAGGACTTTGTAGTCCTTTGTCTCTTGCTCCTTTTAGGAGTCTCATTATTTTCCTCCATGGGATCTTCAAGATGTTGCGTCTGAATGGTAGGTTCAGAAACAATAACTACATCTTGACTCGATGAACTAGGCAACTCCTGATTTGATGAGCTACCCATATCCTTCATGGGAAAGATATCTTCGAAGAATGTCGCATCATTCGACTCCATGATTGTACCGACGTGCATGTCAGATACCTAAGATTTTACAATCAAGAATCTATAACCAATGCTATGAAAAGCATAGCCTAGGAAAACACAATCCACATTTTTTGGTCCAAGCTTACGCTTCTTTGGAATCGGTATATTGACTTTTGCCAAGCAGCCCCAAGTTCGTAGGTAAGAGAGTTTTAACCTTTTCTTCTCCCATTCCTCGAATGGAGTTATATCTTTGTTCTTTGTGGGAACTCGATTTAGGACATGACATCCAGTCAATATTGCCTCCCCCCACCATGCCTTGGAGAGACCCGATGTGTCTAACATGGCGTTAACCAAATCAGTTAGAGTACGGTTCTTTCTTTCAGCTACCCCATTTGACTAAGGTGAATAGGGAGGCGTCCTTTCATGGATTATACCATGTTCCGCACAAAAAGAATCAAAGTCATTGGAAAAATACTCTCCACCACGATCGGACCTAAGCCTCTTCATTTTCCAATCAAGTTGGTTTTCCACTTCAGCTTTATAGTTCTTGAAAAAGTTCAAAGCCTCATCTTTTGATTTCAAAAGATACACATGGCAATATCTAGTGGAGTCATCAATTAACGTCATGAAATATTTCTTTCCGCCTTTTTTCAAAACACCATTCATTTCACAAAGATCTGAATGTATGAGTTCTAGTGGTGCAAGATTTCTTGTTTCCGCAGTTGTATGAGACTTACGAGGTTGCTTAGTGATACGTCTCCATCGTATCTACTTTTCCAAACTCTTTTGTCCTTGTTTTGGACTCTAATTTGCATGATTTGAATGGAACTAACCCGGACTGACGCTGTTTTCAGCAGAATTGCCTTGCTGTTATTTTTGTGCAGAAATAAAAGTTCTTGAATTGACCTGAAAATTTATGGAGAATATTTTTGGAATTAATAAAAAATACTGGCGAAAGAATCAACCGGAGTGTGATTGATTGGTGGAGGGGGAGTACAAACTTTACTATTCTGTTTGGGAACCGCCTATAATGTATCTAGCATGGAAGATACCGAGATCTCTTGGTTGTTATGTTGACAATGAAAGCATACCGCTCAAAATTATTATTCACCCTTGTTTTCAAAGCTCGAGCTCTGGCACCTCTGCGAATCAATGCTTCCCTCTGTTGGAAATATGCCCTAGAGGCAATTAATAAAGTGTTTATTATCATCTTTCTCCGTTCATGTAATGGTTTATTATTCATGCTAGAATTGTATTGATCGGAAACTTAATACATGTGTGGATAATAGACAAATACTGAGTCCCTAGTAAGCCTCTACTAGACTAGCTCGTTGATCAAAAGATGGTCAAGATTTCCTGACCATGGACATGAGTTGTCATTTGATAACGGGATCACATCATTAGGAGAATGATGTGATGGACTTGACCCAACCGTTAGCATAGCAAATGATCGTTCAGTTTATTGCTATTGCTTTCACTATGTCAAATACACGTTCCTCTGACCATGAGATCATGCAACTCCCGGATACCGTAGGAATACTTTGGGTGTATCAAACGTCACAACGTAACTGGGTGATTATAAAGGTGCACTACAGGTATCTCCGAAAGTGTTTGTTGAGTTGGCATGGATCGAGATTGGGATTTGTCACTCCGACTATCGGAGAGGTATCTCTGTGCCCTCTCGGTAATACAGGATCACAGAAGCCTTGCAAGCACCGTGACTAAAGAGTTAGTTGCAAGATGATGTATTACGGAACGAGTAAAGAGACTTGCCGGTAACGAGATTGAACTAGGTATTGGATACCGACGATCGAATCTCGGGCAAGTAACATACCGCCGGACAAAGGGAACAACGTATGTTGTCATATGAGGTTCACCGATAAAGATCTTCGTGGAATATGTAGGAACCAATATGAGCATCCAGGTTCCGCTGTTGGTTATTGACCAGACAATCATCTCGGTCATGTCTACATCATTCCCGAACCCGTAGGGTCCGCACACTTAAGGTTCGATGACGATATAGTATTATATGAGTTATGTGATTGGTGACCGAATGTTGTTCGGAGTCCCGGATGAGATCACGGACATGACGAGGAGTCTCGAAATGGTCTAGAGGTAAAAATTCATATATTGGAAGGCTATATTCGGACGTCGGAAAGGTTCCGAGTGATTCGGGTATTTTTCGGAGTACCGGGGAGTTACGGGAATTCACCGGGAGAAGTAATGGGCCTTATTGGGCCATACGGGAAAAGGAGAGGCATGCCACGTGAGGAGGCACGCGCCCCCCCTTGCCCAAACCGAATTGGACTAGGGGAGGGGGCGCAGCCCCCTCTTTCCTTTCCCTCTCCCTTCCCCCTTTCCTACTCCGTATGGGAGGTGGAATCCTACTAGGACTAAGGAGTCCTAGTAGGACTCCCCACTCTTGGCGCATCCCCTAGGGCCAGCCTCCTCCCCTCTCCCTCCTTTATATACGGAGGAGGGGCACCCCTTGGAGACACACAATTGTCCCATAGCCGTGTGCGGTGCCCCGATCTCCGTTTTTCCACCTCGGTCATATTTTTGGAGAGCTTAGGCGAAGCCCTGCCGGAATCACTTCACCGTCACCGTCGCCACGCCGTCGTGCTGACGGAACTCATCTACTACCTCGACGTCTTGCTGGATCAAGAAGGTGAGGAACGTCATCGAGCTGCACGTGTGTAGAACTCGGAGGTGTCGTACGTTCGGTACTCGATCGGTGGAGCTCGAAGGATTGTTCGACTACATCAACCGCGTTGTGAGACGCTTCCGCTAACGGTCTACGAGGGTACGTAGACACACTCTCCCCTCTCGTAGCGATGCATATCCATGGATAGATCTTGCGTGAGCGTAGGAATTTTTTTGAAATTCATGCTCCGTTCCCCAACACCCTCTGCGAAGGGCTTATCTATTTTACTTTACTCTTGAGTCATCCTCCTCTTATAAAAAGCACCAGTTAGAGAGCACCACCGTCATTTATATGCTTTGTTATTAACTGATATTGAGAATGACTGTGATTGGATCTCTTTCACCATGAATTACAATGTCTAGTCAGTCCTTGTTCTTCAGAGGTGCTCTGCATTTATGTTTTGCGGTCTCAGAAAGGGCTAGCGAGATACCATTATATCATATTGTATCATGATTGTTTTGATAAAATTGTTGTCATCCGAGATTTATTATTATTGCTCGCTAGTTGGTTATGCCATTGATATGAGTAAATGTGAGGCCTAAATGTTATTTTGAATGTGGTTAGTCTATAATCATTGCTGAAAATCTGAACATCAGTTAGACATATTTACAACAACAAGATCAAACAGAGTTTGTAAAAGTTTTTCTTTGTCACTTTCAGTTTATCAACTGAATTACTTGAGGACAAGCAATGGGTTAAGCTTGGGGGAGTTGATATGTCTCCATCATATCTACTTTTCCAAACTCTTTTGCCCTTGTTTTGGACTCTAATTTGCATGATTTGAATGGAACTAACCCGGACCGACGCTGTTTTTAGCAGAATTGCCTTGGTGTTATTTTTGTGCAGAAATAAAAGTTCTCAGATTGACCTGAAAATTTACGGAGAATATTTTTGGAATTAATAAAAAATAATGGCGAAAGAATCAACCGGAGGGGGTCCACCACCTGGCCACAAGCCAGGGGGCGCGCCCCCCTGTCTTGTGGCCCCCCTGGAGCTCCTCCGACCTCAAATCCAACTGTATATATTCCTATTCGGGGAGAAAAAAATCAAGGAGAAGAGTTCATCGCGTTTCACGATACGGAGCCGCCGCCACCTCCTGTTCTTCCTCGGGAGGGCAGATCTGGGGTCCGTTTTGGGCTCCGGAGAGGGGAAATCGACGCCGTCGTCATCACCAACCATCCTTCATCACCAATTTCATGATGCTCTCCGCCATTCGTGAGTAATCCCATCGTAGGCTTGCTGGACGGTGATGGGTTGGATGAGATTTACCATGTAATCGAGTTAGTTTTGTTAGGGTTTGATCCCTAGTATCCACTATGTTCTGAGATTGATGTTGCTATGACTTTGCTATGCTTAATGCTTGTCACTAGGGCCCGAGTGCCATGATTTCAGATCTGAACCTATTATGTTTTCATGAATATATATGTGTTCTTGATCCTATCTTGCAAGTTGTAGACACCTATTACGAGTTATGATCCGCATACCCCAGGGTGACAATAACTGGGATTCTTTCCGGTGATTACCGTAGTTTGAGGAGTTCATGTATTCACTAAGTGCTAATGCTTTGGTCCGGTTCTCTATTAAAAGGAGGCCTTAATATCCCTTAGTTTCCATTAGGACCCCGCTGCCACGGGAGGGTAGGACAAAAGATGTCATGCAAGTTCTTTTCCATAAGCACGTATGACTATATATGGAATACATGCCTACATTACATTGATGAATTGGAGCTAGTTCTGTGTCACCCTATGTTATAACCGTTGCATGATGAATGCCATCCAACATAATTATCCATCACTGATCCGTTGCCTACGAGCTTTTCATATATTGATCTTTGCTAAGTTACTTTTCCGTTGCTACTGTTACAATCACTACGAAACTGCTACTGTCACGTTTGCCATCGTTACCGTTACTTCCATACTACTTTGCTACTAAATACTTTGCTGGAGATATTAAGTCTTTCAGGTGTGGTTGAATTGACAACTCAGCTGCTAATACTCGAGAATATTCTTTGGCTCCCCTTGTGTCGAATCAATAAATTTGGGTTGAATACTCTACCCTCGAAAACTGTTGCGATCCCCTATACTTGTGGGTTATCAAGACCTTTTTCTAGCGCTGTTGCCGGGGAGCATAGATCTATTCTCTGAGTCTCTTGGGATTTATATCTATTGATCACTATGAAGAATTTGAAAGATGCTAAAACCAAGATCTATCCCTCAACTACGAGGGGAGGTAAGGAACTGCCATCTAGCTCTGCACTTGATTCACCTTCTGTTATGAGTAAATTTGCGACACCACCACCTGCTAGTAATTCTGATATGTCACAAGTAATTGATGATGCCACTTCTTCTATGCATGATGCTTATGATGATACTTTGCTTGATAATACTGTGCCACTGGTGAATTTCTTGATGAACAAATTGCTAGAGTCAATGCTGAAACTGATGATATTTCTGAAACTGATGAAATTATTGAAACTGAACACTATGAGACACCTGCTAGACCTAGCTCTCCTAGATATGAACTGCCTAATATACCTAAGGGTTATGTTATGGAGGGAGAGGTAGCTAGGGACTTTCTTGCTTGTAAGGATAGAAATGATCTTAAGAAATTGCTATGCAAGTGGAAGGAAAAAATCTTTGAATGCTAGAATGCAATATGATCCTAAGTTTGCTACTTCACCTATCTTTGTTACTGATAAGGACTATGAATTCTCTGTCGATCCCGAGTTAATTACTTTGGTTGAATCTGATCCTTTCCATGGTTATGAATCTGAAACTGTTGTGGCACATCTTACTAAATTGAATGATATAGCCACCCTATTTACTCATGAGGAAAAAATTCGTTATTACTATATTCTGAAGTTGTTTCCTTTCTCATTAAAGGGTGATGCTAAGATATGGTTTAATTCTCTTGATCCTGGTTGTGTGCGTAGTCCCCAGGATATGATATATTACTTCTCTGAAAAATATTTTCCTGCCCATAAGAAACAAGCTGCCTTGCAGGAAATATTTAACTTTGTGCAAATTGAAGAAGAGAGTCTCCCACAAGCTTGGGGGAGGCTTCTCCAATTACTTAATGCTTTGCCTGATCATCCTCTCAAGAAAAACGAAATACTTGATATCTTTTATAATGGACTAACCGATGCTTCTAGGGACCACCTAGATAGTTGTGCTGGTTGTGTTTTCAGGGAACGAACTGTTGATCAAGCTGAACTACTATTGAATAATATATTGAGCAATGATAATGATTGGACTATTCCCGAACCACCTCCAAAGCCCACTCCGAAGAAAAGAGGTATTCTGTTTCTCAGTCCTGAAGATATGCAAGAGGCAAAGAAATCCATGAAAGAAAAAGGTATTAAAGCTGAAGATGTTAAGAATCTACCACCTATTGAAGAAATACATGGTCTTGATAACCCGACACAGGTAGTAGAGGTAAATTCTCTTCGTAGATTTGATGAAGGTGATATTCCTTATAATAAGTCTGCTAGCCAATGCTTGGATGAGTTTGATAACTTTATTGTTAAGCAAGAAAATTTCAATGCTTATATTAGTAGACAGTTGAAACATAATGCTTACATGCTTGATCGCTTAGGTGATTATATGAGTAGAACTATCAATGATCTTAAGCTTATTAGTAAACATGCTTCCATGGTAACTAGTACTTAAGGCACAAAATGATTTGCTTAATGAGATGAATGGTAAGAACAATGATCATTCTGTTAGAGTTGTGACTAGAGGTGGTAAAATGACTCAGGAACCTTTGTATCCTGAGGGCCATCCTAAGAGAATCGAGCAAGATTCTTAGAGAATTAATACTGATGCACCTAGTCGTCCCAGTAATAAAAGGAAAAAGAATGACGATAGGACTTTGCATGCTGCTAGTGAACCTGTTATAGATACTCATGAAAACCCAAATGATATTTCTATTTCTGATGCTGAGACACAATCTGGTAATGAACATGAGCCTAGTGATAATATTAATGATGATGTTCATGTTGATGCTCAACCTAGTAATGATAATGATGTGGAGATTGAACCTGCTGTTGACCTTGATAACCCACAACCTAAGGATAAAAGATATGATAAAAGAGACTTCGTTGCTAGGAAGCATGGTAGAGAAAGAGAACCTTGGGTTCAGAAATCCAAGCCCTTTCCTCCTAAGCCATCCAAGAAAAAGGATGATGAGGATTTTGAGCGCTTTGTTGAAATGCTTAGACCTGTCTTTTTGCGTATGCGCTTGACTGATATTCTGAAAATGTCTTCTTATGCTAAGTATATGAAAGATATTGTGACAAATAAAAGAAAGATACCGGAAGCCGAGATTTCCACCATGCTTGCTAATTATACCTTTAAGGGTGGAATACCAAAGAAACTAGGAGATCCCGGAGTACCTACTATACCATGCTCTATTAAAAGAAACTATGTTAAAACTGCTTTATGTGACCTTGGAGCCGGTGTTAGTGTTATGCCTTTCTCTTTGTATCGTAGACTTGATTTGAATAAGTTGACACCTACTAAAATATCTTTGCAAATGGCTGATAAATCAACTGCTTTACCCATCGGTATTTGCGAGGATGTGCCTGTTGTGGTTGCAAATGTTACTATCCTAACAGACTTTGTTATTCTTGATATTCCCGAGGACAAAAGTATGTCGATCATCCTTGGTAGACCTTTTTTGAATATTGCAGGGGCTGTTATTGATTGCAACAAGGGCAATGTCACCTTTCATGTTAATGGTAATGAGCATACGGTACACTTTCCGAAGAAACAACCTCAAGTTCATAGTATCAACTCCATTGGAAAAATTTCAACGATTATTATTGGAGATTTTGAATTCCCTCTCCCTACTGCCAAAAAGAAATATGATATACTTACTATTGGGGACATGCATATCCCCATTGAGGTAACCTAGTGTTATTCGAAAATTCTCCGGTTCCGTGTCATTTGAAAAAAGTTTGTCAATAAGACTTGATCAACCTTATTGATGGATTCTTTTTGATGAGCATGAGATGGATGAATTTAGGAGGCACAACCTTCTGTACCCAACTTTTACTTTCTGTTGTTTAGATTTAATAAAGTAAAAATGCTATTATTTTTCTGTTTTCTGATTTATCCGTGCAATAAAAAATGACCTGAAAATAAAAGTTCTTCAAATGCCCTGAAAATGTAGTATGATTTTTTCTGGAACATTTAAGAATTTCTGGCACAGAGAACACATCAGGGGGCTGCACCAGTGGGCCACAAGCCTGGCTTGTGGGTCCCACGTAGGCCCCCCTCACTTATTCCAGCACCCATCCACTTCGTCTTCCTCCAGAAAAAATCCCACCATTGCTCAAACCCGTGTTCTAGCTCATTTTGCTGCCATTTTTGATCTCCTTGTGCAAAGCTCCATTTGCAAAACTGTTTTGGGGGATTGATCTTCGGTATGTGACTCCTCCAATGGTCCAATTAGTTTTTGTTTTAGTGCTTTATATATTGCAAATTTTTGCTGCTGTGGTGACCTTGTTCTTGAGCTTGCATGTCAAATTTGTATGGTCCCAAGTAGTTTTGATGCATGATATAGCCTCTAGTCACTTGTGGGAGTAGTTGCTATGAGTTTTGTTCACCTTTATTTTGAGTCACTAAAAATTTCAGAAATTTTTCAGAGAAAGAAATGATGAGGAGATTGTTAAGAGGCTCTTTAAGCCGGGGTTCTAAAGAAAATGAAAATGAGAAGCCCAGATACAATATTCCCCACACCGCGGAGGTTCGGCCATGTGAATGGCCAAGTGATGCATTCTTGAGGGCGGCCGGAATTTATGAAGATTTTTATTATTTGGCAGAGAATGCAGGCATCACCGACTTCCTCAACGATAAGTGTGATCAGTACCTCCTACTCACTAATATCTTCGTGCAAAACTTTCACTTTTATCCTAGGAAGGATCCTCCCATGGTAGAGTTTTACTTACATGATGTGCCTAAGAAGATGTCACCTTACGATTTTTGCAAAATTTGCAAAATACCTTATGAGGGCAGCATCAGTGAACCACGTCCTAGAGACATGGAGGAATTTATTGCCGCAACCACTGTGGGGGAAGAGAGAGGGGTGTCAAAGGCAAGAGTAGCTAGCTTACATTTTCCTGTTCTACGCTATTATTTATTATTTGCGGGGAGATGTTTAGTTGGTCGTGGGGAGAGTGGAGGCCTTAGTGCTCCCGACCTCGCCATTTTGCGCCACGCTTTACTTGCTGATAGAACTTTTAGTCTGGGCCCTATGGTGGCCCAACGGTTGAACTTAAACCGTTCGAAGGGCCCCATATTCGGAGGTATCTATGCATATCGTCTAGCCAAACACTTTAAGATACCCATTAGGCTTGACGAGGAAGAGGAAATGCTGCTACCTACAAGATATTTAGACTATGACAGTATGGTAGCACATGATTTTATTAGGAAGGATAATGATAAGAGGCTGCTTTACAACTTAGTGTTTAGTCAGGGTACTTGTGAAATTATTGCTCTACCTGCTTCTTTTTGTTCGATATCCATTCAGGCAGGTACACTATTATGCCCGAGGACATCTACAGATATTGGGGTCTGTCGCAACCCCCAGCACCTGAGCCGGCACCAGCCCTTGATCCATATCAGGATCCGGTTTTTCAGTGGGAGCCACAGGAGCTCGCCAACCAGTGGAACCCTCAGGACCCTCCGGAGTATCCAGGAGATGGTTATTTCCAGCCATGGCACTAGACCAACTTAGGCCAAAAGCCTAAGCTTGGGGGAGTACGTATTTCTCACCGACATTACATTCATGTTCACACACTCATCTCAGTTGTCGGTGTTCATACTTTTTCATTGTATCATCCATGGCATTTTATTTCTTCTTTCCGCTTTCTTCTTGTGTGTTTAATTAACCTTGAGAAAATCCAAAAAAATTAGTTCTAGCCTTACTTTCTAGTTTGTTTAGTTGTAGCATTAAAACAAAACCCAAAAAGATTTCTCGTTCTTCTTTTGCTTGTTGGGAGCTTTCCCTTGTAAATAGTTTTTCTCGTTCTTGTTTTGAAATTTCTTTCCTTTGGGTCGTAAGGAGAAGACCACGATGAAAATGTTGAGTGGCTCTCATATGCATTATTGTTTATCTTACAGAGAGCCCATATTACCTCGCCTTCTCCTTTGAGTTATTGTTTGCAGATTCCAGCTTAGTCCAATGCACGTGCACTCTTATTATTATTCACACCGTTCGGTCGTGCAAGTGAAAGGCAATAATGACGATATATGATGAAGTGATTGAGATGGAGAAAAGCTGGTACGAACTTGACCTATTTTGTTTTTGTAAATATGATTAGCTCATCGTTCCAGATTCAGCTCATTATGGATGAAACATGTTTGCAATGACAATTAGAGATTATAGTTACTCATGCCATGCTTAATTAGCTAAGAGTGTATACCGGTTTGTCTTGAGTGCCAACATGCATTTTAAAATGGTTGTGATGTAGTATGATAGGATGGTATCCTCCTCTGAATGATCCAAGTGGCTTTACTTGGCACATGTTCACGCATGTAGTTGAAACAAAATCAACATAGCCTCCACGATATTTACGTTCATGGTGATTTATATCCTACTCATGCTTGTATTCAATGTTGGTTAATCTCAATGCATGTTTATGACTGTTGTCGCTCTCTAGTTGGTCGCTTCCCAGTCATTTGCTAGCCTTCACCTGTACTAAGCGCGAATACTGCTTGTGCATCCATTTCCATAAACCCAAAGTTATTCCATATGAGTCCACATTACCTGCCTATATGCGGTATTTACCTGCCGTTCCAAGTAAATTTGCATGTGCCAAACTCTAAACCTTCAAATAATATTCTGTTTTGTATGCCCGAATCGCTCATGTAGTGACTAAGGGCTGTCAGTATCTTCCATGCTAGGTGGGTTATTCTCACGATATGTGTTGATTCACTATCATTCATGAGAAAGTGGCTGGTATTCGGGATGCCCAGTTTCATGCTCAAAAATCAAATCAAAATATAATGAAACAAAACTCCCCCAGGATTGTTGTTTGTATGGACGGTACCCGTGGATTCGGCTCGCCGTGGAGTGTGATTGATTGGTGGAGGGGGAGTAAAAACTTTACTATTCTGTTTGGGAACCGCCTATAATGTATCTAGCATGGAAGATACCGAGATCTCTTGGTTATGTTGACAATGAAAGCATACCGCTGAAAATTATTATTCACCCTTGTTTTTAAAAGCTCGAGCTCTGGCACCTCTACGAATCAATGCTTCCCTCTGCGAAGGGCTTATCTATTTTACTTTACTATTGAGTCATCCTCCTCTTATAAAAAGCACCAGTTAGAGAGCACCACCATCATTTATATGCTTTGTTATTAACTGATATTGAGAATGACTGTGATTGGATCTCTTTCACCATGAATTACAATGTCTAGTCAGTCCTTGTTCTTCAGAGGTGCTCTGCATTTATGTTTTGCGGTCTCAGAAAGGGCTAGCGAGATACCATTATATCATATTGTATCATGATTGTTTTGATAAAATTGTTGTCATCCGAGATTTATTATTATTGCTCGCTAGTTGGTTATGCCATTGATATGAGTAAATGTGAGACCTAAATGTTATATTGAATGTGGTTAGTCTATAATCTTTGCTGAAAATCTGAACATCAGTTAGACATATTTACAACAACAAGATCAAACAGAGTTTGTAAAAGTTTTTCTTTGTCACTTTCAGTTTATCAACTGAATTGCTTGAGGACAAGCAATGGGTTAAGCTTGGGGGAGTTGATACATCTCCATCGTATCTACTTTTCCAAACTCTTTTGCCCTTGTTTTGGACTCTAATTTGCATGATTTGAATGGAACTAACCCGGACCGACGCTGTTTATAGCAGAATTGCCTTGGTGTTATTTTTGTGCAGAAATAAAAGTTCTCGGATTGACCTGAAAATTTACGGAGAATATTTTTGGAATTAATAAAAAATACTGGCGAAAGAATCAACCGGAGGGGGTCCACCACCTGGCCACAAGCCAGGGGGGCGCGCGCCCCCCTATCTTGTTGGCCCCCTGGAGCTCCTCCGACCTCAAATCCAACTCTATATATTCCTATTCGGGGAGAAAAAAATCAAGGAGAAGAGTTCATCGCGTTTCACGATACGGAGCCGCCGCCACCTCCTGTTCTTCCTTGGGAGGGCAGATCTGGGGTCCGTTTTGGGCTCCGGAGAGGGGAAATCGACGCCGTCGTCATCACCAACCATCCTTCATCACCAATTTCATGATGCTCTCTGCCGTTCGTGAGTAATCCCATCATAGGCTTGCTGGACGGTGATGGGTTGGATGAGATTTACCATGTAATCGAGTTAGTTTTGTTAGGGTTTGATCCCTAGTATCCACTATGTTCTGAGATTGATGTTGCTATGACTTTGCTATGCTTAATGCTTGTCACTAGGGCCCGAGTGCCATGATTTCAGATCTGAACCTATTATGTTTTCATGAATATATATGCGTTCTTGATCCTATCTTGCAAGTTGTAGACACCTATTACGAGTTATGATCCGCATACCCCAGGGTGACAATAACTGGGATTCTTTCCGGTGATTACCGTAGTTTGAGGAGTTCATGTATTCACTAAGTGCTAATGCTTTGGTCCGGTTCTCTATTAAAAGGAGGCCTTAATATCCCTTAGTTTGCATTTGGACCCCGCTGCCACGGGAGGGTAGGACAAAAGATGTCATGCAAGTTCTTTTCCATAAGCACGTATGACTATATATGGAATACATGCCTACATTACATTGATGAATTGAAGCTAGTTCTGTGTCACCCTATGTTATAACCGTCTCATGATGAATGCCATCCGACATAATTATCCATCACTGATCCGTTGCCTACGAGCTTTTCATATATTGATCTTTGCTAAGTTACTTTTCCGTTGCTACTGTTACAATCACTACGAAACTGCTACTGTCATATTTGCCATCGTTACCGTTACTTCCATACTACTTTGCTACTAAATACTTTGCTGCAGATATTAAGTCTTTCTGGTGTGGTTGAATTGACAACTCAGCTGCTAATACTCGAGAATTTTCTTTGGCTCCCCTTGTGTCGAATCAATAAATTTGGGTTGAATACTCTACCCTCGAAAACTGTTGCGATCCCCTATACTTGTGGGTTATCACTTAGCTTGCACACAAACTTGACACTTAGATCCCTTAACAACGGTGAAATTAGGGATTAAGTTCAACTTGGCTAGCCGCGTCATACAACCGAAATTAACATGGCAGAGACGTGAATGCCAGACATTTGATTCACTATTGTTGCAAACATGATTAACAACTTTATTACAAACATCTGACAATGATAGTCTGAACAAACCTCCCGACTCATAACCTTTACCAACAAAAGTTCCATACTTGGATATCACAAATTTATTGGACTCGAAGACAAGCTTGCAGCCATCTCTACACAGAAAAGATCCGCTAACAAGATTTTTATTGACGGAGGGGACATAATGCACGTTCTTCAGCCGCACAATCTTCCCCGAAGTAAACTTCATATTGTCCGTGCCAATACCACGAACAGAAGCACTTGAACCATTGCCCATCAGCATGGAAGTAGTTCCTGCGGCCTGATAGGAAGAGAACATGGAAATATCACCGCATACATGCACATTAGCCCCCGTGTCAATCAACCAATCAGGAGAACGACATACTGAGAGAATAGTGGGAAGTATACCATACCCAACATCCTTCATCTCAGCGTCACCAATGACAACATTGGCGATCTTGTCACCTTTCCCATGTTGACGCTTGTCATAACGGTTAGGGCAGCTAGGGGGCCAATGATCAGGATCTCCGCAGACATGACAAACACCTTTCTTCTTGTCAGTCTTCTTCTTGAAGTTGGTGTGCTGCGAAGCCTTGTTCTTCCCATCAAACTTTCCCTTGCCATCAAACTTGCCCCTGTTCTTGAACTTGTGGGGCTGGAAGTTTTTCTTCTATACCAAATTGGCACTAGAACCTCCCTCAATACCTCGAGCACGTATGTCTTTTGCTCTCGCATTTTCTTCCACATCAAGAGTACCAATGAGATACGGAACAGAAAACTCCCATCTCTTATGCTTCAGAGAGGTAGCAAAGTTCCTCCACGAGGGAGGAAGCTTAGTGATAATGCCTCCAGCAACAAACTTATCTGGTAACATACAGTTGAAGTGCTCAAGTTCTCTAGCAAATGATTGTATCTCGTGAGCTTGCTCAACCACAGAGCTCTCATGAGTCATCCTTTAGTCATAGAATTGTTTCATGATATACAACTCAGTGCCGGCATCCGAGACCCCAAATTTGACCTCGAGTGCATCCCACATATCTTTGCCATTATCAATTGACGCATAAGCATCAACTATGTTCTCACCAAGAACACTCAAAAGAGTAGCCTTAAACAAGGTATTCGTTTTCTGAAAAGCTTGTTCCTCTTGAGGATTAAGATCTCCTTCAGGTTTGCCAAGAGTGGCATCATAGTAGCTCATGGTTTGAAACCATAGAACGGTCCTCACACGCCACCTCTTATAGTGCACACCCTCAAACATAGGAGGCCTCATGGAAGCAGCAAAACCACTTGGGGTAAATTGCCTAAGATAAGGTTTTTGGATTGTTGGATATATGAGCAATTTACCGAAAGATTTAAACGAAATAAACAGTAGATAAAACAAGATCATAATCGAAACATATGAACGTCGGGGAAGAAGTCATCGTCCGGGAAGTAGTTGTCGGCGTCCGTGGTGCAGTAGTCAGTAGTCGCGCAGAGCGCTCCCCAAAAACCTTATCACCCTTCTCCTGTACATGACTCAAAGGGGTGGGGTTTCAGAGGCCTACTGTCCCGACCTACGGTGCACGCCGCAAGCCGGGATGGGGAAGAACCTTGCAGCAGCCCAGGGATTGGAACTCGATGGCGTGAGGAGGAGGAGGATGTTCTGGTGTGTCTCTCTGGAGAGGAGAGACCTCCCTTTTATAGGCACAGGAGAAGGAGGCGAACAGGCAGCGACGGGAGGCGAAGCAAAAGAGGGAGACGAGACGAATAGGGAGCAGCCGAAGGGTGCAGCGTTCGTAATTAATCTCCACTACAGCAAAAACTTTTCAGCTCTCGAGTGACCTTTCGTATACCAGTCGTGCGTGGCAAAAATTTAGACATCGGCTCATTCTCGCAACCCGTGACGCGTCGTGACGAGGCGTGGCGAGGCGGGTAGCGGAGGAGGAGCGCGCGTGTATGTCTCTCTTGTTCTCATGCTCATACATGTGGAGAAACATCCTCCCTTATAAGGAGGTCCAACTCCTACTAAACTAGCAATGTGGGACTAAACTTTTGTCCCACCTCTTGCCTTGCACGAATGGGCTTAGTGGGCCTCTAGGATTTTTTAGGAATTCTGAAAAATGCTATTGGGTCGGCCCATGTTTAGAGCAAATTCCAGCAGCAGTGTCATGCTCTCCAAGAAACCTTTGATCGAGGCGTCTTCATGCATGGCAAAGGAGAAAGCTCGTGGATGTGTGTTTTCAAGAATGTTGTCGAGCCAGAGATCTTTCCAGAAGAGAGTCGTGTTTCCATCGACCACTTGTACTTTTGAGACCCCGCGAGAAGAGGGGGTTAACTTGAGGACGTCGCGCCACCAGAACGACCCCACGGGGTCTGTAGCGTGTGGGATTTTGTCCACATAATAGTTGTCCCAAATCAGATGTACTTAATGATATCTTTCTTATTGTAAACTTGTGCATGAATTTCATGAGCAACGCTTCATTTTAAATTTTGAGGTTTATCGCACCCACCCCACCCTTCTTCTTAGGCTTGCAGACCATGTTGTAGGCACCCAGAGAATTGCATTTGTCCCCTTGCTCAATCTTTTTGGTCCATAGGCATCGGCGCCTGATTTTGTCCAACATGTCTAGGATCTTTGGGGGGATTCTCAAGGTGCAAATAGCATATATCATCAGAGAAGTAACAGTGGCATTCAACCAGGAAAGTTTGCCTCCATAGGACATCATGGCGATCGTGGAAGTGATGCGTCTTTACGCACTACAAACCAATGTCATGAGATCTTGTACCGTGGGTCTGTAGGTGCCAAGCGGGAGGCCAAGATAAGTGAAAGCCATCTTACCAACCGAACATTCAAAGATTCACGCTAGATTAGCCATGGCGGTTTCGTCCATGTTAATAGGGATCAGTGTTGACTTGTGGAAGTTAATTTTGAGTCCAATCGATGAGGCAAAGTCAGAAAGGATACCTTTGATCAGCAGTGCTTGACGTGGACAGGCGGGGAGGACTAGGATCGTGTCATCAGCGTACTGGATGACAGGATAGTCAGTTTGCCTGACGCAGGGGAATGGCAGTTCAATTTTGCCTTGTCTGAAAGCAGCATTAATCGCAGCTTGTAGAAGATCTGCCGCCAGGACGAAGATGAGTGGGGATAAAGGGTCCCCTTGGCGGACGCCACTGGAGCACTGGAATTGCCGGCCAGGGACACCATTGAGGAGTACCGAAGAGCGTCCCGAGGAGAAGATGCATCTCATACATGCAATACATTTATCATTAAATCCCATGTGTTTCATAATGTTGATCATGGGCTCGTGGCCAATCGTGTCAAAGGCTTTAGCAAAATCTAGCTTGAGGAGAAAAATCTCTTTTTTGGACGTTTGACATTGATGAATCTATTGGAACGCCCAGGCCAGGCAGTCTTGTATTGTTCTCCCTTTTATAAATACATAGATTACAGTGGACTAATTGCAGGATTAATCGTTGCAGGCGATCGGCCAGAAGCTTAGTGATCAGCATGAGACAACAGTTTAATAAGGTAATGGGGCGGTAGTCGTTAACTGTCTCCGGAGAGTTGATCTTGGGGATGAGCGTGATCAGACCATCATTTATACTTGTAGAGTACCTTCATGGAATTGGGCGCAAAGGTCATAGAAATCATGCTTGATTATGGGCCAACATGCCTTCAGGAATGAACCACTAAATCCATCATGTCCAGGTGCACGGCCAGCTGCCATGTTTTAACAACAACATCAATTTCAGCGTGAGAGAACGGGTTAGTCAGGTGATCCAGGTTGGAATGGCGTTTGATGATAGCTGGGAGGTTAAATTTTAGTTCAGAGGGGGAGGTGGTGCCCAAGCGGTTTTTGTGTGTTTGGTATATCAAGGCCTCCATGATGGGGTGATCCTCTACTTGATTGCCATCCTCATCACGGAAACTAGAGTTATTGTTCTTGCGATATCGCTCGGTGGCAACTGCCTCATTTTTTGTGTGTTTTCATCTCTGAATTGTATCCATCTTATCGTGCATCTCTTTTTCCAATATTGCTTCTGGTATTGGAGGAGCCTAAGTAGATGTTTCTTGTGAATTTTTCTGAAGTTAGTCTCCGGGATTGAGAGGTTCCTTTTGTTTTCTAGTTCATCCAAATCAGCCAGGACTTTGTTGCAGTTTTAATGGCAATCGAGAGGCGTGAGATATGTTTCTCTAGCTTTTTAGTGCATAGCTGAGTGCCTTGAACTTGCGGCAGAGGACAGTTGCTGCATTGGAAGATCGGACCGGTCTGTTCCAGACTTGCTGCACCATATCCATGCAACTAGGGTGGAGGATCCAATAGGGCTCAAAACAGAAGAGCTTGCTTCATGGAATTGTGGTCTCAATTGTGACAACACAAGGTATATGGTCAAAGACTGGCTTGCCCAGAGGTTTTACTAGGGTTTTGGGGTAGGGAGTCATCCAATGGAGTGAGGTAAGGAACCAGTGAAGCTGTTCTAGGAGGGGATCTAACTGCATGTTGCTCCATGTTTAGGCACGTCCCTTCACAGGTAGTTCAATTAAATTTTGCTTGCGGATGATATCATTAAAAGTGAACATGTCTTGTGAGCTACCACCAGGTTTGTTACGATTATCAGGCGCCCTTATATAATTAAAATCGTCGAGCAAAAGCGAGTCACCTGCATTACAAATAACTAGATCATATAGCCAGTTTGTGTACGTGATTCTTTCCTCCCCAGTGCAAGGGCCATAGATGTTAACTAGCGTCCATGTCTGGGAGGAGTGAGTAATGACAAAACTGATGACTAACGCAAACGCTTTAGAGCATACGATAGTACGAGTGAACATTGAGCTTTTCCATATGGTAACAAGGCCTCCAGATGAACCACGCGAAGGAACATAGGCAAATTGATCAAATTGGCACGGACAGCAGGATTTAATGAAAGCAAGATCAAAAGAGGTCTTTTTGGTTTCTTGCAGGCAGACGATAGAGCAACCGCTAGCTAGTATGGCATTACTAAGGGCTAATTGTTTTGCTTCAGAATTCAGGCCACGAATATTCCACGATAGAATGTTCCAACTACGCAAAAGTGCCATAAAACAGGAAGTGGTTTAAGCAGAGTTGGGGGGGATCCCCTCAACTTGAGCCTCCAGTGGACCTGCAGAAGCTTCAGAGGTGTTGGAGGGAGCAGCCAGAAGTGCATCTTCATATAGTTCAGCGGCAGGAATGGCGCATCTGTTGACACCAATCTCCTGCACGATCCTGAGTGGGGTTGGCGGAGGGATTTCATCATAAGAGTTAGGACAGTGGAAGAGGATGAACTGACTGAGGGGAGGACTCTTTCTTTGACATTGGAACCCGTCGCGCGATTTTCAAAAGGTTGTGGTACACGGAAGCCATTGTACTTATTGGATCTGGAGCTGTGACGCACTTCAAGCGTGGAGATGGGTGCTGATGTTTTAGTGCGGCAGCCACGAGCCATAATAGGTGCATGGTTTAATTCAGTTTGTGTTTCTTTGGGTATAGGTTCCTCAGCAGATTCAGCAGTAGCCATGATGGTAGCAGGCTAGAGTTCATCAGTAAGAGGGGATACCATGAGGGGCCCAATGGCTCAGGCACAGGTGGAGGGACAGAAATCAGGGCAACAACATTTGTAGGGTCTTCTACCACAACAATGTATTCAGAATTTTTAGTGTGACTGTCATTCTGCAGTTCCTCAATTGGCACTGAAGAATTAGCAAATGGAGGCGCTTCCTGAGAAAAGTGAACACCATCAGCGTCAGAGTACACCAAGACAGAGATCTCATTGTTGTCACTCCTCAAGCCAAAACCATCACTCCAAGGGCCAAAGGTACCAAGCATGGGGCGCAGAGCATTGAACAGAAATGTGTTGAGCTATTGTCGAGGAACCGGGTACGAAATCAGAAGGGACAACATGTCATTGCCTTGTGTAGAAAGACCAAACTGAATGCCCTGGTTGTGAACTACAACTGTGATGGAAACATTTGCAGGGGAGTCCTGTTCCACCATTGCTGCTGAGAGAGAGGGTATGATGATCAAAGCTGAGTTGTCGGAGCTACTGTCATCAGAGATAGTGATGGGTTCATTCCATGCTTGAGATGCACTGTTAGTAATGTTGTTCTCTGGCACAAGTCCATCTTGGACTGTCAGCCCTTGGGTAGCCAACCAGACCTGATAGTTGACAAGGTGTGGAGGTAGTTAAGGCAAAGGGGCAGCCGGTGGCTCAGGCCACACACCCTAGCCCACATTGGCATTGACATTCTACGTAGGCCCAATGTTGTCGCCATTGATTCCAGCAGGAGGAGCTGCATTTTGAACCAACCAATTGTGTACCTGATGCTGGTACAGTTGCTCGACAGTGAGCTCCGGCCTGAATTGCGGGTGAGGATTGCCATCAGGGGGTGGGTTTTCTTCACCAGGTGGAGGAACTTCAGGATAGATATCATTCGAGTCATTGATGCGCAGTATGGTAACCTGGACAGTCCAGCAATCACGAGCTCCTCCCAGTTTCCATACCACAAAACACTTTGGGATCAAATGCAGTCTAATAACACGGGCTTTGAGCAAAACAAATCTCCTATCTTGCCTTGGATTATACCAAGAAACCAATGATCCAAAGCCCCCCAAAGATTTCCTGATGTAGTAGTCTGTCTGATAATCGTAAGGAAAACCAAAGTACATAAGCCAAACCTCCGGGCCAAAAGAAGTAGTGCGTTTGTTCAAAGCTTCATTATGAGGGACAAAAGAGATGAGCATATCCTCATCTTCCAGCTCCATGAGGGTGGAAACCGCTGTATCCCTTATGAAAGAGTCCACAAATCCAAAAATACCAATGCCGAATGGATGATCACTAACTTTAGTGGTAAAAAGCTTGGATTCATGAAGCAGTCCTACAATCTCGTTGCGGATGGCATCCCGACGATGAAGATGAATGTACTCACTGGTTTCGGCGATGGCCAAGTAGTCGTGGTTGAGAGGTGGTATCGGAGCGACCACCATACCGCCGCGCACCAGGCGATCATCCCGTCCCGGCTCGACGGCAAACCTCAGCGGCAAGAAAGGCACCGGGTTAAGCGGGTAGTTCGCCATGGGAGCAGTGAGCAAGGGGGCGGTGGTTTTCAGGGCGACTGTGGCAAGGATGGGACAGGACAAAGCAGATTCGTTTGGAGAATCGAGGTGGAAGACGGATCACGAAGGGTAAGAATGGAAGGTCGGGTATTCTTAGGAATTCATTTCCACCTTTGGGAAAATTGCTTCTTGTGACAGGATCGTTCCACGCGTCCATAGATACCACACACACTGCATTATACGGTCGCTTTACTGCCTCTCAGCGGTTGTCTGGAGAGGATGGAAGGTCCAATAGGTCCGGTAAAGAGGACGTGATTTGTATGCACTGATTTGGAACCAAAATTTGACCGGTGCTTACCAAGAGTGGGGCAATAAATTGCCTTGTGGTCAGGCTTGGAGTAGTTAATGCAAATGAGCCTGGCTTGGCAAGAAATTTTGTTATGGCACCATTGCAAACATTTGGAACACAGTGCTGCCCAATTAATGGATAATTCCCGAATTTCCTGCAGAGAATATTGGGCCTGGGCCAGATCATCCATATGACGGGCCTTGAGCGTAGGGGGGCAGTGTTTGTGGGCTGGAGCATATTTCATAGCCGAATTCAAAAAAGACCATGGTAGTGGGGGATAGGGAACATTTAAAAGACATTGAAAGTCGCCCAACGTAATGAAATCTCCTGATTGCTTCTCCTTTGTCTCCGCCTGGGCCATGAAATGCTCCATTAAATAAATATGATCAATATTGGCAGAGATAATTGGGCATGATTTGGGCGCTGGATTTACTTTGGGACTTGGAGAAAAGGATCCAAATTTGATTTGAAAATCATGACGAGAACCTTGCTTGATCATGTTCGAGGATGAGGATGCCTCGGCACCATCTTTATTAGAAAATTCCATATGATCCATGGGAACTAGCCCAAATTTGCGTAATTCCATAGCAGGAGAAGAATCCAACTGAGTATCAAATTGTAAGAAACTCAAATTATACTTTAGAGCCAGAGGCTTATGAGCTGATACCTCAACCAATTCTTTGTCAGCATGCCAACCAGATTCAGAGAAATATGCTTTGGCAAATCTACCATTGAACAAATGAAAGTGGCAAACAAAATCCGACCAAATGCGATCTTTAAGAATAAAATCGTTGCATGGTATCTTCGTCGCGGAGTCATTCTTACTAAAGATAACCTTATTAAGAGAAATTGACATGCATGTCCGCAATGTGTCTTTTGTCACCATGATGAGACAATAAAACATTTATTCTTCCAATGCAAATTGGCTCGTTCTATATGGTCAGTCATCCAGCTTCTGACTTGTATCCTCCCTGTTGTGTTGCTAATGTATTTGGCAACTGGCTACATGAGATTGATCACAGGTTTATAACTCTTCTCAGGGTGGGAGCGCTAGCCGTTATATGGTCGCTTTGGCTATGTAGAAATGATAAGGTTTTTAACGATAAAAGTACTTCTCTTCTGCAGGTTATCTACAGATGTGCAGGACTCTTCGTTTATTGTCCTCTCTACAACACGTGGAGAATCGAGACCTATTTACGAAGGTGTGTACATGATTGGAGGCTAAGGCGAGGGATACTTTACCCACATGGATGGCAGCTTGATCTTAGGATTGGTCGTCCTACGCTTTAGGCGTTATATGGACTCTGCTTGTTTCCTTGTACTTCATCTATTTACCTTTCGTTTGTGTGAGAGGACTTGGTTGGGTTGTGTTCATCTCACTTATGCAGAGGTCGGGTGTAATGCTTAAATCTTGTAAGTAATAAAGCGACCCTTTTTGAAAAAAAGCTCCGTCCATGAAGCAACCATAGTACTGAAACTCTAAAAAACATAGTATTGAAACTCCACAGGTTTTGTGGTGCCACCGCGCACTTGACTAGCCGCGACCTCCGGTAACATCGTGGAATATTCAGCTCGTACACCGCCTCGGAACTAAGTTTCCCACCTAGTACCGGCTTCTCCTTCAACGCCTCGCCGCCCGCCTCCAATGCTGATCTTTCCATCTAAAAGAAGGGTGGGTGATAGATAGAACCCAAAAACTGGCACTAGTGTAAGTTATGAATACGGGATTACGATGTCTTGTGAATTTACAATTTCGTTTGGAATAGGCTGATATCTTAGAGCATCTTGAATCAGACTGGTCTAATTTCAACCCCTATACGTTCTCGACGTGTCCCAGCATGTTTTTTTGCTTCAAGCCTTCATTTTGTTCCTGTATGCATCCCTGTCCTTCACTTTCCTCCTATATGTCTGGTCACATGCATATGATTGATGAGGATGTAGATGGGAAAAAAGAATAAACAAAGAGAGAAAGTGGTCAGGGGTGGGCCAAATCCTATGTGAGCAGACTGTCCAGACACGTCTAGACACCCCTCATATACTCTCCACATATGGTCTAGATATTAGGGTTCATGGACAACCTAAACATAAAGACAATTTAAGGGGTTCGCTTGGATGTCATTTTTCTTCTTTTTTGTCCAGGCACTGCCCAAGCTGTTCTTCTGGACATATAGGAAGAAAGTGGGGAGTTCGATTGGATATGCTTTTAGATCATTTTTCCTAAGGAATCTTATCTAGGAATATAAGGCTAAAGAATCTCAATTGTTATTGAGGGTTCTTTTGGACTTGACAAGCAGTGACTGTATGCGTTTTTGTTTGGTTGGATTTTTTTTCCTCGCTCTTGTTAATTCAAACATAATTCTTCGTTCCATTGAAAGGTAATGTATGCATGTGAACTTTCATAGTGTAAAGATTACCAATAATTGTATGATTCTCTCTAATCTTACTCTAGTTACTAGTAACTGAATATAATGCTTTCCGCTCCCTTGTTAAAAACTGTGTTTTTTTACATAGGTTTTAGTGGTCTAGCGTATACCTGGCGGGGTAACCAACACACTTCTAAACCCATTTATTGTCACCTTGATCGTTGTTTGGTTAATGCGGAGTGGTGCATGCATTATCCCAATACTAAAGTTCTCAATCTATCCATTATTCTTAGTGATCATGCAGCTATTTTAGTGTCTACAGAAGGCGACTTTGTTAAACCTAAACAAGCTTTTAAATTTGAGAACTAGTGGTTGATGCAAAAGGACTTTGCTAATTTTGCTAAATCTGCTTGGAACAATTGTGCTCTGAATTCGTTTGCAGCAAAGACTACTTCTTTGGCAGGTTCTCTCAAAAGATGGTGCAGGCAAAAGAAAAGTCTCTACAATATGATCTTCTGGAGTTAGAAGGGAAAATAAACCAACAACAACAACAACTTCCATTGCAGCAGTAGCAGGACCATGCTTTAGAGGCTGCTCTCATGGTCCGGTATGAGCAAACTCTCTCCAAGCTAAACCAATTTTACAAACAACGTAGCAAGAAAAATTGGGTTGGGGCTGGTGACCGCTATACTAAAAAAAATCAGCAGGCAGTTGTCAAGCGTAGAAAACGTAATACTATTTGCTCGATTAAAGATGAGAATAATTTGCTCCACTTCAAGCCTGCTGCTATCACCAATACGTTTGTCAATTATTTCCGTTATATTTTCTCTTCTCCTAACAATAATACTGATACACCTTATGTGTCCACTCAGTGGCCGAATGATTCTTTGGACTCAACTTACTCTCTTCCTGATAAACATGAGGTTTTGCAGATTCTTAAAGAAATGAAGCTAAATGCTTCTCAAGGACTGGATGGTTTTAATGTTTAATTTTATTTGGCTACTTGGGATTGGATATGAGATAAGGTTTCCCAGCTTGTTTTTAACTTTTATCTTACTGCTGTGCTGCCTCCTCACATTAATGACACTAACATTGCTCTCATCCCTAAAAAGCTTGTTCCCCAAGTTCCTATGGATTATCGTCCTATAAGTCTTTGTAATGTTGTTTATAAGATCATTGCCAAATCGCTTGCTAACAGAATTGAAACTCTCCATCCCGATTATATAGATCCTACTCAACAAGCTTTCATTGAGGGTAGAAGGATTAGTGAAAATATCATCATTGCTCAGGAGATTACTCACTCTTTTTCTTTGAAGTCCTCGAAACATGATGCTTCCATGCTTAAAATTGATCTTGCTAAAGCTTTTGATCATCTTGAATGGAGTTTCATTACTTCTGCGCTTTCACATAAAGGGCTGCATGGTCATTTCATAAATCTAGTTCATGCATGCATTTCCTCGCCCACGTTTTCTGTTGTCATTAATGGGCAGCTCTATGTCTCCTTTGTCTCCTTACTTATTTTTCATTGCTATCAATGAATTATGCATTGCTCTTAATGAAGCTCTTGTTGCTCATCAACTTCAGGGTATTTCTTGTTGGTGAACGTTGCATGGGGTATTAGACAAGGTTGTTCAACACACGTACAGCTCGATGACATCTCCGCCTCCTTGATCCAGCAAGCGAGGGCGGAGAGGTAGAGGAGATCTCCGGCAGCACGACGGCGTGGTGGCAATGGTGGTGGAGCTGATCCGGCAGGGCTTCGCCAAGCACTACCGAACCAATCTAGAGGAGAAGATCTACGAGAGAGAGAGAGAGAGAGAGAGGGAGGCTGCGTCGTGGCTTAAGGGGTGCGGCTACCCTCTCATCTCTCCACTATATATAGGGGGAAGGGAGGAGGGGTGGCGCCCTAGGGTTACCCCCTAGGTCCAGCGGCCAAGGAGGTGTCCACCTCCCACAAGGGAGGTGGGGCGCGCCCTAGGGAGGAGTCCCTCTCCTCTAGAACTCCTCCCACCTACCACCTTTGGGCGCACGGGCCCTTGGGGTCGGATGCCCAGCCCACCAGGGGCTGGTGCGCCACCTCCTCAGCCCGTATGCCCCCCCCGGGATGGGTAAGCCCCTCCCGGTGGACCCCTGGAACCCTTTCGTCACTCCCGGTACAATACCGGAAACACCCGAAACCTTTCCGGAACCCGAATACCACTTTCCTATATATCAATCTTTACCTATAGACCATTCCGGAGCTCTTCGGGATGTCCGGGATCTCATCCGGGACTCCGAACAACCTTCGGTCACCAACACATACATCTCAACAATACCAAATCGTCACCGAACGTTAAGTGTGCAGACTCTGCGGGTTCGAGAACTATGCAGACATGACCGAGACACCTCTACGGTCAATAACCAATAGCGGGACCTGGATGCCCATATTGGTTCCCACATATTCTACGAATATCTTTATCGGTCGAACCACGATGTCAAGGATTCAATCAATCCCGTATGCAATTCCCTTTGTCTATCGATATGTTACTTGCCCGAGATTCGATCGTCGGTATCTCCATACCTAGTTCAATCTCATCACCGGCAAGTCTCTTTACTTGTTCTGTAATACAAGATCCCGCGACTAACTCCTTAGCCACATTGCTTGCAAGGTTCTTGTGATACTGTATTATCGAGTGGGCCCAGAGATACCTCTCCGTCATACAGAGTGACAAATCCCAGTCTCGATTCACGCCAACCCAACAGACACCCTCGGAGATACCTGTAGAGCACCTTTATAGTCACCCAGTTATGTTGCAACGTTTGATACACACAAGGCACTCCTCCGGTGTCCGGGAGTTGCATGATCTCATGGTCGTAGGAACAGATACTTGGCATGGATAAAGCAGTAGCAATAAACTAACACGATCAGATGCTATGCTTACGGTTGGGTCTTGTCCATCACATCATTCTTCTAATGATGTGATCCCGTTATCAAATGACAACTCACGTCCATGGTCAGGAAACCTTAACCATCTTTGACCAGCGAGATAGTCTAGTAGTGGCTCACTAGGGACACAGTTTTGTCTATGTATCCACACATGGATTTGGGTTTCCAATTAATACAATTATAGCATGGATAATAAACGATTATCATGAACAAGGAAATATGATAATAATTAATTTATTATTGCCTCTAGGGCATATTTCCAACAACCTCCCACTTGCACTAGAGCCAATAATCTAGTACACATCACCATCTGATTAACACCCAATGAGTTCTGGGGTTTTATCATGTTTTGCTTGTGAGAGAGGTTTTTAGTCAACGGGTCTGCAATATTCAGATCCATGTGCACTTTGCAAATCTCTATGTCAAACTGTAGATGCTGCTACCACGCTCCACTTGGAGCTATTCCAAATGGCTTCTCCACTATACGTATCCGGATTGCTACTAAGAGTCATCTGGATTGGTGTCAAAGCTTGCATCGTCGTAACTCTTTACGACGAACTCTTCATCACCTCCATAATCGAGAAACATTTCCTTAGTCCTCTAGTTACTAAGGATAAATTTTACCGCTGTCGAGTGATCCACTCCTGGATCACTCTTGTACGCCTTGATAGAATCATGGCAAGGCACACACTAGGTGCGGTACACAGCATGTCATACTATATAGAGCCTATGGCTAAGGCATAAGGGATGACCTTTGTCCTTTCTCTTTCTTCTGTCGTGGTCGAGCTTTGAGTCTTACTCAACATCACACCTTACAAATCAGGCAAGAACTCCTTCTTCGACTGATCCATTTTGAACTCCTTCAAAATCTTGTCAAGCTATGCACTCATCGAAAGTTTTATCACGCGTCTTGATCTATCTCTATAGATCTTGATGCCCAATGTTTAAGTAGCTTTATCCAGGTTTTTCCTTTGAAAAACTCCTTTCAAACAACCCTTTATGCTTTCCAGAAATTCTACATTATTTTCGATCAACAATATGTCATCCACATATACTTATCAGAAATTCTATAGTGCTCCCACTCACTTTATTGTAAATACAAGTTTCTTATAAACTTTGTATAAACCCAAAAACTTTGATCACTTTATCAAAGCGTATAGTCCAACTCCGAGATGCTTGTCCCAGTCCATAGACGGATCGTTGGAGCTTGCATACCTTTTAGCATCCTTAGGTCCGACAAAACCTTCTGGTTGTATCGCATACAACCTTTCCTCGCGGAAACCGTTAAGGAAGCTCTATTTTTACATCCATATGCCAGATTTCATAATCGAAAAATGCAGCAACTTCTACCATAATTCCAACAGACTTCAGCATCGCTACGGGTGAGAAAGTCTCATCGTAGTCAACTCCTTGAACTTGTCGGAAACTTCTTTGCGACAAGTCGAGCTTTATAAATGGTGACATTTACCATCAGCGTCTATCTTCTTCTTAAAGGTCCATTGTACTTAACGGCCTGCCATTCATCGGGCAGCTCTACCAAAGTCCATACTTGGCTTTCATACATGGATCTTATCTCGGATTTCATGGCTCCTAGCCATTTGTTGGAATCCGGGCCCACCATCGCTTCTTCATAATTAGTAGGTTCACTATTGTCTAACAACATGACCTCCAAGACAGGATTGTTGTACCACTCAGGGCGGTACGATTCCTTGTCGACCTACGAGGCTCAGTAGTAACTTGATCTGAAGTTTCATGATCATCATAGCTTCCTCTTCATTTGGTGTAGGTGCCGCAAAAATATCTTTCTGCGTCGTGCTACCATCCAACTGAAGTGACGGTTCAATAACCTCATCAAGTTCTACCTTCCTCCCACTCAATTCTTTCGAGAGAAACTCTTTCTCGAGAAAGGACCAGTTTTTAGCAAGAAACACTTTGCCCTCGGATATGAGATAGAAGGCATACCCAACTGTTTCCTTAGGGTATCCTATGAAGACGCATTTGTCCGCTTTGGGTTCGAGCTTATCAGGTTGAAGACTTTTCACATAAGCATCACATTCCCAAACTCTAAGAAATGACAGCTTAGGTTTCTGCTAAACCATAATTCATACGGTGTCATCTCAATGGATTTTAGATGGTGCCCTATTTTAAAGTGAATGTAGTTGTCTCTAATGCATATCCCCAAAATGATAGTGGCAAATCAGTAAGAGACATCATAGTACGCACCATATCGAATAGAGCACGACTTCGACGTTCGGACACACCATTACACTATGGTGTTCCAGGTGGCGTGAGTTGTGAAACATTTTCCACATTGTCTTAAGTTGCATACCAAACTCGTAAGTGAGATATTCACCTCCACGATCATATCGTAGACATTTTATCTTCTTGTTACGATGATCTTCAATCTTCACTCTGAAATTGTTTGAACTTTTCAAACGTTTCAGACTTGTGTTTCATTAAGTAAATATACCCATATCTACTCAAATCATCAGTGAAGGTAAGAAAATAACGACATCCACCGCATGCTTCAACACTCATTGGATCGCATACATCAGCATGTGTCATTTCCAATAAGTCATTTGCCCGCTCCGTCATAACGAAAAGCGGGGTCTCAGTCATCTTGCCCATGAGGCATGGTCCGCATGTCTCAAGCGATTCGAAATCGAGTGAATCTAAAGATCCATCAGCATGGAGTTTCTTCATGCGATTTACACCAATATGACCTTAGCGGCAGTACCACAAGTATGTGGTACTATCATTATTAACTTTGCATCTTTTGGCATCAATATTATGAACATGTGTATCACTACGATCGAGATTCAATAAACCATTCACATTGGGAGTATGACCATTGAAGGTATTATTCATGTAAACAGAATAACCATTATTCTCTGACTTAAATGAATAACCGTATTGCAATAAACACAATCTAATCATGTTCATGCTCAACGCAAACACCAAATAACATTTATTTAGGTTCAACACTAATCCCGAAGGTAGAGGGAGCGTGCGATGGTGATCACATCAACCTTGGAAACACTTCCAACACACATCGTAACCTCACCCTTAGCTAGTCTCCGTTTATTCCGTAGATTTTACTTCTAGTTACCAATATTAGCAACTGAACCGGTATCTAATACCCAGGTGCTACTAGGAGTACTAGTAAGGTACACATCAATAACATGTATATCAAATATACTTTTGTTGACGTTGCCAGCCTTCTTATCTGCCAAGTATCTTGTGGCAGTTCCGCTTCAGTGACCGTTCCCTCATAACAGAAGCACTCAGTCTCGGGTTTGGGTCCAACCTTGGGTTTCTTCACTGGAGCGACAACTGGTTTGCCATTCTCGAAGTTTCCCTTCTTGTCCTTGCCCTTCTTGAAACTAGTGGTCTTACCATCAACACTTGATGCTCCTTCTTGATTTCCACCTTTCGCGATGTAAAACATCGTGAATAGCTCAGGGATCATCTTCTCCATCCCTGGCATGTTATAGTTCATCATGAAGCTTTAGCAGCTTGGTGGCAGTGACTTGGAGAAGTATGTTAATCACTATCTTATCTGGAAGATCAACTTTCACTTGATTCAAGCGATTGTAGCACCTAGACAATCTGAGCACATGCCCACCGATTGAGCTATTCTCCTTCATCTTGCAGGCAAAGAATCTTGTTGGAGGTCTCATACCTCTCAACACGGGCACGAGCCTAAAATCCCAATTTTAGCTCTTGGAACATCTCATATGATCCGTGAAGTTCAAAATGTCTTTGGAGCCTCAATTCTAAGCCGTAAAGCATGACGCACTGAACTATCAAGTGGTCATCAAAAAAACGTGCCTGTCTGATGTTCTCAACACCCCACAGACGACGCATGAGGGGGTGACGCACCGAGCAGCGCATCAAGGACATAAGCCTTCTGTGAAGCAACTGAGGACAATCCTCAGATCACGGACCTTGTCCCCATAATAGCTACTACCATCTTTCAACTTAGTTTTTCTCTAGGAACGTATCAAAATATAGGTGAGCTACAGCGCGAGCTATTGATCTACAACATAATTTGCAAAGATATTTTGACTATGTTCATGATAATGAGTTCAATTAATCATATTACTAAAGAACTCCCACTCAAATCAACATCCCTCAGGTTGTCTAAGTGTAACATGATCCAAATCCACCAACCCAAGTCCAATCATCACGTGAGATGAGGTGGTTTCAATGGTGAACATCTCCATATTGATCATATCTACTATATGACTCATGCTCGACCTTTCGGTCTCCTGTGTTCCGAGGCCATGTTTGTACATGCTAGGCTCATCAAGTTTAACCCAAGTATTCCGTGTGTGTAAATCTGGCTTACACCCGTTGTATGCGAACGTAGAGTCTATCACACCCGATCATCATGAGGTGCTTCGAAGCGACGAACCTTCGCAACGGTGCATACTCGGGGAGAACACAATTTTATCTTGAAATTTTAGTGAAGGATCGTCTTATAATGCTAACGTCGTCCTAAGCAAAATAAGATGGAGAAAAAGATAAACATCACATGCAAATCATAATAAGTGACATGATATGGCCATCATTATCTTGTGATTTTGATTTCCATCTCCAAAGCACCGGCATGATCTCCATCATCACCGGCATGACACCATGATCTCCATCATCGTGTCGTCATGTGGTTGTCGCGCCAACTATTTCTTCTACAACTATTGCTAACTCATAGCGATAAAGTAAAGCAAAAGAAAGCGAAAATAATTAAAGACAACCCTATGGCTCCTGCCGGTTGCCGTACTCATTGACATGCAAGTCGTGATAATCTATACAAAAACATGATCATCTCATACATCACATATATCACATCATGTCATTGGCCATATCACATCACAACATGCCCTGCAAAAACAAGTTAGACGTCCTCTACTTTGTTGTTCCCAGTTTTACGTGGCTGTTATGGGCAACTAGTAAGAACCATTCTTACCTACGCAAAGCCACAACGGTGATATTCAAGTTGCTATTTAACCTTCTACAAGGACCGCCTCTGTCGAATCCGATTCAACTAAAGTGGGAGTGACAGACACCCGCCAGCCATCTTTATGCAACAAGTGCATGTCAGTCGATGGAACCGGTATCTCGTACGTGGACGAGTAAGGTTGGTCCGAGCCGCTTCATCCCACAATACCTCTGAATCAAGATAAGACTAAGGAAGTAAGCAATCTAAACATCAACGCCCACAAACTCTTTTGTGTTCTACTCGTGCATGTTATCTACGCATAGACCTAGCTCTGATACCACTGTTGGTGAACGTTGCATGGGAAACAAAAATTTTCCTACGCACACGCAAGATCTATCCATGGAGATCAACAACTACGAGAGGGGGAGTGCATCTACATACCCTTGTAGATCGCTAAGCGGGAAGCGTTAAGAAACGCGGTTGGTATAGTCGAACGTCTTCGCGATCCAATCACGATCCGTCCCGCGATCCAATCTTGTCCCGTTCCGATCTAGCGCCGAACGGACGGCACCTCCGCGTTCAGCACACGTAATTTTCTAACTGATTGTCTTGCTCTGGCTAAATGTGTTGCTTTGCACAACACCTTGGATCCTTCTATTCCTTGGAATATTAGAAAAGATCTTGCTATCTTTTTCAAATACTCTGCCACTTTACATCCTAAGGTGTTCCATGTTTCTCGAGAAATTAATGGTGTGGCTCACAATCTTGCTCAGCAGGTCCACAGGTCTAATAGGGATACTCACATTTGCTGCTTTGCTAGTGCTCACTCTTCTACTTCTTGCAACTTTGTATCCTTGCTATCTAATCTCCAAATCCCTGGTGTTAAGCTTCATACTGTGCATTGCTACTAATGTTTGCTTCTTATTTAACTACTTCCCTGCTCCATTTGTTGCTCTGCTATGTTTTGTTCTGCAGATTACTGGATGCAGGGCTTCTCAACCCTTGATGTGCTTGGGCTCATGAAGATGCAAAAACGCTCGTCTCTGTTTATTCAGGTGTTTTCCACGGCCACTTCGACAACGATTTGCCAGCAACCTTTCTTTGTTCCGAACCTGGTGCTTCAACTCCCTGCTAAGTTCAGCTGTCTTCAGCTATCTATTTCAAGTAAGCTGCAGTTAGCAGCAAACTGTGCCTGTAGCTCTGATTCAAGGCATTCGGCAGGCAGTTAGATTCCTGCTACGGCGGCTGCTTCTAATCTTCTATTGCTTCTCTGTCTTGTGGCCAGCAGTTTGTTTACTCATGCATATATTGCTCCTCACACCACTGGTGCTCTCTTGTCATGTGGTTCATCAGTTTGGGATTTTGCTCCCTAAACTGCTTTCTAGGACTTGTATTCAGCTCCTCTTATTCTCCGTCTCTGCTGCTTTCCTTTTCTCCTATTTTCTGGCAGATCATGTAAACCTTGATGTACAATGACTGTGAGATGAGCTGAATATATTGACACTTGTTGGTGCCTTCTTCTGTTAAAAAAACAGTGTCGGTCTTCTGCTGTCAATATGTCGTTATATTTATGTATTTTGTTGTTTAATTTGTTTCTGTTGACTATATGCATCCTAATTATGCAGAAGCCGAGCGTCGCTCAATATGCTTGTATCCGGTTGATGCTACATTTTAAGTTAATAAACGCGTCTTTTATCGGAAATGTGGTTTAATATGTCGTGTGTGAACTTTTGCATCTCTTAGATGCAGTTATAGCAAACAAACCTTTCAATAGGTTCTCATGCACTCATTTTTTAAACTCATTTCTCATACATTAAAAAGGGTCCTGTCACTTTGTATGTTTTGAGCACAGTCTTTCCTTGCGATTTTTGCAAGAGGCTGAATATAAAAAAGAAAACATTATATCATGAGAACGCAAACCTTCAATGACACTACATTGCGATTTGCAAACATAGACACGAAATGAACGGGGTCATGTTCAATTCATAACTGAAACATAGACAAACTTATTCAGAGCAAGACCAAACTGATAAACATGAAAAGGATCTATACCACTGCCACAACCCACAATTGTGGTCTCATCCCGACAAAATAATGGAAATGCGAGCTAAGAAAGAGACTTCAGAGCTTGAAGCACCCGGTCAACTCTTTGCTGACTGAGACCGAGGTCTCGAAGGCAGACCCCATGCGGCTGATGACAAACTGATAGATCTTACGCTTCAACCGCTCCACATTCTCCTTGGTCGCATCCTCGTCGGCGATCTTACCGACTCCGTCCAGCCAGTCACTGATCTTCTTGAACTGCGACAAGACCACCGTGATATGGCCGCTCTGCTTTCCCCTAGTTGCCATGTTCTGATCTTCAAACAGGTGGAAGCCCACATCCATGGCCTCGTTCACAAACTTCAGAAACCAGACATGCATCTCGCGGCACAAGGTATTGGCAAGCTCAACCGTCTCGTTCATGCCCGGAGTTTTAGGCCATGCAGAAGGGAGAGGCGATGCCTTGGACTGGACCTTTGCAGAAGCTCCAAGCGATGGCCTCTTGGACAGGCCTGTTCTTGGTGGTTCCACTGCAGGGGGAGCCTTGGGCTTTTCAGTGCTCTTCTTCTGGTAGATGGATCCGGTGGCACTGTTGACCAGCTTGAGGACCTCCAGTTCAGTTGCTAGTGCTGCCTCAACCCATTGAGTGGCTGATTTCTCCCAGAATGCAGCTTCATCTGCTCCGGTGGTGGCCATTGACTCGGCGGTTTTCTTCCACTTGAGAGTGTCTTCGTAGACAGCAAGGAAACAGTCGACGGTAGGGAGTGGGTTCGCGGTCTTCGACAGCGAACAAAGTTCAGAGAACTTGCTGTTGACAGAAATCAACACAATGTTACAATCACACACGCACACACACTCTGCTGACATGCAAAGACTTTGGTGTAAGAAGAAAACTAGACTGCTGCGAGTTACTCCTACCTTAGATTTCTGATAACTGAATCAGTGATCAATGCCTCCTGCAGAGCGTCAGCTGCAGCAATTGCTGCTGCATCTCTCCGTTCAGTAGCTTCCTGTAAAATCAGTAACAAAACGAAGACGGCGTTATGAGGATAGATAAATGGATATTGTTTGCAAAAGCAAATGAAACACGTAGCATACCTTTCCGATCTTTGAAAGTTTATCAGAAACTGCAACCAGTGGAATGCTGCCATCAGTCCATTTAGCATCATGAAGTTTGATTTTCGGAGCTGCTGTTTTTGACTTCATTGCACTAGACTCTGTCTTCTTTCGTGGTTTTGGCTTCTCATCAACAGAGGAGTCATCGTTACTGGATAGCTCTCCTGTAGCATCGCTAAGTCGCCGTGACATTGCTTCCTGAAGTTGTAGAAGAAGGTCAGTTGTCGATTCACAGTTGCATGATTTTCCATTGCAGAGGTAATAAACAGATTGCTGTTGCTCTTCGAGCACGTAGGCATGTGAAACTAAGCAGTTCAGAATAAATCAGAGCTGATAATAGGATTAACTCTAGACAAAGAAATCTACTATACAATAAGATTAAATCAGAGCTAATAAGATTATCAGTCAGGCTATGCTACATTCACCGCAATGTACAGGCACATGAAAATATCCTATCCAAATAGTTTGATTCATTGTTGACAACGAAATGGAAATAGTCAGAACAAACCAAGGGGCTAGCAATCCAGTACCACTACACTATTCAGCACATTCCAGGTGGCTAGGACTACAAGATTTTGGAACATGAAAATATTGTTCACAGGTCAATTCTAGTTTAACCTGCTCTATATTTAAACGCCTACGATTGAGCATGCTGCTACTGTTGCGGCTGTGTATCTAAAAAAAGGAAATGCATCTCTTTCAGATCGCCATTTGGTCTCATGGATGAGCATGATCAATTAACAGTACATCTACCGGTGGCAGATACCTACCTAGCAATTACGCCCAATTCCAACATCCCAAATTCCAAAATGCAACCCAATGTAGCAATTAACATGATCCTTACCTGAGTCCTCAGAATAGTATCTCTGTCCACCTTGACCTTGGACTTCTTCACCGTGCCTGCAGCCGCAGCTGCGAGAGCCATTGCCGACTCATCCCAGCTCTTCCTCCCAGGCTTCATGGCCGACCCGCCCCCCAAATCCGTCATCTTCGAGATACCAGACACCAACACCCCGACCTTCTTCTTGCTACCCCCTTCTCCCGAGAGCCGCCGGGAACCAGGTGAGAGGGAGCCCCGCCTGCCACCGCCTCCTGGAGACGCCGCGCCCCTCCTCCCTCCTGCCGGTGAAGGTTGCCTGTACCTCGATGGCACGATAATGGATGCCTCCTTTGCAACCCTACGGTTCTCCTCCTTGGCCGCAACAAGGCTGGGAACCACACACTTGGACGGGGCCGGCGACGACGACCTGGACGTGCCTCTCACCGCAGGTGATGACGCTCTGGAGGCGCCCTTGACAGATGGAGACGCCGCCCGGGACGCTCCCTTCACCGCGGGCGACGGATCTCGCTGCTTGGCCGGCGCCGGAGACGAGAACCGCCGCTTCGCGGCCGAACCGCCTGGCAGCGCAGCGGCCTCGGGGCCGTTCCTGGGAGCAAGAACGGTCCTTTTGACGGCAGCATCCGTCGCATCCGACGGCGGCGCAGCGCTGGAGCCCGACGGCATGAGTGGCGGCGCAGCGTCGGGCGAGGAGTCCGGCCTGATGACGTAGCCCCGGGAGCACGCGGCGGAGCGGACGATGAGCGGCTCAGGGTTGCCGACGCAGGGGAGGGAGCGGGAGGACGGGACGGGGCGGAGGCCGACGGCGCGGGGTACCGGGCTGGCGAAGCGGAGGCGGTCGAGGTGGACCAGGTGGCCGACGATGTGGGGCCGCGCGGAGAGGAGCGCGTCGGCGTCGGCGGGGGAGGGCTGGACGTAGGTGGAGTGGAGGCCGTCGGAGAGCTGGAGGAGGAAGCCGTTGGAGGGGCAGAGCAGGGAGTCGGCGGTGGAAGCCGTGAGCGCGGGCACGACCGCCGTGACCTGAAGCGCCGGGGAGCGGTGCTCCCCGGTGACCCGTTCGTCCGTGTGCATCGCCTGAAGCAGGAGCAGCAGGACCCCCGGCGTTACCGTCGCCATCGCTCGCTCTCTGGCCGCCGATCGGGAGGAGAAGGGGGGGGGGGGGGGGGGGGGGATGGAGGTGTGGATACGTCGAGGAGAGATTTGGGGGCGGAGAGGGAGAGAGAAAGGGAGGGATTTGAGGAGAGAAAGAGACGTTGGAGTGTGGTGCGGCGAGGCGAGCGTGGGGACCTGCGGTGGGATTTCAAATTTCAAACGGCCCGCTTCTGCGTTAGACGGTGGGGCCATTTGGCAGGTGACTGTTGTCAGTAGTGGGGCCGCCGTCAATGCTACCTCGTGTCGTTACTCGTTTTCCATTGACACGCACATTTACTTGATCCAAGCACATCTCGCCGTCAGATCTAGAAAAAAAAAATCAATTACATGAACTTGTATTGCTTTCAAACAAACTTTTCATACAAAAACCTTACAAAATGACTCGAACCGGCCACTGAATTTGCTTTGCGGGAACAAATATAATTCCTTTGTTTTTATTTACTCCGCATATTAGGGTTGTAACAAAGTCAAACCTTAAATACTTTATACAAGTTTGTATAAAAATATATTAACATATACATCACCAAATCTATACCATTGGATTCATCATTGCATATATTTTCACATCATATAAATTTGTTATTGTAAATATTCATATCGTTTTCTATAAATTTGACCAAACTTTATAAAGTTTGACTTCGGTCAAAGCTGATATGCGGAGTAAATAAAAACGGGAGGGAGTACATAAAACGTGTGTGTCTCACGCCACGTTGGCAGAGAGGCACGTGTAGGCGTTTTGTTAATTTGCATACCCCCCCCCCCTCCTAATGGAATAATTGAACTCGTAGTCCTTAAGCCAGTGGCCGCGGAAAAAATACCAGAATTACCCTGTTGTTAAGCATAATCACGAATTGATACCACTAGCCCTTCACAAACCCCTTTGTCTCTTCACACTCGTCTGTTTGTCTTCTTATTATCGATCTACGCTGGATGTTTGGTCGCCGCCAGGGTGATCTACGCTGGATGGAGCCACGTCCTCGTGGCATCGGTGAGTTTCTGAATTATGGTATGAAATTGATTTCTAACTCCCTTGATATGATGATTTGCTCCCTCTCTCCCGCCTAGGGTTCTGATCGTGGGCGATCGTGTTTGAAACGGAGATGAAATATGTGACTTGTAGGGGAGGGGGTTTCAGAATCTGGTATGATATCTGTGTCGTGTTGATAATTACAATTACTATTAGTTTTGTTGTGCCTGCTCGTGATGGCAAATAAATTCAGAAAACGTGTTTCATGATATCTATAGAAATAGGGTACGGATTGCTTCTTCCTTAGGTTCAGATTGTATGGTCTCTAGGGTTTATGTATTGGGAGCAGTAGTGATTGATACGTCTCCGTCGTATCTATAATCTTTGATTGTTTCATGCTAATATTATACAACTTTTACATATTTTTGGCAACATTTTATATGATTTATTGGACTAACATATTGATCCAGTGCCCAGTGTCAGTTCCTGTTTGTTGCATGTTTTTTGTTTCGTAGAATATCCATATCAAACGAAGTCCAAACGAGATAAAAATTTACAAAGAATTATTTTGGAATATTTGTGATTTTTGGGAAATGGAATCAACTCAAAAGGAGGCCCACAGCCACCATGAGACACCAGGGCGCGCCCCAGGGCCCAGGCGCGTGGTGGTGTATCGTGGCCTCCTCGTAAGTCGGTTGGAGATCTACTTCGGCTGCAAGGAAGCTTATATCCGGGAAAAAATCGTGTTGAAATCTCAACGCAATCAGAGTTACGGATCTCCGGGAATATAAGAAACGGTTTTCGGCCAGAAAACAGGGACGTGAAACAGAAGAGAACAGAGAGGGAGATCCAATCTCGGAGGGGCTCCTGCCCCTCCGCCGCCATGGAGGCCATGGACCAGAGGGGGAACTCTCCTCCCATCCAGGGGGGAGGCAAAGGAAGAAGAAGAAGAAGGAGGGGGGCTCTCTCCCCCTCTCTCCCAGTGGCATCGGAATGTCGCCGTGGCAATCATCATGACGGCGATCTACACCAACAACTTCGCCGCCGTCAACACCAACTCTCTCCCCCTCTATGCAGTGGTGTAACACCTCTCTTCCCCGTTGTAATCTCTACTTAAACATGGTGCTCAACTCCATATATTATTTCCCAATTATATGTGGCTATCCTATGATGTTTGAGTAGATCCGTTTTGTCCTATGGGCTAATTGATGATCGTGGTTGGTATGAGTTGTATGTTTTATTTTGGTGATGTCCTATGGTGCCCTCCATGTCGCGCAAACGTGAGGGATCCCCACTCTAGGGTGTTGCAATATGTTCATGATTTGCTGATGGTGGGTGGCTTGAGTGACAGAAGCACAAACCCGAGTAGGTGGGTTGTTGCATATGGGAGTAAAGAGGACTTGATACTTAATGCTATTGTTGGGTTTTACCTTAATTATCTTTGGTAGTTGCGGATGCTTGCTAGAGTTCCAATCATAAGTGCATATGATCCAAGTACAGAAAGTATGTTAGCTCATGCCTCTCCCTCATATAAATTGCAATAGTGATTACCGGTATAGTTATCAATTGCATAGGGACAAATAACCTTCTTGTTTGACAAAAGCTTTCTACCAAACAACTAACGTTTATTATCTTGCAATTTACTCGTAGTTTTATTCCCACAAAGCGCTTCTAGTTTTATTCGTGCAAACTATCCTATCACCTACAAAATAGTTTCATACTTGTTCTAGGTAAAGCAAACGTTAAAGTGTGCGTAGAGTTGTATCAGTGGTCGATAGAACTTGTGGGAATATTTGTTCTACCTTTAGCTCCTCGGTGGGTTCGACACTCTTATTTATCGAAAAATGCTACAAACGATCCCCTACACTTATGGGTTATCAAGACCTTTTTCTAGCGCCGTTGCCGGGGAGCAATAGTGTGGGGTGAATATTCTCGTGTGTGCTTGTTTGCTGTATCACTAAGTAGTTTTATTTTGTGCTCTTGTTTTCTATCTTTAGTTATGGGTAGGAAATGTAAAATACCAAAAAATAGATGTACTTGCTGCTCCAAAAGTTGAGGAACCACTAGTGTTCCGTACTATCGAAGAATATTACTTGGATCATCTTCGATCCATTTGTGCTCGTGCTGAAAACCCAACTAGCTTAGTTGAGGGAAAATCATTAAATGAGCATGCTTATTTTGTGCGACATCGCTTATCTCAAAAAGGGAAACTTTTGTGGCATCATATTAATAGTTTGTATTGCTATGCTTTGAATTTATGCGAAATACATGATTTTACTTGTTGTTCCGAAGATCCTAAGAAACACCTTTTCTTCCAATGTGAGTTTAAGGATAATGGAATCGTATCTTCTTATGCCAAGGGTGTTTATAATAACTATGATATTGAACAAATTGAAGAATTTGTTGCTTTTAAGGGTGCCTATGAAATTGCTTCTTTGATTGAAAAGTATGATGCTACTCTTTACAAATATGAAAATTTTGCCATACTTAAATACTTCTATGAAAACTATTCTTCTAATGCTCATGTTAAATAATATATTGAGGACTCCTCCGTTGTCCAAGAAGATACTAATATTTTGAAAGAATCTATGGAAGAGGAAGTTGCTGAAATTGTGAGCTCATTAGATGAAAAAGATGAGGAGGAGAGCGAAGACAAAAGGAGGAAGAGCGGATTTGCTACCCGTGCCCACCTTCTAATGAGAGTAACTCTTCAACTCATACATTATTTAATTTCCCTTCGTGCTTACCGAAGGATGAATGCTATGATAATTGCTATGATCCCGTGGATTCTTTTGAAATATCCCTTTTTGATGAACTTGATGCTTTCTATGCCTGTGGCCAAGATGCCAATATGAATTATGCTTATGGAGATGAACTTGCTATAGTTCCTTATGTTAAGAATGAAATTGTTGCTATTGCACCCACACATGATAGTCCTATTATCTTTTTGAATTCTCCCAACTACACTATATCAGAGAAGTTTGCTCTTATTAAGGATTATATTGATGGGTTGCGTTTTGCTACTACACATGATGATTTTGATGAATATAATATGCATGTGCTTGCTGCTCCTACTTTCAATTATTATGAGAGAGGAACTACATCTCCACCTCTTTATGTTTCCAATATGATAAAATTGCAAGAAACTGTTTATACTATGCATTGGCCTTTACTTGATGTGCATGAATTGTTCTTTTATGACATGCTGATGCATAGGAAGAGAGTTAGACTTCGTCATTACATGATATATGTTGCTTTGTGCTCACTACTAAATTAAAAATCATTGTTAATTAAAATTGGCTTTGATATACCTTGGGATCCGGGTGGATCCATTACTTGAGCACTTTATGCCTAGCTTAATGGCTTTAAAGAAAGCGCTGCCAGGGAGACAACTCGGAAGTTTTAGAGAGTCCTTTTATTCTGTCGAGTGCTTTTATAAAGTTTAAAACAAAAAAATATAGAGGGGAACCTAAAACTTCACAAAAAGAAAAGTGAAAATGAGAGAGACGAACATCGTGAAAGTGGGGGAATTCCTTGAACTTTGTTCATGCCCATGGAAACTTTGTGAATCTTGAATCACAGAAACTTTTCAACAAAAATAATTATCCCCTTGTACAAATCCATTGTATTATAAAAATAATGTGCCAAGATTTGCCTTTAGGATGATTAGATTGCTTGTTGGTATGTGTGGTGTAAAAACAGAAACTTTGGGTGTAGTGCGTGAGTTTACATTTTTTTTACTGGAACGTCAAAAGTTTCTGAAATTTTTACACGGTATTGCTATACAAATTTTTTATTTCATCCTAATTTTTCAGAATTTTTGGAGTTACAGAAGTATGGTCAAAGTTCAGATTACCACAGAGTGTCCTGTTTAAGACAGATTCTGTTTTTGATGCATTGTTTTGCTTGTTTTGATGAAACTATCGATTTTATCGGTGGTATAAGACATTGAGAAGTTATAATACAGCAGGGATAATGCAAATATAAAATATGAATGGGTTTGCAACAGTACTTAAAGTAGTAATTTGCTTTATTATACTAACGGATCTCACCAGTTTTCTGTTAAGTTTTGTGTGATTGAAGTGTTCAAAGATCGAGGAGGTCTTGATGTGAGGAGAAGGAGGAGAGGCAAGAGTTCAAGATTGGGGATGCCCAAGGCACCCCAATAATATCCAAGGATACTCAAGCGTCTAAGCTTGGGGATGCCCCGGAAGGCATCCCATCTTTCTTCAACAAGTATCGGTATGTTTTCGTTTTCGTTTCGTTCATGTGATATGTGTAAATCTTGGAGCGTCTTTTGTGTTTAGTTTTCACTTTTATTTTTATGTACCATGCTGGTATGAGATAGTACATGGTTGATTTATAGAATGCTCATTGCACTTCACTTATATCTTTTGAGCATGGCTTTATAGAATGCTTCATGTGCTTCACTTATATCATTTGAAATTTGGATTGCCTGTTTCTCTTCACATAGAAAACCGTTATTTGTAGAATGATCTTTTTTGCTTCACTTATATTTATTAGAGCATGGTCTTTTTTAGAAAGAATTAAACTCTCTTGCTTCACTTATATCTATTAAGAGAGTCAACAGGAATTGGTCATTTGCATGGTTAGTCATAAAATCCTACATAAAACTTATGAATCACTGAATATGATATGTTTGATTCCTTGCAATAGTTTTGCGATATAGAGATGATAATATGTGGGAGGTACTAGTAAACGGCTGTGGTTAGTAAGAATATTGGTGTTAAGGTTTGTGATTCCCGAAGCATGCATGTATAGTCTCCCGTTATGCCAGGAAGTTGGAGCACAATTTATCCTTGATTGTCTATCTTTGTGTGAAGGTCGGGGGCGCGCGATGGTTAACTCCTACCAATCCCCCCCTAGGATCATGCGTAGTCATACTTTGCTTCGAGGGCTAATAAACTTTTGCAATAAGTATGTGAGTTCTTTATGACTAATGTGAGTCCATGGATTATACGCACTCTTACCTTTCCGCAATTTGCTAGCCTCTACAATACCGTGCATTGCCCTTTCTCACCTCGAGAGTCGGTGCAAACTTCGCCGGTGCATCCAAACCCCATGATATGATACGCTCTATCACACATAAGCCTTATTATATATTCCTCAAAACAGCCACCATACCTACCTATTATGGCATTTCCACAGCCATTCTGAGATATATTGCCATGCAACTTCCACCGCTTCCATTTTGATGACTTGAGCATTCATTGTCATATTGCTTTACATGATCGTAAGATAGCTGGCATGGTGTTTCCATCGCTTGTCCATTTTTTTGATATCTTTGCTACGCTAGATCATTGCACATCCTGGTACACTGCCAGAGGCATTCATATAGAGTCATACTTTATTCTACTATCGAGTTGTAATATTGAGTTGTAAGTAAATAGAAGTGTGATGATCATCATTATTCATTATTAGAGCATGTCCCAGTGAGGAAAGGATGATGGAAACTATGATTCCCCCACAATTCGGGATGAGACTCCGGACAAAAAAAAAAGAAAAAAAAAGAAAAAAAGAAAAAAAAGAAAAAGAAAAAAAAATGAAAAAAAGAGACAAAGAGAGAAGGGGCATGCTAATTCCACACTTGTGCTTCAAAGCAGCACCATGTTTTTCATATAGAGAGTCTCCTATGTTGTCACTTTCATATACTAGTGGGAATTTCTCATTATAGAGTTAGATGCACATCCACTTAGTTTCAGTTTGAGCTTTCATACACTTATAACTCTTAGTGCATCCGTTGCATGGCAATCCCTACTCCTCGCATTGATATAAATTGATGGGCATCCCCATAGCCCGTTGATTAGCCGCTCCGATGTGGACTATCTTCCTTTTTGTCTTCTCTATATTAATGTCTACCATCGCATTCTATTCCACCCATAGTGCAATATCCATGGCTTGCGCTCATGTATTGCGTGAGAGTTGAAAATGCTGAAGCGCGTTAAAAAGTATGAACCAATTGCTTGGCTGACACCATGGTAGTACATGATTTATACTTTGTGTTAAGAAAACAGAGCATGACAAGGCTGTATGATTTTGTAGGGATAGCGTTCTTTAGCCTTGATATTTTGAAAGACATGATTGTTTGTTGGGATGCCTGTGTATTAATGTTTTTATGTCAAATTATAGACTATTGCTTTGAATCACTCATGTCTTAATATTCATGCCATGATTAGATATATGATCAAGATTATACTAGGTAGCATTCCACATCAAAAATTATCTTTTTTTATCATTTACCTACTCGAGGACGAGCAGGAATTAAGCTTGGGGATGCTGATACGTCTCCGTCATATCTATAATTTTTGATTGTTTCATGCCAATATTATACAACTTTCACATATTTTTGGCAACATTTTATATGATTTATTGGACTAACATATTGATCCCGTGCCCAGTGCCAGTGCCTATTTGTTGCATGTTTTTTTGTTTCATAGAATATCCATATCAAACGAAGTCCAAATGCGATAAAATTTACGGAGAATTATTTTGGAATATTTGTGATATTTGGGAGGTGGAATCAACACAAAAGGAGGCCCACAGCTACCACGAGACACTTGGGCGCGCCCCAGGGCCTAGGCGCATGGTGGTGTATCGTGGCCTCCTCGTAAGTCGGTTGGAGCTGTACTTCGAGCGCAAGGAAGCTTATATCCAGAAAAAATCGTGTTAAAATCTCAGCGCAATCGGAGTTACGGATCTCCGGGAATATAAGAAACGGTTTTCGGCCAGAAAACATGGACGCGAATTAGAAGAGAACAGAGAGGGAGATCCAATCTCGGAGGGGCTTCTGCCCCTCCGCCGCCATGGACCAGAGGGGGAACTCTCCTCCCATCTAGGGGGGAGGCCAAGGAAGAAGAAGAAGGAGGGGGCTCTCTCCCCCTCTATCCCAGTGGTGCCGGAACGCCGCCGGGGCAATCATCGTGATGGCGATCTACATCAACAACTTCGCCGTCGTCAACACCAACTCTCTCCCCCTCTATGCAGCGGTGTAACACCTCTCTTCCCCGCTGTAATCTCTACTTAAACATGGTGCTCAACTCCATATATTATATCCCAATGATATGTGGCTATCCTATGATGTTTGAGTACATCTGTTTTGTCCTATGGGCTAATTGATGATCGTGGTTGGTATGAGTTGTATGTTTTATTTTGGTGCTGTCCTATGGTGCCCTCCGTGTCACGCAAACGTGAGGGATCCCCGCTCTAGGGTGTTGCAATATGTTCATGGTTTGCTTATGGTGGGTGGCGTGAGTGACAGAAGCACAGACCCGAGTAGGTGGGTTGTTGCGTATGGGAGTAAAGAGGACTTGATACTTAATGCTATGGTTGGGTTTTACCTTAATGATCTTTGGTAGTTGCAGATGCTTGCTAGAGTTCCAATCATAAGTGCATATGATCCAAGTACGGAAAGTATGTTAGCTCATGCCTCTCCCTCATATAAAATTGCAATAATGATTACCGGTCTAGTTATCAATTGCCTAGGGTCAAATAACCTTCTTGTTTGACAAAAGCTTTCTACTAAACAACGAACTTTTATTATCTTGCAATTTACTCGTAGTTTTATTCCCGCAAAGTACTTCTAGTTTTATTCGTGCAAACTATCCTACCACCTACAAAATAGTTTCATACTTGTTCTAGGTAAAGCAAACGTTAAAGTGTGCGTAGAGTTGTATCGGTGGTCGATAGAACTTGAGGGAATATTTGTTGTACCTTTAGCTCCTCGTTGGGTTCGACACTCTTATTTATCGAAAAAGGCTACAAACGATCCCCTACACTTGTGGGTTATCAGTGATCAATTGATGTTGTTGAATCGATAGTAATAAGTGGGATAAGATATGATCGTCTGTTGGTTATTTTATAGGTTTAGAAATTGATGGTTTCATCGATGTTTCAGAGTTTCAGATTTGGAATAGAGTTTGTTGTATGGTTTGTCGGTACCGTTGTAGTATGGAACACATGTATGCTACTATATTTAGATTATATGGTACATTTGTATGGTGTTGTAATTTTAATTTTCGTCACTGCATTTTAGAAGATTATATAGATAATAGTATGCATGTTCAGTACAAATTCCATACTTGCTCTTGCAGGAGAAAACTCAAATTTCTTTACTTGTGGTTTTTAACACAATGGCATATTATATGGGCTAGATGGGAGAAGGTCATTCTGGGGAAGCACACAAGATAAGTATGATTATTGTGATGCCAAAACATGGTCAAGGGATGTGATTAACTATGTGTTGCGGCATTTGGGATATGACATTGCTAGTCGTGAGCTGCATGCCTGCTAGTGCTTGCGCGAGAAGGACATGGTCGATGATATGATTTGTTTATGCAATGAAAAAGCAATTGCCGCCATGACAAGAGCAACCAAATAGAACGGAAGCTTGCATGTTATTGTTGATGAGAGAATCATATCAAATCTTCAGGGACAATATCATATACAGAGGGTGCCCTGAGATCCCAAGGGTAATGACTTCGAGGAAAATGCCAAAGTGGATTTCACCATGATGAAGGCAACTAAAGATGCAACAATACATCTATGGTTGTGGTCAATGAAGTAGAGCAGAAACTCATGTGCATCCGGTTCATGAAGATCTAGTACTGGAAGAAAGTGAAGAGGAAGTAGAGGAAGATCTTCAAGAGGAATTTGAGGATGTACATGGAGAGGACATCAAGACGGATGGTGAATTTCATGAAAATGATTATGGTGTTGCAGATGGGGATGATGACCTCTTTGAGGAGACTGTGTACGAGAGTTTGAGACCACAACAAACTGAAAGAATTCGTAGAAGAATATGATCCAATGGAGGACGATAATGATCTCAATTTTTCCAATCCAGAAAGAACTAGAAAGGTTGAGCTGTCCTTTCAAGGCATTCAACCCAGAGGTGGATCTTGGTAATCAAAATTTTAAAGTTGGACAAGTTTATGATGAAATGAAGGAACTTAGAGTATCTTTGGTTGCATATAGCATATAGTTTAAGGAAAAGAGTGAAAACTAACAAAGGTGGAATTGAGGATGTGAGGTTGAATGCATTTTGTTCACCAGGTTGCCCATGGATAATGAAAGCATCGCAGGACAGTAGGACATGAATCATTGTTATTAAGAAATACAATGGCAATCACACGTATAAGGAAATCTTGGGATGCCAAGTGTTTGAAAGTCAAATTTCTTACAAGAAGTTCCTCGATGAGTTCAGAGACAACAAGAAGATGGATTTGTTCACACTTGGGAACAAAGTTCAAAGAGAATTCAAGATGTCCGTTGATGAGTTCAGAGACAACAAGAAGATGGACTTGATCACATTTGGGAACAAAGTTCAGTGAGAGTCCAAGAGCAGACCCCACAAAGTGAAGTTAGAAAAGGTACGGAAAGTTGTATTGGATTTGTTACATGGTGATGAAGCAGCTCAGTATCAGTAGTTGTGGAATTGTGGTAGAGATCTTAGAAGAAGTAATCCGAGTAGTACCTTTCTTGTTAGAACTACTCATGTTAAGGAGAAGAAAAATGAGGAGCCAAAGGATCATTGTCGTCATTGTATTGGTCTTATGACGCTTGCAAGAGAGGCTTCTTAAATAGTTGTAGGCCTATCTTTTTGTTGACGCATGACACCTAAAGAGTAGGTACAAAGGTTAGTTACTACTATTATTGTCGTAGACCCAAATGATTGCATCTATTCGATTGTTATGGGAATGGTTGAAGTGGAATCTACATTTAGTTGGGACTGGTTTCTCATGACATTGAAACATGATTTGAACATAGTGAATACATCTCAGTTCACTATAATGAGTGACAAACAAAATGTATGCAATGTGTCCATGTTGCTTTGTGTCTATAATTCCTGCATAAGATCATGTCTAGGTACTAACATGTGTAAACTTATTTTAGGGCTTAATAAATGTTGTTGGAAAGGTGTTCCCATATTCCAAAGATAGATTTTGTGTTCGGCATTTGTACCAAAACTTCATGGGATTTTCAAAGGCGAGACTTTGGTAAATGATCTATCGGCAATCGCAAGATCCACTAATCAGATGAAGTTCAACACAAACTGAGAAAAGGAGGGAGAGGACAAACCTAGTGCTTATGCTTGGTTAGAGTCAAAATTTGCAAATTAGTGGGTGAAGGCATTCTTTAGTGAGTTTCCAAAATGTAATATCATATTGAACAATATGTCATAGGTGTACAACATGTACATAATTTGGATTGATACTGCAACTTTCAAATGAATTTGACTGCATTTCATTGTTTATGTACTTACAATATCATTAATGGTAGCTACATATTGGAAGCAAGTGAATTTGTTGCCATTTAAACCATGGAATGCATAAAGGGTAAGATAACAACAAGACATGAGAGCAAACAAATGGAGACAATAAATAAGTGGACTGGTAGGATATGTGATGGATCCATATTTTACGCATCTTTAGAGCTCATTTGTTGCACATTATTCCTCTATAACAAGTCATATCATGTTCCATTGAGCCAATTACATGTCCATATGCATGATTTCCAGTTTTTATCGTTTTCACCGCAAGCATTGCATAATCTTTATTCTATGTTAGTTTTTATTATTTTTCTTTGTCTTTGTGTGTCTTGTAGGTGAGATGGACTTTCCAAGCACTTAACACAGTGAAAAGAGTTCAAACGATCGCATGGAGTCGAGACAACACTGAACGTTGCCTCTTGTGACGAGACTCTTCCTGGATTTCGTCCCCATTAATTCCCATGACTTACTTGGACTTCAAGGGATGATTTGGGAGAGGATTGGACTCACCTAGAGCCCTTGAATCAAAGGGGAGATGCTACATCAAGGAGGAGGCTTTGGGGGAGCTCTTATATAAACACCATCAACCCTAGCCACCACATCCATCTCATCAAGCTTCATCATGCTCTTTGATTTCTACGTCCATCCGCCGTCCACATCAAGAACACACCATAGTTGCAACCTTGAAGGAGACTGGAATGGAGCCGCCCACGCCGTCGTCATCACCATCATCATCCGCGGCGTCTCCATCATCACCACCATCCCTTCTTCCTCCTCCATCATGGTCTCCGTGATGGGTTATAACAACACTTGAACCCCCTTTTATGTGATGTTATTTGAGTAATTGTTGGCTATGGGTCGGTAGATTAGTAAGTGGTTATTTGATATATGTTGTCTAAATATTTGTGTTGCTTCGTGTTGCATATTTTCCTCTGGTAATTTAGTGATGGGAGATGTCATATCCATTGACGTAGTTGGAGACATCCAACTCCCCAGGCCACACATGAAGTATATATATGGTTGTGGAAACCGACAGACCTACGATGTGACATGCGCAAACATCTTAAGGGGAACATAATTGTTCTAGGAGCACATTTATCCATAGAACCTAATGCCTTTGTCCGGTCCTCATGACCCCGAGGGCCTTAATATCTTTGTGTTAGCCACCGCAGGTATGGGACAAGAAGTAGGAAATGAGTTATCTCAACACAACGCGTTTTGAGGGATAACGTTATGTGAGGGACCGTCCACCAAAAGTAGACCACTGTATTTTATAATGCAGGTACTGACTTAGTAATCACGTGGCATAGTCGTAAAATCGAACTCCATTCCGCACCCGTACCAAATGAGGTTGTACCTAGCTGCCGACAATCTCATTTAAAACATCACATACTTCTCTTAGTTTATTTTCTCTGCTTAGTTTAATATTTATTTTCCATTCTCAATAGCTTAGTTTAATTCCTTGTTTTTGTTGTTCCCTGGCAACTTAATTAAGGGAGCTATTTCCAAACTCTGGTTTGGGTGTGAGCATAGTTGTGTTAGTGACAACACAACTGCGGGGATTGTGATGCCATCCTATTATCCCCCTATGAGATTGACAAATCTTACTTATCACAAAATTGCCACATAGCCCTGTGCACTTGCAGGTCATCAATATGCCCAAAAATCAGGAAAATGTTTGGAGAAAGAAATTGAATTCTTTGCTACTCCTTCCGTCCCATATTAACTTTCGCTCAAACGGATGTATCTAGCCGTATTTTAGTGCTAGATACATCCATTTGAGCGATAGTTAATATGAGACACGTGAGTAGTTGTTTTCCTAGTCATTCTGGGTTGGGAGTGTTTTCTGTGTTATCAGGGAACAAGACATACATAGTGGATCTTGCATCCATTCAATTGCATGTTTTAGGGAAGAGATGATAGACCTAGAAGATATAGTCCATAAGTGCTACACAATAGATACATATCTAGAAGCATATGGGCACAATGAAATGCCTATGATAGGCATGGATCTTTGGGATCAAGTGGAAGGTCATTTCATTCATCCACCATTATACAAAAGGAGGGTGGGAAGGCCACAAAAGAATACCAATAAAACAACTCAAGAAAAACTCTAAAAGGACGACAACATTGTTGTGAACAAGAAAGGTTTGAGTATGTGATGTCTACTATGCAAATTTATTCTTGTAGAATTTGTTGGGCCTCCAAGCGCAGATTTTTGTAGGACAGTAGAAATTTTTCCTCAAGTGGACGACCTAAGGTTTATCAATCTGTGGGACGTGCAAGATGAAGTTGGTTCTCTCTCAAACAACCCTGCAATCAAATACAAGTAATCTCTTGTGTCCCCAACACACCCAATACAATTGTAAGTTGTATAGGTGCACTAGTTCTACGAAGAGGTGATGATAGATGTGTAGTATGTGTTGGGGATGTTGCATGGGAAACAAAAAAAATCCTACAATCACCCAAGATCTATCTATGGAGATGCATAGCTACGAGAGGGAGAGTGTGTCTATGTACCCTTGTAGACCGTTAAGCGGAAGCGTTTACAACGCGGTTGATGTAGTCGTACTTCTTCATGATCCAATCGCAATCCGTCCCGATCTAGCACCGAACGGATAGCACCTCTGCGTTCAGCACATGAGCAGCTCGATGACGTCTCTGCTTCCTCGATCCAGCGAGCGAGGGTGGAATAGTAGATGGGATCTTCGGCAGCACGAAGGTGTGACTGCGATGGTGGTAATGCTATCCCGGCAGGGATTTGCTGAGCGCTACTGGAAACACGGACGAAGGAGAAAATGGACTAGGGAGAGAGGGAGGGTTGCGCCAAGGCTTGTGGTGTGGCTGCCCTCCCTCTCCCCACATATATATAGTTGCAAGGGGGAGGGGCGCCGGCCCTAGCCCCTCCTCCAAGGGAGGGGGCGGCGGCCTAGGGGGGGTTCCTTGGCCCCCAAGGCAAGGAAGGCGCCCCCTTATAGTTTCCCCCAAACCCTACGCGCTTGGGCCCTTGGGAGGAGGGGGTGCCTGATACGTCTCAAATGTATCTACTTTTCCAAACACTTTTGCTCTTGTTTTGGACTCTAATTTGCATGATTTGAATGAAACTAACCCAGACTGACGTTGTTTCAGCAGAATTGCCATGGTGTTATTTTTGTGCAGAAATAAAAGTTTTTGGAATTGGATGAAACTTTTTGTGGGTTTTTTCTGGAAAATATGAAGAATTGTGGAGCGAAGACCCACCGGAGGTGGGCCGCCTGTTGGGGCCAAGCCAACAGGGCGTGCCCCCTGGGCGCGCCCTATTAGCTTGGGGTCACCCCGTGGCTCCCCCGAACCTAATTCTAGTCTTATAAATTCACAATTATGGAAAAAAAATCAAAGAGAAGTTTTCATCGCGTTTCACGAGACAGAGCCACCGCCGCCTCTATTCTTCCTTAGGAGGGCTGATCTGGAGTCCGTTTGGGGCTCCGGAGAGGGGGATTCATCGCCATCGTCATCACCAACCCTTCTTCATCAACACCCCCATGATGCTCACCATCGGGAGTGAGTAATTCCTTTGTACGCTTGCTAGACGGTGATGGGATTGGATGAGATTGATCATGTAATCGAGTTATTTTGATAGGACTTGATTCCTAGTATCCACTATTTTCTGAGATTGATGTTGCTATGACTTTGCTATGCTTAATGCTTGTCACTAGGGCCCGAGTGCCATGATTTCAGATCTGAACCTATTATGTTTTCATGAATATGAGAGTGTTTTAGATCCTATCTTGCAAGTTGTATGCACATATTACGTGTCATGATCCGCATACCCCAAGGTGCCAATAATTGGGATTCTTTACGGTGATTGCCGTAGTTTGAGGAGTTCATGTATTCACCATGTGTTAATGCTTTGTCCCGGTTCTCTATTAAAAGGAGGCCTTAATATCCCTTAGTTTCCGTATCGACCCCGTTGCCACGGGAGGGTAGGACAAAAGATGTCATGCAAGTTCTTATTGCAAGCACGTATGACGGAATACATGCCTACATTACATTGATGAATTGGAGCTAGTTCTGTGTCGCTCTAGTAAGTAACTGTTACATGATTGATGTCATCTAAATCATTATCCATCACTGATCCATGTGCCTACGATTTTCATATACTGAATCTTGCTAAGTTACTATTGCTACTACTGTTACAATCATTACAAATCTGCTGCTATTACTGTTACTGTTACTACTGCTACTTTGCTTTGCTACTAAACTTTTGCTACAGAGGATATCCAGAGTGTGGTTGAATTGACAACTCAGCTGCTAAGACCAATAAATATTCTTTGGATCCCCTTATGTCGAATCAACAAATTTGGGTAAAATACTTCCCTTGAAGACTGTTACGATACCCTATACTCGTGGGTTATCAAGACTGTTTTCTGGCACCGTTACCGGGGAGCATAGCTCTATTTATTGTATTCACTCAAGGTTATCTAAATTGCTACGATGAATAATCTGAAAGATAATAGAACCAAGATCATACCCTCTAAGACGAGGGGAGGTAAGGAACTGCCATCTAGCTCTACTTTTGATTCACCTACTCGTTTGAATTTGCTTATGACACCACCACTTGATACTCGTTCTGATATGTCGCAGGTACTTGATGATGCTACTTCTAAAACTTATGATAATGCTACTGCTATGCTTGATAAAAATGAATCTATGCCATTGAATGAATTACTTGATGCTCATATTGAAAAAGCTAAAGAACTTGAAAATGCTGAAATTGATGAAGATTATGAATCACCTATTATGCCTAGCTCTACTAATAGATATGAATTGCGTGATGTACCGGAGGGTTATGTTATGGATGGGGAGATAGCTAGGGACTTTCTTGCTTGTAATGATAGAGATGATTTGAAGAAACTACTATGCAAAGTGAAAGAAAAATCTATGATGGAGAAAATGAAACATGATCCTAAATTTGCTACTTCTCCTATATGTGTGACCGATAAGGATTATGAATTCTCTGTTGACCCTGAGTTAATCACTATAGTAGAATCTGATCCTTTCCATGGTTATGAAACTGAAACTGTTATGGGACACCTTACTAAATTGAATAATATTTCCACTTTGTTTACTCATGAGGAAAAGATGCGTTACTATTATATCCTTAAGCTTTTTTCTTTTCTCGCTAAAAGGTGATGCTAAGAAATGGTTCCTAACTCTTGCTTCTGGTTGTGTGCGTAGCCCCCAGGATATGATATATTACTTCTCTGGAAAAAATTCCTGCTCATAAAAAACAAGCTGCCTTACAAGAAATATTTAAGTTTGTGCAAATTGAAGAAGAGAATCTCCCTCAAGCTTGGGGGAGGCCTCTCCAGTTACTAAGGGCTTTGCCTGATCATCCTCTCAAGAAAAATGAAATACTTGATATCTTTTATAATGGACAAACCAATGCTTCTAGGGACTACCTAGATAGTTGTGCTGGTTGTGCTTTCAGGGAACGAACTATTGGTCAAGCTGGAGAATTATTGAATAACATATTGCAAAATGCTGATGATTGGACTCTTCCTGAACCATCGTCAGAACCTATTCAAAAGAAGAGAGGTATTCTATTACTCAGTCCTAAAGATATGCAAGAGGCCAAGAGAACAATGAAAGAAAAAGGTATTAAATCGAAAGATGTCAAGAATCTACCACCTATCGAAGAAATACATGGACTCGACACTCCGACATAGGTAGTAGAGGTAAATTCCCTCCGTAGATTTAATGCAAGTGATATACCTTATACTAAAACTCCTAGTCAATGCATGGATAAATTTGATAATTACATTGTTAAGCAAGAGCATTTTAATAATTATGTCAAAGCTCAATTACAACGCAATGCTATGATGATAGATCGCTTGAGTGACTTGATGTTTAGAATTGCTAATGATGTCAAAGGTCTAGGTAAACATGCTTCCATGGTTCATACTCAACAAACCAAGTTGCTAAGTCACAAAATGATTTGCTTGCTGAATTAAATGAAAACATGAATGACCATGTTGTTAGAGTAATGACTAGAGGAGGTAGAATGACTCAGGAACCTCTTTATCCTGAAGGTCATCCTAAAAGAATAGAAAAAGATTCTCAGAGAATTAATGAATATATACCTAGTCCAACTAAAAATAAAAAGTAAAAGAAAAATGATACGACTATGCATGCTTCTAGTGAACCTCTTAAGGAAAAACCTGCTGAGAATCATAATGATGTTTCTATTTCTGATGCCGAGACACAATCTGGTAGTGAACATTCACCTAGTGATAATGAAAATGGGAATGATAAAAATTATACTCACATAGATGCTTAGCTAGATAGTAATAAAGAATCTGATAATGATGTGGAAATAAAACCCGTCGAAAATCTTGATAACCCACATCCTAAAAATAAACGTTATGAAAAGAAAGACTTTGTTGCTAGAAAACATGGTAGAGAAAGAGAGCCATGGGTTCAGAAACCCATGCCATTCCCTCGTAAGCCTTCTAAGAGTAAGGACGAGGAGGAGTTTGAACGCTTTGCTGAAATGATTAAACCTATCTTTTTGCGCACTCGCTTGACTGATATATTGAAGATGCCTTCATATGCTTAGTATATGAAGGACATTATTACCAACAAAAGAAAGATACCTGAAACTGAAATTGCCACCATGCTTGCTAATTATTCTTTTTACGGTGGAGTGCCTAAGAAGTTGGGAGATCCGGGTATACTCACGATACCTTGCTCCATTAAACGAAGTTATGTTAAAACCGCTTTATGTGATCTAGGAGCCGGTGTTAGTGTTATGCCTTTCTCTTTATATAAAAGACTTGATTTGAATAAGCATACACCTACTGAGATATCTTTGCAAAAGGCTGATAAATCCACTGCTATACCTATTGGAATTTGTGAGGATATTTCTGTTGTAATTGCAAATGTTACTATCTTGACAGACTTTGTTATTCTTGAGATGCCCGAGGACGACAACATGTCGATTATCCTTGGTAAACCCTTTTTAAATACTGAAGGGGTTGTTATTGATTGCAACAAAAGCAAGGTTACTTTTCATGTCAATGGGAAACAACATACGGTGCGTTTTCTGAAGAAGCAAGCTTCGGTGAATAATATCAATACCATTGAACCAATTGCTACAATTACTATTGGAGAGTTTAAATTTCCTCTTCCTACTACCAAGAAGAAATATGATGTCCTTATTGTTGGGGATATGCAAATCCCCATTGAGGTAACTTAGTGTTATACGAAAATTCTTTTATTTCATGCCAATCGGAAACGGTTATTAATAAGATTTGATCAACCTTATTAATGGAACCTTTTTGAAAGACATGTGGTCGATGAATTTAGTAAACACAACTTTTTGTATCATGAGTTTAGTCTCTATTACTCTTTAGTTCAATAAAACAAAATGCCATGATTATCCAGTTTTTTGAATTTCCCGTGCAAGAAAAATGACCCCAAAATAAAAAGTCTCAGAATGCCACAAAATTTTAACATGATTTTTTCTAGAATATTTAAACATTTCTGGTGCTGAAAACCCACCTGGGGGGTGCACTTGTTGGTGCCAAGCCAACAGGGCGCCTCCCCGGGCGTGCCCTACTGGCTTGGGGGGGGGGGGCAAAGGCACCCCTCACTTATCCATTCAGCCCACTCCTTCTCCTTCCTTTAGAAAAAAAATCCTTGACTCTCTCCCTCTCTCGTGTTCTAGCTTCCAAACCTGAGATTTTTGATCTCTTTGCTCGGAACTCCGTTTCTGAAACTGTTTTGAGGGATTGCTCCTTGGTATGTTGCTTTAGTGGTTTATATTTTGCAAATTTTGTCTGCACTTGGTGCTATTGAAAATGATCTTGCATGTTGAATTCTTTGAGTTCCAAGTAGTTTGAATGCTTGATATGGCCTCTAGGCATCTATATGAGTAGTTGCTACCAATCTTACAAAGTTTTATTGACATAATTTTGTGGCCCAAAAATTTCAAAAATTTGTTCTTAGGGAAATGAATCTCTTTAGGAGGAGTTCTTCAAGAAGGCGTTCTTCGGGTGAGACATCAAGCGAGGGCTCGGTGCGACAAGCTTATGCTGAACCTAGAACAAGCATGGTAGTCATGGCCGATGCTAAATCATGTCGCTCGCCATGCGATGAATTCATGAGAGGTGAAGGATCCTTGCAGATAAGTGTGTTCAACACCATGATCTTACCCGTTCATTTATGCAAGGATTTCAATATCATCCCCGTACCTCTAGAGTGTTGTTTAATCTCTACAATAATTCTTTTAGTATGACTCTAGAACAATTCTGCGATGCATGCAGACTTCCATATTGGGGCTCACTAGACAAACCACAAATATTATTATAATATGTTCCTTGAGAGTCTTTGCGTTGGAGAGGATAAAGGGGTGACACAAACTAGAATAAAAAGTATCCATTTTCCCTCTATTCGCTACTTCGCATTGTTTATCGGGAAATGTGTAGTAGGCAAGCAAGATTCTAGTGCACTATGTGCCCCTGACTTGAGCGTCATTCACACTACAGTAACTGGTAATAAACAGTATAACCTTGGTGCAATTGTTGCCCGTAGGTTGCATCTTAACGCGAGTAATGGTGATTTGTATGGAGGAATATATGCCTCCTGCGTAGCTGCGAGACTCAGAGTCTCACCTCAATCTAATGACCCTATGTTGCCTGAGAGATATTTAGGTTTCGAAACCATGCGTCGTCATGACTTTCTTATGAATAGTGCTTGGGGTTATGAGTATAACTTAACATTTTATAAATATAATCATGTCTCTGTTATGTTGCATGCGTCTGCCCTCTTTCATTTTCAGAATAAACGGGATTATTATGTTCTCGAGGACGAGGTGCAAGAGTACAATGCTGCAGTGGAGGCCGCTCACCTGGCCAAGGAAGCGGCAAGGAACGCCTCCACGAGCTACCACTTCAACTATTATCCAGACCAGCAGTGGTGATCACCGATACTTGTGATCTGCGTTGGGTTTTCTGTGAACAGGAACGGGTAATTGCATTTCAAAGTGGGTAAGTATTTCCCTCAGTTATGAAACCAAGCTTTATCAAACCAATAGGAATATCAATCCTCAACCGTCTTCAGCGGCTACACACAAATGAACAAACAACTTGCACCCAACGCGAGCAAGCAAATGAGTTGCGTAGATAATTGTTGATAAATATAAATTACAAAATAAAATAAAATATAAATAAAGGCAGCAAGGTAATAGTAGCATTTGTAAATATATAAGTGAATAGACTCAAGGGCCATAGTTTTCCCTAGCGGCATCTTTCATGTAGGCAACATACGGTGGGTAACAAATTACTGTTGGGCAATTGATACAAAAGCGGATAGTTATGCGATTTTCAAGGAAATGATCATGTGTATATAGGCATCACGTCCATAAACAAATAGGCCAACTCCTGCCTGCACCTATTACTATTACTCCACTCATCGACCGCTATCCAACATGCATCTAGAGTATTAAGTAAAACAGAGTAATGCATGGAGAACGATGACATGATGTAGACAAAGTAAACTCAAGCAATATGAATAAACCCCAACGTGTTATCCTTAGTAGAAATGATATGTCTCCGTCGTATCTACTTTTCCTCAGGCTTTTGCTCTTGTTTTCGACTCTAATTTACATGATTTGAATGAAACTAACCCGGACTGACGCTGTTTTCAGCAGAACTACCATGGTGTTGTTTTTTGTGCAGAAATAAAAGTTCTCGAAACTGGACGAAACTTTTTGGAGATTTAGTTTACAATAAATAAAAAATACTGGAGCCAAGAACCACCGGAGGGGGTGCCCTGGTTGGGCACGATACACCAGAGGGCGCCACCCCCTCCAGGCGCGCCCTGGTGGGTTGTGCCCACCTCGGGGCCCCACTGACCCTAATTCCAACACTATGAAATCCTATTTTCGGAGAAAAAAACCAGAGAGCAAGTTTCATCGCGTTTTACGATACGAAGCCGCCGCCACCTCATGTTCTTCATCGGGAGGCCAGATCTGGAGCCCGTTTGGGGCTCCGAAGAGGGGAATCTTCGGTCTTCGTCATCATCAACCCTTCTCCATCGCTAATTCCATGATGCTCCCCACCGGGAGTGAGTAATTCCTTCATAGCCTTGCTGGTCGGTGAGGAGTTGGATGAGATTCATCCTGTAATCGAGTTAGTTTTGTTAGGGCTTGCTCCCTAGTATCCACTATGTTCTGAGATTGATGTTACTATGACTTTGCCATGCTTAATGCTTGTAACTAGGGCCCGAGTGCCATGATTTCAGATCCGAACCATTTATGTTATCACCATTATATCTATGTTCTTGATCCGATCTTGCTAGTCATATGCACCTATTACATGTTATGATCCGTAAACCCCGGAGTGACAATAGTTGTGATACTTTCTGGTGATGACCGTAGTTTGAGGAGTTCATGTATTCACTATGTGTTAATGCTTTGTTCCGGTACTCTATTAAAAGGAGGTCTTAATATCCCTTAGTTTGCTTATGGACCATGCTGCCACGGGAGGGTAGGACAAAAGATGTCATGCAAGTTCTTTTCCATAAGCACGTATGACTATTTACGGAATACATGCCTACATTACATTTATGAACTGGAGCTAGTTCTGTGTCACCCTAGGTTATGACTGTTATATGATGAATATCATCCAACGAGTTCACCGATCCAGTGCCTACGAGTTTTCCACATATTGTTCTTACTAAGTTACTATTGCTACTGCTACTGTTACACTTGCTACAAAACTATTGCTATCACTGTTACCGTTACTGTTACTGTTGCTACTGCTATCAAAACTATCATACTACTGTGCTACAGATCACCCTGCTGCAGATATTTAATCTCTAGGTGTGGTTGAATTGACAACTCAACTGCTAATACTCTCAAATATTCTTTGGCTCCCCTTGTGTCGAATCTATAAATTTGGGTTGAATACTCTACCCTCTAAAACTGTTGTGATCCCCTATACTTGTGGGTTATCAACACCTTTTTCTGGCGCCGTTGCCGGGGAGCATAGCTATATTTGTTGAGTCACTTGGGATTTATATAAATGGATCACTATGAAGAATCTGAAGGATCCAAAAACCATGTTTTCCCCCTCTAAGACGAGGGGAGGTAAGGAATTGCCATCTAGTTCTGCACTTGATTCACCCTCGGTTATGAGTAAGCTTGCAACACCACCACATGTTATTAATCCTGATATGTCGCAAGTTATTGTTGATGCTACTTCTGCAATGAATGATGCTTATGATGATGCTAGTACCATGCTTGATGATAATGTGCTACTAGGTGAATTTCTTGATGAACAAATTGCTAGAGCTAAACAGAATGAAATTATTGAAACTGATGAGATTGCTGAAACTGATGAAGCCTTTGAAACTGAGAATTATGAAACACCTATTAGACCTAGCTCTCCTAGATTTGAGATGCCTAAGATACCTGAGGGTTATGTTTTGGATGAGGAGATAGCTAGAGAAATCCTTTCTTGTAAGGATAGAGATGATCTTAAGAAATTACTACGCAAGTATAAGGAAAAAGACTTTGAATGCTAGAATGAAATGTGATCCTAAGTTTGCTATTTCACCTATCTTTGTTACCGATAAGGATTATGAACTCTCTGTTGACCCAGACACTACAAGAAATATGTCAACTTGTGACCTTCTCTTAGTGACCCCAGCTGAATTGGTCGTAAATCCACGGCCATTTCGCTAGGAAGGGCTCAAACCCTGAAATTGCCTTACACCAAATGGTCATAAAGCAGAAAATAGTGGTCGACGACCTTATTTCTACCTGATTAGGACCAATATAAATGGTCATGAGGTTGTGAACGTGGATGCATTGGTACTTAAGGCCACCTCCTTTTTATATGTATACAAAAAATGTACAATGTGTAAAACCAAATATAGACATCAAAACGTATGTATGAAAAGATGTTTTTTGTTGGGAATATATGAAAAGATGTTAATCATGTATTTGAAAAATGTTAAACATATATAAACAATCCATGTGAGCTCATAATCCAATCTTTGTTTCTGGTAATATTTTCAGTCTGTGAAGCAACTATATTTTATATTGCTTTATAATTGCTGAAAATTTACCAGGATATGACCCTGCCCATAGAACCTCCCTCCACCAAATTTTAGCTCATTTAATTTATCCAATTTCCCTCAATATTTTTCCTAATTTTTCTGTTCATTGGGGAGCATTGTGAAGGAAGTATCATTTTTATTTATCCAAATGGTATGAAATTTTTAGAGTGCCTTCATATGCCCAAATTATCATCCTTCTCCAAATTCCAGCTCAATCCAATCATCTATGTGAGCCCAACATCAATTTCTATTTTTTGTCCAGATTGGCACATTGCAAAGCAAGTGCTATCTAGACCCCTCCAATTTCCCTCAAAATTTTTGGGATCTCTTCCATATTCAAATAATTGCCACATGCCAATATTCAGCTCCATTTGCCTAGTAAATCTTCATCAGCAAATTTCCAAAGTTTGTATCCAGAGAGAAGCTTTGTGAAGAAAGTACTGGCTAGGATTATCTAAATGATCTGAGATTTTTTTCAAATGTTTCAGATATTCAAATAATCACTCTGCACAAAATTTGAGATTTATCCAGCAATCGATGTGAGCTCATCATCCAATCTTTTATCCTGGTCATATTTTCAGTTTGTGAACCAACTATATTTTATATTACTTAATTATTTCTGAAACTTTACCGGGGCATGTTTATAACTATATAACTTGCCTCCACCAAATTTGAGCTCATTTCATTTAGCCAAATTCTCTCAATAATTTTCCCAAGTTTCTGTCTAGAGAAAAGCATTGTGAAGGAAGTACCACTTTGGCATGCACAAATGGTATCACATTTTTACAGTGCCTTCCTATGCCCAAATGACTATCCTCCACCAAATTGCAGCTCAATGCATTCATTAATTTGAGCTCACCATCCAATCTTTGTTTCTGGTAATATTTTCAATTTGTGAAGCAACTATATTTTATATTGCATTATAATTTTTGAAAATTTACCAGGACATGACCCTCCCCATGGAACCCCCCCTACACCAAATTTTATCTGATTTTAATGTAGGCAATTTTTCTCAATATTTTTCCCAATTTTCTGTTCAGTGGAGAGCATTGTGAAGGAAGTACCATTTTTATTTATCCAAATGGTATGAAATTTGTACAGTTCCTTACTTTGCCCAGATTACCATCCTCCTCCAAATTGCAGCTCAATCCAATCATCTATGTGGGCCCAACATCAATTTCTATTTTCTGTCCAAAGAAGAGCATTGTAAAGGAAGTACCATTTTGGCATGTCCAAATGGTATAATTTTTTTACAGTGCCTTCCTATGCCAAAATTACTATCCTCCACCAAATTGCAGCTAAATCCATTCATTTATTTGAGCCCAGCTTCAACATTCATATTTCTGTCCAGTGTGGTACTTTGCAAAGCAAGTGCCACCTAGGCTCCTCCATTTGAGCTGAAAATTTGCCAAGACAATCTCCTTAGTAGATGATCATCTTCATCCAAAACTCAGGCCCATTGGCCATGTTAATTTCCCCCACCGCTAATCAAACACTTGGCTGCTAATTCATGATTGAGCTTAGTCAGTCTCCTCGTGAGATTCTTCTGTTGCATTATTCTTCCTAACACCTAACGGGGGAGTTCCCAACCCATCAGACATGCCTAGGCTGCCCAGAACGCGTGGCAACGCCAAGGTCACGCGGTGACCACGCGGCTGGCATGCCAGTTTGCGCGCTCTGGAGTTGGGGCCATCGGCACCCGCCCAAACCTCAATGTATCGCCACCAAACCATATATCTCTGATTAAATAGATACTTATGTTCCTAAAAATGAATTTTGGAAAAAATCATGAGAAAACCATAAGGTAGCTGTAGTTCAAACTTGACCCGCTTCCTGCTGAATCGGCGGAAATTTGTCTTTTTCACGGGAGGTGGCTCAAAGCTTTTGACACCCAACCATTTAGTCAATTGTACATTAAATATGTCCTAATATTTTAGAAAATTGATTCAGTCCAATTTTGCAACAAATATATGGTAGGTCCTTCACAAAAAACTCATTTTGAACACTCGAAAAATGGAAAATGAATTTTCCGTCCAAAGAAAATGAAAACTTCCTTAGGCAACATTGATTTTCATTCAAATATGCACCCTTGTGCACAATATGAGATCATTCTAACAAACTATGCCATGAATGTGGCCATAAGATAGATCATTTGGCTTGAAAGCCATGAATCTTCACACATGATAGCTCATTTTTGAGAACACATTTTTAAAATAATTGCCGTATTACAAGTTTATTACTTTTCCTCGTAACTTGGTCTCATATAATGACATAATGCGAAAGTTTTCCAATTTTTTAATTTTTTTTGAATTCTTTATGCCGGTTTCAAAATGCGGTCAAAACGGCGGGAGTGACCGTTCCTAGCTAGTGGTGGAATCTTGCAAAACTATTGATGTTTCTCTAATGAAATAACTATTTTTGTACCTAAAAATGATTTTTGGAAAAAAATCATAAGCAAACTATGAGGCAGCTGCTGTTCAAATTTGACCCGCTTCCTGCTGAATCGGCGGAAGTTTGTCTTTTTCACGAGAGGTGGATCAAAGATTTTGACACCCAACCATTTGGTCAATTGTACATTAAATATGACCTAATATTTTAGAAAATTGATTCGGTCCAATTTTGCAACAAATATATGGTAGGTCCTTCACAAAAAAAACTCATTTTGGACACTCGAAAAATGGAAAATGAATTTTCCGTTCAAAGAAAATGAAAACTTCCTCGGGCAACATTGATTGTCATTCCAATATGCACCCTTGTGCACAATATGAGATCATTTTAACAAACTATGCCATGAATGTGCCCATAAGATTGATCATTTGGCTTGAAAGCCATGAATCTTCACACATGATAGCTCATTTCTAAGAACACTTTTTAAAATAATTGCCGTCTTACAAGTTTATTATTTTTCACTGTAACTTGGTCACATATAATGGCACAATGCGAAGGTTTTCCAATTTTTTGATTTTGTTTTGAATTTTTCATGCCCGTTTCAAAATGCGGTCAAAACGGCGGGCATGACCGTTCATAGCTAGGGGTGGAATCTTGCAAACATTTTGGTGTTTCTCTGATTAAATATATACTTATGTAACGAGAAATGATTTTTGAAAATAATAAAGAGCAAACTTTGAGGCACTTGTAGTTTAAATTTGACCCGCTTCCTGCTGAATCGACGGAAATTTGTCTTTTTCACGAGAGGTGGATCAAAGCTTTTGACACCCAACCATTTGGTCAACTGTACATTAAATATGGCCAAATATTTTAGAAAATTAATTCGATCAAATTTTGCAACAAATATATGGTAGGTCCTTCATAAAAAAACTCATTTTGGGCACTCGAAAAATGGAAAATGAATTTTTCGTCCAAAGAAAATGAAAACTTTCTCGGGCAACATTGTTTTTTATTTCAAGATGCAGACTTATGCAAAATATGATGTCATTTGAACAAACTATGCCATGAATATTGCCATAACATTGACCATTTGCCTTGAAATAGTTGTTGGGCGCTGGATGTTTGTATTTTTGATAAGCGTGGATGGAAACATCTTGACACTCAAAATGTGGTATAATATTTTTGAAAAATGGTGTAGTCCAATTTTGCAACAAATATTTGATACTTTCTGTAATTTTTTCTAGAGATTTGGATAACAAAAACCGAGTTTTGAACCGGCCAATGAGAAGCAAGAAACTGCCTTCACGCGGATCACCCAGTTAGACGCAATCTGAGCCATCCATCAGCATCCATCCAACGCTGGAGCATCTCTTGGGAAACCAAAACCCTAACCATCCAGCCTCCCTTTCTCACTCTCCAGATCCGACCGAGCCGCCTCTCCAGATCCGATCGAGCCCTCCGCTCCTTCCTCCCCCTCCCCACCACCACCACCTCCGGCCGCTCCCTTCCATCACCTCCGGTCGCTCCCTTCCACCACCTCCCCTACCACCGCACCATATCCGCACTCCCCTGCCTGCCGCCGCGCCGTCCCGTCAGTGCGCCCATACGCACCGGGGGACGACCCGGGGGACGTCGACGAGGAGGTGCCGTCCGCGGCCATGGTGAAGGAGCCGGTGGCGGTGGGGCCGGGGCCGTGGGGCGGGGAAGGGGCCGGGCGTGGGATGACAGCGTGAACCAGGTCTACGTCACGCGGGGCACCTTCATCGGCTCCATCCAGATCCAGTACAACTGGGCGACTGGTCGGAGTGGTCGGCCCGGCCCGGCACCAGTGGCCACATCACCCACCAGGTGAAGCTGGACGCGCCGCACGAGGTGCTCACCTGTGTGCGCGGCTACTACAACGCCGACCCGGTGGAGGGGCCCCAGGCGCTGCGGCCCATCACCTTCGTCAGCAACCGGGGCAGGTACTGGCCGTTCGGCGCCTCCCCCAGGCCGTCAAGGTCGCCGACCAAGGTCAGGCACCAACCCCACTCCCTCCCCCTCTCTCCCTACGTGCCCCCGGTGCCCTGCTCTACCCAGCACTGACACACGTGTGTGATTCTGCAGTCCTCACGGCGTCGCCGGGCGACGAGGACGCGGTGCGATGCAAGGTGGTCGTGCACATCAAGTCCGACGCGACGGATAAGGCGCTCGCGGCGATCCGCGACGCCCAACACCTCCCCATCGATCTCAGCTACTACAAGGTGACGCAGGCTGATCCTCTCTCTTCCGTGGTAGTTTCGCTGGATCTGTATGCGTGTACTTGTTTTCGTGACTGCATGGATTAGTACTAGGCTGTTATTTTAGGATCTGGTAGTAGCCAGATCTATTTGTGTTTATGCCCGAAGGTAAAATCTGGCAATCTGGGTGAGCAAACGGAAAGTTTGCGAAGCAATTAACCTTTGAAGCTTGCAATGTCAAATATAGTTCAACCTTATGCTGTCAACTCTGCATATGAAGTGTTTTCTTGGAGAACAACATTGCATAGGAGCAGTGTATACTTTACGTGCTATATGCTGACTTGACAAATGACTGATTAGTGTTTATTATTCACACATTATGTCAGCATATTGTCAAACCCCTTTTTTACGGACTCTATTCTCCAAGCTGATTCCATGTCTTGTACGTATAAGGCATCTTCTAATAGTAAAGATATGGGGCTATTTAACATGACTGACCGACACTTCATTTTCTTTTGCTGTCATTCAAACTTAGCACTAAGAGATCCGTTTGAGCGATAATTATTTCCGGACGGAGGGAATATTATTCAGCAAAACCAGCGGCTAATTAACACCAGGCCATGGCTGTGGCTATGGATAGGAAGAAAACATAACTGCCTTTTCTTTGATAGAGCACCACCATAGTGCATAATTTGATAGAGCAAATTACGCATGTTACGGTAGAGAATGTGGCAGTACAGGTTGGTTCGCAATACACACCGTACTAGAGTAGGGATACATGCTCTGTTATTGCCTTATTGGTACACGTTACTTACACGTGTTGTGGCGGCGGCGGCGGCAGCCCGAGGCGAGCTCGCCTCATCAGGTTGTACTCCAGCAGCCTGCGCGCATCCGGTTTGTCAACTACTGATCAAATCCACGTGCACTTCTTCACTTGCAATGCATACTATTCCAGGGGAGGGAAGGGAAAGTTTTGTGAACATTGATGGTGTATGGCAGGAACCTGTGGCTCTGCAAGCTAACTTTGTGTGCTGAAGCATTTTTTTTCTTGAACATCGGTTTGGAATTTGAGGTTCCAATGAGTACAAAATTTCCATCATTGCATGAGACTTTATAAATGTCTCTTTTCTTTGTTTGTTCTGATACTGAGCAGTTGTAAGTATTTCTTAGATCGAACTGTTATGGTAAACATGGCTTTTGACACCTTAATTGATAATTGCCATCCCCTTTTCAAATCATGATGTGGTCACCTCTTTTGATTGTTGTACGGCTTTATGATCTACCATACTTTGTGTGAAGCATTAGGTGATGATGTTTTTATTCACCAATGAAGGCAGCCTAGTTGACACCTAGTACATCAAAGTGTTCTATTCACCATACTTCAGTAATCTAGGCACACATAAGTATCGGGCCATATGTTTTCTTATAAGCAAACTATATTGATGGTAGTAATATAAGTTAAAATATACTAGTGCTATCGTGATTGTCATACTACATGCCATTCATTTCTTAGTTTGATGTTTTATATGCTTCTGATGCGTGATCCTTTCAATGCTAGGTGATTTGATTTTTGGAAGTTGGAAGAGGAAGATGATGAAGCATGGTGGTTATCTATCCCCTTGTTCTGGTTGTACTCCGTAGCTAGTTATATTGTAATAGGTAGTTGTCGGCATATCTGTTTCTTTGAATACTATGTAAAGACCGTGACATGTTAATTTTGGCTATCATTTCAAGAATTTAGTGTTGTTCCATTTGAAATGTTTGTCTTTTGTGTACTGTGAAATGTGAGAAATAGAAAGCTGCCAAGTTGGACTGACTTAATGAAAAAGGCCATGTCACAAAACGTAAATGGACTGTAAAAAGGTCGAGGCCCAAACAAGAATTTGTGTAAAAAGGTTGAGGCCACAAACAAATGGATTGTAAAATGGATTGTAAAAGGCCACATCCTACAAAATAAAAGGCCGAATTGTTCGGCCAGGCCCATGTATCCAACAAAAGTCATCAGGAAAAAAAATACATTAAATGGGCTGAATTATTGGGCTTGGCCCATAGAGACGACTAGATCGAACCGGGCTGATTCTTATCAACGACCAATTCAGTTGGTCGCAATTTTGCCACGTCAGCTTGCCACGTTGGATCCGACGTGGCCCGGGCAGGCTGCCAGTGACCAAAACAATTGGTCATAGAACCAACGACCTTTTACATATCACAAAAAGGTCGTTAAGTTTCATTAAAGACGGTCAACTTTTGACCAACTGCTTTTGGTCACAAAAAGGTAAAAAATGAAAAACAATGACCATTCAATGACCAATATTGATGGTCGCAAGTTAGCATATTTCTTGTAGTCAGAGTTAATTACTTTGGTTGAATCTGATCCTTTCCATGGCTATGAAACTGAAACTGTAGTGGCACATCTTACTAAGCTGAATGATATAGCCACCCTCTTTGCTCATGATGAGAAAATTCGCTACTACTATATTCTAAAATTATTCCCGTTCTCATTAAAGGGTGATGCTAAGATATGGTACAATACTCTTGCTCCTAGTTGTGTGCGTAGTCCCCTGGATATGATTTACTACTTCTCTGAAAAACATTTTCCTGCTCATAAGAAACAAGCTGCCTTACAGGAAATATTTAACTTTGTGAAAATTGAAGAAGAGAGTCTCCCACAAGCTTGGGGGAGGCTTCTCCAATTGCTTAATGCTTTGCCTAATCACCCTCTTAAGAAAAATGAAATACTTGATATCTTCTATAATGGACTAATTGATGCTTCTAGGGACTTCCTAGATAGTTGTGTTGGTTGTGTTTTCAGGGAACGAACTGTCGAACAAGCTAAGGAACTATTGAATATTATATTGGAGAATTATGATGATTGGACTCTCCCTGAACCACCGCTTAAACCCACTCCGAAGAAGTAGGGTATCTTATTTCTCAGTCCTGAAGATATGCAAGAGGCAAAGAAATGTATGAAGGAAAAAGGTATTAAAGCTGAGGAAGTTAAGAATTTACCACCTATTAAAGAAATACATGGCCTTGACACACCACCACCTCCACAGGTGGTAGAGGTAAATTCTTTATTAAAGTTTGATGAAAGTGATATCCCTTACAATAAACATCCTAGTCAATGCTTATATGAGTTTGATAACTACATTATGAAACAAGATCACTTCAATGCAAATGTTCTGAAACAATTGACATATAATTCTGATATGATTGCTCGCTTGAGTGACTTGTTATTTAGAATCAGTAATGATGTTAGAGGTGTAGGAAAACTTGCCTCTATGGTTCAAACCCAGTTAGAACAAGTTGCTAAATCTCAAAAGGAATTGCTTGATGAAATGAATAATAATATGAATGATTTTTCTGCTAGAGTAGTTACTAGAGGAGGTTGAATGACCCAAGAACTTCTTTATCCTGAAGGTCATCCTAAAAGAATTGAACATGACTCTCAGAGAATTAATACTGATGCACCTAGTCCCTCTAAAAAGAAAAAGAAAAAGAAAAATGATAGGACTTTGCATACCTCTAGTGAACCTGAGATACAAAAACCTCCTAAAGATAATGATGTCCCTATTTCTGATGCTGAACCTCAATCTGGTAATGAACATTCACCTAGTGATAATGAAAATGATAATGATGATGTTCATGAGGACACTCAACCGAACAACAATAAAGAACCAAATAATGATGTTGAAATAGAGCCTCCTGTTGACCTTGATAACCCACAACCTAAAAATAAACGATATGACAAGAGAGACTTTGTGGCTAGAAAACATGGTAAAGAAAGAGAGCCATGTGTTCAGAAACCCATGCCCTTTCCACCTAAACTATCTAAGAAAAAGGATGATGAAGAATTTGAACGCTTTGCTGAAATGATTAGGCCAGTCTTTTTGCGTACCCGCTTAACTGATATTTTAAAGATGGCCCCTTATGCAAAATACATGAAAGACATCATCACTAATAAAAGAAAGATACCTGAAGTTGAAATCTCCACCATGCTTGCTAATTATTCGTTTAAGGATGGTGTACCTAAAAAACTTAGAGATCTAGGAATACCAACTATACCGTGCTCCATTAAAAGAAATTATGTCAAAATTGCTTTGTGTGATTTGGGAGCTGGTGTTAGTGTTATGCCTTTCTCCTTATATAAAAGACTTGATTTGAATAAACTCACACCTACTAAAATATCATTGCAAATGGCTGGCAAATCAACTGCCATACCTATCGGTATTTGTGAGGATGTGCCCGCTGTTGTTGCAAATGTTACTATCTTAACGGACTTTGTTATTCTTGAGATGCCCGAGGATGACAACATGTCGATTATCCTTGGTACACCCTTTTTGAATACTGCAGGGGCTGTTATTGATTGCAATAAAAGCAAAGTCACTTTTCATATCAATGGTAATGAGCATAAGGCGCACTTTCTGAAGAAACAATTCCAAGTGAATGGTATAAATGTTATTGAAGAATCCCCGACACTCACTATTGGAAGTTTTCAATTGCCTCTACCTTTTGCCAAAAAGAAATATGACATACTTATTGTTGGGAATATGCTTATCCCAGAGGAAACTTAGTGTTTTACGAAAGTTCTTCGGTTTCATGCTAATCGGAAGTGGTTGTTAATAAGGCTTAATCAACCTTATTAATGGATCATTTTTGAGAGGTATGAAGTTTATGAATCTAGTAGGCACAACCTTCTATTCCCACCTTTTGTTTTCTATTTTTCTTAGTCAAATAAAATAAAATGCCATGTTTATCCTGATTTCTGTTTTCTCCGTGCAATAAAAAATGACCCAAAAATAAAAGTTCTCAGAATATTCTGAAAATTTGATACGATTTTTTCTGAATATTTCTGAATTTCTGGTGCAAATAACATCAAAGGCGGGGGGTGAGGGGGGGGGGGTGGGGTGCACCTGGTGCCCACAAGACACCAGGGCGCGCCAGCAACCCCAGGCGCGCCATGGTGGGTTGTGGCCCCACGTGGGTCCCCTCACTTATCCCTTTAGCCCCTGTCATCTCCTACCTCCAAAAAACAATCACCATAGCTCTCATTCCCGTGTTCTTGCTCTCAACCCTGCGGCTTTTGATCTCTTTGCTCGAAGCTCCATTTTCGAAACTATTTTGGGGGATTGCTACTTGGTATGTGACTCCTCCATTGCTCCAATTAGTTTTTGATTTTTTGGGTTATTTTCAGAATAATTAGCTACTCTTGGTGCTGCTGTAGATGAGCTTGCATGTTGAATTCTTAGAGTTCTAAGTAATTTGAATGCTTGATATGGCCTCTATGCATCCTTAGGAGTAGTTGCTATCAATCTTATGAAGTTCTCTTAACAAAATTTTGTGTCCCAAAAATATTTCAGAAATTTGTTCGCAGGTAAAAATGCAATTCTTTAGGAGTTCTTCGAGGAGGAGGTCCTCGGAGCCCTCATCAAGTGGAAGCTCGGTCCGACAATCTTATGTTGAGCCAAGTGAAAGCTCGATGCGAGATGCCGCTACCAAATCATGTTTGTGGCCGTGTGACGAATTCATCGAAGGTGCAGGTATCAAGGAGGAATTCGAGCAATTTATCCACAATGCAGAACTCGCTCCCTTCATCGCAGATAAGTGCCCTCAACATCTCGAACTCACAAAAACATTCACGAAGAAATTTAAATATTTTCCCCGTGAGTCTAGAGTTTCATTCAACCTTTATGACCGTCCCTTCATGCCTTTAGAAGTGTTCAGTAGAGTGTGCAAAATTCCATATTGGGGTTCGCTAGATGAACCACCAACATCTGAGTATGAGTAATTTTTGATTAATCTCTGTTTCGGTGAAGATAGAGGAGTGACACAAGGTAGAATAAAAAGCATCCATTTTCCATCAATACATTACTTTGCACTCTTTAATGGCAAATGCGTCGTAGGCAAGCAAGATTGCAGCACACTGTGTGCTCCTGACTTGAGTCTCATACACACTGCTATAACAGGAGATAAACGTTATAATCTTGGAGCAATTGTTGCACGAAGATTGCAGCACAACGCTGCTAGTGGTCATTTTATGGAGGAATTTATGCCTCCCGTGTAGCTGAGAAGCTAAATGTATCACCTTGGCCTAACGATCCCATTTTACCTACCAAGTACTTATACTTTGAGGCTATGAAACGTCATAAATTCCTTAAGGGCACAGTCACTAATTATACTTACAACTTGAGGTTTAATAAAGATCTCGTTGTACCTGTTACTTTGCCTGCTCCTGCTCTCTTTGATTTTCAAAGTAGGGGAAGATACTATATTCTTGAGAGCGAGGCCCACGCGTACAATGCAGAGGTTGAAGCTGCCAGGAGGGTTGAGGAGGCTGCACCAAGGACCTCGGTGGGCTATCACTCAGACTATTATCCAGGCTACGGATGGTGATTACCAAGCTAGGCCAAAAGCCTAAGCTTGGGGGAGTACGTATATCCACCGACATTATATTCATGTTACACTTTCCATTCCAGTTGTCGGTGTCCATACTTTTTCATTGTATTATCCGTGCTAGATTTATTTTCTTGCTTTCTTCTTGAGTGTTTGAAAACTTTGAGAAAACCCAAAAATATTTCCTACTTCTTTTCGGTTTTTCTTTCTAGTCTAATTTAATTGTAGTTTCAAAAGAAAACCCAAAAAGATTTCTCGTTTCTTCTTTTACTTGTTAGGAACTCTCCCGAGTAAATAGTTTTTCTCGTTTTTGTTTTTCCTCTTTAATTTGCTTTCTTTAAGAATAACCAAAAACTCCAAAAATATTTCAGTGTGTTTCTCTGAAATTTTTTTCCTTTTATTTGAGTCGTACCAAGGAGAAGACCACGATGAAAATTTTGAGTGGCTCTCATATGCATCATTGTTAATCTAACAAAGAGCCCATGTTACTTTGTCTTCTCCTCTTGAATAAAATGTTTGCAGATTCCAGCTTAGTCCACGACACTCTTGCACTATTATTACTTTCATATCATTCGACCGTGCAAGTGAAAGGCAATAATGACGATATTTGATGAAGTGAATGTGGCAGAGAAAAGCGGGTATGAACTCAACTTGTTTTTGTTTTTCTAAATATGTTTAACCTAGTATCCATGATTTAGCATATTATGATCAAACATGTTTGCAATGACAATTAGAGATTATAGTTGCTCATGCCATGCTTAAGTAGCTAGGAGTGGATAATGATTTATCTTGGATGTCAACATGCATTAAAATGGTTGTGATGTAGTATGATGATATGGTATCCTCCTCTGAATGTTTCAAGTGGCTTGACTTGGCACATGTTCACGCATGTAGTTGAATCAAAACCAACATAGCCTTCATGATATTTATGTTCATGGTGTCCATATCCTACTCATGCTAGTATTCCATGTTTATTATTCGTAATGCATGCTCATGACCGTTTTCGCTCTCTAGCTGGCCACTTCTCAATCTATTTGCTATCATTCGCCTGTACTAAGCGGGAATACTGCTTGTGCATCAAAATCCTTAAACCAAAGGTATTCCAGATGAGTCCACTATATCTACCTATATGCGGTATTACCCTGCCGTCCCAAGTAAATTTGCATGTGCCACCTCTAAAAATTCAAATGAACATCTGTTTTGTGTGCCTGGACCGCTCATACAGCTACAGGGGGCGGTCAGTGTCTTCCATGTTAAGCGGGTTATTGTCATGATGAGTGTTTATTCACTCGTCCTTGCACGAGAGGGCGGTAATAGGGATTCCGAGTCCCGAAATCAAAAAAATTACAAATAATTAAACAAAACTCCCCCAGGAAGGTTGTTGGTATGGACGGTGCCCGTGGATTCGGCTAGCCGTGGAGTGTGATTATTGGTGGAGGGGGAGTAAACCTTTACTTTTACCGCTTGGGAACCGCCGCTAATGTGTTTAGCATGGAAGATATTGATAACTCTTGGTCGTAACATTGATAGGAAGGGTGCACCTCCCAAAATTATACTTATCTCTGATTTAGCTTTGAGCTCTGGCACCTCTGCAAATCCCTGCTTCCCTCTGTGAAGGGACTATCTATTTACTTTTATGTTGAGTCATCACCTTCTCAAATAAGCGCCAGACCTGAGAGCACTATTGTCATCCTCATGCATTGTGTATAGTTAATGTTTGGTGCAGCATGACTGGATCTTTTCTACCATGAATTACAATGTTTAGTCGCTGCTTGAACTTGGGAGGTGCTCTACATTTATGTTTTGCGGTCTCAGAAAGGGCTAGCGAGATACCACTATTGTCATATTATATCATGATTGTTTTGACAAAGTGTTTGCATTTGAGATATTTTATTATTGCTCACTAGCTGCTTATGTCATTGATATGAGTTAATATAATTTTTCAGAGTTATTGCTAACATGGTTAGTCATGATCTTTGCTAAAAACTTGGGTGATACTTAAGCATATATATGTAAACAAGAACAAAAGAGTTCATAAAAGTTTTTCTTTATCACTTTCAGTTTGTCAACTAAATTGCTTGAGGACAAGCAATGGGTTAAGCTTGGGGGAGTTGATACGTTTCCGTCGTATCTAATTTTCCTCACACTTTTGCTCGTGTTTTGGACTCTAATTTGCATGATTTGAATGAAACTAACCCGGACCGACGTTGTTTTAAGCAGAACTACCATGGTGTTGTTTTTTGTGCAGAAATAAAAGTTCTCGGAAATGGACAAAACTGTTTGGAGATTTATTTTACAATAAATAAAAAATACTGGAGCCAAGAACCACCGGAGGGGGTACCCTGGTTGGGCACGATACACCAGGGGGCGCCACCCCCTCCAGGCGCCCTGGTGGGTTGTGCCCACCTCGGGGCCCCGCTGACCCTAATTCCACGCTATAAAATCCTATTTTCGGAGAAAAAAATCAGAGAGAAAGTTTCATCGCGTTTTATGATACGAAGCCGCCGCCACCTCATGTTCTTCATCGGGAGGCCAGATCTGGAGCCCGTTTGGGGCTCCGGAGAGGGGAATCTTCGGTCTTCGTCATCATCAACCCTTCTCCATCGCTAATTCCATGATGCTCCCCACCGGGAGTGAGTAATTCCTTCATAGCCTTGCTGGTCGGTGAGGAGTTGGATGAGATTTCATCATGTAATCGAGTTAGTTTTGTTAGGGCTTGATCCCTAGTATCCACTATGTTCTGAGATTGATGTTGCTATGACTTTGCCATGCTTAATGCTTGTAACTAGGGCCCGAGTGTCATGATTTCATATCCGAACCGTTTATGTTATCACCATTATATCTATGTTCTTGATCCGATCTTGCTAGTCATATGCACCTATTACGTGTTATGATCCGTAAACCCTGGAGTGACAATAGTCGGGATACTTTCCGGTGATGACCGTAGTTTGAGGAGTTCATGTATTCACTATGTGTTAATGCTTTGTTTCGGTTCTCTATTAAAAGGAGGTCTTAATATCCCTTAGTTTCCTTATGGACCCCGCTGCCACGGGAGGGTAGGACAAAAGATGTCATGCAAGTTCTTTTCCATAAGCACGTATGACTATTTACGGAATACATGCCTACATTGCATTTTTGAACTGGAGCTAGTTCTGTGTTGCCCTAGGTTATGACTGTAATATGATGAATATCATCCAACGAGTTCACCGATCCAGTGCCTACGAGTTTTCCACATATTGTTCTTACTAAGTTACTATTGCTACCGCTACTGTTACACTTGCTACAAAACTATTGCTATCACTGCTACCGTTACTGTTACTGTTGCTACTGCTATCAAAACTATCATACTACTGTGCTACTGATCACTCTACTGCAGATATTTAATCTCCAGGTGTTATTGAATTGACAACTCAACAGCTAATACTCTCAAATATTCTTTGGCTCCCCTTGTGTCGAATCTATAAATTTGGGTTGAATACTCTACCCTCGAAAACTGTAGCGACCCCTATACTTGTCGGTTATCAAGCAACAACACAAAGACACATCTTGTCCCCTACTTTGTCATTGGGATATAGAAACTCGCCAGGTTGAACCTACCACAACGCACCACTCCCACCGATGAAATATCAATCTACTTGGCCAAAGCACATCAATAGATCGGAGAGCATTACGAAGCTATAATGATCATGCAATTAAGATGCAATATATATCAGAGGTATCTCAAATACTTTTCATCAAATAATCTGAACATAAACCCACAATTCATCGGATCCCAACAAACACACCGCACAATAGGATTACATCGGATAGATTAAAGCGAAGATGCGATGATCATTGTATTGAAGATCAAGAGATAGAGAGATTGCCATCTAGGTACTAGCTTTGGACCCATAGTTCTATGGTGAATTACCCAGACATCATCATGAGGGCAGCAAGGTTGATGTAGAGGCCCTCCGTGATCGATCCCCTCTTCGGCAGGTGCCAGAACGGAGCTCCATATGGCCTCGCGACGGAACAGAGACTTGCGGCGGCGGAAAAAGGGTTTCGGGACTGCCTTCAGGGTTTTTGCAATATTAGAGAATTTATAGGCCAAAGAGGGACGTCGGGAGAGCCACGAGGGGGGCACCACATATCAGGGCGTGCCCTGATGTGTGGTGGGCCCCTCGTGTGCCTCCCGGCCTCCTTTCGAAGCTTCCAGGTCTTCTTTTGGTCCATAAAAAATCATCAAAAAGTTTCGTGGCAATTGGACTTCGTTTGGTATTGTAAACCTGAAAAGCCAAAAACATGCAGAAAACAACAACTGGCACTAGGCACTGGGTCAATAGGTTAGTGCTCAAAAATATTATAAATTGGTAAATAAAGACCCAAAAAGTATCCTAGAATGATAATATATCAGCATGTAACAATAAAAAATTATAGATACGTTGGAGACGTATCAAGCATCCCCAAGCTTAATTCCTGCTCGTCTCGAGTAGGTAAATAATAAAAACAGAGTTTTTGATGTGACATGCTTTCCATTATGTAATCTTATGCATGTATGCTCATTGAGAAAAGATGAATCAACAAATATTAACATAGCAATATCTAAAGTGTAAGAAACAGAATCATTAATCCTTAAAAGTATACGATCCTTAAGGAATATTTACCCCCTCATTCATCTTATTATATTAGCAAGGCATGTCTCCATCTTCACCACATTAATACAAATGTTAAGCACCACGGTGTCCAAGTCAGGCAATTGGATCATACTTTTTCAATATGCATCAACTATTTATTCTTCACGCAATACATGAGCGTGAGCCATTGGACATAGCATTTAAGTGGAATAGAGTATGGTGGTAGATATCACAGGGGTAGAAAGTGGAGAAGATAATCTCACGTCAACTAGGCGTACCAACGGGCTATGGAGATGCCCATCGATAGATGTCAATGCAAGGAGTAGGGATTGCCGTGCAATTGATGCACTAGAGCTATAAGTGTATGAAAGCTCAAATGAAGCTAAGTGGGGTGTGCATCCAACTTGCTTGCTCATGAAGACCTTGGGCATTTGAGGAAGCCCGTCATAGGAATATACAAGCCAAGTTTGTAATAATGAATAGGTAATTCCCACTAGCATATGAAAATGATATAACATGAGACTCTCTACATGAGGAGCATGGTGCCACTTTGAGGCACAAGTGTGGTAAAAGATAGTAGCAAAGTCCCTTATCTCAGTTTCTATCTCTTTTTTGAATGGATGGTGGGCTCATTTGGCCTCCCCCATCTTTATTTTTCGTCTGGAGTCTCATCTTGACTTGTGGCAGAATCATCGTCTCCATCATTCTTTACTCACTGGGACAATGCTCTAATAATGATGATCATCACACTTTTATTTACTTACGACTCGATATGGAGAACTGATATGAAGATATGACTCTGTATGAATGCCTCTGGCAGTGTACTAGGATGTGCAATGATCTAGCGTGACATGTATCAAAAATATGATGAACGGTGGCTTTGCCACAAATACTATGTCAGCTCTATATGATCATGCAAAGCAATATTATGATGAACGAACTAGTCATGTGAAGTGACGATGGAATTTGCATGGAAATATATCTCGGAATGGCTATGGAAATGCCATGATAGGTAGGTATGGTGGCTGTTTTGAGGAAGATATTATAAGGCTTATGTGCAACAGAGCGTATCATGTCATGGGGTTTGGATGCACTGGCGAAAGTTGCATCGATCCTCGAGGTGAGAATGGGCTATGCACGGTACCGAAGAGGCTAGCAAATATCAGAAGGTGAGATTGCGTATCTCCAAGGTTTCACATTAGTAATAAAGAACTCATATACTTATTGCAAAGTTTTATTAGTTTATCACAAATCAAAGTACTACTCGCATACCCCGAGGGAAGAGGTTGGTAGGATTTAACCATCGCACGCTTCCGACCCGAAACAACACTAGGATTTCAACGAGGAATAGAAATGCTCACACATCATCTTCATGCCTTTTTAATTTTTTAGATGAACAAAAAGTTCAATCTCTCTTAATATCGACACTTCTACGGTTAACAATTATGAACTCACACCTTTTTCATATTACCACATCAATATCATTGACCCACAATTTCTTTATATGTGCTACATGATGGTTTTGATTATCACTCATTGAATACCTAATATTTTTGGACTAGTCTTATGACCCATGCAAATTACCCTTACTATTTATTAAATCTCAAAAAAATATAAGTGAAGAACGAGAGTGAAATCACTTCTATAAAATCTACACCCCACCGTGCTCAAAAAGATATAAGTGAAGTTCAAGAGCAACTGCTAAGCTCAGAAGATATAAGTGAAGCACATAGAGTATTCTAACAAATTATGATGAAGGTGTGTCTCTCTTAAATAGGTGTGTCCAGCAAACAATGATTGCGGCAAACTGAAAGTAAAGTCAAACGAAAGCAAACGACGCTCCAAGCAAAACTCATATCATGTGACGAATAAAAATATAGCTTCAAGTGACATACCGATGGATTGAAGATGAAAGAGGGGATGCCTTTCGGGGCATCCCCAAGATTAGACGCTTGAGTCTCCTTTAAAATATTACCTTGGGGTGCCTTGGGCATCCCCAAGCTTAGGCTCTTGCTACTTCTTATTCCTTTGTCCATCATGATAACACCCAAAACTTGAAAACTTCAATCACACAAAACTCAACAAAACTTCGTGAGATCCGTTAGTATAAGAAACATATTGCATACTTTAGATACTGTTATAAATTGATTCCAATTTCATAAATTCATAATAGGTACTGTATTCTAACTTCTCCATGGATTATACCCCACGATACAATCCATAGTATAATCAAAATAAGCAACTATGCAATCAAAAAACAGAATCTGTCTAAAACAGAACAGTCTGTAGAAATCTGTAGAGAACCTATACTTGTGTAACTATAAAAATTCTAAAAACTTAGGAAAACCTCTAGAATTTGTAAATCAACACGGTGTAAAAAATTCAGATCATTATCACGCCCCAGTAAAAAATGAAAATTCCTGTACTGGAGTCAAAAATTTCTGTTTTGTTTCAGCATTGATTCTACTCATCTTGTGAGTCATCCCAAAGGCTTTACTTGGCACAAACACTAATTTAAACACAAAAACATAATAATTACAGATGCAATAATCATGTTATGAAAAACAAACAGAAAGTTTAAAGCAAAAATTTAAAAATAACTATTGGGTTGCCTCCGAACAAGCGCTATTGTTTTATGCCCCTAGTCAGGCATAATGCATAGTTTCAAGTATTGACATCTTTGACCTCAAGCTCCTCAATAACACAACCGTGGATAGTAGGGGAAATAGGAGGCTTGGAAATAGGATCCTTTATCAAATTTATAAAGTTGGGATGAACACTAATCATCTTAAGATCCTCGTTTCTTTAGGTAGGAGGTGTACTAATGCTCTTAGGAATATATATGAACTTGGGTTTTTTGTTTTGAGAGGTACTAGTATTGGCTTTAGAAGGCATGAAAGCCGAACCTACTTTGTCAATGAGCTCTTCCATTTTATCAATTCTATTCAAACCTTGTTCCATCCTCTCATCAATAGTAGTGTCTTTTTCCTTTAAAGTTTTCAAAGTCATTCCTACCCGTGACCCAAGTTGAGTGATATGATTATGAAGTTTTTTATCCAACTCTTCAATGGGTTTATTTGTGATCATATTCTTTTCAATAGCATCAAGCCTTTGTATAACGTGTTCCAAGGTCAAACTTGTTTCATTAACAATGACGGGTGGCACCCCTACAAGATTTTCAATTGCGGTGTAGGCATCCAAGGTGTGACACATTAAGAAGTTCCCACCGGTGATGGTGTCAAGTACAAACCTATACCAAGTGGTCACACCAACATAAAAATTGTGAAGCAAGGTGCTGTTGGATAACTTTTTGGTTGCTTTATTTTGAGCAAAGAAAATCCTATACCATGCATCTTTTCAAATTTCTCCTCCCATTTGTTTAAAATTTACTACATCATCATTGGGAGTAAAGCGAGTGGAAGAAGAATTAGCCATGACTTCGAACGAGAAAACTAGCAACAAGCAAAGATAAATACTTTTGTATTTTTTATTTTTATTAGACAAGATAAATATAACAGCTAATAAAAATATAAACAAGTGAACGAAAATTTGTGTGAAGTTACTTGATAGTTGATGATGATACTCCCCGACAACGGCGCCAGAAATCCTTCCTGATACTTGTGATCTGCGTTGAGTTTTCCGTGAAGAGGAACGGGTAATTGCAGCACAAAGTGGGTAAGTATTTCTATCAGTTATGAAACCAAGGTTTATCGAACCAATAGGAATATCAATCCTCAACCGTCTTCAGCGGCTGCACACAAATGAACAAACACCTTGCACCCAACGCGGGCAAGAGGGTTGTCAATCCCCTTGATCTCGTTATTTGCAAGCAAATTATTTGTGTAGATAATTGTTGATAAATATAAATTGCAAAATAAAATAAAAGATAAATAAAGGAAACAAGGTAATAGTAGCGTTTGTAAATATATAAGTGAATAGACCCGGGGGGCATAGTTTTCCCTAGCGGCATCTCTCATGTAGGCAGCATACGGTGGATAACAAATTACTGTTGGGCAATTGATAGAAATGATCATGTGCATATAGGCATCACGTCCATAAACAAATAGGCCGACTCCTGCCTGCACCTATTACTATTACTCCACTCATCAACCGCTATCCAGCATGCATCTAGAGTATTAAGTAAAATAGAGTAATGCATGGAGAACGATGACATGATGTAGATAAAGTAAACTCAAGCAATATGAATAAACCCTATCGTGTTATCCTTAGTAGCAACAACACAAAGACGCATCTTGTCCCCTACTTTTTCACTGGGATATAGAAACTCGTCAGGTTGAACCTACCACAACGCACCACTCCCACTGATGAAATATCAATCTACTTGGCCAAAGCACATCAATAGATCGAAGAGCATTACGAAGCTATAATGATCATGTAATTAAGAGACAATATATATCAGAGGTATCTCAAATACTTTTCATGAATAATCTGAACATAAACCCACAATTCATCGGATCCCAACAAACACAACGCACAATAGGATTACATCGGATAGATCAAAGCAAAGATGCGATGATCATTGTATTGAAGATCAAGAGATAGAGAGATTGCCATCTACGTACTAGCTATGGAACCGTAGGTCTATGGTGAACTACTCACACATCATCATGAGGGCAACAAGGTTGATGTAGAGGCCCTCCGTGATCGATCCCCCCTACGGCAGGGTGCCGGAACGGAGTTCCAGATGGCCTCGCGACGGAACAGAGACTTGCGGCAGCAGAAAAAGGGTTTCGGGACTACCTTCAGGGTTTTTGCAATATTAGAGAGTTTATAGGCCAGAGAGAGATGTCGGGAGAGCCACGTATCTGGGCGCGCCCCCCCAGGGCGCGCCCTGATGTGTGGTGGGGCCCTCGTGCGCCTCCCGACCTCCTTCCGAAGCTTCCAGGTCTTCTTTTGGTCCAGAAAAAATCATTAAAAAGTTTCGTGACAATTGGTCTTCGTTTGGTATTGTAAACGTGAAAACCAAAAACATGCAGAAAACCGCAACTGGCACTGGGCACTGGGTCAGTAGGTTAGTGCTCAAAAATATTATAAATTGGTAAATAAAGACCCAAAAAGTATCCTAGAATGATAATATATCAGCATGAACCAATCAAAAATTATAGATACATTGGAGACGTATCAATCACCAAGCTAGGCCAAAAGCCTAAGCTTGGGGGAGTACGTATTTCTCACCGACATTACATTCATGTTCACACACTTCATTTCAATTGTCGGTGTTGGGGATACACATAACAGGTAGGCTGATACGTCTCCAACGTATCTATAATTTTTGCTTGTTCCATGCTTTTATATTATCATTCTTGGATGTTTTACAATCATTTTGTAGCAACTTTATATCATTTTTTGGGACTAACCTATTGACATAGTGCCAAAGTGCCAGTTGTTGTTTTTGCTTGTTTTTTTACTTCGCAGAAAATCAATACCAAACGGAGTCCAATCGCGACGAAACTTTTTGGAGATTTTTTCTGGACCAGAAGACTCCCAGTGGGCCAAAGAAGTGCCGGGGGAGTGGGCCGAGGAGACCACAACCCACCAGGGCGCGCCAGGGGGGGCCCCGGCGCGCCCTGATGGGTTGTGCCCTCCTCGGGGCCCCTCTCCACCGCCTCTGATGCCTATAAATTCCCAAATATTCCAAAAACCCTAGGGGAGTCGACAAAACACAATTCCAGCCACCGCAAGTTCCAAAACCTCGAGATCCAATCTAAACACCATCACAGAGGGGTTCATCTTCTTCATAGGTGCCTCTCCGATGATGCGTGAGTAGTCCACCATAGACCTACAGGTCCGTAGGCAGTAGCTAGATGGCTTCCTCTCTCTCTCTCTTATGATTCTCAATACAATGGTCTCTTGGAGATCTATTTGATGTAAACTTTTGCGGTGTCTTTGTTGGGATCCGATGAATTTTGAGTTCATGATCAGTTTCTATCCATGAATATTATTTGAGTCTTCTTTGATCTCTTATATGCATGATTACTTATAGCCTCGTATTTATTCGTCGAATCTTTGGTTTAGTTAGGCCAACTAGATTGATTTTTCTTGCCATGGGAAGAGGTGCTTTGTGATGGGTTCGATCTTGTGGTGTTCTTTCCCAGTGATAGAAGGGGCAGCAAGACACGCATGTATTGTTGCTATTAAGGATAACAAGATGGGTTCTATTCCTACATGAATAGATCTTGTCTACATCATGTCATCGTTCTTATTGCATTACTCCGTTTTCCATGAACTTAATACACTAGATGCATGCTGGATAGCGGTCAATGTGTGGAGTAATAGTGGTAGATGCAGGAAGGAGTCGGTCTACTTATCTTGGACGTGATGCCTATATAATGATCATCGCCTTGGATATTGTCATGATTATTTGATTTTCTATCAATTGCCCAACAGTAATTTGTACACCCATCGTGCGCTATACTCATGAGAGAAGCCACTAGTGAACCCTACGGCCCCCGGGTCTAGTTTTCCAACATATTGCTTTCAGATCTATCTTTTTGCATCTTTGTTTTCAGATCTACAAAACCAAAAACCCAAAAACATATTGCTGCATATTTTATTTGCCCTTTTTATTTTGTGCTCTTGAGAGATCTATCTCTCCTATCTATCACTACCCAATCTATCTTTTTACCGTAGAGAGATTGACAACCTCTCTTTCGCGTCGGGTTGCAAGTATTTGTTGTTTGTGTGCAGGTGCTGCTTATTGGGAGGTGGTGATCGTCCTACTGGTTCGATAACCATGGTTTCATAACTAAGGGAAATACTTACTGTCGCTGTGCTGCATCATCCCTTCCTGTTTGGGGAAATACCGACGCAGTCTCAAGCCACGTCATAGGCCCATGAAGGGTCGAAATATCATAGAAGCATGGGGTCCACACATGAGGTGGGTCCAGACAAATACAAACATACTATCCACTCGGACAAGTATGTTCCATCCACTCGGATGACAGTCAACCACTCGGCCATATGTCTCACTAGGGTATGTGAAGACCAACAAGGCAGTCGAAGCATCATACTCATAGTGGAGGTTTGGTAGTGGGCTGACATCATTGCACTAATGCCCCACATTGTAACATATGAGGTGAGGGGGTGGCGCACTCTATATAAGCCACCCCCACCACATAGCTCAGGGCTAGCTGATTTTTCTCACTTGGCTCTCTCGCCATTAGTCTCAGGACTTAGCTCATGCATGGAGATCCGTTCTCCCCTCTCTCTCCCAAATACTCATGTAACTCCGTGTTCATGACAGATAAAACAAAGCCTCTCCGCAGCACGAGACGTAGGGTTGTTATCTACACCGTGAGAGGCCCGAACTTGCGAAAACACTTGTGTCACCCATTTGCATCTCGATAGATCATGCCCCTTAATCCTACCCCTCTCTATTGTCAGAATCGTTCCCATGACAGTTGGCGCACACCGTGGGGCATGGCGTTCATCGAGCCATGATGCAAATGGCTTTTTCTTCAATCTTCTGGCGCGGTCCGTCCTGTCACCTCGGGCCTTGTCTATGACGCCATCGATGAGCTCTTACAAACGGCCACTGATGCGGTCCGTCCCGTCGCCTCCGGCCTCGTCTACGACGTCGTCGTCGCGCCCTCATGCCCAGCTGCACCACCTACCACCGGTTGGTTGCCCGGCGATGACCTCCGCGACAAAGGCGCGGTTCCGGTCCGACGCGGATGCCATGGTTGGTTACGCCCGCACGTGCGGCAGGTCCTCCCTCGGTGGGCTGCTCAATGGCAAAATCCACAGCGGAGGAGCCGCCTTGACGCGACGCTCATTCCAGTGGATGGCCACACTCCGGTGCTGATTCCGGCGTACAACCACGCTCCGGCGCTCGGAAGTCATCTCTCCGGCACTGGTTGCTCTGCAGTGACCTTAGCGATGGAGGTTCGCTAAGGCAGATCATGCCATCACTGGTTTAACTTCGTAATTAACTGCAGCGGCTGCTTCCGAGTGTTACGCGTGCATTAATTGCGTGCTAATGGGGTTTATGTCCTACAATTTTCCCTCTTGAATGTCCATGCAACGCAGGAAAACAGGAGACCAGGAAAAAACTTCTGCCGCGCGGTTCCTGTGCCAGTTAATTGTGCAGGCATGCTTGTATAAATACCGGCCTTAAATTCTTTCAAATAGCATCAATGCAGGGACATCTTAGTCCAACAAAACATCTTCGTGCATGGTGGGACTTGCGAACTGGAAGACGATGGCTTCATCTCTGCGTCGACGAGTCCCTCCGACCATGTCCGCAATGCACCCGACTACGCCTCCACGCATGGCCACCTGCGCTGTCTGCCAAGTCATCGCCTCCGACCACGTCCGCAACGCAGCCGACTGGGCCTCCATGCATGGCCACCGACGCTGTCCGCCCAGTCGTTGTCTCCGACCACGTCCGCGACGCAGCCGACTACGCCTCCACGCACGGTCACTAGTGATAACCCTCAAGTATAGGGGATCACAACAGTTTTCGAGGGTAGAGTATTCAACCCAAATTTATAGATTCGACACAAGGGGAGCCAAAGAATACTTGAGAGTATTAGCAGTTGAGTTGTCAATTCAACCACACCTGGAGATTAAATATCTGCATCAGAGTGATCAGTAGCATAGTAATATGATAGTTTGGTAGCAGTAGCAACAGTAACAGTAGCGGTAACAGTAGTAGCAATAGTTTTGTAGCAGTTGGAACAGCAGCAGCAGCAATAGTAACTTAGCAAGAACAATAAGTGGAAAGCTCATAGGCACTGGATCGGTAACTCGTTGGATGATATTCGTCATGTAACAGTCATAACCTAGGGCGATATAGAACTAGCTCCAGCTCATCAATGTAATGTAGGCATGTATTCCGTAAATAGTCATACGTGCTTATGGAAAAAAAACTTGCATGACATCTTTTGTCCTACCCTCCCGTGGCAGCGGGGTCCATAAGAAAACTAAGGGATATTAAGGCCTCCTTTTAATAGAGAACCGGAACAAAGCATTAACACATGGTGAATACATGAACTCCTCAAACTACGGTCATCACCTTGAAGTATCCCAAATATTGTAACTATGGGGTTGACGGATCATAACACGTAATAGGTGCATATGACTAGGCAAGATCGGATCAAGAACATAGATATAGAGATGATAATATAAACGGTTCATAACTGAAATCATGGCACTCGGTCCCTAGTGACAAGCATTTGGCATAGCAAAGTCATAGCAACATCAATCTCAGAACATAGTGGATACTAGGGATCAAGCCCTAACAAAACTAACCCGATTACATGATGAATCCCATCCAACTCCTCACCGACCAGCATGCCTACGAAGGAATTACTCACTCCGGTGGGGAGCATCATGGAATTGGCGATGGAGAAAGGTTGGTGATGACGAAGACTGAAGATTCCCCTCTCCGGAGCCCCAAACGGGCTCCAGATCTGGCCTCCCGATGAAGAACAAGAGGTGGCGGTGGCTCCGTATCGTAAAACACGATGAAACTTTCTCTCTGATTTTTTTCTCCGAAAATAGGAATATATAGCTGCGGAATTAGGGTCGGCAGGGCCACGAGGTGGGCACAACCCGCCAGGGCGCACCCAGGGGGCCTGGCGCGCCCTGGTGGGTGCTGGCCACCCTGCCCCCCCTCTTCGATGGATTTTGGCTCCAATAATTCACATATATTTTGAAATAATTCTCCAAAAAGTTTCGTTCCATTCCGAGAACTTTTATTTCTGCACAAAAACAACAGCATGGTAGTTCTGCTGAAAACAACGTCAGTCTGGGTTAGTTCCATTCAAATCATGCAAATTAGAGTCGAAAATAAGGGCAAAAGGGTGAGGAAAAGTAGATACGTTGGAGACGTATCAACTCCCCCAAGCTTAAACCTTTGCTTGTCCTCAAGCAATTCAGTTGACAAACTGAAAGCGATAAAGAAAAACTTTTATGAACTCTTTTGTTCTTGTTTACATATATATGCTTAAGTAGCACCCAGGTTTTCAGGAAAGATTATGACTAACCATGTCAACAATAACTCTTAGAAATTATGTTAACTCATAACAATAACATAAGCAACTAGCGAGCAATAATAAGATATCTCAAGCGCCAACACTTTGTCAAAACAATCATGATAGAATATGACAATAGTGGTATCTCGCTAGCCCTTTCTGAGACCGCAAAACATAAATGCAGAGCACCTCCAAAGTTCAAGCAGCGACTAAACATTGTAATTCATGGTAGAAAAGATCCAGTCATGCTGCACCCAACATCAACTATACACAATGCATGAGGATGACAATAGTGCTCTCAGGTCTGGCGCTTATTTGAGAAGGTGATGACTCAACATAAAAGTAAATAGATAATCCCTTCGCAGAGGGAAGCATGGATTTGCAGCAGTGCCAGAGCTCAAAGTTTAAAGCAGGGATAGATATAATTTTGGGAGGTACACCCTTCCTGTCAACGTCACGACAAAGAGTTATCGATATCTTCCATGCTAAACAAATTAGCGGCGGTTCCCAAGCGGTAAAAGTAAAGGTTTACTCCCCCTCCACCAACAATCACACTCCACGGCTGGCCGCATCGACGAGTACCGTCCAAACCAACAACATTCCTGGGGGAGTTTTGTTTAATTATTTTTGATTTTTGATTTCGGGACTGGGAATCCCTATTACCGCCCCTCTCGTGTAAGGAGAAGTGAATAAACACTCATCATGAGAATAACCTGCTTAGCATGGAAGATACCGACCGCCCCCTGTCGCTCCATGAGTGGTCCAGGCACACAAAACAGATGTTCATTTGAATTTTTAGAGGTGGCACATGCAAATTTACTTGGAACGGCAGGGTAATACCGCATATAGGTAGATATGGTGGACTCATCTCGCATAACTTGGTTTAGGGGTTTTGATGCCCAAGCAGTATTCCCACTTATTATAGATGAAGGCTAGCAGTTAGATTGAGAAGCGGCCAGCTAGAGAGCAAAAACGGTCATGAACATGCATTACATATAATCAACATTGAATACTAGCATGAGTAGGATATGGACACCATGAATATAAATATCATGAAGGCTGTGTTGGTTTTAATTCAACTACATGCGTGAACATGTGCCAAGTCAAGCCACATGAAACATTCGGATGAGGATACCATATCATCATACCGCATCACAACCATTTTAATGCATGTTGACACCCAAGATAAATCATTATCCACTCCTAGCTACTTAAGCATGGCATGAACAACTATAATCTCTAACGGTCATTGCAAACATGTTTGATCATAATAAGTTCAATCAAGGGATACTAGGTTAAACATATTTACAAAAACAAAAACAAGTTGAGTTCATACCCGCCTTTCTCTGCCACAGTCAATTCATCAAATGTCGTCATTATTGCCTTTCACTTGCACGACCGAATGGTAGGAAGATAATAATAGTGCAAGAGTATTGTGGACTAAGCTGGAATCTGCAAACATTTTATTCAAGAGGAGAAGACAAAGTAATATGGGCCCTTTGTTAGATAAACAATAATGAAGATGAGAGCCACTCAACAATTTCATCGTGGTCTTCTCCTAGGTACGACTCAAGTAAAAAGAAAAGATTTTCAAAGAAACACACTGAAATATTTTTGGAGTTTTTGACTTTTCTTGAAGAAAACAAATTAAAGAGGAAAAACAAAAACGAGAAAAACTATTTACAAGGGAAAGCTCCCAACAAGTAAAAGAAGAAGCGAGAAATCTTTTTGGGTTTTCTTTTGATGCTACAATTAAACTAAGCTAGAAAGAAAAACTAAAAAGAAGTAGGAAATATTTTTGGATTTTCTCAAAGTTTTTCAAAGACACAAGAAGAAAACGAGAAAACAAATCTAGCATGGATATTACAATGAAAAAGTGTGAACACCGACAACTGGAATGAAATGTGTGATCATGAATGTAATGTCGGCGGAATTACGTACTCCCCCAAGCTTAGGATTTTGGCCTAGCTTGGTAATCACCATCCGTATGAATAATAATCTGGGCGATGGCTCATTGAGGCCCTCAGAGCAGACTCCGCATCCCTCCTGGCAGCTTCAACCTCCGCGTTGTACGCATGGACTTCGCTCTCAAGGACATAATATCTTCCTCTAGTGTGAAAATCATAGAGAGCAGGAGCAGGCAAAGCAATAGGCACAACATTTTTTTATTAAATCTCAAGTTATAGGTGTAGTTGGTTGCCGTACCCGTAAGGAACTTATGACGCTTCATGGCATCAAAGTCTAAATACTGAGTAGGAAGGATGGGGTCATTAGGCCATGGTGAAACATTTAATCTCTCAGCTACACGGGAGGCATAGATTCCTCCATAAAAATTACCACTAGCAGCATTAAGCTGCAACCTCCGTGCAACAATTGCACCATGATTATAATTCTTATTCCCAGTTATGGCAGTGTGTAAGAGACTCAAATCATGAGCACACAGTGTGCTACAATCTTGTTTGCCTACGATACATTTACCGTTAAAGAGCGCAAAATATTGTAATGATGGAAAATGGATGCTGTTAATTCTTCCTTGTGCTACCCCCTATCTTCACCAAAGCAAAGATTAACTAAAACTGATTCGTACTCAGCTTTTGTTGGTTCATCGAGGGAACCCCAATATGGAAGTTTGCATGCTTCGCTAAACATTTCTAACGACATGGTGAAAGAATGATCGTACAAGTTGAATGAAACTCTAGACTCACGAGAAAAATATTTAAATTTCTTTGTGAAGGTTTTCGTGAGTTCGAGGTGTTGGGGGCACTTATCTGCGATGAAGGGAGCAAGCTCTGTATTGTGAATAAATTGGTCAAATTCCTCCTTAGTACCTGCACCTTCCATGAACTCGTCGCAAGGCCACAAGAATGATTTGGTGGCGGCATCTCGCATCGAGCTTTCGCTTGGTTCAACATAAGACCGTCGAACTAAGCTTCCACTTGATGAGGCTTACGAGGATCTCCTCCTCGAAGAACTCCTAAAGAATTGCATTTTATTCCTATAAAAATTCTGAAAAAATTTAGTCCACAAAATTTTTTGTCAACAAAACTTTGTAAGATTGTTAGCAACTACTCCTAAGCATGCATAGAGGCCATATTGAGCATTCAAACTACTTAGAACTCTAAGAATTCAACATGCAAGCTCATCTACATCGGCACCAAGAGTAGCTAATTACTCTAAAAACAACCCACTAAAACAAAAACTAATTGGAGCAATGGAGGAGTCACATACCAAGTAGCAATCCCTCCAAACAGTTTCAGAAACGGAGCTTCGAGCAAAGAGATCGAAATCCGCAGGTTTGAGAGCAAGAACACGAGAATGGTGGCCATGGTGATTTTTTTCTGGAGGTAGGGGATGATGTGGGCTAAAGAGATAAGTGAGGGGGCCCACGTGGGGCCCACAACCCACCAGGGTGCGCCTGGGGGTGCTGGCGCGCCCTGGTGTCTTGTGGGCACCAGTTGCACCCCCCCTCTGGTATTATTTGCACCAAAAATTCATAAATATTCGGGAAAAAACCGTGTTAAATTTTCAGGGCTTTCTGAGAACTTTTATTTTTGGGTCATTTCTTATTGCACGGAGAAAACAGAAAACATGATAAACATGGCATTTTGTTTTATTTGACTAACTAAAACAGAAAATAAAAAGTGAGAGCAGAGAGTTGTGCTTACTAGATTCATCGACTTCATACCTCTCAAAAATGATTCATTAATAAGGTTGATCAAGTCTTATTAACAACCACTTCCGATTAGCATGGAACCGAAGAACTTTCGTAAAACACTAAGTTACCTCAATGGGGATGTGCATATCCCTGACAATAAGTATATCATATTTCTTTTTGGCAGTAGGAAGAGGTAATTGAAAACTTCCAATAGTAATGGTCGGAGGTTCTTCAATAACATTTATACCATTCACTTGGAATTGTTCTTCGGAAAGTGCACCGTATGCTCATTACCATTGATATGAAAAGTGACTTTGCTTTTATTGCAATCAATAACAGCCCCTGCAGTATTCAATAAGGGTCTACCAAGGATAATTGACATGTTGTCGTCCTCGGGCATCTCTAGAATAACAAAGTCCGTTAAGATAGTAACATTTGGAACAACAACGGGCACATCTTCACAAATACCGATAGGTATGGCCGTTGATTTGTCAGCCATTTGCAATGATATCTCAGTAGGTGTGAGTTTATTCAAATCAAGTATTTTATATAAGGAGAAAGGCATAACACTAACACCGGCTCTCAAATCACACAAAGCAGTTTTGACATAGTTTCTCTTAATGGAGCAAGGTATAGTTGGTATTCCAGGATCTCCGAGTTTTTTAGGTACTCCATCCTTAAAAGAATAATTAGCAAGCATGGTGGAGATTTAGCTTCAGGTATCTTTCTTTTATTTGTGATGATGTCTTTCATATACTTTGCATAAGGGGCCATCTTCAAAATATCACTTAAGCAGGTAGGCAAAAAGACTGGCCTAATCATTTTTGCAAAGCGCTCAAATTCTTCATCATCCTTTTTCTTAGATGGCTTAGGTGGAAATGGCATGGGCTTTTGAACCCATGGCTCTCTTTCTTTACCATGTTTCCTAGCCACAAAGTCTCTTTTATCATACCGCTTATTTTTAGGTTGTGGGTTATCAAGATCAGGAGCAGGTTCTACTTTAACATCATTATCTGGCTCTTTATCATTACTAGGTTGAGCATCATCATGAACATCATCATTATCATTTTCATTTTCACTAGGTGAATGTTCACTACCAGATTGAGTTTCAGCATCAGAAATAGAGACAACATTATTATCAGGAGGTTTTTGTGTCTCAGGTTCACTAGAGGTATGCAAAGTCCTATCATTTTTCTTTTTCTTTTTCTTTTTAGAGGGACTAGGTGCATCAGTATTAATTCTCTGAGAGTCATGTTCAATTCTTTTAGGATGACCTTCAGGATAAAGAAGTTCTTGGGTCATTCAACCTCCTCTAGTAACTACTCTAGCAGAAAAATCATTCATATTATTATTCATTTCATCAAGCAATTCCTTTTGAGATTTAGCAACTTGTTCTAACTGGGTTTGAACCATAGAGGCAAGGTTTCCTACACCTCTAACATCATTACTGATTCTAAATAACAAGTCACTCAAGCGAGCAATCATATCAGAATTATATTTCAATTGTTTCAGAACATTTGCATTGAAGTGATCTTGTTTCATAATGTAGTTATCAAACTCATATAAGCATTGACTAGGATGTTTATTGTAAGGGATATCACTTTCATCAAACTTTAATAAAGAATTTACCTCTACCACCTGTGGAGGTGGTGGTGTGTCAAGGCCATGTATTTCTTTAATAGGTGGTAAATTCTTAACTTCCTCAGCTTTAATACCTTTTTCCTTCATACATTTCTTTGCCTCTTGCATATCTTCAGGACTGAGAAATAAGATACCCTACTTCTTCGGAGTGGGTTTAAGCGGTGGTTCAGGGAGAGTCCAATCATCATAATTCTCCAATATAATATTCAATAGTTCCTTAGCTTGTTCGACAGTTCGTTCCCTGAAAACACAACCAACACAACTATCTAGGAAGTCCCTAGAAGCATCAATTAGTCCATTATAGAAGATATCAAGTATTTCATTTTTCTTAAGAGGGTGATTAGGCAAAGCATTAAGCAATTGGAGAAGCCTCCCCCAAGCTTGTGGGAGACTCTCTTCTTCAATTTTCACAAAGTTAAATATTTCCTGTAAGGCAGCTTGTTTCTTATGAGCAGGAAAATGTTTTTCAGAGAAGTAGTAAATCATATCCAGGGGACTACGCACACAACTAGGAGCAAGAGTATTGTACCATATCTTAGCATCACCCTTTAATGAGAACGGGAATAATTTTAGAATATAGTAGTAGCGAATTTTCTCATCATGAGCAAAGAGGGTGGCTATATCATTCAGCTTAGTAAGATGTGCCACTACAGTTTCAGTTTCATAGCCATGGAAAGGATCAGATTCAACCAATGTTTTTTAGAGAACTAGGTGCATCAAGATTAATTCTCTGAGAGTCTTGTTCAATTCTTTTAGGATGACCCTCAGGATAAAGTGGTTCTTGGGTCATTCTACCTCCTCTGGTGACTACTCTAGCAGCAAAATCATGCATATTATTAGTCATTTCATCAAGCAATTCTTTTTGAGATTTAGCAACTTGTTCTAACTGAGTTTGAACCATAGAGGCATGCTTTCCTACACCTCTAACATCATTACTAATTCTAAATAGCAAGTCACTCAAGCGAGCAATCATATCGGAATTGTATTTCAATTGTTTCAGAACATGAGCATTGAAATGATCTTGCTTCATAATATAGTTGTCAAACTCATATAAGCATTGACTAGGATGTTTATTGTGAGGAATGTTACTTTCATTAAACTTTAATAAAGAATTTACCTCTACCACCTGTGGAGGTGGTGGTGTGTCAAGGCCATGTATTTCTTCAATAGGTGGCAGATTCTTAACATCCTCAGCTTTAATACCTTTTTCCTTCATAGATTTCTTTGCCTCTTGCATATCTTCAGGACTAAGAAATAAGATACCCCTCTTCTTCGGAGTGGGTTTAGACGGTGGTTCAGGAAGAGTCCAATCATCATAATTCTTCAATATGATATTCAATAATTCCTCGTCTTGTTCAACAGTTCGCTCCCTGAAAACACAACCAGCACAACTATCTAGGAAGTCCCTAGAAGCATCGGTTAGTCCTATAAAAGATATCAAGTATTTCATTTCTCTTGAGAGGATGATCAGGCAAATCATTAAGCAATTGGAGAAGCCTCTACCAAGCTTGTGGGAGACTCTCTTCTTCAATTTGCACAAAGTTAAATATTTCCTGTAAGGCAGCTTGTTTCTTATGAGCAGGAAAATATTTTTCAGAGTAGTAGATCATATCCTGGGGACTACGCACGCAACCAGGAGCAAGAGTATTGTACCATGTCTTAGCATCACCCTTTAATGAGAATGGAAATAACTTAAGGATATATTAGTAGCGAATCTTCTCATCATGAGCAAAGAGGGTGGCTATATCATTCAGCTTAGTAAGGTGTGCCACTACAGTTTCAGTTTCATAGCCATGGAAAGGATCAGATTCAACCAAAGTAATTAACTCTGGGTCGACAGAGAACTCATAATCCTTATCGGTAACAAAGATAGGTGAAGTAGCAAACATAGGATCACATTTTATTCTAGCATTCAAAGTATTTTCATTATACTTGCATACCAAATTCTTAAGATCGTTTCTATCCTTGCAAGAAAGAATTTCTCTAGTTATCTCCTCGTCCATAACATAACCTTCAGGTATCTTAGGCATTTCAAACTTAGGAGAGATAGGACTAATAGGAGTTTCATATTCATCATTAGTTTCAGCAATCTCATCAATTAAAGTAGTTTCATTCTCTTTAGCTCTATCAATTTGTTCATCAAGAAATTCTCCTAGTGGCACATTATCATCAAGCATGGTACTAGCATCATCAATAGCATAATTCAGCAGAGGTAGCATCATCAATAACTTGCGAGATATCAGGATTACTAGCATGTGGTGGTGTTGCAAGCTTACTCATAACAGAAGGTGAATCAAGTGCAGAGCTAGATGGCAGTTCCTTACCTCCCCTCGTCTTAGAGGGAAAAATCTTAGTTTTTGGATCCTTCAAATTCTTCATAGTGATAAAAATATATAAATCCCAAGTGACTCAACAAATATTGCTATGCTCCCCGGCAATGGCGCCAGAAAAAGGTCTTGATAACCCACAAGTATAGGGGATCGCAACAGTTTTCGAGGGTACAGTATACAACCAAAATTTATAGATTCGACACAAGGGGAGCCAAAGAATACTTGAGAGTATTAACAGTTGAGTTATCAATTCAACCACACCTGGAGATTAAATATCTACAGCAGAGTGATCAGTAGCACAGTAATATGATAGTTTGGTAGCAGTAGCAACAGTAACAGTAGCGGTAACAGTAGTAGTAATAGTTTTGTAGCAGTTGGAACAGCTGCAGTAGCAATAGTAACTTAGCAAGAACAATAAGTGGAAAGCTCGTAGGCACTAGATCGGTAACTCGTTGGATGATATTCGTCATGTAACAGTCATAACCTAGGGCGATACAGAACTAGCTCTAGTTCATCAAAGTAATGTAGGCATGTATTCCGTAAATAGTCATACGTGCTTATGGAAAAGAACTTGCATGACATCTTTTGTCCTACCCTCCCGTGGCAGCGGGGTCCATAAGGAAACTAAGGGATATTAAGGCCTCCTTTTAATAGAGAACCGGAACAAAGCATTAACACATGGTGAATACACAAAGTCCTCAAACTACGGTCATCACTGCGAAGTATCCCAAATATTGTCACTATGGGGTTGACGGATCATAACACGTAATAGGTGCATATGACTAGATCGGATCAAGAACATAGATATAGAGATGATAACGTAAACGGTTCAGATCTGAAATCATGGCACTCGGGCCCTAGTGACAAGCATTAGGCATAGCAAAGTCATAGCAACATCAATCTCAGAACATAGTGGATACTAGGGATCAAGCCCTAACAAAACTAACCCGATTACATGATGAATCTCATCCAACTCCTCACCGACCAGCAAGCTTACAAAGGAATTACTCACTCCCGGTGGGGAGCATCATGGAATTGGTGATGGAGAAAGGTTGGTGATGACGAAGACCGAAGATTCCCCTCTCCGGAGCACCAAACGGGCTCCAGATCTGGCCTCCCGATGAAGAATAGGAGGTGACGGCGACCCCGTATCATAAAGCACGATGAAACTTTCTCTCTGATTTTTTTTCTCCGAAAATAGGAATTTATAGTGGCGGAATTAGGGTCAGCGGTGCCACGAGGTGGGCACAACCCACCAGGGCGCGCCCAGGGGGCCTGGCGTGCCCTGGTGGGTGCTGGCCACCCTGGCCCCCCTTTTCGGTGGATGTTGGCTCCAATAATTCACATATATTCTGAAATAATTCTCCAAATAGTTTCGTTCCATTCTGAGAACTTTTATTTCTGCACAAAAACAACACCATGGTAGTTCTGCTGAAAACAGCGTCAGTCCGGGTTAGTTCCATTCAAATCATGCAAATTAGAGTCCAAAACAAGGGCAAAAGGGTGAGGAAAAGTAGATACGTTGGAGACGTATCAACCAGCGCCGTCCGCCTCAACGTCGTCTCTGACCTCGCTCGTGACGCAGCCGACTACGCATCTACGCATTGTCACAGGCGGCGTCTGCCCAATCGTCGTCTCCGACCTTGTCCGCGAAGCAGCCGACTACACCTCCACGCATGGCCACAGGCACCGTCTGCCCCGTCGTCGTCTCCGGGCACGTCCGCGAGGTAGCCGATTGCCCATCCACGGACGGTCACCAATGCCGTACGCCTCAACGCCATCTCCAATCCAGTCGTTGAGCCCCCACGCACGACCGCCGGCTCCGTTCGCCTCGTCGTCTACTCCGGCCTCGTGTTCTCGGCTGCTATGTCGAGACCTCCATGGTGGAGGCGCGGGCCCGGCGCGGCGCAGGCGCGCAGTGCTCCTTCCTCCGGCGTAGGTCGCCGGCGATAGTCTTCGTGGCCGAGCCACGCTGAGACGACGACCTACAAGTCAGCCTCGACCCGCAACTGATGGCCGTTCAATGCCTCGTTACACGATCACTCGGCGCATCTATGCGCCATCTTCGTCGCTACTCAGACCCAGTCGCCGTGTCGGCCTCGGCGCATGGCAACCGACATTGTCCACCTCATCGTCGTCTCCTACCTCATCCGCGACGTAGCGGACCGCACTTTCACGTACTGTCACTGACTTGGCCGCCCTACGCGTCGCCACTCCGCGGGATGCGTCTACGTCACTCGGACGCCCCGCGCGTCGCCACTCCGTGTGGCGCGTCTTCATCACTCGGACGCCCTGCGTGTTGCCACTCCGCGGGATGCGTCTTTGTCACTCGGACTCCCCGCGCGTCACCACTCCGTGCGGCGCGTCTTCATCACTCGGACGCCTCGCGTGACGGCACTCTGTGAGGCACGTCTTCATCACTCGGACGCCCTGTGCGTCGCCACTCCGCGGGATGCGTCTACGTCACTCGGACGCTCCACGCGTCGCCACTCCGTGCGGCGCGTCTTCATCACTTGGACACCCTGCGCGTCGCCACTCCACGGAATGCGTCTACGTCACTCGGATGCCCCGCGAGTCGCCACTCCGTGTGGCGCATATCCATCACTAGGACGCCCTGCGCGTCACCACTCACTCCGGTGATTTTCGTACCTCAGAAGCTATATCGCCCCCAGTGGGTGAACGACTGATGAGCCACAAGTATAGGGGATCTATCGTAGTCCTTTCGATAAGTAAGAGTGTCGAACCCAACGAGGAGCAGAAGGAAATGACAAGCGGTTTTCAGTAAGGTATTCTCTACAAGCATTGAAATTATCGGTAACAGATAGTTTTGTGATAAGATAATTCGTAACGGTAGCAAGTAACAAATGTAGCAAAGATGTAGCAAGGTGGCCCAATCCTTGTTGTAGCAAAGGACAAGCCTGGACAAACTATTATACAAAGCAAAGCGCTCCCGAGGACACATGGGAATTTCTATCAAGCTAGTTTTCATCATGCTCATATGATTCGTGTTCGTTACTTTGATAATTTGATATGTGGGTGGACCGGTGCTTGGGTGCTGCCCTTACTTGGACAAACCTCCCACTTATGATTAACCTCTCTCGCAAGCATCCGCAACTACGAAAGAAGAATTAAGATAAATCTAACCATAGCATGAAACATATGGATCCAAATCAGCCCCTTACGAAGCAACGCATAAACTAGGGTTTAAGCTTCTGTCACTCTAGCAACCCATCATCTACTTATTACTTCCCAATGCCTTCCCCTAGGCCCAAATGATGGTGAAGTGTCATGTAGTCGATGTTCACATAACACTACTAGAGGAGAGACAACATACATCTCATCAAAATATCGAACGAATACCAAATTCACATGATTACTTATAACAAGACTTATCCCATGTCCTCAGGATCAAACGTAACTACTCACAAAGCATATTCATGTTCATAATCAGAGGAGTATTAATTATCATTAAGGATCTGAACATACGATCTTTCACCAAGTAAACCAACTAGCATCAACTACAAGGAGTAATCAACACTACTAGCAACCCACATGTACCAATATGAGGTTTTGAGACAAAGATCGGATACAAGAGATGAACTAGGGTTTGGAGAGGAGATGGTGCTGGTGAAGATGGTGATGGAGATTGACCCTCTCTCGATGAGAGGATCGTTGGTGATGACGATGGCTTCGATTTCCCCCTCCGGGAGGGAAGTTTCCCAGGCAGAACAGCTCCGTCGGAGCCCTAGATTGCTTCTGCCCAAGTTCCGCCTCGAGACGGCGGCGCTTCATCCCGAAAGCTCTAATATGATTTTTTCCAGGCCAAAACCCTCCATATAGCAGAAGATGGGCACCGGAAGGCTGCCAGGGGGCCCACAAGCCACAGGGGCGCGCCCTGGGGGGTAGGGCGCGCCCCCAGGCTTGTGGCCTCCTGGTGGGTCCCCTCCGGTATTTCTTTCGCCCAATATTTTTGGAGTTGTGCATAATAGGTCTCTCATATTTACTCCTTTTCCAGTCCAGAATTCCAGCTGCCGGCATTCTCCCTCTTCATGTAAACCTTGTAAAATAAGAGAGAAAAGGCATAAGTACTGTACCATAATGTGTAATAACAGCCCATAATGCAATAAATATCAATATAAAAGCATGATGCAAAATGGACGTATCAACTCCCCCAAGCTTAGACCTCGCTTGTCCTCAAGCGAAAGCCGAAATCGATAAATATGTCCACATGTTTAGAGATAGAGGTGTCGATAAAATAAAATACGGACATGAAGGCATCATGATCATATTTAGAACAGCAACACTTATTGATATATAATTTCTTATATTAGAGTAATAATTCATTCACAAGGTAAAGTATGATTCAAGAACTCTATTGAGAACCAACAAACTATAATCTCAGTCATTGAAGCAATTGCAATTTATCATAACATCGGAAAGAGTCAATATAAGAGCTTGTAAAGCAAATCCACATACTCAATCATCTTTTAGTCTTTCATAATTGCTAACACTCACGTGGTACTTATGAGGTCAACGCTTCAATTGGACACAGAGAAAGATAGGGGCTTGTAGTTTTGCCTCCCAACTATTTACCTCAAGGGTAATGTCAACAGAAATAGCTCATGGTCACCCACATCCAAGTGGATATATGTGTCTAGATCATTCCCCAACACATGACGCTTGCCAACAGAGAAAGGCGAAATAAAGGAAGTGGTGAAGATCACCACGACTCTTGCATAAAGGTAAGTACTAGAAAGTAAAAGTAACAAATAGGCCCTTCGCAGAGGGAAGCAGAGGTTGTCATGCGCTTTTATAGTTGGATGCGCAATCTCTTAATGCAAAAGAATGTCACTTTATATTGCCGCTTGTGATAAAGAACTTTATTATGCAGTCTGTCGCTTTTATTTCTTCCATATCACAAGTTCGTATAAAGTTTATTTTCTTCACACTAATAGATCATACATATTTAGAGAGCAATTTTTTTTATTGCTTGCACCGATGACAACTTATTTGAAGGATCTTACTCAATCCATAGGTAGGTATGGTGGACTCTCATGGCAAAACTGGGTTAAGGATGTTTGGATGCACAAGTAGTATCTCTACTTGGTGCGGAAGTTTTGGCTGATATGGGGTGGAAGCAAGCGTCACATGTTGAAGGATCTATAACCATATAACTTCTATTCGGAAATAAGCAAACATAACCCATTATGTTGTCTTCCTTGTCCAACATCTACTTCTTAGCATATAATATTTTAATGAGTGCTCACAATCATAAAAGATGTCCAAGATAATATATTTATATGTGAACCTCTCTTTCTTTATTACTTCCTTTTAATTGCAACAATGACCAATCGCTATATTTTTCAACTCACAACAAATTTCAATCGACATACTTCTTATATGTGAAGTCATCACTCCCCATAAGATCATCATATATACTCTTTGCTTTTATTCTATACTTCTTTTTATTACTTTTTCTCTAGATCATAGCAAGCAAGCAAAGCCCTCAACTCAAAACTACTTTTTATTATATAACTCTCGGACTCGCTTACATAGGGAGAACATAAAGCAAAACTCAAAGCTAGATCACACTAAAACTTTATTCTACGAGATCAAGATATAACCAAAAGGATCGAACTGAGAAAAATGATAAAAGTAAAAGATGTGATGGTGATACGATACCGGGGCACCTCCCCCAAGCTTGGCACAAGCCAAGGGGAGTGCCCATACCCATGTGTTTAGTTGTCTTTCTTCGGAGGTGGTGACGTTGGAGTTGTTGATGAGGTTGGAAGCTCGTCCTCCGTCTTCCAAGGCATAGGCTCACCATCGTAAAAAGATGAACGAGTCTCCGGGATCCTTAAATCTGCAGCCAAACTCATTCTCTTAAATATGTATTCATACTCACAGTTTTGGTTTTGCAGGTCATAGATCTGGGCTTGGAGATGCTCGATTTTCTCGTGAAGCTTGAAGATGTGCTCCCCGATGTCCTTGGCGTCCAGCTTGTGCTTATGGGTAAACTCCGCGATCATCATGTGATTGGCATTGAGTCCACGTTCGACCATCCCTTGGCACTTGAAGACTTGCTCCTCCATGGCTTCGAGCCTTGTCTCCACGCTTCCGGTCTTCTTTGGCCCCTCAACATCACGGATGTACAACACCCCCTCACGCATCTCAATGGTTTGTGGGTGGCGCAGCACCTCCGCAAGGTAGGGGTTGATGACCTTCTCGAAGAACTTGTCCTCCGAAGCACTTGGGGACGTCATGGCGATCTAAATCTGCTGCAAAAACAGCTCAAAACGAAAACAGGAGGTATTGTCGTGATACGAAGGTCCAAACCTTCGGGAGATTATATAATGAATTTTTACCGACCTAAAGGAGTAAACCACAAGAAAACGGAGTCCGGAGGGTACACGGGGTGGCGACAAGCCATAGGGGCGCGCCCAGGGGGGTAGGGCGCGCCCCCTGGCTTGTCGCCTCCTCGTGCACTTTTCGGACTACTTTAAATTTTCCTAATTTTTTAAATATTCCAAAACGGAGAAAAATTGCTATGGGAAAAGTTTTGGAGTCGGTTTGCTTACCGTACCACATACCTATTCCTTTTCGGAGTCTGAAACGTTCTGGTAGGTCTCCCTAATGTACTCCTCCGGAGTTATATTATTGATAATATTGGTTTCAACATTTATGGGAGTACCTGAGATATAATGTTTGATTCTTTGCCCGTTTACCACCTTCGGATTTGTGCCTTCGGCGTTGTTGATCTTGACGGCACCGGAACGATATACTTCCTCGATAATGTAAGGCCCTTCCCATTTAGAGAGAAGTTTTCCTGCAAAAAATCTTAAACGAGAATTGTATAGCAAGACATGGTCACCTACATTGAATTCACGCTTTTGTATCCTTTTATCATGACATCTCTTAACTTTTCTTTAAACAACTTGGCATTCTCATAGGCCTGGGTTCTCCATTCATCAAGTGAGCTAATGTCAAATAACCTCTTCTCACCAGCAAGTTTGAAATCATAGTTGAGCTCTTTGATTGCCCAATAAGCTTTATGTTCTAGTTCTAGAGGTAAGTGACATGCTTTACCATAAACCATTTTATACGGAGACATGCCCATAGGGTTTTTGTAAGCAGTTCTATAAGCCCATAATGCATCATCAAGTTTCTTAGACCAATTCTTTCTAGATCTATTAACATTCTTTTGCAAGATCAATTTAATTTCTCTATTGCTTAATTCTACTTGACCACTAGACTGAGGATGATAAGGAGATGCAATTCTATGATTAACATCATACTTAGCAAGCAATTTACGGAAAGCACCATGAATAAAGTGTGAACCACCATCAGTCATTAAATATCTAGGGACTCCAAACCTAGGGAAAATAACTTCTTTCAGCATTTTCATAGAACTGTTATGATCAGCACTACTAGTTGGAATAGCTTCTACCCACTTAGTAACATAATCAACAGCAACTAGAATATGAGTATACCCGTTGGACTTTGTAAAAGGTCCCATATACTCAAAACCCCAAACATCAAATGGTTCAATAACAAGAGAGTAATTCATAGGCATTTCCTGACGTCTACTAATATTACCAATTTTTGGCATTCATCACAAGACAAGACAAACTTACGAGCATCCTTGAAGAGAGTAGGCCAATAAAAACCAGATTGTAATACCTTGTGTGCAGTTCTATCTCCAGCGTGGTGTCCTCCGTAGGCCTCGGAGTGACACTTGTGTAGAATCTGTTCCTGTTCATGCTCAGGTACACAACGTCTAATAACACCATCTACTCCTTCTTTATAAAGGTGTGGATCATCCCAAAAGTAATGTCTTAAATCATAGAAGAACTTTTTCATTTGTTGGTATGTGAAACTAGGTTGTATAAATTTAGCAACAATATAATTAGCATAATCAACATACCATGGAGCATTACTTGAAACATTTATGACAGCTAATTGTTCATCGGGAAAGCTATCATTAATAGGTAGTGGGTCATCAAGAACATTTTCTAACCTAGACAAGTTGTCTGCTACGGGGTTCTCAACTCCCTTTCTATCAATAATATGCAAATCAAATTCTTGTAGCAGAAGAACCCATCTAATAAGTCTAGGTTTAGCATCTTTCTTTTCCATAAGATATTTAATAGCAGCATGATCAGTGTGAACAGTTACTTTGGAATCAACAATATAAGGTCTGAACTTATCACATGCAAACACAACTGCTAAAAATTCCTTTTCAGTGGTAGCATAGTTTCTTTGAGCACTGTCTAGAGTTTTACTAGCATCATGGATAACATTTAATTTCTTATCAACTATTTGTCCTAGAACAGCACCAACAGCATAATCACTAGCATCACACATAATTTCAAAGGGTAGGTTCCAATCAGGTGGTTGCACAACAGGTGCAGTGATCAAGGGTTTCTTAAGAATTTCAAATGCTTCTACACAATCATCATCAAAAACAAAAGGGTTATCTTTTTGCAAGAGATTAGCGAGAGGCCGAGAAATTTTAGAGAAGTCTTTAATAAATCTCCTATAGAAACCGGCATGACCAAGGAAACTTCTTATACCTCTGATATCCGTAGGGAACGGCATTTTTTCAATAGCATCAACTTTAGCTTTATCAACTTCAATACCTCTTTCGGAGATTTTGTGTCCCAAGACAATACCTTCATTAACCATAAAGTGGCACTTCTCCCAATTCAAGACAAGATTAGTTTCTTCACATCTCTGCAAAACTCGATCAAGGTTGCTCAAGCAATCATCAAAAGAAGTTCCGTAAACGGAGAAATAATCCATGAAAACCTCAACAATCTTTTCACAAAAGTCAGAAAATATAGCAGTCATACATCTTTGAAAGGTAGCAGGTGCATCGCATAAACCAAAAGGCATACGTCTATAAGCAAAGGTACCGAAAGGGCAAGTAAAAGTGGTCTTCTCTTGGTCCTCTTTTGACACAGGTATTTGAGAGAAACCAGAATAACCATCTAGAAAGCAAAAATGTGTGTGTTTGGATAGTCTTTCTAGCATGTGATCAATAAAAGGTAGAGGGTAATGATCTTTCCTAGTACATTTATTTAATTTCCTAAAATCAATTACCATTCTATATCCTGTAACAATTCTTTGCGGGGTCAACTCATTTTTATCATTAGGGACAACGGTAATACCTCCCTTCTTAGGGACACAATGAACGAGACTAACGCATCTACTATCATCAATAGGATAAATTATACTTGCCTCTAGAAGCTTTAATATTTCATTTCTTACCACTTCTTTCATTTTAGGATTTAACCGTCGTTGGTGATCAACAACTGGTTTAGCATCAGGCTCCATATTAATTTTATGCTGACATAGAGTGGGACTAATGCCTTTAAGATCATCAAGAGTATATCCAATAGCAGCACGGTGCTTCTTGAGAGTTTTCAATAATCTCTTTTCTTTATGCTATGAAAGGTTAGCACTAATAATAACATGATATATCTTCTTTTCATCAAGATAGGCATATTTCAGAGTATCCGGTAATTGTTTAAGCTCAACACGGGATCACCCTTGGGTGGAGGAGGATCCCCAAGTATTTCAACAGGCAGGTTGTGTTTCAAAATAGGATGATGATCAAAGAAAATCTTATCTATTTCATTCCTTTCATTCATATGCATATCGTTTTCATGGTCTAGCAAATATTGTTCTAAGGGATCAGAGGAGGCACATCAATAGAAGCAAGACCAATAATTTCATCCTTACTAGGCAATTCTTTATCATGGGGTTGTCTACAAAATTTAGAGAAATTAAACTCATGGTACACATCCCCAAAACTTACAGTAACAGTTTCTTTCTCACAATCTATCTTAGCATTAACAATATTCAAGAAAGGTCTACCAAATATAATGGGACAAAAATCATCTTGTGGGGAACCAAGAACAAGAAAATCAGTAGGATATTTTATTTTCCCACACAAGACTTCAACATCTCTAACAATCCCAACTGGTGCTATAGTATCTCTATTAGCAATCTTAATGGTAACATCAATTTCTTCTAATTCAGCTGGTGCAATATCATTCATAATTTCTTAATATAAGGTAAAGGGAATTGCACTCACACTAGCACCCACATCACATAAGCCATGATAACAATGATCTTCTATTTTAACAGAAACAACAGGCATGCCAACAATAGGTCTATGTTTATCTTTAGTATCAGGTCTAGCAATTCTAGCAGCTTCATCACAGAAATGAATAACATGCCCATCAATATTATCAACCAAGAGATCTTTAACCATAGCAATACTAGGTTCAACTTTGATTTGTTCTGGGGTGTAGGTGTTCTAGTATAACTCTTACGAACCACAGTTGAAGCTTTAGCATGTTCCTTTATTCTAGCAGGGAAAGGTGGTTTCTCAATATAAGCAGCAGGAATAATAGGATCAACATTATAAATAATAGTTTCTTCTTCAACTTTAATATGTTCAACTACTTTCACTTCAATGGGAGGATGATATTTAAACCACTTCTCCTTAGGGAGATCAACATGAGCAGCAAAAGATTCACAGAAAGAAGCTACTATCTCAGAGTCAAGTCCATATTTAGTGCTAAATTCACGAAAAGCATCGGTGTCTATAAAGGATTTAACACAATCAAACTTAAGGTTTATACCTGACTCCTTAACTTCGTCGAGTTCCCAATCTTCAGAGTTGCGTTTAATTCTTTCCAATAAGTCCCATTTGAATTCAATATCTTTCTTCATAAAGGAACCAGTACAAGAAGTATCGAGCATGGATTGATCATTACGAGAAAGCCGAGCATAAAAATTCTGAATAATAATTTCTCTTGAGAGCTCATGATTGGGGCATGAATATAACATTGACTTTAGCCTCCCCCAAGCTTGAGCGATACTTTCTCCTTCACGAGGCCAAAAATTATAAATATAATTCCGATCACGATGAACCAGATGCATAGGATAAAACTTCTGATGAAATTCCAATTTCAATCGGTTGTAGTTCCATGATCCAATATCATCACATAGCCTATACCATGTCAATGCCTTCTCCTTCAAAGATAAAGGAAAGACCTTCTTCTTGACATCATCCTCGGGCAAACCTGCAAGCTTAAATAATCCACAAACTTCATCCACATAGATTAGATGCAAATCAGGATGTAGTGTTCCATCTCCTGCATAAGGATTAGCTAGCAGTTTCTCTATCATACCCGAAGGAATTTCATAATAAATATTTTCAGTAGGTTCAGTAGGTTGAGGAGCAACTCTTTGTGCTTCCGGTCGAGGTGAAGATACCCCGAACAAGCCCCTCAAAGGATTATTTTCCATAGTAACAAGTGACAGTAAATTTCAGCACACTATATAAATTATTCCTTACCAAATTCCACTCACCAAAGGCGCTTCACTCCCCGGCAACGGCGCCAGAAAAGAGTCTTGATGACCCACAAGTATAGGGGATCTATTGTAGTCCTTTCGATAAGTAAGAGTGTCGAACCCAACGAGGAGCAGAAGGAAATGACAAGCGGTTTTCAGTAAGGTATTCTCTGCAAGCACTGAAATTATCGGTAACAGATAGTTTTGTGATAAGATAATTCGTAACGGGTAGCAAGTAACAAATGTAGCAAAGATGCAGCAAGGTGGCCCAATCCTTTTTGTAGCAAAGGACAAGCCTGGACAAACTCTTATATAAAGCAAAGCGCTCCCGAGGACACATGGGGATTTCTGTCAAGCTAGTTTTCATCATGCTCATATGATTCGCGTTCGTTACTTTGATAATTTGATATGTGGGTGGACCGGTGCTTGGGTGCTGCCCTTACTTGGACAAACCTCCCACTTATGATTAACCTCTCTCGCAAGCATCCGCAACTACGAAAGAAGAATTAAGATAAATCTAACCATAGCATGAAACATATGGATCCAAATCAGCCACTTACGAAGCAACGCATAAACTAGGGTTTAAGCTTCTGTCACACTAGCAACCCATCATCTACTTATTACTTCCCAATGCCTTCCCCTAGGCCCAAATGATGGTGAAGTGTCATGTAGTCGACGTTCACATAACACCACTAGAGGAGAGACAACATACATCTCATCAAAATATCGAACGAATACCAAATTCACATGATTACTTATAACAAGACTTATCCCATGTCCTCGGGAACAAATGTAACTACTCACAAAGCATATTCATGTTCATAATCAGAGGAGTATTAATTATCATTAAGGATCTGAACATATGATCTTCCACCAAGTAAACCAACTAGCATCAACTACAAGGAGTAATCAACACTACTAGCAACCCACAGGTACCAATCTGAGGGTTTGGAGAGGAGATGGTGCTGGTGAAGATGGTGATGGAGATTGACCCCCTCTCGATGAGAGGATCGTTGGTGATGACGATGGCTTCGATTTCCCCGTATGGGAGGGAAGTTTCCCCGGCAGAACAGCTCCGTCGGAGCCCTAGATTGCTTCTGCCCAAGTTCCGCCTCGAGACGGCGGCGCTTCGTCCCGAAAGCTCTAATATGATTTTTTCCAGGCCAAAACCCTCCATATAGCAGAAGATGGGCACCGGAGGGCTGCCAGGGGCCCCACAAGCCACAGGGGCGCGCCCTGGGGGGTAGGGCGCGCCCCCAGGCTTGTGGCCTCCTGGTGGGTCCCCTCCGGTATTTCTTTCGCCCAATATTTTTTATATATTCCAAAATAATTCTCCGTAACTTTTCAGGACTTTTGGAGTTGTGCAGAATAGGTCTCTCATATTTACTCCTTTTCCAGTCCAGAATTCTAGCTGTCGGCATTCTCCCTCTTCATGTAAACCTTGTAAAATAAGAGAGAAAAGGCATAAATACTGTACCATAATGTGTAATAACAGCCCATAATGCAATAAATATCAATATGAAAGCATGATGCAAAATGGACGTGTCAACGACTTAGCAGCAACCCCGTATCGCCTAAGTTAAAAACTACTTCGAGTGAGGACATCATCCACACTATGGGGCTTAGCTGCGACCCTGTATCACCTAAGTTAAAAACTACTCTGAGTGACGACATCATCCACACTCGGGGGCTTAGCTGCGACCCCGTATCGCCTAAGTTAAAAACTACTTCGAGTGAGGACATCATACACACTCGGGGGCTTAGCTGCGACCCTGTATTGCCTAAGTTAAAAACTACTCCGAATGAGGGCATCATCCACACTCGGGGGTTTAGCTGCGACCCTGTATCGCCTAAGTGAAAAACTACTCCAAGTGAGGACATCATCCACACTTGGGGGCTTAGCTGCGACCCCGTATCGCCTAAGTTAAAAACTACTCTGAGTGAGGATATGATCCACACTCGGGGGGCTTAGCTGCGACCCCGTATCGCCTAAGTTAAAAACTACTCCGACTAAGGACATCATCCACACTCGGGAGCTTAGTTACGAACCCGTATCACCTAAGTTAAAAACTACTCCGAGTGAGGACATCATCCACACTCGAGGGCTTAGCTGCGACCCTGTATCGCCTAAGTTAACTACTCCAAGTGAGGACATCATCCACACTCGGGGGCTTAGCTGCGACCTCATATCGCCTAAGTTAAAAACTTCTCTGAGTGAGGACATCATCCACACTCGGGGGCTTAACTGCGACCCCGTATCGCTTAAGTTAAAAACTACTCCGAGTGAGGACATCATCCAGACTCGAGGACATAGCTGCGACCCCGTAATCGCCTAAGTTAAAAACTACTCCGAGTGAGGACATCATCCACACTCGGGGGCTTAGCTGTGACCCATATCACCTAAGTTAAAAACTACTCCGAGTAAGGACGTCATCCACACTTGGGGGCTTAGCTACGGTCCAGCAATCACCTAAGCTAAAAAATAGACTCGGGGACTCAGCATTGATCCAGAAATCATATAAGGAAGACTCAACAAGCATTCAACATGCCAAGCACACGAAGATTTGCCTGACTCACCTAGTTCTAGGCTAAATTTATTTACCGTGCCCAGCGCACACAGATCAGTCTGACTGATTCAGCTCCAGATTGTAGAAATTTACTATGCCAAGCGCATGAGAGTTCACCTGTTTAGTTCAGTTCCACACTAGAAGACTTAAACCCTCTGCCAGATTCATCTAGTCTGACAGAGGTTCAGGGACTACACCTAGTGGGTGCACTCAGCGTGCCCTCACAGGAAGAGAAATACAAAAAAGAAACATTCTGCTCGGTCAGGTCCGGCAACAACATTCAAGTTCAGCAAACTCTACAGACTCCAACCGACTACCAGCAATCAGTCAGAGTCTCAGGGGATACTGTTGGGGATACACATAACAGGTAGGCCCATGAAGGGTCGAAATATCATAGAAGCATGGGGTCCACACATGAGGTGGGTCCAGACAAATATAGACATACTATCCACTCGGACAAGTACGTTCCATCCACTCGGATGACAGTCAACCACTCGGCCATATGTCTCACTTGGGTATGCGAAGACCAACAAGGCAGTCGAAGCATCATACTCATAGTGGAGGTTTCGTAGTGGGCTGCCATCATGGCACTAATGCCCCACATTGTAACATACGAGGTGAGGGGGTGGCGCACTCTATATAAGCCACCCCCACCACATAGCTCAGGGCTAGCTGATTCTTCTCCCTTGGCTCTCACGCCATTAGTCTCAGTGTCGTGGGAACGTGCCTGACAGTCGATGGTAGGGGTACGAATGGAGAGGGCAGAGTCCTAGCTACGGCGAGGGTGTACACACAGATGTATGAGTTCGGGCCTCACTCGGAAGTGATAACAGCCCTACGTCTCAGGTGCTCCGGGGAGCTTACTCTGTCGAGTGATATATGTGTGTTGCGTTACCAAGGATTGCGAACCCCTGTGCCAGTGGGGAGGGGTGGCTTATATAGAGTGCGCTGCCCCTCATAAACGTCTGGCATTTAGGGGTTTGATTGTAGATAATAAAAAAGGGGGGGGACGTTACTGGTAACGTATACAATAAATGCCAGTTAAGGCGGCGAGCGTAACGCCTGCCCGTTGGCCTCCCTGGGGAGACTCTTGGCCTTCTGTGGTCGAGTGATTGGTGGCCCCTCTGAGTGAGAGCTGACCGTCGAGTGGAGGGGGGTTATTCCGAGTGACTCATACGCCATGGCTAGTTCAGTCGGAATCTCTCTCGTAGTCTTGTAGTCCTCCAATGTGGTGTCCTTAGGTGGGGTATGTAGGACGGGCCTAGCACCCTACCCTAAGTACATATCCTCGTCATTAGCCCCCGAATGGATCAGGGCTCGAGTGGAGAAGGTGCAGTGCAGGTTCTGTCGAACTCAGTGTTCTGAATGAGCTTCGAGATCTTTCCGATACCTGTGACGACTGGGCCTTCCAACGTCTGCCTTGATCTATTCAGCTTGTCATTTCTTCTGAGTGAATCTAGATGCAGGTTCGAGTCCGAATGGTCGACAGGATCTTCAGATGTGACAGGACGCTCTGTCTGGCCCGGATTTCGCGGGATTCGAAATTTCGGGGAACGCGCGCCGAGCAGGGATGACGCAACCGATGGGGAAGCGGCTCCTTGATCCTCACGCCACCTTTATCGCCACATATCGCGGCTCCTCCGTTAGTGGGATACACAGGGATTTGGCGGGCCCACGAGTTGGTGACTCGGGTCGACGGACATAAAAAACGAGAGGGGAGGGAAATTTGCGACAGTGCGCTCATTTTCCCCTCGTCTCCTCCGCTTCTTCTGCTCCGCCGCCGCGCTGCTCAGATCGAATCCGCTCGCCGCTGCGACAATGGCGCCCAAGAAGACGACGAAGGGGAAGAAGCCCTCGAGCGCCCGGGCCGCAGCGCCGCCCGGATGGATGCAGGGCGATTTCCTGCCGTCAACCGTGACGGCGTTGGACGTGGAGAAGCTCGTCGCTGACGGCCTGGTTGCGGCCGGGTCGTGGAGGTTCCCGGGGACGGAAGCGGAGCCGGAGCCGCGCGAGGGCGAGCGGGTCCTCCTGACCACCCATTTGGAGAGAGGTTTTGCTAAGCCCCCGCATCCCTTCTTCCGCGGTTTCTGAATTTCTTCGGGACTCAGTTGCATCATTTTCCTCCCAACGCAATTGCGTATCTCGCTGCGTTCGTGACGATGTGTGAGTGTTTTTTGGGTTGTCCCGCCCACTGGGGTCTGTTCAAGCACATCTTTACCATCCGTTCTCAGTCGGTAAAGAAGGCCCACGCTAGTGGTAATAAGACCAACGTCATCCAGCTATGCGGGGGTTTGGGTCTTCAGAAGAGGACGGGGAGTGCATTCCCAGCGCTCACCCTTCCGGAGTCGGTGCGGGGCTGGCAGTCGACCTGGTTCTACTGCCACGACGTCGCGTCTCCAAACATGCGCCATTTTTTTATTCTGGATCGACCTACTGCGCCCCCATCTCTGACCGTGGCCGAGGAAGAGAAGGCCAATGTGGGGATCTTGATGAACAGTGTTGTGAATCTGATTCGTGATGGAGTGACCGGCTTGGATCTGTTGGAGGTGTTCCTGGGTCGACGGATCCAGCCGCTCTAGGCGCGGGACCATCCGATGTGGCATTACTCAGGAGTCGACGATACCACTCGTACTCACCCGGAAGATGTTTCAGGGGAAACCATCACGCTATGGCTGCGCGGCATCACTGGTGCGCGAGACAACCCCCGGGGTTCCAAAAGAGTATCACCTTTCTCAGCTGCGAACCCGCCGAATGTGGTGAGTCATGTCATTGTCGATTGCTTTTGTATCTTGTCGAGTGAATATGTCTTCAGCTGACTGACTTGAATCTTTGCAGGAGCTCACGAACATGTATTCACCCGTGCCGAATGGCGGCCAGAACCTTGAAGGAGCGGGGAGCGAGAGCGACAGTGACAGCATCAGCTACGCCAAGGACAGCGAAGGCAACGGTGACGACTCGTCGGGGAGCGATGAAGTTGAAGTCTTGTCTCCTCCGCGTACTGAAGGGCGTTCCAAGCAGCGTCACGACCCAACACTTGACCGGGGTCGGGCCGGGGGGTCGACCACCAGGAGCTCCAAGCGCAGTCGGACGTCGACGCCAGAGCCGATTGAAAAGGTTGCCAAGCAGTCCAAGGTCACCACCACCAAGCCCCGGAAGGCTCTCCCCAGAATCAAGGTTGACGTGCCGATTGCTTCAACGTAAGTATCCTTGTTCTTCGTTTAACTTGTTGCTGAACTTCATATTTTTGCTGACCGAGTGGATCTTGATCGTCAGGGCCGCTACCTCGGTGACATCGCCGGGGCGAGGAGAGGAAAGCGCGAAGAAGGACACGCCGGACGCAGCTACTTCTCGCCAAGGTATGGCATATTGTCATTTGACATTCTTCTCAAACCATTCGACAGTCATGTGATATGTCGACTGGTGACATGCAGAGCCAATGGATACCGACCCCGCAGCCCCGTCTCCGACTGAACCGATTACAGCACCGACCCAGATGGCCGTGAAGTTCGCCAGTCCGCCACAAGCGCCTGTCTCCCAAGCGCCAGCCTCACAAGCGACAGTCTTTCCGACTACATCGCCGCTCCCTTCACAGACCATCTTCTCTCTGCACCGTGTTCCAGAAGATCAGACTGGAGCTGCTAAGGAGGCGATGATGCAGGCCGAACATATGATGCGGCGTACGAAGGAGGCGTACGAGGCCAGCAAGCTGGCTTACGACGCTAGCTCAGCGCTTCGGGCGAACGTCCAAGTAAGTGCACTTGTAAGTGCGCTTTTTGATTGTGTCGCTTTCCGTCTAACATGACTTGACTTCTGCACCCGCTGGGAGTTTTCTGTCTGTCGACTAGTAATCGCTTGTCACGCACTCGGCTAGGGCTGACCTGGTCAAGTGGACAATCTTTTTTTTTGTTCGGCCGTCACTCGGATCGGGCGGACCGTTCCGAGTGGATACCGTTCCGGTGGGGGCATGCTGAGTGGACCCTCTGGGTGTAGTCCCCGAGACTGCCGTCGACTGCGGGCAGTCGGCGGGAGTCTTAGAACTTTTGCCTTGTTTTTGTTATGTTTGGCCGTCACTCGGATCGGGTGGACCGTTCCGAGTGGATACCGTTCCAGTGGGGGCACGCTGAGTGCACCCACTGGGTGTAGTCCCCGTGACTGCCGTCGACTGCGGGCAGTCGGCGGGAGTCTTAGAACTTGGACTCGAAGCCCATATTTCTGTCCACTGAATTGTTTTTGTCGTTGATCTCAGAAGGCCTGTGAGCTCGGTACTCGATACGCTGACTTGGAGAAGGAGAAGACTCGGCTTCAGCTCGACTTGGAACTGGCGAGGAGAGACCTGGAGCGTGCGCAAGCTGATCTGAAGGCTTCAGGAGGTAAACTTTGTTGATCGAGTACTTCATTATTTGTTTCTTCTATCTTTGAACCGAGTGACTCCACTCGAGCAGACGTGCGTGCTGAAAACCGTCGACTCCGAGCGCGACTCAACAATGCTATTTCTTTAGATATCATGAAGAAGGCGCTGGAGGACAAAGACAGATCACTCGCCGATGCTCAGAAGACGACGAGGGAGAAGACTGAAGCTGCCGAGAAGAAGCTCGCCGCGGCCAGCAAGCTTGAGGAAGAGAACACGAAGCTGAAGCAGGAGCGAGCTGACTGGAGCAAAAGGCTTGACCATGCAACCAAGGGAGCAAAGGGCTTGGAGACCTATCTGGGGGATTACGCCCAGAAGATGTATGTTTTGCTTGAAGGTAATTTTCTCCAGTCGAGTGAATTCCGTTAATCCCAACTTCATCCAGTCGAGTGAATTCCGTTGATTTTCAGGGAACAGTATCATGACTAATTCTTTCCATCTTCTTCATGTAGAATTCTGCAAGGACTTCGAGAAGGAGACCGAGGCGGTCGAGCCCAATCTGGACCCTTCCAAGTCACCTGTCGGAGATGCTGTGGCTATGAACATGTTCCGGCTTGAAGCTCGAGTCGCAGGCGTCCGGGAGTACGTCGCTCGACTGCGAGGTGCAATGGAGAAGGTCGACAAGGAGCTGTGGCCGGAAGACTCACTTCAGGCTGACCTCGAGTCAATGATGACTCGGCTTGACGAGCTCCCTGGTCGAGTGCAGGCATGGAAGAAATCTGCTGCACGCTGCGGAGCTGACATAGCGCTCTTACTCGTCAGGGTCCATTGCAAGGAGGTCAAGGAGGACAAACTGAAAGCACTTCAGGTGGCCAACACAAAGAAACTCCAGTTCCAAGACTTCATGGAGACCTTCATCGAAGCGGCCACTCGGATCGCTGACGGGATCGACCTGGACACCTTCGTCGAGCCTGCAAGTCCCACTGGAGATTGAAAAAACTTTGCTGGTGATCGAAAACTTTAATTTGCCTCGGTATGCCGAGTGGTGGTGTATCGTTAAAACTTCTTTCGGGTCTTGGGCCCGAGTACTTTCGTCATTTGCATGGGCAACTTTTATCCATGCTGAATACTCTGGATTTATCTGAATTTGTTTTTCAGTCCTTTGCTTGATTTCCTCTCGAGTAGATCAGGTCTTGTCGAGTGGTTTCTGGTCCAGTGTAGTCCACGAGACCGCTGTCGAGTGGCGGCGTCATCGGCAGGGGTCTTAAATTTGTTTGATTGATTTCGGACTTAGGCGAGGACTGACTCGCAGCTAAGCCCCCCGAGTGAGAGGACCGCTCGTCATTCGGGAGTGAGTATCAGAACTTAGGCGAAGACTGGTTCGCAGATAGCCTCCGAGTGAGAGGATTGCTCGTCACTCGGAGTAGTATATAACTTAGGTGATGCGGAATCACGGCTAAGCCCCCGAGTGTGAGGATCGCTCATCACTCGGAGTAGCATTTTAACTTGGGCGAAGCGGATTCGCAACCAAGCCCCCGAGTGAGAGGATCGCTCATCACTCGGAGTAGCGTTCTAACATGGGCGAAGCGGATTCGCAGCCAAGCCCCCGAGTGAGAGGATCGCTCGTCACTCGGAGTATGTTTATAACTTAGGCGAAGCGGATTCGCAGCTAAGCCGCCGAGTGTGAGGATCGTTCATCACTCGGAGTAGAGTTTTAACTTGGGCGAAGCGGATTCGCAGCCAAGCCCCCGAGTGAGAGGATCGCTCATCACTCGGAGTAACGTTTTAACTTGGGCGAAGCGGATTCGCAGCCAAGCCCCCGAGTGAGAGGATCGCTCGTCACTCGGAGTATGTTTATAACTTAGGCGAAGCGGATTCGCAGCTAAGCCGCCGAGTGTGAGGATCGTTCATCACTCGGAGTAGAGTTTTAACTTGGGCGAAGCGGATTCGCAGCCGAGCTCCCGAGTGAGAGGATCGCTCATCACTCGGAGTAACGTTTTAACTTGGGCGAAGCGGATTCGCAGCCAAGCTCTCGAGTGAATGCGATGATATTCACCCGACGAGGTTCTGAACTTAGGCGACACGGAGTCGCAGCTAAGCCCCCGAGTGTGAGGATCGCTCATCACTCGGAGTAGATTTAAACTTAGGCGATGCGGAATCGCGGCTAAGCTTTCGAGTGATGCTATTCACTCGACGAGATTCTGAACTTAGGCGACACGGAGTCGCAGCTAAGCCCCAGAGTGTGAGGATCGCCCATCACTCGGAGTAGATTTAAACTTAGGCGATGCGGAATCGTGGCTAAGCTTTCGAGTGATGCTATTCACTCGACGAGGTTCTGAACTTAGGCGACACGGAGTCGCAGCTAAGCCCCCGAGTGTGAGGATCGCCCATCACTCGGAGTAGATTTAAACTTAGGCGATGCGGAATCGCGGCTAAGCCCCCCGAGTGGAAAATCACTAGCACTCGGAGTATTCTTGAACTCAGAATTGTGCGATCGGAATCGACAAAAGACTGCAGGAGTCGTATCCTTGATAATCAAAACAGTTTACTCTTATTACATCAGACAGATCAACCTTCAGGTGTAGAACCGAGGAAGCAGATCCGCGTTCCAGGCCCGTGGCTCGTCAGCGTTCTTCTTGAGATTGAAGAGGTGGTAGGCTCCATTGTTCAGCACCTTGGTGACGATGAAAGGGCCTTCCCACGCGGGGTCTAGCTTGTGAGGCCGCTGCTGATCCACTCGGAGCACGAGGTCACCTTCGTGGAAGGTCCGACTCCTGACGTGCCTTGCGTGGAAGCGACGCAGATCTTGCTGGTATGCAGTCGACCGGATCAAAGCCATTTCCCGCTCTTCTTCAAGGAGATCCACAGCATCCTGGCGTGCTTGCTCAGCTTCAACCTCTGAGTAAAGGTCCACCCGAGGAGAATTGTGAAGAACATCACTCGGCAGGACAGCTTCAGCCCCATACACCATGAAGAAAGGAGTGCGATCAGTTGACCGATTTGGAGTTGTCCTCAAGCCCCACAGAACAGACGGTAATTCTGTAACCCAAGCTCCAGCTGCGTGATCGAGTTCGCGCATGAGTCGAGGCTTCAACCCTTGAAGGATAAGGCCATTTGCTCGCTCGGCCTGACCGTTTGACTGGGGGTGCGCAACGAATGCGTAATCCACCCGAGTGCCTTGAGAGGAGCAAAAGGCTCTGAACTCTTCCGAATCAAAATTAGAACCATTGTCCGTGATGATACTATGGGGAACTCCGTATCTGAATATTATTTCCCTTATGAATTTGATGGCTGTGCGAGAATTCAGCTTCCTGATAGGCTTGGCCTCAATCCATTTAGTGAACTTGTCGACTGCTACCAGAAGGTGCGTGAAACCACTCTGGCCCGTGCGGAGAGGTCCGATCATATCCAATCCCCATACAGCGAACGGCCAGACGAGTGGGATGGTCTTCAAGGCAGACGCAGGCTTGTGCGACAAGTTTGCATAGAATTGGCATCCTTCACAGTGCTGCACAATATCCTTAGCCATCTCATTGGCGCGCGGCCAGAAGAAACCAGCTCGGTAGGCCTTGGCAACAATCGTCCGAGAGGACGCATGATGGCCGCAAGTTCCCGAGTGAATTTCCTCCAGAATCAGTCGACCTTCTTCGGGAGAAATGCATCGCTGAGCCACGCCGGTTACGCTCTCTCTGTAGAGCTGCCCATTCATAACAGTGAAAGCTTTGGATCTGCGGACAATCTGTCGAGCTTCAACTTCGTCTTCTGGAAGTTCTCGCCTGAGGATGTACGCGATGTAGGGCACCGTCCAATCGGGAGTTATCACCAGAATCTCACTGACAAGATCTATGACTGCTGGGACATCAACTTCATTCGGATTGGAGGCGCTTATAGGCTGCGGGGGCTCTTCGGTGAAGGGGTCCTCTTGTACCGAAGGAGAGTGCAAATGCTCCAGGAACACATTGCTGGGCACAGGCTTCCGAGTGGAACCGATTTTTGCCAGTTCATCAGCTGCCTGATTCTTCACTCGGGGAACGTGATGGAGTTCCAAACCCTCAAACTTCTTCTCAAGCTTTCTTACTGCATTGCAATATCCGGTCATGGCGGGGTTTCTGACATCCCACTCCTTCATCACTTGATTGACCACCAAATCCGAGTCACCGTATACCATCAGGCGACGGACGCCGAGCGAGATGGCCATACGCAACCCGTAAAGGAGTGCTTCGTACTCAGCTTCATTATTGGAGGAATCAAAGTGAATCTGGAGGACATAGCTGAGTTTATCGCCCTTGGGAGACACCAATACCACACCAGCACCAGAACCGTTCAGCATCTTCGAGCCGTCAAAGAACATGGTCCAGTGTTCCGAGTGGATCCGGACTGGCTGCTGCTGTTCTATCCACTCGGCCATGAAGTCAGCAAGTGCTTGAGATTTAATGGCTTTCTTCGCTTCAAACTTGATATCAAAATAAAGAAGTTCAATGGCCCATTTGGCCACTCGACCAGTCGCATCTCGATTGTTGAGGATTTCATTCAAAGGCGCATCACTGACGACTGAGACTGAGTGATCTTGAAAATAGTGCGCCACTTTCTTCACTGATAGATATATACCATAGACAAGCTTCTGATAATGTGGGTACCTTTGCTTAGAAGGAGTCAACACTTCAGAGATGTAATAAACTGGGCGCTGGACTTTGTAGGCCTTGCCCTCTTCTTCTCGCTCGACAGTCAGAACTGTACTGACGACCTGATTGGTGGCTGCAATGTACAGGAGCAGGGGTTCTTTGCTATGTGGAGCGGCAAGCACCGGCTGGGTGGAGAGCAGGGCTTTGAGCTGGACAAACGCTGCTTCTGCCTCTGAATTCCACTCGAACGTATCGGATTTCTTCATCAGTCGGTACAAAGGGAGTGCCTTCTCTCCGAGACGAGAAATGAATCTGCTCAGCGCTGCCAGGCAACCGGTAAGCTTCTGGACATCGTGAATACGCTCGGGGCGTTTCATTCGGACGATGGCACCGATCTTCTCGGGGTTGATGTCGATTCCTCGTTCGGAAACGAGATAACCGAGCAACTTTCCACCCGGAACTCCAAAAGTACACTTGGTTGGATTCAGCTTGAGGTCATATCTTCTTAAGTTGGCGAATGTTTCCGCCAAGTCAGTCAGCAGGTCGGAACCTTTGCGAGACTTGACTACGATATCATCCATGTAGGCCTCGACATTCTGACTGATCTGGTCGAGGAGACACTTCTGAATCATGCGCATGAAAGTAGCGCCAGCATTCTTCAAACCAAAAGGCATGGTGATGTAACAGAAACACCCGAAAGGGGTGATGAAGGCCGTTTTTATTTCATCTGGACCAAACAGACGGATCTGATGGTAGCCAGAGTATGCATCGAGAAAAGACAAACGCTCGCACCCCGTAGTCGAGTCCACAGTCTGGTCGATGCGGGGGAGCGGGAAATGATCTTTCGGGCAGGCCCGATTGATATGCTTGAAGTCTATACACATTCGAAGCGACTTGTCCTTCTTGGGGACCATGACGACATTCGCAAGCCACTCGGAGTGGTAGACCTCGCGAATGAACTTGGCCTCCAAGAGTCGAGCCACCTCCTCGCCGATTACCTTCCGCTTCTCTTTTGCCGACCGGCGTAAGTGTTCTTTTACAGGCTTGGCCTTCGGATCAACTCTCAGACGGTGCTCAGCCAGTCCCCTGGGTACACCAAGCATGTCAGCGGGCTTCCATGCAAAGATGTCCCAGTTCTCATGGAGGAACTGGATGAGCTCGGCTTCCTATTTGCTGTCGAGTGTGATTGAGATGTTGGTCGGAGCAGCAGTAGGATCTGTCGGGTGAATGTGCACTTGCTTCAAGTCTCCTGCCGACTGAAAAGCTGACTCGGTGGTGGGCTTCTTGGAATGCAACAGATCAGCGGGATCAGCAGTCTTCTTGTACTCTTCTAACTCGACTACAGCCATCTACATGTCGGCGATCTTGGAGCCCTGTTGGAGGCACTCCTCAGCCCTCTGTCGATTGCCTGTGACTGTGATCACACCCTTGGGCCCGGGCATCTTCAGCTTGAGATACACGTAACACGGGCGGGCCATGAAACGTGCATACGCTGGACGGCCAAGGATGGCATGATATGCACTCTTGAAGTCTACAACCTCAAATGTCAGCTTCTCTTTGCGAAAGTTCTTGTCAGTGCCGAACATCACATCCAGCACAATCTGTCCGAGTGACTTGGCCTTCTTCCCATGGATGACCCCGTGGAATTGCATATTGCTTTCGCTGAGCCTGGACATCGGAATGCCCATCCCTTTGAGGGTATCAGCGTACAGAATATTCAGGCCACTTCCTCCATCCATGAGAACTTTGCGGAGCCGAGTGCCTCCTACCACCGGATCCACCACCAGCGCCTGTCGACCTGGGGTAGGGACATGAGCGGGATGGTCCGACTGATCGAAGGTGATAGCTGTCTGGGACCACTTGAGGTACTCGGGGGTAGCTGGAGCAGCCATGTTGACCTCCCTGTTGATGACCTTCAATCGACTCTTGCTTTCTACATCGGCAAAAATCACCAATGTGGCATTGATCTCAGGAAAGTCTTCTTTATCTTCGTCCTCTTCTTTCTCAAGATCTTTGTCACTCGACTGCTCTCCCTTGAACCCTTGGATCAGCAATCGGCACTGTCGAGTGGTATGCTTTGACAGGATCAAGTTGCCTTCTTCATCCTTCCGTGAGTGAATGGGACATGGCATATCCAGGACATCTGTCGACTGGTTCTTGGACTTCTTCTGAACAAACTGCCCTTTTGGCTTCACTTTCCCTTTCGCCGCCAGAGCGGCTACTTCTGCCTAGACAGAGCCGTCAGCTTTACGCTTTTGCTTCCGACTGGAATTTCCGCCGTCGGGATTACTGTCGACTGCTTTACCCTTGCCACTGCGGAGGCGATCCTCCTCCTCGCCGTTGGCGTATCGGGTGGCAATCTCCATCATCTTGCTCAGGGACATATCTCCTGTCTGACCAAACTTCAAATAGAGCTCTCTGTATCTGACTCCGGCCTTGAAGGCGCAAACAGCCTGGTGCTCGGAAACACCTTCCACCGTGTGATGAAGAGTGGTCCACCGCTGAATGTAATCCCTCAAGGTCTCATTCGGCTTCTGGACACAGTGCTGCAACTCGAGCAAACCGGCAGGGCGCTTGCAGGTGCCTTCGAAGGTCTTGACAAACACTCGGGCAAGATCCTCCCAGCAATAGATGCTAGAAGGAGCCAACTGATTAAGCCACGCCCGGGCCGGACCATCCAACATCAGGGGCAGATGCTTCATAGCCACGTTGTCGTTACCTCCGCCGATCTGAACAGCCACTCGGTAATCGTCTAGCCATGTTTCCGGCTTCGACTCACCAGTGAATTTGCTAATCCCAGCCGCCAACCTGAAGTTGGGGGGGATCTCAGCAGATCGGATGGCTCTGCTCAAACACTCTGGACCAGAAACAGCTGTACCACTGCCACTCGGAAAATCTCTGTCATAGCCACCTCTGTTGTATCTGCCTCTGTCGACCCGGTTCTGAACGAGAACGGATCTCGCGTCAAACCCAGGGTCCCGCTCATCACCGTACGGGCGCCTGTCATCATAGTGCCGGGGCACGTATGGACCACTCCGCGGAGGAGTAGGCACTCGACGGTGGTCATCGCGGTGATGCCGAGGAGCAAACTGATCTTGCCTCTGATATCTGTACTGATCGTTGCGGTAATCTCTGCCTCTGCGACACTGAGGTGACCCTGGACTGTGGGCCGATTGGACTGTGTCTGCTCTAACTGATTTGCTGTGAATCCTGTTGCGCGACTGAGAGACAGCGGAGTTCTGCTGTCGAGCCGCCCCAAGCAGGGTTCGGATCTGCTCAAGTCCTCTGCCGGCCTCTGAATCGGACGGCTGTATAGAATCTGCAATCCTAGCCACCGCTGCAACATTCTGGATCGGAGTACGGTATACCTGACGATTGTCGTCGACTGGAGGGAACAACTGACGCTCGCGGCGCTGCCGAGTGCGCTCGTCGAGTGACCTCTGCATCTCCTCGAGGCGCGTGCGCTCTGCCAAGGTGGCGAGACGCGCAGCCTCCAGAGCCTGGGCTTCTGCAGTCGTGCCGACGATGGGGGTTTGGAGGACCTCCTCATCCTTGCGCTGCTGATCATTCGACGGGCCGCCACGCTCGCGGCCGCCATGGCCATAGCCGGGTGGGCTCTGATGAGAACCCGCCACGAAAACTTCTGCTGCAGGATTGCAGCTCTCGCACTCAGAAGGGAGCTCGGATGAATCTGATGCCGAGTCGAACGCACCGTGAAGTGGCTCGGCGGGCTCGATAGCCGCGATCTGCGGAGTCGACGCCTGGCGCGCCGCCGCGTGCCTCACCCATCGCTGGAGCCGCGAACGACCGGATCGCTTGCGGCGACGAACAGCGGGGAGAGTGGACGACGCTGGAGCCGACATGTACGGGCTCGACGGCTGACGAAGGAGAACGCCGCATGAACTCGCGCTGAAGTGCGTCGCCCCGCGGATGGGGAGAGCCTCAACGTCGAGAGGGGCTTCCTGGAGCCATGCGGAGTCGTCGGCGATGAAGGTGAACGCACCGAGATGGATCTCGCAGCCCAGGATCAAACCGCCGTCGGGAGACATGGTGAAGATGAAAAACTGCAACCTCGCCGGAAGTCGCTTAGACGCCTGCCCCACGGTGGGCGCCAACTGTCGTGGGAACGTGCCTGACAGTAGATGGTAGGGGTACGAATGGAGAGGGCAGAGTCCTAGCTACGGCGAGGGTGTACACACAGATGTATGAGTTCGGGCCTCACTCGGAAGTGATAACAGCCCTACGTCTCAGGTGCTCCGGGGAGCTTACTCTGTCGAGTGATATGTGTGTTGCATTACCAAGGATTGCGAACCCCTGTGCCAGTGGGGAGGGGTGGCTTATATAGAGTGCGCTGCCCCTCATAAACGTCTGGCATTTAGGGGTTTGATTGTAGGTAATAAAAAAGGGGGGGGACGTTACTGGTAACGTATACAATAAATGCCAGTTAAGGTGGCGAGCGTAACGCCTGCCCGTTGGCCTCCCTGGGGAGACTCTTGGTCTTCTGTGGTCGAGTGATTAGCGGCCCCTCCGAGTGAGAGCTGACCGTCGAGTGGAGGGGGGGTTATTCCGAGTGACTCATATGCCATGGCTAGTTCAGTCGGAATCTCTCTCGTAGTCTTGTAGTCCTCCAATGTGGTGTCCTTAGGTGGGGTATGTAGGACGGGCCTAGCACCCTACCCTAAGTACATATCCTCGTCACTCAGGACTTAGATCAGGCATGGAGATCCGTTCTCCCCTCTCTCTCCCAAATACTCATGTAACTCCGTGTTCATGACAGATAAGACAAAGCCTCTCCGGAGCACGAGACGTAGGGCTCTTATCTCCACCGTGAGAGGCCCAAACTGGCTAAAACACTCGTGTCACCCATTTGCATCTCGATAGATCAGGCTCCTTAATCCTACCCCTCTCTATTGTCGGAACCGTTCCCACGACAGTCGGTATTCATCCTCTTTCATTGTATATCCATGTTAGTTTTATTTTTCCGCTTTCTTCTTGTGTGCTTGAAAAACTTTGAAAACCCAAGAATATTTCTCGCTTCTTTTCGGTTTTTCTTTTTTGTTTAATTAATTATATTATTAAAAGAAAATCCCAAAAGATTTCCTTTGCATGTTGGGATCTTTCCCGTGTAAATAGTTTTTCTCGTTTTTGTTTTTCCTTTGTTTATTTGCTTTCTTAAAAAAATACTCCAAAAACATTTCGGTGTGTTTCTTTGAATTTCTTTTCTTTTTGTTGAGTCAGTGAAAGGAGAAGACCACGATGAAAATGTTGAGTGATTCTCATATGCATTAATGTTGATTTAACAAAGAGCCAATACTACCTTGTCTTCTCCTTTGTATAAATTGTTTCGTAGATTCTAGGTTGTCCACGCCACACTTGCACTATTATTATTATCACATCATTCGGTCGTGCAAGTGAAATGCAATAATGACGATATTTGATGAAGTGATCGTGGTATAGGAAGCTGGTATGAACTCTTCTTGTTTTTTGTTTTTGTAAATATGTTTAGCTCATTCGATCTTGATTCAGCATATTATGGGTAAGCATGTTTATGATGATAATTAGAGATTATAGTTGCTCATCCATGCTTAAATAGCTAGGAGTATGGTATCCTCCTCTGAGTAATTCGAGTGGCTTGACTTGGCACATGTGCAAACATGTAGTTGATTCAAAGCCAATGTAGCCTTCATGATATTTATGTTTAGAGTGTTTATATCCTACTAATGCTAATGTTCAATGTTAACTATTCGCAATGCATGATTATGACCGTTTTCCCTCTTTAGCTGGTTGCTTCTCAATCTATTGCTACCCTTCACCTATACCAAGCGGGAATGCTGCTTGTGCATCCAAAATCCTTAAACCCAAGTTGTTCCACATGAGTCCACCATATCTACCTATATACGGTATTACCCTGCTGTTCCAAGTAAATTTGCATGTGCCACCTCTAAACATTCAAATAAACATCCATTTTGTGTGCTCGTACCGCTCATGGAGTGATAGGGTGGTCAATATCTTCCATGTTAAATGGATTATTCTCAAGATGGGCATTTATTCGCTTGTCATTGCATGAGAGAGGATGGTAAAAAGAATGCCCAGTCCTGCATAATAAAAAATAATTAAACAAAACTCCTGGGACAGTTGATATCTTGGCAGGCACCTGTGGATTCGGTCAGCCATGGTTTTTGTATGTATGGTGGATGGGAGTAAACTTTACAATTCCGCTTGGGAACCGCCAATAATGTGTTTAGCATGGAAGATATTGAAAACTTAGTCGTGGTGTTAACTGGAAAAGCACTCCACCCAAAATAACAATTTCATCTCTGTTTTAAACATTGAGCTCTGGCACCTCTGCAAATCAATGCTTCCCTCTGCGAAGGGCCTTTCTCTTCACTTTCATGTTATTTTATTTTTATTCTTGAGTCATCATCTTCTTACTAAAGCACCAGACCTGAGAGCATTATTGTCATTCTTATGCATTGGATCTAGTTAATGTTGGATGTGAGCATGACTGGATCTCTTCTACCCTAAATTACAATGTTTAGTCGCTGCTTGGACCTCAGAGGTGCTCTCCATTTATGTTTTGCGGTTTCAGAAAGGGCTAGTGAGATACCATATCATCATATTATATCATGATTGTTTTGACAAATTGTTGGCATGTGAGATATTTTATTATTGCCCACTAGTTGGTTATGTTATTGTCATGAGTGAATATAATAGCCAAGTGTTATCATCGATATGGTTATTTATGATTTATGTTGAAAACTTGAACACTAGCTAAGCATATATATAGCAACGAGAATGAAAGAGTTTGAAAAAGTTTTCTTTATCACTTCAGTTTATCAATTGAATTGCTTGAGGACAAGCAATGAGTTAAGCTTGGGGGAGATGATACGTCTCAAACGTATCTACTTTTCCAAACTCTTTTGCTCTTGTTTTGCACTCTAATTTGCATGATTTGAATGAAACTAACCCGGACTAATGTTGTTTTCAGCAGAACTGCCATGGTGTTATTTTTGTGCAGAAAAAAGTTCTTGGAATCGGACGAAACTTTTTTTTTCTGGAAAATATGAAGAATTATGGATCGAAGACCCACCGGAGGGGGGCCACCTGTTGGTGCCAAACCAACAGGGCGCCCCCCTGGGCGCGCCCTGTTAGCTTGGGGCCAGCCTGTGGCTCCCCGACCCTAATTCAAGTCCTATACATTCACAATTACGGAGGAAAATCAGAGAGAAGTTTTCATCGCGTTTCACGAGACGGAGCCGCCGTCACCTCCTGTTCTCCCTCGGGAGGACTGGTCTGGAGTCCGTTTGGGGCTCCGGAGAGGGGAAATTGTCATCATCATCATCACCAACCCTTCTCCATCAACACCGCCATGATGCTCACCACCGGGAGTGAGTAATTCCTTTGTAGGCTTGTTGGACGGTGGTGGGATTGGATGAGATTGATCATGTAATCGAGTTAAGTTTGATAGGGCTTGATTCCTAGTATCCACTATGTTCTGAGATTGATGTTGCTATGACTTTGGTATGCTTAATGCTTGTCACTAGGGCCCGAGTGCCATGATTTCAGATATGAACCTATTATATTTTCTCTGAATATAAGATTGATTTGGATCCTATCTTGCAAGTTTTATGCACCTATTACGTGTCTTGATCCGCATACCCCAAGGTGACAATAATTGGGATTCTTTCCGGAGATTGTCGTAGTTTGAGGAGTTCATGTATTCACCATGTGCTAATGCTTTGTTCCGGTTCTCTATTAAAAGTTTCCAATAGGATCCCGCTGCCACGGGAGGGTAGGACAAAAGATGTCATGCAAGTTATTATCGCAAGCACGTATGACTATATACGGAATACATGCCTACATTACATTGATGAATTGGAGCTAGTTCTGTGTCTCCCTAGTGTGTAACTGTTACATGATTGATGTCATCTAAATCAATATCCATCACCGATCCACGTGCCTACGCTTTACATTTACTAAATCTTGCTAAGTTACCATTGCTACTACTACTGTCACAACTGCTACAAAATTGCTGCTGTCACTACTACTGTTACTTTTGCTACTACTATTTGCCATGCTACTAAACCTTCACTGTAGAGAGATATCCCAGCGGCGGTTGAATTGACAACTCAACTGTCAAGGCCAATAAATATTCTTTGGCTCCCCTTGTGTCGAACCAATAAATTAGGGTGAAATAGTGCCTATGAAGACTATCGCGATCCCCTATACTTGTGGGTTATCAGCATCGCATCCCCAAACTTTAGGAAACGACAGCTTACGTTTCTTGCCAAACCATAATTCATAAGGTGTCGTCTCAACGGACTTAGATGGTGCCCTATTTAAAGTGAATGCAGCCGACTCTAATGCATAACCCCAAAACGATAGTGGCAAATCAGTAAGAGACATCATAGATCGCACTATATCTAATAGAGTACGATTACGACGTTCAGACACACTATTACGTTGTGGTGTTTGATAATCCCCAAGTGTAAGGAATCATCATAGCACTTTCCAAAGATGGAAGTGATAAGTATGGAGTGTCGAACTGATACGTCTCCAATGTATCGATAATTTATGAAGTATTCATGCCATATTCACCTATGTTTACAATGCTTTTATATGGTTTTGATGCACTTTATATGATTTATTTAGAACTAACCCGGACTGACGCTGTTTTCAGCAGAACTACCGTGGTGTTGTTTTTGTGCAGGAAATGAAAGTTCACGGAATCGCCCGAAACTTTCTGACGATTTTTTTGGAACAAAAGAGGCACTAGACACTTCGTGGGAGGGCCAGAAGAGCCACGAGGTGGGCACAACACACCAGGGCACGCCCTGGTATATCGTGCCCACCTCGTGGCCCATCTTCGCGTGAAACCAGCGCTCAAAAATCCTATAAATATAGAAACCATCAGAAATAACCCTAGACTCTCCGCTCCGCCACCGAAACTCTCTGTATTGACGAAAAACCAATCTGGAGGCGTTCCAGTACCCTGCCGGAGAGGGTAGATCATCTCTGGTGGCCATCTTCACAATCCCGGCGGAGGCCATGACGAGGAGGGAGTAGTCCACCCTCGGGGTTGAGGGTATGTACCAGTAGCTATGTGTTCAATCTCTCTCTCTCTCTCTCTCTCGTGTTCTTGAGATGTCATGATCTTGATGTATCACGGGCTTTGTTAATATAGTTGGATCATATGGTGTGTTTCCCTTACTATCTTGTTGTGATGAATTGAATCTTTCCCCTTTGAGATATCGTTATGTTAGATTGAATATTGGATTTGAGAACACTTGATATATGTCTTGCATGTGGATACCCGTGGTGACAATGGGGTGTTCTATTGATTCACTTGATATTTGTTTTGGTACTCAACTTGCGGATTCCCGTGGTGACATTGGGGTAATCTATGCATAGGGGTTGATACACGTTCTAGTCCTACTTTCTCTGATAGAATTCTTGGGGTACTCTTTGAGGTTCTTTGTGTTGGATTGAATATTATGAATCTGAAATTGTTTGATGCGTATCGTATAATTAACTCATGGATACTTGTGGTGACATTGGAGTATCTAGGTGACATTAGAGTTGGTTGATGCATATCATATGGTGTTATTCTAGTACGAACTCTTAGATAGATCGATCGGAAAGGATAACTTGGTGTTAGCTTAGTAGGAACTCTTGGATAGATCGATCCGAAAGAATAACTTTAAGATGGTTTCGTACCCTACAAACAATTTCTTCTTATGTTCTCCGCTAGATAAGAACTTTGGAGTGATTCTTCGTTGCACGTTGAGGGATGGTTATGTGATCCAATTATATTAGCATTGTTGAGAGATTGCACTAGAGAAAGTACAGACCCTAGGCCTTGTTTCCAAGCATTTATACAATGTTTTGCTCGCTGTTTACTATTTGTTACCTTGCTGTTTTTATATTTTCAGATTACAAAAACCTATATCTACCATCCATATTGCACTTGTATCACCATCTCTTCGTCAAACTAGTGCACCTATACAATTTGCCATTGTATTGGGTGTGTTGGGGACACAAGAGATTTCTTGTATTTGATTGCAGGGTTGTTTGAGAGAGACCATCTTCATCCTACACCTCCCACGGATTGATAAACGTTAGGTCATCCACTTGAGGGAAAATTGCTACTGTCCTACAAAACTCTGCGCTTGGAGGCCCAACAAAGCCTACAAGAATAAAGTTGCGTAGTATACATCAAGCTCTTTTCTGGCGCCGTTGCCGGGGAGGTGAGTTCTTGAAGGTATATCTTTAGATCTTGCAATTAAATCTTTTAGTTTCTTGTTTTTCACTAGTTTGGTTTTATAAAAGAAAACTACAAAAAAATGGAATTGAGGTGGCCTCATATTATTCGTCTTTATCATGTCTTTCGTGAAAATGATGGTTTGGAAAATTGTGCTCAATTGGTAGAGGAATAAATTATGATAATACGCAATGAGAATTCCTTGAATGATGAGCATGATAGCAATATTGTTAGCATGAATTTTCTTAATATCCATGATGCTAATGATATGCAAAGCCACAAGCTTGGGGATGTTATGTTTGATGAGAATGACATGTTTGAGAATTTATTTGCTGCAATTAATGTTTGTTCCAAGCTTGGGGATGCTATGCTTAATGAAGATGATCTTTTTAGTTCCCCTACTTTGAATGATCAAATTTGTTATGATGATTGCATGCCTCCTATTTATTATGATTGCGATATTTATGAAAGTGGGTTTGGAAGAGTGTCAACTTTAGATAATTATTATCCCACTATTTTGGAGGGTGTTGAATTTTATTATAATGATAAAAGTGGGTTTGGAGAGGTAATGACTTTATTTAGTAATGATTCCACTATTTCGGAAGAGGTTTCACTTGACTATGATGAGAACAAAGTTGCTACTTATGATGATTATTGTGATGATACTTATGTTATAAAAAGTAGTGATAATTATTGTCATGATTTTGGATATCCTTTTACTGTGGAAACAATTTATAGTATTCGAGTTTCATTTGATGCTCTCACTTTTATGAATGAAAAGAAAATTGCTTATGTGGAGAGTAATAAAATTTTTATGCTTGTAGATCATGAAAAGAATGCTTTTATGTGATAGTTATATTGTGGAATGCCTTCCTATGCTAGTTGATTCTTGCTCCCATAAATTGTTTGCTCAAAAAATCCCTATGCATAGGAAGTGGGTTAGACTTAAATGTGCTTGTCATGAGATTCATGATGCTCTCTTTATGTTTCAATTCTTTACTTTTATGTGAGCATCATTGAAATCATCATGCCTAGCTAAAAAGGCATTAAAGAAAAGTGCTTGTTGGGACACAACCCATCATTTTTTCCTTTCTGTTTTTGAGTGTTCACATGATTAAGCTACAGTAGTAATCATGTTTTGTGTCTTTTATTTCAATAAAGTGCCAAGTAAAGCCTTTGGGATGACTCACAAGATGAGTAGAATTGATGTTGAACCAAAACAGAAACTTTTGACTCCAGTACAGGAATTTTCATTTTTTACTGGAGAGTGATAATGATCTGAAATTTTTACACGGTCTTGACATACAAATTCTTCAGGTAGTCCCAATTTTTCTGAATTTTTAGAGACAGGGAAGTATGGATATACTACAGATCTTCACAGACTGTTCTGTTTTTTACAGATTCTGTTTTGCATGCATAGTTTGCTTGTTTTAGTGTTCCCATAACTTATATTCACTGATATAAATTATGTGAATGGTAGAATATATTAGGTATTGTGTGATAAAAATTATGAATCTTGTCTTGACAGTACCTAAGTGAATGATCTTTATTTATTATACTAACCCATCTCACGAAGTTCCGTTAAGTTTTGTGTGATTGAAGTTTTCAAGTTTTGGGTGAGACACCGATATGAGGAGAATAAGGAGTGACAAGAACCTAAGCTTGGGGATACCCAAGGCACCCCCAAGGTAATATCCATGGAAGACTCAAGCGCCTAAGCTTGGGGATGCCGCGGAAGGCATCCCCTCCTTCGTCTTTAACATTATCGGTATATCTTACATAGAGCTATATTTTTATTCGTCTCATAATATGAGTTTTGCTTGGAGCATCATTTTATTTTGTTGTTCTCTGTTAGGTGTTATTTATAATCTTGTTGTTAAATAAGAAGTTCCAAGAATTTCCTTAGGATGCTTGCATTGCATATTTTGATGTGTGCTGTGTAAAAACAGAAACTTTTGCTGTAGTGTTTGAATTTTCATATTTTACTGGAACGTCAAAAGTTTCTGAAATTTTGACAAAGTGTTTTTCATATAAATTCTTTAGCATGTCCTAAAGTTTCATAATTTTTTGAGTTACAGAAGTACACTGGTTTAATAGATTGCTACAGACTGTTCTGTTTGGACAGATTGCTGTCATAGTTTTGTTATCTACTTATTCTATAGTTTCCATAGCCTATATTGGTAGATATAAATTATGGAAATTATAGTAAATAGTATATGATGATTGAAAATTATTGTGCAACTTGTCTTGGCAGTACATGAAGTGTTGATTTGTTCTTATGTGTACTAACCTATCTCACGAGTTCTTTTTTAGTTTTGTGTGGATGAAGTTTTTGAGAATAGGTGATACCGGGATATGAGGTGATTGAACGAGATACAAAAGCTCAAGCTTGGGGATGCCCAAGGCACCCCAAGTAAATATTTCAAGAAGTCTCAAGCATCTAAGCTTGGGGATGCTACGCATCCCACCTCGCTTCGTCAACTATCGGTTAGCCTATGTTGAGCCTAAACTTTTATTCGTTCACATGATGCATGCTATTCATGGAGTTCTATTTTTGTTTAGTTTGCGGTTTTAATAAAATACTCAGATCTGAAAATCTTTATTGAGAGAGAGAGACAGTCCTCACATAGCTACTTTATTGTTTGACTACTCATTGATCTTCACTTATATCTTTTGAGAGTAGTTTGATGTTTACTCTTGTGCTTCACTTATATCCTAAGAGTAAATTGTGAATCAATGAAATATCATAAATATTAAATTATCAATGTGCTTTATGCTTAGTAGTAACTTCACATATGGTTTAAAAAGTAAAATCCATTGAAGTCTGACAATCACAATATTGGTCATACAAGCAATTCGTGAATGATTAGTATAAGAAAGAGAACTTTCACATACAAATATATTATCTTGGACATCTTCTAAGATTGTGAATACCCATTAATTATTTTCAAACTTGAGCAAATTAGCTGAAGTTGGACAAGGAAGACAACGTAATGAGTTATGGTTGTGTATATTTGCATAGAACTTATATTGTTATGGATCCTCCAACATGTGGTGCTTGTTTAGAACCTTTTGCTAGCCAACACTTTGTACTAAGTAGAGATACTACTTGTGCATACAAATCCTTGAGCCAAGCTTCTTCCATAAGAGTCCACCATACCTACCTATATATGGTATTTCACTGCCATTCCAAGTAAATTTGCATGTGCCATGCTACTTCTTGAGCATGTGTTGGTTTTCCCTTGAAGAGGAAAGGGTGATGCAGCAAAGTAGATAAGTATTTCCCTCAGTTGTTGAGAACCAAGGTATCAATCCAGTAGGAGATACAATTAAGTCCCCAATAGGTGTACCTACACAAATAATCAAACACTTGCACCCAACGCAATAAAGGGGTTGTCAATCCCTTCACGGTTACTTGCAAGGATGAGATCTGATAGAGATAGATAGATATGATTGCTTGAAAGTAAAGTAAAACAAAAGTAAAAATATTGCAGCAAGGTACTTTTGGTATTTTTGGTTTTAGATCTGAAAATAATAGATGGAAAATAGACCCGGGGGCCATAGGTTTCACTAGAGGCTTCTCTCATGAAGGAAAATAATACGGTGGGTGAACAAATTACTGTCGAGCAATTGATAGAAAAGCGAATAATTATGAAGATGTCCAAGGCAATGATTATGCATATAGGCATCACGTCTGTGTCAAGTACACCGAAACGATTCTGCATCTACTACTATTACTCCACACATCGGCCGACTCCTGCCTGCATCTAGAGTATTAAGTTCATGAAGAACAGAGTAACGCATTAGGTAAGATGACATGATGTAGAGGGATAAACTCAAGCAATATGATGAAAACCCCATCTTTTTATCCTCGATGGCAACAATACAATACGTGCCTCGCTACCCCTACTTTGTCACTGGGTGAGGACACCGCAAGATTGAACCCAAAACTAAGCACTTCTCCCATTGCAAGAATTACCAATCTAGTTGGCCAAACCAAACCAATAACTCGACGAGACTTGCAAAGATATGAAATCATGCATATAAGAATTCAGAGAAGATTCAAATAATATTCATAGATAATCTGAACATAAACCCACAATTCATCGGATCTCGACAAACACACCGCAAAAGAGTATTACATCGGATAGATCTCCATGAAAATCATGAAGAACATGGTATTGAAGAACAAAGAGAGAGAAGAAGCCATCTAGCTACTAGCTATGGACCCGAAGGTCTGTGGTGAACTACTCACGCATCATCGGAGGGGCAATGGAGTTGATGTAGATGCCCTCCGTGATCGATTCCCCCTCCGACAGATTACCGGAAAAGGCTCCAAGATTGGATCTCACGGGAACAGAGGCTTTCGGCGGCGGAAAAGTATTTTCGTGGCTCTTTTTGGTATCCAGGGAATATTTGTGAATTTATAGGCCGAAGAATAGGGTTAGGAGGGCTGCCGTGAGGCCACAAGCCAGGGGGTGCCCCCCCCTAGGGCGCGCCCCTGTGGCTTGTCGCCACACGGCGGCTCTCCTGCCTTCATCTCCAAGTCTTCTGGCTTGCTTCTGGTCCAAGAAAAATTATTCCAAAGATTTTATTCCCTTTGGACTCCGTTTAATATTCCTTATCTGCAATACTCAAAAACAAGGAAAAAACAGAACTGGCACTAGGCTCTAGATTAATAGTTTAGTCCCAAAAATAATATAAAATAGCATATTAATGCATATAAAACATCCAAAACAGATAATATAATAGCATGGAACAATCAAAAATTATAGATACGTTGGAGACGTATCAAGCATCCCCAAGCTTAATTCCTGCTCGTCCTCGAGCAGGTAAATGATAAAAACAGAATTTTTGATGTGGAATGCTACCTAAGATATTTATCCATGTAATATTCTTTATTGTGGCATGAATATTCAGATCCATAAGATTCAAAACAAAAGTCTAATATTGACATAAAAACAATAATACTTCGAGCACACCAACAAGGCAATTGCGTCCTTTCAAAATAACATGGCCTTAGAAAGTTATCCCTACAAAATCATATGGTCTGGCTATGCTCCATCTTCCCCACACAAAGTATCTAAATCATGCACAACCCTGATGAACAAGCCAAGCAATTGTTTCACACTTTTGATGTTCTCAAACCTTTTCAACTCTCACGCAATACATGAGCTTGAGCCATGGATATAGCACTATAGGTGGAATAGAATATGGTGGAGGTTGCAAGGGAAAAGGAGAAGATAGTCTCACATCAACTAGGCGTATCAACGGGCTATGGAGATGCCCATCAATAGATATCAATGTGAGTGAGTAGGGATTGCCATGCAACAAATGCACTAGAGCTATAAGTGTATGAAATCTCAAAAAGAAAACTAAGTGGTTGTGCATATGATGAAAAATTCCACTAGCCATATGAAAGTGACAAAATAGGAGACTCTCTATCATGAAGATCATGGTGCTACTTTGAAGCACAAGTGTGGAAAAAGATAGTAGCAATTGTCCCTTCTCTCTTTCTCTCATTTTTTTCTCTTTTTTTTTATTTTGGTGGGCATCTTTGGCCTCTTTTTATTATTATTATTTGGGCTTCGCTGGCCTCTTTTATTATTTGTAAAGTCCGGAGACTCATCCCAACTTGTGAGGGATTCATAGCTTCCATCATCCTTTTCTCTCATGGGACAATGCTCTAATAATGAAAATCATCACACTTTTATTTACTTACAACTCAAAAGGAAAATTACAACTCGATACCTATGACAAAATATGACTCTATATGCAATATGGAAGTGATGGTGCATGTCATGAAAAATGGAACGGTGGAAGTTGCATGGCAATATATCTCGGAATGGTTATGGAAATGCCATAATAGGTAGGTATGGTGGCTGTTTTGAGGAAGGTGGGTTTGATGTACCGGCGAAAGTTGCACGGTAGTAGAGAGGCTAGCAATGGTGGAAGGGTGAGAGTGCGTATAATCCATGGACTCAGCATTAGTCATAAAGAACTCACATACTTATTGCAAAAGTCTATTAGTTATCAAACAAAGCATTAGACGCATGCTCCTAGGGGAGAGGTTGGTAGGAGTTAACCATCGCGCGCTCCCGACCCTCACACAAAGGTTGACAATCATTAAACAAATCATGCTCTGACTTCGTTACATAACGGTTCACCATACGTGCATGCTACGGGAATCACAAACTTCAACACAAGTATTCTTCCAATTCACAACTACTCACTAGCATGACTCTCATATTACCATCTTCATTATCTCAAAACTATATGCAAGGAATCAAACTTCTCATAGTATCCAATGCACTTAATATGAAAGTTTTTATTATATCCCTCTTGGATGCCCATTATATTAGGACTAAATTCACAACCTAAACCAATTACCATGCTGTTTTAAGAAACTCTCAAAATAATATAAGTGAGGTACGAGAGTTCAATAATTTGTATAAAATAAAACACCACCGTGCTCTAAAAAGATATAAGTGAAGTACTAGAGCAACATTGCCTAGCTCAAAAGATATAAGTGAAGCACATAGAGTATTCTAATAAATTCACGATTCAGCGTGTGTCTCTCAAAAGATGTGTGCAGCAAGGATGATTGTGGCAAACTAAAAAGCAAAGACTCATATCATACAAGACGCTCCAAGGAAAACACATATCATGTGGTGAATAAAAATATAGCCTCAAGTAAATTTACCAATGGATTGAAGACGAAAGAGGGGATGCCTTCCGGGGCATCCCCAAGCTTAGGCTTTTTGGTATCCTTGAATATGGCTTGGGGTGCCTTGGGCATCCCCAAGCTTAGGCTCTTGCCACTCCTTATTCCATAGTCCATCAAATCTTTACCCAAAACTTGAAAACTTCACAACACAAAACTCAACAGAAAACTCATGAGATCCGTTAGTATAAGAAAAATAAATCACCACTTTAGGTACTGTTGTGAACTCATTCTTTATTTATATTGGTGTAATATCTACTGTATTATAACTTCTCCATGGTTCATACCCCCCGATACAACCCATAGATACATCAAAATAAGCAAACATCACATAGAAAACAGAATCTGTCTAAAACAGACCAGTCTGTAGCAATCTATAGACTTCGAATACTTATGTAACTCCAAAAATTCTGAAAAAAATAGGAAAATCAGGTAAATTTGTATATCAATCTTGTGTAAAAATTTCAGATCAAAATCACGTTCCAGTGAATTTACAAAATTCCTGGACTGAGAGCAAAAGTTTCTGTTTTTCAGCAAAATCAAATTGCAGACACCGTAGACCATCCCAAAGGTCTTACTTGGCTCAAACACTAATTTAAACAAGAAAACACAATTATTACAGAGGTAATAATGTGTGGAAAACTCAAAAACAGAAGCAAAAAACAAAAGCATAAAAATAAAATTGGGTTGCCTCCCAACAAGCGCTATTGTTTAACGCCCCTAGCTAGGCATAATGCAATAGATCTAGGTATTGTCATCTTTGGTATGCAATCCATACTTGATCAAACCATCAAAAGCTTTCCTAAATAGATCTATCCTTTCCTTTATTTCCCTCCTAGTAGAGGAACTTAATTCATGAAAAGAACTTTGACTAGTAATTTTGACATTCATAAACCCAAAATCTGGATCATCACCATAGATATCATCGTATAAAACACGTATCTTATTTCTAACGGGTTCCCTAGCCATCTTTTCCAACATATCATCCTTATATCCCACAAAAATTCCCCTAGTTAACCAATCAAATTCATCATAAGTCTCGAGATATAAGGTTTGAGTGACTTCCGGATAGGGAACTCTCCTCCTATGATTCTCACTATAAGCTTGATAGTCTCTAGATTCAAGACTACGCAAGGTTTCTTTATCATAGAGAATTTCTTCAATAGGAGGGTGTTCAATATCTTTATTATAGAAAGCAAAAATATCCCTAGCTTCATGTACGATAAAATCAAATTCGCGCATAAGGATAATAGTAGCAATCTTTTTAGCTTTAGGATGATTAATATTGGGAAGTTCATAAAACACCTTTTGCAAAGCGGGATGAATGTGCACAAATTTTCTTTCTAATTTTTCAATGAGCATGACAATAGCATCCGCATAACAATTTGTGCTAAGAAGAATAGATTTATTATTCATTGGCATAACTCCTGTACAATCAAAGAATTCTTGGATGATACTCTTCCCAATAATATTTCCATCTCCTACTTGAAAAGTTTTAGCTTTATAATTAGGAGGAGATTCAATTTCATGATCTAAAGAGCAAGATCCAAGTTTTTCCTCAAGATTATCACTATCCTTTTCAATGAAAACCTCCCCAGATTCAGACATGATGGCAACGAAACGATCTAGCACACAAGCAAGCAAAAAAGCAAACGGAAAGATGAACGAAAGAAGGGCGAATAAAAAGGCAAATCTTTTTGGAAAATCGTTTTAGAAGTGGGGGAGAGGAAAACGAGAGGCAAATGGCAAATAAAGTAAATGCAAGAGATGAGTTTGTGATGGGTACTTGGATGGCTTGATGTAGATCTCCCCGGCAACGGCGCCAGAAATCCTTCTTGCTACTTCTTGAGCATGCGTTGGTTTTCCCTTGAAGAGGAAAGGGTGATGCAGCAAAGTAGATAAGTATTTCCCTCGGTTGTTGAGAACCAAGGTATCAATCCAGTAGGAGATACAAGCAAGTCCCCAATAGGTGTACCTACACAAATAATCAAACACTTGCACCCAACGCAATAAAGGGGTTGTCAATCCCTTCACGGTTACTTGCAAGGATGAGATCTGATAGAGATAGATAGATATGATTGCTTGAAAGTAAAGTAAAACAAAAGTAAAAAAGATTGCAGCAAGGTATTTTTGGTATTTTTGGTTTTAGATCTGAAAATAATCGATGGAAAATAGACCCGGGGGCCATAGGTTTCACTAGAGGCTTTTCTCATGAAGGAAAATAATACGGTGGGTGAACAAATTACTGTCGAGCAATTGATAGAAAAGCGAATAATTATGAAGATATCCAAGGCAATGATTATGCATATAGGCATCACGTCCGTGTCAAGTAGACCGAAACGATTCTGCATCTACTACTATTACTCCACACATCGACCGACTCTTGCCTGCATCTAGAGTATTAAGTTCATGAAGAACAGAGTAACGCATTAGGTAAGATAACATGATGTAGAGGGATAAACTCAAGCAATATGATGAAAACCCCATCTTTTTATCCTCGATGGCAACAATACAATACGTGCCTCGCTACCCCTACTTTGTCACTGGGTGAGGACACCGCAAGATTGAACCCAAAACTAAGCACTTCTCCCATTGCAAGAATTACCAATCTAGTTGGCCAAACCAAACCAATAACTCGAAGAGACTTGCAAATATATGAAATCATGCATATAAGAATTCAGAGAAGATTCAAATAATATTCATAGATAATCTGAACATAAACCCACAATTCATCGGATCTCGACAAACACACCGCAAAAGAGTATTACATCGGATAGATCTCCATGAAGATCATGAAGAACATGGTATTGAAGAACAAAGAGAGAGAAGAAGCCATCTAGCTACTAGCTATGGACCCGAAGGTCTGTGGTGAACTACTCACGCATCATCGGAGGGGCAATGGAGTTGATGTAGATGCCCTCCGTGATCGATTCCCCCTCCGGCAGATTACCGGAAAAGGCTCCAAGATTGGATCTCACGGGAACAGAGGCTTCCGGCAGCGGAAAAGTTTTTTCGTGGCTATTTTTGGTATCCAGGGAATATTTGTGAATTTATAGGCCGAAGAATAGGGTTAGGAGGGCTGCCATGGGGCCACAAGCCAGGGGGGCGCCCCCCCCCCTAGGGCGCGCCCCTGTAGCTTGTCGCCACACGGCGGCTCTCCTGCCTTCATCTCCAAGTCTTCTGGGTTGCTTCTGGTCCAAGAAAAATTATTCCGAAGATTTTATTCCGTTTGGACTCCGTTTAATATTCCTTATCTGCAATACTCAAAAACAAGGAAAAAACAGAACTGGCACTAGGCTCTAGATTAATAGGTTAGTCCCAAAAATAATATAAAATAGCATATTAATGCATATAAAACATCCAAAACAGATAATATAATAGCATGGAACAATGAAAAATTATAGATACGTTGGAGACGTATCATGCCACCTCTAAACATTCAAATAAACATCTGTTTTGTGTGCCTGGACCGCTCATGGAGCGACGGGAGGTGGTCAGTATCTTCCATGTTAAGCGGGTTATTCTCATGATGAGTGTTTATTCACTCGTCCTTCCACGAGAGGGGAAGTAATAGGGATTCCCAGTCCCGAAAAAAATGCAAATAATTAAACAAAACTCCCCCAGGAATGTTGTTAGTATGGACGGTACCCGTGGATTCGGCTAGCCGTGGAGTGTGTTTGTTGGTGGAGGGGGAGTAAATCTTTACTTTTACCGCTTGGGAACCGCCGCTAATGTGTTTAACATAGAAGATATTTATAACTCTTGGTCGTAACGTTGATAGGAAGGGTGCACCTCCCAAACTATATTCTTCTCTGTTTTTAAACAATGAGCTCTGGCACCTTTGCAAATCCCTGCTTCCCTCTACGAAGGGACAATCCATTTACTTTCATGTTATTTACTATTCATGTTGAGTCAACTTCATATTCCAACCTCAGTCTATTAGATGGCAAGCATCATGTGGTGGGGAAATATCCAAACATATATATCCAGTCAAATATATTTGATCATGATTTATTATTGTTGACAATTATCTCTATGATAAATGAGTTGGGAGGCGAAACATTAAGCCCCTATCTTTCTCTGTGTTCGATGGATGCCATTTGTTCTAAAAATATGCTTTGAGTACTAGCAATCATAGAAGACTATATGATGATTGAGTATGTGGAGCTCTTACTTAGACCTTGTTGAGAATAAGTTGAATAGCAATTGTTTGGTGACTAAGAACATAGGTTGTTAAGTTTCAAGAGAATTCATTATTTGAACCATGACATGTGAATTGATTGCTCTACCATGATGATTTTTATGAGAAAAAGTTGTTGGTTATGATGCTAGAAAATTGACTGAAATTATCATTGATCAAACTTATGCACTATGCTAGCATTCACACTTCATAAATTATTTCTGTTATCATTTACCTACTCGAGGATGAGTAGGAATTAAGCTTGGGGATGCTGATACGTCTCCAACGTATCGATAATTTATGAAGTATTCATGCCATATTCTCCTATGTTTACAATGCTTTTATATGGTTTTGATGCACTTTATATTATTTATTTAGAACTAACCCGGACTGACGTTGTTTTCAGCAGAACTACCGTGGTGTTGTTTTTGTGCAGGAAATGAAAGTTCTCGGAATTGCCCGAAACTTTTTGATGATTTTTTTGGAACAAAAGAGGCACTAGACGCTTCGTGGGAGGGCCAGAAGAGCCACGAGGTGGGCACAACCCACCAGGGCGCGCCAGGCCCCCCGGCGCGCCCTGGGGTATCGTGCCCACCTCGTGGCCCATCTTCGCGTCAAACCGACACTCAAAAATCCTATAAATATAGAAACCATCAGAAATAACCCTAGACTCTCCGCTCTGCCGCGACAACTCTCTGTATTGTCAAAAAACCAATCTGGAGGTGTTCCAGTACCCTGCCAGAGAGGGTAGATCATCTCCGGTGGCCATCTTCATCATCCCGCCGGAGGGCATGACGAGGATGGAGTAGTCCACCCTCGGGGCTAAGGGTATGTACTAGTAGCTATGTGTTCAATCTTTCTCTCTCTCGTGTTCTTGAGATGTCATGATCTTGATGTATCACGGGCTTTGTTAATATAGTTGGATCATATGGTGTGTTTCCCTTACTATCATGTTGTGATGAATTGAATCTTTCCCCTTTGAGATATCGTTATGTTGGATTGAATATTGGATTTGAGAACACTTGATATATGTCTTGCATGTGGATACCCATGGTGACAATGGGGTGTTCTATTGATTCACTTGATATATGTTTTGGTACTCAGCTTGCGGATTCCCACGGTGACATTGGGGTAATCTATGCATAGGGGTTGATACACGTTCTTGTCCTACATTCTCCGATAGAATTCTTGGGGTACTCTTTGAGGTTCTTTGTGTTGGATTGAATATTATGAATCTGAAATTGTTTGATGCGTATCGTATAATTAACTCATGGATACTTGTGGTGACATTGGATTATCTAGGTGACATTAGAGTTGGTTGATGCGTATCATATGGTGTTATTATAGTACGAACTCTTAGATAGATCGATCGGAAAGGATAACTTGGTGTTATCTTAGTACGAACTCTTGGATAGATCGATCGGAAAGAATAACTTTAAGGTGGTTTCGTACCCTACAAACAATTTCTTCTTATGTTCTCCGCTAGATAAGAACTTTGGAGTGATTCTTCGTTGCACGTTGAGGGATGGCTATGTGATCCAATTATATTAGCATTGTTGAGAGATTGCACTAACGAAAGTACAGACCCTAGGCCTTGTTTCCAAGCATTTATACAACGTTTTGCTCGCTGTCTACTATTTGTTACCTTGCTGTTTTTATATTTTCAGATTACAAAAACCTATATCTACCATCCATATTGCACTTGTATCACCATCTCTTCGCCGAACTAGTGCACCTATACAATTTGCCATTGTATTGGGTGTGTTGGGGACACAAGAGATTTCTTGTATTTGATTGCAGGGTTGTTTGAGAGAGTCCATCTTCATCCTACACCTCCCACGGATTGATAAACCTTAGGTCATCCACTTAAGGGGAAATTGCTACTGTCCTACAAAACTCTGTGCTTGGAGGCCCAACAAAGTCTACAAGAATAAAGTTGCGTAGTAGACATCACGAACCCACAAGGAGCTAAAGGTAAGATCAATATTCTCTCAACTCTATCTACCACCGATACGACTCTACATACAGCGAACATTTGCTTTTATCTAGTAACGAGAAATAAAACTGCATTGTGGGTATAAAGAGGATAGCTTTGCATGATATTGGAGAACAAAAATATGAAAAATAGTTGCTGCATAAATAAGGTTAGAATATATTACAATATATTACAAATAGCAAGTGTGGAATAATGATGGTATGGTGTGCGAAATCATCCTAGGCAATTGATAACAAGATCGGTAATCATTATTGTAATTTTATATGAGGGAGAGGCATGATTTAACATACTTTCCGTACTTGGATCATATGAACTTATGATTCAACCTCTAGCAAGCATCCGCAACTACTAGAAATCATTAAGGTAAACCCAACCATAATTAAACATCAAGACCTCTTTACTCCCATACGCAACAACTCCCTTACTCGGTTGTAAGCTTCTGTCACTCTAGCCCCCCACTATAAGCGATTCATGAATGTATTGCAACACCCTATAGCGGGAATCCTCCATGTGATCGCGGCACGGAAGGCACCATAGGATAACACCAATATAAAACATACAACTCAAACCAATCAAGATCATCGATCAACCCAAAGGACAACATAAACTACTCAAACATCATAGGATGGCAACACATCATTGAATAATAGAGAGGCAATTTCCTATGCATGGTGGCAGCTACACATCCTTTGGCATAAGTTCATTTTTTTGATATATGAGATGTCGGGTTTTTATGGCATTGGCACAACTGCATTCTTGTTGTATGGAAATGACTTTTTCTCACTTTTCTTTGTTTTTTTATTACCTTTTTTACACAAGTGTCATTTCGTTGTGTAGAAAGGGCATTTTCTCCCTTCTCTCCGTCTTTTTGCTTGCCTTATTGGCGCAAGGACCTTTCTGCTTGCCTGGCTGGTCCAAAATCATGATATTTTCGTTATAGAATTATTTTTCATGGTCCAAAATAATTTACCAAAATAGTTAGAGATAAAAACTCGGGCCATGTGTAGCTACCACCATGGGTAGCAAATTATTTCTGTTGAATAATAATATGTGGCATAAAGCACCATGTTCAAGTAGGGGATTACAGCGGGATGCGGGAGAGTGGACCGCTAAAAAGAGACGAGGAAGGTGATCAAGACGATGATGTTGATGAAGACGATCACCGCGGCGATGGTTCCCCCGGCAGCACTCCGGCGCCACCGGAAGAGAGGGGAAGAGAGTCTCCTCCCTTAGGCTTCCTCCTCCATGGCCTCTCCCTAGATGGGTAGAGGTTCTCCCCTCTGGTCCTTGGCCTCCATGCCTCCCGGAGGGGCGAGAGCCACTCCGAGATTTGATCTTTCTCTCTATTTTCCTCTCTGTTTTCTCTCCAGATTGTTTTTTCTTCGATACAGAGAGCTGCAGCGGTGGAGCGGAGAGTCTCTCCTAATTTTTGATGGTTTCTCTATTTATAGGATTTTTGGCGTTGGAATCACGCAAAACGGAGTTACGAGGGGGCCACAAGCTAACAAGGCACGCTGCCCCCCTGGGCGCGCCCTGTTAGCTTGTGGCTAACATGTGGCCCCCCTCTGGTGGTTCTTCGCTCTAATCTTGCTCATATGTTCCAGAAAAAATCACCAAAAAATTTCGGGCGATTCTGAGAACTTTCATTTTCTGGGCAAAAATGACACCACAGTAATTCTGCTGAAATTAGCGTCAGTCTGGGTTAGTTCTAATTAAATCATAAAAAGTGCATCAAAGCCATATAAAAGTATTGTAAACATAGGTGAATATGGCATGAATATTTCATAAATTATCGATACGTTGGAGATGTATCAGTGTTCCAGGTGGTGTGAGTTGTGAAAATATTCCACATTGTCTTCAATGCATGCCAAACTCGCAACTCAGATATTCTTCACCACGATCAGATCATAGAAACTTTATCTTCTTGTTACTATGATTCTCAACTTCACTCTGAAATTGCTTGAACTTTTCAAGAATTTCAGACTTGTGTTTCGTTAAGTAAATATACCCATATCTACTCAAATCATCAGTGAAGGTAAGGAAATAACGATATCCACTATGCGCTTCAACACTCATTGGACCGCACACATTAGTATGTGTGATTTCCAACAAGTCACTTGCCTGTTCCATTGTTCCGTAAAACGGGGTTTTCATCATCTTGCCCATGAGGCATGGTTCACATGTTTCAAATGATTCATAATCAAGTGATTCCAAAAGTCCATCAGCATGTAGCTTATTCATGTGCTTTAGACCAATATGACCGAAGCGGCAGTGCCACAAGTATGTGGTACTATCATCATTAACTTTGCATCTTTTGGCATCAATATTATGAATATGTGTATCACTACGATCGAGATTCAATAAGAATAAACCATCCGCATTGGGTGCATGACCATAAAAGATATTACTCATATAAATAGAACAACCATTATTCTCTGATTTAAATGAATAACCATCTCGCAATAAACAAGATCCAGATATAATGTTCATGCTCAACGCAAGCACAAGTAACAATTATTTAGGTTTAAAACTAATCCCGAAGGTAGTTGAAGAGCGAGCGTGCCAACGGCGATCACATCAACCTTGGAACCATTTGCGACGTGCATCGTCATCTCGTCCTTAGCGAGTCTCTGTTTATTCCACAACTCCTGTTTAGAGTTACAAATATTAGCAACTGAACCGGTATCAAATACCCAGGCGCTACTACGAGCACTGGTAAGGTACACATCAATAACATGTATATCAAATATACCTTTGTTGACGTTACCATCCTTCTTATCTACCAAGTACTTGGGGTTGTTCCGTTTCCAGTGGCCAGTTCCCGTGCAATAGAAGCACTCAGTCTCAGGTTTGGGTCCAGCCTTGGGTTTCTTCAATGGAGCGGCAACTGGTTTGCCATTCTTCTTGAAGTTTCCCTTTTTTCCCCTTGCCTTTCTTGAAATTAGTGGTTTTCTTAACCGTCAACACTTGATGCTCCTTCTTGAATTCTACTTCCACGGCCTTAAGCATCGCGAATAGCTCAGGAATCGTCTTATCCATCCCTTGCATGTTATAGTTCATGACAAAGCTCTTGTAGCTAGGTGGGAGTAACTGGAGAACTCTGTCAACAACCATCTCAGGTGGAAGCTCAACTCCCAACTAATTCAAGCGATTGTAGTACCCAGACATTCTGAGTATATGCTCACTGACAGAGCTATTCTCCTCCATCTTGCAGGCAAAGAACTTATCGGAGGTCTCCTACCTCTCAATCTGGGCATGGGCTTGAAATACCAATTTCAGTTCCTGGAACATCTCATATGCTCCATGACGTTAAATACGTCTTTGCATCCTTGGTTCTAAATCGTAAAGCATGGCGCACTGAACTATCTAGTAGTCATCAGAACGTGCCTGCCATACGTTCACAACATCCACAGATGATGCTGGAGGGGGTGGCGCACCGAGCGGTGCATCAAGGACATAAGCCTTTTGTGCAGCAGTCAGGATAATCCTCAGATTACGGACCCAGTCCGCATAGTTGATTCCATCATCTTTCAACTTAGCTTTCTCTAGGAACGCATTAAAATTCAGGGGAAGTACTATGCGAGCCATTGATCTACAACATAATTTGCAAGGACAACTTTAGGCTATGTTCATGATAATAAGTTCAATTAATCAAATCACTAATGAACTCCCACTTAAATCAACATCCCTCCAATTGTCTAAGTGTTACATGATCCAAATCCACCAACCCAAGTCCGATCATCACGTGAGATGAGGTGGTTTCAATGGTGAACATCTCCATGTTGATAATATCTACTGTATGACTCATGTTTGACCTTTCGGTTTTCCGTGTTCTGAGGCCATGTCTGTACATGCTAGGCTCGTCAAGTTTAACCCAAGTATTCTGCATGTGCAAAACTGGCTTAGACCCGTTGTATGTGAACGAAGAGTCTATAAAACCCGATCATCACGAGGTGCTTCAAAACGACAAACTTTCGTAACGGTGCATACTTAGGGAGAACACATTTTTATCTTGAAATTTAGTGAAGGGATCATCTTATAATGCCACTATCATCCTAAGCAAAATAAGATGCATAATAAGATAAACATCACATGCAAATCAAATAAGTGACATGATATGGCCATCATCATCTTGTGCTTTTGATCTCCATCTCCAAAGCACTAGCATGATATCCATCGTCACCGACAAGACACCATGATATACATCGTCATGTCGTCACGTGGTTGTCGCGCCAACTATTTCTTCTACAACTATAGCTAACGCATAGCAATAAACTAAAGCAATTACATGGCGTCTAATGATTGACACGCAGTTCATGAATTAAACTAAATACAACCCTATGGCTCCTGTCGGTTGCCGTTCTCATCGACATGCAAGTTGTGATAACTATTACAAAACATGATCATCTCATACATCAACATATATCAAATCACGTCTTGGCCATATCACATCACAACATACCCTGCAAAAACAAGTTAGACGTCATCTACTTTGTTGTTGCAAGTTTTACGTGGCTCCTATGGGCAACTAGCAAGAATCATTCTTACCTACGTAAAGCCACAAAGGTGATAATCGAGTTGCCTTTTAACCTTCTACAAGGATCACTTATGTCAAATCCGATTCAACTAAAATGGGAGAGACAGACACCCACCAGCCACCTTATGCAAAACAAGTTGCATGTCAGTCGGTCGAACCGGTATCTTGTGCGAGGACAAGTAAGGTTGGTCCGAGCCGCTTCATCCCACAATACCGCCGAATCAAAATAATACAAGGGAGGTAAGAAATATGAACATCAACGCACACAACTTCTTTGTGTTCTACTCATGCATATGATCTACGCATAGACCTAGCTCATGATGCCATAGTTGGAAAACGTTGCATGGGAAACAAAAACTTTCCTACAGTCACCCAAGATCTATATATTGAAATGCATAGCTACGATAGGGAGAGTGTGTCTGCGTACCCTTGTAGACCGTTAAGCGGAAGCGTTTACAACGCGGTTGATGTAGTCGTACTTCTTCACGATCCAATCGCGATCCGTCCCGGTCTAGCACCGAACGGACGGCACCTCCGCGTTCAGCACACATGCAACTCGATGACGACTCCGCCTCCTCGGTCCAGTGAGCGAGGGTGGAGTAGTATATGGGATCTCTGGCAGCACGGTGGCATGGCGGCGATGGTGGTGGTGCTATCCCTGCAGGGCTTCGCCGAGCGCTACCGGAAACGCGGATGGAGGAGAAAACGGACTAAGGAGAGAGGGAGGGTTGTGCCAAGGCTTCTGGTGTGGCTGCCCTCCCTATCCCCACATATATATAGGTGCAAGGGCGAAGGGGCGCCAGCCCTAGCCCCTCCTCCAGGGGAGGGACCGGTGGCCTAGGGGGGTGCCTTGGCCCCTAAGGCAAGGGGGCGCCCCCCTTTAGGGTTTCCCCCAAACCCTAGGCATATGGGACCTTGGGAGGAGGGGGAGCCTAGCCCAACAGGGGCTGGTGCCCCCCCCCCCCTCTCAGTCCATGAAGCCTCGGGGGCTGGTGGGACTCTCCCGGTGGACCCCTGGTGACCCCTTGGCACTCCTGGTACCCTGCCGGTAAAACCCGAAACCTTTCCGGAATACGAATATCACTTTCCCATATATAATTCTTTACCTCCAAACCATTAAGGAGCTCCTCGTCACGTCCGGGATCTCATCCGGGACTCCAAACAACATCCAGTCACCAATTTATATATCACGATACTACTCTATTGTCTCCGAATGTTAAGCATGCGGACACTACGGGTTCGAGAATCATGCAAACATGACTGAGACACCTCTCCAGTAAATAACCAATAGCGGGATCTGGATGCCTATATTGTTTCCCACATATTCCACGAAGATCATTATCGGTCAAACCACGATGTCAAGGATTCAGTCAATCATGTATGCAGTTCCCTTTGTCTATCAGTATGTTACTTGACCGACATTCGATCGTCGGTATCTCATACCTAGTTCAATCTCGTTACCGACAAGTCTCTTTACTCGTTTCGTAATACAAGATCCCATGACTAACTCCTTAGTCACATTGCTTGCAAGCTTCTAATGATGTTGTATTACCGAGAGGGCCTAGAGATACCTCTCCGTCATACGGAGTGATAAATCCCAATCTCGATTCATGCCAACCCAACAGACACCATCAGAGATACCTGCAGAGCAGCTTTATGATTACCCAGTTATGAAGTGACGTTTGGTACACACAAGGAATTCCTCCGGTGTCAGGGAGTTGCATGATCTCATGGTCTTAGGAACAGATACTTAACATAAAGAAAGCAGTATCAACAAACTAAGTGATACGATCAAATGCTATGCTTATGGTTGGGTCTTGTCCATCACATCATTCTCCCAATGATGTGATCACATTATCAAATGACAACTCATGTATGTGGTTAGGAAACCTTAACCATCTTTTATCAACCAGCTAGCCTAGTAGAGGCTCACTAGGGACATAGTGTTGTTTATGTATCCACACATGTTTCTGAGTTTCTGGTCAATACAATTATAGCATGAATAAAAAACGATTATCATGAACAAGGAAATATGATAACAACCACTTGTTGCCTCTAGGGTATATTTCCAATAGTATGGATGGTAGAAATATTGTTCATAATATGAACAAATAGAAACAACAAGATAGCAAGTAACAACAGTAGGCAAAATGGTGTCTCAATGCTTGGAAAAAAGGCCTAGGGTTCATATTTTCGCTAGTACAATCTCTCAGCATCATTAAAAGAATTGAACCACATGATAATCCCTCAAAGTGTAGCAAAGAATCATTCCAAAGTTTCTATTTCTATTGGAGAAAGTAGGATGAAATCGCGTATCGTCTTTCCAATCAATCTTATTAACCAGCCCCCAAAGTGTCACGAATATTCCTAGAGATCTTACTACCACAACACAATATGATACGTGTCGTTAAAGTCTTATGTCACCTAGATTAGTCCAATGTCATCACGGGTGTCCGCGAGTTAGACACGCATCAAGCACTACAAGAAATATGTCAACTTGTGACCTTCTCTTAGTGACCATGGGTAAAATGGTCATAAATCTGTGACCATTTAGAACTAATTGGCCCTAAGCTGTTTGGGAGGGTCCAAACCCTAAACCATAACAACCATTTTAGTCAAAAAGGTCGTAATTGCCTCACACTAAATGGTCGTCAAGCAAACAACACTGGTCTACTCCCTTATTTTCGTCGATTACGACCAATTTAAATTGGTCATGACCTTGTAAATTGTGGTGCATTTCTATGACTGGGCGCCACCTCATCAATTTTGTCTATGTGTCGTGCTTAGTTGTCAGTTTAGTTTATCAATTTTGCATACATGTCATGCTTAGTTCTCATTTTCACTTACGTGTCAATATTTGCACATGGTTTAAACCCCACCTTACCGCCAATGTGGGACCCCTGAATGTGGATAAAAAGGCCTCATTCTTGGGCTTGGGCCATGTAGCTGACACAAATTGACAGAAAAACAATAACAAATGGGCTCGACCCATAAATACGACCATACTGGACTGGGTTGATTTTGATATACAATCATTTTATTTGGTCGTAGATTTTCCACGTCGGGTCTGACGTGGTCTGGGCAAACTATCAGCGACCAAAACAATTGGTCATAGAGTCTACGACCTTTTATTTTGGTCGTAACCTTATACGATCATTGCACAGAAAAAGTTGTTAAATTTCATTTACGATGCTCAACTTTTTACCAACCGTTTTTGGTCACGAAAAGGTCATAAATGAACAATAATGACCACTCATGGACCAATTTGGAGGGTTACTAGATAGCGTATTTCTTGTAGTGAAGTGATCTCAAATCCAAAATATTCAATCCAACATAAATAAACCTCAAAGAGCAAGACTCAATTCATCAGGAAAAGGATAGAGAGGGAGACTACCATCATATGATTCAACTTTATTAACAAAGCTCATGATACTTCAAGATCAGAATCCATGAAGTTCATGGGTGAGAGAGATCAAACATATAGCTACTAGTACAAACCCTCAACCCCGAGGATGAAGTATCCACACATCACCATGGAGGCAACAAGGTTGATGAAGACAGCCTCCCCTAATGATTCCTCCCTACGGCAGGGTGCCAGAGAAGGCCTCCGGATTGGATCATCATGAAATAGGAACTTGCGACGGCGAAAAAATAATTTTGGGCCTCTTTTTGAGGGTTTCTCTATTTATAGGATTTTCAACGTTGGTATCACGCCAAACGAGTGTCCGGGGTCCCACAAGCCAGCCCCCAGGGTTGCGCCATGGTGGTTTGTGGGCCCCTCTGGCCACTTCTGGTTGCCTCCCGAAGCTTCTAGGGTTCTTCTCGGTCTAGAAAAATCATCGTAAATTTTCATCGTGTTTGGACCTTCATAATATGAATTTTCCGCAAAACAAAAAAATGCAAATTAAAAAGGGACTGACATTGGGCACTAGATTAATAGGTTAGTCCATAAAATAATGTAAAAGTGCGCCAAAACCATATATAATTGATGTAAATATAGCATGAATACTTCATAAATTATAGATACGTTGAAGAGGTACCAACGTCCCCAAGCTTAATTCATGCTAGTCCTCGAGTAGGTAAATGATAAAAGAAATAATTTATGAAATGTGAATGCTAGAATAGAACAAATCTTTGATCACATAGGCAATGATAACTTTAATAAGGACTAACATCATTCTAATAAGTTCAATGTATCATAAAGTGATAATGAAATATTTCGCAATCTTTTAAGATTATATTGCAAACATAAAACATTCAATGAATTAAGCATGACGACTAGGTACCCCAATTTGAAGATAACCATCATACTTATACAATGCTCAACAAATTGCTATTAGAAGAATGAATGCAAAGCTAAGAGTGATCCCCATGTTCAATATGTGGTGTCAAAAGAGAGAGAAAGATGGAATTGACTCAACATGAAAAGTAAATACATAGGCCCTTCGCAGAGGGAAGCGTGGATTAACACATGCTAGAGCTCATTTTCTAAAACATAGATAAATTTATTTTGAGAGGTGTACTTTTCCTTTCAACGGTATAACGATAAAGGTTTCCAATATCTTTCATGCTAAACATATCAATGGCGGTTCTCATGCTTTTACATGCCCCCTCCACTATACTAAAACAAATCATTGCTAGCCAAATCCACGGGTGCCTGCCAACTTTCAACTTTTCTAGGCAAGTGTCATTTTTTCAGCATTTTATTTCTTTTTTTCTTATTTAGTATTGGGCATCCCTATTACCAACCTCTCTCATAAATTTGACAAGCGAATAAACTCCCGTCATGAGTAACACACATTTAGCATGGAATGTATTGACTATCCCAACCGCTTTCGGAGCTAAACTAGCACACAAAACCAGAGTTTATTTGAATATTTAGAGGTGGCACATGGAAATTTACTTGAAATGGTAGTGAAATACCATCTATATGTAGGCATTGTGGTCACTTTATGACATAAACTTGTTTCAAGTATTTTGGATGCACAAACAGAATTTCCACTTAGTACAAGAAAAGGCTAGCAAAAGACTGGGGGAACCACTTTACTGAGCACAAAGAAACACAATCATGCATCCTATAATAGTAACATTATTGGGAAAATATAATCATGATGATGACCTACAAACTTGAACACCATCTAATTTGGAAGTTATCAAACATGTGTAAAGATGTGCCAAGTCAATCATTCGTCCTTCACCGGGAGATACTTATCATCACAACATGATAGGCTCAACTTAATAAACTAATGCTCATTGTAATTATAATAGAACTTCCTTACTTGATTAAAGATATGTACCAACATAATCTCATTCTTACTTAATGGATCAAACGAAGAATGCATGTTTACCTATCAACATACATATAATAAATGACGTACACGACATTCAATTCGTTCAAAAATTTACTCGGAAGATATAATTGGAGCATAAGAGTAAACAGTAAACTACTCCAAAAGATATATGTGAAGAACAAAGAGTAGTTAAGTAAATAGGTAGCTATGTATTAACTCTATCCATTTTTTCAGATTTAAGAATTTTATCAAACAACAAACAAAATAAAAAGACGCTCCAAAAATAACACATATCATGTGAAGAATTAAAATATAACTCTGAGTGGGACATACCGATGTTGAAGACGAAAGAGGTACTACAAAAAAATCACATCCGTGATAATACATGTTTGTCACAGTAGGTCACGTTTTCTCTCATGCATGTATAGTCGCGACGATTTTATGACAGAATGAAGATAGTCATACATGTGTTGTTGTAGAAATGTTCCATGACAATACTCAACTTATCATCATGGAAGTGTTCACTTGATTAAAACCCCTTGTTTATATTTTGTTGAAAAAGCCATAATATGCAAAACCTCATTCTCATAGAAGAATAACATTTTCACTTCCTTCACGCAAAAATGTTCAAAAATGAAAAATTGGAAGAAATCCCAAAAAATCGAAAACATTTGTGAATTCAAAAATGTTCATTGATTTTGAAAAAATCAGGTAATTAAAAAAATCATTGATTTTGACTTTTTATGAAATTTGATAGAAGTTCATCAAATTTGAAAGGAGTTCATCAATTTTGAAAAGAATGTTCATCAAATTTGGAAAAAGTTCATCGAATTCTGAAAAAAGTAAATCAATTTCCAAAAAAAGTGCATCGAAAAATGAAAAAGCTCATCGATTTGAAAAAAACTCGTCAATTTAAGAAAAGTTCATTGAATTTGAAAAAAAGTTCATCAATTTTCAAAAAAGCTCATCCGAAATGGAAAAAGTTCATCAAATTTGAAGAAAAAACCAGAAAAAAGGAAGAAGAAAAAAAGGAAAGAAAAAACCCGAACAATAATCAATTTCGAGATTGTCCATTGTTTACGCGAACTGAAAAAACAATAACAGGAAAAGGAAGAAGTTAGAAGGCACCAAGCGTTTAGTGTCGTAGTGGTTACTACTGTTCTCACTTAACCGAGAGGTCACGTGTTTAAATCCATCGCACGCTCACCCTTTTTTAGTTTAACAGAGAAAAAAAAGCAAAAACGGGCCGGCTCAATGCAAAGGCGGGTGTGTGGACCGATTGCAGAAACACTAGAAGCGGGCGCCTGATTACAGAAAGACTAGGAACGGACGCTTGAAGCGCCTAAAAGGAATTGCCTTTCGCGTAGACCAGTACCCAAGATTGATTTGTGTAGACCCGTCCCCATACCACACACCAAGGTGGTTAGTCGGCCATGCTGATGATCGAAGCGATGCCACGCCGGCATACCACAACGGCAATCGCTCTGATGCCATGCACATGTGCATGGCCTAGGCGCCGAGGCCGCCAATTCTGCGCCGGTAGTGATATTGCCTTTCCATATCTTGTTCGAATATGATTTACAACAATTGTTCTCAATTATTGACATTTTTTGTATGAATTTGTAGGTAGTAGATGAACCCTCCGTTTAAATATGCCGGTTTTGTCAAAACATATGTCTTGCCTAGATTTTTAACTCCTGTTTAGGGTATTCTTCATTCGCCTAGGTACTATTTTTTCAATGTCTCATGGCATGCATAATTTGTATCTGTCAAATGTAGCATGGACAAGTAAAAGTACCATCGCAAGATGTTCCATGAAACATGAATCAGAAACTTGATGTTCTAAAAGGTAATGTGCAAATATTTAGCTTATTTAGTACTTTTGTTTGACCATTCTACTATGTTTCACTTAAAAACTTTGGAGTCTGATTTTTTTTATCTTGTAGGTTATTGAACTTTGGTGTTTGATAATGGCATGGTCTATTTTGTAACCGGAAATGCAATATATCTTATCATAGTTAACATTTCGACTGTTTTTTTTGTATGTATACACTGTTTTCTATTATGTCCAATAATCTATCCTAGAAGTTAAAAAACGCATTTTTATTTAGTATTTTGTTACTTGAAAAATTTACACAATGTTGAAGTGGTGCATCATAGTGAATTTTGGTCCAGCTCTCCCTTGCTTAGAGAAACACACTTTTCTTGGTCCAACACCGGGGTTGCAACAGAGAATACCCGTGTCAATTATGGGCACCCTCGTTTAGTGTCTCCCCCATCGGTGCAGCCCCCGGTCAATCATGCAGCACATGCATGTCGCGCTCTCCGAGACGTATGGGTGCATGTGGCATGGAACTAACTAACTGGAAACTATTCCTAACTAACCTTGACCACATCTTCAAGAACTTCACGTTTCCGTGCATGGGCCGGCGTAGATAGAAAATGTAGCGACTGCTCTGGTTTTCTGAGCTTCCCGCACAATACGCAAGATATAGTTCATTATTATTTTGGTATATTATATGTTAATATTTCTTCTATAAACTCGATCAAAAATTTGTAATTTTTGGTTTAAAAGAAAATTTATATGCAATAAGATATGAATGGAGTACCAACATAAAACATTCACAAGTTTAATGTCAACCATATTTAATTTTTCACACCATCTCTTTCCAAATGTAAGACATCCCGTTGGTTCAGTTTAAACTGTCAAAATGTCTTATACTTAAGAACGAAGGTAGTATATCTAAACAGAACACAAAGGTATTTGCATCATGCGACTGGTCAGCGACTATGAGATGAGTGCAAAAAAGGAAAAAACATAGAGGTAACCGAGTTTAAACATGTGTAATGCATGTTCCCCAAGCCACCGTCTTCCCACCTTGGACTAATATTTTGCAATGAGTTATAGTTATTTCCGTGTCACTCTCATGTGACGAATTGGTGGCGATATCTAATTGTTGAAGTACAACGCGCGTAATAATAATCTCACGGCTTTATTCCTATCATAGTGTGGTTGTCGTAGTCTATGCGACCCACACAAGAGGGATGTTGAATTTTGGTCATGCTTGTTGGGCCAGTGGATTGTTGTCCGAATTTAGATTTAAATGGTATGACCTCACAAAATATTGTATCCATGTCATCGTTTTTCTCTTCTTAAAGGAGTTTATGTTTTAGTAGAGTGCGCAATGATTCCCATGTAGATTTTGGTTGAATTGGTACTATCTGTGTCGAAGTGCAAAAAAAAAAAATCATGTTGCGAACAGATATGTGTTTGGAGAGGACATTGTCATTTCCAGGCCACCGGAGTTCAAGTCCTACTAGATTTGACATTGGTGCTCATATTTTTCTGAATTTATTCTGGCCTTCCGATGATGTGCATTCAGTGGAAGGAGACGTTCCTGTCGACTACGAAGGAGTCTGTGGTGACTTTGTCAATCACAAGATGATGTGTCGGCTCAGTCCCTCGGAGATGCTCATAGGGGTAGAATATGTGTGTGTGCGTTCATACGGATGAGTGTGTAAGCGTATGTATGAGCGTCGTCTGTATCTGTACTATGTTCAAACAAAAACATATCATTTTGTCAAAACAAATCGTTGAATTAGGACACTAAACTAAAGTAGTCGCGACAAATGAGTATCTTGCTTAAAGAACTACATATTGTGATCAAACTAGTTAACTCATACAACAAATCCTATATATACATAAGAAGTTCATCTCCACTATCTTATTTATCTCAACATGCACACATGCCACATCATCAACTCCACTACATTTATTTCTTTTAACATGCTACCTACACTAATTCTAGTTTTTTTTTTCGAAACTATGACGTTTTTTATAGCAAATTCGGAAACTATACCACCTAATTCAAAAAAAATCAAAACTATGACCCCGTCGGCCGCGGGTTGGCCGAAGAGGGCCTTTTCGGCCAACCATTGGCCGAAGACCTCTCTTTGGTCAACCGTTGGCCGAAGAGTCGCCAGCTGGGCCGAAGTTACTACTTTTTGGTCAACCGTTGGCCGAAGAATAGTAACTTCGGCCTACTGTTGGCCGAAGAGTGCTGAAGTGTTTTTTTATATTAGGCTGAAGTGTTTTTTTATATTTAAAAGTGGCTTACAAATCCTGTAGAACCATTGCCGTCTTATACATGAAAAAAAAATGTACTTTCCCGCAATCTTTTTCCCTCCATTTTCTTTCCCGCCGTTCTTTCCCGCAATTTCTCCCCCCATTTTCTTTCCCATAAGCATGTAAGTCATTATATGTACACATACCTATTAACCCATAAAGGGTGTATCATCCAGTTAGTCCTTGGTGTGCGAGTGACCAACACGTCTAACTTCCTGCCCGCTTGCATAAGTGCAGCCCGGTGACATCTTTCAATCTTACCATCAAGCAATGGATACAAAGACATATCTGCAATTAAAACAACAAATCTAACATGCAATTAAAACATAGTCCAGACATATTACAAATTAAAACATAGTCCGACATTTTCTCGTAGTCCGACACATAATAATAAGTATCACCTAGTCCTAACAAATTATATAGCTTGTGAGTTATTTCTTCCTCGTCCTCCCCTTCGTCCTCGACTGCCTCGACCACGTCCGCCTCTTGCTCCTGTTGTCGCACTCGTCGATGTGGAAGCACCGTCTTTCTTGAGGTCGGGACAATATTTCATCCTATGCCCATAAGCCGCGCATAGCAAACATTGTCTGGTTGCTCCACCAGCTTCAGATTGGTCCATATCGTTTCTGATACGTTTGACCTTACGTCTACCCCTGCTTGTTCGCCGAAGAGCTGGATCCGGGATGTATACTCTCTCATCGTCGTTTACCTTGTTAAAATTGCCGACGACTCTAAACCCTGTCATCTCACCGGTCCAGACATTGAGTACTGCCTCTTTTGAATAGTATGGGGACACGAAGGAGATGGCGTCCAACTCAATCTGGCCACATGCAGCCAACACATGTGAGCAAGGCAGGTGCAACAACTTCGGTTTGTTGCATGTACACTGACACGTTGGATAAAGTTTCGTTCCAATTTTTACCTCGTGCCTCTTCACCTCATTTGCAGAACCAAAACCATCGGTAGGAAGCTGAACCTCATACCTCCTTTCCTGATTACCTATGAGTCTGACAGTGTGCTTCTTTGCTTTCTCTATCTTCTTAGCCATGTACTGCATGACACGGCTACAATAAGGTGTGTTCTGATTATCTGCAATATGCTTCTTTGCTAACTCGTGCCTTTCTCTGAAATATCTCAAAGTGCCATGAAATACAGCCTCCACGATAGCTGTGAGTGGCAATGCTCTATTCCCTCTGAGTACAAAGTTATACACCTCTGCCGGAAGAACCATACCCGGCTAGGAAAGTTCTCACCCTCCACAAATGCCATGGCAAGTGGGATGATTTGATTGTTCCCGTCCACACCAATAGCAGTCAGGATTTGCCCTTTGTACTGACCAGTCAGGAATGTACCATCCACAAACATCACAGGAGGACAATGCTGGAAAGCTTCGATGCACATAGCGAAAGAGAAGAATACTCGTTTCAAAACCTTGAAATCTGGTATACTCTCCAACCTCGTGTGTTGTACGTTAACATAAGTGCCGGGATTCCTCTCCTTCAGTATGTCAAGGAGACGGACAACATTATCATATGAGTCGAAGAACGTCCCAAACCTTTCCTCCATAGCCTTCTGCTTAGCCCTCCAAGCCTTCCCATAAGGAATGTTATAATTCCATCTGACCTTGACTGCTGTCTGGATATGTTTTGCTTCCATATCTTTCTTCTGCACTATCTCAGTATACATGAGTTGCGCAATGAGAGTTGAAGTCAGGTTTGGATGATTCACTAGAAGGTTTTTCCTCACACAATTATGTGGGATGACATCGGTCACAACCCAGTGGATGTTATACTTCGGCACGTGCTCGTGCACCTTCCCAGGACAACCTGTTTCAACACATTTCACGGTATAGTTTGTTGGACTTGAAATGTGTGTCCAGAAAACCCTCTGCGTAGACATAGCCCACTTGATCACTGCATACTTCATTTTTTCTTTGTATCAAACATAGCCCCTATCTGGACTTGGTTCAGGTTATACTGCCATGGAACTTCATGGCCATCGTTAACCGTAAGACCGGTGGATATGTCCTGATCCCATGCAGACGGAATCGGTACCTCCACTTCATCCTCGGAATTTTCAGAATCCAGATCCTCCGCCAATCCATCCTCGTCCTCTTCCTCCATCACCCTCAGCATTTCCTCCTCTTCCTCATCAGCAAAACCAGAACCAGCTAATATTATCGACTGACTACTCTGCCCAGTATCATGACCACACACATTGTGTGCCACGTAGTCTGACTCTTTCTCGGGTTGGCTACCATCCACATCCAGTGGCTGTGTCCCGGATAAACAAATATCGGTAGCCACTTGACTGCCCTGGCCGGGTTCATACCCCCCGTCGACTTGTACGGTATTCTCCTCCTTCGCCACAGGTTGCACTAGGGCATATGGGTGGATTCTTCGGTCTCGGCAACGACTTAACAGCGTTAACCAATGCTGGCTCCTATCTATCGGCATCAACTCCCACTTGACATTTTTACAGGATTTGGTCCACAATGCATGAATACTGACGGAACATACTTCAGGATCCAGCCCAAAACTAGTAGTCAACCAGTACTTCAACTGTCTAATCTCCAGTCTATCCGGGTCTGGCAGTGTCATGACGCCATTTTTATACTCGCTAAGATCAACCCCCAACTCATTGTATCGAACATTACCCGGGCCGTAGTAAACAGTCAAATTTACTGATTCAGACATTTTCACCTGTCAGACATTTTCATCTTCTTATTAATCACAACAAACAAAATTATTATGTCGACATTGTTATACCTTCGACGCGTGTATCCCCTTCTTCTTGCACCGGCCACCTCGCGGACAACTTGCACCACCGGACAACACCACGACCTCCTCCCAGGCGCACCTCCTCCTCACCACCACTGCCTCCACAGCCGCACCTCCTCCATCCCACCACATCCTCACCAGCCACACCTCCTCCACCCCACCATGGCTCCTCCTCACGCACAAAAAACTAGCCCATAGCAAAAAAAAATACCATAGGCCGGCGGGGAATGCTATGATCTATTGTTTCTGCGGATTGGATATGAAAACGGGTGGACAAGAGAAGAGATCGGCGCGGGGTGGCGAGGAACAGAGAGCTACGAGAGAGAGAGCAAGAATGAGCGAGCAGAGGAAGAAGAAAGCCGTCGGTGGCCTTATCCACGCTTTTCGGCCGATGGGTGGCCGAAGAGGCTTTTCGGCCGGTGGTTGGCCGACGGGCCCCTCTTCGGTCGCCAGGCCACCGACAGCCTGTCTTCGGCCCACTTCTTCGTATCTTCGGCCGACGCGAGACCAAAGACCTGTCTTCGGCCAATGGTTGGCCGAAAAGGCCCTCTTCGGCCAATCCGCGGCCGACGGGGTCATAGTTTTGATTTTTATGCATTAGGGTGTATACTTTCCGAATTTGCTATAAAAATCATCATACTTTTTTAAAAAAATCCTAATTCTATCAACATGCACACATATCACTTGATCAACTCCACTACTTTTATTTCTGTCAACATGCATGCGAGATACTACTTAATATTTATTTTATAATTACATATAATAAAAAAGGTATTTTTCATCTTTAGTCTCATATTCAAATTCAAGATAACCAAATCTCATAAAAAAAATCATAACCAATTCCCGCATGTTTCCGCCATAACGCGCGGGGTGTCATCTAGTTAAAATAGTGTCCTCGGTACGAAAAGATAACCCTTGGCTAGACTATTTTCTTTGGGTCAAGTTTTCCCAGCAATTTGGGCTTCGTATAACCCTCTAAAGTATAATATGCAAAGCACTTGCATCCTAGTTGGGTTCTTAATTTCTGGATTTTTAGAAAATGCAAGAAAATGTAAATTGTGGTGACGTATATCTCTGGTTGATTTTAGACCTTATGCGAAGCTTTGCCGAAACGAAACCGTACCATGGCCCACCCAACCTAGCAAGAAAATGGATGTTGTCTTCACTATTGCATGTAACATTTGGATGCTGAAGAATAGTAGCACTTTTAGAGTGACTAGACATTCTTTTGCTTCTTGGAGATGTAATTTTGTACATGATATTTCTTTGCTTGCTTTTAGAGTGAAGGATTGCAATAGGTCAAAGCTCTTGGCGTTCCTTAGATCTAAGGTAATGTAGTTGGTAGTTAGGCCACATGGTTTTCCTCTCTTCTTCTGTTTTGGACTTTTGTGTATATATTTTTAGCATGCTTTACTATAGGGTTGTGGGGCCGTTGCCCTATAATAAATAGTCAAAAATAAACCTAGCAAGAAAAATTAAAGAATAAAGGTAAAAGTGTGTCTTGAGTGCAGAAGTATGTTTATCCCTAATAAGTTGGTCGTAGCCTTCCCCAACCCAACAAAAAAATTCTCCAGCCCCACCCCTAGCTTAGACTTTCATATAACATTGCCTAGCCCTGACTCACGTTTCTCATCAATTGAACCTTTTTTTTTTTTGCGGGTCATCAATTGAACCTCACTTAACCCATCTAAGAGCATCTCCAATATATGATGTAAAATACATTATCAAATTCTGTTTTTTGTAAAATTTACATCATAAAAAATGTTTTTTTATATCATCAAAAACCACCAACTACAACAGATGATATAAAATAGGTGTTGCAAAATACATCGCGGTTGTCTTTTTATGGTGTCCTATTTTCATCATCTGTTGAAGCACTTGATGATGCAAATTTTGCTCCAGCTGCATGGTTCCGTGATGATGTAAAATTTGCTCGAGAGAATCAAGTGGTGCAAACTTCATCACTTGGTGACCTTTTTTTACTTCACGCCCTATCCCCGAGTAAAAATATTTAGATCCACATCATCTATTAATTTTTGCCCTCTCATGATGTAAGAAATGATCCTGACCTATTTTACATTATCTATTGAAGATGCTCTATGTTTAAAATTGGAAGCACTTTCATCCATGCAGGATTCTTAACGTATCGCAAAACTTATACCTGAACTTCTCGAGTAAATAGTTGCTCCTCATAAGAATTTCTGGAAGCACTTTCATAAGAATTTTATCGAGCAATCTCAAACACCATATAGATACTCTCAAAACCAATTCATGTACATACAAACTAAATCATCTTCCTTTTGCGGGGTAACTAAAGCATCCTTCTTCACCCTCCTGATCATGATGCTTTCCTCCCAATGTTCTTCCTCTCGTCTCTGGGAAAAAAATGAATTTCTCGTTGTCCAAATTCCCTGTGCAAGATTCGTATTTTTTTTTTTGCCGGAACTGTGCAAGATTCATTTTTCTTTCGTGCCGTGGCCCGTTTGTTAGCTTGTGGTTGTTCCCTTGTGCGCGCCACACTGTGCCGTAGGTGACAAGTGGGCCCTCATATTTCCCCATGCCATCCGTCTAACTACATGGACCAGCTCCTCGGCAGCAGCGATCGAGCGGCGGAGGCGCCAGCCCCGGAGCTGCCGAACATCTCGTCGAGGGCCATGACGATCCCCATGGCCAGCGGCGTGCCAAGGCAGCGAGGGTCCGGCACCACCAGCCGGAACACCTCGGCGCCCACCGGCGACTCCTTCCGCCGCACCTCTGCCACGGCTTCCCCACGCGCGTCCCGCACCGCGACGCACCGCCGCGCGTACGACCCCTCCACCACGTACGACTCGCGCTACCCCGGCGTGAGAGGCGTAACGTGCGCGAGCGCTTTCTGCTTGGACGCCGACGACGCGTGGGCGTGGCGTAGCAAGCCGGCGTGGCAGCGGCGCACGGAGAGGAGCGGCTTCGGGGCGTCGACTTCGCCGCCGTCGCCGTCGTAGATGACCCAGTGCTCCGCCAGGCTGAGCCTTCTACGCCGCACGGTGAGGAGCGGGACCCCTGTGGCGTCCATGAGCACGACGTCCTCCGCGTGGCGGCGCCTGCGGCCGGATGTGCCGTAACAGTCGACGCGGAAGGCGAGGCCGCCGGTGGCGTCGAAGACGGTGAAGCCGTCGCAGTTGAAGAGCAGCGACTTGCGCCACACCGTCAGCGCCGTGGCCTCCGGCGGCGGCTCCTCCTCCTCGGCTCCGGCTCCTACGGGCCGCGAGTGGCCAGCAGCCGGCGCCTCTGGCAGCGGCACGACCGCGTCGGGGTGCACCTTTGCCATCTCCTTAATGATGTCCTCTGTCTTCCCTGGCTAGCTCTTGCAGGGCGGCGAGGGCCCTGGCTGAGCCGCGGAAGACGATGGATCGAGCTTCTTTGAGCTGGAGAGGTGGTGGAGGGGTAGGATGGGGGAGACGGGAGGAATTTATACGGGCGAGGGGGTGGTGAGAAATGACGTGATGACTGATGAGGGCGCGCGCATACATGTGGATCTTGGTCCGGATGTGGGCGGTGGTTTCAATTGGCCAGCGTAACTGATTGCTATCATCAGCGCAGCAATGACGTACGTGGCCTGTTTCGTATAGGTTCCTTTTTTGTTGGATCATTGGATGCATGGGGTCTACCCTATGTAAAAGTTTCAAGAATCAGCATATACCGTAGAGCACATAAGTTTTGGCCTGGATAGCTAGCCACAAGTGCACTGAGGGTTCCTTTGATTTAAATGATTTCTATAGGGTTTTTGAGATTAAGCTCCTTAGGAATATTTCTACATTGATACTTTGATTCATAGGATTAGATTCCATATGATTTTTTCCTATGGAATCTTTTATACTACATTTCATGGGAAATCTAACATCCACTCCAACCTCTTTTTAAGGCCTCTTTGATTTGTAGGATTTTGAAAACACACGAATAAGAAAAATATAAGGTTAGAGGGGCATGTCCATTTGAATCATATAGGATTAGCAAGGAGTGTTTGATGTCACAAAAAAAACAAAGAAAATTTAAAAGAGGTTGGAATGGATGTTAGATTTTCAATGAAATGTAGTACAAAAGATTCCATAGCAAAATCCTATGGGATCCAATCCTTTGAATCAAAGGACCAATTTAGGACGGTAAAACTGAGCCTAATCTCAGCCCTCTCAGGCCATGAGCAATTTAGACCGTCAGATGTCATGCTTTAAACGTTGCTGACCGTCAAATCTAACTTCAATTCGCGCATTGGGCCTTCGGTCCTAAGGGGGGTTGCTACTTTGGAGGCAAAATCCGAAGCCTGTGGTTAACTGGGCCTACGGCCGCGCGTAGCTCATCACGATCCCTCTTTCGCAGCGCCTCCCTTCCCCGACATCTCATCTCGACCCGACTTCTCCTCTCCCTCGCGACCTAAACAAATCCTGGGTCCGCCGGCGCCGTCACGCCTTTGCTCTCTTCATCCCCGTCGACACATCGCAACACCCGTACAACCACCGCCTCGATTCTTTCATGACCTCTTATCCCTCTCACGACCATGTGGACCAGGACGCGTGGCGAAGCCGCGGGCTCATCGTGACAAACGCCAGCAATGCATTCGCGGCCGACTCGGCCGACTACGCCGTCGGGAAAAATTCCTAAGGATCTCAATCCTCCAGAAACCCTATAAAATTCCTTTGAGTCAAAGGAAACCTTACAATTCCTTTGTTTTTCTTGTGGCATCGAACACTCCTTGCTAATCCTACAGGCTTCAAATGGACATGCCACTCCAACCCTATACGTTTCCTATTCCTATGTTTTCAAAATCCTACGAATCAAAGAGGCCCTGAATTTATTTCGCCAAAGGCCAAAACCGAAGTTATTCCCAGTGATGCGCAAAGAGTTTTGTCATTCAACTGCATTGGTTTGTTTGACAGTCCGGTGACACTCTTTTCCCGCAAACTGGAGATAAACAGGGGAGGTTGCGGGCATCCGGCCCGCTCCCACGGCCGCGTCTGACTAAGCTGACCCATCAAAACCCCCTCTCCCACGCCCACACTCTTTCCCGCCCGAAGCCAGTTGTCCGCATTCGTGTCGGCCCAAAGCAGACGCGGTCGCTCACTAGAGACGGCATGGAAGCGGCTCGACACTCGAGAGCTTGCTGCGCCACGTCTTCTCTCCGAATTGAAATGTTATCTATCTGCCCGCCTACCTCCATTTAACTGGCCCGTGTGCCGAGGAACCTACTCTGAAGCGCCAAATGTTCGTTCTTGTGTTGGCCGGCATTAAACGTCTCTCTGTCTGGCTCCTCGCATCCGCCCGCTATATAAACGTGGCCAGGCCGGGTAAGAACCCCCTCCCCTCCGCTCTCTCCATCTCCTCCTTGTACAACACCCGTCATAACCTCCCGCGAGCAGAAGAAGGAGTTCTCCGGCATTGCAACGGCCAAGGTTGCCCGACGAGCCAACCCGATAGAGGATAACTTGCCGTTAAAACCCCCGGATCCAGCGCCACCACCATCACCAACCCCTCATCGCCCGTCCAGGCTGTCCAACACCGCCTCCCGGCAAATCCGCCGCGAGCAATGGAGGTAACGCGCCAGGCATGTGGGGAAGAAGCCATGCCTTCGGAGACCGGCACATCCGCGGCTTCCACGAACAGCGAGGAAAATTAGATCATGGGAGTACGCTGTCGCTCGGGTCCTAAGAAGGCGACTGCCACCGCATCTCCAGGGTACATAGCCGGTGTCTTGTCCGGTGAGCAGGGGCGTAGACCACGGTGACCATCTCCCCCCGCCCGAAAACCAAATCTGGTCCATGCTTCACAGAGAGGAAGGGAGGCTATTCTTCCCCTCTCGCTGAAGCATATCCCTCCAGTGTTACCGGCAATTCGACGAGTGGGCTGCAGGATATGGGAACGACATGTCGTGGGAGTGGAGATCTTCAGCAGCCGGCATTAGACTAGGTTTAGGGCCAGTTCTTTTGGGCGATTCTCCCAGAATCGCGTCCCTTCCCAGCTTCTCACAGAATTGTCACTCCATATTTTTTTATAATCCTAGCTAATTAGACCTTAACTAGATAGGATTGTAAAAAATATATAATGTGACGATTCTAGAAGAAGCTCGGGAGGGGGGCGATTCTGGGAGAATCACTCAAAAGAACTGGCCCTTAGCCTAGTCCGGTATAGTTTAGTTAAAATATCTACGAAATGTAAAAAAATCGTCCGAGTTGAATGAAAATCATCCGGTTTGGATGTGATGTGTCCGGTTTGTTTAAACTTGTCTTAAAATGTATGTGGATAGCATCGGATGTCGGCCTTCTGCATCTATGTCTGCGGACTGGTCTATCCTGTTCCTGGACGGGTGCGGTGTCCGATTTGCGGGTCAGCGTTGGAGATGCCCTAAGTGATTTTATATTGCTTACATATAGTACAAAAAGACCTCTGAATCGCGCTTAGCCATAAGATTTTCCTTGAGATTCACCTTTAGGTTTCTCAAATTGTAGGCTTATGAAATATGATTTTATCTTTTGTTTTATCGTAGGATTCGCAATGTCCATTTGCGAGAGAGGTGTGGTACCAGCTTCTTCTGCCCTACAGACTCCATAGATTCACACCATCAACGAAGGCAAAGATCCATCATTGATGGTCTACGGTTTGCAAGGCGGTGCCGCTCAATGGGCGTCGTGAGATCCTTTATCTTCCTTATGCTGCATTCGATCTGGCTATAGAAATAGGAGGATCTTCGACAAGGAGGCGTTGGTAGGATCGGTTGTAATCTCTAGACTTAAGTATGAGTTTGTAGTCTGGAAGATAGCGAGATCAAAAGGTGCGTGGTAGGTGTTGGGTGGATTTGTGGCGGGTCGCCTATGACCGCCGCCGCATAATCTATGTACTATATTCCTTCTGTCTTAATGTTAAAGGCACGAAACTTGTGTGTTCTTGAAAGAGTATTTTGTTTGGTGACCTATTTACGTTTGATCTAGATAATAATGGCTGATTTTACTTTTTGTAATTTGACCTAGCTCTGCAAAATTTCGAGTGTTCCACTGGCAGTACACGGTCCATCATAGCTATTTTTTCTTTTGAAGAAAAACTATAGGGAGACCCCAATAATATAAATAGAAACTCAAATTTGCGCATCTAGAAAACTTAAACTCAAGTAGTGGAAACTATGAGGTATTCATTGTTTTTGGCATAGACATGCTACAAAATAATGGATGGTTGAGCATCTACTATCCAAACCACTTAAGCTAAGCTCACTTCGTAAGCAAATTATTTATTTATTTATTTTTGAACACACACGGGCCTCAAAGGCCCCAGATGTTACATTAATAACAAAGCGGTGATACATAGCATCTTACAGCTCGACCCAAAAGAAACCAAAATTACACACTGGTCCTGATAATTGCAAGAAAGACCCCAAGAGACAAAGAAAGAAAGCAAGCGGGGTCGAAACAACCTCCATGCAAAACCAAGATTGTCGATTCCATGCAGGAAAAACCACTTGGACCGACGAGCCCTCCACAATTTCACGCCATGGACTTCACACAAAAGTTGCAATGCCTCCCCATTGGCATCATAGCCAAGAGGAATAGAAGTGATTGCCCTTTGGCCATCGTATTCGATAGATTGCCGGAGAAGACTGGCCAGACACCATGGGCGTCAAGGTCTCTGTCGTACCACCGTCGATTGAACATCAGGACCCCATCTGCATCTTCTCCATATTCTCTCCTTTTGTGGGATGACAAGTAGTATCGAGAAAAGCATGAGTACCTTCTATTGATCAGGGAACAAGTCCAACCTCGGCAGATGCAAGGATCTGCTGAGACCAAGTACCAACGGAGCCGAGAATGCCAGGAATCCCAATCATTGCTCCATGCGTCATCGCGTCGGCGAGGGTAGAGTGGAAGGAGTACCACCGCATCAACTCCAGATGGCACCACGAGCTTACTGAGAGGGGTTTTGCCAGATACGGCACCTCACCCTTTCCTCCACCATGGGGTCGAAGAAAAAGATCGGACAATGACCAGAAGCGGCTGCTCACAAGCTCCGACTGCAGGAATCCCATCGGCATAAACCCAAGACATGACACAAGGTCAAACCACACAAAAACCACAACTAAACTACTATATACTTAGTCCATTTCTAAATATAAAATGTTTTAACTTTTCTCTATTTTGTCATAATCGTATGCATCTAGACGCATTTTAGTGTGTATATTCACTCATTTCAATTCTTATGTAGTACATATTTCAATATCTTTTTTCATAATGCAATATCTAAAACATCTTATAATTAGAAATGGAAGGAGTACAAGGAAGCCTCTCACTAGCCGTCGCTGATTGGCATCGCTATCGGACGAGGTGTGAGATTGGGTTAGGCTGCCTAGGGCGACTCTTAAGAGATGGTTCAGGGAGAAGGAAGGGAGAGGGGAAAAGAGGGTGTGGCATTGTAAGCACATTATAGACATTTAGCGAATAAAGACAAAATAGTATATTCATGAATGGATTCATATCTCGCTTCACTTCCTCTTCAACTTAGTCATTGTTATCGCAGCTAATATTCTAGGTCTTACTGTTTAGCACCATGAGGGGGTAGGCAAGCCAGGCATGGTTCAAGGCCCAGTTCTATCTAATTAGATTTGGTCTTTGGTTCTCTTAGGGCATCTCTAGCTGGTCTCTTAAAAAGCATTGGAGGAAATTTGGTTTTAATTGGCTAAACCAGACCGAGCCGATCCTTTACCGTCTTTAGACCCGTATATTTTTTACTCCTCGCATCAGTGGCCACTTATATTGACTTGACCGATGCCGCATCTCCAAAAAAATGTTGTCCCCCACATCGCTCTTCCTCACCCGCACTGCAGCGACATTGGCGCCGCCCAAATTCACTCCCACTCCTAACCAGTTTGCCCCCCCCCCACAGCCACCGCTCATCCGCGTCGATGCTTCCAATCGGTCGTTGCCGCCACCGATTCGAAGCATCGATCCATGATGCTGCGCGCATCGCCCCCTTCCGCTCCTTCACCAACCTGCCACCGTCGCCTAATAAGAAGTAGCACGGTTGAAAGGACGTGGATGTCGCCTAGAGGGGGGGTGAATAGGCGCTTTAAAATAATTACGGTTTAGGCTTGAACAAATGCGGAATAAAACTATCGTTTAATTAGTCAAGCACAAAACCTAAAACAACTAGGCTCACCTATGTGCACCAACAACTTATGCTAAGCAAGATAGACAACTAAGTGATAGCAAGATATATAGCAAGAAACAATATGGCTATCACAAAGTAAAGTGCATAAGTAAAGAACTCGGGTAAGAGATAACCGAGGCACGCGGAGACGACGATGTATCCCGAAGTTCACACCCTTGCGGATGCTAATCTCCGTTCGGAGCGGTGTGGAGGCACAATGCTCCCCAAGAAGCCACTAGGGCCACCGTAATCTCCTCACGCCCTCGCACAATGCAAGATGTCGTGATTCCACTAAGGGACCCTTCAGGGCGGTCACCGAACCCGTACAAATGGCAACCCTTGGGGGCGGTCACCGGTACCCGTACACTTTGGCAACCCTTGGGGGCGGTTCACCAGTACCCGAACAAATTGCTCGGGGCAATCTCCACAACCTAATTGGAGACCCCGACGCTTGCCCGGAGCTTTACACCACAATGATTGAGCTCCGAGGCACCACCAACCGTCTAGGGCGCCAAGGCACCCAAGAGGAACAAGCTCTAGGGTGCTCAAACACCCAAGAGTAATAAGCTTCTCAACTTCTCACTTCCACGTATCACCGTGGAGAACTCAAACCTATGCACCAAATGCAATGGCAAGGGCACACAAAGTGCCCAAGTCTTTCTCTCCCAAATCCCACCACAACAACAAATGTTATGGAGGAAATGAGAGGAAGAACTCCAAGATCAAGATCCAAGGGGTTCCCCTCACAAAGAGGAAAAAGTGATTGGTGGAAATGTGGATCTAGATCTCCTCTCTCTTTTCCCTCAAGAACTAGCAAGAATCAATGGAGGGATTGAGAGTAAGCAAGCTCGAAGAAGGACAACAATGGGGGAAGAACACGAGCTCAAGAGTTAGGGAGCAATGGGGAAGAAGACCCCCTTTTATAGGTGGGGTAAAATCCAACCGTTACCCCCACAGCCCGCACACAAGCGGTAGTACCGCTCAGGGGAGCGGTACTTCCGCTTATACTCGTCCTGGAACAACAAAGCGGTAGTACCGCTCTGGATGGAGCGGTAGTACCGCTCTGGGCGGTAGTACCGCTGGGAGCGGTACTTCCGCTCAGAAATCCCAGAAGACCGGCAGAGAAAAGGATGCGAAAGAGGCCGCGGACCCTCAGGGCGGCAGTACCGCCAGGTACTTCCGCTTAAAAAGAATAAGCGGCACTGCAGGGCGGTAGTACCGCTCGATACTACCGCTTAAAAAAGTTAAGCGGCACATAAGGGCGGTAGTACCGCTGGAGCGGTACTACCGCTCGGAAGAGCGGTACTTCCGCTTAAGAGAAATAAAGAACCCAAGCAACCAGATGGATATAGAAAAACCAGAACTGCCATAACTTCTGCAAATGAGCTCCGAATTGAGCAAACTCAAGCTTGTTGGATTCAGCATGACAAGAGCTATCCAATAGCGAGATGGTATATAACCGGTAAAAATGCCAATGGTATAGAGATGTGAAACCTCTATCAAAGAAGAACCGGCAAAAACTCCAACATCAAAAACATCATAGAAGATGCATATGGACTCCGTTTTCGATGAACTTGAGCTTGTCATGAAGCTGACCATAAGCTCAAGAAACCTCAAAGAGAAAAACCAACCAAGAACCAAGAAAGATGATGATGCCAAGAATGCAATGGTTTGAGCTCTCAACGAATGATACGATCAAGCTACTCACTTGAGAGCCCCCTTGATAGTACGGCTATCTATCCTATAACCCAGTCTCCCAACTACCACTATGAGACCGGTAAAATAGAAAACCCTATCAAGGTCAAACCTTAGCCTTGCGCATAGTCCACTTGAGCTAGATGATGACGATCTTGACTTCCTCAAGATGGACCACCTTTCTTGATTGCGTTGGCTCGATGAAGACTAGTTGATTGCTCCCCCATACTCCACTATGGGTGAGCCACTCTTCGGCACATCTTCACAAGTCCATTGTCACCACAATGGACGGCAAGCTTCAAGCATGGTCTCTTCGTGAAGCTTCACTTGAACTTGCACACCGCAACCTTGATGACGATCACCACTTGATGTCATCCTCCATGGATTGTATGGGATCTTCTTATTGATGCTCGCCCATGGAAACATACCTAACCCCACAAAGAACACTCACAGGGAACATGGGTTAGTACACAAAGCGTAATGGACAATGCTTACCATACCATGGGATCACTTGATCCCTCTCGGTACATCTTGTACGCTTTGTGTGTTGATCAACTTGATTCACTCTTTGACTTAGTCTTGATCAACCTTGTATCTTATCTTCTCTATGACCAATCTTTGGATAAAACCTTGAATACCACCTTGGTCACCATATAAACTCCTTGAAACCAACAGATGGACTTCAAGAAGTGCCTATGGACAAATCCTTCGAATATAACCTAAGGCAACCATTAGTCCATAGGGATTGTCATCAATTACCCAAAACCACACATGGAGAAATGTGCTCTTACAACGGTGTTCAGCCGCGATCGTTGGGGACATGAATGTCGAAAATAAAGGACACGGGAACCGACGTCCGGTACTGACTTGACTCTTTCTAGTCGGTGGAGCTGACGTCGAGGGTGTACGACAAGAAGGCGGTGGCCCTTCACTACAGTCGAGCGAAGATTAGCTTTCCCATCGACAGTTGCAAGGTCCCTGCGGTCCTCGATATCGACCCCACAGTGACCTCCAGCCGCAGGGTGCGAGAGAACTGGGAGGCCTTCGAGTGGATCAAGGTGGTGCGCGCCGACGAAGAGTACATGGCCGAGCTTCACCGGATGTATCTGAAGCTCGTCGCCGAGGAGCGACGGCGGCTCGAGATGTCAGGGGGCTACCGATGAGGCCGGGCCGTATGTCAATTCTGGTGGAGTGCCTCAATTTATTCCCAAAAAATGACAAATGCTAAAGCTAGCAAAGATCACATTGGGAAACACATTTCCCATATTGTACCAATAAGAGCACAAACGCTCGAGCAGGCAACCCGGTCACTGACCAGTCACAAAAAATCGACCCAGTCGGGCCACTCAAACGAGCCTCAAAAGCCAAGGCTAACCGGCACCCCTCATATCCAGCCCAAATATGAGGCGGATATGGGGGTGCCCGGACGCATCCGGGTACGCCCGCCACGTCGGACCCGACACCTCGAGCCCACAACAAATTGCACCAAATCCTCCAAACCCTTCCTCCTCCTCCTCCTCCTCCCGTCGCCTCCAACCTTTCGCGCGCCCGAGCCCTTGCCTTCCGCCACCCTTCCTTCCCATCCTCACCACCGGTCCTGATCCGCCACCGTAGATGTCTTCTAGCCCATCCCCGACCGCCGCGACGAAGACACAGTCCACTCGTTCGTCGGCGTCCCTTCCTCCGCTCCATCTTGGAAGGCGGAGAACATCACCCGAAAGTTGCGGCGTCGCCGGCAGCGAGAGACAGAGGCGTCAACGTCGGCGCATGGAGGTGAGGATATGGTCGAGGAGTTGTTTCCCACGCCACGCCCGGCACCCTACACCCCTTCCATCCGAGTGCCGACGTCGATGTGGTTTACGCCGTCCGGCACCCTTGGGGCAGAGGAGGATTCAAAGGCCAGTTGGACCATTCCGGATACCTTTTCGCCCACGTGGATGTCGCCGGTCGACGAATGTGACTTACCGCAGCTCGTCCAGGAGCGGATGAGCATGGGCACCGGCACCGCCCGGGCTGCACTCGACATGTTCGACGGAATGACCGAACAAGAGCGGGTATGTTTTGTTTGCTCCACTCCGATCTAATGGTCAATTTATACATGTCAAATGCTTGCAATTGATGAATGCTTGCAAACCATCTAGAAGGCGTACATGTCAAGCATGATCAATGACAATGAAGATCCGACCGAGATGGAGTATGAATTGGAGGCCACCACCGCATTTGAAGTTGGGGCAATATCTGATCCCAATCCGAGCAAGAAGAATAATAAGGGCAAGACAACGAAGGCAAGGGTCCGGCTTTCTCAAGATTTGAGGACATCTTGTTGGTCAAAGCTTGGTTGGCCACAACAATGGATCCAATATGCGACACCGAGCAAAAGGGGAACATGTATTGGGAGAAGATTTTAAAGGAGTATCACAAACAAAAGGAGTATGTGGAGCCGCATCATATCGCGACCACCCGCAATGTGGCATCTCTCCAACGTCGATGGGGGATCATTCAAGGGGAAGTGAACAAGTATGTCGGCTACTACGCACAAGTGACCAAACACCCACAAAGTGGGATGGGAGTGGCAACTAACGTAAGCTCAATTGCCTCATCTTGTTGTCATTTGAATAAGTTTTTTGTGTTTGCATTCTTGTGCTCATACGTATGTTGTTTGATAGACGATGGTGGCAGCCACTATGCATCACGAGCTCGAGAAGAAGTCGTTTGCTTTTAGCCTTTGTTGGCTCATATTGAATGGCAAGTCAAAGTGGACACAAGTTGTGGCTGGTTTCAAGGCCGGAAAGAAGAGGAGTGATGGCTCAAGCTCCCACCAATCCATTTGGTTGGACGATGAAGAGGACGATGTTGTCGTCACGAATGGGAGATCCATCGTGTCAAAGGATAACCAGTAAGTCATGGGAAACAAGTGGGAGAAGGCACAGATAGCCCGTGACACCGCAGCTACAAAAATGTCGTCCACATGGACGTGCATTTTTTCGGTGAGGGAGAACAAGAAGGAGGAGAGGTACAAGCTCATGTTGGATGCGTAAAAGGGGAGAATGGATTGGGACCGAAGGAGGGCGGAGAAGAAGCTGGAAATTGAGAGGGAGAAGATCAAGTCGAAGAAGAAAGATGCGGCGATCAAATGGGAACTTGAAGGCCAAGACATCTGTACAGATTGAGCTCGAAAAGGAGAGGTGTCAACTCGCAAGGGACGCGGAGGATGCCAAGATCATGTTGACGGACGACACCCGTATGGATGAGCATGCAAAGAAGTGGCTTGCGGAGAAGAAGAAGGAGATCAACGACCGTAGGGCGCACGAGGCGGCGAGGGGGGTTGCGCCAGTGAATCATGCGGCTCGGATGCAGGCGGAGCAGACAATCCGGATACAGGCGGAGCAGGACTAGCAAGCGGCATGGATGGTCTCGTCTGACCAGTGATCCGACAAGCACCCCTTCTCGCTCAGACATTGATTTCATTTTGGCATGTCTGGTTTGTTAAACTATGATTTGATTTGCTTTGTTTCAAACGGTTGAATTCAGACAATTTGTATGGATTTGAGGTATATGGATGTATGGTGCAATATATGAGGGGCCGGCGGGCGCTGTCCGTGGACGTGTCCGGACGCGTCCGTGGATGTATAAGGACCGGATTTGTCAAGTTCAGATGTAGATGCTTTAAGAGCATCTACAGCCGAACATAGAAAATATGACCCCCCCTAAACGCCCGCGAACGCGCCCGGTCAGTGACCGGGCGTATCCCTTATTTATCCGTCCGCGCAGTCACACTCCTCATTTTTTTTCCTCATATGTCCGGTCACTTGCACGTGATTGATGGAGAGGAAGAGAGAGAAAGAAAAGAATGAATAAAGAAAAAGAAAAGGTGGTCCGGGATGAGGCCGCATCCTACGTGGCGGACTGACCGGACACGTCCGCGAGCCCTCATATCCTCCCTATATTTGAGATGGATATGAGGGTTCGCGGACGGCCCGGGCGTATAGAGATGATATAAGGGGTCCGGTTGGGTCACTTTTTTCCTTCTGTCTTCTGTCCGGTCACTGAGCAGACGCCTCCGCGAATATATGAGGGGTCGTTTGAGGCGTCCGGTTGTAGATGCTCTAATGTCCTAAACATGGGTGGTGCATCTAAAGATCCAGTGCATGAGATAAGGTATATGTAGGACGTCATAGCGGATCAAGAAAGAAGATAAATGCTCGAAAGGTGCGTTGGCACTGTGGCAGTGCCCCCGTGCGTGGCTTGGCGGCAGGATACGCATGAGCAAAATCGTACGTGTAGCTTGCTCTTGTGGTCACTGGTCACTGGTCAGGGAAAACGGACGCTTTCTCGCCGGCCGACAGGAAGAGGGCGAGGCGTGTATGAATTGGCCTGCCGGGAGGGCGTGCGGGGCTTCTCTTTTTCCATTCGATTAGATAGAGTTATTACAAGCAGCACACGCGTTGTAAACTCGAACACCTCTCAGAACACCTCTCAGTGACACGTTGAAGTTAAATAATATCCGGAGAAATTCAACAAAATCGTACTACTTCCACCGTCTAGGTGCATAGGGCATCTAAGAAAATTTAAATTTTTCTAAAGTATTAGTCGTGTAGGCAATTAAATCATCCTCGTTTCACTCCCGCTCATCGTTCGCCCAACTGTTGTGCACAGCCTTTTAAATCCCACACGTACTAATTGCGGTTGCATGTCTCTTCCTATCCCCTAGGCAGTACTACCTTCGTCCTGGTTTATTAGTTTTTTTATAGTTTGGGTTAAACGTTGACTTTTCATTTAACTATTAAAAAATAAATTGTATACCCTAAAATAGTATCATTGGAAACCTCTTTCAAATATGAATCCAACAATATAAATTTTATGAAGTACAATTTATAATTTACTAGTTAATCTACTGTTAAAGTTAGACACAAAATACAAAGAAGACCAATAAAACCAGACAAAGGTAGTACATGCATGCATGTTGATTCGCTATTCAGCCTGAAATTTGGGGAAGGTAGACCTAGGAGTGGGCTAGTAACTGCATGCTCAAGGAGATGAAGAATTAGCCATTAATTGGTTCAATTAACAAGGAGTTCCAGCGTCTCTTATATCTGTTATACCGGCCAATTAGCACGCGCCTAAATTACAGTATACAGTCTTAGACGCTCTATGCATCTGGACGTAGGGAGTACTACTAGTATATATTATTAAAGTAACTACCGAATAACAACCACACGTTCTCGAATAATTACTGATAGATATAACTGCAGTCATGCGCATCACATGCCGTCGTACTCCCTTCGTTGTGATCTAAGACGTCTTATCTTTATTTTGAGAGAGTACTACTGATTTTACGAATCCTAAGTCGTCTATGATTTACTTATATGTTATAATATCTAAAAGTTACTCCTAAAATAAATGTCTTAACTTTAGTATTAAGTTTAAGGCATTTATTTTAAGACGGAAAGTACAATTTTTTTACTTCATAGAAGTGTAGCTTGCAATTTCTATGTAAGGTGTAATTTAAACTTCACCTTTACGAGACTGAAACTGCTCCTTTTGTTTGTTTTTTAAAAATGTACTTTTTAAATTTGACTTTTTTAATGAAAATTTTCGAATTTGACTTAGGTATAAGAAAATATAACGAGCTAAGTAATCGGCGGCGGGACTACTTTGGTTCGTTCTTTTTGTTCAGGTGCTTCTGAAACGCCACAATTATACGGAAACCTGTCCAGCGTCCGTCCGATTTTGCAGAAAGCAGTCCATTCACGCATCAAACTTATCTGCATTTAGATATACCAACCCATAACACCAAAGACCTTGTCTGAATGTGGCTATATATCAACCGATAATGCACCAGCAAAGACCTTATCTGAATCGCACGGAATTATATCTAAATTTATATAAATATTGGTTGGTAAGATTATAGACTGAATATTATATCATTAAATAATTGAGGAAAGAAGTTGTACGGTGCCTACACATCAACCGTGATAGAGCAAAGGGTCAAGTTTATCTCATTCATGTACATTGATTCCCTATTGCAAAGAAAGAGATTTTTATTTTGTGATTCAAAAAGAGCAATGTAAACATATTTTGTGATTCAAAAAAGAGTTATGCAAACATCAATGTTTCATTTATGAAGGAGATAGACCGTGCCTACGAATCTCTTCTCTATGATAAGCTGACAAGATTCATAATCACAATCCATATGCTTCACAAAGGGTACAATGATGACTGAAGCTTATCGCTTCTGGACGATCAGGCTATTTAAGCCGGTCGATTAGCTCCTATGGCGGTGAGGTGGGACTAAAAACATCTGAAACCCGCCGGGTCAATACGGATGTGAAAATCTTAAGTATAGAATGTTATTCGGTGTCCCGCCGGCCCAACACGGACGTGATGACAGTTCATGTGGTTGCAAATTTATTTTTTACTCCACTAAATATAGGGAATCGGTTAGGTCCGGTCAAAACTTAGTGAAAGTAAAATCTTAGCGGAGTATATTTATTCCACCAGATATTGCACTACTTTTAAGGGATCGGTTAAAAATGCTCTTAGCTGATAAGTTAATTTTGGAGCACTTGATTGTTTTTTGACAGCGAGTGCTTAATTCAGTTTGGCTGACGTCTGCCAAGTGCTACCAACAGAATCCCCTAAAAAAAAGTGCTACCAACAGAAGCCATGCCTAGCTAGCTAGGTCGAGGGGAAAAGGTGCTTCTTCTACTATGCCCATTTTTTCCGGTTCCATGATTGGAGGGTTGAGTGTCCTCAAAATTCCACATCTTTTCTGGATATGGATGCGCCTTAGCTTATCCACTAGTAGTACTAGTAAACAATTATTCGGATGTAGAATTTCAATCTACTATCATAGAACACCAACTTGCTACTTACTGCTAGCTCAACGTATAGATTATTGTTTTCGCAAAAGAAAAAGTGAGTATAAATTATTGTTGATAGCTCCTGAGGAAAAAAAAGGCGACAAAGAGAAAAGCGCACACACATGCATCATTAGAGCATCTACAGCCGGACCTAGCAAATCTGACCCCTTAAACGTCTGCGGACGCGCCCGGTCAGTGACCGGGCGTGTCCGTTTTGAGCCCCTATAATTTGGTCCGCACAGCCACACTTCTCATTTTTCTTCTCATATGTCCGGTCACTTGCACGTGATTGATGGAGAAGAAGAGAGAGAAAGAAAATAATGAATAAGAAAAGAGAAAAGGTGGTCCGGAGTGGGGTCGCGTCCTACGTGGCGGATTGACCGGGCGTGTCCGGGCGCGTCCGCGAGCCCTCATATCGTCCCCATCTTTGAGATGGATATGAGGGGTGCTGGTCAGTCCGGGCGTTTGAGACGGATATGAGGGGTCCGGTTGAGTCGCATTTTTGTGACCGGGAGGGCGGTCCAGGCGTTTGAGGAGCATATAGGGGGTCCGGCTGTAGATGCTCTTACACACGTATAGCCCCCCCCCCCCCCCCCCCCCCCCCCCCCCTCTTTTTTTTGGCAGATTCTAAATGTGTAAAAATATCAGTCTGATCAGTCGATCTAAAATCTACTTGGAGTCATACGAATGATTCGCATTTTGAAGATGCATAGTGGAAGGTTAACGAACAGAACTGATGCCCTATCATATCAAGTCCGGCATATGCTGACAAGTTAACATGATGCAGCTAAAATTATTGTACTAGGAAATATCCTAAGCATGTTGCTAGTCATGGCATGTATCCTATATATACTTGGCGATTCTTAGGTGTTCGTGTCACACGTTATATGGTACAAGTACATCATATACTAGATGGTTCCTCATGCGTTGCTACGGGAATCAAATGCCATACATATCAATGAGATTTGATTGTGTGAAATACAAATATTTGATTAATAACACGTGAACCAAAATTAAAAATACATACGGTTTATTATATTTGATTGTGAATAGTTGTGAAATATTTATTTAATATAAGTAGAATAATAAATGAAATATTTTCCCATGGTTGTATGTGGTGATTTTTTTTCACATACAAGGTTACATGTTGAGGTGGACTTATCCCATCCATAATTGTATGGTGATGTGACATGCTTATATGTTGAGATAAATACGTTAGTGGAGATCAATCTTTTAGGTATATAGGATATGAACCAAAACGATAATCTTTCTGATGTCTTGATTCTATGCAAGGATGCGGAGTACATGTAACTAGGTATATGAGACAATTCGATATATGCCCATTAGATGTCTGCAACTTAACCACGTTTTGGCACTGAACATTTGCATGAAGCGTCATTTCTCTCAAGTTGTATTAGTTGCTGGGAATATGTACCCTAGAATAAGGTTCACTTTGGATTGGTTTGAGTTTTGCGGTTTCAGATGCTATACTCGAGGGCAATACATGTTCATATATCTATATGTACGTGTGCATCAGTTAATGTGGACAATATATGGGTACCACATTGACAACATATCTGGTACAAAAAGAGCATGCATCTGGATTGCTATGATTGTGCTCTATGCAATGAGAATGTTGAAGAAACTGTTGTGCATCTATTCTGAGATTGCCTATTTGCTCAACATTGTTGGCAATCAATTTTTCAAAATAGGTTGAGGGGCATCTTTTTATTTGATGAGATCTTGCTTACCGCTCAAGCTCTTCCCATTGCAATGGACATTATCATTTTTGGATGTTGGAACAGTTGGATCTAGAGAAATGGGAAAATCTTCCGAAATGAGGTGTCGGCCATTCTTTCTTGGGACTTTTTGCTTAAGTAAGATCTTCTAAATCTGCAACTCAAGATTAAATACAATCATTTAGAGTCTTTAAAGGGTTGGATCGACACTCATACTATGTGATCATATCAGAAATAAATGACATTGTTAGGTTGGGTGTCCTTTAGTCTCTCTTTTTATTTCTTTGTATTCCCTCTCTTGTAATTATTTGACTATTTTTATTAATATAAAAGTTACCATAGAAAAAAAATTCTACTGTTCTAGGCTTAAAAAATATATCTGGTACATGGGGTTTGTAGTGCACCTGCCACACCTAATCTCGGTATTGGTCTCTGAAAGTTGTTAAAACTAGATGATTCCCCACGCGTTGCCGTGGAGATTTTTTGCAATATTTTATTGAGAAAATTTTAAATAGATGTGATAAATTTTATTTGATTATTATATAGTTGTGAATATATATAGAATATAAGTAGTATTTCTCATGCATGTTAAGAGAAATATAATTAGTGTGATTGATGAGGTGGCATGTGTGGAGAGTTGAGCTGTGTGCATGTTGAGAGAGAATACACACACGGCCCGTCTATTCTGTCAATGGTTGCAAAATAATGTTGTAACAACATTTTCGAACTTCACTCTTAACGCAAGTGCACGACATTGTGAAGCAAACAATACTCCAATGCTAGGCGAGGCGAACTGCTCGTTGCAGAAAAAACTACACGCAATTTTTTTCGCACTGTTTTCAATCTAGTTTTTAAACCGTTTGTCAGAACGAGACGTATGATACAACGTTGAAAAGTTATGGATTAGGCGCAACTTCGTCATGTTAAACACTTTTCGAGATTCCTCGCGGTTTAAGAGCAGTTTCGAAAATGGTGGGCGCCCGACGAGTGGCAGCGAGCATATTTTCGCGAGTTTTTCTAAACCGCTCATCGAAGCGAAGTAAACGATACGGCGTTAGCAAGATATTGTCAGGGCACAACTTTTTCATATAGAATACTCTCTCTAATTCCTTACAGTTTAAGAGGAATTTCAAATTTATCAAAATACGGAAATTCTGTTTTTCAAATGAACGGATTTTGGTACGGTTTTCGCTATAGTTTTTAACCATTTGTCGAAACGAGGCGTGTGATATGGCGTTGGAAAGCTATGGAATAGGCGCAACTTTCATATGTTAGGCATTTGTTGAGATTCCTTACTGTTTTAAATGAATTTTGAAAACGGTTCAACAACCGATGACAGTGGCAGCTAGCGTATTTTCGTAAAATTTTCCAAACCGCTCATCCGAAAGAAGCAAATGATACGCCGTTGGAAAGATATCGACGAGACGCAATTTTTTCTTGTAGAACTCCCTCTCTAATTCCTTACAGTTTAAGAACAATTTTGAAATTACTGAAATGCGGATACTTTGTTTTTCGCGACACCGAAATCGACGCGTGAACCGCATCAGACAGAAGAACACACTGCGTGAGACTGAAGACCGCACTGCATCAGACGGGCAAGCGAACTGCACGGTTTGACATAAATTTTTCCCAAACGAGGAAATGGATCTCACTTCACATCGGTCGTAAATGAACCACAACGTTACCGAGAAGTGAACCGCGTTACTTTTTTTTATTGTTTTTGTAACATTTATATGCACTTCACATTGGGAGTAAGTGAACCGCGACATTACCGAAAATGAACCTCACGAGTTTTTGTTTTCTTTTTTCATACGCGTGTAAACCGGACAAGTGGACCGCAAGGACTGAATGAGTGAACTACATCTAATAAAAGTGAGCTTATAATGAAGCGCATCAGTTTTTTTATTTTTCTAAATGCATCAGGACTGCTAAGTCGAGATTGGAGCACTAAATGGACTTGAGTAGCGAGCTGCATCAATTGTTTTTTCCATATGGGGGAGGAGTGAACAACAACAAATCAAAGTGAACCACATAAAAAGAACCAAGTGAACCGCCATTTTTATTTTTGTTCTTTTTTCTAAAAATTTCAATAAGTGCGTCTAAATTCCTTCCAATTTGGACTTCTTAAGATCGGAGTGTACTACAACTTCGTATCATGCAGTTTGCTAAACTGGACTTCTTTTTCCATGTGAAAAATACAAGAGTTTTACAACTAGTTCCCTAAAAAATAGTACTGTAGGAACCACCCCTTAAAATACAAGTTGGGCTCAGATCCTCCTTTGACGTCTGTGTGCACACAATGCAGTTCCCATCTGAACTGAAGAACCTAAGCCAAACTGAACCGTGTGTATTCCAGAACAGAACCATTAGACATTTTCTTCCGTACATGAGTGATGTGATCTGCAAAAAAGAAACATAAAACTGCATGTTCCCATGGTCCAAACTACATGCACGATATGAGCCGCACCATGTATCACAGCGAGCTACATCGTAGTGGTGCAGGACTGCAACCTGACTGATGCCAGAATCCACCATGGATTAACCTAAAGATGCATCCATGTCGAATGTGGCATCTAATGTGTGAGAACGAATCCAGCAACAAGTACCTAGCTCACCGTGGATCCTGACGAGGAGACAAAGGAGGAGGAGGGGGTGGCCTAGCCACCGCCGGCAGCCATGAAAAGTTCACTTCTTAGGCTGAGCAGTATGTTTCTAATAGTGGACATCTTCAAGCTATTCACACAACAGCAGGTAATTAGCACAAATCAATCCCAACAAAAAAATACATTTAGTTAAATTTTTCACAAAGTGCACTGCAGGGGCAACACAAGATGGACGAGAGGGGGGCTCTTGGCTAGAGCACGCAGACTAGGAGGTCGAAGGGGAACTGATCTGACGCCCCCTAAAGCAATCGAGGCATGAAGTTGTTGAGCGAGGAGGTCACGGGAGATGGTCGTCGCTTGTGCTCCGCAGTCTGGGCCGGACGTCTCCTTGGCTCATTGGATCCGGACAGGGTGAAAGGAGACGAGGTGAGCTCCTGGTCGCCGGCGGCATGCAGTAGAATGCCAACATGGGGGGCAGACCACTTGGTTCCCTGTGACGGTGCATCTTCATGTGCCGCGATCGCATGCATTCGGCGGCAGGTGACCGACAGTGGGCCATATCCGGTGGAAGAGGACGGGGAGGTTGGGGCGGAGGAAGGTGATATGGTGGGCCGGCGACAAGAGGAAGGAAGCTGAAGGAGTGGCCGGCGGTGCGTGGGGCAGGGTGGCCTGAGCCGTGGCCCTGTGGGTTTCGTCGTTGCCACGACGGAGAGGAAGTTAGAAGAGGCAGGACGGTGACCTAGGGAACAAGGAGACGTCCGGATCCGGCAACCATCGGGGCGGGGCGGCACGGGAAGGCGGTGTGGAGGACGCGCTGATCCATCGCTGGGAGGCGCGGGAGGAGGGAGGTGGATGAGGATGCCACCGGATCCGGTGGTTGCTGGGTCGGGCGGGGGCGGCGACTCTGTGTGGCAGCGGCGGCCAGCGGAGATGAAGGCCGGCTGGGCGTGGTGGTTGACCGCGGCGACGAGCGGGGATGGCGACGGGGCGGGCATGGTGGTTGGCCGGGGCGGCGATGGAGCACGGTGGTGGGGACGTGTGTGCGATTGGGGTGTGCGTGGAGATGACGGATAAGAGGTGGGGGCTGGTGGGTTTCTTTTTTCTTTTATTCGTTTTACCGGTTCGGGTCGGCAGGTGTTAGTTACAACAACGAAGGTGTTGACAGAATAAACGTTTTGTTGTTAGAATAAGGTTTTAAGGGATGTTGTTAGAATAGACCCACCCTATATAGAATTGAGATAGTGGGGACATACTATTTCGGTACATAGGATTCAAGCAAAAAATATAGCGTGTACCTTTGAATCAAATTTAAAACACATGTCGAGAAAAAGAATTTTATGTAGATAGTTCCGTAGCTAATTGGACTATGAATTCCACCCATTACTGTTATCGGCACTGGATCATCATTTTCGTTTCTCAAGTTGCATTTATTCTAGGACATTATATAAATGTTATTTCTATGCACTAGTTTCCTTCTAGTTATGTAAATGCTAATCGAAGTTCCGATGGGCTCCAATAACTAGAGCTTTGTCTTGACTATCGCGCACTTCTCTGTGTATGATACTACTGGTTTTATTGACCGGATATTCTAATTATCAATCAGACACCACGAAAAAAAAAAACTTAACCACACGTGTCCGTGCTTGATGTTAACGGTTGGCCGTCTTATGGATGCTCGGTTTATTCCTTACTTATCTTGTTAATTTCCATTGGATCAGATCAGAAAATTTTCCATTGGGTCAGATCAGAAGCACTTTCCGCCATTGTTCGGTGGACGGTCTTGTCGAGGGACAGCATGCATGCACCTCTTGCTGCCTCTCTTTGTGGATTTTTTTCAAAACCATGACGTATTTTATAGCAAATTTGAAAACTATAGGGCCGAACGCAAAAAATTTAGAAATATGACCCCGTCGGCCTGCGGTGGGCCGAAGAGTGGCCCGTCGGCCTGCGGTGGGCCGAAGAGAGGCCCGTCAGCCTGCGGTAGGCCGAAGAGGGGCCCGCCGGCCTCCAGGCGACCGAAGAGCGCCCGTCGGCCTCCCATTGGCCGAAGAGTGTCAGGGGCACAAAACGCAATTAAGATGGCCTTAAATGAAAAAGTTATCAACATGAAAAATCTTCGTCTCGTCGAAACGGTTGATTTTGATATAAAAATCGTCTTAATCCGAGGTCGTATGCAACCTGTAGAGCCAAAACAAGGTCAGGGGCAGAAGCTGCAGAGTTACTTCGGACAGACCGAATGGATGTCAGAAAATTTGTCACGGGACCGGTGCACTCGGTGAGACCGTGTGGAATATAGAAGAGTACACAAGTTTGGTCACGTTCACTCGGTGAGACTGAACCAAACCACTCGGAGGCTCCGAATGGATCCGAAAAATTGCCAAAGATTCCTGTCCGAGTTAAAGTTAGGATTTTTTATCCGAAAAATTGTTCGTCTGCACCGGGAAGACTGCTTGCGTACCGCGCTTCCGGCCGGGTCTCCTTTGACGTGAGCTACGATGCATCACTATCGTCGTTTTCTCACGACAGATGCCATGGGGTGTCTTATCGAGAGTGGTTGGGGCCGAAGGACGCCGACGGGCCCCGGGAGCGGGATTAGGCACAAGCGGTGATGGACACGCGATGTACCCAGGTTCAGGGCCCTCCGTGGGAGGTAATACCCCTAGTCCTGCTGGTCTAGTTGGATGGGGAGAGATGTTACAATGGTGCTCCTCGAGCTGTTTGTCTAGAGGTAGAAGAAGGAGCAGCCGGCTCCTCTTCCCTTGCTGTGTGTGATTGTGAGAGGGGGGCGAATGCCTCCGTGCGTGTGTTGCCTACCCGATGCATGGGGGCCTCGGGGGGTTTTATAGGCCAACCCCCCGGTGTACAATATTCTTAAGGTACTACGAGGGAGGACTCGGCTGGCAGCCTCTCCAGCCAGCCAGGGGGCCCACCGGCTGGGTCGTCTTGTCGCCCGCAAGGCCCGCCGGCTGTGTGGTCCCATCGCCAGCTAGGGCTCGCCAGCCGGCTCCGCTATTGGCCCGCGCTCACCTGCCGCGGCACGGGCTGCCCCGTCCGGCGTCGTCTTGCGCCAGCCGGCCGAAGTCAGCGGTACGGCCGGTGGCGCTGTAGCCACGCCGGGGCAGGTAACGGAGTGGACGGTGGTGCAGAGGTACTGTGGCTCCGCTGGGTCCAAATCAGTCCTCGGTCAGCGGTACGGTCGTCCGGACTGTAGCCATGCGCGTCCGTGCGTCAGCAGCCACTGTAGCCACATCGGAGTCCGTCGCGGGGGTCGCGTCCCGTGAGCGTACCCGGCCGCAGTAGGAAGGGACGGATACCCGCCCGTCCAGAGGTCAGCGGGCGGGCTAGTCGTGTAGCGGCCGGGCGCGCCTGGCTGGGGGCCAGAGGGCCGGCTCCTATCCAGCCGGCCAGGGAGCCAGCCGGCCCCTCCCTGACGGTCCTGGATCAGCCGGCAGTGGGCCAGCCGGCCGGGGGGCCAGCCGGTCGTGGGCCAGCCGGCCGTATAGTTTCAAGGAAAGGGGCTGGAACTCCCTCTCCTTGGCATACCCAGGGGTAATAACCCCGTCAGTAGTCCCCGAAGCCGGCGGGGGCCCGCGTCCGCCTGACGAGGGGCAACCGGCGGTTTCATCCGGCTACGCCCGCCTGTCGTGCGGGGCCGGTCGAGCAGCCGTGCCGGCCGCCGCTTCCGACGCCTCGGGCCCTGTCGCGCCGCTTCGGGCCCCATGCCGGACCGCGGCGCGCCACGCGGGGCGTGATGATGCCGCGGGTCCCGCGCCTGTGGCCCGATGGGACGCCCTCCTGGGCCTAGCCCGATAGGCCGCGGGCCAAGCCTGGTAGGCCTCAGGCCGCAGGCCGGGATCCTCTGCGCCTGGACCCCAGCGGCCGCGGCGCACGATGCCCACGTCCCGCGGATTTCCCGGGGGAGTGGGCACAGTTAATCCCCACGTCCCCCAGGCGCCGCCCCGTGTTTATAAGGGGAGGGGGAGGGGCGGAGGCAGCTCACGCACCCCTCTCCCCTTCGTCTTCCTTCTCACGCACGCCTTGTTGCTTCGGCTTGCCCCGCTGCTCCACCCATCTTCTTCCTCGCGCTCGATCACCGCAGAGATGGCCGACGGACCCTCCAGCAGCTGGGGCGGATCCATCATCACCGAGGAGGATATCGCGCACCTCCGCCGCGCCCGAATGCTGCCGTCGGAGGACCGCGTTGCCGCCCGTCCGCCGGGCAGCGAGGTGGCACCCGAACCCCAGGAGGGGGAGTTCGTGGTGTTTGCGTGGCATTTCTCGCGCGGCTTCGGTCTGCCGGTGAGCCAATTCTTTCGCTTCTTCATGGACACGTTCGACTTCCAGCCGCACCACCTCGGGCCCAACTCCATCCTCCAGCTTTCGAGCTTCGTGACGCTCTGCGAGGGCTACCTCGGGCTTCTCCCCTTCGTGGAGTTGTGGAGGAAACTCTTCTACCTCAAGGCCCTGAGGAACGACAGCGGGCCGTACTCCTGCGGGGGCGCGGTGATATGCGTCCGCGGCCCGCTGTTTCCCCACCTGTCCCTCATCGAATCAGTCAAGAGATGGAACCGGACGTTCTTCTACGTGAAGAACGTCGACCCGGCGCGGGACTACATCCGGCTGCCGGCCTTCGTCAACGCCCCGTCTTCCGGGATCAACTGGACGGGCGACGGGCCGTTCCTGGACGTCCTCGTGGAGCTGGGCCGGCTCAAGACCATGAGGGCCGTAGAGGGGCTGGTTGCGGCCGACTTGGTGGCTGCCTTCGTCGACCACCGGGTGTTGCCCCTGCAGCAGAGGCCGCACCGGATTTGCGACATGTCGGGCCGGCGGGACCCCTGCCGGCTGTCCACCTTCGACCTGTCGACGGCCCAGGTGGCGAAACGGGTGAACGCCATCACCAATTTCAAGCTGAAGCCGGGGACATGGAGGTTCGGCAAGCTGCCGTACAGCCGGCACGACCCGGCGCCCCTGGTACGCCCTGCTGCGGTAATTCTCTCCCCCCTTTGTTTCTCCAGCCGACCTTTCCCCGCTCACACGCCATGCTGACCGCAGCACTCCGTGCGACAGAACACGCCGGACGGCCCGCACCCCCAGGTATTCCAGGCGGAGCGTGCCGAGTCCGACCCGGAGGACTTCGAGCTGGGGGGCGGCGTCGTAGAGGGGGCCGATTCTTTGGGAGAGGTCGAGGTGGATGGCGCGATGGGCGACCCGGGAGCCGGCGGGTCCAGAGTGGCTGGTGAGTTCCCCTCCGGACCATCCATCAAAGATTGGACTGACGACGATGATGACGATGATGATGTCCGGATCCTGGACGCGCCTCCCCCCGCAGCTCGGCGGGAGACACGCGGGCGGAGCGAGGAGCAGCCGACCCGTGGCCAGACGGCCGAGGCCACTCGCCGGGAGAAGAGGCCGGCCGTGGGGCAACCGTCGACACAGCCGCCGGCTCGCAAGAGAGCGCGAGCGGCTACCGCGAAGCCGCCGGCCCGGGCCAGACGGGTCCTCCCCGTCGTCTCCGGGTAAGCACTTTTTCTAGACTTTTATTGGTTTTTTGGGTTTGCGAGCCGGCAAGCGCTTGAGGCCCTGTTTCTTTGTCCGCTCCAGCGACACCATCGAGCTCCACGATACGGAGTCGGCTGCCGGCCCGGTGGATGCCGCCACCTTGCGGGCGCAGGAGCACGTGGCCACGGCGCGGGAAGAGAAGAGGCGGCTCGCGGAGATGCGAGCCGCGAAGGCAGAGGCGAAAGTCGCGCCCTCGCGCTCGGGGGCCTCGAGCGGCGGGAGGCGGAGGCGGTCCACCGACCCGGAGCGCGCGACGGACTCTGCGGCGGAATCGACGCGGAGGTCGAGGCCTCCGTCGAGTGAGCCGCTAGAGCCGGTCGTGGAGACGGACGTGGCCCCGCCCGCGGCGGGAGTGACCCGGCCGGTGGGGACGGTCCCCGAGCCGGCTCCAGGGATGGCCCAGCGGGGGGACGCGATGGCGACTTCTTCTGCCATTGAGCCGGCTGCGGCGAACGTGCCTGTCGCCCGGCTGTGCCGGAGGCGGCACTGGAGGCACTGGCTGGAGGGGGGAGTGAGCCGGCCTAGCCGGCTCTCGAGCCGGCCCGGCAGGAGGAGGAGCCGGCGGTGCCGGTCGTTGAGGGGCCCGAGGCCAGTTCCCGAGCCTTGGTGGTCACCGCCAACCTTCCACCGGCTGCTGCCGTGGTGGACGCTGGATCGAGCGGCGGGTCGAGCCGGTCGAGGAGGACCATGCTGGACGTGATCCGGGACTGGGAGTCGCCGGCTCTCCTCCCGGCCGATCCGGCCCCGCTGGCCAGTGCCCCGGCCCTTGCGCCTAGGGAGCCAGGCCGCATCATGGTGCACTGCCGTGAGGGGCTGGCCAGGTTCGCGGAGGCCGCCGAAAGCAACTTTCGGCGCGTGGAGGCAGCGGTGGAGGTGAGGCTCCTCTGCCTTGTGTTGAATTTTTAGTGGGGGCGCGCGAGCGCACCCACTGGGTGTAGCCCCCGAGATTCGGGCCGGCTGCGCGGCTGCGTGGCAGCCGGGCCGGATCTAACCCTATCTTGCTTGTTTTGACTTCTTGTTTCTTGGCGCGGGGCAGGCTGAGAACGCCAGGCGGCAGGCGCTCTTCGATGAGGCGGTCCTTATCCACAACCGCGGCAAGCTCGGTTACTACCGGGTCCAGGAGGAGCTGAAGAAGGCGCAAGGTATGTTGGTTCCAGTGGGGGCGCGCGAGCGCACCCACTGGGAGTAGCCCCCGAGAGTCGGGCCGGCTGCTCGGCAGCCGGTCCGGGTCTTCCGCGTTGGAGTGGCTCATGCTTGGTTTTTTATGTAGAGGAGCTGGTCCCGATCCGGCAGAAGAGGGATGAACTGGCCTCCGAGCGGGACCGGCTGGGGCAGAAGCTCCAGGCGGCCACGTCGGAGCGGGACCGGCTGGGGCAGGAGCTCCAGGCGGCCACGTCGGATCGGGAGCGCCTGACCGCGGAGCTGCAGCGGGAGGTGGCGGCCCGGGAGGACACCGCCAAGCGGGCGGCCGATGCCACCCAGCGGGCCACTGCTCTTCAGGACGAGGTAGATCGCCTCAAGGGGGAGCTCGAGACGCGCGGGGTCGCCCTTGCTCATGCGGAGGAGGCGCTGGAGAGGGAGAAGAGCGCAGGCCTTCAGTTCGCCCTCGAGATGGACGAGGCCTTCCAGCGTAAGTTTTGTTTTCGAGTCTTTTCTTCCTTTGCCGCCTGCTTTCGACTTGCTTTTGTCTTGTTCGTTGATTCCTCTCTCTCCCCCCAGACCGGTTCCCGGAGACCCAGCGCCGCGCCGAGCGGGCTGTTGCGGAGCACCGGGAGTGCCTGCGGCAGCGCGGGCAGGAGATCGAGGAGAACGCCGGCTGGGACGTGCCGGAGCTTGCGTTGGCCGTCGAGAACCGGCTGATCCATGTCAAGCGCTGCACGGAGCGGCTCCTCATGACCGGCAAGGAGGTGATTTCGGCCCTCTGGCCGGATCATGGGGCCCCGGAGGGCCGCGTGGCGCTGTGGCTGGAGAATGCGGTGGCCCGGCTCGAGGTTTGGAAGGCGTCGGCAGCCCGCTCCGGGGCGCAGATGGCCCTCCGGTTCGTCACCTCGTGGTACCTCGGGGTCAACCTGGACCGGCTGGTCACCATGTGCTAGGTCCCTGAGGCGGAGCGAGCCGCCCGCGAGGGCGCCCTGGTCCGCCGAGCCAACGAGCTGGCGTCGTACGTCGACCCGGACGAGCTCCTGCCGGCGCTGGGTGAAGACGGTGAGCCGGTCGCCGAGGACTCCTTTGGCAACCCACAGGGCCCCGAAGACGACGAGGTTGCCGACGAGAGCACTGACTCCAGCACCGGTAGCGGCACCGAGGCCACAGAGGAGGAGCCGGCGGGTGATGTGCCGGAGGCCTAGGCGTCCCTTCTTTTCTTTTTGCTGTATCAGCTCCCTTTGCTGCAAGACTTGTTTAATATGCATTTCCACCCACTGGGGGTGTATTGTAAAGAATTTTTGGCATGTGGCCTTTTGCTTATGAATCTGTTTGAAGTTTAAAGCATTTGCGTGCCGGCTCCTCCCTTGCCCTTTTACCTTTCGACTCGTATTTCACGCACGGGTTCCCTCCGGCTTCCGCCCCGCCTGTCAGCCAGCCGGGAGCCGGTCTGGGACACGGACGGGGCATCGTCCTTAGGAAAAACGCGCGGGCCTTAGAGTTGTCCGGCTAGGGTTAGGGCGAACCGGCAGAGACTGGTTTCCAGAGGTTACATGGTCCGGCTGGACCTATCCGGCTGCCACTCCTTGGGTGGTGTTCGCGTGGTAAGTTTCTTTCTACCCCATGGCCCCGCCCGCCGGACAGCCGGGGGCCGGTCTGTGGCTGGGCGGGGAGGGCAGGAAAGGTTTGCTTGCCCACGCTACTTGCCTGCTTCGGAGAAGAGCCGGCGAGCCCCCGGGCCAGGGAGCCTGACCCGAGTGCCCTGCCTAAAAAATGACACCTCCGAAGGAATTGAAAAGGGGCGTGCCCCAAGTGCCGGCTTGGGGCCCCCTATTGCATTCATTAAGTTCCGATGGAATGGAAGATACATACATACATGGGTTTTTTTCTTAACAGTAGAACGGTCGGAGAAGTGCTGCGTTCCACGGGCGCTCCGTTTCCTCGCCGGAGGCATCTCTTTTGCGCTTCTGCGACTTCTGGGCATCTATCAGGTAGTAGGCATTGTTGTGCAACGCCTTGCTGACGATGAATGGGCCCTCCCATGGGGAGGACAGCTTGTGCTGGCCGGCAGTTCGCTGGATCCGTCTGAGCACCAGGTCCCCCTCACGGAAAGAGAGGGGCCGGATCCGCTCGCTGTGGTAGTGCCGGAGCTTCTGCTGGTAGATGGCCGTCCGGCTCAGGGCCAACTCGCGCGCTTCTTCGAGTAGGTCGACACCGTCTTCTCTTGCTTCCTTTGCGTCCTTCTCCGTATACAGGGTGACCCGAGGCGAGTCGAACTCGATGTCCGTGGGGATGATCGCCTCGGACCCGTATACCAGAAAGAAAGGGGTGTAGCCGGTCGACCGGTTGGGAGTGGTCCTGAGGCTCCAGAGGACGGCCGGCAGCTCATCGACCGAGCAGCCGGCCGACCGCATGAGGTGTGCCACGAGCCGAGGCTTGAGGCCGGCCAGGAGCAAGCCGTTTGCCCTCTTCGCCTGGCCGTTGGACTGTGGGTGGGCCACCGACGCGAGGTCGAGCCGGATGCCCTCCTGGGAGCAGAAACGCGCCATCACGCCCTTGGCGAAATTCGTGCCGTTGTCGGTGATGATGCTGTGGGGGACACCGTAGCGGACCATGATATCCTTGATGAACCGGACGGCCGTGGGGCCGTCCAGCTTCTTGATGGGTCTGGCCTCGATCCACTTGGTGAACTTGTCGACAGCCACCAACAGATGTGTCATGCCGCCCCGGGCAGTCTTGAAGGGCCCTACCATGTCCACCCCCCAGACGGCAAAGGGCCACGAAAGGGGGATGGTCTGGAGGGCTGTGGCCGGCAGGTGACTCTGCGTGCTGAAGCGTTGACATCCCTCGCACTTATCGACCAGCCGCTTGGCCTCTTCCAAAGCCGTCGGCCAGTAGAAACCGTGGCAGAAGGCCTTGGCCACCAGGGTTCTAGAGGCGGCGTGGTGCCCGCACTCACCCTGGTGGATGTCGAGGAGGATTTCTTGCCCCTTCTCAGGCTCGATGCAGCGCTGGAACACGCCGGTGGTGCTGCGATGGACGAGCTCGCGGTTGATGATGATATAAGCCGGGGCGTGGCGTTGGATCTGCCGGGCCTTGTCTTCGTCAGGGGGTAGCTCTCCGCGCAAGAGAAAAGCCAGAATGGGCTGGGCCCACGAGGGGGCCGAGACGGGAGCCGGCTCGGGCTCGAGTGGGGCGCCGGGGGCAGCCGGAGCCGGCCCGTCAGTCCCCGGGACCGGCCCGTCAGTCCCCGGGACCGGCTCGCCCGCCCCCGGGACTGGGGCAGCGGGGGGTGCAGCGATCGCCGTCAGGACGGCCGTAGAGTCGGAGCCAGCCGCCGTGGGGGTGCCGGATGCTGGAGCTGATGGCGCCGGCAGGGCAGCCGGAGCCGGCTGTGCCGGTAGAGCTGCCGGAGCAGCCGGTACGAAGATAGACTCCGATTCGGGGGAAGGCTTGATAGAAGGCTTGAGCAGCCGCTCGAGGGAGACGCCGGCTGGGATGGCCTGTCGGGTGGAGCCGATTTTCGCCAATGTATCGGCCGCCTCGTTGTCCGCTCGGGGAACGTGGTGGAACTCACAGCCCTCGAAGGAGCCGGTGAGCTGCTGGACGAGGAAGCGATAGCTGGCCATGTTGGCGTCCCTGGTGTCCCATTCGCCAGAGACCTGCTGTACCACGAGGTCGGAGTCGCCAAAGCAGACGATGCGCTGGATCCCGATCTCCTTGGCGAGCCGGAGGCCGTGGACGAGTGCCTCGTACTCGGCCACGTTGTTGGAGGCGGCGAAGAGGATCTGGAGCGCGTACTTGAGCTGGCCCCCCTTAGGGGACGACAAGACGATGCCGGCTCCCAAGCCGGTTCGCATCTTCGAGCCGTCGAAATGCATGCGCCAATGCGTGGAGTCCGGGGGAGGCGGCACAAACTGGGTCTCGGCCCAGTCGACGAGGAAATCCGCCATGGTCTGTGACTTGATGGCGGTGCGCGGCTCGTACCGGATCTCGTGGTCGGCGAGGGCGATGGCCCATTTGGCGACCCGGCCAGTCGCGTCCCGGCCGCTCATGATCTCGCCGAGCGGGGCCGTGCTCACCACAGTGATGGTGTGCTCCTGGAAGTACTGCTTGACCTTCTTGGCGGCGAATTATATGCCGTAGCACATTTTCTGGTAGTGGGGGTAATTCTGCTTGGAGGCGGAAAGGACCTCGCTGAGGTAGTAGACGGGGCGCTGGACCGGCAGCGCTTTGCCCTCTTCTGGCCACTCCACCACCAGCACGACGATGACCACGCGGGTGGTGGCCGCGATGTACGCGAGCATTGGCTCCTTCTCAACCGGCGCCGCCAGGATGGGGGCGCTGGAGAGCGCGCGCTTGAGGTCGCGGAACGCCGCGTCCGCCTGGTCGGTCCACTCGAACTTGGGTGACTTCCTCATGAGCTGGTAAAGAGGCAGCGCCTTCTCGCCCAACCGGCTGATGAACCGGCTGAGTGAGGCAAGACAGCCGGCGAACTTCTGGATGTCAACGAGCTTGGCCGGCTTGTGCATGTGCTCGATGGCCCTGATCTTCTCTGGGTTAGCTTCGATGCCGCGGGCGGACACGAAGAAACCCAGGAGCTGGCCGGCTGGCACGCCGAATACGCACTTCTCCGGGTTCAGCTTGATCTTGTATTCGCGCAAGTTGGCGAAGGTCTCCCGGAGATCGTCGAGGAGGCTGAAATGCTTCTTGGTCTTGACAACGATGTCGTCTACGTAGACGTGGACGTTCCTGCCGATCTGCGGCAGGAGGCACTTCTGCATGCAGCGCTGGAAAGTGGCGCCCGCATTCTTCAGGCCGAAGGACATGGCGATGTAGCAGTAGGCCCCAAAGGGGGTGATGAAGGAGGTCTTCAGCCGGTCGGCCGGGTCCAGTTTGATCTGGTGATAGCCTGAGTAGGCGTCCAGGAAAGACAGCAGGTCGCAGCCGGCCGTGGAGTCGATAACTTGATCGATCCGCGGCAGGGCGAACGGGTCCTTGGGACACGCCTTGTTCAGGCTCGTGTAGTCGATACACATGCGCCATGTCTTGTTTTTCTTTAGCACCAGGACTGGGTTGGCCAGCCAGTCCGGGTGGAATACTTCCATGATGAAGCCGGCTGCGAGCAGCCGGGCGATCTCCTCTCCTATGGTACGCCGCTTCTCCTCGGAGAAACGGCGCAGGGGTTGCTTGACCGGCTTTGCATCCGGCCGCACATGAAGTTTGTGCTCGGCGAACTTCCTCCGAACACCCGGCATGTCTTTTGGAGACAATGCAAAGATTTCCCGATTCTCACGGAGGAAGTCGACGAGCTCGCCTTCCTATTTGCTGCTGAGGTTGGCGCTGATGGTGACGCACTGCTTGGGGTTGGCCGGGTCGAGCGGCACCTGCCTGGTGTCTTTGGACGGCTGGAACGACGCCTCGCCGGTCGTCTGGGACGAGGGAGCCGGCACGGCCGGCACGTTAGAGGCGTGAGCCACAAGCCGGTCGAGCTGCCGCTTCTCCTCCGCTATCTCCAAGGCCTCGGCCAGCCGGCTGCCGTCACGAGCGCATTCGATCGACATCTTGTAGTTGCCGGCGACGGTGATGATGCCCTTGGGGCCCGGCATTTTGAGCTTGAGGTAGGCATAGTGGGGGATCGCCATGAACTTGACGAGGGCCGGCCGGCCCAGCAGCGTGTGGTAGGGGCTGTCAAGGTCCACCACCTCGAACCAGACCGGCTCACGGCGGAAGTGGCTCTGGTCGCCGAAGAGGAAGTCGAGCTCGATCTTGCCGATGGGGGTGCAGGACTTTCCAGGCACGATGCCGTGGAAAACCGTTCGGCTTGCTCGCAAGTCTTTCTCCTTGAGCCCCAGCTTGATCATCGTGTCGCGATAGAGGATGTTGATGTTGCTGCCTCCATCGACCAACACCCGCAAGAAACGGCAGGTGCGCCTCTCGGAGACGATGGTGGGGTCGAGGACGAGGGCGTGGCTGCCCGGGTTCGGCATTACGGCCGGGTGGTCCGCCCGGCTCCAGGTGACCGGCTTCTCGGACCAGTGCATGAACTGGGGGACCGAGGGGGCGACGGCGTTCACCTCGTGCCGGCGCTGGCGCACGCTGTGTTTGTCGGTTGCTTCACTGGTGAAGACGACGTAGGACCCATCCTGGCGAGGGAACTGGTCGTGGAGACGGACGTCGTTGGCCGCCGGGACCGGAGCAGGCGGCGTGGCCTGGGCCGGAGCCGGCTCACGGGGAGCCGGAGGCGGAGGAGCCGGGAGGCCCTCGCCCTGGGCCAGCCGCTGGGAGAAGCTGCACTGCCGAAGCGTGTGGGTGGCCGGCTTGGCCCCAGAGTGATGTTTGCAGGGTAGGTCGAGCATCTGCTCGAAGGTGAGCTTGGGCTGCCAGGCAGCCTTGCCGGTGCGCTGGCGCTGGCTGGGGGCCTGGGCAGCCGGCTGCTCCTCTTCGATGGTGGCGACCTACCGGCTCCCGTAGCGGGGATCCGGCTGGTCGGACTTGCGTTTGTTGTTATGTTGCTGCCGGTTGTCGGCGGCCGCCCGCGGCGCGGCGGGCGGCGGAGCCGGTTTGGCCGGCGTGGTGACCTTCATCCGCATTGCGGAGTCGGCCGTGGCGTACTTGTCCGCCTTGGCCATTAGGTCCGCCAAGGTAGCCGGCTCGGAGCACAAGAGCTTGTGCTTGAGGTGGGTGCCGTCGCGGCAACCCTCGATGAAATACTGGATGGCCTGCACCTCGTGCACTCCCTCGCAGGAGTTGCGAAGTTCGGTCCAGCGCGTGAGGTAGTCGCGGAGGGGCTCCTCCGGCCCCTGGACGCACATGGCCAGCTCGCGGGGCCGGCCAGGCCGTTTGTAGGTGCCGGTGAAGTTGCGGACGAACGCTTCCTCAAAGTCCGTCCAGGTGTTGATGCTGCCGGCCGACAGGCTGTTGAGCCAGGTCCGGGACCGAGCCGGTCAACATTAGGGGGGCGTAGCGCACGGCTACGCGCTTGTTCCCCCTGGCGATGCCGACCGCGGTGGTGTAGTCGACCAACCAGTCCTCCGGCTTGGCGGAGCCGTTGTACTTCAGGGTGTCGCGAGGGAGAGTGAAGCCGGCTGGAAACAGTTCGTTGCGAATCCGGGGGCCGAAGCATGCCGGGCCGATCGAGCCCTCCTCCTCGAGGAGGGCCGACTGTGCCAGCCGCTCGATGCGGGTCCGAGCGTCGTTCTCGCTCTGCGGGACGCGTGGGCCGAGCCGAGCGGCGAGCTCGGGGCGAACAGTTGGGACAGGCGAGCGGGCACGTTCCCGCCGCGGAGGCGGGGTATGGTCCCGGCTGCGCCGGCTGCCGCCAGCTAGAGCGTCGTTGTGCCGGCTGGTGACGGCCGGCTGCTCGTCTCGCAGCCGGGTGCGTCCGTTGTGGGACCCAGCGCCCCGCCGGCCGGAGCCGCGAGGGGAAGAGGCCTGCTGGACGGGCCGACGCTGGCCGGCAGTGGGCGGAGGGTCCCCCTCGGGGACGGGGATCTCAGAGCCGGCGTTAACGCCGTCGAGCCGGGCCTGCTGGGCATTGGCGGTGGCGATGAGGTCTCGGATGTGTAATTCCTGCAGCTCTCGCTCTTCGCCCTCTAGGCCGGCGAGGTCGGCGTAGGCCACGTGGGCTGCCCTTAGGTTGGCAGCCGGCGTGTCGTAGGTGGGGAGCCTGCCACCGAGGATTTCCGCGACCACGCGGCCGCGGTTGCGGATGTCACCGCGCCGGCTGGGCTCGTTGCCGGAGGGGGTGAGGCCATAGGCGGAGTTATACTCGCGCTGCGCGGACTCCATCCGGCGCTTGGTGGCGGCAAGCATGGTTGCCTCGTCGAACAGCAGCTGGCGAGCAGCCTCCAGCTCAGCCGTAGCCATGGCTGGATTCATTGTCGGCGCGACGGGGGTGCTGAGGCCCCGAAGCGCGGCGCCGAGGGGGTCGGAGGTGCCGGCGCGAGCGGCCGCGGCGGCCGCGTCCGCCTCCGCCCTGGCACGGCCGGAGGTTGTGGAAGAGCCGGTGGCCATCACCCCTGCGTGGACGCGGGAGTTGTCGGCCTCGCCCGGAGCGAGCGCGCCCACGGACGAGGGCGGGTCGAGGCACTCGAGCACCTGGTTAGGGTACTCGTCGGCAGCTGGCCCGTCGGCGAGGCTCAGCCTACCGATGCGCTCGGTGAGGGTGGCGATGTCGATCAGCGGGTCGCTGCTGAGCCGCTCAACGGAGAGGCCGGCAGCGTCGCCCGCAGGGCCAGCGGAGGCGGGGTTCCGCCTCGCAGGAGCTAGCCCCACGAGCCAGCAGTTCCGCCCGGACACGGGGCGGCCGGGGGAGGTGGTGAAGGGTCCCGCCCGGAGCATGACTCCGGCCGACGCCGCGTTCGGCCCCACGGTGGGCGCCAATTGTCTTCGTTTTCTCACGACAGATGCCATGGGGTGGCTTATCGAGAGTGGTTGGGGCCGAAGGACGCCGACGGGCCCCGGGAGCGGGATTAGGCACAAGCTGTGATGGACACGCGATGTACCCAGGTCCAGGGCCCTTCGTGGGAGGTAATACCCCTAGTCCTGCTGGTCTAGTTGGATGGGGAGAGATGTTACAATGGTGCTCCTCGAGCTGTTTGTCTAGAGGTAGAAGAAGGAGCAGCCGGCTCCTCTTCCCTTGCTGTGTGTGATTGTGAGAGGGGGGCGAATGCCTCCGTGCGTGTGTTGCCTGCCCGATGCATGGGGGCCTCGGGGGGTTTTATAGGCCAACCCCCCGGTGTACAATATTCTTAAGGTACTACGAGGGGGGAGCCGGCTGGCAGCCTCTCCAGCCAGCCAGGGGGCCCGCCGGCTGGGTCGTCTTGTCGCCCGCAGGGCCCGCCGGCTGCGCGGTCCCATCGCCAGCTGGGGCCCTCCAGCCGGCTCCGCTATTGGCCCACGCTCACCTGCCGCGGCACGGGCTGCCCCGTCCGGCGTCGTCTTGCGCCAGCCGGCCGAAGTCAGCTGTACGGCCTGTGGCGCTGTAGCCACGCTGGGGCAGGTAATGGAGTGGACGGCGGCGCAGAGGTACTGTGGCTCCGCCGGGTCCAAATCAGTCCTCGGTCAGCGGTACGGTCGTCCGGACTGTAGCCATGCGCGTCCGTGCGTCAGCAGCCGCTGTAGCCACATCGGAGTCCGTCGCGGGGGTCGCGTCCCGTCAGCGTACCCGGCCGCAGTAGGAAGGGACGGATACCCGCCCGTCCAGAGGTCAGCGGGCGGGCTAGTCGTGTAGCGGCCGGGCGCGCCTGGCTGGGGGCCAGAGGGCCGGCTCCTGTCTAGCCGGCCATGAGCCAGCCGGCCAGGGAGCCAGCCGGCCCCTCCCTGACGGTCCTGGATCTGCCGGCAGTGGGCCAGCCGGCCGGGGGGCCAGCCGGCCATTGGCCAGCCGGTCGTGGGCTAGCCGGCCGTATAGTTTCAAGGAAAGGTGCTGGAACTCCCTCTCCTTGGCATACCCAGGGGTAATAACCCCGTCAATCACCCCCGGCGTCGCGGGTACACGGTGACGTTTTTGTGTGCATCACCCCCGGCGTCGAGGGTACACGGTGACGGGCCTGAGAGGTGACCATTGCCTCTACTTTGCATGGTGGATGACGCCACCGCCGAAAGTTTTGGTCTCAATTCCTGGCATCGCAACAGAGACATTTCTTCAATGCCCGCATGTGTCTTCCCGGTGCAGACGAACAATGCCCACATCGATTTATGAGGCGGCTGGACTTCCCGTACAATAAAAGGACTAAAAATTCTATCCAAAAATCTTTGGCAATTTTTCGGATCCATTCGGAGCCTCCGAGTGGTTTGGTTCGGTCTCACCGAGTGAATGTGACCAAACTTGTGTACTCTTCTGTATTCCACACGGTCTCACCGAGTGCACCGGGTGCCGCGTGACAAATTTTCTAACATCCATTCGGTCTGTCCGAAGTAACTCTGCAGCTTCTGCCCCTGACCTTGTTTTGGCTCTACAGGTTGCATACGACCTCGGATTAAGACGATTTTTATATCAAAATCAACCGTTTCAACGAGACGAAGATTTTTCATGTTGATAACTTTTTCATTTAAGGCCATCTTAATTGCGTTTTGTGCCCCTGACACTCTTCGGCCAACGGGAGGCCGACGGGCGCGCTTCGGTCGCCTGGAGGCCGACGGGCCCCTCTTCGGCCTACTGCAGGCCAACGGGCCTCTCTTCGGCCCACCGCAGGCCGACGGGCCACTCTTCGGCCCACCGCAGGCCGACGGGGTCATATTTCTAAAAAAAAATTGCGTTCGGCCCTATAGTTTTCAAATTTGCTATAAAATACGTCATAGTTTTGAAAAAAAATCCTCTTTGTGACTCGGGCGGCCGGGCCTCAGCTAGAGCAGACGCACAAGGAGACTAGTACTGTGCGCTAGTTTTAGTCCATCATGCTGGCATGATCGATATGATTTGACGATTATCTGATCGCGTGTGGAGTACTGTTAGACGTGGGAGACAGAGAACGAGAATTTCAGTAACTTGGACGAATACAATAATACTCCTATATGTTAGTATATCTAGCGCGGAAACTTGACTGTGAGTCGAAGAGACCGACAGAGTGCATGCCCCATGCATGCATGCATATATGGATGCAACGGACTGGTAGTAATAATAATAGTATTACGGAGTTTCAGAGCATGGTTAATAATACAGCTAGCTGCTGGCTATACAATGTTGACACGTCATATATAGGCAAGCTTATATCCGACAAGTATAATATGTACATGTAAATAAGTACTACTTTATTGATGAAAGGCCCACCATCCTCTCTCACAAAGTGTCTACGAGCGCGTGTTACCGCCGGCTATTAGTTTGTAGCCCGCTTCTCCTCTCTCTCCTCTTCTCTCTCTTCCAACTCATCATAAATATATTATTTTAAGTCTTACAGCCCGCCGACATCATCCTATTGTACTTGCTCTCAAGTTTGAGTGGCTATCGCTCCAAACTATGTTCGGTGGCACGTAAATTTTTGAGTTAATGAAGCAGCATAATGTTGAGCCCGAATTTAGTTCTCGATTTTATAGTTACTTGCGCTCGCATGGCGAGTTTCCCTTTTCTTTTTTTGAACAATGAAGGCCGAGCTTTATTAATCTGTGGCAATTTACAAGGACTATAAGAATATCATGAGGATTACCTAACGAAGTATACCTACCCTTAGGGAGGGTGACACCTGTTGGATTATAGATGGACTTAGGCCCACATAAGACAATAATTCCTGGTTAATCTCTATGGCCCATGTGATTGTACGACTGGTGGAAAGTGGTGGAAAGTTTAGTATCATACTGCTACAGTAACAGGAGTGAGACCCCTTTATAAGGGCTGCTCTACCACATGCCATTGGAAGTTTGGGAAGAGGAGCCGTACACACACGCTAACGAGTCGTTAAACGAAAGTGCCACTGTCCGAGACGTTGGACCGTGGGTTGTCCGCGGACTCGGTCGTGGGCCTGGCCCAGGCCCATCTACCCTACGGCCTATATAAGGAGGTGCCCCCTGTGGAATGTAACCTTATCCGTTCACTCTCTCCCTCTCTGTGCAACCCTAGCCGTTATCTACTGTTCCTCTCAGTGTGTTGCTTCCGGCGATCCCATCCCGACGACCGGGTGCACGGTTGGTCGGGAGAGCAGGTGCCTCCGGAACCTTGTCGTTCGAGATCCTGCCCGGGTGAACGGCAATAAGGTTTTTGGGGAGTGTCTCGACGCGACTGCTCCCAATCCGTTCCCGTCTTCGTCCTCCTCCGCTTCGACTACTTCCCCTGCATCGACACCATGGTCGACGACGCCGCCGTCACCGCCGCCACCGCCAAGAAGAAGGCCACGGACGACGCCAAGGCTGCTGCTGCCGCCGCCGCGTTGGCTTGGCCGACCGGAGGGTATGATTTGTTCATCCCTCATTTACTCGTTCTCGTGCTAGCCGTATATGCCATGTTCATAGATATTCCGTTTCTATGTACTGTACGTGCTAGTATGCTCAGGTATCAGTATGAAGTGCATACTGTATTTACCATGCCTGTTATTTACTCGTGGATTAGTCTAATCGGGAAAGTGCTAATATTTCCAACAACACCTAGCCTGACCAACTTAGGAGCTTCAAAATTATTAGTTTGAACTTCATGAGAAAATATATTAGAACTAAACTATGATTCTATCTCTCTTAGTATTTCTCTGATAACTACTCCATCCACTCCTCCTTGCCATCTTGAATATGGTTTATGACCTCCTTACAATCTGATGCAATGTAGAGGTGCTGCATATCAAAATCCTCCACTAGTGCTAAAGCTTCTCTACATGCTATGGTTTCCAGTACTTTAGGTGAAACAAGTCTCTGAATGACCTGTAGAGACAAGCCCATATATGTACCATTTCTATTGCGGCAAATGGTTGCTGCTGCTCCTCTGTTATGGTATAAAGACACCGAAGCATCTACATTAATTTTAATACTTTCCAATGGATGGGGCAGCTATTTTTATCTTCTCACTCCCGACGCAGAGAAAACAGTTGTTGGTACCTCCTTAACTTGATCAAGCTCTATAGTGAACCTGGTTATAAATAAATGAGTAGAGAGGACCCTGATATATACCCTTGTGAATAAGCTTACGACATGCCGTCCAGACTGTCCAAAGAGTAATTGTCAACCGAGTTAGGTCATCATGTGATAACACCTCCATCATTAAAAACAACCAGTTCCTTGTGAGAGGTTATGTGGTAGCTATGAAGTGCTCCAAAAAGCATCGGGTCGACTAGCGCCCAAACATATCTCACCATAGTACACCCTATGAGACCATGTCTCAAAGAATCATGCATGACACATATACTGCAACAATTACATGTAGACATATTTCTATGTTTTCTTACATCCTCTGTTGGCAGCGAATTGTTTGCTAGTCTCCACAGAAACATTCCCACCTTTGCTGGCACCTTGGTCTTCCATAGCGTGTTCGATGACTTTTAAGTGCTGCGTTATTAGATGAACCCGCCCTTTCCGCTAACCAATCTTCTCTCCATTTCTTGGTTTGAACAATCGTTCTATAAGCAGACCAACCTATAAACCTTCCAGACGTCTCAAAATTTCAGGACAAAAATCCCTCGATATTGCCTGTACACACTGGAATCTGTAAAATTGCTATCGAATCATAAGGGGGGGGGGAACCTGTTCAATGAGCTCCGAGTTCCACCTAGCTTCATTAGCAACAGTTAAATCCGAGACCATAAGGGGTGGCATGGCAACCAAGGAAAGAACGGGCCCCATACTTCAGCTCTCAGTATCCAGTTTGTATTCAAAATTTATGTGGACTCACCCTTTCTAATCCTCTTAATTAAACCTTGTTTCAGAATATCTCTTCCTTCTACCACTACCTTCAAATTTGAGATGGATGGTTTCCAATAGATGCCTCCAAGAAATTAGTTCCAGGGAAATAAACTTCCTTCAAAATTCTTGCACTCAATGCATGAGGGTTCTAAAAAATTCTCCAAGCCAAGTCCCAAACAAGTTGGGGTAGGCTAGAGGTGAAGCCCATAAGATCTCGTGACCAACTCATGGTGCTGGCACATGGATAGCAAGCTTTGACGCACCCCTGTCCATGGCTAGTTCTTTGGTGATACTCCAGTCCTTCGTATCTCTTTTTACGGACTCCTCCCATGTCAAATTCGGTCTACCTCGGCCTCTTTTGACACTATCAGCACCCTTTAGCCGTCCGCTATGCACCGGAGCTTCTGGAGACCTGCGTTGAATATGCCCAAACCATCTCAGACGATGTTGGACAAGCTTATCTTCAATCGGCGCTACCCCAACTCTATCTTGTATAACATCATTTTGGACCCGGTCCTTCCTTGTGTGGCCACACATCCATCTCAACATGCGCATCTCCGCCACACCTAACTGTTGCACATGTCGCCTTTTAGTCGGTCAACACTCATCACCATACAACATTGCGGGTCGAACTGTTGTCCTATAGAACTTGCCTTTTAGATTTTGTGGCACTCTCTTGTCACAGAGAATGCCAGAAGCTTGGCGTGACTTGAACCATCCGGCTTTAATTCGATGGTTCACATCTTCATCGATATCCCCATCCTTCTGTAACATTGACCCCAAATATTGAAAGGTGTCCTTCTGAGGCACTACCTGTCCATCAATGCTAACCGCCTCCTCCTCGTACCTAGTAGTACTGAAACCACACCTCATGTACTCGCTTTTAGTTCTAAGTCTAAAACTTTTCGATTCCAAGGTTTATCTCCATAGCTCTAACTTCCTACTGACCCCCGTCCGACTATCATCGACTAGCACGACATCGTTCACAAAGAACATACACCATGGGAAATCTCCTTGTATATCCCTTGTGACCTCATCCATCACCAAGGCAAAAAGATAAGGGCTCAAAGTCGACCCCTGGTGTAGTCCTATTTTAATCGGGAAGTCATCAGTCTCGCCAACAAGGCAAAATAAAAAAAATTCAAAATCTTTGAATACCAATCCTCCCATATACTTTGGCATGCATATCGTGTCCCAAAACACCCAATATGACTTTCTTTGACCTTGCTTGCTGCCCACCAAAAGGTCTTGATCATTGATGTTAAACGAGCATATAGAGCCCTTGGTAACTTAAAGCAAGACCTAGAAAAAACCCGGGACAAACCGAGCAATAGATTTAACGAATACCTCTTTTCCTGCTCACGACGATATTTTTACCACCCAACCCTGGATCTTGCTCCAAAGTCAGCCCTTCAAATATGTAAATGCTCCATTTTTAGATACACCTTAAAGATGGATCGAGTGGGCCTTTTACCAGGACACTGACCAAGCGACAGCGACTTGTAGTGTATACCTTGAAAGCTTAAGAGGTAGTATCACTAAGAGTCACAGAATTTGCGTTCGATGTTCAGTTTGGTGTTGTAACTTTGAAATACGGAATTACAGTCACTTAACTTGACTCAGGTATGCATATACGGTCTCAAACGTGTATGCGGGCGTATCCATGTGTATGAGCCCACCTGTCAGTGAGTGAGAACGCTCGACCGGCACATTTTACACAAAACACCCTCGTATTTTTTATTTGTGGAAAAAGACAACCACCGTAGGGCATTTTTGCACAAACCCCCTCCCATTTATTTTAAGAAAAGCTGATCATATTGCTCACATGTACGCAAAGAACACCAAAAAGGGGGCTTCAGGTCTTGAACCGTGACCCACGTTTCACCAATCACATTCCAATGTTAAGAAAGGATAACAAATCTACATGACGAACCCTATTTGGCGCGCAGGTCGCCAGCAAGCAACCTAACGCTTACCCCCGTCAGGCGCTGGGTATTCATATGGGCTGACCCATGTTCCGGATTTTAACTCCACCAGTTTCGGGAAGGTTCTAGACCAGTCTTTTTTACCTTTCTGTTTTTTCTTTTATGTTTTCCTTTTTATTTTTTTTATTCTTCTTTTTTTCATTTCTTTTTTCGTTTTATTTTCTTTTTTATTTTTCAATTTTTGCGAACATCTTTCAAATTCATAAAAATCTTTTGAAATCATGAAAATTTTAAAATCAGGAACATCTCCTGAAAAAACATGAACATTATTTTTGAAATCGTGGACATGTTTTAAGTATGTGAACATTTTTATTCAAACTTTTCAACATTTTTTGAAATTGCGTACATTTTTTGGAATACATGAAGAATTTTTTTGACCGACGAACATTTTTTTCATGAAGAGTTCTTTTTGAATAAGCAAACATTTTTAAATTTTGCAAATATTTTCTGAAATTAGGGAATACTTTTTTAAATTTTACAAGAATTTTTGAATGTTGTGAATATTTTTTAGTAATTCATGAACATTTTCTGAATAGAAGAACATTTTTGTGAAATCACGAATATTTTATGAATTCGTGAGCTTTTATCATTTTGTGGATATTTTTAAAAATTAGGCACATTTAAATTCACAAATATGTTTTCCACAATTCGTAACTTTTTTGAAATCCTGAATTATTTTTAAATAGGAAAAATTTTAAAACAAGAAAAACCAAAAGAAAAACAGGAGACTTCCCGCTTCCCGTGCCGCAAATGGGACGACCCATGAGGGCGCGGGGGAGCATGGTGGTGCGCCCTCCACCTCTCCCCAGTGCCCCACGTGCTGATTTTTGTTTTTTAGAGGTAAGACCGAACTTTATTAATCAAAATCCACAACTAGTGGGACTCAATTTGTGTCATGTGGTTGGTCAGACCAAACATGACGATCCAGAGCTAGCATAAGAGAGACTCTAGTTAAACTATGTGCGTCGACATTGACCACACAACCTTCAAAAGTAAAATTACAAGTAAAAGTAGCTCCTCTAGTTTTTATCTCGGTGATTGCTCCAATTCTTCTATGTTTGTCAAGCTTTATATCTTCCACCACTCGCTTTGAATCAGATGCTATAACAATGTGTTGTAGGGGAAGGTCTTGTGCTAATGATAGAGCTTCTCGTCAAGGTATAGTTTCTAGCGTCAAAGGGTCACAAACCCCGCGTGCTGAATAGGAGCTCCCAATCTACATGTATTGAACTCGAACACATGCGGAGTTTAAATGGACTGCATATATTGCGGCCCATTTTGCACGCTAGTTTTTTTCAAGATATTTGTAAAACATTATTAATAAAGTACGGTCTGCAAATTATTATACATACAATCGATCATTAGTAAATAAAAACATTTAAATATAAACTTGTGCATAATATAAAAATATTAAGTTAATACATGCATTGAAAATGTGTATTAAATAAATATGTTTAATGAATCAAAAAACAATATACACTCACGACTTATATTTAAATTGTAAAAAAATGATGAATACAAACATTTACTAAATATTTATGAACATTCACTTGTGTTTAATTTTTACTCATGACTTACATTCAAATAAATTTATAATTTAGACATTAGACACGAATGAATATTAATATCAGTAGTGCAAATTTGAAATTATGAATATTTTTTATTATACAAACATGGAACTATAGAAAAGCGAAGAATTATAGGAATGTTTGTATAATTAAAATAATATTATTAAACTGTATTTGGAAACATTTGTATTATTATAAATAATATATGAATATTTCTAAAATAATACATGAACACTTTTTAAAGTTGGTTATTTTGTTTGTATATACAATATTTATAGCACAGGAAAATTTAGACATTAATTTGATTAATAAAATTATAATTTACATACTATCTACATTTCTATAGCAAAACATCGAGGCACAGGTCCCTTTTACTGTACTTGCGCGTAGACGCTTTTTCGTTTTGTCGTTGTTGTTTTGTTTTTTCTCTTTTTTCAGAAAAGGAGGTTGAAACCCCGGCCTCTGCATTGGCGGATGCATACAATTATTTTATTAATTATTCAATAAAATTTTGACAAGAACATACATCAAACAACCCGAAGCCACCACTAACACCTACAAACTTGATAATGTGGAATGCCCTCACTGCCCACCATCTAGATCCGGGGTCACCGCTGATCCGCCCGCATGACGTATCAGGAGCCGAACCGGCGCATCAAACCTAAATCGTATACTGCATGAACACATTTTAGAAGCCGCCACTACCATCGAACCACTGACCCATCTCCAGGAAAGAGATCCGTAGTATCCTCGCCAGGCCGGCCATCTGTTGACGCCGCCACGGCGTCAAACAGCTCCATGATACGTCTCCAACGTATCTATAATTTTTAATTGTTCCATGATGATATATTATCATTCTAGGATACTTTTTGGGTCATTATTTACCAATTTATAACATTTTTGAGCACTAACCTATTGACCCAGTGCCCAGTGCCAGTTGTTGTTTTCTGCGTGTTTTTGCCTTTGCAGGTTTACTGTACCAAACGAAGTCCAATTGCCAAGAAACTTTTTGATGATTTTTTCTCGACCATATGAAGACCTAGAAGCTTAGGAAGGAAGCCGGGAGGCGCACGAGGGCCCCACTACACATCAGGGCGCACCCTAGGGGGGGGGGGCGCCCTGATATGTGGTGGCCCCCTCGGGCACCTCCCGACGTCCCTCTTCGGCCTATAAATTCTCTAATATTCTGAAAACTCTGGAGGCAGTCCCGAAACCCTTTTTCCGCTGCCGCAAGTCTCTGTTCCGTCGCGAGGCCATCTGGAGCTCCGTTCCGGCACCCTCCCGGAGGGGGAATCGATCACGGAGGGCCTCTTCATCAACCTTGCTGCCCTCATGATGATGTGTGAGTAGTTCACCACAGACCTACGGGTCCATAGCTAGTACCTAGATGGCAATCTCTCTCTCTCTCTTATGATCTTCAATACAATGGTCATCGCATCTTTGCTTTGATCTATCCTATGTAATCCTATTGTGAGGTGTGTTTGTTGGGATCCGATGAATTGTGGGTTTATGTTCAGATTATTCATGAAAAGTATTTGAGATGCCTCTGAATTATATTATCTCTTAAGTGCATGATCATTATAGCTTCGTAATGCTCACCGATCTATTGATATGCTTTGGCCAAGTAGATTGATATTTCATCGGTGGGAGTGGTGCGTTGTGGTAGGTTCAACCTGGCGAGTTTCTATATCCCAGTGACAAAGTAGGGGACAAGATGCGTCTTTGTGTTGTTGCTACTAAGGTTAAAACGATGGGGTTCATTCATATTGTTTGAGTTTACTTTTTCTACATCATGTCATCGTTCCCCAAGCATTACTTTGTTTTACTTAATACTCTCTTTGCATGCTGGATAGCGGTCGATGAGTGGAGTAATAGTAATAGGTGCAGGTAGGAGTCGGCCTATTTTTTTATGGACATGATGCCTATATATACATGATCATTGTCATGAACATCGCATAACTATCCGCTTTTCTATCAATTGCCCAACAGTAATTTGTTTACCAACCGTATGCTGCCTACATGAGAGATGTCGCTAGGGAACACTATGGCCCCCGGGTCTATTAACTTATATATTCCCAAACGCTATATTTACCTTGCTGCCTTTATTTAATTTTAATTTATTTTGCAATTTATATTTATCAACAATTATCTACACAACTCATTTGCTTGCAAATAACGAGATAAAGGGGATTGACAACCCTCTTGCCCGCGTTGGGTGCAAGTTGTTTGTTCATTTGTGTGTAGCCGCTGAAGACGGTTGATGATTGATATTCCTATTGGTTCGATAAACCTTGGTTTCATAACTGAGGGAAGTACTTATCTGCTTTGTTCTGCAATTACCCGTTCCTCTTCACGGAAAACCCAACGCAGATCACAAGTATCAGGAAGGATTTCTGGCGTCGTTGTCGGGGAATATCATCATCAACTATCAAGTAACTTCACACAAATTTTCATTCACTTGTTCTTCTTTTTATTTGCTGTTATATTTCGCTTGTCACATAAAAATCAAAAATACAAAAATATTTATCTTTGCTTGTTACTAGTTTACTCCTTTGCTTGCTTGAAGTAGCTATCATGTCTGGTTTTGAGTTTAGTGGTGTTTCCGTCGCTAGTGCGGAAGCCCTTGAGCACCCAACTTCACCTTGCGTAATAATGCTAAAAGAAATTTTGATGAAGTTGCTAAGGAAAAACTTGATAGTCTTGCGGATGATGATCCTTCTAAAAGTGAACCCACTATGCAAACAAAGAAACTCTGTATAGGTAGTGGGAATATTTTTGTAAAAAGTGTGATTCAAGATTTTTTTGACTTGTGCGGGATCATTACCATTGATGGGAGGTTCCATTGTTACTAGAACTATAAGTTATATGCGGATGCCATATCTATGCTTATTGCACAATTGGAAAGACAATTTGTCCACGTGCACCCCTTGATACAATGGTTGTTTTTAGAGTTCTCTAATATCCAGGAAGCTCCTACTAAGCGTCTAGCTACTATATTTCTTGTTTAAGAATTTGAAAATATCATACAAGAGGCTAGAGATATATTTGCTTATTATAGGATTAACTGTGAATGCCCACCAATAGAAGGAATTCTCTATGAAATGGAAGGGGTGACAAAGCTAAGGTGAACGTACTATGTTGCTTATGATGAAAACCTTAGAAAGAAGGTTCCACCTAATGTCCTAGTTGATAAAATCTCTGAACATAATGATCAATTTGCTAACTTTGAATGGGTTATGAGCTTGAGAGCGAATTAAGAAAATACCTTCATCGAAATCTATACAATGAGAAAATAGTTATCACCTATGAGAAACCTAAAGAAGAGCCTCCTATTCCTCGTGAAATAGATCTCTCGGATCCTTGTGTTGTGAAGTTTAGTCCCTTCAATTATTTTTGCTTACCCATCATAAAGCTTGCTGCTGAAATAAGGGAATATGATTATAGCATGACGGATCGTTTCCATGCATATGACAATACTTGAAACTATGCATTATGCCTAGCTAGGGGCATAAAACAATAGCGCTTGTTGGGAGGCAACCCAATAGTTCTCTTTAAAGTTTTGCTTAGAAATTTATGTTTATTTTTAATAACATGATTATTGCCTCTGTAATAATTATGTTTTTGTGTTTAAATTACTGTTTGTTCCAAGTAAAGCCTTTGGGATGACTCACAAGATGGGTAGAATCGATGCTGAAACAAAACAGAAACTTTTGAATCCAGTACAAGAATTTTATTTTTTTACTGGAGCGTGATAATGATCTGAAATTTTTACACAGTGTTTATATACAAAGTTTCGAGGTTTTCCTAATTGTTCAGAATTTTTAGAGTTACAGAAGTATAGGCTATCTACAGGTTGCTACAGACTGTTCTGTTTTAGACAGATTCTGTTTTTGCTTGTATAGTTGCTTATTTTGCTTAAACTATGGATTGTATCAGGGGGTATAAGACATGGAGAAGTTATAATACAGTACCTATTATGCATTTATGAAATTTGAATCAATTTACAACAGTACTTAAAGTATGCAATACGTTTCTTATACTAATGGATCTCACGAGGTTTTGTTGAGTTTTCTGTGATTGAAGTTTTCAAGTTTTGGGTGTTATCTTGATGGACAAAGGAATAAGGAGTAGCAAGAGCCTAAGATTGGGGATGCCCAAGGAACCTCAAGGTAATATTTCAAAGGAGACTCAAGCATCTGAGCTTGGGGATGCCCCGGAAGGCATCCTCTCTTTCGTCTCAAATCCATCGGTATGCCACTTGAAGCTATATTTTTATTCGTCACATGATATGAGTTTTGCTTGGAGCGTCGTTTGCTTTTGTTTGCTTTTACTTCCAGTTTGCCACAATCATTGTTTGTTGGACACACCTATTTAAGAGAGACACACCTTCATCATAATTTGTTAGAATACTTTATGTGCTTCACTTATATCTTTTGAGCTTAGCGGTTTCTCTAGTACTTCACTTATATCTTTTTGAGCACGGTGGCGTGTAGATTTTAAAGAAATGATTTCACTCTCGTTCTTCACTTATATTTGTTTGAGAGTTAATAAATAGTGACGGTAATTTGCATGGGTCATACAGACTAGTCCAAAAATATTAGGTATTCAAAGAGTGATAATCAAAACCATCATGTAGCACATATAAAGAAATTGTGGGTTAATGATATTGATGTAGTAATGTGAAACAGGTGTCAGTTCATAATTGTTAAACCGTAGAAGTGTCGATATTAAGAGGGGTTGACCTTTTTGTTCATCTAAAAATTAAAGAGGCATGGTGATGATGTGTGAGCATTTCTATTCCTCGTTGAAATCCTAGTGTTCTTTCGGGTCGGAAGTGCGCGATGGTTAACTCCTACCAACCTCTTCCCTCGGGGCATGCAATTAGTACTTTGATTTATGATAAACTAACAAAACTTTGCAATAAGTATATGAGTTCTTTATGACTAATGTGAAACCATGGACATACGCAATCTCACCTTCTCATAATTTGCTAGCCTCTTCGGTACCATGCATAGCCCGTTCTCACCTCGAGGATCGGTGCAACTTTCGCCGTTGCATCCAAACCCCGTGACATGATACGCTCTGTTACACATAAGCCTTATTATATCTTCCTCAAAACAGCCACCATACCTACCTATTGATACGTCCATTTTGCATCATGATTTTCTACTATTATTTACTATGTTTTGTTGAATAATAATGCTTTAGGGAGTGATTCTAATGCCTTTTCTCTCATAATATGCAAGGTTTACACAAAGAGGGAGAATACCGGCAGCTGGAATTCTGGGGCCAAGAAAAGCACATCAGATATACCTATTCTGCACAACTCCAATGAAGCTGAAATTTTACGGAGATTATTTTTGGAATAAATAAAAAATACTGGAGCAGAAAATTACCGGAGGGGGCCAACCTGGTGGGCACAACCCACCAGGGCGCGCCCTGGTGGGTTGTGGCCTCCTCGGCCCACCTCCGGTGCCCATCTTCTGGTATATAGTCACATTTGACCTAGAAAAAATCAGAGGAGGACTTTCGGGATGAAGCACCGCCGCCTTGAGGCGGAACTTGGGCAGGAGCACTTTTGCCCTCCGGCAGAGCGATTCCGCTGGGGGAACTTCCCTCCCGGAGGGGGAAATCAAAGCCATCGTCATCACCAACACCTTTTTTCTTGAGGTCAAGAGAGAAGTCATGTTGCAAGTAATCATGTGAATTTGATATGTGTTCGATATTTTGATGATATGTATGTTGTGATTCCCTTAGTGGTGTCATGTGAACGTCGACTACATGACACTTCACCATTCATGGGCCTAAGGGAATGCATTGTGGAGTAGTTATTAGATGATGGGTTGCTAGAGTGATAGAAGCTTAAACCCTAGTTTATGCGCTACTTCGTAAGGGGCTGATTTGGATCCAAACGTTTAATGCTATGGTTTGATTTTATCTTAATACTTTTCTCATAGTTGCGGATGCTTGCGAGGGGGTTAATCATAAGTGGGAGGTTGTTCAAGTAAGAATAGCACCCAAGCACCGGTCCACCCACATATCAAATTATCAAAGTAGCGAACACGAATCAAACCAACATGATAAAAGTGACTAGATGAAATTCCCGTGTACCCTCAAGAACAGTTTGCCTATTACTAGAGATTGTTCTGGCCCGTCCTTTGTCACAAAAGGATTGGGCTACCTTGCTGCACCTTGTTTACCGTTACCGTTACTTTCTCGTTACCCGTTATCTTGCTATCAAACTATCTGTTACCTACAATTTCAGTGCTTGCAGAAATTGCCTTGCTGAAAACCGCTTGTCATTTCCTTCTGCTCCTCGTTGGGTTCGACACTCTTACTTATCTAAAGGACTACGATTGATCCCCTATACTTGTGGGTCATCAAGACTCTTTTCTGGCGCCGTTGCCGGGGAGTGAAGCGCTCTTGGTAAGTGGTAATCGGTAAGGAAAAACTTATACTACGTGCTGAAATTTATTGCTACTTGCTACTATGGAAAACAATCCTTTGAGGGGTTTGTTCAGGGTATCTTCATCTCGACCTGAACCACAATTAGTTGCCCCTCAACCTACTGCACCTATTGAAAATATGGGTTATGAAATTCCTTCGGGTATGGTAGAACAACTGCTTGCTAAACCTTATGCAGGAGTTGGAACTGAACATCCTGATATGCACCTATTATATGTGAACGGAATTTGTGGATTATTTAACCTTGCAGGTTTACCCGGAGATGAAGTTAAGAAGAAGGTTTTCCTTTTATCTTTGAAGGGAAAAGCATTGACATGGTATAGGCTATGTGATGATCTTGGATCGTGGAATTGGAATCGTTTGCAATTGGAATTCCATCAAAAGTTTTATCCCATGCATCTAGTTCATCGTGATCGGAATTATATATATAATTTTTGGCCTCGTGAAGGAGAAAGTGATACGGGGCACTCCCGTGTGCGTCGATCTTTCACGAATTGGAGGTGGATTTGTGAGTGAACACGAAGAACACGAAGAACACGAGGGGGAAATCACAAGAGGAAAACACTCAAGAATGATCCACGATCACACATCCACTAGAATCACCCGAGTACATGAGAATCACGGTCCACAAACAACCAAAGGATACACGTAATGGTAGTCTCCTCGCTACGGAGGAGGAGGTCTTGTATCCCGAGGGGATCTTCCCTTAGAGGGGCCTTGGCATCACTCCGGATCTTCTCACGTAGAGGGAAATCACTCCACGAGGGAAGGGAGATAATGGAGCTAGGCTCAACAAGTGTATTCGCTAAACCTAAGCTAACCCTAGAAAGAGGGAAAGGGGTCCTTTATATAGTGCTAGTGGAAAAGGGGGTGAGAGGGAGAGGGAGATACATGGGCATGGGCCCGTCCATGCGCGCACGCAGGCACCGGATGTCCGGCCAGGGGCCGGATGTCCGGGGCTTCGGGAGTCGCCGGATGTCCGGGGCACGGGCCGGATGTCCGGCCTGGTGCTGGTCAGAGAGCCGTGGATGCGGGTGCCCCACGCCGGATGTCTGGGGCGGAGGCCGGATGTCCGGGGCTTCGAGGTGCGCCGGATGTCCGGGCCAGGGGCCGGATGTCTAGGCTGATGCCGCCGTCTTCATTCGGTTCTGTTGCGTAGGGGCCGGATTTCCGGGGCTGTATGTCGGATGTCCGGGCACTGGGGAGGGGTCGCCAGATGTCAGGGGCTGTGGGCCGGATGTCCGGCGCCTGGAGCCTGGCCTTGGCGCTGGTGGAGCCTCCAGGGGCCGGATGTCCAGGTCCTTGGCTGGATATCTGGGGCCTGGAGAGTGGACTTGCCTTCCTTTGCTGGTCTTGTCCGTCCTTCTCCGTGTCCGTCTCTGTGGGGACTTGGTCTTCACTCCGAGCATCTCCTAGGCCCTCTCCGTTGTACCTAATCATGCAAAGAGTCTCCGATTGAGGTAGCATCCAAGTTCCATGAACATCAAAGAGAGAATCGTATAGGAGAGATGTCACCTCGTGTTCGATAGCACGTGCCCGGGCTCTAGTCATGGGTCCCTTTGTGGCTTGATGTGATGGTGTAGAGTCCATGGGGATGATGTTGGATGCTCCGCATCAGAAAGCATCGCTCTAGCTTGGGGGAGGCTTAAGTCAATGTTATATTCATGTCCCAATCATGACATCCCGAGAGAAGTTATCATTCAGAATTTTTATGCTCGGCTTTCTCATAATGATCAATCCATGCTCGATACTTCTTGTGTTGGTTCTTATATGAAAAAGACTATTGAATTCAAGTGGGATCTCTTAGAAAGAATTAAACGCAACTCTGAAGATTGGGAACTTGACGAAGGTAATGAGTCAGGTATAAAGCTTGAATTTGATTGTGTTAAATCTTTTATGATTAGCGATACTTTTCACAAGTTTAGCACTAAATATGGACTTGACTCTGAGATAGTAGCCTCTTTCTGCGAAGCATTTGCTACTCACGTTGACCTCCCTAAGGAGAAGTGGTTTAAATATCATCCCCCTATTAAAGAAGAAATTAAAGAACCGGTCATAGCTAAAGAAGAAACCATCATTTACAATGTTGATCCAGTTGTGCTACCGCTTATATTGAAAAACCACCTTTCCCTGTTAGGATAAAGGAACATGCTAAGGTATCAACTGTGGTTCGTAAGAGTAATATTAGAGCATCTAAGCCCCCTGAAAAAATTAAAGTAGAACCTAGTGTTGCTATGGTTAAAGATCTCTTGGTAGAAAATATTGATGGGCATGTTATCTACTTCTGTGATGAAGCTGCTAGAATTGCTAAACCCGATGAAAACGATAAACATAGACCCATAGAAGGCATGCCTTTTGTCTCAGTCAAAATAGGAGATCATTGCTATCATGGTTTATGTGATTTGGGTGCTAGTGTGAGTCCTATCCCTTTTTCCTTATACCAAGAAATTATGGATGAAATAGCACCTGTTGTCTCAGTCAAAATAGGAGATCATTACTATTAAACTTGCTAATAGAGACACTATCACACCACTTGGGATTGTTAGAGATGTTGAAGTCTTGTGTGGGAAAGTAAAATACCCTACTGATTTTCTAGTCCTTGGTTCCCCACAAGACGACTTTTGTCCCATTATCTTTGGTAGACCTTTCTTGAGCATCGTCAATGCTAAGATAGATTGTGAAAAACAAACTGTCGGTGTCAGTTTTGGTAGTGTGTCTCATGAGTTTAATTTTTCCAAGTTTAGTAGACAACCCCGTGATAAAGCGTTATCTAGTAAGGATGAAATAATTGGTCTTGCTTCTATTGTTGTGCCTCCCACTGACCCATTAGAACAATATTTGCTTGACCATGAAAATGATATGCACTTGCGTGAAAGAAACGAAATAGATCAAATTTTCTTTGAACAACAACCTCTCCTGAAACACAATTTGCCTATTGAAACTCTTGGAGGTCCTCCTCCACCTAAAGGTGATCCTGTGTTTGAATTAAAACAATTGCCTGACACTTTGAAGTATGCTTATCTTGATGAGAAAAAGATATATCCTGTTATTATTAGTGCTAACCTTTCAGAACACGAAGAAGAAAGATTATTAAAAGTTCTAAGGAAGCACCGGGCTGCTATTGGATATACTCTTGATGATCTTAAGGGCATTCGTCCCACTCTATGTCAGCACAAGATTAATATGGCACCTGATGCTAAACCCGTTGTTGATCACCAACAACGGTTGAATCCTAAGATGAAAGAAGTGGTAAGAACTGAAATATTAAAGCTTCTGGAAGCAGGTATAATCTATCCCATTGCTGATAGTAGATGGGTAAGTCCCGTTCATTGTGTCCCTAAGAAAGGAGGTATTACCGTTGTTCCCAATGATAAGAATGAACTCATTCGACAAAGAATTGTCACTGGCTATAGAATGGTAATTGATTTTAGAAAATTAAATAAAGCTACTAGGAAAGATCATTACCCTCTACCCTTCATTGATCAAATGCTAGAAATACTATCTAAGCACACACACTTTTGTTTCCTAGATGGATATTCTAGTTTCTCTCAAATACCTGTGTCACAATCCGATCAAGAGAAAACCACCTTTACTTGCCCTTTTGGAACCTATGCTTATAGACGTATGCCTTTTGGTTTATGCAATGCACCTGCTACCTTTCAAAGATGTATGACTGCTATATTCTCTGATTTTTGTGAAAAGATTGTGGAGGTTTTCATGGATGATTTTTCCGTTTACGGTACTTCTTTTGATGATTGCTTAAGCAACCTTGATCGAGTTTTGCAGAGATGTGAACAAACTAATCTCGTCTTGAATTGGGAGAAGTGCCACTTTATGGTTAATGAAGGTATTTTCTTGGGGCATAAAATATCTGAACGAGGCATTGAGGTGGATAAGGCTAAAGTTGATGCAATTGAGAAAATGCCATGTCCTAAAGATATTAAAGGTATTCGAAGTTTCCTTGGTCATGCTGGTTTTTATAGGAGGTTCATTAAAGACTTCTCTAAAATTTCTAGGCCTCTTACTAATCTTTTGCAAAAGGATATTCCTTTTGTTTTTGATGATGATTGTGTGGAAGCCTTTGAAACACTCAAGAAAGCCTTAACCTCTGCACCTATCGTTCAACCACCTGATTGGAACTTGCCTTTTGAAATTATGTGCGATGCTAGTGATTATGCTGTTGGTGCTGTTCTAGGACAAATAGTTGATAAGAAATTGAATGTTATCCATTATGCTAGTAAAACTCTAGACAGTGCCCAACGAAATTATGCTACTACTGAAAAAGAATTTTTAGCAGTTGTGTTTGTCTGTGATAAATTTAGATCCTATATTTTTGATTCCAAAGTTATTGTTCACACCGATCATGCTGCTATAAAATACCTTATGGAAAAGAAAGATGCTAAACCTAGACTCATTAGGTGGGTTCTCTTGCTTCAAGAATTTGACTTACACATCGTTGATAGGAAGGGAGCTGAGAACCCCGTAGCTGATAACTTGTCTAGGTTAGAAAATATTCTTGATGACCCACTACCTATTGATGATAGTTTCCCTGACGAACAGTTAGCTGCAATAAATGTTTCTCAAAACACACCTTGGTATGCTGATTATGCTAAGTACATTGTCGCTAAATATATACCACCTAGCTTCACATACCAACAAAAGAGAAAAAAATTGTATGACTTGAGACATTACTTTTGGGATGACCCACATCTTTATAAAGAAGGAGTAGATGGTATTATTAGATATTGTGTACCTGAGGATGAACAAGAACAAATCCTACGGAAATTTCATTCCGAAGCTTATGGAGGACATCACGCGGGAGATAGAACTGCTCATAAGGTATTGCAATCTGGTTTTTATTGGCCTACTCTCTTCAAGGATGCCCGTAAGTTTGTCTTGTCTTGTCATGAATGTCAAAGAATTGGTAATATCGGTAAGCGTCAGGAAATGCCTCTGAATTATTCACTTGTTGTTGAGCCATTTGACGTTTGGGGTTTTGATTATATGGGGCCTTTTCCTTCCTCTAACGGGTACACTCATATTTTGGTTGATGTTGATTATGTCACTAAGTGGGTAGAAGCTATTCCAACTAGTAGTGCTGATCACCACACCTCCATTAAAATACTTAAAGAGGTTATCTTCCCGAGGTTTGGAGTCCCTATATATTTAATGACTGATGGTGGTTCACACTTTATTCATGGTGCTTTCCGTAAGATGCTTGCTAAATATGATGTTAACCATAGAATTGCATCACCCTATCATCCTCAATCTAGTGTTCAAGTTGAACTCAGCAATAGAGAAATAAAATTAATATTACAAAAAACTGTCAATAGGTCTCGTAAGAATTGGTCTAAGAAACTGGACGATGCACTTTGGGCCTATAGAACATCTTATAAAAATCATATGGGTATGTCTCCATACAAAATGGTATATGGAAAAGCTTGTCATTTGCCTCTAGAATTAGAACATAAGGCATTTTGGGCAATTAAAGAACTTAACTATGATTTCAAACTTGCCGGTGAGAAGAGGCTATTTGATATTAGCTCACTAGATGAATGGAGAACCTAAGCCTATGAAAATGCCAAATTATTCAAAGAAAAAGTAAAAAGATAGCATGACAAAAGAATCCAAAAGCGGGAATTCAAAATAGGAGACTATGTTCTTTTGTTCAACTCTCGTTTAAGATTTTCTGCAGGTAAGCTTCTCTCCAAATGGGAAGGACCATATATTATCGAAGAGGTTTATCGTTCTGGAGCTATCAAGATTAATAACGCTGAAGGTACTAACCCGAAGGTGGTCAATGGACAAAGAATTAAGCATTATATCTCAGGTACGCCTATTAACGTTGAAAGCAATGTTATCCAAACCATGACACCGGAGGAACACATAAAAGAAACCTTCCGGAACACTCCTGGATTCTGAAAAAAATAGAAGGTATGTGATACGGTAAGTAAATGGACTCCGAAAAATCCGCAAAAATATTTTTTGTCAATTTTGGAATATTAGAAAATCTTGGAAAAATAAATAAACCGGAAGGTGATCGAGGTGAGCACGATCCACCAGGGCGTGCCAGGCACCCCTGGGCGCGCCCTGGTGGGTTGTGCCCACCTCGGACACCTTCCCAACTCCGTTTTCCTTCCATATGCTTGTTTCCCAAGAATAAAAATTCTCTATATATACCCACGACCGTTTTGACGACCGCATCGCAGAAAAATCCTCTGTTCTTGTTTCATGTTGTTTCCCTGACAGATCTGAAAATATGTCATCTCAAGATTCGGAGGGGGAGAGCCATGTTGATCCCTATGTTTCAGACCCAAAGATCTTTAGGGAAATTTACCCCTATCTATGGACCTCGGAGGAAGAGGAAGATGATATCATGAAGGAAACAAAAGATGATAGCTATGAGGAAGAGGATGATCCATTACCTCAACCCGGAGACATGCATGTGGAATTTAAGAAATCAAGCCTCCCTAGAAGATACAAATCTAAGGTCCAATTTATCCCATCTCGTTTTCTGCAGGAGAGCAAGGTGGCATTATGCAAAAATATATTAAAGCTCGAGATGGAGAATGATGATCTAAGGGAGGAAAACTTTATGCTTAAATATAAGTTGAAGAAGAAGGCTGCATCAACACCACCACCCTCTTCATCACCACCACCAAAGAAGACTTGAGCACACGAGTATGGGCACTCCCCTTGGCTTGAGCCAAGCTTGGGGGAGGCGCCCCAGTATCGTATCACCACCACTTTTATTCACCTTTACCTATTTTAGTTCGATCTTTAGTTTCCTTTTGCTTTAGGTGAATAAAAGTTTAGTGATACATCTCCAACGTATCTATAATTTTTGATTGTTCCATGCTATTATATTATCTGTTTTGGATGTTTTATATGCATTAATATGCTATTTTATATTATTTTTGGGACTAACCTATTAACCTAGTGCCTAGTGCCAGTTTCTGTTTTTTCCTTGTTTTTGAGTATTGCAGATAAGGAATATTAAATGGAGTCCAAACGGAATAAAATCTTCGGGATGATTTTTCTTGGACCAGAAGAAACCTGCCAGACTTGGAGATGAAGGCAGGAGACCTGCCGGGAGGCGACAAGCCACCTGGGCGCGCCCTAGGAGGGGGCGCCCCCTGGCTTGTGGCCCCCCAGCAGGCCTCCTAACCCTATTCTTCGGCCTATAAATTCCCAAATATTCCCCCAATACCAAAAAGAGCCACGAAAATACTTTTCCGCCGCCGGAACCCTCTGTTCCCGTGAGATCCCATCTTGGAGCCTTTTCCGGTAATCTGCCGGAGGGGGATTCGATCACGGAGGGCATCTACATCAACTCCATTGCCCTTCCGATGATGCGTGAGTAGTTCACCTCAGACCTTTGGGTCCATAGCTAGTAGCTAGATGGCTTCTTCTCTCTCTATGTTCTTCAATACCATGTTCTTCATGATCTTCATGGAGATCTATCCGATGTAATACTCTTTTGCGGTGTGTTTGTCGAGATCCGATGAATTGTGGGTTTATGATCAGATTATCTATGAATATTATTTGAATCTTCTCTGAATTCTTATATGCATGATTTCATATCTTTGCAAGTCTCTTTGAGTTATTGGTTTGGTTAGGCCAGCTAGATTGGTAATTCTTGCAATGGGAGAAGTGCTTGGTTTTGGGTTCAATCTTGCGGTGTCCTCACCCAGTGACAAAGTAGGGGTAGCGAGGCACGTATTTGTATTGTTGCCATCAAGGATAAAAAGATGGGGTTTTCATCATATTGCTTGAGTTTATCCCTCTACATCATGTCATCTTACCTAATACGTTACTCTGTTCTTCATGAACTTAATACTCTAGATGCAGGCAGGAGTCGGTCGATGTGTGGAGTAATAGTAGTAGATGCAGAATCGTTTCGGTCTACTTGACACGGACGTGATGCCTATATGCATAATCATTGCCTTGGATATCGTCATAACTATGCACTTTTCTATCAATTGCTCGATAGTAATTTGTTCACCCACCATATTATTTTCCTTCAAGAGAGAAGCCTCTAGTGAAACCTATGGCCCCCGGGTCTATTTTACATATTATATTTTCAGATCTATAAACCAAAAATACCAAAAATACTTTACTGGAATCTTTTTACTTTTTGTTTTAATAATCTTCTATATCTATCTCTATCAGATCTCATCCTTGCAAGTAACCGTGGAGGGATTGACAACCCCTTTATAGCGTTGGGTGCAAGTGTTTGATTGTTTGTGTAGGTGCGAAGATTGGGGACTTGCTTGTATCTCCTACTGGATTGATACCTTGGTTCTCAACAACTGAGGGAAATACTTATCTACTTTGCTGCATCACCCTTTCCTCTTCAAGGGAAAACCAACGCAAGCTCAAGAAGTAGCAAGAAGGATTTCTGGCGTCGTTGCCGGGGAACGATACATAGCAAGTCAAGACAAGAACTCTCCCGTCAACTTGCCAATTTCTGGCGCCGTTGCCGGGGAGATCTACATGAAGCCTGCCAAGTACCCATCACAAACTCATCTCTTGCATTTACATTATTTGCCATTTGCCTCTCGTTTTCCTCTCCCCCACTTCTAAAACGATTTTCAGAAAAATACCAAAAAGATTTGCCTTTTTATTCGCCCTTCTTCCGTTTGTCTTTTCGTTTGCCTTTTGTTTGCGTGTGTGCTAGATCGATTCATTGCCATCATGTATGAATCTGGGAAGGTTATCATCGAAAATTCTGAGGGTATTGCTAGTACAAATTTTGAGGAAAAATTTGGATCTTGTTCTCTAGATCATGAAACTGAACCTCCTCCCAATTATAAAGCTAAAATTTTTCAAGTAGGAGACGGTAATATTATTGGAAAAAGTGTCATTCAAGAGTTCTTTGATTGTACGGGAACTATGCCTATTAATAAGAGATCTATTCTTCTTAGCACTAATTGTTATGCGGATGCTATTGTCATGCTCATTGAAAGGTTAGAAATAAAATTTGTGCACATCCATCATGCTTTACAAAAGGTGTTTTATGAACTTCCCAATATTAATCATCCTAAAGCTAAAAAGATTGCTACCATCATCCTTATGCAAGAATTTGATTTTATTATACAAGAAGCTAGGGAGATTTTTGCTTTCTATAATAAAGATGTTGAACACCCTCCCATTGAAGAAATTCTCCATGATAAAGAAACTTTGCGTAGTCTGGAATCTAGAGACTATCAATCTTATAGTGAAAATCTTAAGAGGAGAGTTCCTTACGCGGAAGTCACTCAAACCTTATATCTCGAGACTTATGATGAATTTGATTGGATAACAAGGGGAATTTTCGTAGGGTATAAGGATGATTGGGTGGAAAATATGGCTAGGGAACCCGTTAGAAATAAGATACGGGTTTTATACGATGATATTTATGGTGATGATCCAGATTACGGGTTTATGAATGTTAAAATTACCAATCAAAGTCCTTTTCATGAATTAAGTTCATCCACTAGAAAAGAAATAAAGGAAAGGATAGATCTATTTAGAAAAGCTCTTGATGGTTTAGCTACTTATGGACTGCATACCAAAGATGACAATACCTAGATCTATTGCGTTATGCCTAGCTAAGGGCGTTAAACAATAGCGCTTGTTGGGAGGCAACCCAATTTTATTTTATGTTTTTATTTTTTTGCTTCTGTTCTTGAGTGTTTTGCACATTATTACCTCTGTAGTAATTGTGTTTTATTGTTTTAATTAGTGTTTGTGCCAAGTAAGACCTTTGGGATGGTGTACGGTGATTGTTGATTTGGTTTTGCTGAAAAACAGAAACTTTTGCGCTCAGTCTAGGAATTTTATAAATTCACCAGAGAGTCAATTGGATCTGAATTTTTTACAAAAGGTTTATATACAAATTTCCCTGATTTTCCTAATTTTTCATAATTTTTGGAGTTACAGAAGTATTCTAAGTTTACAGATTGCTACAGACTGTTCTGTTTTTGACAGATTCTGTTTTCTTTGTGTTGTTTGCTTATTTTGATGTATCTATGGGTTGTATCGGGGGGTATGAACCATGGAGAAGTTAGAATACAGTAGATATTACACCAATATAAATAAATAATGAGTTCACAACAGTACCTAAAGTGGTGATTTATTTTTCTTATACTAACGGATCTCATGAGTTTTCTGTTGAGTTTTGTGTTGTGAAGTTTTCAAGTTTTGGGTAAAGATTTGATGGACTATGGAATAAGGAGTGGCAAGAGCCTAAGATTTGGGATGCCCAAGGCACCCCAAGCCATATTCAAGGATACCAAAGAGCCTAAGCTTGGGGATGCCCCCGAAAGGCATCCCCTCTTTCGTCTTCAATCCATCGGTAAATTTACTTGAGGCTATATTTTTATTTACCACATGATATGTGTTTTGCTTGGAGCGTCTTGTATTATATGAGTCTTTGCTTTTTAGTTTGCCACAATCATCCTTGCTGCACACATCTTTTGAGAGGGACATGCATTAATCGTGAATTTATTAGAATACTCAATGTGCTTCACTTATATCTTTTGAGCTAGGCAATGTTGCTCTAGTGCTTCACTTATATCTTTTTAGAGCACGGTGGTGTCTTTATTTTATAGAAATAATTGAAATCTCGTACCTCACTTATATTATTTTGAGAGCCTCTAAACAGCATGGTAATTGGTTTAGGTTATGAATTTAATCCTAATATAATGGGCATCCAAGAGGGATATAATAAAAACTTTCATATAAAGTGCATTGAATACTATGAGAAGTTTGATTCCTTGCATTTAGTTTTGAGATATAAAGATGGTGATATTAGAGTCATGCTAGTGAGTAATTGTGGATTGGTAGAAATACTTGTGTTAAAGTTTGTGATTCCCGTAGCATGCACGTATGGTGAACCGTTATGTAACGAAGTCGGAGCATGATTTGTTTAATGATTGTCATCCTTTGTGTGAGGGTCGGTAGCGCGCGATGGTTAACTCCTACCAACCTCTCCCCTAGGAGCATGCGTCTAATACTTTGCTTCGATAACTAATAGATTTTTGCAATAAGTATGTGAGTTCTTTATGACTAATGTGAGTCCATGGATTATACGCACTCTCATCCTTCCACCTTTGCTAGCCTCTCTAGTACCGCGCAACTTTCGCCGGTGCATTAAACCCACCTTCCTCAAAATAGCCACCATATACCCTTCCTCAAAACAGCCACCATACCTACCTATTATGGCATTTCTATAGCCATTCCGAGATATATTGCCATGCAACTTCCACCGTTTCGTTTTTTTATGACACACACCATCATTGTCATATTGCTTTGCATGATCGTAAGACAGCTAGCATGATGTTTTCATGGCTTGTCCATTTTTTTGATGTTATTTGCTATGCTAGATCGTTGCACATCCCGGTACACCACCGGAAGCATTCATATAGAGTCATATCTTGTTGTAGGTATCGAGTTGTAAGTAAATAAAAGTGTGATGATCATCATTATTAGAGCATTGTCCCATGAGAGGAAAGGATGATGGAAGCTATGATTCCCTCACAAGTAGGGATGAGTCTCTGGACTTTACAAATAATAAAAGAGGCCAATGAAGCCCATAAAAAAAAGAGGCCAAAGATGCCCACCAAAATAAAAAAATGAGAGAAAAGAGAGAAGGGACAATGTTACTATCTTTTTTTTTCCACATTTGTGCTTCAAAGTAGCACCTTGATCTTCATAATAGAGAGTCTCCTATTTTTTGTCACTTTCATATACTAGTGGGAATTTTTCATTATATAACTTGGCTTGTATATTCCAATGATGGGCTTCCTCAAATTGCCCTAGGTCTTCGTGAGCAAGCAAGTTGGATGCACACTCACTTAGTTTCCTTTTGAGCTTTCATACACTTATAGCTTTAGTGCATCCGTTGCATGGCAATCCCTACTCACTCACATTGATATCTATTGATGGGCATCTCCATAGCCCATTGATATGCCTAGTTGATGTGAGACTATCTTCTCCTTTTCCATACAACCTCCACCATATTATATTCCACCTATAGTGCTATGTCCATGGCTCACGCTCATGTATTGCGTGAAAGTTGAAAAGGTTTGAGAACATAAAAAGTGTGAAACAATTGCTTGACTTGTCATCGGGGGTGTGCATGATTTAAATACTTTGTGTGGGGAAGATGGAGCATAGCCAGACCCTATGATTTTGTAGGGATAACTCTCTAAGGCCATGTTATTTTGAAAGGACACAATTGCTTGTTAGTATGCTTGAAGTATTACTGTTTTTATGTCAATATTGAGCTTTTGTTTTGAATCTCACGGATCTGAACATTCATGCCACAATAAAGAATATTACATGGATAAATATGTTGGGTAGCATTCCACATAAAAAAATCTGTTTTTATCATTTACCTACTCGAGGACGAGCAGGAATTAAGCTTGGGGATGCTTGATACGTCTCCAACGTATCTATAATTTTTGATTGTTCCATGCTATTATATTATCTATTTTGGATGTTTTATATGCATTAATATGCTATTTTATATTATTTTTGGGACTAACCTATTAACCTAGTGCCTAGTGCCAGTTTCTGTTTTTTTCCTTGTTTTTGAGTATTGCAGATAAGGAATATTAAACGGAGTCCAAACGGAATAAAATCTTCGGAGTGATTTTTCTTGGACCAGAAGAAACCTGCCAGACTTGGAGATGAAGGCAGGAGACCTGCCGGGAGGCGACAAGCCACCTGGGCGCGCCCTAGGGGGGGCGCCCCCCTGGCTTGTGCCCCCCCAGCAGGCCTCCTAACCCTATTCTTCGGCCTATAAATTCCCAAATATTCCCCCAATACCAAAAAGAGCCACGAAAATACTTTTCCGCCGCCGGAACCCTCTGTTCCCGTGAGATCCCATCTTGGAACCTTTTCCGGTAATCTGCCGGAGGGGGATTCGATCACGGAGGGCATCTACATCAACTCCATTGCCTTTCCGATGATGCGTGAGTAGTTCACCTTAGACCTTCGGGTCCATAGCTAGTAGCTAGATGGCTTCTTCTCTCTCTATGTTCTTCAATACCATGTTCTTCATGATCTTCATGGAGATCTATCCGATGTAATACTCTTTTGCGGTGTGTTTGTCGAGATCCGATGAATTGTGGGTTTATGATCAGATTATCTATGAATATTATTTGAATCTTCTCTGAATTCTTATATGCATGATTTCATATCTTTGCAAGTCTCTTCGAGTTATTGGTTTGGTTTGGCCAACTAGATTGGTAATTCTTGCAATGGGAGAAGTGCTTGGTTTTGGGTTCAATCTTGCGGTGTCCTCACCCTGTGACAAAGTAGGGGTAGCGAGGTACGTATTTGTATTGTTGCCATCAAGGATAAAAACATGGGGTTTTCATCATATTGCTTGAGTTTATCCCTCTACATCATGTCATCTTACCTAATGCGTTACTCTGTTCTTCATGAACTTAATACTCTAGATGCAGGCAGGAGTCGGTCGATGTGTGGAGTAATAGTAGTAGATGCAGAATCGTTTCGGTCTACTTGACACGGACGTGATGCCTATATGCATAATCATTGCCTTGGATATCGTCATAACTATGCACTTTTCTATCAATTGCTCGACAGTAATTTGTTCACCCACCGTATTATTTTCCTTCAAGAGAGAAGCCTCTAGTGAAACCTATGGCCCCCGAGTCTATTTTCCATATTATATTTTCAGATCTATAAACCAAAAATACCAAAAATACTTTGCTGGAATCTTTTTACTTTTGTTTTACTTTTCATTTTAATAATCTTCTATATCTATCTCTATCAGATCTCATCCTTGCAAGTAACCGTGGAGGGATTGACAACCCCTTTATAGCGTTGGGTGCAAGTGTTTGATTTTTGTGTAGGTGCGAAGATTGGGGACTTGCTTGTATCTCCTACTGGATTGATACCTTGGTTCTCAACAACTGAGGGAAATACTTATCTACTTTTTTGCATCACCCTTTCCTCTTCAATTGAAAACCAACGCAAGCTCAAGAAGTAGCATTTAGCATGATCTATTTTTGTGTGTTAGTTTCGTGGCCTATCTATCTATGTAATCGAGTGAGAGTTATTTAATAAAGTTTAGTTTGAGTTTTTGCCTCTCTACTTTCTTGTTGCAATTAAAATAAAGGGAAAGAAACCAATGAAAAGAATCATATGCTAATCTTATGGTGAGTAATGACATCACATAATAAAGAGTATAAGTAGTAAAATTTGTTGGAGATTGACAAACATAGCATTGGTCAATGATGCAATTCATGAAAGAATTAATAAGGAAAGAGAAGATTCACATGCAAATACACTATCTTGGACATCTTTTATGATTGTGAGCCCCCATCAAATATTATATGTCAAAATTGTTGACGTTGGATGAGGAAGACAACGTAATGATTTATGTTTGTTCATATCCACATAGAAGTTATATTGTCATAGATCCTTCAACATGTGGTGCTTGCTCAATATCCTTGCTAGACAAAAATTCCGCACTAAGTAGAGATACTACTTGTGCATCCAAAAACCCAAACCCAAATTCATTCTTTGAGTGTCCAGCATACCTACCACCATGGATCGAGTAAGGTCCTTCAAATAAGTTGTCATCGGTGCAATAAGGCAATGATGGCAAAGTAATAAAAGCGACGGACTGCATAATAAAGGTAGATATCATAGGGGGCAATATAGCGTGACATTTTTTTACATTAAGGGATTGGGCATACAAACTAAAAAGGCGCATGACAGCCTATGCTTCCCTCTGCGAAGGGACTATCTTTTACTTTTATGTATCTACTTTTATGCAAGAGTCAAAGTATTCTTCCCTATTCCTTTTTACTTTTTTCCTTTTGCAAGCATCATGTGGTGAGGAAAGATCTAGGCACATATATCCAGTTGGATATGAGTGGGCATGAGTTATTATTGTTGACATCACCCTTGAGGTGAATACGTTGGGAGGCGAAACTATAAGACCCTATCTTCCTATGTGTCCGGTTGAAACTTTTTGTTCATGGGTATGGCGTGAGTGTTAGCAATCATATAAGACTAAATGATGGTTGAGTATGTGGACTTGCCAAAAGGCTCCGACATGAGACCCTTCCTGAAGATATGATGAATTGTAGTTGCAAAGTTGACTGAGAACATAGTTTGTTGGTTTTCAATAAGGTTTATGCTTCATACTTCTATGTTGTGATGAATTGTTACTTGTTCATGAGAAGTTACATAATAAAAATGTATTGAATAAGTTTTATGATAGAGTTTGTTGCTGTTATAATAATAAGCATGATGCTTCTATGTCTGTATTTTGTTTTTATCGACACCTCTCTCACAAATCATGTGGGCATGCTTTTCAATATCGGCTTTCGCTTGAGGACAAGCGAGGTCTAATGTTGGGGGAGTTGATACGTCCATTTTGCATCATGATTTCCTACTGTTATTTTCTATGTTTTGCTGAATAATAATGCTTTAGGGAGTAATTCTAATGCCTTTTCTGTCATAATATGCAAGGTTTACACAAAGAGGGAGAATACCGGCAGCTGGAATTCTGGACCCAAGAAAAGCACATCAGAGATACATATTCGGCACAACTCCAATGAAGCTGAAATTTTACGGAGATTATTTTTGGAATAAATAAAAAATACTGGAGCACAACCCACCAGGGCGCGCCAGGCCCCCCTGGGCGCGCCCTGATGGGTTGTGGCCTCCTCGGCCAACCTACGGTGCCCATCTTCTGGTATATAGTCACATTTGACATAGAAAAAATCAGAGGAGGACTTTCGGGATGAAGCGCCGCCGCCTCGAGGCGGAACTTGGGCAAGAGCACTTTTGCCCTCCGGCGGAGCGATTCCGTCGGGGGAACTTCCCTCCCGGAGGGGGAAATCGAAGCCATCATCATCACCAACACCCCTCTCATCTTTGGGAGACCAATCTTCATCAACATCTTCAACAACACCATCTCCTCTCAAACCCTAGTTCATCTCTTGTGTTCAATCTTTGTACCGGAACCTCAGATTGGTACCTGTGGGTGACTAGTAGTGTTGATTACCTTGCGTAGTTTATTACTATATGGTTTATTTGGTGGAAGATTATATGTTCAGATCCATTATGCTATTTAATACCCCTCTGATCTTGAGCATGATTATTATTTGTGAGTAGTTACCTTTGTTCTTGAGGTCACGGAAGAAGTCATGTTGCAAGTAATCATGTGAATTTGATATGTGTTCGATATTTTGATGATATGTATGTTGTGATTCCCTTAGTGGTGTCATGTGAACGTCGACTACATGACACTTCACCATTCATGGGCCTAAGGGAATGCATTGTGGAGTAGTTATTAGATGATGGGTTGCTAGAGTGACAGAAGCTTAAACCCTAGTTTATGCGCTACTTCGTAAGGGGCTGATTTGGATCCAAACGTTTAATGCTATGGTTAGATTTTATCTTAATACTTTTTTCGTAGTTGCGGATGCTTGCGAGGGGGTTAATCATAAGTGGGAGGTTGTCCAAGTAAGAACAGCACCCAAGCACCAGTCCACCCACATATCAAATTATCAAAGTAGCGAACACGAATCAAACCAACATGATAAAAGTGACTAGATGAAATTCCCGTGTACCCTCAAGAACACTTTGCCTATTACTAGAGATTGTTCTGGCCTGTCCTTTGCCACAAAAGGATTGGGATACCTTTCTGCACCTTGTTTCCCATTACCGTTACTTGCTCGTTACCAATTATCTTGCTATCAAACTATCTGTTACCTACAATTTCAGTGCTTGTAGAAATTACCTTGCTGAAAACCGCTTGTCATTTCCTTCTGCTCCTCGTTGGGTTCGACACTCTTACTTATCGAAAGGACTACGATTGATCCCCTATACTTGTGGGTCATCACCTATCACGGCATTTCCATAGCCATTCCGAGATATATTGCCATGCAAATTCCATCGTCACTTCACATGACTAGTTCGTTCATCGTCATATTGCTTTGCATGATCATATAGAGCTAACATAGTATTTGTGGCAAAGCCACCTTCATAATGTTTTTGATACATGCCACGCTAGATCATTACACATCCTGGTACACTGCCAGAGGCATTCATACAGATTCATATCTTCATATCAGTTCTCCATGTTGAGTTGTAAGTAAATAAAAGTGTGATGATCATCATTATTAGAGCATTGTCCCAGTGAGGAAAGAATTATGGAGACAATGATTCTCCCATAAGGCGAGATGAGACTTCGAACAAAAATAAATGTGGGGGAGGCCAAATGAGCCCACCATCCATTCGAAAAAAATGAGAGAAAATGAGAGAAGGGATTTGCTACTATCCTTTACCACACTTGTGCCTCAAAGTGGCACCATGTTCCTCATGTAGAGAGTCTCATGATATATCACTTTCATATGCTAGTGGGAATTACCTATTGATTATTTCAAACTTGGCTTGTATATTCCTATGACGGGCTTCCTCAAATGCCCGAGGTCTTCATGAGCAAGTAAGTTGGATGCACACCCCACTTAGCTTCATTTGAGCTTTCATAGACTTATAGCTCTAGTGCATCATTTGCATGGCAATCCCTACTCCTTGCATTGAAATCTATCGATGGGCATCTCCATAGCCCATTGGTATGCCTAGTTGATGTGAGACTATCTTATCCATTTCCTACCCCTTTGATATCTACCACCATATTCTATTCCACCTAAATGCTATGTCCAATGGCTCACACTCTTGTATTGCATGAAGAATAAAAATTTGATGCATATTGAAAAAGTACGAACCAATTGCCTGACTTGGACACCGTGGTGCTTAACATTTAGATGGAGCCATGCCTTGCTAATACAATAAGATGAATGGGGCGGGGGGGGGGGGGGGGTAAACATTTCTTAAGAATCATATACTTTTAGGAATTAACAATTATGTTTCTTACACTTTGAATATTGCTATGTTAATATTTGTTGATTCATCTTTTCTCAATGAGCATACCTGAATAAGATTACATAGTGGATAGCATGTCACATCAAAAATTCTGTTTTTATCATTTACCTACTCGAGGACAAGCATGAATTAAGCTTGGGGATGCTTGATACGTCTCCAACGTATCTATAATTTTTGATTGTTCCATGCTGATATATTATAATTCTAGGATACTTTTTGGGTCATTATTTACCAGTTTATAATATTTTTAAGCACTAACCTATTGACCCAGTGCCCAATGCCAGTTGCTGTTTTCTGCGTGTTTTTGCCTTTGCAAGTTTACTGTACGAAACGAAGTCCAATTGCCACGGATGTTTTTTCTAGACTATATGAAGACCTAGAAGCTTCGGAAGGAAGCCGGGAGGCGCACGAGGGCCCGACCACACATCAGGGCGTGCCCTGGGGGGGGGGGGGGCGCCCTGATATGTGGTGGCCCCCTTAGGCACCTCTCGATGTCCCTCTTCGGCCTATAAATTCTCTAATATTTTGAAAACCCCGGAGGCAGTCCCGAAATCCTTTTTCCATCGCCGCAAGTCTTTGTTCCGTCGTGAAGCCATCTGGAGCTCCGTTCCGGCACCCTGCTGGAGGGTGGATCGATCACGGAGGGCCTCTTCATCAACCTTGCTGCCCTCATGATGATGTGTGAGTAGTTCACACAGACCTACGGGTCCATAGCTAGTACCTAGATGGCAATCTATCTCTCTTATGATCTTTAATACAATGGTCATCGCATCTTCGCTTTGATCTATCCGATGTAATCCTATTGTGTGGTGTGTTTGTTGGGATCCGATGAATTGTGAGTTTATGTTCAGATTGTTCATGAAAAGTGTTTGAGATGCCTCTGAATTATATTATCTCTTAAGTTGATGACCATTATAGCTTCGTAAAGCTCTTCGATCTATTGATATGCTTTGGCCAAGTAGATTGATATTTCATCGGTGGGAGTGGTGCATTGTGGTAGGTTCAACCCGGCGAGTTTCTATATCCCAGTGACAAAGTAGGGGACAAGATGCATCTTTGTGTTGTTGCTACTAAGGATAAAACGATGGGTTCATTCATATTGTTTGAGTTTACTTTGTCTACATCATGTCATCGTTCTCTAAGCATTACTCTGGTTTACTTAATACTCTAGATGCATGCTGGATAACGGTCGATGAGTGGAGTAATAGTAATAGGTGCAGGCAGGAGTTGGCCTATTTGCTTATGGACGTGATGCCTATATATACATGATCATTGCCGTGAACATCGCATAACTATCCGCTTTTCTATCAATTGCCCAACAATAATTTGTTTACCCACCGTATGCTGCCTGCATGAGAGATGCCGCTAGGGAACACTATGGCCCTCGGGTCTATTCACTTATATATTCGCAAACGCTATATTTACCTTGTTGCCTTTACTTTTTATTTATTTTGCAATTTATATTTATCAACAATTATGTACACAAATCATTTGCTTGCAAATAACGAGATCAAGGGGATTGACAACCCTCTTGCCCGCGTTGGGTGCAAGTTGTTTGTTCATTTGGGTGTAGCCGCTGAAGACGGTTGATGATTGATATTCCTATTGGTTCGATAAACTTTGGATTCATAACTGAGGGAAATACTTATCCGCTTTGTGCTGCAATTACCCGTTCCTCTTCACGGAAAACCCAACGCATATCACAAGTATCACTCCACCGCCCATGCACTCGTCTATCCAAATGCATTTGTCACTGAGACTCAGCTGCACCATGCCACAAAGATCCATTGTTGTCGATGTGGTAGATGCGACGCCGCTCCACCTCTTTACCCCTTTAGCCAGCACCTCCTCCAAAACGATCCGCCCAAGAGGGAGGACGCATTGAAGGCATCGTCATCGTTTGATCTGGGAGACACGGATCTAGGGTTTCCCCCGGAGCAACCTAACCAAGGCTGCAGCACACACACACCCACCATACCAGTGCCCTAGACGGCGCCTCAAAGGAGGTAACGACACCGTAGCGTCGCCTCTGCCGGTTCACCGGGAACTAGGGTTTACCCTGGCACAGAGGACATGCGGGAGTGGGGTGGTGTTTTCCTCAATGTCGCCACCAAGGAGGAAATTGTGCCCGGAGCACCATCAACGTCGTGGTCGCAGTCGTGTGCCAGGGATTTCCCCGTGACGAGGTCCCATCACGATATCCTCTTGGCCCGCCACAACAACTCCGAGCACGGACGTCGGAGTTAGGACCGACCGGAGGAGGTGTGCGGCATCCAAGGTAGGGGATCACGGGGGCCGCCTCAGATCTGGTATGAGGGCATGGGGCACCCCGTGTGACAGGATCCTATCTGGCCTGGCAGTTAAGGCAACCAAGTAGCCCGACCGACCTCTGACAAGTGCCCGCAGCCGGAGAAGGGACACCGGCCATGCAGTAGTCCGCACGCATTGCCACCACCGCCGGTAGGCCGCACCATCGTGCCGTTATCCGTGGTGACGCGTAGGATCATACATTGCCCCCCATCGCCTAGGCTGACCGGCCTTTGCCAATCAGCATGCGTCGGCGACGCGCAGTGAGGGGCATAAGGAGGAGGGGGTGTCTGTTGGTGGCAGACCTTGAAGGCCCATAGGACGCTCTTTTATTAGATAGGAAAAGGCATACAAAAGGCAAGACACTCTAGGCATTCTAGAGTTGTGTGCCGTTAGAGTATAAGGGGATGTTTGGTTGGGCTTCCAGCTAGCTTCCGGCTTCGAAGCCAAAAACTCCTATTTAGGGGCTTCCGGCTGCAGCTGTAGCTTTCGGCCTTGTTGCAGCCGTAGCCAAAAGCCACTACTGCAGCTTGAAGCCCCTAAATAGGAGCTTTTGGCTTCGAATCCGGAAGCCGAAAGCTGGCTGGAAGCCCAACCAAACACCCTCTAAATTCTGAAGAAACAAAGAAAGAAGGCCCAACCTAAGCCAACATGAAGACTAGAAAAAGAGAAGAAATTAAAAGAGATCGCTAACATAGCTAGCAGCCCTCCAGGCCCTAATATATTCTCTGATTAGATCAACCACACCATATCAATGTTGCACGCCACCTGCTCAAAAATTCCAACAGTCCGTTCCTTCCAAAGCCTTAAGTGCAACGGTATGATAATGGTGCCAAAATTCCGCTGCTCGTTCTTGGGAACCTCCTTTCGCTCACTCAGCCACCAATCCTCAGTCTGAAGAAGCTATCATCAGGAATTCAAAAATCAGTGCGCGTCCATTCTCTGAACTTCATCCAAACCTGTTGTGTGTAACCACAATTCACAAAAAGGTGAATACAATCTTCATGAGTCGAGAGGCACAACAGGAAGTTTTCATTAGAAGGCAAACCACTATGCTATAGATTATCAGCGGTCAGGCACCTTTGATGGACAACAAGCCACGTAAAGAATTTGCATCTTGGGGCAACCTTGGAACTCCAAATCGGCTTGTGGCAAGCAAAACGAACATTTGCATCAAAGAACATGCTATACACACTATTGACCGAGAACTTGTGATCGGCATTCCACTTCCAGACTAGGCAATCTTAACACTAATAGATAAAAAGGCACTTTGAATGATGTCCCAAATTCTGAGATATTGAGTGTAAGAGCACATTTCTCCATGTGTGGTTTTGGTAATTCATGACAATCCCTATGGACTAATGGTTGCCTTGAGTTATATTCGAAGGATTTGTCATAGGCACTTCTTGAAGTCCATCTGTTGGTTTCAAGGAGTTTATATGGTGACCAAGGTGGTATTCAAGGTTTTATCCAAAGATTGGTCATGTGAGAGTGGAGCTTATTGCAAGCATGTCTTGAAGAAGAAGATTGTGTGAGCGTTCAAGTTTACCTTCAAGACATCATCTTTATGAAGAGAGAAGATAAGATATAAGGCTGATCAAGACTAAGTCAAAGAGTGAATCTAGTTGATAAACATACAAAGCGTACAAGATGTACCGAGAGGGATCAAGTGATCCCATGGTATGGTAAGCATTGTCCATTACGCTTTGTGTACTAACCCATGGTCTACGTGAGAGTTCTATGTGGGGTTAGGTATGTTTCCATCAGCTTGCGTCAAGAGGAAGATCTCATACAACCCATGGAGGATGACATCAAGTGGTGATTGTCATCAAGATTGCGGTGTGCAAGTTCAAGTGAAGCAACACGGAGAGATCGTGCTTGAAGCTTGCAGTCCATTGTGGTGACAATGGACATATGAAGCTGTGCCGGAGAGTGGCTCACCCATAGTGGAGTATGGGCGAGCAATCTACTAGTCTTCATCGAGTCGGCGCAATCAAGAAAGGTGGTCCATCTTGAGGAGGACAATATCGTCATCATCTAGCTCAAGTGGACTATGTGCAAGGAAAAGGTTTGACCTTGATAGGGTTTTCTATTTTACCGGTCTCATGGTGGTAGTTGGGAGACCGGGTTATGGGATCGATAGCCGTACTATCAAGGGGGGCTCTGAAGTGAGTAGCTTGATCGTATCGTCCGTTGAGAGCTCAAACCATTGCATTCTTGGCATCATCATCTTTCTTGGTTCTTGTTTGGCTTTTCGCTTTGGGAGTTTTTCAGCTTATGCTATTCATCGTGATAAGCTCAAGCTCATCGAAACCGGTTTTCGTATGTATCATATTTGTGTTTTCGGTGTTGGAGATTTTGCCGGATAATTCTTGGGAAGGTCATCTTCCTTATCCTATTGGCATTTATTCTCCATTGCTTGATAGTACTTGTCGCCTTCTATCCAACAAGCTTGAGTTTGCTCATTTCGGAGTCCGTATGCGAAAGTTATGGCGGTTTCGGTTTTGCTTGGACTGAAGTACTGCTTTAAGCGGTAGTAACTCTCAAGCGGTACTACCTCTCCCCCGAGCGGTAGTACCGCTTATGTGGTACTTCCGCTCCCTTCTATCGCAACACTTCTGCTTATTTTTAGCTCTCTATGTTGCGCGCGGTAGTAGAGCGGTAGTAGAGAGCGATAGTACCTCTCAAGCGGTACTACCTCTCCCCCGAGCGGTACTACCTCTCAAGCGGTACTACCTCTCCCCCGAGCGGTACTACCTCTTTGGCAGAACTACCACTCGTGTTTTTCTATCTCGTTGGGTTGGATTGACCGTGCTAAGCGGTAGTACCGCTCCCCCGACCGGTAGTACCGCTTGAGCATGACTTGTGGGCATAACGGTTGGATTCGGGAGGGGGGGATTTAAGGGGGGCTTCTTCCCCAATGGTCCCCATCCTTTGAGCTCGTGTTTGCTCTCCATTGTTGACCTTCTTCGTGATTTCTAACTCTCAATCCCTCCAATGATTCTTTCTAGTTCTTGAGGGAAAAGAGAGAGGAGATCTAGATCCACATTTCAATCAATCACTTTCTCCTCTAGGTGAGGGGAACCCCTTGGATCTAGATCTTGGAGTTCTTCGTGTTCTTCTTCGTTCTTCCTCTCATTTTCCTCCATATCATTAATTGTTGTGGGGGGATTTGGGAGAGAAGGACTTGGGCACTCTGTGTGCCCTTGCCATTGCATTTGGTGCATAGGTTTGAGTTCTCCACGGTGATATGTGGAAGTGAAGTTTGAAAAACTTATTACTCTTGGGTATTTGAGCACCCTAGAGCTTGTTCCTCTTGGGTGCCTTGGCACCCTAGACAGTTGGTGGTGTCTCGGAGCTCAATCATTGTGGTGTAAAGCTCCAGGCAATCGTTGGGGTCTCCAATTAGGTTGTGGAGATTGCCCCGAGCAATTTATACGGGTACCGGTGACCGCCCCCAAGGGTTTGCCAAAGTGTACGGGTTCGGTGACCGCCCCAAGGGTTGCCATTTGTACAGGTTCGGTGACCGCCCTCAAGGGTCCCTTAGTGGAATCACGGCATCTTGCATTGTGCGAGGGTGTGAGGAGATTACGGTGGCCCTAGTGGCTTCTTGGGGAGCATTGTGCCTGCACACCGCTCCAAACGGAGATTAGCACCCGCAAGGGTATGAACTTCGGGATACATCGTCGTCTCCGCGTGCCTCGGTTATCTCTTACCCGAGCTCTTTACTTATGCACTTTACTTTGTGATAGCCATATTCTTTCCTCCTATATATCTTGCTATCACTTAGTTGTTTATCTTGCTTAGCATAAGTTGTTGGTGCACATAGGTGAGCATAGTTGTTTTAGGTTTTGTGCTTGACATAGTAAACGTTAGTTTTATTCCGCTTTTGTTCAAGCCTAAACCGTAATTATTTTAAAGCCCCTATTCACCCCCCTCTAGGTGACATCCACGTCCTTTCTATTGGTATCAGAGCTAGGTCTCTCATTATTAGGTTTTACCACCTAGAGAGCAAGGATGTCGTCTAGGGGCTAACCAAAAGAATTGTGAGAAATAAGTCAATTTATCAAGTTGAGGCACTTCGATTTGTATTTCAAATAATCAAGAAAAAAAGACACCGAACCGTACTTTTGCTATTTTACGTCCCTCTATACAAAAAGAGATTTACTTTCCAAAATGGAATCTTTGCCATTTCTGATGTGAATGAGGGAGGTTCTCTGCCCGGGTAGGGGTAACCGGAACCCTCCCAAGTCATCGCTCAAGAAAGCACCACAATCACACGAGAAATAGTTTGTCCAATCGACGAAGACTACTTATTCTCTGACACTCTTAGTTTCGATGGCACAAATTTTGATGTTTGGGTAATTCGCATGCTTAATCTCTTTTGGGGTCATGGACCCAAATTTAGAGTGAATTGTAGATATGGGTTTTCTCCTCCAAAGGATTCTCAACACATATCTTTAGAGGATGAGAAAAACTCTTATCTCAATGCTCAAGCTTCTAATGTGCTTTTTGATGCTTTGTGCAATGTGGTTATATTTCAACTCATGCCGTTCCGGATGCTCATGAGTTGTGGACAAAGCTTCAAATTAAATATGGTGTGTCCAAGAATTGTAGGGATGATTGTTCTCCCTCCACTTCCGATCGTGTTGTCTTCTCAACTTAATCTACTTCATCTACATGTGGATTGCCACAAGGTAATGATATGGTGAGTAGTGGTGATCATTGTAATGATGATAGTGGGTTTATTGTTGATGATACTTCTTCACTATCTTATTGCAATGCTTCATCTTTGGACTTCAACACGTCGAGCACTCTAAATGTTCACATGCTTGTGTTGATAGTCCTTGCATATCATGTAGAAATTGCTTGACTAAATCTCATGATGATGTGCTTGCCATGTCTTGTTGTCGTAATAAAAATGCATTGTTTTCCTCGAGTTGTTGTGCTAACAATGTAGAGGAAACCCAACACTCCACGAAACAATATGTGGTCTTGAATGGTGCTTCAAGGGATCCTACATCATCATCTATTATTTCTCACTTTTGCCTTATGGCTAAGGTTTCAAAGGTATCTCCTACTTTGAATCCCAATATATCTCATGCTGATGATGTTGATGATAATGAGGATGAGGATAATGATGAAGAGAGTGATAATATTGCTTCCTTAAAAATTAAGGGAGAAATGATTTTTAAAGCTCTTCATAAGAATAAACTTGCTCATTCCAACTTCATGGAAATCATGTCTATTGCCATTAATGGCAAGAAATATATTGAGGAGTTGGAAGCTCATCTCGAGGAGCATGAGGCCACCATTGAGAAAATGGAAGGTCATGAGCATGATTACGCTAATGAGATTGCGGAGCTATCTCAAGCTCTTGAAAATGAACAAACCACCAGGGAATATCTTGAGGAGACCTTTGCTCTAGAATTATCTAAATTAAAGGAATCCCATGATAGGGCTCTTGAGGTGGCTAATGCTTTTAGTACTAAAAATGATAAGCTTGAATTTTCTCATGCTAAACTCCTTGAGGACTTTGAGCACCTCTAAAATGGCTCAAGGGTCATTAAGAGTTCGCTCATCGAACTCACCGAGTCTCATGCTCAACTTGAAGCTTCATATGCTAAAGAGCTTGCCAAGTTGCCTTCTCCTCTTGTTGTTAATGATTATGCTTGTGCTACTAACTCTATTTTTTGTGAAGCATCCATATTGAAGGAGAATGTTGAGCTAAGGGCTCAACTTGAGTTACTATCTAGCGATTATGGGAAATTGGTAGAAAGTCATGAAAAGCTTTCTAGCTCTCACAGTGATCTTCTAGTATCCCATAATGTGCTAAAGATAGCTCATGAGGCTAGTACTACTAAGGTAACATCAAGTGAGCCTCATGTGGACATTAGCACTACTTCTAGTCAAAATGCTATATTGCCATGTGCTAGTCCTCATAATTCACATATGCATAATATTGGTACATCTTGTGATGAATTACTTTCCTTGCCTTGTTGCTCTAACGATAAAGCTTATACTTCCTCTAGTACTTGTGTTGATACTAACCATGTGTAGGAAGTCAAAGAGCTCAAGGCCCAAGTCACTTCTTTGAAGAAAGACTTGGAAAAGAGTCATGAAGGGATGTCCACACTCAACAATATCTTGAGTATGCAAAAATATCCCAATGACAAAGGTGGACTTGGATTCAACTCCAATAAGAAGAAGTCCAAGAACAACAAAAAGAAGGGCCAAGAACAAGTCAAGAATTCGGCCAAGATTATTTGCTTCAAGTGCAAGATAGAAGGGCACCATGTTAGATCTTGCCCATTGAAGAAGAAGCCCCATAGTGAGAAGCAACAAGGGAAGCAGCCACAAGTTCAATCTCATGCTCAACCTCAAGTTCAAGAAAGACCACTTCCCAAGAAGACCCAAGTCAAATCTCCTCAAGTTGAGAAATCAATTGAGAAGAAAGTAAAGGGTAGATGTTGCTACTTATGTCGTGAGAAGGGTCACTTTGCTTCTTCATGCACTAATGGTAAAGTATCCAACCCAATTATTATTGATGATATCTATTCTCTTGGGAAGGATAAGGTTGGAAATGTGTTTGCCAAGTTTGTTGGTACTCAAAGTGGTGTCAAGAAAAGAACCATTTGGGTAGCCAAGCCTATTGTGACTAACCTCTTAGGACCCAACTTGGTTGGGGACCAACAAGCTCAAACTTGATCAATAGGTGTTGTTGGAGGGCACTAGAGACTTGGCTACCTCATGAATAATTAAGGGATCTTCATCATTCATATTATCTCAAGACAAGTCATTTGGGTTATCAAGTTTCTATCTTTTATCCAATGTTCCTCCTTGCGGTAACTCATACTTAAATTGTTTACATTAATAGTTACTTGCCCCTTTGCATGTTGTGGTTTTGTACCTTGCATGTATTTGTATATGTTGTGCTTCCTATTTGTTTATCTTGAGTAATCAAGTATGTATGATGGGTTGCACATCATGTATGTGTTAGTCTTGTGTTGAGCCTTTTTTTGCATCTTGTTTGTATCTTACTTGGCTCTTTTGAGAGATTAATGGATTATCCCATTTTGGGGGAGTGATGTGCTTTGTGCACTTCATGATCCTAAAAATGTATGTACATGAGGAATACCACTTAGTATTGATATTACAAGATTATCCAGCTTCTATGTGGTATGTCTTCTCATGAGAAATTCAAATTCTAAATGGTCCATTAATTATCTCTTGTTGGATTTCATTTGCCACTTGTTAATAATTTTGGGTTATCACATTATTGGGGAGTATATGCTATGTGCATATTACAAGCCTGGAAAAATGTGTACATTTGAGGTATTGCCACTTAGAATTGATGTTGTAATTTATCTTATTCCAAGGTGGCATGTTAGCTCTACAAGTGTCATTTGCTTATGTTTTAGGTGTGAAGATGATGTTGGATATCTTTGCAATCTACCAATGGGAATTACTTCCTAATACTTCTTGTCCTTTGACAATTGATATTCTTTTATGTGGTGTAAATTGTCAATCATCTTTACATTAGATTTTGTTTATCTTTTGTCTTCCTTGCCTCTTGTGGATCTTTTTGAACATGTAGAGTGTTTCTATAGATATTGGGAAAGTGATGATCCCATCTTGTGCATTTTGTATCTAATGCAAATTCTATATAATGCACATCTCTTGGGGGAGCTATCCTAATTTCTTTAGAACATTCTCTTTATGTGTTTATCATAAAATCTTTTGATCCCTATCAAGTGCGTATTGGTGGAAGGCATGCATTTTTCTTTTTGGTGCTTTGTGCCATCATGAAAATTTGCCGAGGGCTTGGTTTGTTCTGAACCTAGCTCTCTTTTGGGAACTTGATACCTCTTATTTGTTTTCCTTCAATTGGTATCTTGTTTCCTTTTATTTGGCATGTGTCAATGGATATCTCATTCCTTGATGTATCTTTTAATTTGTATCCTTCAAGTGACATTTTTTCCGTTTGGTATCTTATTTTTATTTGATACCTTGGCTTTTGATATCTTATCAACTATGTGTTGATTTGATTCTTGAAAGCCTTGAGCATGCATATTTACTATGTACTTTATTTGGCATGCTTTCTTTCCTCGACCCAATATATAGGGGAAACTCCACTATGTCACAAATTGGCTAAAGTGTGCATGAAATTCAATTTCATATCTATATGCACATAGTTATGTGGAGTTTGTCCTATGTATTGGTCCACTAACTCTTTGGTCCCAATGAGTTTGGGTACCACTTTTTTTGTGGTGTTGTTCTAGGAACAATTGGAGATGCATTGGACAGTCGGCTCACTTACAAGGAAGTTGTTAACACCCTGGGCTTATTGGAGCCAAGCTAGGATGATCAAAGAACCATTATCTACTACATCATTCCAATGCTATCTCGGTAACAAGTATCTACTTCATGCATACATTTCTTGCATTCAACCTTGTGTAGGTTGCATCATGGCATGATTTTATTGATTTGTTTGTGTGATACTTGTTTCCTTTCTCAAAGCATCCAACGATGATCTATTATTGCTAGTTGTGATGTCTTTGATGTTCGTGTGGTTGGAAGTCCATTTATATACAATAAGCTAATAGTGAGCCATGTGCTTTGCTTTCAAGCAAAGTTCTTATTGGTATATTTATGACTTCCATTTGGATATCTTACTCTTTCTTGTTGTAATTATTTCGTGTATACATCCTTCTTTGTGGATATATATCATCATGATTTTCTTCTACCTAGAATCTTATACACATGACATAAGTTACATCTCTAGTTGATATCCTCTTTTCCTTCACGTCCACCGTTGCATTCCCTTTTATTTACTTGGTGGTTTCATGAAAGAATTTGTCTTGAGTGAGGATATTATATCCTTGCATCTTGATGCACTCTTTGGTGGTGAAGATTATTTTTCCTCTTGCTTGTCTTGACGAGGGCTTTGCCATTTCGATTGGTATCCCTTCTCTTGACTAGGCTATTATTTCTTATCTTCACCATGGGTTATCACAAGATTTGGTTATTAATTTGTTTATTAGTAAGCTTGTGAACCCAGTTGCTAGTAGTGTGTGCGTGCGGGAAGGATATGTCTTGCACTTTGTGTCTCATTTTATCAAGACTATATTGATGCTTAATGCTCATCCTTATACTGGTCTTCTCAAGTGCTTTGCCATGACTCACACACATCATTTTGGTTGAGCCTACTCGTAAGTTGCCTCTTTTACATGTTGCTCAACCATATGTTTGGTGCAAGTGATATGCTTATTGTCTTATCTACTTGCTTGCACTTATTGTGTGTTTCTATTGATTTTGGGGGAGTGATGATCCTATTTTGTGCTCTTGTATCCAAATACAAAAATTCTTAATAGTGCACACATCATGGGGAGCTTCTCTAGTTTCTTTAAAACAATCTTTTGCCCATATCATAATATCTTCTATTAATGTGGCTCATTGGATCATGTGATTGTTTGGTCCAATTGGTATCTTTTGATTGATTGCTTCACTCTTTGGTATGTCTTTGTGCCATACAATCCTTTTGCAATATTTGGATCCTCAATATAGTTTGTCTTCCTCCAACTACTTATCATTATATATGTGTATTTCATTGCACTCATATTTTGAGAAATACACACCTATTATATTGCCTTTCTAAGTATTTCGTCCATTTTGGCAATCGATGCCAATGGGGGAGATGTTTAGAGAGTTTAGTTTGGAAAGTATAGAGAGTTTTGCTTTTGATTGCTTAAGCATTTGCATCTCATACCCATGCATTATTGCTTTGCATGTGTGTGCTTGGTTGTGCTTATTTCCTTATATAAACACTCTTGAAAGTGGTAGTCATCAGTTACCAAAATGGGGGAGATTGTAAGAGCACATTTCTCCATGTGTGGTTTTGGTAATTGATGACAATCCCTATGGACTAATGGTTGCCTTGAGTTATATTCGAAGGATTTCTCCATAGGCACTTCCTGAAGTCCATCTGTTGGTTTCAAGGAGTTTATATGGTGACCAAGGTGGTATTCAAGGTTTTAGCCAAAGATTGGTCATGTGAGAGTTGAGCTTATTGCAAGCATGTCTTGAAGAATAAGATTGTGTGAGCGTTCATGTTTACCTTCAAGACATCATCTTTATGAAGAGAGAAGATAATATACAAGGTTGATCAAGTCTAAGTCAAAGAGTGAATCTAGTTGATCAACATACAAAGCATACAAGATGTACCGAGAGGGATCAAGTGATCCCATGGTATGGTAAGCATTGCCCATTACGCTTTGTGTACTAACCCATGGTCTACGTGAGAGTTCTATGTGGGGTTAGGTATGTTTCCATGGGCTTGCGTCAAGAGGAAGATGTCATACAACCCATGGAGGATGACATCAAGTGGTGATCGTCATCAAGATTGCGGTATGCAAGTTCAAGTGAAGCATCACAGAGAGATCATGCTTGAAGTTTGTCGTCCATTGTGGTGACAATGTACATGTGAAGATGTGCCGAAGAGTGGCTCACCCATAGTGGAGTATCGGGGAGAAATCTACTAGTCTTCATCGAGCCGACACAATCAAGAAAGGTGGTCCATCTTGAGGAGGACAATATCATCATCATCTAGCTCAAGTGGACAATGCGCAAGGCAAAGGTTTGACCTTGATAGGGTTTTCTATTTTACCGGTCTCATGGTGGTAGTTAGGACACCGGGTTATGGGATCGATAGCCGTACTATCAAGGGGGGCTCTCAAGTGAGTAGCTTGATCGTATCGTCCATTGAGAGCTCAAACCATTGCATTCTTGGCATCATCATGTTTCTTGGTTCTTGTTTGGCTTTTCGCTTTGGGAGTTTTTGAGCTTATGCTATTCATCGTGATAAGCTCAAGCTCATCGAAACCGGTTTTCGAATGTATCATATTTGTGTTTTCGGTGTTGGAGATTTTGCCGGATAATTCTTGGGAAGGTCATCTTCCTTATCCTATTGCCATTTATTCTCCATTGCTTGATAGTACATGTCGTCTTCTTCCAACAAGCTTGATTTTGCTCATTTCGGAGTCCGTATCGAAAGTTATGGCGGTTTCGGTTTTGCTTGGGCTGAAGTACTGCTTTAAGCGGTAGTAGAGAGCGGTAGTACCTCTCAAGCGGTACTACCTCTCCCCCGAGCGGTAGTACCGCTTATGCGGTACTTCCACTCCCTTCTACCGCAACACTTCTGCTTATTTTCAGCTCTCTGTGTTGCGAGCGGTAGTAGAGCGGTAGTAGAGAGCGGTAGTACCTCTTGAGAGGTACTACCTCTCCCCCGAGCGGTACTACCTCTCAAGCGGTACCACCTCTCCCCCGAGCGGTACTACCTCTCTGGCAGAACTACCACTCGTGTTTTTGTTTCTCATTGGGTTGTTTTGACCATGCTAAGCGGAAGTACCGCTCCACCGAGTGGTAGTACCACTTGAGCACGACTTGTGGGCATAACGGTTGGGATCGGGGGGGGGGATATTTAAGGGGGGCTTCTTCCCCAATGGTCCCCATCCTTTGAGCTCGTGTTTGCCCCCCCCATTGTTGACCTTCTTCGAGCTTTCTAACTCTCAATCCCTCCAATGATTCTTACCGGTTCTTGAGGGAAAAGAGAGAGGAGATCTAGATCCACATTTCCACCAATCACTTTCTCCTCTAGGTGAGGGGAACCCCTTGGATCTAGATCTGGGAGCTCTTCGTGTTCTTCTTCGTTCTTCCTCTCATTTTCCTCCATAGCGTTAGTTGCTGTGGTGGGGTTTGGGAGAGAAGGACTTGGGCACTCTGTGTGCCCTTGCCATTGCATTTGGTGCATAGGTTTGAGTTCTCCACAGTGATACGTGGAAGTGAAGTTTGAGAAGCTTATTACTCTTGGGTGTTGGAGCACCCTAGAGCTTGTTCCTCTTGGGTGCCTTGGCACCCTAGACGGTTGGTGGTGTCTCGGAGCTCAATCATTGTGGTGTAAAGCTCCGGGCAAGCGTCGGGGTCTCCAATTAGGTTGTGGAGATTGCCCCGAGCAATTTGTACGGGTACCGGTGACCGCCCCAAGGGTTGCCATATGTACGGGTTTGGTGACCGCCCTCATGGGTCCCTTAGTGGAATCACAGCATCTTGCATTGTGCGAGGGCGTGAGGAGATTATGGTGGCCCTAGTGGCTTCTTGGGGAGCATTGTGCCTCAACACCGCTCCAAGCGGAGATTAGCATCCGCAAGGGTGTGAACTTTGGGATACATCGTCGTCTTCGCGTGCCTCGGTTATCTCTTACCCGAGCTCTTTACTTATGCAGTTTACTTTGTGATAGCCATATTGTTTCCTGCTATATATCTTGCTATCACTTAGTTGTTTATCTTGCTTAGCATAAGTAGTTGGTGCACATAAGTGAGCCTAGCTGTTTTAAGTTTTGTGCTTGACATATTAAACGTTAGTTTTATTCCGCTTTTGTTCAAGCCTAAACCGTAATTATTTTAAAGCGCCTGTTCACCCCCCCTCTAGGCGACATCCACGTCCTTTCATTGAGCCATGACATGTGCCCAAATCCTTCACGCGATATCCTTAATCCAGTTACGATTGCACAGAGCCTCCTTGATAGAGTGTCTAGAGTCCTTAACAAAGGAGAACAAAGCTCGAGCCAATTCATCAATGGAGCACCCTCCAGGCAGCCACTTGTAATTCCAAAATTTAGCCCTCTGGCCATCCCCTAAGCAGATTAAAGTGGCCACTTTAAAGATGGATGACACGTCCTTTTATTGAGCCTAGGGTAGATGATGTCATGGCCTTACTTTGGGCCCCATCTCAAACACGACCACCAGTAGCGGAGAGCATAACCGAACCATTTGAGGTTCAGGACACCCAGACCCCCACATGCCTTGGGCATGCACACCCTAGCCCAAGGTAGTAGGTAATCTCCACCACTTATATTGCTATCGCCTTTCCAAATAAAACCCCTACATCTCATGTTGATGATCTTCAGCGCCCACACAGGCAACGGCAGAACCATCAAGAAGTGAATTCACGGGGCCATGAACACTGATTGGGTGAGTGTCAAGTGTCAAACGACATGTGGGAGCCATCAATTTAGGTTTCCAACCCTTCATCTTGCATGAATACTTGTAAATGAGTGGTAAAATATCCTGGCACCGCAGGATGAGTATCAAAAAAGGTAGCCCAAGGTACTGCAAAGGGAAATGTTTCAACTCACAGGATAAGTGCTGAGCCACACAAGCTGAAATAGAATTGTCCCTCCCGATGCATGTAACAGTGGTCTTCTGCATATTGATGTGAAGGCCAGTCACCTCACCGAACAGCCCAAGAATGGTTGAAATAACCTCCATATCCCTTGACCAAGGTCTGAAGAAGATAATTGCATCATCCGCAAAGAAGGAAGCTCTTGGAAAGTTGTGAGGGAGGCTCAAATCCGATAGCAGTTTATTCTGAACCGCCCGAAGGAGCATGGCTTGTATTGTGTCCATGGCCAATATGAAGAGCACCGCAGACAACGGGTCCCGTTGTCACACACCGCAGCCAAGGGAGAACGGCTCACAAGTATCACCGTTGACCAATACCGAGGACGACGCAGTACGCGGCAAGCCACATATCCAGGAGCACCAACGTCGGCCAAAACCTCACCTAATCAAGATCTAAATCATGAGTTCTCAAGATAAAGTATCAAATGCTTTAGAAATATCAATCTTCATGAGCACTGCAGGGGATTTCTTTCGATGGAGTAGTCTGGCTACATTACGAACAAACTTGAAGTTCTCATGGATGCTCCTCCGATTAATGAATGCACATTGAACTTGTGAGATAAGTGATGACAGCAAGGGAGAAACCCTCATAGCCAGAGCCAAATTAGTAGCCCCATGAATTAAATTGATTGGTCTGAGGTGAGCCATCTGTAGAGAACATTCCTTCTTGGGCAGCAAAGTGATGAGGGATGAATTAAGCCGACCAAAGGAAGCAAAATAGCTCTTGTAGAGATCTTACTTAAACGTCATGAAATCCTTTCCGAGGATATCCCAGCAAACCTTGTAGAAGAGACCCGAGAAGCCATCTGGCCCAGGCGCACGGTCAGAGGGCATCTCCATAATCACCTGTTTGACCTCTGTGTGAGTAAAATAGCTTCAAGGCCACTAGCCGAATTTGACAAGAGACAATGGATGTTGAGCTGGTCCAGCTTCAAGGAAGATGGCAGTTGTGTAGGCATGCCCACCAGACCATAGTAGAAGTCCCGAATCAGGTCAAGTTTATCTTCCAAGGCCGAAACCATGCGGTGACCATCTCTAAGAAAAGGAATCTGATGTTTCCGCCTACGACCATTGGCCTTCATGTGAAAGTATTTCGAATTAGTATCGCCATCCTGTAAATCACGTATCTTTGCCAGTTGGTGCAGTCGGGCCCTTTCCAAAGAAGCAAGAACGAGGCATTTACCCTTCAGAAAAGCTTTAAGGCGATGTTCCTCCTCTGAAAAGGATTTGAATTCCTGTGCGCAATCAAAGCGCAAGATTAGCTCGTATGCAATTTGAAATTGCAAATTCATGAAGATTTGTTTCCTTTGCCCCCAACTTCTAAGTGCATTAGCAGTATGTTGTAACTTGATGCTGAAAATTAACATAGGATCATTAGCAGAAACATCCTCCTCCCAGGGTGCTTTAACAGTGTCCATAAACCCTGACAACTTGACCCAGAAATTTTCAAATTGGAAGCAAGGAGATCTCATCCGGACAGAGGAGCAAGTCACTAATGAAAGGGCAGTGATGAGAAATGCTAGAGCTGAGCGGCACCAGATCACTGATTGGGTAAATATCCTCCCATGCATTATTAAACAATAATAGATCCAATCTGGCCATCCAGTGCGATGTTGATCATTACACCAAGTAAACCTCCTACCCACCAGTGGCATTTCATGAAGCCCCAGAGTATTAATAGCGTGCCTGAATTTGTTAGCCGGCCTTCTATTAATCCTATGTGTGATGCGCTCTTCTTCAATGCACACCAAGTTAACGTCCCCATTCAAAATCCACAACAGTTGGACATAGACAGATGTTACCACCACTCTTTTCCTTGGGGAATCAGATTTTATCTTCATTTCATTGAGGCCCATAGACAGATGTTACCATCCACTCTTTTCCATATGCCAAGGAAGTAACCTTAATGGTTATAGAGAACTATCCCATGTGTTCCATAGAGACCGGTAGCCTATCAGATTAACAAGCAAGAAAATCTTCCCTCTGGTTGCTGCAAGAACATCAAAGCAATCAAAGGCAGGGCCCAAAGTTTCCCCAATCACCACACTATCCACCACAACCAATTTGGATTCTTGAAAACAAACAAGGGAAACGTTGCAAGTTCACAGAAATAAATAGACAGAGCTACGCCTAGCAGGGTTATTAAGCCCCTTGATATTCCAAACCAACACACCAAGAGACTTGTTCATGACATAAACTCTGAACCCCAAAGAAAAAGAACCACCTAAGCACCACATGGCTCCACTGACTTCAGGAGAGAGAAGGCTGAGAAGCCATTGTGTGTAGGCTCATCGAAGTCCACACCATCAGGGTCAAAGAGAGGAGCAATAGTCTTGATGTGGTGAGGAGCGAGAGGCTTGTCAAACAACTTGAGGTACTCATCCAGTGCTTCCCTGGTCACTTGTTCCTTTGCTTCAATGACACCCATGCGTCGAAGAAGAATAGTGTGGGCATGGTGGTAAGGCCCCTTGTTCACACCATCATTGTTTTTGCTAAGACGACCACTCTGCGGAGGGGTGACATCCGGCAGGATAACCTTCTTGCGCTGAACGGGAGTTGATGCCACCGGCCTCAGACCTAGTATGGAAGGCTTGGGTGTGGCACCAATCACATCCATCAGCGTCTCTTCAGTGGTCTAGGGACCGAAGACCTCCACAGTTCTCTCTGTTGTCGCCAATGGTGGAAGGTGCTTCCTTGGGCTCAAAGGGACGGCAAAAGGTGTGTGCATGAGACTTTGGCAGGAAACCATTGAGTCCACTACTCGTTGCGGTACAAGAAGTGTCTTGACGCCCAACGACTGGTCATTAGAATTGGGGAGAACCACTTCAGCAATCACAGCAGCAAGATGCAAAGCCGCAGGCGAGCTGCACACACTCGATGGCTCCTTTGTTGAGTGAACCCACATCTCATTGGCCTCCATCTCCGAGAAGAACGAGAGCCGGCATGGGGACAACTGTAGGTGGAGCGTAGCCCAGTCGAAGGGAGGCGTCAGGCCACCAGCCGCAGATCCCACCATTGTGGTGGCCAAAGATACATGCCCTGCCGACGTGTCACCACATTCCGCAGAGCCTACGACAGTGGAGGCTCATCCCGAAGGTGCCAGGGTGTCCGGCATGCACGCATGAGCTTATAGGCCTGGCACGCCCAGCGTGGGAGCAAGAGTTGTCGATCCCACTGCTACTTGAGAGCTGTGTTGGGTTTTCCCCCCGAAATAGTAGCGATAAGTATTTCCCTCAGTGTGAACCAAGGTTATTGAACCAGTAGGATAACCACGACAACTTGTCTTCAACAACACCTACACACAAGACCAAACACTTGCACCCAACGCGGGCAAGAGGGTTGTCAATCCCCTTGAACTCATTACTTGCAAGGATTACTTCTGATAGTGGTAGATAGATAAATATAAAAGTAAAATAAAAAGAAAATAAATAAATTGTAGCAAGGTATTCTTAGGTTTTTAGAAAATATGATTAAGTAGACCCGGGGACCATAGTGTTCACTAGAGGCTTCTCTCTCGAACAAATACCATGCGATGGGTTGATAAATTACTGTTGGGCAATTGATATAAAAGCGCATGGTCATGATTGTGAATTCATGGCAATGATCATGTATATAGGCACCATCTCCGTGAGAAGTAGACCAAAACGATTCCGCATCTACTACTATTACTCCACCAATCGACCGCTATCCCGCAGGCATCTATGGTATTAAGTTCATGACAAACAGAGTAATGCTTTAAGCAAGATGACATGTTGTAGACAAAGTAAGTACAAGCAATATGTTTAACCCCTGTCGTTTTACCCTTAGTAACAAAAATACAATACGTCTCTTGTCCCCTTCTGTCACTGGGATATAGAGCACCACAAGATTGAACACACTACAATGCACTCCTCTCGCTGAAGATAAATCAATCTAGTTGGCCAAACCAAACCGATCGATCACAGAGACTTGCAAAGCTATAATAATCATGCATAATAGGGGATGCCTTCCGGGGCATCCCCAAGCTTAGACGCTTGGGTATTCCTTGAATATTAATTTGGGGTGCTTTGGGAATCCCCAAGATTAGGGTCTTGCCACTCCTAATTCCTTCGTCCATCATTGTACTTGAAAAGTTCAGCATACAAAACTCAACGAAACCTCGTGAGATCCGTTAGTATAATAGACATATCAAATACGTTAGGTATTGTTATAAATTGATTCATATTTTTATTATTGCATAATAGGTATTGTATTACAACTTTGACATGGCTTATACCCCCCGATACAACCCATAGCATCATCAAAACAAGCAAACTATGCAAGCAAAAACAGAATCTGTCTCAAAATAACAGAAAGTAAAAGGAAAAATTACTGGGCACAAACACTAATTTAAACACCAAAATACAACCATTACAGTAGCAACAATCGTTTGAACTCAAAATAACAGAAAGTAAAAGGAAAAATTAAAGATAACTATTGGGTTGCCTCCTAACAAGCGCTATTGTTTTATGCCCCTAGCTAGGCATAATGCATTGTTTCAAGTATTGTCCTCCTTTTCATACTTCATGCATTCCATGAAATTCTTATACATAATATAATCATAAGCACTCCTCACTAACTCCATTCTTTCAGCAATAGACCTTCTATTAGGGGAGCTCAAATAATGGAACGGTCTATCTTTCATAACTTTTATCTTTTCTAAGTTTAATTTTTGAGATGTTTGGTCATCAAGGGACCTTTCATAAGCAATCGTAAATTCATCATCTATAATGACTTTAGCCTTATCAAAATAATCTTCATCATACTCCTCTGTATTGCCTTTGACAATCCAAGAATATTGTTGGTTGGTATCAATGTTGGGGATATCCCTTATCAGGAACATATCGGTTGACCCGGGATAAGTGGTAAATCGCCCTGTTTATCGGCATATCGGCCAATTTATCTTATCAGTCACACACCGGTAAGCGATAAATCGGCCGATTTATCAGCATATCAGGCGATATCTTGAACAGTGGTTGGTATTATAGAAAAGTTGTTGGATTAGATCAAGTTTTAGTACTTCCTCACAAGCATTTTCATCAAAAGCATGGTGATCTCTAGACATATACCTTCTCATAAAATCTCTATCATAAAGAATTTCATCCATCGTAGGGTACTCATAATTCATATCATAATGATAAAAAACTCTCTAGCTTCACGAACTATATAATCAAACTCGCTAGTTAAGACAATTGTGGCTATTTTCTTAGCTCTAGGATCATTTATGACTGGAATCTCAAAGAACAATCTTTGCAAACTTGGATGACTACGAACAAATCTTCTTTCTAGTTTAATAATAAGAGCAGAGATGGCTTGAGCATAACTATTGGTTCTTTTAAGAATAGACTCATCATTATTTACCAATACTCCCGTACAAGTGAAGAATTCTTGAATAAAACTTTTCCCAATAATATTCCCGCTTCCCTTTACAAAAGTTTAATGTCAAGCTTAACAAGAGGGCTTTATTTTCAGTCTCATTATCCTTACTATCGGCCTTAATGATTACAAAGTTAGACATGATAGCAACTTCAAGCAAAACAAGTAAACTAGTAAACTAGGCAAATTAGCAAAAAAAATTGTGTTTTTAATTTTTTGGTAAAAGAAAATATAAAATAAAATAAAAATACAAGAAAAATTAGAACGAGTGATTGATAGTTTGTGTGAAGGGACCTCCAGCAAATTTCGTGATGTCTCCCCGACAACGGCGCCAAAAATTCTTTCTGCTACTTGTGAGCTGCGTTGGATTTTTCCCCGAAAAGGAAGGGTGAAGCAATATAGTAGCGATAAGTATTTCCCTCAATGAGAACCAAGGTTATCGAACCAGTAGGAGAACCATGACATCTTGTCTTCAAGAGCACCTACACACAAAAAACCAAACACTTGCACCCAATGCGGGCAAGAGGGTTGTCAAGCCCCTTGAACTCGTTATTTGCAAGGATTACTTCTGATAGTGGTAGATAGATAAATACAAAAGTAAAATAAAAAGAAAGTATATAAATTACAGCAAGGAATTCTTAGGTTTTTAGCAAATATGATTAAGTAGACCCAGGGGCCATAGTGTTCACTAGAGGCTTCTCTCTCGAACAAATACCATGCGATGGGTAGACAAATTACTGTTGGGCAATTGATAGAAAAGCGCATAGTTATGATTATGTATTAATGGAAATGATCATGTATATAGGCATCACGTCCGTGACAAGTAAACCAAAACGCTTCTGCATCTACTACTATTACTCCACCAATCGACTGCTATCCAGCATGCATCTATGGTATTAAGTTCATGACAAACAGAGTAATGCTTTAAGCAAGATGACATGATGTATACAAAGTAAGTACAAGAAATTTGTTCAAACCCTATTGTTTTACCCTTAGTAGCAACAATACAATACGTGTCTTATCCCCTTCGATCACTGTGATATAGATCACTGCAAGATTGAACCCACTACAATGCACTCCTCCCGCTGAAGATAAATCAATCTAGTTGGCCAAACCAAACCAATAGATCGAAGAGACTTGCAAAGCTATAACAATCATGCATAATAGAATTCAGAGAAGACTCAATTATTCATGATTAATCTGATCATAAACCCACAATTCATCGGATCCAAACAAACACATCGCAAAAGAAGATTACATCAGATAGATCATCGCGAGAATCGTGAAAAACTTTGCATTGAAGATCAAAGAGAGAGAAGAAGACATCTAGCTACTAGGTATGGATCTGTAGGTCTGTGGTGAACTACTCACACATCATTATGGAGGCAATAAGGTTTATGAAGACGACCTCTGTCATAGATTTCCCCTTTGGCAGAGTACCGAAAAAGGCCTCCAAATGGGATCGCGAAAGAATAGAGACTTGCGACGGCGGAAAAAATCGGGTGGCTCTCTGATGTTTTTGGGATAATTGGGAATATATAGAAGTGGAATTAGGTCAGGAGGTGCCACAAGGGGCCCACGAGCCAGGGGGCGCGCCTACCCCCTGGGCGCGCCATGGTGGCTTGTGAACACCTCGTGGGTCTTCTGGCTTCCTCCCGAAGCTTCTTGGGTCTCTTCTGGTCCAAAAATAACTTTCGTAATTTTTTATCCAATTTGTACTCTGTTTGATTTTGATTTTCTGAAAAGTCTAAAAGCAGGCAAAAACAGAAAGTGGCACTAGGCACGGAGTTAATAGGTTCATCCAAAAAAATGATATAAAATAGCATATAATTGCATATAAAGTATTCAAGATTGATAATATAATAGCATGAAACAATCAAAAATTATAGATACGTCGGAGACGTATCACCTACTGTTGTGGGTGCCAGCGAGCCAAACGATGACGGCACGTCGAGTAGTGTCACAACGCTCGAGCCAGATGAACGCGACCTGGAGGGCGCCGGGGATGTGTCAGCAGCCATGAGGAGCGGAGGATGCATGCCGCCCGTTGGTGCCAGTAAGCCATTGGCCCTGCGCCCGCCCCTATTGCCCGCTATCCCAAAGCCCCCGGGCCGACAAAGGGATGCGCACCAGAAAAACGATTAGAGCCCATTCCGGTGCCATCCACTCTCCCTTTGAAGCAAAACCGGGAGTAATCATGTCGCCTGGTGATATCCTCATCTTCGTCAGGTTCGTAGTCTTGGCGGAATTCCATGAAGGGGACAGTGCGGTCCACCACATCCAACACATGAATGCATGGTGAGAGGATGGATGAGGGTGAGCCGCTCGGACGGTGGCCCGGGCGGCGGTGGGGTTAGTGGGACCTTCGGCTCAAAGGAATTTGGCAGACCCACGGGCTCCGGGACCACCAAATCATATTTTTTTTTGGATGCCTGACGGATTATGCATCTAGGGAGTAACATCCAGCTGCCAACAATCTTCTTGTGGCAATATTTCCACCAACTAACCCTATAGCTTGTTGACAAGTTGGCTGATGGTGCCCCAGTCCCAAGCATTCGTTGACAATCCTTTAATCCTCAGCTTGCAGAAGAAGTCGATCTTGCCTCTACTTGACTAGGGACACATATGCCATCGCCGAAAAGCTACTGGAGCAGCACATCTAACCCTCCATGTACTAGTGAGCACTCTGTAGCTATCTACAGAGGAGGCAACCAAGATGAAGTCATCTGGGTGCGTCACTTTCATCCTTACATGCCTCCTCTCCACCTCGTAGAATTTGGCCAAGGCTTAGACCAAGGCCTCCGGCAAGACAGCTGGCCTCCTACCTTGCACCGTGGGTGAGCAGGGCGCGGTTCGTAAAGTCCGCCTCCAGCTCCTCCATCCCAGACATGCGTGAGACGATTCCGCCTCCCCTTTACGGCCGTATATATGGATCCCCATGAGTGTAGGGATCACCGGGAAAGTGGAACTGGGTAACGGGAGGGTAGTGTGCCATGTCTCCAGGCGGTGGCGGGCGACGGGAGTGGCGCATGGTGTGGCTGGCTAGCGGCAATGTGGGAGGGTAGGCGGGGCTGATATCTGAGTGGAGGTGGATCATGAGGAGGGAGGAGCTGAAGTAGGGGAGGAGTGGCAGCCTCGAGCAATATTTACTAGTGAGCCAGCAACGATAACACCGAATCTCGCTGGTGCACTTAGCTTTATGGTGCCCTGATTCCAAGCATTTAAAACATCTGCTCACCAGCCACCGAGGGATCCAAGGTTTGGAGTCGTCTGGCTTGGTCACGGCGGACGGGAACTCATCCAAAGGGTGTAGACGACAACAGTTCCCCACAAGTGTCCAGCCTCCATAGTCTAGTTCCAGATCGAGTGAAGCTGGGCGGGACAGACCGGGGAGCGGCTCAGACGAAGACAACCTAGAGACCATGACCTCACGGAAGGAAACAAACAAAGCAAGGGTGCTATCTCGCCGTCGGAGATCCAAGCAATCTCCCAACGAGTGGGGTTGTGGCTTAGGTTGGGAGGGGGCGGCACGTAGGCCATGGATTGGGGCGTTGGAGGCGGCATGCACATGAAGGCTAGAGGACCGCTAGAAAGCCATCCATAGTTAGAATTCTTTTGGTTTCTGTTGGTGGCAGATCTAGGGCCCCCGGGCTGCCCGCGGATCCATCACAAGGAGAGACGTGAGGAGACATAATTAATCAATGATAGTGGAACCCGATCCAATTTGGATCTAATGAATAAAGAAAAATAATGTACATGTGTACGTGAGCAGGTTGTAGTGGCTAGAGCCTTTTAAGCTAGCCTTCGGCCTTGGGTTCGGACCTGGCGGACTGTAACATCCCAAATTTTGGAATGTTATATTAATTACTAGAATGAATGATTGTTTGATTGAGTGATTGAATTGAGTGAAAATTTGAAACTTTTGAAAACATTTTTTTTTGAACTTGGAATGAGAGGGAATAAAATGACTTTCCCCCTTTGCTTTTGAATTCAAATTCATCCAATTCAAATCATGGAGAGAAGATGACATGACTTCTTCAAATAAAATATTTGAAAAGTGGATTTGAAAGTTTTTGGAATCTATTCCATTTTTGGTTATATTTCAAAGCTTGAAAGAATTCAGATTCACTTGCCCCAAATTTCAAAAATATGAGAGTAGGAACAGGACCCTCCAAACCAGGGAATTTTTGTGAAATATTTGAACCTTAAAACCTAGGGGGTTATTTGAAAATTATTTGCAAAAGAAATAAAAACAATTTAGGCATTTTCAGAAAAATATTTTTTAGAAGTATTTATTTTGGCCATGGAAAAATGTTCATACTGTGGTATTTATTGTTCTGATAATTTTGGTTTATAAAAATTGTAAATTTAGATTTTATTTGATTCTCCAAATCGATATTTTAGTTCCTGTTTTTAATAAAAAGGAAAAAATCCGTTTTATTAGGAAACCCGAAAGCCCAATAGGAATAGTGTCGGCCCAGGATTCCTTCGCCAGATCCGAATCGATTCGGAATCGGCCGCCCGATCGCCTCACCCTCCCTTTCACTCACTGACACCTAGACCCCGCCGCCCGATCCCGAACCCCGCCGGCCATCTCCTTCCTTACCTCGCCCCTCTTTCCATCTCGCCGGAGCCGTGCCGGATCCGACCGGATCTCCCTCTCCCTTGCCTAATCTTCGCTCCCGAGGCCCCCTATAAATAGAGGAGCTCCTCCTCATTCGGTTTTTGCCCAACACCCCGAGCCCCCCCTCGCCAGAGCGCCGCCACCACCTCTCGCCGGAGCTCCGCCTCCACCGAAGCCCCGGAGCTCGTGCCGCTCGTCATCATCAACCCCGAGCACCACTGACGCCACCAGTCGACGAAGGAAGGCCGCCGCGATCGCCTGGACCTATTCATCATCGCCGGGGACCGCCAGAACCCCACCCCGCACCTCGCCGGACTTCCCCCCTAGCACCACCGCACCTCCCGAGCTCGAGCTGCTCGCCTCCGACCTCTTCCGCCGTCTCCGACGCCACCAATCCACGCCGGAGCTTCATCGCCGTCACCTGGTCATCTTCTCCGTCGTCCCTGACCACCGGAGCGCCATCCCCGAGCACCATCGAAGCCGCCGTCGACGTCGCCACCTCGCCGGAGCTCCTCCTCCCATGTAAGTCGCCGGAGCCTCCCTGAGCCCTCAGATCTAAAACGCGCGGCGTAGATTAGATCGGGCATACCCCTTCGTTTAGATCCGGTTTATTAGAGAGAACCGGCCGGTTTTATTTGTTTTAAGTTAGGCCGAAGCGTTTTCTGCTAATGTGTGGCCGTTCGCTCATTTAGCGCCGCAACGCACACCTCACAACCACTCATACGCCTCCACGTGGCCTCACTATTCGCTAGGATTGATTTTTCTTTTTCTGTTTTTAGTTTTTAGACAGATTAGATCCTGATTTTTTTTTTGCTTTAACTTTTATGTTTTTAAATATTTTTGAGTGATTCTTTTTGCATTGTGTCACAAATTTATTCTAGTTTCTGTAGATATCAAGTTTGACCATATTTGAATAGTTTAAATTCAGATTCAAACAGATTTGAATTCAAACTTGTTTTGCTTATAACTTGAGTTTAAAAATATATTTTTGAGTGAATATTTTTGCTACTGGTTAATACTAGTTAGCTTTATCATTGGGTTCAAATTGGGAATTTTTAGGATAATTTTTATTAAGGTTTCAAGCAAAACAGATTCTGTTTTAGTTCTTTTTAGGTTTATTTCTATTTCTTTTGTTTTAAATTGATTTAATTTATTTTATTTTATATTAGTTGACAAGTTTTACTTTGTTTTATGTTAGTTAGCAGTAGTATTTCAACCAAGTTTATTTTTATGTCATTTATTATTTTTATAGCATGAGATCAATTCTAGTTTCATAATAACTTGCAAATTGATTTCATTGCTAGTTTGATTTCCTATTTGAAAATTATTTCCATATATTGTTTTATAAATTTTATTTTCTGTTAACTTTAGTTTAGACCAGAAAACAATTTGTATTATAGTTGAAATTGTTTGTGGTCAATTCAAGGTTAACTTTGTTTAGGTTATAGGAAGGGTTTACTAAAAGCTTTTCTATTAGTTCTTTTTTTTGTAATAAAGTTTTATGAGAAAATATCTTCTGTTAACTTAGTTGTTTTATATTTTGTTTTCTGTTATTTTATTATCTTAGTGTTTTCTTTGCTGTTATGTTCTATTAGCTAGAAAACTTACATTGTTTAGGGTGTTGTTTTCTTAGTTCTTAGTTGTTCTTCAAAAGTAATTCTTTTTGCTAGTAAAATATTTACTAAAATACCTTTGTTATATTTTACCTTGCTTTTGTTTGGTTGCTATTCAAAATAGTTTATTTGTAGGGAAAACTACATTTGGTTGTTGTGATGAAGTTTTGTTGTTTTAACTTTTGTCTTAAGTATTTTCCTTCCTCACAACACTTTTGTGTTTGGTTTTTGTGTTGCCTTTTGATTGTTAGTATTGATTGCTAGTATGATTGCTTATATGAGTGCAATGTTTGATTATATAGATTTTCATCGGAGAGTGACGAATAGTTCTATCAAGTTATTTCTGAGAGCGATATTTATCTTCATCAACTGTACAGGCAAGTTCACTTTGATCATCTTACATTACCTATGTTTTATTTGCATTAGAATAAATCTCTCCATCATACATCTAGTAGGATATTGAGCTTGAACTTGTTGTAGTATCATGAGGTAGGAGAAACCCAACACCCTGTTACCATTGCCCGGGAAGGGACGTTACTTCACAATTGCTACGCTTTAGTAGACGGGGTTTGGTTGTGAGATTCAGGAGTGTTGTGAGGTTAATTAATTATTTCAAGACCTACATGATGGTCAAGACTTCAAGACTTCAAGGACTCAATATACCTCTGGGTGGATTGGACATGCATTTTGGCAGCCTGATATCTATCATGGTTATGCCGGGAATCCTGGTATCTACCTGTGATCATCCCAACGGAATGCCACCCAGGCTCAAAGAGATGGATGGATACTTCAAGGCCGGAAAGCTTACATGTGCAACCGCAAGTCAATATGGGCTCTGGCTTGGTTAACCTTAGTGGTGACTCTGGTAGGTCAGATTGCTACGAGATGTAGAAGAACGGTAGGATTGGATGGGCACTGACTTTCTACCGGAGGATCGCTTTGGAAGACCATGTTTCGATCGTCTCGTTCTCAAACATCATGCAGTGCGAGGACACAACGAGAGGGATCGAATCTTGCAGGTAAAGTGTACAAACCTCTGCAGAGTGTTAAACTAATCGATTAGCCATGTCCCCGGTTATGGACAACATGAGCACCGGAGATGATACTATCAGCCAGTCTCAACACAATTAATAAATTTTTATGATGAGTGGGTCTATTAATAATTTTGGGACATGAGAATTGGTTGGTGGAACCATCTCATTAACAACCAACTTTTTGCAGTGTTTTCCGCTTGACTCCTTTGTTGTAGGGAAAATAAAACCAGCTTTTCTGCAAAAACTCAGACACAGAGCCATAAAGCCTTTTGCATATAGAATAGTTTTTATCATTTCATTCTATGGTGATCTTGCCGGTACATTCAATGTACTGACCTACACGGCTGCAACGTCTTATGTTGCAGATATCTTTTCTACGACGAGTAAGAGTACGATTCAGGGTTACGGTCTACACTCAACCTGCCGTTGGTGTTTATTGGGACTCCACTCCCGTTGACTGTTTCCACTGAGATTTAAGAGGTATATATCAATATTTACGTTATTTACATGTGATTGCACTTTGATATATACATTGATGTACTGTGTGTGCCAGCATACTGATCCAGGGATGGCACTGACACACAGAGGCTTGACTCGTTTTGAGTCGGGACGCTACAGAGATGGTATCAGAGCACATGTTGACTGTAGTGCGTGACCCTAGAAACTGGAAAGCCCTAGGACAGGATATCTCTAAAACTTTATTTTCACAAAGATGCTTACTTCTCATCTTTTCTGATTTTATCAAATGGTCCCTCTTACCTCGATTAGTTAGAATATATCCCTTCCCTTTTGACAACACGGAGGATCAACCAAAGCCACTCCAAGAAGGACCAGATATCGGACAACTGATGGCCACTTCGGAGTAATGAAGATTTCACCATGCATTAGAATAATTGAAGCTACAACGGTTGAAGACTCCGAAGAATCGAAGAGATGGAAGACCCTGAAGAATCCCAGAATTATTATGACCTTTAGAAGACCAAACCCCTGTGGTATACTCACGTTAGATGCGATGATTTGTGAGCTGTCATTGTGTGATGTTTTTCCGACAGCCGCAAATAAAACCTATTTTCAAAACTATTGTTTGTATTGTGTGTATCCCCTCCTTTCTCTCTCTCGTATCTCATCCCCAAAACCTTGGACCCAATAGATGGTGAATGAAGTTGGACTTGTATTCTCTGGACCAATGACCCAGCTGGAGGCAGAAGTATGGATTCAAAACATGGAGAATAGCTTCGGGAGCAACTCGATTGCAAAGAAGAATGAGGTTCAATACGCTCTTCAGTACTTTACCCAAAGTGCTGCAACTTGGTGGAAAATGCATCACGCCATACAAGGATTTAATGGAGCAAAAACCTGGGAGGAATTCAAGAAGACTCTGTTAAGACTCACGTCTCATCCGGAAGCACTATGATAGCCCTATAAAGAAGCTTTGTGCTTGCAAGATCTGTGGAGAAATAGGACACACCCAGGAAGAACACGAGGATGGATGCCCTCATTGTGAAGAAAATCACCCAGCCGAGGAATGCCCAACTGGGCAGGTGACATGTTTCTTGTGTGAAGGAACCACTCATTTTCCGGCACAATGTCAAATATACCCCAAGGTACAAGAAGTGATGAAGCAGCAGAAGGAAGAAATGAAAGAAGTCCTCAGGAAAAAATTAGAAGAACCCATGACGATGGGAGATACACCAGACCCAATCGTAGATACCAAGTCATGTTATTCATGTGGAGAAGAAGGACATATTTCCCTGAATTGTCCGAACGAGTATCTGGGAGATTTCCCGACAGCAGAAGTGCAATACAATCCTAAGGAGATAGAAGTGATGATCAACCTGGACAAGAAGAAAGGCCAAGTAAGTGGAGGCATCAGATGTTTGCATTGTAGCTTGGAGAGGCCCCACTATTTTTGCAAGAAGTATGAACCAAGCATCAGGAAAGGAGCCCAACCCAAGAAGAAGAAAAAAGACTCCGTGGTTTTCTACACGGAAGGACCTAAGCCATATCACTTGTCATCGGTGCAACAAGACAGGACACTACTCCTATACCTGCCCGGAGAAGAAGACTAAATATGAGTAGTTGAGTTGTGGATTTTTTTTTGGAAGTAATAAATGTAATAGGAAGCACTCTTACTTTACTTGAGGCTATGGAGTTGAACTATGTAACGTAAGTCTCAGAGATTATAATAACTTCATGAATCAATATAATTTATTGTGTCATGATTTCCTATGTTGAATTGTATGAGTTGTTACTCTGTAAGCAAGATCTCCGACCATTTTATCGAGGATATGAAAAAATATGGTCTATGCAGGCATATGTACATTTCATTTTAAGTGTGGTACTAACCGGTAAAACCACAGGATCCAAGGAAAAAGAATGTACACTTCATGCCAAGGAGTTTGGATAAATGAATGAAGAAGAAGGAAATGCTGGACCATATCAAACTATGTGGATGACAACATTTGCAACAAAGTACTTTTGAAGTTGGAATTTTGATAATAGAATAAGGATGAAATGAAGGAATGAATATGATTAACCAACACTTTATTGGTAAACAGACCAATGGAAAGGAAAATGAGTTCAAGGAGTTGAACCTGTACCAAGGATAGATCTCAAGATTTCTTGAAGGTTACCCCAAGAGCTTGCAACAAGAAGTTGTGATTGATCAACATACGTTTTCTTAGAAGGATACGTAAATCTGAGAGTTGTGAAGAAACGATAGATTGTTTGTTTAGCTTGCAGAATCAATGGATTTATCCGAACTTCGTTCATGGACAAGAGAAAATCTGCAATGCTTGTGAGGAAGCCCAAGTGTTAGAATACGAGATTCGCTAAACCTTATACAAAGTAATGATTTGGGTGCGGAATGGATTGATCACCATGACGACTTACTCTTATCATTCCTCTTGCTATTTGGAATGGTAAATCCGAGTGACTTACCCATAGTAAAGAGACGACGTTCTTTGAAGATTTTGTTTTAAGCCTTAGAATGGTATGATGAAGACCCCTTGTACCTGGCAGCTGTTGCCAAACGTAAGAATTTTACGGTGAGGATGAAGCCAATACCCATTTCACTGCAGGATGACCACTAATGGTAGACCACCATGAGATCACCGGTAAGTTATTTAGAATGATCACGAGACTTGTCAGTTAAGAAGACCCAGTAACGGAAGAAGTTTGTATTCACCAAGGAAACACTGGATTTTGCTGGAAACGTTGTGAATATAAAGGAAGAGCATCACCAAAATAGTTTTCTGTGGAGAATGTGAAGAGACAGATGTCAAGACCCCAGAGGACTGTCAATATTTTGAGAGACCAGTAACTCTCGTTTTAAGTGTGGTAGCACCCACACTTATCAGACCAGTGGAATTGCTAGAAGACCCCCAAACCCTAACCTTTTCTTTCTAGCCCTTTCGAATCTCGAGGACGAGATTCATTTTAAGTGTGGTAGGTTTGTAACATCCCAAATTTTGGAATGTTATATTAATTACTAGAATGAATGATTGTTTGATTGAGTGATTGAATTGAGTGAAAATTTGAAACTTTTGAAAACATTTTTTTTTGAACTAGGAATGAGAGGGAATAAAATGACTTTCCCCCTTTGCTTTTGAATTCAAATTCATCAAATTCAAATCATGGAGAGAAGATGACATGACTTCTTCAAATAAAATATTTGAAAAGTGGATTTGAAAGTTTTTGGAATCTATTCCATTTTTGGTTCTATTTCAAACCTTGAAAGAATTCAGATTCACTTGCCCCAAATTTCAAAAATATGAGAGTAGGAACAGGACCCTCCAAACCAGGGAATTTTTGTGAAATATTTGAACCTTAAAACCCAGGGGGTTATTTGAAAATTATTTGCAAAAGAAATAAAAACAATTTAGGCATTTTCTGAAAAATATTTTTTAGAAGTATTTATTTTGGCCGTGGAAAAATGTTCATACTGTGGTATTTATTGTTCTGATAATTTTGGTATCTAAAACTTGTAAATTTAGATTTTATTTGATTCTCCAAATCGATATTTTAGTTCCTGTTTTTAATAAAAAGGAAAAAAATCCGTTTTATTAGGAAACCCCGAAGCCCAATAGGAATAGTGTCGGCCCAGGATTCCTTCGCCAGATCCGAATCGATTCGGAATCGGCCGCCCGATCGCCTCACCCTCCCTTTCACTCACTGACACCTAGGCCCCGCCGCCCGATCCCGAACCCCGCCGGCCATCTCCTTCCTTACCTCGCCCCTCTTTCCATCTCGCCGGAGCCGCGCCGGATCCGACCGGATCTCCCTCTTCCTTGCCTAATCTTCGCTCCCGAGGCCCCCTATAAATAGAGGAGCTCCTCCTCATTCGGTTTTTGCCCAACACCCCGAGCCCCCCCTCGCCAGAGCGCCGCCACCACCTCTCGCCGGAGCTCCGCCTCCACCGAAGCCCCGGAGCTCGTGCCGCTCGTCATCATCAACCCCGAGCACCACTGACGCCACCAGTCGACGCAGGAAGGCCGCCGCGATCGCCTGGACCTATTCATCATCGCCGGGGACAGCCAGAACCCCACCCCGCACCTCGCCGGACTTCCCCCCTAGCACCACCGCACCTCCCGAGCTCGAGCTGCTCGCCTCCGACCTCTTCCGCCGTCTTCGACGCCACCAATCCACGCCGGAGCTTCATCGCCGTCGCCTGGTCATCTTCTCCGTCGTCCCCGACCACCGGAGCGGCATCCCCGAGCACCACCGAAGCCGCCGTCGACGTCGCCACCTCGCCGGAGCTCCTCCTCCCCTGTAAGTCGCCGGAGCCTCCCTGAGCCCTCAGATCTAAAACGCGCGGCGTAGATTAGATCGGGCATACCCCTTCGTTTAGATCCGGTTTATTAGAGAGAACCGGCCGGTTTTATTTGTTTTAAGTTAGGCTGAAGCGTTTTCTGCTAATGTGTGGCCGTTCGCTCATTTAGCGCCGCAACGCACACCTCACAACCACTCATACGCCTCCACGTGGCCTCACTATTCGCTAGGATTGATTTTTCTTTTTCTGTTTTTAGTTTTTTAGACAGATTAGATCCTGATTTTGTTTTTGCTTTAACTTTTATGTTTTTAAATTTTTTGAGTGATTCTTTTTGCATTGTGTCACAAATTTATTCTAGTTTCTGTAGATATCAAGTTTGACCATATTTGAATAGTTTAAATTCAGATTCAAACAGATTTGAATTCAAACTTGTTTTGCTTATAACTTGAGTTTAAAAATATATTTTTGAGTGAATATTTTTGCTACTGGTTAATACTAGTTAGCTTTATCATTGGGATCAAATTGGGAATTTTTAGGATAATTTTTATTAAGGTTTCAAGCAAAACAGATTCTGTTTTTGTTCTTTTTAGGTTTATTTCTATTTCTTTTGTTTTAAATTGTTTTAATTTATTTTATTTTATATTAGTTGACAAGTTTTACTTTGTTTTATGTTAGTTAGCAGTAGTATTTCAACCAAGTTTATTTTTATGTCATTTATTATTTTTATAGCATGAGATCAATTCTAGTTTCATAATAACTTGCAAACTGATTTCATTGCTAGTTTGATTTCCTATTTGAAAATTATTTCCATATATTGTTTTATAAATTTTATTTTCTTTTAACTTTAGTTTAGACCAGAAAACAATTTGTATTATAGTTGAAATTGTTTGTGGTCAATTCAAGGTTAACTTTGTTTAGGTTATAGGAAGAGTTTACTAAAAGCTTTTCTATTAGTTCTTTTTTTTGTAATAAAGTTTTATGAGAAAATATCTTCTGTTAACTTAATTGTTTTATATTTTGTTTTCTGTTATTTTATTATCTTAGTGTTTTCTTTGCTGTTATGTTCTATTAGCTAGAAAACTTACATTGTTTAGGGTGTTGTTTTCTTAGTTCTTAGTTGTTCTTCAAAAGTAATTCTTTTTGCTTGTAAAATATTTACTAAAATACCTTTGTTATATTTTACCTTGCTTTTGTTTTGTTGCTATTCAAAATAGTTTATTTGTAGGGAAAACTACATTTGGTTGTTGTGATGAAGTTTTGTTGTTTTAACTTTTGTGTTAAGTATTTTCCTTCCTCACAACACTTTTGTGTTTGGTTTTTGTGTTGCCTTTTGATTGTTAGTATTGATTGCTAGTATGATTGCTTATATGAGTGCAATGTTTGATTATATAGATTTTCATCGGAGAGTGACGAATAGTTCTATCAAGTTATTTCTGAGAGCGATATTTATCTTCATCAACTGTACAGGCAAGTTCACTTTGATCATCTTACATTACCTATGTTTTATTTGCATTAGAATAAATCTCTCCATCATACATCCAGTAGGATATTGAGCTTGAACTTGTTGTAGTATCATGAGGTAGGAGAAACCCAACACCCTGTTACCATTGCCCGGGAAGGGACGTTACTTCACAATTGCTACGCTTTAGTAGACGGGGTTTGGTTGTGAGATTCAGGAGTGTTGTGAGGTTAATTAATTATTTCAAGACCTACATGATGATCAAGAATTCAAGACTTCAAGGACTCAATATACCTCTGGGTGGATTGGACATGCATTTTGGCAGCCTGATATCTATCATGGTTATGCCGGGAATCCTGGTATCTACCTATGATCATCCCAACGGAATGCCACCCAGGCTCAAAGAGATGGATGGATACTTCAAGGCCGGAAAGCTTACGTGTGCAACCGCAAGTCAATATGGGCTCTGGCTTGGTTAACCTTAGTGGTGACTCTGGTAGGTCAGATTGCTACGAGATGTAGAAGAACGGTAGGATTGGATGGGCACTGACTTTCTACCGGAGGATCGCTTTGGAAGACCATGTTTCGATCGTCTCGTTCTCAAACATCATGCAGTGCGAGGACACAACGAGAGGGATCGAATCTTGCGGGTAAAGTGTACAAACCTCTGCAGAGTGTTAAACTAATCGATTAGCCGTGTCCCCGGTTATGGACAACATGAGCACCGGAGATGATACTATCAGCCAGTCTCAACACAATTAATAAATTTTTATGATGAGTGGGTCTATTAATAATTTTGGGACATGAGAATTGGTTGGTGGAACCATCTCATTAACAACCAACTTTTGTAGTGTTTTCCGCTTGACTCCTTTGTTGTAGGGAAAATAAAACCAGCTTTTCTGCAAAAACTCAGACACAGAGCCATAAAGCCTTTTGCAAATAGAATAATTTTTATCATTTCATTCTATGGTGATCTTGCCGGTACATTCAATGTACTGACCTACACGGCTGCAACGTCTTATGTTGCAGATATCTTTTCTACGACGAGTAAGAGTACGATTCAGGGTTACGGTCTACACTCAACCTGCCGTTGGTGTTTATTGGGACTCCACTCCCGTTGACTGTTTCCGCTGAGATTTAAGAGGTATATATCAATATTTACGTTATTTACATGTGATTGCACTTTGATATATACATTGATGTACTGTGTGTGCCAGCATACTGATCCAGGGATGGCACTGACACACAGAGGCTTGACTCGTTTTGAGTCGGGACGCTACACGGACACAATTTTTCCTATTAATTCTCACTTTGAAATGAAAAGTAGGGCCCACTACTCATAGATGCGAAAAAATATATTTTATTTAGCTCCATGTTCAATACATTTAAATTTGTTACCCGTGTTTCACATGCAGACGTGAAGGTTGGAGTTTTCAAAGTGACTCGCATCGTTTTTTTGAACAACAGAAGGCGCAATAAGCATGATGTCTACTAGGCAACTTTATCCTTGTAGACTTTGTTAGGCTTCCAAGCGCAGAGTTTTGTAGGACAGTAGCAATTTTCCCTCAAGTGGATGACCTAAGGTTTATCAATCCGTGGGAGGTGTAGGATGAAGATGGTCTCTCTCAAACAACCCTGCAATCAAATACAAGAAATCTCTTGTGTCCCCAACACAGCCAATACAATGGCAAATTGTATAGGTGCACTAGTTCGGCGAAGAGATGGTTATACAAGTGCAATATCGATGGTAGATATAGGTTTTTTTAATCTGAAAATATAAAAACAGCAAGGTAGCAAGTAACAAAAGTGAGCACAAACGGTATTGCAATGCTTGAAAATAAGGCCTAGGGTCCGTACTTTCGCTAGTGCAATCTCTCAACAATGCTAATACAATTGGATCACATAACCATCCCTCAACGTGCAACGAAGAATCACTCCAAAGTTCCTATCTAGCGGAGAACATAAGAAGAAATTGTTTGTAGGGTACGAAACCACCTTAAAGTTATCCTTTCCGATCGATCTATCCAAGAGTTCGTACTAAAATAACACCAAGTTATCCTTTCCGATCAATCTATCTAGAGTTCGTACTATAATAACACCATATGATACGCATCAACCAACTCTAATGTCACCTAGATACTCCAATGTCACCACAAGTATCCATGAGTTAATTATACAATACGCATCAAACAATTTCAGATTCATAATACTCAATCCAACACAAAGAACCTCAAAGAGTGTCCCATGATTTCTACTGGAGAAAGTCCCTATGCATAGATTACCCCAATGTCACCTCAGGAATCCGCGAGTTGAGTGCCAAGATATAGATCAAGTGCTCTCAAATCCATACAAGTATTCAATCCGGTAATAACGGAATCTCAAAGGGAAAACTCAATTCATCACAACAAGATTGAGTGGGGAAAACACCATATGATCCAACTATATTAACAAAGCCTGTGATACATCAAGATCGTGCCATCTCAAGAACACGAAAGAGAGAGAGAGATTAAACACATAGCTACCGGTACAAACCCCCAGCCCCAAGGGTGGACTACTCCCTCCTCGTCATGGCCTCCGCCGGGATGATGAAGATGGCCACCAGAGATGATTTCCCCTCTCCGGCAGGGTACTGGAACGCCTCCAGATTGGTTTTTCATTGATATAGAGAGTTGCAGCGGTGGAATGAGGAGTCTAGGGTTATTTATGATGGTTTCTATATTTATAGGATTTTTGGCGTTGGTTTCACGTGAAGGTGGGCCACGAGGTGAGCACGATACACCAGGGCGCGCCGTGGGGTCCTGGCGCGCCCTGGTGGGTTGTGCCCACCTCGTGGCTCTTATGGACCTCCCACGAAGCGTCTAGTGCCTCTTTTGTTCCAAAAACAATTGTCAAAAAGTATCGGGCGATTCCGAGAACTTTCATTTTCTGCACAAAAACAACACCACGGTAGTTCTGCTGAAAACAACGTTAGTCCGGGTTAGTTCTAAATAAATCATATAAAGTGCATCAAAACCATATAAAAGTATTGTAAACATAAGTGAATATGGCATGAATACTTCATAAATTATCTATACGTTGGAGACGTATCAGCATCCTCAAGCTTAATTCCTGCTCGTCCTCGAGTAGGTAAATGATAAAAGGACTAATTTATGAAGTGTGAATGCTAGCATAATATATAAGTTTGATCATTGATAATTTCAGTCAATTTTCTAGCATCATAACCAGCAACTTTTTCTCATAAAGTAGCAACCAATTCACATGTTATGGTTGAAACAATGAATTCTCTTGAAACTTAATAACCTATGTTCTTAGTCACCAAACAATTGCAATTCAACTTATTCTCAACAAAGTCTAAGTAAGAGCTCCACATACTCAATCATCTTATAGTCTTCTATGATCGCTAGTACTCAAAGCATATTTTTAGAACAAATGGCATCCATCGAACACAGAGAAAGATAGGGGCTTAATGCTTCGCCTCCCAACTCATCTATCATAGAGATAATTGTCAATAATAATAAGTCATGATCAAATATATTTGACTGGATATATATGTTTGGATCTTTCCCCACCACATGATGCTTTCCAACTAATAGACTGAGGTTGGAATAAGAAGTTGACTCAACATGAATAGTAAATAACATGGAAGTAAATAGATTGTCCCTTCGCAGAGGGAAGCATGGATTTGCAAAGGTGTCAGAGCTCAAAGCTTAAATTAGAGATAAATATAATTTTGGGAGGTGCACCCTTCCTGTCAACGTTACGACCAAGAGTTATCAATATCTTCCATGTTAAACACATTAGCGGCGGTTCCCAAGCGGTAAAAGTAAAGGTTTACTCCCCCTCCACCAACAAACACACTCCACGGCTAGCCGAATCCACGGGTACCGTCCATACCAACAACATTCCTGGGGGAGTTTTGTTTAATTATTTGCATTTTTTTATTTCAGGACTGGGAATCACTATTACCGCCCCTCTCGTGCAAGGATGAGTGAATAAACACTCATCATGAGAATAACCCGCTTAACATGGAAGATACTGACCGCCCCCCGTTGCTCCATGAACGGTCCAGGCACACAAAACAGATGTTTATTTGAATGTTTAGAGGTGGTACATGCAAATTTACTTGGAATGGCAGTCAAATACCATATATAGGTAGGTATGGTGGACTCTTATGGAAGAAACTTGGCTCAAGGATTTGGATGAATAGGTAGTATCTTTACTTAGTACGAAGTGTTGGCTAGCAAAAGGTTCTAAACAAGCACCACATGTTGGAGGATCCACAACAATATAACTTCTATGCAAATATACACAACCGTAACTCATTACGTTGTCTTCCTTGTCCAACTTCAACTAATTTGCTCAAGTTTGAAATAATTAATGGGTATTCACAATCATAGAAGATGTCCAAGATAATATATTTGTATGTGAAAGTTCTCTTCCTTATACTAATCGATCACGAATTGCTTGTATGACTAATATTGTGATTGTCAAGCTTCAAAAGATTTCACTTTCTAAACCCAATGTGAACTTGCTACTAAGAATATAGCACATTGATAATTTCAGATTTATGATACTTCATTCATTCACAATTTACTCTTAGGATATAAGTGGAGCACAAGAGTAAACATCAAACTACTCTCAAAAGATATAAGTGAAGATCAATGAGTAGTCAAACAATTAAGAAGCTATATGATGACTCTCTATCAATAAAGATTTTCAGATCTGATTATTTTATTCAAACAGCAAACTAAATAAAAATTCATTCCAAAAATAGCACATATCATGTGAATGAATAAAAATTTAGGCTCAACATAGGCTAACCGATAGTTGACGAAGAGAGGTGGGATGCGTAGCATCCCCAAGCTTAGATGCTTGAGACTACTTGAAATATTTACTTGGGGTGCCTTGGGCATCCCCAAGCTTGAGCTTGTGTATCTCGTTCAATCCTCTCATATCATGGTTTCACCTATTCTCAAAAACTTCATCCACACAAAACTCGAAAAGAACTCGTGAGATAGGTTATTACACATAAGAATAAATTAACACTTCATGTACTGCCAAGACAAGTTGCACAATAATTTTCCAAACATCATCTACTGTTTACTATCGTTTCCACAATTTATATCTACCAATATAGGCTATGGAAACTATAGGATAAGTAGATAACAAAACTATGACAGCAATCTGTCCAAACAGAACAGTCTGTAGCAATTTATTAAACTAGTGCACTTACGTAACTCAAAAAATTATGAAAATTTAGTAAAGGCTAAATAATTTATATTAAAATATTGTGTAAAAATTTCAGAAACTTTCCACGTTCCAGTAAAATATTAAAATTCAAACACTACAGCAAAAGTATCTGTTTTTACAAATCACACATCAAACATGCAATTCAAGCACCCTAAAGGCAATTCTTGTAACTTTTTATTGAAAAAAAAGATTATAAATAACACCTAACAGAAAATAACAAAATAAAATGACGCTCCAAGCAAAACTCATATTATGTGACGAATAAAAATATAGCTCTAAGTAAGATATACCGATAGTGTTGAAGACGAAGAGGGGATGCCTTCCGGGGCATCCCCAAGCTTAGGCGCTTGAGTCTTCCATGGATATTACCTTGGGGGTGCCTTGGGCATACCCAAGCTTAGGTTCTTGTCACTCCTTATTCTCCTCATATAGGTGTCTCACCCAAAACTTGAAAACTTCAATCACACAAAACTTAACAGAACTTCATGAGAAGGGTTAGTGTAATAAAGATAAATCATTCACTTAGGTACTATCAAGACAAGATTCATAATTGTTACCACATGATACCTACTGTATTATATCATTCCCATAATTTATACCACTAAATATAAGCTATGGAAACACTAAAACAAGCAAACTATGCATGCAAAACATAATCTGTCAGAAACAGAACAGTTTGTGAAGATATGTAGTATAGCCATACTTCCCTATCTCTAAAAATTCTGAAAAATTAGGACAACCTCAAGAATTTTCATATGAAGACTGTGTAAAAATTTCAGATCATTATCACACTCCAGTAAAAAATGAAAATTCCTGTACTTGAGTCAAAAGTTTCTGTTTTGGTTCACTATCAATTCTACTCATCTTGTGAGTCATCCCAAAGGCTTTACTTGGCACTTTATTGAAATAGAAGGCACAAAACATTATTACTACAGTATCTTAATCATGTGACCACATCAAAACAGAAAGTATATGTGTTGGGTTGTCTCCCAACAAGTGCTTTTCTCTAATGCCTTTTAGCTAGGCATGATGATTTCAATGATGCTCACATAGGAATGGTATTTGAAACATGCAAAAGAGCATCATGAATCTCATGACAAGCACAATTAAGTCTAACCCACTTCCTATGCATAGGGATTTTGTGAGAAAACAATTTATGTGAACAATAATCAACTAGCATAGGAAGGCAAAACAAGCATAACTTCAAAACTTTGAACACATACAGAGGAAACTTGATATTATTGCAATTCCTACAAGCATATGTTCCTCCCTCATAATAACTTTCAGTAGCATAATGAAGGAATTCCACAATATAACTATCACATAAATCATTCTTTTCATGATGCACAAGCATAGAATTTTTATTACTACCCACACAAGCAAAATTCTTCTCATTCATTGTAGTGGGAGCAAACTCAACAAAATAACTATCATGAGACACTTGATTGACATAACCACATTGAATATTAAAATCATGATGACAAGTTTCATGGTTAATATCACTCCTTATAGCATACATGTCATCAAAATAATCATCATACATAGGAGGCATGCAATCATCATAATAGTTTTGCTCATCAAAACTTGGGGCATTAAAAATATCATCTTCATCAAACATAGCATCCCCAAGCTTGTAGCTTTGCATATCATTAGCATCATGGATACTCAGAAAATTCATAGTAACAATATTGCTATCATGCTCATTATTCAAGGAATTCTCATTAAGCATTTTCATAATTTCTTCCTCTACAATTGAGCACAATTTTCTGAATCCTTGTTTTCACGAAAGACATTATAAAGACAAAGCAAATGATGCAACCCAAACTCCATTTTTTGTAGTTTTCTTTTATAAAACCAAATTTGTGAAAAACAATAAACTAAAAGATTTGATTGCAAGATCTAGAGATATACCTTCAAGCACTCACCTCCCCGGCAACGGCGCCAGAAAAGAGCTTGATGCTTACTACGCAACTTTATTCTTGTAGACTTTGTTGGGCCTCCAAGCGCAGAGTTTTGTAGGACAGTAGCAATTTTCCCTCAAGTGGATGACCTAAGTTTTATCAATCCGTGGGAGGTGTAGGATGAAGATGATCTCTCTCAAACAACCCTGCAATCAAATACAAGAAATATCTTGTGTCCCCAACACACCCAATACAATGGCAAATTGTATAGGTGCACTAGTTCGGCGAAGAGATGGTGATACAAGTGCAATATGGATGGTAGATATATGTTTTTGTAATCTGAAAATATAAAAACAGCAAGGTAGCAAGTAACAAAAGTGATCACAAACGGTATTGCAATGCTTGAAAACAAGGCCTAGGGTCCGTACTTTCGCTAGTGCAATCTCTCAACAATGCTAATATAATTGGATCACATAACCATCCCTCAACGTGCAACGAAGAATCACTCCAAAGTTCCTGCCTAGCGGAGAACATAAGAAGAAATTGTTTGTAGGGTACGAAACCACCTTAAAGTTATCCTTTCCAATCGATCTATCCAAGAGTTCGTACTAAAATAACACCAAGTTATCCTTTCCGATCAATCTATCTAGAGTTCGTACTAAAATAACACCATATGATACGCATCAACCAATTCTAATGTCACCTAGATACTCCAATGTCACCACAAGTATCCATGAGTTAATTATACAATATGCATCAAACAATTTCAGATTCATAATACTCAATCCAACACAAAGAACCTCAAAGAGTGCCCCAAGATTTCTACCGGAGAAAGTCCCTATGCATAGATTACCCCAATGTCACCTCGGGAATCCACGAGTTGAGTGCCAAGATATAGATCAAGTGCTCTCAAATCCATACAAGTATTCAATCCGATAATAACAAAATCTCAAAGGGAAAACTCAATTCATCACAACAAGATAGAGAGGGGAAAACACCATATGATCCAACTATATTAACAAAGCCCGTGATACATCAAGATCGTGCCATCTCAAGAACACGAGAGAGGGCGAGAGAGATTAAACACATAGCTACCGGTACAACCCTCTTCCCTAAGGGTGGACTACTCCCACCTCGTCATGTCCTCTGCCGGGATGATGAAGATGGCCACCGGAGATGATTTCCCCTCTCCGGCAGGGTACTGGAACGCCTCCAGATTGGTTTTTCATCGATACAGAGAGTTGCGGTGGCGGAACGAGGAGTCTAGGGTTATTTCTCATGGTTTATATATTTATAGTATTTTTTGGCGTTGGTTTCACGTGAAGGTGGGCCACGATACACCAGGGCGCGCCGGGGGGGGGCTGGCATGCCCTGGTGGGTTGTGCCCACCTCGTGGCTCTTCTGGCCCTCCCACGAAGCGCCTAGTGCCTGTTTTGTTCTAAAAAATCGTCAAAAAGTTTTGGGCGATTCCGAGAACTTTCATTTTCTGCACAAAAACAACACCACGGTAGTTCTGCTGAAAACAGCGTCAGTCCGGGTTAGTTCTAAATAAATCATATAAAGTGCATCAAAACCATATAAAAGTATTGTAAACATAGGTGAATATGGCATGAATACTTCATAAATTATCGATACATTGGAGACGTATCAAAGCACCAAACTCAACCTTTCAGCTCAATAACAGTGTACAACATGGATTACAAATCCTTGGAACTGAAATTTAGAAAGAAGAGGAACTACAGGGCAAGAACCATTTCGATGAGTTGAGTCATAACAACATATGCCAGGTCCTTGATGAGTTCTAAGAACCATCAAGCCATATTGTGTGCAATCCCATTGATCTCCCTAGAGATATGGAATACCTGAGAAGGAAGATCAAATGTGAAGAACAAAAAATCAGCCAACATCTTTCGGATAGACCAAGGGATGGAAGCATTAGTAGTCTTTCTAGTTTCCACAAACGAAGCCAAAGAAAGGCATTCTGTGAGCAAAGTTGGCTGAGAAATGTTGAGGCGTCTAGCACTTGAGCCACCAAGAGAAGAGCCAAAGCTTCAGGAGAATCTATGATAGTAGAAGACGCTTGAATCTAAACATTGATTTCCCTCAATTCTTGTGGCAAACGGATATTGATTTCAATGTCAGTAGCCACCAATGCTTGAGCTAAACCAGGGATTTTTTTGCACCTGAAAGCTGCATCAGAGTAAACACTTGATGCTGATAGGAGAAGATCAGACTTAACTGTTTTTCCCTGCACAGGAAGCTGATTAGTAGGAGTTGCGGCACAAACATGATTATTTTGATGAGGAGCATGCATATGATCATTCAGTTCAATATTCAGAGCCTGGGTAGCAATATGTTCATGATAAGGAAGAGCTCTTTTCCTATTGAAAATACAGTCATTCCGGGCTTTCCAGGGACACCACATATATTGAGTATGTTGGGAGCAGAAGCATGGGGATGATTCATATTGATTAGAGCATGAAAAACACTATGAATAGTAGAATCTGCATGAACTAAAACATCTAGTCTAATGCACCAAGGAGAAGAAAGCCAAGTAGCTCTAGCAAAGTCAGAAAGAAAGAACAAATGCATCTCATCTTCTCGCTGGTCACATCTGCAACAAAGTTGAGAGATATGAATAGAAAAGTGGCATGCTCTCAAACCTATGGGAAGGTCTTTCCTAAGAAGCCTCCAAGCAAAGTCTTGACTCTAGGAATCATCATCTTAGGCTTCCAAATCACCTTGAGAAGATTTTTAATCTCGAAAGAAACTCGAGAATGATTTGATCTAGGATTAGCATGAATATCCTGCAAACACAACTTATAAGTGTATTTGGAAGTACAATTGGCATTAGGAGCAAGACCCCAAAAAAGAATATCTGGACAACCCTCTTAAATAATATCAGTTTGGATAATAGCAGAAGAGGAAAATGTTGGAAGAGGGAGAAAACCAGATTACATCCCAAACTTTGCTCCGAGGAAGCCAAATATCTTTAACAAGAGAAGGGTAAACATATCCTGGGGGCTAAATAATAAGATGATCATAAACAAAAGTCCAAAGTGGGTGCCAAGGAGTGCTCCAAATTAAAACATCGCCTTAAGTGACCTGGTAAAAAGAATGAGCTTTGAGTTTAGAAAGCATTTTAAGGATGGCAAACCAAAAAGCATATTTTGGAGTGGTTGGCTAGCAGTCCAGATAGCGGTATCATGGAAGCATTTGGAGTTAAGCACCAAATGAAGATGAGAGAAAGGATATTATCCAGATGCCAAGCAGCTGCAAGAATCATACCTTCATTAATACCTTGCAGATTCCTAATACCAAGACCACCTTATTGCTTTGAGTTGCAAATATCCTTCCAAACCCGAAGACACAAGCTCCTATTGGAATTATTCTCTCTAATTACTTCCCACCAAAAGTTCCTAATAATAGCAGTGAGTTTGGATATAAATTTCTTAGAGAACAAAATGTTAGCCATATAGTAAACATGAATAGCAGAGGAAACATATTTGATCAACTAAAGTCTAGCAGCATGAGGAAGCATGTTGGCCTTGTAAGCAGGTAGCTTATTCAGAAATTTCTCTAGAACAAAATTATAAGCAACAGATCTACTCTTAGGAGGAAGAATAAGAGGGTGACCCACGTGAGAAAAATTAGCATCCATGTTAGAAATAGGAAAAATCTACTTAATATCTTGAACTACAGTGTGACTAACATGGGAGCTAAACATAATGGCATATTTAGGCCAGTTAGCAGTTTGTCCTGAAATGGAGCAAAACTGATGGATAATGTGGGCCATCGCATTTGCTTCATGTACCGTGGCTTGCCCACAAACTAACAAATCATCTGCAAACAATAGAGGTTGAATAGGGGAGCAATTTGGTGAAAAATAAATACCCGACAGATGATGAGAACAAGAGCATCATTAAGGGCAAGAGACAAGTGATTAATGGCCAAAACAAACAAGTAAGGGGACATAGGACAACCTTGATGGATACCCATAGCACTTCTTAATTTTTGAGAAGGTTAACCATTAATGACCACTGATAAAGTAGGCAAGGAAATGCCCGCATAGATCAAATTTATGAAATGGCCATGCAACCCTTTACGTGCAAGAGCTGAAACTATGAAGCTCCATTCCAACCGATCAAAAGCCTTCGCAAGATCAATTTTAAGCATGAAAGCAAGCCAATTCCAAGATTTAAGGGCAAAAGAATGGGTGATTTATTTAGCAATAGTAATATTATCACTAATGCTTCTACCCTCAATAAAAGCCTGTTGAGGAGGGTTAATAAAATTAGGAAGATGAGGCTTAAGAAGATTAGCTAAGGATTTTGCAATGATTTTGTAAATAACATTACAAAGGTTGATGGGACGACAATCCATGGGAACCCGAGGAACAAGCTTTTAGGAATAAGTGCAATGTTAGTATCACTAATATGATGTGGAAATATACCCGATTTATAAATTTTTACCACCAACTGGGTAACCTCATCTCCTATCCAATCCCATGCAGCTAGATAAAACTCAACAATGAATCCATCTGGCCCTGGCGAAGCATTCTACTTCATATCCTTCAAGATCCGCATGACTTCATTTTTATCTGAAATTATATAAGTGGGATCCAAGGAGCCCTCAGGCAACTGTGAAGAAGGGAAAAGGTCTTCCAGAGTTAATATTAGGAGACAGAAAAGACATATCTAAAATAGTTAACAAAAGTATTACCAATGAGACCAGGTTTAATGTGCAAAACATCATTTTCATACTTAATAGAGCAAATGGTCTTCCTCTTCCTCCTCTTGAGCACATCTTGATGAAATTTTTTGGTGTTATGATCACCATCAGTAGCCCAACCCTTCTTGCTTCTTTGCTTATAAAAACTATTAAGCTAAGTGAGAACATGCTGATACCTGAGGATTAATTGGTGTTCCAAATCACGATCTTGTTGGCTCTATGGAAGCATTAGAATCTGGTTAATACCTGACTCCAACTCATGAAGTTCTTGCTGAAAGGGCTTCTTTTTTCTGCACCATTTTTTCAAAGACCCTATCAAAGTAGATTTAGCAAACCTATTAAAATCTTTCTCCATTAACCACTAATTTTCAAACATGAAGGATTGTCTAGGTTTCACAAAACTACCATCCATGGAAATAAGAATGGGAGCATGGTCACTAAGGATGATTGGAAAGTCAAGCACCTTAAAATTGGGATAATGAGCACACCAATCAGCATTAACAAGATATCGATCTAAACGCCTATAAATAGGACAAACAATGTGTTGTCTATTACCCCAAGTGTAAGCAGGACCACCAAAACAAATGTCAAAGACGCCACAATTTTTGACAGTAGAACGAAAAGCATACATATGATAATAATTAACATTACCATTACAAACGTTTGTATCATACAAAATATTGTTAAGGTCACCCATACATATCATGGGGTTTCCTAGGTTTTCTAACACAAAAGTGGAGATCCGCTTCCAAATGTCAGTAGTCTGCCTATGGCAGGGGTCACCATATATACAAATTAAACAGAAGTGCAAACCCAAGGCTAGATGAACTAGATTCTCTAAGATAAAGTGGAAGGAAGCACTATGTACAGAAACTTTCAGGTCATCATTCCACATAAGCCAGAGCCCTCCTTAAGCCCCTCTAAAAGGAACACCAATGGAACTATTAGCCATATCAAATCTATTAACAAGATCAACATAACGTACTTTGTAAATGTTGGTGCCGGGTTTGAGACCTGGTGGTCCTTTTGGGGGGGGGTTAATTTTTGTATCTAAGAGCAGTGCAGTGGTCAGTTTTTTTGCAAATAAAAGTGGTTTTGTGTAAAAATGTGTCGTGGCAATTCGCTTTTTACGCAAACAAATAAGCAAGTGTGTTTTGCGTAAAATGTCGGCCGAGCGCCACCACACACTAAGGGCCTTACACACAACTACGCCTGCACACTTGAGTTAAGTGACTAAAATTTCCTATTTTCAAAGTTCTAGCACCAAGCTGAACAGCCCAAGTTCTATGATTTCCGACAATATTACCTCAGAGCATTATAGTTCTTCCACGAAATCCTACCTACTGCTTATTGCGGCACACTATCGACCTCTGGCTATGGAGTGTGTCCTGCTAACAGAGAATGAGTGCTAGTGCCTATGTAGTAGCGCAAGTACTTAAGAACAAATCACAACATAGATCCAAACATTTTCCTTTTCATTTTTCAGTTTTCAATTTTTTGTTCAAAATTCTGACAAATGTTCTCGATCCTGAAATTTGTTCATATATTAAAAAAAAGTTCGTCTTTTCATTTTTTTCTTGCAATTTCCATAAAATGTTCATGTTTTATTTTTTTTTCCTATTTTCCAAAACATGCAAAAACTTGAGAAACTCTTCACGCATTTGGAAAAGTCTTTGGGATTTTAAAAATTATTCATGTTTATCAAAAACTCAAACATTTTTTTTAAAACACGAACATTTATATGCAAATTACGAGCATCTTGGTGAATGTGTGCATGATTTTAAAAACAGGAACATGTTTTTAAATTCTTAACAAAATCTGAAAACATGAACAATTTTTGAAAGAAGGAACATTTTTTGAAACTCCCTAACAAACCTGAAAATGCGAATATTTTTTGAAACTTGCGAACAATTTTGAAAACAGAAACATGTTTTGGAAAAGGAGGAATTGTATTTGAAAATCACGAACATTTTCTGAATTTGTGAACAAAATTGAAAATGCAAACATTTTTTAAATTCCCAATCATTTTTCCAAAAAGCCAAAAAAATGAATTTGTGAAAAAAAACTGAAAGCATGAACCTTTTAAGTTTTAAACAATTTATTATAAATGCAAACCTTTCTTGAAATTAATGGACAATTAAATAAAATTGAAAGAAAGGAAAATAAACTGGAAAAAAGAAAAAATTAAAATAAAATTCATAAGGAAAGAAAAATAAAAAAAATTCCAAAACAGAAAAAATAAAAATAATAAAAAATAAGGACAAAAGAGAACAACCTAAAAACGAGTAAAACCGATTGAAAACACCTCTAGAAGGTTCACGAAACCAGTCACAACCTTCATGAGGTTCCCAAAACCAGATTTTGTCGATCGCTCGCTCGCCACTACAATGGATTGATCTAGTTACTCGTCTGCTCCTTCCCTCGTGTGCATTTCCACGACAATTTTACGCAACATAGGTCATATAGGAAAACACAATCATCGATGCACTTGCTTCATGTAAAATACAATCTGGTTGGTGGAATGGATTGCATGGGCCTAGTTGCTACTATAGGCCCATAATCATGGAACCGAAACCGGCGATAATAGATGATCCAGGGATCGACTTTTTTGGCTATGGACTCCATGGACCCTTGAATTTTGAACAAATTCGAAAACCATATATCCAAGTTTTAAAGAACCAAAAATATTCCTGTGGAAACATATACTCCCTCCGTTCCACAATGTAGTGCGCCCACGCTTTCCGAAATCTAAGTTTGACCATGAATTTAACCAACGAGACCGATTGCGGCGGGGGTAAAAACTATACCACTGAATTCGTATCGAAAATACGAATTCAGTGGTATAGTTTTTACCCCCGCCGCAATCGGTCTCATTGGTTAAATTTATGGTCAAAGTTCAAGCTCGAAAACTAAGGACGCACTACATTATGGAACGGAGGGAGTACATGTTAGTTCCAGAATTGGAAATTTTTGTTTCAAAATATAGTGATTTGTAAGCTACACAAGAAAACAAATCGGGGCCCAACAACATAAAAAATCGGCCCATTTGCATGTACTTATTTTTATTTTTTATGTATGACACGCATGAAAATATGTTGTTATGAAAATATTCACTTAAGTAGTATACATTTTCCTGTGTAAACACAACAATTTTGCATTTTTTGCAATCAAGAAATGTGAGATTTGAGGGGGGGGGGGGGGGTACCGGCCTCCCTAGCTCTTGTTCGCCAAAAGGCATTAGCGTGAGAATTTTTAGCAAGGGGCTCAGGATTTAAAAAAACAAAAGTTTAAAGCTTTGTAAAAAAATATAATTCCCATGAAAACTTATAAAAGTTTACTACATGTGTGTAAATTCTCATCAAATAATATGCTAATTTGTAAGCTACACACAAAAAATATTTTGCAAACATTATTATGTAATTGTGAATGTGTAAAATATACATGTACATGTGAGTACGGATTTTGAAGAAAAAAAGGGCTCTAAGGAGCCTGGCCTCTAAAGGGCATTGATAAGGCCATACATACTGATCGAGGGTCGTCGTACCACTTAAGATGACACATTTATGTGCCGAAAGAATTTTGGTTCGTTGGAGATAAGAAGGAGTCTAGCCTTTAGTGGCGATACCAGGCAAGAATGGAACATACCACATCGCGAAAATATACATTGAGTTTTTTAGGGAAATGCCATCATGGTGGCCTATATTTCATGACAAAACATGGCTACACCATCTGATAATATATCGAGCAAAAAGTTCGGAGCCTTGTTCTGCCATACAAGTGTTCTCAAGGGCTCCGACGTCATAGCCAACAAATCTGCCGCCATATTGGCTTTCCTAGGGCAATGAAGAAATCTAATAGAAATAAAATTACGACAAATAAAAGAGCATTCCTCATAAATTGCTACAGCTGGAGCTCAAGAATTCCCACCATTGGTCATGATATCAATCACCTCCATGCAATCATATTCGATCTCCAATTTGTTGCACCCTGTATTGTTTGCCAAAGCAGTTCATCCTTGAGGCATCGGGGCTCCGCCCTCGCTGCGTCCTCAATGAAAGGGATGTTACTAAAGGATGCTGCAATGAAAGACCCATTGACGTTGCAGATTATAGCTCTCGTTCCACTAGTGTTGTTGTCTGCATCAAAAGAAGCATCGACATTTAAACTGATGAAACCTTCCCTTGGTCTTGTCCACCCATGTCTCTCTAACCTACTAGAGCCATGCTTTTTTGCTCTAGTGAAGTTCTTTGTCAGCATGGCGATAGCTTGTGCCAAGAGTGCGGGATCTTGGAGAGTTTCACCATGAGTAAATCTCCTTTGTTCCCACCATATGTACCACACAGCCACATCAACCAGCTCCTTCCGATTTACATCAGGGAGAGAGGGTACGGTGGTGTTATGCATCAATAGCAGGGCGCCCAGGACCGATGCGCCCTCCCTTTTGGTCTCACAAAGTTCATTTATCATTGAGGCCAAACCCAACTTTAGCCATATTTTCAGAACACGTGGGCATTTAAATAAAGTACGTCAAAGGCTCTCACAATCTTTGGCATAAGGTGGGCATTCCGAGATGGTTATCATATGTCGATTAGCCAGAGTATCTCGACAAGGAATTGTAGTGTAGAGCGCTTACCACATATGTATTTTTACTTTTGCTAGCACTCGAAGTTTCCATAGGATCCTCTAAACCGGACTAGTACTTGTAGACAACATTGAGTTAGTTTGTCTCAACTTTCGCTCATGTTGGTGATCCCACTCCATGTGGTAAGCCGTTTTGACAGAAGAAATCGCCATTTTATTGTACTGCCAAGATACAAAGTCCTCCATCATCCCCATAGCTAGGGGAATGTTTAATATCCTTTGTGTATCAATAGGCCAGAATATTTCACTGATTAGTTGCTCATTCCATTGCCTGTTATCCATATAAATCAACTCATAAACTTTAGTTATAACTATATTACCTCGCCTCATCAACACTTTTTTGTTTGGGCTACTAGGAACCCAAGGATCATCCAATATATTAATTTGTGTACCATCTCCAACTCTCCATATGTGTCCTCTCTTGAAAGTTCGAATGCCACTCCACAAACTCTGCCATGTATAGGAGCTTCCTTTTATGAGAGGACAATTTAAGAGGTTGCCATTCGGATAGTTTTGTGCTTTCAAGACTCTTGCACACAAAGAATCTTGCTCTGATAATAATCTCCAACACTGTTTAGCTACCAAAGGCAAATTAAACCATCGCAAATGTCTAAAACTCATACCTTCATTAACTTTGGGGACACATATTTTCCACCATGCAAAACAGTGCATATGCGCCTTCAACTCCTCATCTCCCCGCCATTATTGGGATTTAGCAGTTGTTATCCCATTGCATACTTGTTTAGATAGCTTGTAGACTAACATTGCATATGAAGGAATGGCTTGAATAACAACCTTTAGAAACACTTCTTTTCCACCAAAAGAGTGCATTTTTTCCTTCTATCCTCCAATCATGTTCAATACTCTATCTACAAGGTGCTGAAAATATACGCTGAGTTAAGCACAAAAGAAGAGAACATACAAATTGGGAACGAAAAAACAAGAGCGCTTAAGTGCTTGGAACAATTTGCATATGGACTAGTATTATTTTTCCAGATGGTAAAAGTTTGATATCATATTTTTACCAATTTGGAGCGAACACTTTGACCATCGTACGATTCCTAGCATGGATCTTGGTGAAAAGCTGTTAACATGCCAGGTTATGTTTAGTTGTACGGGATGTCCTAACCGAGTGAACATTTTTAGCGTCCTTTTCCCAGTGACCCTGGACTCACTTCTCATTCCCCCTGACGCCCAACTTTCCTCCGACATCGGCACCTCTCTTCTCGTGCGGTAGCCTGTGAATCCCCACAAGGGTTGTGGGATGAGAAGATGCAGCCCGAGGGGATCACAGAATTTTGATGGTTCCACGGCTTCCCCACCCGAGCAGTGTGGTGAGAGGGGCCTGGGTGTGTGCAATACAGCCACCTAGAAGCGATGCCGGGGTGGGGGCGCTTGATGGTGATGGCACAACCCTCCACAATGGTAAAACATAGGCGGCATAAACGCTGGAGTGGACCGTGAAGTGCAACATGGTATGTTAGCATACGATGAGTGCAAAGGGCCATGTAATGTGGCGGTGGTCGAAGCTGATCGTCTCTTGGGGGCGGTGACGGTTCCATGCAGTCAATGTCGCGTTCTCGTTGCGCGGCGATGGGTGTCTCCTCCATGATGTCCTCCTCATCTCCGACGTCCCCGTTGAAAGGGCATTTCCCTCCATAAGTGTTTTGGTGTTGATGACAATGCAATTTCTGGACTAAGTGTATGCTTGAGCTACATAGGTATATCTATATGGCACAAGATGGTTAGGTACACCTCTAGAAGGAAATGATCAAAATTGTCATTTCTGATGCTTTTATTTCTTTAGTCCTACAATATTCGTACTATTAAGAGGGGTCCGTGTTGGAAGGTATGGGTGGAATCAAATCATATACAATACTGCACCCACAATATCCATTCAATCCGTTTTCGAGGACATACCCAAATTTAATTAGTGTTGAAACTCTCACGTGTTTGTACTGCTAGTGCCAGCGATTGTACCACTCCCATGTGGGGTGGGCAACAAGGTGCACGACCTGACGGTTATATCATATGCCAGTGCGGTTGCGGGCGGTACTACCGGCCCTTGTATTGGATCAACCACTGCCCGAGGGGCGATGCCCTCGGGTTTTCTAGAGGCACTGGAGCTGTGGCCCAGTGGTTCTTCTACTTATTTGCATAATAACCAGTACAACCGGGCTCTTGAGCGGTTGTACCACTTAGGCCGCACCACGCTTTTAGCCTGGAGCAGTTGTACCATTCGGCCGAACGGTTGTACTGCTCATGTGTCTTTTTGAGCGCAACCGTTGGATTTGTGGAGGGGCTATAAAAGGAGGGGGGTGATACGTCTCCAACGTATCTATAATTTTTGATTGTTTCATAATATTATATTATCAATCTTGGATAGTTTATATGCAATTATATGCTATTTTATATAATTTTTTGGGAATACCCTATTTACCCGGTGCCTAGTGTCAGTTCCTGTTTTTTGCCTGTTTTTTTGACTTTTCAGAAAATCAATACCGAACGGATTCCAAACATGATGAAACTTTACGGGGGTTATTTTGGGATATAAGGAGACCCTGAAGCTTCGGGAGGTGGCCAGAAGACCTACGAGAGGGCCACCAGCTTGCAGGGCGGGCCCTCGGGGGTAGGGTGCGTCCCCCTGAGCTCGTGGGCCCCTCGCAACTCCTCCTAACCTAATTCCACTTCTATATATGCACATATACCCCAATACCAATAGGGAGACACTCGAAACACTTTTTTTGCCGCCACAAGCCTCTATTCTTCTGCGATCACATGTGGAGACCTTTTCCGGTACTCTGCCGGAGGGGGAATCGATCGCGGAGGCCGTCTACATCAACCTTGTTGCCTCCATGATGATGTGTGAGTAGTTCATGACATACCTACAGGTCCATAGCTAGTAGCTAGATTGCTTCTTCTCTCTCTTTGATCTTCAATACCATGTTCTTCGCGATTCTCGCGGAGATCTATCCGATGTAATCTTCTTTTGTGGTGTGTTTGTTGGGATCCGATGAGTTGTGGGTTTATGATCAGATTATTCATTGAAAGTAATGGAGTCTTTTCTGAACTTTATTATGCATGATTGTTATAGCTTTGTAATTCTCCGATTTATCTGTTTGGTTTGGCCAACTCGATTGATTTATCTTCAGCGGGAGAAGTGCATTGTAGTGGGATCAATCTTGCGGTGCTTTATATCCTAGTGCCACAAAGGGACAAGACACGTATTGTATTGTTACCCTTAAGGATAAAACGACAGGGTATGAACATATTGATTGTCTTACTTTTTCTACATCATGTCATCTTGCTTAATGCGTTACTCTATTTGTCATGAACTTAATACCATAGAGGCAGGCAGGAGTCGGTCGGTTGGAGGAGTAATAGTAGATGTAGGATCGTTTCGGTCTACTTTTTCAAGGACGTGATGCCTGTATACATGATCATTGCCATGAATAATGTCATAGCTATGCACTTTTCTATCAATTGCCCAACAGTAATTTGTCTACCAACTGTATGCTATGTGTTCGAGAGAGAAGCCTCTAGTAAAAACTATGGCCCCCAGGTCTATTTAAATTGTATTGCTAACAACAAAAATACCTTGCTGTAATTATTTACTTTATTTTTACTTTTACTTTTTATATATCTATCACTATCAGAATTAATCCTTGCAAGTAACGATTTCAAGGGAACTGACAAACCTCTTGCCCGCGCTGAGTGCAAGTGTTTGGTTTTGTGTGTGTAGGTGCCGACGACAAGAGTTTGCCTTGATTATCCTACTGGTTCGATGACCTTGGTTCTCACTGAGGGAAATACTTGTCGCTACTATATTTCTTCACCCTTCCTCTTCGGGGAAAAACCCAACGCAACTCACAAGTAGCAAGGGGGTTCTTCCTCCTCCCACCTACCTCTTGCCTCCCTCTATTCTACATCAATGTCCGATGTTTATTCTTGCATGATCTGCTTCTCTATCTGTCGGGGATATAACTCCACGGTGTAACCCGCCATGCTGGGCTGGGTTAAATGTGTCAACGACTCTACAACCAAGATTAAGTGGGTCGTGCCCTGAGTACAAGATAAGTAAGGTGGCGGCTGACCAAGACGTTGGGCAGCCCAACACCAGAAGACGGCGGCTCAAAGCCCATGAAGCTAAGGATGTCGGTTAAAAGTTTCCTTACGGTGCAAGATAAGTTAGAGATGTAGTAGATCGCGAGTCATAATATGACCCGGACTCTGTTGTAAACCCTAGGGCTTGACCTGTATATAAAGGTAGTCCCCTAGGGAGAAACGCTCAAGTTACAACCTCTCGATAGCTAGGTTAGCGATTCCGCACCCTTGTAATCGAGATCTATCCATCAAATACACACAAAGCAGGACCTAGGCTATTACCTCCATAGGAGGGGTCGGACCTGGGTAAATCCGACTCTCTCTCTCGTTTAACCCCTTCGAGTCGCCACCAAGCGGCGATGGCCTCACACCTAAGTCCTGTTTTGAGCATATCTGTTGGGTTGACAAAACCACGATAGTTGGCTCCCACCGTGGGGCCCTTGCCCGGTGGAGTTGAGTTCTCGAAGGGAGCCCTTCCAGGGTTAGGGAGTTACGTGGTCGGTCGCATGACCAAGAGCCGCCGCGGCAAGATCTACATCGACGACTCTGGCTGGGGCCCCGGCGCCAACTCAATTGAGTACGGTTACCGGGTCCCCTTCAGCAAGATCCAAGTCTTCATCGGCGAGTTCGGTGCGACAGTGCCCGAGCCAGACATCCGCTCCAACATCGTCGAGGCGGCTTGGCGTACTCAATCCGGCTGGCATCAAGCCGGCCGGGGTCACAACGTTGTCAGATCTTCTCAGCGGGTCGATCCTCCGAATGAGCTGGCCGTCGAAAAAGCAATCATCGTCAACCAGGACTCTAAACTTGGAGTCTCGCTCGGAGCAGAGACTTGCGAGGAACGTCGTAACCTCCCTCAATAGATCCCGGCTCATGCTATGGAAAGCACGGCAGCGCAGCTGCTACTCACATCCGGAGCCCTCGGCGACTCTGACGAGGATCGCGGCGGGTCAGCAACGGAGTTGCAGCAGCACGGTAGCCAAGGAATTTTTCAGAAGAATCCGAGGCAGCTAAGTTGTGGTCAATACCACGTGTTCACCATCAATACCTGATACGGTATAGCAAGATCAAGAGCAGGGCTGTCAATATGGCTGAGCCGGCTGTCCCTAGATACCTTAACTGGTCCGAGCACGCAATCACCTAGAGCAGAGAGGATCATCCCCCCCCGGGTTGACAATCCGGGTGGTCTGGCTTTGGTGGTGACACCGCAAGTTGGAGGATACACTTTGTCCAAGGTTCTCATGGATGGAGGCAGCAACATAAACATATTGTACTACGAGACGTTCCGTCGAATGAATTTGTCAGAGAGCACGTTGCTTCCCTCAACAACAGTTTTTCATGGGATCGTCCCTGGGAAGTCGGCTTATCCGATTGGGCGGATTAAGCTCGACGTGGCCTTTGGAGATGAGTCCAACTACAGGTGCGAGTCATTGATGTTCGAAGTTGTCAAGATAAAAAGCCCTTATCATGCTCTCTTCGGGCGGCCGGCTTACGCTCGTTTTATGGCCCGCCCGTGTTACGTTTATCTCAAACTCAAAATGCTGGGGCTTAAAGGTACCATAACCGTAGACGGAAACCATAAGATAGCCCAGGAATGTGAGGAAGGAGACGCGGCCTACGCCGAGTCAGCCTGTGCGGCAGAGGAGTTGAAGTTCTATACTGCCAACGTTGACCCGACTGATATGAGCCCGCTCAAGAAACCCAATACTGAGTCAGAGCCCGAGCTCAATTTCAAGCCGGCTGAAGATACTAAGCAGATCGACTTCACCCCAGGCGATTCGTCCAAGCAGTTCACTATTGGGACAGGCTTGGATCCCAAATAGGAAAGCGCGCTCATCAAGTTCATCCGTGAGAATCAGGATATCTTTGCATGGAAGCCATCTTACATGCCTGGAGTTTTGAGAGAACTTTCTGAGCACCACCTTAATGTGGATCCCAAGATGAAGCCAGTGCGCTAGTACCTCCGTCGTTTTAATGAGGAGAGACGTAAGGCCATTGGAGAGGAAGTGGCCTGGCTCCTAGCTGCCGGGTTTATTGTGGAAGTTTTTCACCCTGAGTGGTTGGCCAACCCGGTGCTTGTTTTGAAAAAGAATGGCACTTGGCACATGTGTCTCGACTACACGGATCTCAACAAAGCTTGTCCCAAGGATCCTTTCGCCCTTCCACATATTGATCAGATCATTGATTCTACGGCGGGTTGCGAGCGTTTGGGCTTTTTGGATGCATACTCTAGCTATCATCAGATCAAGATGGCTGTTGAGGACCAAGAAAATACGGCTTTTATCACTCCCTTCGGAGCTTTCTTCTATGTCTCTATGCCTTTTGGGCTCAAGAGCGCCGGAGCGACTTACCAGCGCTGTGTCCAGAATTACCTTAAGCCACAAATCGGGCGTAATGTTCATGCCTACGTTGATGACATCGTGGTCAAATCTCAGAAGAAGGAAACACTTTTGGATGATATCAAGGAAACCTTTGACAATCTTCGAGTATACAAGATGAAGCCTAACCCGGCAAAGTGCGTTTTTGGCGTCCCCGCAGGCAAATTGTTAGGGTTTATGGTCTCTGAGCGTGGCATTGAGGCTAACCCGGACAAGATCAAGGCCGTAACATCATTATCCGAGCCGGCGAACGTAAATCAAGTTCAGCGGCTCACTGGACGCATTACGGCTTTAAGCCGGTTCATAAGCCGCTTAGGAGAGAAGCCGACCCCTTTTTATCAGTTGTTAAAGAAATCAGGTGACTTCAAGTGGACAGATGAAGCCGACAGAGCTTTCGAAGCACCCAAGCAGCAGCTTGTTAACCCGCCCGTCTTGGCTGCTCCCATGGAAAAAGAGCCTATGCTCCTGTACATTGCTGCCAACTCCAAGGTGGTAAGTGTTGCAGTTGTGGTCGAGCGGAAAGAAGAGGGAAAGGAATATCCGGTTCAGCATCCGGTTTATTTCGTCAGCGAAGTCTTAACCTTATACAAACAGCGGTACCCACACTGGCAGAAGCTGGTTTTTGGGATCTTCATGGTGAGCCGGAAGTTGAAGCATTATTTCCAGGAACACCCGTTAACTGTGGTTAGTTCGGCACCTCTTGGTGATATCATACAAAACCGAGAGGCCACGGGCAGAATAGCCAAGTGGGCTATTGAGCTTGGTGACCACCACTTGAAGTACATGCCCCGAACCGCCATCAAGTCTCAAGCATTGGTGGATTTCATCAACGACTAGACAGAGATACAGGTTTCAGAGGATAGGCCAGGTACCACGTATTGGACTATACATTTTGATGGGTCTAGACAGCTGGAAGGCTCGGGGGCTGGAGTCGTGATATCTTCTCCAAAATGTGACAAATTTTGTTATGTCTTACGGCTCATGTTCCCGTGTACTAACAATGCAGCTGAGTACGAAGCACTCCTACATGGGCTTCGGATGGCCAAAGAGATGAATCTTAGCCGGGTCAGGTGTCTAGGCGACTCAGATCTAGTGGCACAACAAGTTTCAGGGACTTGGGACTCTAAGGATCCTCTTATGGCGGCTTATCGATGAGCGGTCTCTGATGTGGCGGGTCATTTCCAAGGTTATCAGGTCGATCATATAGATCGCCGGCTCAATGAGGCGGCTGATGCTTTATCTAGAATTGGCTCCCAGAGAAAACCAGTCCCGCCTAACGTCTTTTTAGACGTCCTTCACAATCCATCAGTCAAGTTACCGTCGGAGGAGGACATAGCTATCCCTGACCCGGAGGCACAGCTGGTGGCGGCTCTGCGTGTCACCCCAGATTGGACTGTGCCATATTTGGCTTATCTGACCCGAGGAGAGCTCCAAGAAGACGAAGTCGACGCTCGTCAAATCATCCAGCGATCAAAGTCCATGACAATCATCAATGGCGAGTTACATCGCCGAAGCAGTACTGGCGTGTTTCAACGGTGTGTTTCGCCTGAGGAAGGCCAGGAAATACTTAATGAAATCCATTCTGGCGATTGCGGGCACCCTGCCGGCTCACGATCGTTGGTCACCAAGGCTTTTCGGCATGGATTTTATTGGCTGACGGCTCATGCCGACGCTGAGGAGATTGTGCGCAAGTGTGATGGGTGCCAAAAATTTGATCGACAGGCTCATGTACCGGCTCAGGAATTGCGTATGATACCAATTACTTGGCCGTTTGTAGTCTAGGGGCTAGATATGGTTGGTCCATTCAAGCCGTCCTCTGATAAAAAGACCCACTTACTGGTGGCGGTTGATAAGTTTACCAAATGGGTTGAGGCAGAGCCGGCCAGCAATTGCGACATGGAGACCGCAGTCAAATTTCTAAAGAAGCTGATTTTCCATTTCGGTTACCCTCACAGCATCATTACTGACAATGGTACAAATCTGTCCAAGGAAGCCATGGAGCAATTCTGCCAGCGGGAGCACATCCGGGTCGATTTAGAAGTGGTAGCACATCCACAGTCCAACGGGCAAGCTGAAAGAGCCAACCAAGAGATCTTGAGAGGAATCAAACCCCAACTCATGGTGCCCCTTGAGCGAACGCCGGGTTGTTGGGTTGAAGAACTCCCCTCAGTACTTTGGAGTATTCGAACAACGCCCAACAGATCCACAGGATACACTCCTTTCTTATTGGTTTACGGAGCTGAGGCGGTTCTCCCGAGCGATATTCGTCATGACTCGCCTCGGGTGACTGCTTATGTTGAGGCGGATAATGAGCAAGCACGCCAAGACTCCCTGGATGCCTTGGAAGAGGAACGTGACTTAGCAGCGGCCAAATCTGCAATATACCAGCAAGACCTATGTCGCTATCACAGCCGTAGAGTCCGAAGCCGTACCTTTCAAGAAGGCGACTTAGTTCACCGTCTGATTCAAGACCAAACGGGGACGCACAAGCTCTCCCCGCCTTGGGAGGGTCCTTTCGTAATCAGTCGAAACCTCAACAATGGTTCGTATTATCTGGTCGACTTACGAGAGGATTCATACACTTCTCAGGAGGAAACAACCCGGCCCTGGAATATCGCACACCTACGGCCTTATTATACTTAGGAGCCACCGGCTCACCTTTTTGTAATTCTCCCCCCCTACAAAATTCTGTATATACTTCTTTATGTTCAATTATAATAAAGTCGGCATCCCCGAAACTCGGGGCCTCTGCCGTTTCAACCTATAAATTGAGCATGAGTCTTTATTGTTTGAAACATAGGTCACTTGGGGGCTTCCAACTCATCGAGTTTAGCTTTCTCACCCTCTTGACCTGGCAAAGACGCCACTAAAATATGGTTAAACCTGCCTGTATGTTTGATGCGACTCCGATCAGATGACCCCATCGCTACTAGAATCAGGCACTTTGCCGTCTGCCATGGCAGACGGCAAAGGATAGGACTGCGGACGGCAAACCTCTTTGCTGTCAGCCGACAGACGGCCACAGTTTCGGCATTGTGAACTCCGGTAAAGGAGTTCTTTGCCGTCTGCCTGGGCTCACCGGACGGCAAAGATTTTTTGCCAACAGGGGGCAGACGGCAAAGAGGCTCGACGGTGTAGCACTGACGTTAGCCCCGTTAGGTGGCTAACGGCACCCTTTGCCATCTGCCCCCCACCCCTTTGCCGTCCGGCCCCTTTGCCGTCTGCCCCCCTACCGTCGGCCCCCTTTGCCGTCTGCCCCCAACCCCTTTGTCGTCTGCCCCCGGACGGCAAAGGGGACAAATGGCCCCAGGCCTGGTGTTCCCAGGTTGCACAGTTGGCTGCCATGTGTCACCTTTGCCGTCGGTGGCAGACGGCAAAGCCACCTTTGCCATCGGTGGCAGACGGCAAAGTGACCATATTGCCTCTTTTATATTTATTTTTTATATATCCAAGCATTTTCACAAGCAAAATGTATGATATACATATATATTTCACAAAACCCATATCCATGCCATATGAATATGATCATCCAACAAACATATCAAATCAAAAGTGCAAGTTTCACCATATTACAATAGTTTCATCCATACATACATAGTTTCATCCATATTACAGTAGTTTCATCCATAGGTAGAAAGTTTCACATAAGTTCATCGATACAAAATGAAAACAGAAAGTAAACACTAGCACTCCATCAAAGCAAGCTGTCGTGAAGTGAATCAAATCTGCAAAATTGGAAATGAGAAAGTTAGAAGAAGAATACTAGAAGAAGTAGAAGAAGATCTAGAAGAAGAAGAAGAAGAAGATGATGATGATGATGATGAAGCGTTTTTCTTCTCTTTCTCTTTCTCCTCTTGTTTTTCTTCTTCTTATTGCTTATTTGTGTCATTTTAGAGCTAACCTAGGTAATTATGCCATTTTTCGCCTAACTAGGCTTATTGTGTCATTTTACAAGATAATAAGCTAAATATATGGCATTTATGAGGTTACCAAGGCTATTATGCCATTTTTGAGTTAACTAAGCTTATTATGTCATTGTGGAGGAAACAAAGCTAAGTAAGCTTACAGTGTCATTTTGGAGAAAACAATGCTAAGTATAGGCCATTTTAGAGCTAACTTAGGTAAAATATGTCATTTTGGAGGTAAGTAAGCTTACTATGTCATTTTAGAGGAAACAAAGCTAACTTAGGTAAAATATGACATTTATGAACTAACTGAGGATATTATGCCATGTTGAGCTTGACTTTCGGTCTTTCGAGGTTTTCCTTAGAAAAACTCTCATGCCTCATGGTGTTTATGGTGCGCACTCACTCACACTTATATGGTGGTGTATGTTGGTGGACACTACCTAACAGTAATATTTCGACCGTCGGTGATGGTCGTTTCCCCTTCTCCTCTCCCGCAATATACCAAGGTATATATCGAGAGAAGGAGAAGAAGAAACGACCCCCGCAACAATAGTCGGGATTCCTCCATCAAGAAGAGACATGAAACTCTCACAAGGAGCTCCGACAGACCGAAAGTACGTAATTTTGTCTAAGTGCTATGTTTGTCTTTCTTTGAGAAAATGAGCCAAGTAAGTGGCATATTAGGGCTTACCGTCCTCGTCATCACGGAGGTGAAGCACCGGGGTTGCTCGGGCCTGGAGAAGGATGCCCTGGAGAAGGGCCGTGCGATGCGGCTCGGGAGTTATGCTGCACCAAAGATCATTTGCAAAGTCTCGTTAGCATGATGACACTGAAATGTTAAGACTAGTAACTAATGACCATTCAAATGAAACTCACCGTTCCCGCCGTGGTAATGACTGGCATCGACGGAGGGGTCTGGCCGTTCTTCTCGCACAGAGACTGCACATTTGGTTTTGACAAGTCAATCATATTGGTTATTAATGAAACGAACCTGTAGTGCATGATTTGGTTAATATGAAGAAGAAACTTACCATGATGAGCTTGTACATGGCCCGGTTAGACGCATCGTTCCGTGCCCTCTCCTCCTCCAACAACTTAGCCGTCCTGTCCTCCAAATCCCTCTTCTCCTCCGCCGCCTGACGGGCATGTTCCTCCAGAAGCGCTTGGGTTGCCTCTCTCTCTTTCTGCAAAGCAGCCTGCAACACAACTCCTCGTTAGCATTGTAATCATCTTTGTTCGCACACACAATGTAATGGAGGAAAGCTATCTGAGTCCGTATGACTAACCTCGATGGCGAGCTCGACTGGCCGTGGACGAGGCCTTATCTCAGGACAGGAGCTCGTTTGGCGTGCCTTGATCTCCCGGAGAGTGCGAGAAGACCGTATAAGTCCATCTCCAATGGCTATCGAGCCATGGGGCCTCCCACTGCCAGCCATCATCACCAGCTCTGGATCAATAGGATGCTGGCTCGGGTTGAAGTCCTCCCCATTCACCTTCTTCTCCACATCTACGTACCTCACGAGCTTGTGGTGGGAGGAGATGTTGGTGAAGTTCTCGGGATGATCGAGGTCAGACTCAGAGAATGCCTTCGCCTTCTTGTACGAGGCAGTATGGGCCATGGCATAGAGGTCGTACACCCCTGGCACCTCCGTGTTATTGTGATGCGCCTAAAAAGAGAGAGAGGAACAAAGTATTAGTAAAGGGCTCAAGCAAGCATCAAGAATGAATTGCATGAATAATGAAGCAAACCACATACCCAGTTCTCCCTGAACTGATATAGGTCGGCGCTGCCTTGATGGTGTGGCACACCAGCCATTTTGGCACGCCGGTCCTTGGCGTTGTTGTGGACGGCTCGCCATTGCTTTGAGCACCACTCATCCACCAACACCTCCCAACAATCCATCTTATCCGCACACCATCTCGGGGGCACCTAAGTGAGTAAAGATTAATTTGAGCGCTACGCCTACGAATCAAATCAAGGAAACTAAGTACAAGGCCTTGAGAAAAGGTAATTACCTTCATGTACTGCTCCTTCTCCAGAAACTTTCCGTGGCACTTCGTCTTTTCCTTCTTAACTTTCAGCGAGGCGTAGTAGTCGCGAACAGCCTGCGGTCGAGCCTCGTGCCGTAAGTTCTGTAGTAGGCGCTTGCACTCGCCATCGATAACCTTTGCCGCGGCCTCCTCGTACCCCTCCTCACACCTGTAGAAGGTCTACAATCAAACGAGACAACACTGATTAGTGCAATAAATAGCTATTGTTGATTTTTAATTGTGTAAAGGAAAAATTACCCAAAACTGTCTGATCACCATGCCAGCCCTCGGGTGGCACAAGACACCGTCGATCCTCTTCTCCAGCGGGGCCGGGGCAGCCAAGTAGTGCTCCCAGGTCAATCCTAGCTCTCGAACCTGGCCCTCACCGGGCAACGTGACAAACCGTGGAAAGTTGTGCCGGCAAATCACACCAAGGACGGAGTTGGGCCTGCAGGGATCCTTTGCATGAGTCCAACCCCTGCAGTATGACAAAGCCAACGCATTAGATATTTGAATAAACATGAAGGCAAAAGGTTAAAAAAGAGTAAATGCACTTACTTCTCCCCCTTAGGCCTAATCAACCACCTCTGCTCGCGGGTCACCGACACGGGGGGGAGCCGTGTACCACCACACTGGTAGACCTTCCCCCCCTCAACCACCTCGTCCTCGCTATCAGAAAACCCATCCCCGCCACAATCAGCATGGCCACTCGGCTCCGGCCAGCTATCCCATTGGGTCTGCTGGGACGTACCCTGATCCCTGCTCTGCCCCGGAGTCTCGTGGGACGAAGCCTGTGGGACAGGAGTCTCGTGGGACGAAGGCTCGTCGACCCTAGGCTCGTGGACCGGAGTCCGCCTAGCCTCCTCCTCAGACGGGTCCACCCTAGGATCGTGGACCGGAGTCTGTGTAGCCTCCTCCTCAGACGGGTCCACCCTAGCAGTCCTGTGCTCGGGTGAATCAGCTGGGGGTGGCGGCGAGGAAGGCGTAGCAGCCTTCCTACCTCTCCCAGCACGGGCACGTGTACCTCTCTTCTTCCCCCGACCTCCTCTCCCGGTGGGCAACGACGCCGACGAAGAAGCTGTGGTGGAATGGAAGTACCCCTCCCACCACGCGCCGATGAAGACTGAGCCGCGGAACGCTCTCGACCCGCGCCCACCATCTTTCAACACCTGCCATGACAAAGAGTGAACGAAATTAGTACAACATAAAAAATTTGAATACCAACATGAATAATAAAAATTGAATACCGACATGTATATAATTTAAGTGTATCATCATCATGTATATAATAAAAATTGAATACCGACATGTATATAATTTAAGTGTATCATCATCATGTATATAATAAAAATTGAATACCTGACATGAACTAATAATAATCTTGATCGCCTATATATGCTCCGGGATCATCATCATCACTATCATCAATAAATGCATCATCATCATCACTATCGGGAACAACATGTGGAAGGCCTCCTTTATGTAATCGGTCAAGCATTGACAGGTCATCCGCAGCAGTAACCTCTTCTTGTTCCGGCTCAGGGGTGAAGTCGGATTCACAATCGCTGTCTACTTCAATGTTCTGGGGGTGAAGTAGAGCGGTTCTTGAAACGTTTTTTGGAAAGACGTGTTTCTTGGAAGAATTCTCCTTCATATATGTCTGGGTTAATGTGAGGTTCATAATCCTCTTCATTGAGGGGAGGTGGTCTAAAATGTGGCGGCACTTCATAAACGACATCCCAACCATTCAGATTTGGATCAGTTTGGCAGGCCCACGGTAGATAGAAAACTTGGGTCGCCTGTTGAGCCGTAATATAGACATCGGGAACATCTAAATGGGTGCTTTGTTTGATTTCGACTAGCCCTATATATTCATGAGTCCTTCTAGTCTCCTTCGGCTGGAACCAATAGCATTTGAAGATTACGATGTTCGGTGGGTTTTCACCATAGAATAGAAGTTCATAAATTGCTTCAACTATTCCATAATACTCGGTACCTCCTTCGCCGATAGCAGAGACACAACAATTTGTAGACTTTCGGTCGGCCATAGATAGCTCTTTGCCAAAGGTACGAAAGCGATACCCGTTGATGTCGTATTTGTCAAATGAACGGACCTTATAGTCAAAACCATTAGCGACTTGTCTCAATTCGGCATCCATAGACTCTGAATTAGCCTACAAGTTTAATACGAAGGGATTGTTGCATTAGCCGCAAATTAGATGAATAAATGAAATGGTCTAATGGAAATTATCGTTTGTTTGAACCAAGAGATGAAACCGGGATAGCCGCCTCCATGCTTTGCCAGAAGCTCATACTCTTCGATGGAATCCTTTTGGATCACCGCTCCATCCGAGTATTTTGCAACGTATCGACTGTATTAAATATCCGCTAATAAGAGCAATTCAAAGGAATTAGAAGTTGCGAAACAATGTACCGAGAACTTACTCGATGTATGGCCGCACTTCTATTAGGTTGTTGAAGATATACAACGAAATGGTCCGCCATTCTTCGACATCCAACGCTATTCCTTTCGAAGCACCGGCTGGTGCGAGCTTCCCTTTGAATAAGCTGAGGTTGGATCGACCTTTTTAGGGTCGCCACCATTGTACCGAGGCTTCGGATTATGCAAATGATGATTTTTGGCTTCGTAGTGTGCTGTCACGAAGTTTGCCGCCTCCTCAGTAATGAATGCCTCGGCCATCGATGCTTCAATTCGACATTTATTTTTACATTTTGCTCGAAGCGTCTTCTACATCCACTCAGTTGCGAAGCACCAACGATTTAGCACGCCCCCCCCCCCCCAATCTTGCCTCGGTCGGGAGATGCAAAATCAAATGCTGCATTGGATTAAAGAAGCCCGGTGGAAAGATCTTCTCTAACTTGCATATCAACTCTGGCGCTAACTCTTCCATTTCAGATAGCACGACAGGCGATAGTTCTTTTGCACAAAGAGAACGGAAGAAATAGCTCATCTCTGCCAGTACTAGCCATTCATCCTCAGGGATAAAGCCACGCAACATCACCGACATTACCCGCTCAAGCCATATGTGCCAATCATGACTCTTGAGACCAAATATTTTCAGTTTGTCAAGACTCGCTCCCCGCTTTAGATTCGCTACATACCCATCGGGGAACATCAACTGCATTTTCACCCACAAGATCATTTCCCTCATAGCCGGCCTTCCAAGATTGAACCATGCCTTTGGCTTTGTCCAGTTCTGCTTTCTTTTCAGTTGTCGCATGTTTTGTAACAGTCTATCACATAGAGCCTCCTGATCGACTCTAGCCTTAGGATTATCCTTTGACTTCCCCTCTATGCCGAACAATGTACCAAAAAGGGCCTCGGCGATATTATTTTCAGTGTGCATGACGTCGATGTTGTGTGGACAAAGGAGGTCTTTGAAGTAAGGTAGATCCCATAAGCATGTCTTGTGAGTCCAGGCGTGTTGCGAATTATACCCTTTGAAATACCCTGGACGCTCTGGATCAGGCTCGCGAGCGTTTATCTGATCCAGGGTCTGTTGGCCTATCAACGCAGGTGGTGCAGAGTTTTTGACAACTCTACCTTTGACGAAATTCTTCTTATCTTTTCTGAACTTATGGCGAGGATCCAGGAACTGTCTATGCAAGTCGAAGCAAGAAAACTTGCAACCCGCCTGCAGCCAACGGAACTGAAGAGTTGCCTTGCATGTGGGGCACGGGAACCTTCCATGCACACACCAGCCAACGAATAGCGCATACGCCGGCAAGTCATGCATTGAGTACATGTACCACACATGCATCATGAAGTTTTGTTTTGTAGCGGCGTCGTATGTCTTGATCCCATTGTCCCAAGCTTCTTGCAATTCATCCTTAAGCAGTTGCATGTACACATTCATATTCTTCCCCAGATAGTTGGGCCCTGGAATTATCAATGTCAGGAAAATGTTTTTTCTTTTCATAATCTCTCCGGGGGGAGATTGAGTGGAATGACAAATACGGGCCAACAACTGTATTGGGTTGCCATCATACCAAACACATTGAACCTATCAGTGCTGATGACGACTCGAGGATGCCTTGGATCTGCCGCTTTATCCTTATGTAATGCATCGAAGTGCTTCCAGGCAAAAGCGTCTGAAGTGTGTACCAACATCTGATTCCCATCTGCATCTAGTTCGGTTCTTTTGCCCAATTTGTGCCATGTCATCTGTCTGGCCGTCTCTTCGACCATGAAAAGACGTTGAAGTATTGGTATGATTGGCATATAGCGAAGAACATTAACGAGGATTCTGGTCTGATTCTTCTCACCCATACCGTTGTCTACCACAACATACCTGGAAGACTTGCAAATGGGACAATAGTTCAAGTCCGCATACTCAAGCCTAAATAAGGCACATCCATTCTCACAGGCATCTATCTTCTCATAGGGCATCTTAAGTACACGAAGGATTTTGTCCGACTGGTACAGGTTTGCAGGCAGTACATGGCCTTTGGGTAGAAAGCGTCCAAATATTGTCATCATCGCGTCGTAGCATTCTCTTCCCAGGTTGAATTGAGCCTTCAGAGCCATTACTTGCGCGATCGCATCCAGATGACAAAGCTCAGTGTGCTCATGGAGAGGACGTTTTGAAGACTCCAACATTTCATAGAATGCCTTTGCAGATTCCTCCATCTCATCGTCCGAATCCCGAGCATCATCAAAGTCTTGCACCATGTCTTCGATCCCGGTACCATGCTCGTCGGTGCGACGACGAACCACCTCAGCTCTAGCACGTTGGGCAGACTCACCATGAAAAGTCCACACCGTATAATTAGGCATAAAACCCCACTTCTGCAGGTGTTTGCCCATTTCACCCTCTGTCTGCTTTTTAAAGTTGTCACACCGGGGACAGGGGCACCATGTTATATCCTGACCATTTGCAAATGCGGCTCTCACAAACCCCTTGGTATTTGTTAATCATTCTTTGGTCATGTCTTTCTGACTAGTGTGACCGGTGTACATCCATGCACGATCACTCATCTTGCGTAGCTACTAGACACACAAGAAATATATATATAATTCAGCATATATATTCATCAGTTAATAAAGTTTGTCAGTTTTATTACGTCCATGCAACCTACACGCTAATAGGTAAAGATAGGTCCTAATCCCACCCGAGTATGTGTAGATTGGGTTCGTTTTCCCATGCTCTGCTCCGGATCCGATGCAGAATTTCGGCAGCACCTCCCCGTTGTTCTCCTGATAGACGTCTCGGCAATAAGCAGAGAGGATGTGTACCCGGAGAACAACAGGGAGGCACTAACAAAATTCCGCATCGGATCCGGAGCAGAGCATACGGGAAAACAAACCCAATCTACACATACTCGGGCTGTCCATGGATAACGTTGGACAATTCGAAAGGATGGCGGTTATAAATATGCAAAGACATGCATATTTATAGATGCCGCCCTTTCGAACGGGAGACGCATACTGGTCACGCATACTGTTGAATTGAAGACACCTATAGCTAGCATGTTTCATCGGCACGAAGACCGGAACAGAGCAAATTAAGTGGGGGGGAAGAGATGTCATTTGTGCTCACCCACGAACGCAGCCGGGGAGCTCGTCCAACGCACGAGGTAGGTCGTCGAACAACTGCACATTGAAATCCACCCGATCAACACAAATATGATGTCTTTTATAACAAAATGGGAACATATGTGACCTAACTCATAATTTACAAAACTATGACCCCGTCGGGGGTCGGGGGTCGGTGGTGTCGGGAGTCAGTGGCGTCGGGGGTCAGTGGCGTCGGGGGTAGGGGGTCGGTGGCGTCGGGGGTCAGGGGTCGGTGGCGTCGGGTTCGGGGGTCGGTGTCGTCGGGGGTCGCGGGTCGGTGGCGTCGGGGGTCGGGGGTCGGTGGCGTCGGGGGTCGGGGGTCGGTGGCGTCGGGGGTTCTTCTTCTTCTTTACCTTCTTTTCCTTCTTCTTTTCATTCTTCTTCTTTTCCTTCTTCTTTTCATTCTTCTTCTTTTCCTTCTTCTTTTCATTTTTCTTCTTCTTATTTTTCCTTCTTTTCCTTTTTCCTTTTTCCTTTTTTTCCTTCTTCTTTTCTTCTTTTTTTTCTTCTAGTTTTTTTCTTTTCTTCTATTCTTCTATGTTTTTGCTTTTCTCTAAGTTTTTTCTACCTAATAAACTAACTATCTAATTTAACAGAAAATAAACTAACTACCTAATAAACATCTATTAAAAACAGAAAAAAACAGGAAAAGAAAAAACATGAAAAAAGGGGGGGAGAGCCCAGGGGCAGGAGCTCACCAAGGGGGGCAGGGGGCGTCGGGCGGCCGGCTACGGGGCTGCCCGCGTCGGGGCGGCGCCGCAGCGGGGCGTCGGGGCAGAGGGCGCCGCGGCGAGGCAGAGGGCACGGGGCGACGTCGGCAACAGCGGAGCTGCGAGGCGGGGGCGCTAGCGGGGCGGGGAGGGTGTGGCCGCGGGGCAGGGGAGCGGTGTGGCGGGGGCGCGGGGCGGCGGCGCCGCGACGGGGCAGAGGGTGCGGGGCGGCGGCGGCGATGGCGGAGCCGCGAGGCGCGGGCGCGAGCGGGGCGGGGAGGGTGCGGCCGCGGGGCGGGGGAGCGGCGTGGCGGGGCGCGGGGCGGCGGCGATGACGGCGAGAGGGAGAGGGAGAGAGAGATGAGCGCGCGGCCGGGGGGGAGTGGGGAATGGTGGGGCGGGGGCTACCGTTAAGGGAAGGCCCTCTTTGCCGTCCGCTAACACACGGCAAAGAGGGGGACCCTCTTTGTCGTCTGTTAGCAGACGGCAAAGGGGTGACCTAGCCAACGTCGTGGCCCCGTGGGGCCCACTATCCTCTTTGCCGTCTGCCATTGTCCTCTTTGCCGTCCGCTGCAGACGGCAAAGAGAGGACAGACGGCATAACTGAATTTTGCCATCAGTCCTTTCTTTGCCGTCTGCTTTCTCATAGCCGACGGCAAAGTCCTACTTTGCCTTCAGCTGACAGACGGCAAAGGGATGGCTGACGGCAAATACTCTTAAAAAGTTAATCCTTTTATGGACCCTGAACTTTTAAGGTTAAAACATTGGCTTGAGTCATGCGAGAGCCGGCATACAGAAAGCTAGGACAAACCATGGGTTATTATGCCCGCTTCATGGAACAAGACTTGAGCCTGAAAGCCAGTCTCCTTTTTTCCAATTCTCATTGAGCTGGATTATTAAAAAGTAATATATACATATATACTTACGTTTTTTCAAGTACAATATTATCCTTGCCACCGGCTTATATTTGGATGGCCGGGTTACACAACCGAGTTCATATCATGACCAGTTTCCGAATCATCCGTCTTCAATATTATTGAAGGAGAAATTCGATTGACTCAGGTTTTGAAAAATCAGGTTATGGTACCGGCTTACCCCAGATTTGCTTGATGGACAAAGACGGCTAGACATTAAGCAAGGAAGGTGCGGGAGTAAACAATGCCATGAGCATATTAACAAGAAGCTTGTCAAATCAAGAGTTCAACACTGACAAAAGACGCCAAACGTGCACGATGGCACGACCAAGCAAATTCAAAGTTATGAAGAGTACTACTCCTATTACAGGCCCATAGTGGAGCCACATTATCCTTCACAAAAATTTGTCTTACACCAGGGGGCTCATCTGACAAGGCGACTCATCAAGCTTCCAAGCCATCTTCAAGGTCTATCATCAGTCGCCTCTCGGTCTGACCCCGCCGGCTCGATGTCATCATCAACCTGCTGGCCTTTCTGTTGCCAACGAATTGAGAGCAAAGATTCAAAATTCGCAGTCCCTTCAGCAAGAACTGATGCGTCAATGTCAGGGGCAAAAGTTGTCTTATGGCGAGGTGGCACCAGGTCAGACGGCTCGTCCTTGGGCGCGCTGATGCGTTCATTCTCAGTGGTGTAGGCTGGATGATACTTGGAAAGATCTACCTCGTCGGCTATCAAGACGCCAGTGGTCGGGTCTCCAAAAAACACTTGGCATAATCTTCACGGGTAAAGGCTAACCCGTCAAGTTTAAACTCTGGGAAGCCACCTTTCAGCTGCTCCACATCCAATTCTGGCAGATAAGCCTTTGCCCGAGCAAGCGCCATGTTCGCTCCTACACGAGCCGCCGATTTCCAGGTTTCAATCACCCATTGTGGCACCGTAGAGAGCTGTTTCAACGTATCTTTGATACTTCTCGGATGATACTTCAAGTTTTTCACAGCCATGATGGAATATACGGAGCCTGTAAATAGCTGCTCTACGTAGGTGAAAATGGTCTTCAATTTTACAATTGGCAGCTCTACAAGGTTGTGGTTTTTTCGCCCTGCACATAAGAGAGAGCAAAATAAGCCGCCACAAGGTTCAAAAACCGGCACTTTGACAAAGGTGGGTCAGGACATGTACCGAAGATTGTTGTCAACATATCATTGATCTGCTTTACGAGAGTGGTATATTTTTCTTTCATAGGGCCAAGGTTCTTTTCAGCTTTCTCTGCATGTTTAGTCAAGACAGCTTTTTCCGCCTCGAACAATTTTATGGCATGTTCTAGACGTTCATTGGCCTCGCGGGCAGAATTTTCAAAGTGAGCCGCCATGGACTCGGCTTCAGTTTTCAATCTTCTTTCCTCCTTGAGCCACCTCTGCAGTCTCACAGCAACAGACGCAGCATCTTCATAATATCCCTGATGGACGAGCAACAGACATCAGTAATTACATTTACAAGTCCCAAGAAGATTGCAAGAAATGTCCTTGACACTTGGGGGCTAATGTATTTTATTTCTTTTGAAACTAAGGTAGAGAAAAAGACCCGTCTCATCTCAATGAGACGAGCCGGCCCTTGGGGGCTATAGGTCGAACTTCTTTTATCTTAAAAAAGACCCGACTCATCTCAATGAAGATGAGCCGGCCCTTGGGGGCTACAGGTCGAACCTTTATCTTAAAAAAGACCCGACTCATCTCAATGAGATGAGCCGGCCCTTGGGGGCTACAGGTCGAACTTCTTTTAAATTAACAAGACCCGACTCACCTCAACGAGATGAGCCGGCCCTTGGGGGCTACATGGCTACTACAGGCTTTAAAATTACTCTATAAAACCAGCTTATCATAACAAGTTGGTCTTTGGAAGCTAATGGTAATATGCAGGATAATGGTAAATAAGAAGATTACCTCATATTATTCCTTCATAGCATTTATCATGCTCTTCTCAATTTCTCGGCTTTCAGACAGTCGGGTCAAGTACTCTTGATACAGGTCTTCAACACCAAGTATGGATAAATCCAAGAATTCCATTTTGGCCTTTCCCTTATCCAAAGTCGTTGACTCATCCTTGCTCACAATTTTGGCTAAGGAAGTGGGAGCAGTGGGGGCTTGCAAATTTTCTTTGACAAATACAACGTCTGAAACGTTGTGGTCAGATGATGCCAGAAGTTCATCTACGCGAGTTGATTTGGGAGGAAAGAGGGATGACTCAATCTCAGGAGCAGCATCCATAAAAACCGGCTCATTTATTCCGGGCATCTCAGTGGCAGCCTCCGGCTCTACCCTCGCATCAAGTTCCTTTTCAACAGAAGAGTCAACCATTGGAGTCATCTTCAGTAGAATTGGCGTCTCTTGGCCTGTTGGTCCAGAGGATGACTCGCCTTTCCGTTTGGACACAACAGCTTTGGCCCTGGATTATTAGTACAACCAAAGTTGTCACAAGTTGAGATCAAAACAATGAAAGATACAATACGGACTTCGCAAAAGATGAAATGCTTACCCACGATTGACATTGAAAGGGGGGAGCTGTGATGCGCTTGAGTCGCTTGACGATGAAGGAGAATCCTGATAAAGGGAATCTGAAGAACTGAGAGGTTGTTTAAACAAGCCAGCTCTAGGGCAAGAATCAGTTGGACTATGGGGCACCTCAAGGCGTGGTTTGCGAGCCGACGGTGCTTGAGACAAACTAGGATCTTCATCATCCCGAGTCTTGCGTTTTGATGAGCCGACAAATTGCGTGTTCTTCAAAAGAAAGTTCGAAGACAAATGAGCTTCCGGGTGAGATAATTTAACTATCCGAACAGCTTGTCGTGGACTCCAAGGAACAAGCATTTCTGGTCTGGGGGAAATTGGAATTACCTCAGTTTTGCCGGCTTGGCTAAATTCCGAGTCGCCCTGATAAGAAGGTGCGTCAGCAAGCTCATTAAACAGGCGGCCGAGAGAGTCAAGTTCTACCTCAGATTCCTCCTCCGAAGATGACATGGATACTTGGGCATTCTTTTTACCCGTAGCAGGAAGGGAGGCTTGAGGTTCAACTTTCCAAAAGTTAGAATCCGCCTGCAGATACATGAAACATATAATAAGTAAACAACGAGTCAAGAGAAGCATGAATAAGTGACAATGAAAATAGTTAATACCTGAGGCGGCGGGTTGAGAAGATAAAATGGACCCAAGCCGGTGACGCTGCACAACTCTTTTGACACAGAGAAGAATTTCTTCGTTTCCTTGGTAAGAACACTATCAGTAAGATTTTCACGGGAAAACCGTCAAGGATCGTTTGAGGCGCCCGAATAATCACACATCAGACCGTCCCTTAAGCTGACGGGTTGGATCCGCCACTTTAACCAGCAATGAATCGGATCTATCCCGGTCAGGCCATGTGCGGTCAGGGCTCTCAGTTTTGCATGAAGAGGTGCCAAAGTTACTCTCTCTTCGTCAGTTGGCCAACTCGGGAATTCCATTTTACCAAGTCTTTCCAATCTGAAACCCGGCAAGGGATTTTCCCCTTCAGGTGAAGTATCTCTGCAATAGAACCAGGTTTTGTTCCACCCTTTGGGATGACTCACCAGCTTTTATTCTGGGAAGCCGTTTCTCTTTCTCTTTTGAATGGAAATGCCACCTAGCTCGCAGGAAGAACCGTTCTTTGTTTCCGTTTGACGGTTAAGATAAGAGAACTCTCTGAACAGAGTAACGGACGGCTCAACCTGAAGGTACACTTCACATAACACTTGGAATTGACAAATGTTTGTCATGGAATTCGGACTGATGTATTGAGGCCTGAGCTTGAAAAAGTGCAAGAGGTCTCTAAAGAATTTTGAGCCGGGAGGGCGGAAGCCCTTGCGCAAATTATCAGTAAATATTACGACTTCTCCTAGTTGTGGCTATGGGGCCGGCTCTTCTTAAGGAGCTTGCCATTTTATGGTCTTTCGAGCTGGCAAGAAGCCCTGATCCACAAGGTTCTCCAAGGTGAGCTTGGACTCTTTGCTCTTTGCCCAGTTACAAACCTTAGAGCTTTTCGGAGCCATGGCAGATTATACAATAGCACAAGAATAATGGAAAGGACAAGCCAGAGCAAATTATAAGCCGCCTTTATTAAGGTATTTCTATGAGCCGGAAAAATTTAAGAAAGTCGAAGGGATGTCTTCAACACTTAGTGGAAACATTGGGTCACAAACAGATTTCTATGAAAATCTCTCTCTAGGCGGATCTAGTTAAACGAAGAAAAATGGCAAGATATGTGTTCTAGCTGACGGAACAAACCGAAACTACAACGCTCCGAAGGATAACTCCTGATGGTTTGTTTTAAATCTGATTTAAAGGAAAATGGAGCGGAGGACGTTCTAAGAATACGTCGCAATGAGCGGATGATGTATGGATCTACTAATGAAGTTTCAGATGAACGCTATGGGGACGGCAAGAACACTGAAAATATCGAAACCCTAAGTGGCGGAGATACATACCAGATGGTGTCAGAACAGGGACAAAGATGACCAAGTTCGTTTCGGCGGTCGCGAGAGGGCTTGATGACGCTGGCAATGGAAACCCTCGAAGTCGCCCTAGGAGCTCTAATGGTGCTCGGACAATGGAGAAGCAGGAGGAGGAAGACGATGAGGAAAAGTTACTGTGGAATCCAACGGGGCCTATTTATAAGACAAAGAAAGTGAAGCGGCACCGAGAAAAACGAAGCGACTATGGTAAATTCGTGGCTACAAGTGCGCCTCGATTTTCGCGCCCACCTAGATTTGGCGCAGTTTTCGAAGGGGTACGTTATGATGACTTTGAAGAACAACGGCCAGCAAGAATGATGTCATAATAAATGAATGTTGGGGAAAATGACAAGTGTGGTAGCAGAACAAGCCAGCGTTATGAAATCTGTTGAAGATACCAATCCAAAGATGAGCCGCCACATGAAGGAAAGATCTATTGACATGAATGGATTCAAATCAATCTGGGGCCTAATGTCGGGGATATTACTTCACGGTGTAACCCGCCATGCTGGGCCGGGTTAAATGTGTCAATGACTCTACAACCAAGATTAAGTGGGCCGTGCCCTGAGTACAAGATAAGTAAGGTGGCGGCTCACCAAGACGTCGGGCGGCCCAACACCAGAAGACGGCGGTTCAAAGCCCATGAAGCTAAGGACGCCGGTTAAAAGTTTCCTTAAGGTGCAAGATAAGTTAGAGATGTAGTAGATCACGGGTCATAATATGACCCGGACTCTGTTGTAAACCCTAGGGCTTGACCTGTATATAAAGGTAGTCCCCTAGGGAGAAACGCTCAAGTTACAACCTCTCGATAGCTAGGTTAGCGATTCCGCACCCTTGTAATCGAGATATATCCATCAAATACACACAAAGCAGGACGTAGGCTATTACCTCCATAGGAGGGGTCAAACCTGGGTAAATCCGAATCTCTCTCTCGTTTAACCCCTTCGAGTCGCCACCAAGTGGCGATGGCCTCACACCTAAGTCCTCTTTCGAGGATATCTGCCGGGTTGACAAAACCACGACACTATCCAACCAAACTTGTTGATTTACTGGGAGGAGACCTAGATCTACACTTCCACCAAAGGAAATTTGATTCCTCCTACCATCTGTTGTGGATCTAGTTACTCTTGCATGTTTGGGCACCCTAGATGGAAGAGGTCACCTCAGAGCCACATTCTATTGTGGTGAAGCTCCGTGGTGGAGTAGGCAACCTCCAATTAAGTTGTGGAGATAACACCAACCTTGTTTGTAAGTTTCTTGGTTGCCGCCTTCAAGGGCACCACTAGTGAATTCACAATACCCTGTATTGTGTCAGGCCATGAGAAGAATAGGGTGAGCCATTGTGGCGCTTGGGGTGAGCCATTGTGGCGCTTAGGGTGTAACGTGCCCCGACACCCCTCCAACGGAGACGTACCTCCTCCAAAGGAGGGAACTTCAGAAACACATCCTTGTGTCCACTTGCAGTTACTTCTATCATTTACTTACTTTGTGGAAGCTTATATTATGTTGTTTATATTCTTGCTTGTACTTGTTGTTGAGCTTGTCATATAGGTTGTCCACCTAGTTGCATATCTAGACAACCTATTTTATTGGTGATCCTATGTAAGTGCATCTAGTGCCCCCTTTGTGGTTTTGAATTATTGATGACAAATGAGGTTAAGGGACTAATGTATTTGTGAGTGTACATAGAAATAACACGGGACATGGTCCTTGGAGATTATGTTTATCATCAAAGAAGGGCCCTAAAAATGTCCGAAGACATTGAAGACTTTGATGTCCTGTGAAGACTTTGCTTGAAGACTTGGAACATAGAGACTTAGTCATTTTGCTAGCTTCATTTTATTCTTAATTGAGACATAGGAACCATCATACTATTAAGTGGGGTCGAGGCAAAACAAAGATAATGTTCGATGTGATGCTCAACCCAAACCTAATCCTTCAAGCGAAGGCATTGGGAATCTATTCCGTGAGGTTGAGTTAGCTTTACTTGGAGCTCAAGTAAAGTTGTCGCATTGTGTTTGAAATCTAACCATTGGGATACGTGTCGGTTGGCTGATGGCCCAAGGTCATTTCAGCCATATCACATCGGGTTGTACTTCGGCTATAAATAGGCACCCCCTCCACCATAAGTGTCGTTTTAGAGAAAGCCAGTCTCCGAAGCATTTGAGAGAATCCTAAGTTGGAAATCCCAAACACCCAACAAACAAAGTGGTTGAGAATCATTGAAGAATCTGTTCTGAGTGAACCAAAGACTTATTACACTTGAAGACTGTGATCTTCCAGGCAGTTAGGTGTCATGTTTTGAGCATCCGGGGGACATTGTGGATTTTCGGTTAACTAGTTTGTGAAGATTTATGGAGTCTACCTTCGAGACATACTTGAGTGATTGGGCGAGGTCTAGTTACCTTATCTCAAGGAGAATAAGGTGAAGACTTGGTCTTCTGAGTTAAATCTTAGCCTCTACAACCCAACGTATAGTTGTCACAGTAATAGTGGCTGGTCTAACAAATCACGTGTCTTCGGCAAGCAACTAGTCGTGTCACTTCACTACCATTTACTTATGTACTTTATCGTGAAGGCGTTGCTTGCTATATGTCCGAAGATTTTGCGTGAAGACTTTTTGTTTCCACGTTCTATTTTGTCTCCAGTCTTGCGATACTTAAGTGTGCTTGCTTGTATGTTCGCCTAGTTTACTTGTACTACTATATTATATACATGCTATTTTATGTTTTGATAACTTTATCTTCCCACTGATTGCATGTGTCACTTATATTTACTTCTATCTAGTTCACTGCTTTGCTTTCGCGTCTTCGAAGAATTAGTTGTCTTCAGAGACTTTGATAAAAGTCTTTCATTCAACCCCTCTGGTTGATAACTTGCACTTTCAATTGGTATCAAAGCAAGGTGCTCCCTTGTTCTGTGTGATTTGGTTCAACCACCTAGAGTTCTAGATATGTCGACTAGAGGGAACTTCAAAGTCTCCGCCAAGTGTCCAGTCTTCAATGGCACTGACTACCCTTATTGGAAGAATAAGATGTGCATGCATCTTGAAGCAATTGACAAAGACCTTTGACTTGTGGTGCAAATGGGAATTCTTGATCCTTGTCCCAGCGTTATCATTGCTGATATGAGAAGACTATCTAACCTTGGTGCTCATCATCTGTGGTCATCTGACCAAAGGATAGTACGGGCGCATAAACTCTCTGTAATCAGTGAAGCTAATCTGGGAAAGGCTCTCCAAGGTCAACGAGGGAGTTTCAACTCAAAGAGACAATCGAGTTGATGTTCTTCAGAATATCTTCAACCACTTTAAGAGGCTCAACAATGAAAGTTTTCAGCTCACGTTTGATCGCCTCACAGACATCTCAAATGAGCTTCAAGCTCTAGGCGCCACTGACATCACTAATCATGAAGTGGTGAAGAAGTTGTTGATATCCCTTGACAGCTCCTTTGATACCATGTCCCTAATGATTCAAGAACGTACTGACTACAAATCTCTTGCTCATGCCAGTATTCTTGAGAGGCTCAATACTCATGAATTTCAACAAGCTGAGAAGAGAGATATATATGGTCCTGGCTATGGCAAGACTCGTGCACTAAATGCAAAGGTTGTTTCTTCATCAACTTGAACACTTCATATGAACTCATAATTAGTAAGAAAGCCAATGTAAGTTATTTCAAAGTCTTCAGTGCATAATGTTGGATTCACGATCCACACAATAGCTCAAAATTTGTACCAAAAGCACATGAAGGTATTATGCTTGGTCATAGTTTGGAGTCATATACCTATAGAGTCTTCAACATACCCCTTCACAACGAGGTTGAAATTGTAGAAGTGTGATTGATTGAATCTAATGGCTCACAAAGAGAACACCCGACTCCTGTTCTAGATGAACCTACTCCCGAGGAATCTATCAAGCTAATGGGTGCTGGAAATATCAATCCCATTGAGGAACCGAGTGAGGATTTTATCGTCATACCTGCTCCAATTCTTTGTGAAGATAATGCTACTCGTAACAGAATAGAAGAAAATGCCCAATAACAAGGGAATTAACATCATGCACATCCTCGAGTTGCAAACGAAGTGCAATTGGACAAAATCATCAATAACATCAATGCACCAGGTCCTCTGACTCGATCCCGTGCTACTCAATTGGCTAACTTTTGTGGGCATTATGTTTTTGTCTATATCTAAGAGACCTCCAAAGTAGACAAAGCCTTTATGGAGCTTGAATGGATTCAAGCCATGCAAGAAGAATTGCATCAATTCGACCTCAACAATGTGTGGGAGCTAGTCAAGCATCCAAATTCACGGGAGAACAACATCATTGGAAACAAGTGGATCTTCTGCAACAAGCAAGACGGAAATTTCCAAATCGTCACGAATAAGGCTCGTTTTGTACCATATGGCTTCACAAAGGTTGAAGGAATTGACTTCGATAAAACCTTTGCACATGGTCCTAGGCTTGAATCAATTCACATATTACTTGCATATGCTAACCATCATAATATCATGCTATTTCAAATGGATGTGAAAAGTGCCTTCCCCAATAGTAAGATTGACGAAGAGGTATATGTTGCTCAACCCCCAGGTTTTGAAGACCCAAAACATCTTGACAAAGTCTTCAGGCTCAACAAGGCTCTCTATGGCATCAAGCAAGCTCCTCGAGCTTGGTGTGACATGTTGAAGGATTTCCCGAAGAACAAAGACTTCAAACCCAATTCACTTGATCCCACACTATTCACAAAGTCCCATAATAATGAGTTATTCATTTGTCAAATCTATGTGGACAATATTATTTTTGGTTGCACTAACCAATGTTACATCGATGAGTTTGGCTTTGTGATACACGAAAAATACCAAATGTCAATGATAGGGGAGTTGAAATTCTTCCTTGGTCTTCACATTTATTAACAACCAAATGGCACATTCATATCTCAGGAGAAGTACCCCAAAGGGTACCTAAAGAAATTTGGCATGCAAGATTGCACACGCATCAAGACGCCAATATCAATCAATGGTCACCTCAACATTGACGAAAATGATAAAGATTTTTATCAAAAGGTATACCATTCTATGATTGGTTCTTTATTGTAGCTATGTGCATCTAGGGCAGATATAATGCTTACCATTTGCATGTGTGCTCGATTCCAAGCGGCTTTGAAGGAATTGAGTTACCACGTTGTGAAGCAAATTCTTCAATATTTGGCTCACACCCCAACACTAGGCTTATGGTAACCAAAGAGCGCACCATTTGATCTTTATGCATACTTAGGTTCTAATTATGTTGGAGATCATGTGGACCACAAGTCAACTTTAGACACATGCCATTTCCTCAGACGATCAAGATATCCCCTAGCCCGGTGTAACACTCAAGGACGAAGCACATTAGTATTCGTCATCATTTTATCCTTGACCATGTGCTCAAGGAATACGTTGTCCTCAATCAAGAGCAGACCAAAGATCAACTGGCAGATATTTTCATGAAGCCTTTGGATGAGAAAATATTCAGTGCACTGTGGTGTGAGCTACATTTCCTAGGGTCTTCGAACATCCAGTGAATGGGTATACATCCTAACGCTAATGTGTTCTTCTATCCCAAAGGGAAGTAATTCATACGCAATGTGGCATTTTCATTCTACATGGCTTGGGTAATTATCTTTTTGTTCTAGATCATGGCAAATTTCTTTCTTGACAAGATGATTTTTTAACTTCTTATGGGACCATGAATTTTTTTTTGTTTATGGATAATGCAAATTTTAGTTTATGGGTCCATGAATTTTACTTTAAGGGCCATGAAAATTTCCTTTATTTTTGCAACATGGTAAAAGTACCATTTTATGGGACCATGACAAATTTAGTCTATGTATCATGGAAAATTTTGTTTATGGACCATGAATACAACTTATGGATCATGCAATTTTTTTGAATGATGTCAGTTTTATTTTACCAAGGCAATTTTTATATTTGGACCAATTCAAAATTTTAATTTTAAAACCATGTCAAATTTATTTTTTGTACCATGGCATTTTTATTTGTTGTACCATGCCAAATTTTATCCATTTTTTCTTTAACATGGCATTTTTTGTTGAATAAACCACGGTAAATTCCATTTTTGTTGCACAAACCATGGTAAATTCCTTTTTGGACACCATGGGGTAAAAATATTTTAAAGATGCCATGGGCAATTTCGTTTTCATAAAACTAGTTCATAATTTTTATTTTGCCTTCATCTGATGAAACAATGGTAGCTTAGGTTTAAATAAAAATTGTTAAGTTTTCTTGTTTTATTTCTAAGATATGAAAGATTTAGTTCTAATGGGTGGCAATTGTAAAATTTCATGTATCGTATTTTTTGGCATTTCAAACTTTTTGTTCAAATATACATCCAGCCAGCTCGTTGTTTTATATTTCTTTGTGATTTCAGCAACATTGCCATCAAAAATATTGTCATGATTTAGGACACAAGATTTCTCTAAGGTTTGTCAAATGTTTTTGTATAATTTTGCCTTCATTTTATAGACACAATTTTTTTGGAAATTAGGCCATGGATGGTATCTATGTATCATAACCATGACGCATTTATTCTTTTTCTCGATGACAACTTTTTATATGTTATTTTAGATATTCTATGATAAGAAAATAGTGGTTATGAAAAAAATCCATTTATTTTTCTCACACGTGCTAATGTTTTCAACTCTTTTTTATTGTTTAGTCTTTTTTGCACTCTGGTTTTCACCTCTAATGTTTACATGCGGCAGCGGTTTGATGTGACACTGCTTAATTCTATATGACAAAAGTTATTTCCAATCAAGTTAAATAGAAAAATCATATATCTCAAGGCAAGATGAGCTTTGGCTTGTACATGCATGTATCAATACCGAGCATACAAAATTGCATGTATGGTTTGTTTTTTGGAAGGAAAACAACAACTTTATTAATTGGAAATAATAGTTACATCGTTAATAAGAAAATGTGCAATGTCAGCCATAGGCTCTTCAAAGCAATCCCTTGTCACGGAAACTTTTGCTAATCTAGCTAATTCATGAGCAACCTTATTTGCCTCCCTATTACAATGTTCAAAACTAGTAAGAGGAAAATCGCATGCCATAAAATAGCAATCATAAAATACTGTTGCTGCTGCTCCCGTGGAATGTCCTCCATTCCTCATCATGTCAATCACTTCCATATTGTCAAAATTAATCACAAGACGATTGCATTCCCCCTTTTGTGGAAGTACTAAACCAAATCTTGGAGCCAAATCTTTAGCTGTCAAAACGTCAACACACCAGTCAATCTTCCAGTTTCCGCCAACAATGAAGTTTCCTTTGTCATCTCTAAGAACAGCCCCCGCTGTGCCCCTAAGCAAATCATGATCAAAAGAAGCATCAACATTCAGCTTGACAAAGCCCATAGGAGGTCTACTCCATCCCCTTGTTCTAAGAGTTGCTGTTGGGGGCATTAACATAGTTTGCCGTTATAGCATGATCCCCCATCGCAGTTTGGTATGCATGTTGAGACTTTTCTTCATGAACCATCTTACGTCTATCCCACCATAGATACCAAGCTGTAATAGCAATCAATTCACATGTAATCCAAAGCTGCATGCATGGCTTGTTGCTGGCAAATAAATGGGTCATGATGGGGTGTCAACTCCAAGAGGATGCATGAGTGCAGCGGGAGGCCCGGTGTTGGGCTTGCCATCTATAGGTGGGAACTTAGAATATCTCCACAGCGGATCACTAGAACACTTGCAAAAGTTCTGGTTAGATGACGAAGACATTTTTAGGCCTTGAATGTGGCTCATCATATTGAGCCAGACTGGTGTAGATGTTTGAAATCCAGCAACGTGGCCCCAAATAAAGGGGAGCTTTGGGGGGGGGTCCGGACGTCCGCCACATCAGACTCCGAAACCCCAGCCCCACTCCAAAGACACACTCCCGCCATTCGGCTCTCGAACCTCCGCGCATTCACACCAGCTGACCGGCCGTCCGCCTACTCGCATTCATGCAAGCATGGCGACCGAGACTCCGACTATAAAGCCAACCGACCTACTCCGTACAAAGCCTATCTGCAAACTCCTCCTCTCCCACACCTCCAATGGATGACGCACAAACCTTAGCCATCGATAGGCAAGAAGATGGATGCCGAGAACACCAGGACGTGATGGCTACTCGACGACAGCTGCTCGGACAAGCCATCGCCCCAAGCGGCGAATCGGGGGAGGTGGGGGGGAGCTTCGGGTCGAGTTCTCGCGCGTGCCCACGATTGTCCGGTTCATCCTCTTCCATGGCTCTGTCCACTGTGAAGATGGAGCCAGTCTCCTCGAATGAGGAGGAGCAGAAGCCGCCCTTGCTCGTCATGGTGATAAACGAGAAGTTTGCCGCAAATGGAGGAGGCGATGTGATGGTCCCTGCTTGAATGGAGTTTGACATCGTCGTCCCCTCTCCACAACCGTAGTATCCATATCAGACGTCGCCACTTCAAGGAGGAGGTGATGTCCCCTCAGTGGCATAGGCTGATGTATGATGCGAGAGAGCGTCTGCACCACGAGTGCGCCGTGGCGGTCAGGCAAGGATGCCGCGACGCTTGGCAGGCCTTCCGCCACTTACACGACAATGATGACGATGACGGCTCAGATGGCAGCGCAGACGACAGGTCGTATAAGAGGTTGCAGTGTCCTCACATGCGATGCCCATGAGGTTACCGCCACGTACCTGTCGTAGTTTAGTTAGTTTTTAGTTTAAGTTTAGTTGGACTTGTTAAATAACGTCGGTTTGGTTGTTAATATATCGAATTTTGTTCATTTTTCTGTTTAGCTTAATTCCATCTATGATTTTGCTCGACATGTTTTAAACGGGTCAGACATTTGATGATCATTGTTGGATGGTCTATGCCCCGCAAACTATCCGCAGATACATCCAGATGTGTCTATGGACAGTTGATGACATTTGTTTGGTGATCTGCATTAAAGATGCCCTTACACATTGTGAGTTCCTTACCTTAAACCACATGTAAAGATGGACTTTTACATGTGACTCACTAACTTCTATACACAATGTGACCGACTCTGTTCCCCCCACCCCACCCCCACCCCCCTCATGTATATATAAAAAGGAAAAGTCTAGCGCTCAATTCACTGATTTACATCGCATCATTCAACGCCTCACTCGCATGAGACGCATCCCTATGGCTCAGCCGGGATTTGCAACATGGTCCATGTTGCAAAGGACGAGGGAGCTCGAGGCGTGCTTGTTTGTGTGGGAGCTCAGCCTGGAATTGCAACATGGCCCTTGGGATTGTAACATTGCCCATTGTGCAGTCGCAATACGAGCCATGTTGCAAAAGACGGAGATGACATCATAGGGTAAAACATAAACCACGTTGCAGTGCAAACCTTTTTTTACATGAAAAGTAGAAAACGGTTCAATGGAGCAAAGCACGGCCCGTGTTGCAAAGCCCTGAAAGCAACACATACCATGTTTTTTTAGATAAACCACGCATATATTCATAAAAAAACAAAGTTACAAAGGACACACGCGTCTACAACAATAGAGCATGAAAACATACAACACAGGCCATGTTGCGAATGGACGGGTCGCACGGCTGGCGCGGGGAGAGATCGATGGCTGTTCCACACGTCATCCAACGCCTGTTGAGACAGTCAATGTGATCCGATTATCGTCCGGCCGACGGGGTCGCCAAAAAGGAAAAAAGTGCCGCGTAAACCCCCTAAATAGATGCTGCCGCCGATGCACATACGGAATCCATTTCCAGAGCCCAGAGACCAAAACTCAAGTCGCGCGCGTGGATACGTGTATGTGTATTTATATACTAGTGGGCAGAAGGTGCGGTGACACGCCGTACCCGAGTTTAAGCCCGTCATTTAGCAAATTTGTTTTTTTATGTAATCTTTTTTTTATTTTTTTGGTAATTTTATCTTTTCATTTGGAAGAAATCGTTAAAAATTGTTCGTCATAATTATTGGTTAGTTATAGTTATCGTTGACCCACTATTATTATTTGTAGAAAAATGATGTAATATTTGTTTTTTTTTTGTAAATTTATCTTTTTTATTTTGATTTTGAAGAAGAGGTAAAAATTGTGGAAGTATTGTTTAGGAGAGGTATTGTTCATTGTACCATAGTTTATTGTTTGACCGTAATTACTATTTACAAAAAAGTGATCTAATGTCTGTTTTCAATTTTTTTTGGTAATTTTAAATTTTGAAGAAGAAGGGGGAAAAATTGGTAATTTTGTAATCTTAATAATTTTAATTTCAAAGGAGAAGGGGGAAAAGAGAAATAATATATGTTTTAATTTTTCTTGGGAATTTTATGTCCTTGATTTAAATTTTAAAAAAGAAGGGAAAAAAAGAGGTAGGTTGTTCATTGGGGGGGGGGGGGGGGGGGAGGTATTGTTCATGGTACTCGTAGTTATTGTTTGATCACCATTACTATTTTGTAGAAAAGTAATGTATTTTTTATTTTCATTTTTTTGGTATTTTTATCTCCTTAATTTTTTAAAGTGGTGTAATATTTGTTTTAGAACTTGGGGAAATGTATATTTGTAAATTTTAACTTTTAAATTTTAATTTCAAAAAAGAGGGGAATTTCAAAAGGAAAAGAAAAAAAGGATTATTGTTCATCGCAGGGTTTTTTTTTTTTGTAGTTTTATCTCCTTAATTTTAATTTCAAAGAAGATGTCGTGCAAGGGAGAGCCCTGGCCATAAATCAGAGAAATGTTTTTTTGTAATTTTTAACTTTTTAATTATTTTTAAAAGGGGTTTTAAATAAACATAATTTTGGAAAAAGGTGGGGTTAAAAAAAGGGGGAAAACACAGGGCATTATTTCGTTTTAAAACTAGGGGAAAAGGTTAAAAAAACAAGAAAGTACTGTTCATCGAAGGGCACTGTTCATGTTTTAAAACGCGGGGAAATGTTTTTTTTTTTGTAAATTTTAACTTTTAATTTTAATTTCGGAAAAAGGGGGAAAATACAGGGAACTATTTCGTTTTAAAACTCGGGGAGAAGGACAAAAAAAAAATATCAAGAAAGCACTGTTCCTATGGGACCACTGTTCACCGAATGGTACTGTTCATACAGATCACTGTTCATGCAGGGGGTACTGTTCGTCGGTGTACACTGTTCACATGGGGCCACGTGGCGGCGTGGGGGAGAGCCCCGTCCACAACGGGCGAGCGCCCTGGTGAGCTTTAATATAGTGTAAGAAAGCACTGTTCCTACGGGGCCACGGTTCACCGAATGGTACTGTTCACAGAGAAAACTGTTCATGCAGGGTTACTGTTCATCGGTGTCCACTGTTCGCATGGGGACACGTGGCGGCGTGGGGGAGAGCCCTACATCACCTTCACTACACTCAATGTAGCAGGATACTATTCTAGAAACGTCCATCGATCCCATCTGAGCGCAGACATGGGGAGGAGAAGCTGAGATCAAGCTACCACAGCACGTCGGTCGGTCCAACACAACACACGCGAGCGAGCGCGACAAAAATTTCAAACTCGTGCCCCATCGCACAGTCTGACCGCGCTCCCTCCCTACCCAAACCGAGATCGAACGGGCATCACCTGCATCCGCTCGGATCGATCATCCGTCACCCGCCCTCGAACTCCCTCCCACGAGGTCGGCCGGTGGCGCCGTAGCCCGCCGTGTTGACGTCCGTCACCACCGACTCTGTGTCATCTGCCACCTTCTTGCTTCCCTGGACCCTGCCACCACCGAAGATGTTGTGCCGCGGCAGCTGGTGCGCCGCGCCATCCATGCCATCACCGGTAGGGTTGTATCTAGGCTTGGCCATGTCGAAGCTGAGGCTGGGTTGGGTGTTGAAGCTCTTCTTGGACGACGACAGCAGGCCGAAGGAGTAGGAGTAGGCCATCGAGGGCGGGCCGTACAAGAGCGTGTCGGGGTCGACGACGACCATCTGCCGGAAGTCGTTCTTGCTCGCAGGGATCGGCGACAGGAAGATCTCGACGAGGTTCCGCGCCATGCCGCGGTTGTACGGGTTGGACTTGCCCTCGTACCGGTACCGGAAGTTCTCGTACGTGGTCTGGTTTGTGGAGACGAGGTAGGAGTGGAACGCCGTGAGCCCGCCCACGAACCAGGACGTGATGAAGGTGTAGAAGATGAGGAACCCCGAGACCGGCGACTCCACGATGGCGCCGCCCAGGCTGCACCCGTACTTCCGCGTGATGAGGATCAGGTTCACCCAGCAGAAGACGAACACGTAGAGGCACAGGAACGTCGTCGAAGAGATGAACATGAAGAAGAACCTGTAATTTCTCTGCACGCTTGTTGCATCAATACACACGCACACGAAATCAAGTTACATACATGCACAACAACTATCTGTAGGTTGCCTGAACATGAAGATGAACGCCATGTGAGCCAGCTGCTACGAGGTCGAGGTGTACCTTGCCGATGCACTGGCCGACCCAGGGGCAGTGGTGGTCGAAGCGCTCCACGCAGTTGTTGCACACAGAGCAGTGAGAGCAGCGCGGCGGCCTGTACAGCATGCACGTGTGGCAGTACTTCACCTTCACCACCATGCCGTTCACGTACACGTCACGCGTCGGCGGAAGTGTCCCCGACGACGGCGCTCCGGCCATCGGGGACGCCATGCCGTCCAGCTGGAGGTCGTCGGGATCCGGCGGCTTCGTGTTCCGTGGGATGATCCCAGGATCTCGCCCTGACGTGAGCACCAACACTATAAGATCCTGCACATCACAGGGTAGTTAACAATCGATCGATGTTGCGTTGCTCAAGTCTGCTCAAGGTATCAATGGACGTTGTTGTTTTTTTCTGTTGTGAGGAAAATGGACGTTGTTGTTAATTTGACTCACGAACGCGCCGACGGCCATCGCTGTCGTCGGAATGAAAGGGCCGAGCGGCTTCCCCATGAGCTCGGCGAGGCGGAACGAGACGAAGGCCACGAAGAGCGCGAGCGGCGTCATGATGAGAGACACGGATAGCACAATGGAGTTGGCGTCCGGGCCGAAGATGCACCGCCCGCCGCAAAGAAATTTCTGCCAGGTACAAGATTGATCGAATGAACTAATGGAGGCCACCCTCCCTTTGGAACACCGGAATTAATCGTTGAGCATTGACATACATTCCTCCCCCTCCAAACTTGGTACAGGCGGTGGGTGGCGACGGCGCCGGCCGAGCTGGAGGCGTCGGAGACGTGGTTGCTGGGGAGAGAGCTCTTGAAAAGCGTCCTCCCATTCATCTCCGGTCCGCATGTGATCTCCGCGCTCCAAGTCACCTCGGCCGCATGGCTTCTTGCCAAAGGGCCCGAATTGGGGGTGAGGTGAGAGATGGAGGAAGGTCAACAACGCAGAGCTTTTCTCTTCTTTTCTCTTGAGACATTGTGTGCTATACATAGGACGATGGCACAATGTGGTTGTTATTAGGATGTACGGAAAGGAGAACTGAGAATTGCTAAAAATAGAAGAAAATAAAGGACAAAATCAAGGCTTTCTGTTCCACAGCACCTTGAGTCAACTATACTGCATCTTTTCTCGAAACTTACTTTCGCTCCGGTTTATAGATAAAGCAACACCAACTCTATACAATCAGTTCAAGTGCAAGCAAAATAAAGATAAATCTGTTGGGCAACATCACAAACATGTCTTGAATCAAAGTGAGAAAAAGGCCACCAAGCGGTCAATAGATCAGTGGCTCCGAGGCGGGGCAAGGCGATCATCGCCTCCATCATGTTGTCAACCCGGTCTCGATCCCGCTGCCTAGAGAGCGGGTCCGGTCCCAGACTCCCAGTGCTGCAAAAATACTAGGAATTTGAATATATCATCATGTTGTCAACCCGGTCTCGATCCTGCTGCCGAGAGAGCGGGTGCCAATGCTGCAAAATACTAGGAATTTGAATATATCATCAGTGCTTTGCCATAAGAAAACCCACTCAATAACATCGTTCAGAGGGTTCAGGTCATTGCCGCGAACACTAACCAGAAGAGACGTCTCCTCCTCCCAGTCCGGTTGGCTTGAGTCTCGAGGAACTCAATCAGGTTCAGGGCCTCCCAATCAGGCCCCAGAGCCTCACGGACAAAGCACCAAAGGAACCGGGCAGTAGAGCAAGTGAAAAAGATGTTGGTCCTAGTCTTAAGGACACCAGAAAGGGGGTGTAAACCATCGCCAACTATATTACGTCTTTCACTTCGTCCCACTCAAATTTGCCTACTTATTTATTTGATCCATCACATAAGAATTCAACAAGAGTTTTTGGTCTCAAGTGGATGGCGCTTACAAAATCCTTGTTGGTGAAGGGATTCATTTGTGTCAGGGCTAATGACATCAATATTTTACCAGTGATTTCATTGTTGGGGTTCCACAAGACGATCATATATCGTCTTTGCTTTTAAATTTATAGTTGTTCTTAATGAGGCGCTGATTAAGGCAACAAAGAATGAGTTATTGACTGGATTATTTTCAAGACTTGGCCTTACTTTTGGGTGGTTATTATGCAATATGTTGATGATACTTTATTGTTTTGGAGAAAAACTTAGGTTCTATTAGAAATCTCAAGTGTTTGCTCTCTTGTTTTGAGAAATTATCTGAAATGAGAATCAACTCCATAAAAGTGACCTTGTGCATATAGATATTGATAGGGATGAAACACATATTTATGCCCAGTCCCCGTATTGTAGGTTAGGATATTTCCCTCTAAAATACCTAGGGCCTCCTCTGAACCATAGTAACTTGAGGAAAGAAGATCTTCAACCTTTACTTGATGAAATGTGATTTGTTCAATCTTTCCTATGTTCCATCCGTGTATATTTGATGGGTAGTGACGTGCAGGTTATAATGCATGACATTAGTAGTAAATATATCAATGGCATGCAAGGGAGATGCACACCATTAATGACCTGCAATCTAGTGGCGGTTCCATTTTCCTGCACGCAACTCGTAATAATTTTCAGTATAATTTCCAATTGCACATTACGAAATACATTTAGTAAAAAATCTGTCATGGCCGCATTTTGTAGCCATTTTTGCTGCCATGACATCACTTTTTAATCATCTTTGCTGCCATGGCATCCAAATGGCTCACTATGTTGTCATGGCATCATTATTCTGCCATCGCATCTTTCTTAGCCATTTTTGCTGCCATGGTAGTATTTTTTAGCCAAAAGGCTCATTATGCTGCCATGTCAACATGGTTTAACCATTTTTGTTGTCATGGCAGCAGCTCATTATGCTGCCATGGCATGTTTTCTTAGATATTTTTGCTTGGTAGCATAAAAAGACATTATGCTTCCATGCCAACATCTTCTTAGCCATTTTTTATACCATCGCATCATTTTTAACCAAAGGGCTCATTACACTGCCATGGTTGTTTTGTAGCCATTTTTGCTGCCATGGTAACATTTATTAGCCAAAGGGCTCATTATGCTTCCATGGAGCGTTTACTTAGCCTTTTTTGCTATCATGGCAATATTTTTTAACCAAAGGCCTCAATATGCTCCAGTGGCATTATTTTGTTGTCATTCTAGAATTACTATCATGTTTAAACAACTAATCTGAAGTTTAATACTTCTCAACAATACTATTAGGATTACGACAAGTTCAACACATACTACTAGTACTATATGTAACAATTCTAAACACATGTTCAACACTAGCATGTTTAACCATAAGGATTATTTAAGTCTAATGGTAACAACATTAAAGCATGCTTAATACTTCAAAGGGCATGCTTGAGATGAATACTAGAGGCATGCTTTGGAGGAAGAGGACTGACCTTGCATCTCCATGTTGGTGTATGTTAATAATATTGAAGATGTTCATTATATCCATCTGCCCATTAACGATGACACATCCATCTGTTGTTGAAGTCTAGTAGGTGGATGAGATGTCGACCTCATCCAAAATAATAATTCTTATTTCAGCATTACATTGAGCCAGCATTTGCGCAGGAACTACTCCTTCCGTCCAGGTGCATAAGGCGCTTAAGGGAATCCAGATTTTCCAAGAATGAAAGTCGCCATTGTTATTAAGTGTTGTGGGATCCTCTTCCCACACCGTTCGGCTATTCTAGTCATGCCCATGATAATCTCACTGACTACCACTCCATTTGATGCTAGACCAATGCATGCACAACCAAGTCAACTTTGATTGGTTGCATGCAGGATAAGTCTAACCACAGGACGTGGGCTTGTGTCTTCACGGTGGATTTATTGATCGCCTTAATAATCGGTGGCCAGTATTTTAAGCACTCGTGATGAACCACAAGTATAGGAGGTTGCAATAGAGGGTAATATTTCACCCAAATTTATTGATTCGACACAAGGGCACATAATATTTATAAGCCTTAGCAATTAAGTTATCAATTCAACCACACCTAAGAGATAAATTTTCTAGCAGCAAATTTATTAGTAGCACAGTAATATGATATCAGTGATACAGTAGTGATAAATTAACAATATCAGTAACAATAGTAACAAGTTTGTAGCAAGTAGAGCAATAGTAACTTTAGCAAAGGCAATATTAGTAGAGCGTAGGCATGGAGTAGTGACGGTAATCGGTTGAAATTCAGTATGTAACTGTCACAACCTAGAGCGATGGACAATAGCTCCAATTCATCAATCATATGTAGGCATGTATTCCGTATATAGGCATGCATGCTTTCCATAAGAATTTGCATAACATCTTTTGTCCTACCATCCCGTGGCAGCGAGGTCCTAATGGGAACTAAGGGTAACTAAGGTGCTCATTTTAATATAGAACCAGAACAAAGCATTAACACATAATGAAGAGATGAACTCCTCAAGTTAAACCCGTCCTCGTTGATACCCCAAATCAGTACCACCTGGGGGTCAAATGTTCAGAATTACAACAGGTGCATACAACTTGCAAATAATATCAAGAACACAAATATATTCATGAAAAAATAACATATTCATGTATGAAATCATGGCACTCGGGCCTAGTGACAAGCATTAAGCATAGCAAAGTCATAGCAAAATCAACTCAGAACATTATGGATACTAGGAATCAAGCCCTAACAAATTGATATGATTATATATGAAATTACACCCAAATCACATCTACCTCCAGTATGCTTACAAAGGGACTACTCAAACATCATTGTGAGCATCATAAAATTCTTGATGGATAAGCATTTGTTATAACGACGGCGATGAATCCCCCTCTCCAGAGCCACGAACGGACTCTAGATCGGGGATCCCGATGAAGAACAGGAGGTGGTGGCGGCTCCGTATCGTCAAACGAACTTTCCCTCTAATTTTTCCTCAAGAAGACGAAACATATAGCACATTAATTAGGTCAGACAGAGCTCTAGGGGTCCCACAAGCTTGGGTGGCGCGACCAGGGGGTAGCCGTGCCCCCTGGGCTTGTGGGCCCTAGGTGGATCCCCTCCAGTAACTCTTGGCTCCAGTATTTTTTATTTATTACAAAATAATTCTCGGTACAGTTTTGCCTAATTCTGAGAACTTTTATTTCTACACGAGAAACAACACCAAGGTAGTTTTGCTGAAAACATCGTTATTCCGGGTTTGTTTCACTCAAATCATGCAAATTAGGGGGCAAAATAAGAGATAAAGTGTTTGGAAAAGTAGATACGATGGAGACGTATCAACTCCCCCAAGATTAACGCATTTCTTGTCCTCAAACAATTCAGTTGACAAACTGAAAGTGATGACGAAAAAAAACTTTTCCGAACTCATTGCTTTTCTTGGTGTATACAAGGTTAACTAGCAATTAAGTTTTCAGCAAAGATCAACAAGTAAACACATATATGATAACACTTAGCAACCGCTTTTACTCATATTAATGACATAGTCAACTAGCGAGAAATAATACTATATCTTAAATACCAACACTTTGTCAAAATAACCATGATACAATATCATAGAATCGTATCTCGCTAGTCCTCTCTGAGACCGCAAAACATAAATGCAGGGCACCTTTGAAGTTCAAGCAGCGACTAAACATTGTAATTCAGGGTAGAGGATATCCAGTCATGCTGACATCCAACATTAATTAGACCAAATGCATGTTAAACTAAGAATGGAAATAGCGCTCCCAAAAGTGGCTTGAATGAGATTACTCAATAATAAATTAAAAGATAGGCCCTTCGCAGAGGGAAGTAGGGATTTGCTTATGTACCAGAGCTCATTGTTTAAAATAGAGATAATAGTATTTTGAGAGGTGTACTTTTAGTCAATAGTTAACGACAACAAATCTCATCATCTTATACGATAAACATGTGCGAGAGCGGTTCCCATGCTTAACACTCCCCCCTCACCTTTTTCTTTCCACAAACCATGGCTACCCGAATTCATGGGTGCCTGCCAACATACCCTGGGAGGAGTGCTTTTTATTTATTTAATTAGTTCGGGACTAAGCATCCCATTTACCAGCTTCGTTTTCAATATTAAGACAAGTAGATGTCATACTCGTTGAGAGTAACAAATTATTTATCATGCAAGATGATGCTCTTCCCCACCGCTTCATGAGCATTATGGGCACACAAAACAGACATTCATTTGAAGTTTTAGAGATGGAACATACAAATTACTTGGAATGACAGAGTAATACCGTATATAGGTAGGTATAGTGGACTCTTCTGACACAACTTTTTTCCAAGGATTTGGATGCAAAAGCAGCATTTCCGCTTATTACAGGAGAAGGCAAGCAAAAGATGGGGAATCGACCAACTAGAGAGTGACAATGGTCATAAACATGCATTTTGAATAATTAACATTGAATGGTAGCATGAGGAGGATATAAACACTCTAAACTTAAATATCATGGAGGTAATATTGGGTTTGAATCAATTACATGTGCAAACATGTGACAATTCAAACCACTTCAATTCTTTAGAGGAGGATACCACCCCAACATACCGCATCATAATCAATTTAATGCATTTTGACACCTAAGACAACATATTATCGACTGCTAGCTAATTAAGCATGGCATGAGCAACTACGAACTCTAATCATCACTACACATATTTTTATTCATAATAGGCTAAATCAAGACTATTAAGGTAAACAGACTTGCAAAAAAAATAAGTAGAGTTCATACTAGCTTTTTTTCACCACGATCACTTCATCAAATCATCGTCATTATTGCCTTTCACTTGCATGACCGAATGATGTGAAAAATATAACATAGTGAAGTGCATCGTGGACTAAGCTAAAATTTGTAAATACTATATACACAGGATAAAACAAGTAAATATTTCGTCTTTTATTAGATCAACAATAAAGCACATAAGATTCAATGGGAAACTGTTTTTAATGTTTTCTCCTTTTGAAACAAGACTTAGTAAGGCGCAAAGAAAATTTAACAAAAACGGCGAAGAGAAAAGAGCAAAAAGAAACAACCAAGAAGAAATAACAAAAAACTAGAGAAATTTGTTTGTTGTTTTCTGAATAATTTTAACAAAGAAGAAGTATTAAAGGAAACACACAGAAATATTTTTGTATTTTTGGTTTTTTCGAAAAAAGCGAGAAAATATATACACGAGAGAACCCCAAACAAAAGACAAAAGAAGAAAGAGAAATATTTTTGGGTTTTATTTTTAACAAAACAAAAGAAGCAAACAAAGGAAAGAAAAACCAAAAAGAAGCGAGAAATATTTTTGTGTTTTCAAATTTAGACAAACAGACAAAGGGAAACGAACGAAGCATGGATAACAAGAATGCAAATCGGTGAATATGTACTCCGCCAAGCTTAGGCTTTTGGCCTAGCTTGCTTGATGCCACTACAAAAACCTTGTAGGTCCAGGAAGGTACTGATGAGGCTGTGGTAACTGCACGTCCCAAGGGTGAACCTCCTCGCATGTCGTCGGTGCATTAATGTCTCTTTCCATCATAGATTTCTTGGCCTCTTGCATATATTCAGGACTTAGGAGTATAATACCTCGTTTCTATGGAATTGGATTAGGTAGTGGTTCGGGATGTGTCCAATCACTGACATTTTTCAATGAGTTATTCAATAATCCTTGAGCTTGTTCAATTGTTATTCCGTAAAAACAAAACCAACACAACTACTAGGTAATCCCTAGATTCATCGGTAGTCCATTATCAAAGATAACAAGGACTTCATTATTTTAAGAGGATGATCAGGAAAAGCATTTTGTAATGTGAGAAGTCTCCCCCAAGCTTCAGGGGTACATTCTTCCTCGGGTTGTTTAAATTTATAAATATCCTGCAAAGCAACTTGTTTAATATGAGCAGGAAAATATTTTTCAGAGAAATAGTAGATCATATCTTGGGGACTACACACACAACCAGGAGCAAGATTAATAAGCCATATTTTAGCATAACCTTTTAATGATAAAGGGATAACTTGAGTATGTAATAATAGCAAAAAAATTCCTCTTGAGAAAATAGAGTTGCAATATCATTCAATTTAGTAAGGTGTGCAACAACTTTTTCAGATTCATAACCATGAAAAGGATCATATTCTACAAAAGCAATAAGTTCAGTATCAACAAAGAATTCAGTCCTCATCATGAACAAAAATTGAAGAAGTAGTAAACTTCGGATCATGTTTCATCATTTTATTCATTGTTTTTTCTTTAAGTATATCAATAAAGCCCTCAATACCTTTATTAGTGTCATAAGACATGAACTCTCCACTAAACTCCTCATCAAAAGTGTAACCCTCAGGAACATCAAGTATATTAGTTGTAAAAGTAGTACTAGGTGTAGCATGTGATTAATAGTTTTCAGTAAATTCAGTTTCTTTAGCTTTAGCAATATGAGCATCTAACAATTTACCAAGTGGCACAATATTATCAAGCAAAGTAGAAGCATCATCAATAATAGAAGAATTGCCTACTGTTTGGGACATATCTTCATGTAAAGCATGTGGAGGTGATGTCATAGGTTGACTCAAAACAGAAGGTGAATCAAGCGTAGATCTAGTTGGCAGTTCCTTACCTCCCCTCGTCTTAAAGGGCATGATCTTGATCTTAGAATCTCTAAGGTTCTTCATAGTAAAGATAAATTACATCAGATAATTGACTCCCAAGTGAACTTAATAAACAAATCTATGCTCCTCGGCAACGGTGCCAGAAAAGAGTCTTGATGACCCACAAGTATAGGGGATCGTGACTGTCTTCGACGGTAGTATTTCACCCAAATTTATTGATTCGATTTAAAGGGAGCCAAAGAATATCTATAAGCCTTAGTAATTGAGTTATCAATTCAACCATACGTGACGGATAACTTTTCTGGTAGAAATTTATTAGTAGCACGGTAATATGATAGCAGTAGTGGTAAAGTAACAGTAGCAGTAGCAATAGTATTAAATTGGTAGCAAGTAGAGCAATAATAACTTTAGCAAAGGCACTAACAGTAAAGCGTAGGCATGGATTAGTGATGGTAATCAGATGGAACTCCATATGCAACTGTCACAACCTAGAGCGATACACAATAGATCCAATTCATCAATCATATGTAGGCATGTATTATTTATATAGTCATGTGTGCTTGCAATAAGAACTTACATAACATCTTTTGTCCTACCCTCCCATGGCAGCGGGGTCCTAATGGAAACTAAGGGTAAGGCACTCCTTTTAGTAGAGAACCAGAGCAAAGCATTAACACATAGTGAAAACATGAACTACTCAAGTTAAAGTCATCCCCGTCGATATCCCAATCTGTGTCGCCTTGGGGGGGTCTAGGTTCAGAACGAGAACAAGTGCATACAAATTGCAGATAAGATCAAGAACATAAATATATTCATGAAAACATAACATGTTTAGATCTGAAATCATGGCACTCGGGCCCTAGTGACAAGCATTAAGCATAGCAAAGTCATAGCAACATCAATCTCAGTACATTGTGGATACTAGGAATCAACCCCTAACAAATTGAAATGATTACATATGAAATTTCATCCAAATACCATCTACCTACAATATGCCTACAAAGGGATTACTCACACATGAATGTGAGCATCATAAAATTGTTGATGGAGAAGGGTTGGTGATGACGACGGTAACGAATCCCTCTCTCCGGATCCATGAACGGAGTCCAGATCAGGGCTCCCAACGAAGAATGGGATGTGGCAGCGGCTTCGTATCACAAAGCGCGATCAAACTTTCTCTCTAATTTTTTCCTCGGGAAGACAGAATATATAGCACTGGAATTAGGCCTGACGGAGCTTCAGGGGTCCCACAAGCTTGGGTGGCGCGGTTACGGGGTTGCTGCGCCCCTGAGCTTGTGGGCCCTGGGTGTGGCTCCCCGCCAGTAACTCTTGGCTCCAATACTTTTTATTTATTCCAAAATAATTCTCCATAATATTTCGTCCAATTCCGAGAACTTTTTATTTCTGCACAAAAAACAAGACCAAGGTAGTTTTGCTTAAAACAGCGTCAGCCCGTGTTAGTTTCACTGAAATCATGCAAATTAGGGGGCAAAACAAGAGCAAAAGTGTTTGGAAAAGTAGATACGATGGAGATGTATCAGCTAATTATGCACTTACTGCGGACAAAAAAACGCGCTCATTGGATATTGACACACTATCAGAAAAATTCCTCACCCAATCTCTAAGCACCTAGGTCGCGCCGCTCCACCTTAAACGCCCTACGCACCTAGACTGATGGAGTACATTTCTTGAGATCTTTTGTTGCAAGAACATAATTGGTAACATACATAGTAAGATCTCTATTTTATGTATGAATATACATGAATACAATAAAATTAAATACAATTATTACAACATTTTCTTCTCAATGTTGCTCTTATTCATGGTATGCACTAGTGGCACAAAAGAATCACTGTATGGTCCAGCTTTGTAATGGCCAACAAGCCCCTTCATATTGTCCGCATAGAATACAACCTCCTTCATCTCTTGCCAAGAAACAATCATGACATTAGTAGCATACATCTTGCTCATTATCCTACGAGTTACGTTGGAAACAAAGAAATAATTTTTCCAAATAATATATGAGCAAGACTAGTTAGAGGAAGTAATATAAAGGTTACTCAAAATTATCACGTATGATTGAAAAACTTACATGGCTGATTGACTAGAAGATTGGGCAAGAATATTGATACGTCTCCAACGTATCTATAATTTTTGATTGTTCCATCCTATTATATTATCATTCTAGGATACTTTTTAGGCATTTACTTGCTATTTTATATTATTTCTGAGCACTAACCTATTAACCCAGTGCCAATGGCCAGTTGTTGTTGTCTACATGTTTTTGTCTTTTCAGGAATACTGTACCAAACAAAGTCCAAATACCCCAAAAATTTTTTGATGATATTTTCTAGACCAAAGTAAGACCTGGAAGCTTTGGAGGAAGACCAGAGGGCACACGAGGTGCCCCCAAGCCATCAGGGCGCGCCCAGGGGGTGGCCGCGCCCTGATAGCTTGGGGCCACCTCCCTGGCCCTCTGGCATCGTTCTCTGGTATATAAATTCTCTAATATCTGTAAAACCCTAGAGAGCCTCCCGAAGCACTTTTTCTGCCGCCGCAAGTCTCTGTTCCACCGCGTGCCCATCTAGAGCCCTGTTCTGGTGCCCTGTCGGAGGGGGGTCGATCACGGAGGGCCTCAACATCAACCTTGCTCCTCCCATGGTGATGTGTGAGTAGTTCACCGCATACCTATGGGACTGTAGTTAGTACCTAGATGACTATCTCTCTCTCTATGTTCTTCATTGCCAAGATCACCGCGATTCCTGCGGTAATCTATCTTATGTAATCGCGGTGTGTTTGTTGGGATCCGATGAATTGTGGGTTTATGTTCAGATTATTCATGAAAAGATACAGAATACTTGCTGGTATTTTATTTGCATGATTGTTATAGCTTTGTAATGCTCTCCGATCTATCGGCTTGGTTTGGCCAACTAGATTGATTTATCTTCAAGTGGGAGTGGTGCGTTGTAGTGGGTTCAATCTTGCGGTGCTCAATCCCAGTGACAGAAAGGGACATGACATGTATTGTATTGCTCCCACTAAGGGTAAAACGATGGGGTTTATTCATATTGATTGGATTTACTTTGTCTACATCCTGTCATCATCCTCCAAGCATTACTCCGTTTTTACTTAATACTCTAGATGCATGCTGGATAGCGGTCGATGGGTGGAGTAATAGTAGTAGATGTAGGCAGGAGTCGGTCTACTTATATATGGATGTGATGCCTATATACATGATCATTGTCGTGAATAAATATTGGATAACTATGCGCTTTTCTATCAATTGCCCAACAGTAATTTCTTTACCGATCGTATGCCTTCTTCGAGAGAGAAGCCTCTAGCGAACACTATGGCCCTAGGGTCTCCTCACAAATATAATTACAAAAACTCCTAAATATTGCTGCCATTATTTAATTTCTTTTTAATTACAATTTATATTTATCAAATTATATATCTATCATTACTTATCGCTTGCAAGTAACGAGTTCAAGGGGATTGACAACCCTCTTGCCCGCGTTGGGTGCAAGTGTTTGCTCTTTTGTGCGTAGGCGCTGAAGATGGGAATTTGCATGGTTCTCCTATTGGTTTGATAACCTTGGTTCTCACTGAGGGAAATACTTACCTTTGCTTGGATGCATCATCCCCTCCTCTTCAGGGAAAATCCCAACGTAGTTTACAAGTATCAAAAATACATCTCGATCTTCATTCAGATTTCAAACACGTATGTCTCAGAAAATCTTCTCCAACCAGGGCAATCTAAAAAGGTTTGAACTTTTTAATTTGTGAAAACAAAAACCTTAGGTTAAAGCCCTCTCTTGTTTCAAGGTGGGCTTCGACTGTGGTGTCCTATTGCATGTGAATGTACAACATCTCCAGGAATTTAGGCTTGCAAAGTCGAGGATGTTTTGAGCAAAATCAAAGGAAAACAAAAGTCACACATTTGTCGGGCACAACTAAGAACAACTCAGACAAAACAGGGTCATGAAATCATCCATTCTTAAAACAAATTGTCTTGCGTCCAAAGTTCTCTTCAAGCACAGTGGAGAAGCGATTGCCCTTGAGCCACTGATACATCTCCAATGTATCCATATTTTTTATTGTTAAATTTTATTATATTATCACTTTATATGCTTTTTATATCATTTTATATTATTTTTCTGGACTAATTATTAATTTAGTGCCCAGTGTCAGATCCTTTTTTGCTTGTTTTTTGTTTCACAGCAAATCCATATCTAGGAAGATCCAAATACAATGCTATTTTTTAATGAAGGGCAATAGAGGCTTCGGGAAAGATCGAGGGGACCCAAAAGGCAGGCACATTGACACATGGCGCGGCCTGAGGGTGGTCGTGCCGCCTGTCCATGTGGGTCCCCTGAGCCCCGTTTGACCTAATTATTCCACCTATTAATCCTATAATTCTCGAAACTCTCATAAGCGAACCTGAACAAATTTTATTGCCTCCTCAAGCTTCAATTCTGAAGCGATCCCATCTATAGATCTATGTTGGTGCTCTATGATACATCTCCAACGTATCTACTTTTCCTCACACTTTTGCCCTTGTTTTGGACTCTAATTTGCATGATTTGAATGAAACTAACCCGGACTGACGCTGTTTTCAGCAGAACTACCATGGTATTGTTTTTGTGCAGAAATGAAGGTTCTCGGAACGAAACGAAACTTTTTGGAGAATTATTTCAGAATATATAAGAAAGCCAAAAACTACCAGAGAAGGGGGCCAGGGTGGGCAGCACCCACCAGGGCGCGCTAGGCCCCCTGGGCGCGCCCTGGTGGGTTGTGCCCATCTCGTGGCCCCACTGACCCTAATTCCGCCGTTATAAATTCCTATTTTCGAAGAAAAAAATAGAGGAGAAAGTTTCATCGCGTTTTACGATACGGAGCCGCCGCCACCTCCCGTTCTTCATCGGGAGGCCAGATCTGGAGCCCGTTTGGGGCTCCGGAGAGGGGAAACTTCGGTCTTTGTCATCACCAACCCTTCTCCATCGCCAATTCCATGATGCTCCCCACCGGGAGTGAGTAATTCATTCGTAGGCTTGCTGGTCGGTGAGGAGTTGGATGAGATTCATCATGTAATCGAGTCAGTTTTGTTAGGGCTTGATCCCTAGTATCCACTATGTTCTGAGATTGATGTTGCTATGACTTTGATATGCCTAATGCTTGTCACTAGGGCCCGAGTGCCATGATTTCAGATCTGAACCGTTTATGTTATCACCATTATATCTATGTTCTTGATCCGATCTTGCCTAGTCATATGCACCTATTACGTGTTACGATCCGTAAACCCCATAGTGACAATATTTGGGATACATTCCGGTGATGACCGTAGTTTGAGGAGTTCATGTATTCACCGTGTGTTAATGCTTTGTTCCGGTTCTCTATTAAAAGGAGGCCTTAATATTCCTTAGTTTCCTTATGGACCCCGCTGCCATGGGAGGGTAGGACAAAAGATGTCATGCAAGTTCTTTTCCATAAGCACGTATGACTATTTACGGAATACATGCCTACATTACATTTATGAACTGGAGCTAGTTCTGTATCGCCCTAGGTTATGACTGTTATATGATGAATATCATCCAACGAGTTCACCGATCCAGTGCCTATGAGTTTTCCACATATTGTTCTTGCTAAGTTACTATTGCTACTGCTACTGTTACACTTGCTACGAAACTATTTCTATCACTGTTACCGTTACTGTTACTGCTGCTACTGCTCTCAAAACTATCATACTATTGTGCTACTGATCACTTTGCTGCAGATATTTAATCTCCAGGTGTGGTTGAATTGACAACTCAGCTGCTAATACTCTCAAATATTCTTTGGCTCCCCTTGTGTCGAATCTATAAATTTGGGTTGAATACTCTGCCCTCGAAAACTGTTGCGATCCCCTATACTTGTGAGTTATCAAGACCTTTTTCTGGCGCCGTTGCCGGGGAGCATAGCTATATTTGTTGAGTCACTTGGGATTTATATCAATTTATCACTATGAAGAGTCTGAAGGATCCAAAGACCAAGATTTTTCCCTCTAAGACAAGGGGAGGTAAGGAACTGCCATCTAGCTCTGCACTTGATTCACCTTCTGTTATGAGTAAGCTTGCAACACCACCACATGCTAGTAATCCTGATATGTCGCAAGTGATTGATGATGCTACTTCTGCTATGAATGATGCTTATGATGATGCTAGTACCATGCTTGATGATAATGTGCCACTAGGAGAATTTCTTGATGAACAAATTGCTAGAGCTAAAGAGAATGAAACTACTGAAACTGATGAGATTGCTGACACTGATGAAGCCTATGAAACTGATGATGACTATGAAACACCTATTAGTCCTAGCTCTCCTAGATTTGAAATGCCTAAGATACCTGAAGGTTATGACTGTTACATGATGAATATCATCCAACGAGTTACCGATCCAGTGCCTACAACCTTTCCACTTATTGTTCTTGCTAAGTTACTACTGTTGTTGTTGTTGTTCCAACTTCTACAAAAATATTGCTACTATTGTTACCGCTACTGTTACTATTGCTACTGCTATCAAAACTATCATATTACTGTGCTACTGATCACTCTCCTACAGATATTTAATCTCCAGGAGTGGTTGAATTGACAACTCAACTGCTAATACTCTCAAGTATTCTTTGGCTGCCCTTGTGTCGAATCTATAAATTTGGGTTGAATACTCTACCCTTGAAAACTGTTGCGATCCCCTATACTTGTGGGTTATCAAGACCTTTTTCTGGCGCCATTGCCGGGGAGCATAGCAATATTTGTTGAGTCACTTGGGATTTATATCAATCTATCACTATGAAGAATCTGAAGGATCAAAAGACTAAGATTTTTCCCTCTACTACGAGGGGAGGTAAGGAACTGCCATCACACTCTGCACTTGATTCACCTTCTATTATGAGTAAGCTTGCAACACCACCACATGCTAGTAATCCTGATATCTCGCAAGTGATTGTTGATGCTACTTCTGCTATGAATGATGCTTATGATGATGCTAGTACCATGCTTGATGATAATGTGCCACTAGGAGAATTTCTTGATGAACAAATTGCTAGAGCTAAAGAGATGAAACTACTGAAACTGGTGAGATTGCTGAAACTGATGAAGCCTATGAAACTGATGATGACTATGAAACACCTATTAGTACTAGCTTTCCTAGATTTGAAATGCCTAAGATACTTGAAGGTTATGTTATGGACGAGGAGGTAACTAGAGAAATTCTTTCTTGCAAGGATAGAAACAATCTTAAGAAATTGCTATGCAAGTATAAGGAAAAGACTTTGAATGCTAGAACGAAATGTGATCCTAAGTTTGGTACTTCACCTATCTTTGTTACCGATAAGGATTTTGAATTCTCTGTCGACCCAGAGTTAATTACTTTGGTTGAATCTGATCCTTTCCATGGCTATGAAACTAAAACTGTAGTGGCAGACCTTACTAAGCTGAATGATATAGCCACCCTCTTTGCTCATGATGAGAAGATTCGCTACTATTATATTCTCAAATTATTTCCATTCTCATTAAAGGGTGATGCTAAGACATGGTACAATACTCTTACTCCTGGTTGTGTGCGTAGTCCCCGGGATATGATCTACTATTTCTCTGAAAAATATTTGCCTGCTCATAAGAAACAAGCTGCCTTACAGGAAATATTTAACTTTGTGCAAATTGAAGAAGAGAATCTCCCACAAGCTTGGGGGAGGCTTCTCCAATTGCTTAATGCTTTGCCTGATCACCCTCTCAAGAAAAATGAAATACTTGATATCTTCTATAATGGACTAACTGATGCTTCTAGGGACTTCCTAGATAGTTGTGCTGGTTGTGTTTTCAGGGAACGAGCTGTTGAACAAGCTGAGGAATTATTGAATAACATATTGAAGAATTATGATGATTGGACTCTTCCCGAACCACCGCCTAAACCCACTCCGAAGAAGAGGGGTATCTTATTTCTCAGTCCTGAAGATATGCAAGAGGCAAAGAAATCTATGAAGGAAAAAGGTATTAAAGCTGAGGATGTTAAGAATTTGCCACCTGTTGAAGAAATACATGGCCTTGACACACCACCACCTCCACAGGTGGTAGAGGTAAATTCTTTATTAAAGTTTGATGAAGGTGATATCCCTGACAATAAACATCCTAGTCAGTGCTTATATGAGTTTGACAACTATATTATGAAGCAAGAACATTTCAATGCACATGTCCTGAAACAGTTGAAATATAATTCTGATATGATTGCTCGCTTGAGTGACTTGCTATTTAGAATCAGTATTGATGTTAGAGGTGTAGGAAAGCATGCCTCTATGGTTCAAACTCAGTTAGAACAAGTTGCTAAGTCTCAAAAAGAATTGCTTGATGAAACAAATAATAATATGAATGATTTTGCTGCTAGAGTAGTAACTAGAGGAGGTAGAATGACCCAAGAACCGCTTTATCCTGAAGGTCATTCTAAAAGAATTGAACAAGACTCTCAGAGAATTAATACTGATGTACCTAGTCCTTCTAGAAAGAAAAAGGAAAAGGAAAATGATAGGACTTTGCATACCTCTAGTGAACCTGAGATACAAAAACCTCCTGATAATAATGATGTCTCTATTTTCGATGCTGAAACTCAGTCTGGTAATGAACATTCACCTAGTGATAATGAAAATGATAATGATGATGTTCATGAAGATGCTCAACCCAATAATGATAAAGAACCAGATAATGATGTTGAAATAGAGCCTGCTCCTGATCTTGATAACCCACAATCTAAAAATAAACGTTATGATAAAAGAGACTTTGTGGCTAGGAAACATGGGAAGGAAAGAGAGCCATGGGTTCAGAAACCCATGCCATTTCCACCTAAGCCATCTAAGAAAAAGGATGATGAAGAATTTGAGCACTTTGCTGAAATGATTAGGCCAGTCTTTTTGCGTACCCGCTTAACTGATATCCTAAAGATGGCCCCTTATGCAAAGTATATGAAAGACATCATCACTAATAAAAGAAAGATACCTGAAGCTGAAATCTCCACCATGCTTGTTAATTATTCTTTTAAGATGGGGTACCTAAAAAACTTGGAGATCCGGGAATACCAACTATAACTTGCTCCATTAAAAGAAACTATGTCAAAACTGCTTTGTGTGACTTGGGAGACGGTGTTAGTGTTATGCCTTTCTCCTTATATAAGAGACTTGATTTGAATAAACTCACACCTACCAAAATATCATTGCAAATGGCTGACAAATCAACGGCCATACCTATCGGTATTTGTGAGGACGTGCCCGTTGTTGTTGCAAATGTTACTATCTTAACGGACTTTGTTATTCTTGAGATGCCCGAGGACGACAACATGTCGATTATCCTTGGTAGACCCTTTTTGAATACTGCAGGGGCTGTTATTGATTGCAATAAAAGCAAAGTCACTTTTCATATCAATGGTAATGAGAACACGGTGCACTTTCCGAAGAAACAATTCCAAGTGAATGGTATAAATGTTATTGAAGAATCTCCGACCATCACTATTGGAAGTTTTCAATTACCTCTACCTACTACCAAAAAGAAATATGATATACTTATTGTAGGGGATATGCACATCCCCATTGAGGTAACTTAGTGTTTTACGAAAGTTCTTCGGTTTCATACTAATCGGAAGTGGTTGTTAATAAGACTTGATCAACCTTATTAATGGATCATTTTTTAGAGGTATGAAGTTGATGAATCTAGTAGGCACAACTCTCTGCTTCCACCTTTTATTTTCTGTTTTAGTTAGTCAAATAAAATAAAAATGTCATGATTATCTTGTTTTCTGTTTTCACCGTGCAATAAAAAAATGGTCCAAAAATTAAAGTTCTCAGAATGTCCTGAAAATTTAATACGATTTTTTTTCAATTATTTCTGAATTTATGGTGCAAATAATACCAGAGGGGGGTGCACCTGGTGCCCACAAGACACCAGGGCGCGCCAGCACCCCCAGGCGCGCCCTGGTGGGTTGTGGCCCCCACGTGGGCCCCCTCACTTATTCCCTTAGCCCACATCATCACCTACCTCCAGAAAAATTCACCACAACCACCATTCTCGTGTTCTTGCTCTCAAACCCACGGATTTCGATCTCTTAGCTCGAAGCTTCGTTGCTGAAACTGTTTGGAGGGATTGCTACTTGGTATGTAACTCCTCCATTGCTCCAATTAGTTTTTGATTTGGTGGGTTATTTCTAGAGTAATTAGCTACCCTTGGTGCTGCTGTAGATGAGCTTGCATGTTGAATTCTTAGAGTTCTAAGTAGTTTGAATGCTTAATATGGCCTCTATGCATGCTTAGGAGTAGTTGCTATCAATTTCACGAAGTTTTGTTAACAAAAATTTGTGTCTCAAAAATATTTCAGAAATTTGTTCGCAAATACAATGCAATTCTTTAGGAGTTCTTCGAGGAGGAGATCCTCGGAGGCCTCATCAAGTGGAAGCTCGGTTCGACAATCTTATGTTGAGCCGAGTGAAAGCGAGATGCGAGATGCCGCCACTAAGTCATGCTTGTGGTCGTGCGACGAGTTCATGGAAGGTGCAGGTATTAAGGAGGAATTTGAACAATATGTCCACAATACAAAGCTTGCTCCCTTCATCGCAGATAAGTGCCCTCAACACCTCGAATTCACGAAAACATTCACAAAGAAATTTAAATATTTTCCTCGTGAGTCTAGAGTTTCATTCAACCTTTATGACCGTTCCTTCACCATGCCGTTAGAAATGTTCAGTGAAGCATGCAAACTTCCATATTGGGATTCCCTTGATGAACCAACAAAATCTGAATACAAGTCATTTTTAGTTAATTTTGCTTTGGTGAAGATAGGGGGGTAACACAAGGGAGAATTAAGAGCATCCATTTCCCATCAATACAATATTTTGCACTCTTTAATGGAAAATGTATCGTAGGCAAACAAGATTGTAGCACACTGTGTGCTCATGATTTGAGTCTCATACACACTGCCATAACTGGAAATAAATATTATAATCTTGGTGCAATTGTTGCACGGAGACTGCAGCTCAATGCCGCTAGTGGTAATTTTTATGGAGGAATCTATGCCTCCCGTGTAGCAGAGACTAAATGTATCACCTTGGCCTAATGACCCCATCTTACCTACTCAGTATTTAGAATTTGATGCCATGAAGTGTCATAAATTCCTTACGGGTATGGCCACTAACTACACTTATAACTTGAGATTTAATAAAAAAATATTGTGCCTGTCACTTTGCCTGCTCCTGCTCTCTTTGATTTTCACAGTAGAGGAAGATACTATGTTCTTGAGAGTGAGGCCCATGCATACAATGCGGAGGTTGAAGCTGCCAGGAGGGCCGTGGAGTTTGCACCAAGGGCCTCGGTGAGCCATCACCCAGATTATTATTCACACATTTCATTCCAGTTGTCGGTGTTCATACTTTTTCATTGTAATATCCATGCTAAATTTGTTTTCTCGTTTTCTTCTTGTGTGTTTGAAAAACTTTGAGAAAATCCAAAAACATTCCCTACTTCTTTTCGGTTTTTCTTTCTAGATTAGTTTAATTGTAGTATCAAAAGAAAACCCAAAAATATTTCTTGTTTCTTCTTTTACTTGTTGAGAGCTTTCCCGTGTAAATAGTTTTTCTCGTTTTTGTTTTTTCCTCTTTAATTTGCTTTCTTCAAGAAAAAACAAAAACTCCAAAAATATTTCAGTATGTTTCTCTGACATTCTTTTCCTTTTGTTTGAGTCGTACCAAGGAGAAGACCACGATGAAAATGTTGAGTGGCTCTCATATGCATCATTGTTAATCTAACAAAGAGCCCATTTTACCTTGTCTTCTCCTCTTGAATAAAATGTTGTAGATTCCAGCTTAGTCCACGGCATTCTTGCACTATTATTATTTTCTTATCATTCGGTCGTGCAAGTGAAAGGCAATGATGACGATATTTGATGAATTGACTGTGGCAGAGAAGAGCGGGTATGAACTCAACTTGTTTTTGGTTTTGTAAATATGTTTAACCTAGTATCCTTGATTCAGCATATTATGATCAAACATGTTTGCAATGACCATTAGAGATTATAGTTGTTCATGCCATGTTTAAGTAGCTAGGAGTGGATAATAATTTATCTTGGACGTCAACATGCATTAAAATGGTTGTGATGTGGTATGATGATATGGTATCCTCCTCTGAATATTTCAAGTGGCTTGACTTGGCACATGTTCACGCATGTAGTTGAATCAAAACCAACATAGCCTTCATGATATTTATGTTCATGGTGTCCATATCCTACTCATGCTAGTAGTCAATGTTTATTATATGTAATGCATGCTCATGACCGTTTTCGCTCTCTAGCTGGCCGCTTCTCAATCTATTTGCTAGCCTTCTCCTGCACTAAGCGGGAATACTGCTTGTGCGTCAAAATCCTTAAACCAAAGTTATTCCAGATGAGTCCACGATATCTACCTATATGCGGTATTACCCTGCCGTTCCAAAGTAAATTTGTATGTGCCATCTCTAAAAATTCAAATGAACATCAGTTTTGTGTGCCTGGACCGCTCATGGAGTGACAGGGGGCGGTCAGTATCTTCCATGCTAAGCGGGTTATTCTCATGATGAGTGTTTATTCACTCGTCCTTACACGAGAGGGGCGGTAATAGGGATTCCCAGTCCCGAAATCAAAATCAAAAATAATTAAACAAAACTCTCCCGGGAATGTTGTTAGTTTGGACGGTACCCGTGGATGTGTCTAGCCGTGGAGTGTGATTGTTGGTGGAGGGGGAGTAAACCTTTACTTTTACTGCTTGGGAACCGCCGCTAATTTGTTTAGCATGGAAGATATTGATAACTCTTGGTCGTGACGTTGACAGGAAGGGTGTACCTCCCAAAATTATATCTATCTCTGTTATAAAAGCTTGAGCTCTCGCGCCTCTGCAAATCCATGCTTCCCTCTGCGAAGGGATTATCTATTTACTTTTATGTTGAGTCATCACCTTCTCAAATAAGCGCCAGACCTGAGAGCACTATTGTCATCCTCATGCATTGTGTATAGTTGATGTTGGGTGCAGCATGACTGGATCTTTTCTACCATGAATTATAATGTTTAGTCACTGCTTGAACTTTGGAGGTGCTCTGCATTTATGTTTTACGGTCTCGGAAAGGGCTAGCGAGATACCACTATTGTCATATTGTATCATGATTGTTTTGACAAAGTGTTGGCGCTTGAGATCTCTTATTATTGCTCGCTAGTTGCTTATGTTATTGATATGAGTTAATATAATTTCTAAGAGTTATTGTTGGCATGGTTAGTCATAATCTTTGCTGAAAACCTGGGTGCTACTTAAGCATATATATGTAAACAAGAACAAAAGAGCTCGTAAAAGTTTTTCTTTATCACTTTCAGTTTGTCAACTGAATTGCTTGAGGACAAGCAAAGGTTTAAGCTTGGGGGAGTTGATACGTCTCCAACGTATCTACTTTTCCTCACACTTTTGCCCTTGTATCGGACTCTAATTTGCATGATTTGAATGTAACTAACCCGGAGTGATGATGTTCTCAGCAGAACTACCATGGTGTTGTTTTTGTGCAGAAATGAAAGTTCTCGGAACGGAACGAAACTTTTTGGAGAATTATTTCAGAATATATAAGAATTATTGGAGCCAAAAACTACCGGAGAAGGGGGCCAGGGTGGGCAGCACCCACCAGGGCGCGCCAGGCCCCCTGGGCGAGCCCTGGTGGGTTGTGCCCACCTCGTGGCCCCGCTGACCCTAATTCAGCCGCTATAAATTCCTATTTTCGGAGAGAAAAATAGAGGAGAAAGTTTCATCGCGTTTTACTATACGGAGCCGCCGCCACCTCCTGTTCTTCATCGGGAGGCCAGATCTGGAGCCCGTTTGGGGCTCCGGAGAGGGGAATCTTCGGTCTTCGTCATCACCAACCCTTCTCCATCGCCAATTCCATGATGCTCCCCACCGGGAGTGAGTAATTCCTTCGTAGGCTTGCTGGTCGGTGAGGAGTTGGATGAGATTCATCATGTAATCGAGTTAGTTATTTTAGGGCTTGATCCCTAGTATCCACTATGTTCTGAGATTGATGTTGCTATGACTTTGCTATGCCTAATGCTTGACACTAGGGCCCGAGTGCCATGATTTCAGATCTGAACCATTTATGTTATCACCATTATATCTATGTTCTTGATCCGATCTTTCCTAGTCATATGCACCTATTACGTGTTATGATCCGTAAACCCCATGGTGACAATATTTGGGATACTTTCCGGTGATGACCGTAGTTTGAGGAGTTCATGTATTCACCATGTGTTCATGCTTTGTTCTGGTTCTCTATTAAAAGGAGGCCTTAATATCCCTTAGTTTCCTTATGGACCCCGCTGCCACGGGAGGGTAGGACAAAAGATGTCATGCAAGTTCTTTTCCATAAGCACGTATGACTATTTACGGAATACATGCCTACATTACACTTATGAACTGGAGCTAGTTCTGTATCGCCCTAGGTTATGACTGTTATATGATGAATATCATCCAACGAGTTCACCGATCCAGTGCCTACGAGTTTTCCACATTTTGTTCTTGCTAAGTTACTATTGCTACTGCTACTGTTACACTTGCTACGAAACTATTGCTATCACTGTTACCGTTACTGTTACTGCTGCTACTGCTATCAAAACTATCATACTACTGTGCTACTGATCACTTTTCTGTAGATATTTAATCTCTAGGTGTGGTTGAATTGACAACTCAGCTGCTAATACTCTCAAATATTCTTTGGCTCCCCTTGTGTCGAATCTATAAATTTGGGTTGAATACACTACCCTCGAAAACTGTTGCGAGCCCCTATACTTGTGGGTTATCACTCTACTGGATGAGGAAGCCACAACATGAGGCCTCTTCATCAACCTTGTCGGCTCCATGATAATGTGTGACTTGTTCCTTTAGGACCTACAGGTCCATAGTAGTAGTGATAACCCACAAGTGTAGGGGATCGCAACAATGTTCACGGGTAGTATTTCATCCTAATTTATTGATTCGACACAAGGGGAGCCAAAGGATATTTATTGGCCTTGACAGTTGAGTTGTCAATTCAACCGCACCGGGATATCTCTCTGCAGCAAAGATTTAGTAGCACGGCAAATAGTAGTAGCAAAAGTAATAGTGATAGTGACAATAGCAGTTTTGTAGCAAGTGTGACAGTAACAGTAGCAATAGTAACTTGGCAAGATTCAGTATATGTAAAGCATAGGCACGTGGATCGGTGGTGGATGATGATTTAGATGACATTGATCATATAACAGTTACACACTAGGGCGACAGAGAACTAGCTCCAATTCATCAATGCAATGTAGGCATGTATTCCGTATATAGTCATACGTGCTTGCAATAAAAACTTGCATGACATCTTTTGTCCTACCCTCCCGTGGCAGCGGGGTCCTATTGGAAACTAAGGGATATTAAGGCCTCCTTTTAATAGAGAACCAGAACAAAGCATTAACACATGGTGAATACATGAACTCCTCAAACTATGGCAATCACCGGAAAGAATCCCAATTATTGTCACCTTGGGGTATGCGGATTATGACACGTAATAGGTACATATAACTTGCAAGATAGGATCCAAATCACTCTTATATTCATGAAAACATAATAGGTTCAGATCTCAAAGCATGGCACTCGGGCCCTAGTGACAAGCATTAAGCATAGCAAAGTCATAGTAACATCAATCTCAGAACATAGTGGATACTAGGGATCAAGCCCTATCAAACTTAACTCGATTACATGATCAATTCCATCCAATCCCACCACCGTCCAGCAAGTGTACAAAGGAATTACTCACTCCGGTGGTGAGCATCATGGCAGTGTTGATGGAGAAGGGTTGGTGATGACGACGGCGATGATTTCCCCTCTCCGGAGCCCAAAACAGGCTCCAGATCAGCCATCCGGAGGAAGAACAAGAGGTGGTGGCGGCTCCGTCTCGTGAAACGTGATGAAATCTTCTCTTTGATTTTTTCTCCGTGGATGTGAATTTATAGCATTGGAATTAGGGTCGGAGGGGCCACGAGGGCCCCACAAGCCATCTGGTCGCGCCCCTAGGGGGCGCGGTCGGTTGCGTGGTGGCCTTCTGGTCCACCCCCTCTGGCAGTTCTTCACTCCAAAATTCCTTATATATTCCAGAAAAAATCCACAAAAAGTTTCGTCCAATTCCGATAACATTTATTTCTGCACAAAAATAACACCAAGGTAGTTCTGCTGCAAACAGCGTCAGTCCGGGTTAGTTCCATTCAAATCATACAAATTAGAGGAAAAAACCAGAGCAAAAGTGTTTGGAAAAGTACATACGTTTGAGACGTATCAACTCCCGCAAGCTTAACTCATTGCTTGTCCTCAAGCAATTTAGTTGATAAACTGAAAGTGATAAAGAAAACTTTTACAAACTCTTTTGTTCTCGTTATTATACACATGCTTAGCTAGTGCTCTAGTTTTCAGCATAAATCATAGATAGACACGTCCATGACAATAAACAGATATTATGTTAACTCATGGCAAGACATAACCAGCTAGAAAGCAATAATAAAACATCTCCTATGACAACAATTTATCAAAACACTCATAATACAATATGGTGACATGGTATTTCGCTAGCCCTTTCTGAGACCGCAAAACATAAATGCAGAGCACCTCTGAGATCCAAGCAGCGACTAAACATTATAATTCAGGGTAGAAAAGATCCAATCATGCTCATCTCCAACATTAACTAAACTAAATGCATAAGAATGACAATAGTGCTCTCGGGTCTGGTGCTTTTAGTAAGAGGATGATGACTCAACATAAAAGTAAATAGATAGGCCCTTCGCAGAGGGAAGCATTGATTCGCAGAGGTGCCAGAGCTTGAAGCTTAAAACAAGGGTGAAAGTAATTTTTGAGCGGTGCACTTTTCTTGTCAACGTTACGACAATGGTTTTCAACATTTTCCATGCTAAACTCATTATTGGAGGTTCCCAAACAGAATAGTAAAGTTTACTCCTATCCACCATCCAAACACATTCCATGGCTGGCCGAATCCACGGTTGCCCTCCAAAAAATCAACTGTCCCAAGGAGTTGGTGTAATTTTTTTCGATTATGTGGGACTGGGCATCCCTCTTACCAGCCTCTCTCGTGCAATGACGACGAATAAACGATCGTCCTGAGAATAACTTGCTTAGCATGGAAAATATTGACCGCCCCGTCGCTCCATGAGCGAGACGAGTGCACAAAAATGGAAGTTTATTTGAATATTTAGAGATGGCACATGCAAATTTACTTGGAACGGCAGGGTAATACCGTATATAGGTAGGTATAGTGGACTCATGTGGAATAACTTGGTTTAAGGATTGGATGCACAAGCAGCATTTCCGCTTAGTACAGGTGAAGGCTAGCAATAGGTTGAGAAGCGACCAGCTAAAGAGCAACAGCTGTCATGAACATGCATTTTGAATAATTAACATTGGATGTAGCATGAGTAGGATATGAACACACTGAATTTAAACATCATGAAGGCTATATTGGTTTTGCTTCAATTACATGTTTGCACATGGGCCAAGTCAAACCGCTTGAATTTCTCAGAGGAAGATACCATACTACCATACCATATTATAACCATTTTAATGCATGTTGACACACAAGATAAATTATTATTAACTCCTAGCTATTTAGGCATGGCATGAGAAGCTATAATCTCTAATTGTCTTCACGAACATGTTTACACATGATATACTGAATCAGGATCAAACTGGCTAAACATATTTACAAAAACAAAAAACAAGAAGAGTTCATACCAGCTTCCCTTGCCACAGTCACTTCATCAAATATCGTCATTATTGGCTTTCACTCACACGATCGAACGGTGTGGTAATAATAATAGTGCAAGAACGCCGTGGACTAAGCTGGAATCTGCAGGGCAGTTTCAGACAAAGGAGAAGACAAGGTAAAATTGGCTCTCTGTTAGATCATCAATAAAGCATATGAGAGCCACTCAACATTTTCATCGTGGTCTTCTCCTTTCGACAACTCAACAAAATAAAAGAAATTCAGAGAAACACACTGAAATATTTTTGGGAGTTTTTTGTTTTTTCTTAAGCAAGCAAAGGAACTAAGGGGAAAACAAGAACGGTAAAAATTATTTACACGGAAAAGCTCCCAACAAGCAAAGGAAATCTTTTTGGGTTTTCTTTTTAGTACTACAGCTAAAGAAACAAGAAAAAAGAAAGAACCGACAAGAAGCGAGAAATATTTTTGGATTTTCAAAGTTTTTCAAACACACAAGAAGAAAGTGGAAAATAAAGCTAACATGGATATACAAAGAAAGAGGATGAACACCGACAATTTATATGAAGTGCGAGAACATGAATGTAATGTCGGTGAGAAATATGTACTCCCCCAAGCTTAGGCTTTTGCCTGGTTGGGTAATCACCACTGGCGATCTGAGTAATAGTTGAAGTGGTAACTTGTGGAGGCATTCCTGGCCTCCTCCTCTACCAGATGAGCAGCCTCTGCTGCCAAGAAAGCAACCTCCACCGTAGCATTGTGCTCTCGCACCTCATCCTCAAGAACGTAATATCTTTGTCGAGCCTAAAAGTCAAAAAGGGCAGGTGCAGGCAAAAAGACAGGCATGGGCATGTACTTTCTAAATATTAAGTTGTACTCATAGCCTCTAGGACGTTTTACAAGAAATTCATGAGAACGCATAGCTTCATAATCTAAATATCGTTCAGGCAAAATGGGATCATTAGGTTGGGGTGCCACTCTCAAATGTGTAGCTACGCGGGAGGCATAAATGCCTCCATATAGTTCTCCATTACTAGAGTTGGAGTGCAACCTGATGACCCACAAGTATAGGGGATAAATCGTAGTCCTTTCGATAAGTAAGGGTGTCAAACCCAACGAGGAGCAGAAGGAAATGACAAGCGGTTTTCAGCAAGGTAATTTCTGCAAGCATTGAATTTGTAGGTAACAGATAGTTTGATAGCAAGGTAATTGGTAACGAGCAAGTAACGGTAACGGTAAACAAGGTGCAGCAAGGTACCCCAATCCTTTTGTGGCAAAGGACAGGCCAGAACAATCTCTAGTAATAGGCAAGGTGTTCTTGAGAGTACACGGGAATTTCATCTAGTCACTTTTATCATGTTGGTTTGATTCGTGTTCGCTACTTTGATAATTTGATATGTGGGTGGACCGGTGCTTGGGTGCTGTTCTTACTTGAACAACCTCCCACTTATGATTAACCCCCTCGCAAGCATCCGCAACTATGAGAAAAGTATTAAGATAAAAACTAACCATAGCATTAAACGTTTGGATCCAAATCAGCCCCTTACGAAGTAGAGCATAAACTAAGGTTTAAGCTTCTGTCACTCTAGCAACCCATCATCTAATAACTACTCCACAATGCATTCCCTTAGGCCCATGAATGATGAAGTGTCATGTAGTCGACGTTCACATGACACCACTAAGGGAATCACAACATACATATCATCAAAATATCGAACACATATCAAATTCACATGATTACTTGCAACATGACTTCTCCCGTGACCTCAAGAACAAAGGTATCTACTCACAAATAATAAACATGCTCAAGATCAGAGAGGTATTGAATAGCATAATGGATCTGAACATATAATCTTCCACCAAATAAACCATATAGTAATCAACTACGCAAGGTAATCAACACTACTAGTCACCCACAGGTACCAATCTGAGGTTCGGTACAAAGATTGAACACAATAAATGAACTAGGGTTTGAGAGGAGATGGTGTTGTTGAAGATGTTGATGAAGATTGGCCTCCCAAAGATGAGAGGGGTGTTGGTGATGACGATAGCTTCGATTTCCCCCTCCAGGAGGGAAGTTCCCCCGGCGGAATCGCTCCGCCGGAGGGCAAAAGTGCTCCTGACCAAGTTCCGCCTCGAGGCGGCGGCGCTTCGTCCCGAAAGTCCTCTCCTTATTTTTTCTAGGTTAAATGTGACTATATACCAGAAGATGGGCACCGGAGGTGGGCCGAGGAGGCCACAACCCATCAGGGCGCGCCCAGGGCAGTCTGGCGCGCCCTGGTGGGTTGTGCCCACCAGGCTTGCCCCCTCCGGTAGTTTTCTGATCCAGTATTTTTTATTTATTCCAAAAATATTCTCTGTAAAATTTCAGCTTCATTGGACTTGTGCAGAATAGGTATCTCTGATGTGCTTTTCTTGGGTCCAGAATTCCAGCTGCCGGTATTCTCCCTCTTTGTGTAAACCTTGCATATTATGAGAGAAAAGGCATTAGAATCACTCCCCAAAGCATTATTATTCAACAAAACATAATAAATAACAGTAGGAAATCATGATGCAAAATGGACGTATCAACTCCCCCAAGCTTAGACCTCGCTTGTCCTCAAGCGAAAACCGATATTGAAAAGCATGTCCACATGATTTGAGAGAGAGGTGTCGATAAAAACAAAATACTGACATAGTAGCATCATGCTTATTATCATAACAGCAACAAACTCTATCATAAAACTTATTCAATACACTTTTATCATATAACTTCTCATGAACAAGTAACAATTCATCACAACATAGAAGTATGAAGCATAAACCTTATTGAAAACCAACAAACTATGTTCTCAGTCAACTTTGCAACTACAATTCATCATATTTTCGGGAAGGGTCTCATGTAGGAGCCTTTTGGCAAGTCCGCATACTCAACCATCATTTAGTCTTCTATGATTGCTAACACTCACGGCATACCCATGAACAAAAAATTTCAACCGGACACATAGGAAGATAGGGGCTTATAGTTTCGTCTCCCAACGTATTCACCTCAAGGGTGATGTCAACAATAATAACTCATGCCCACCCATATCCAACTGGATATATGTGCCTAGATCATTCCTCACCACATGATGCTTGCAAAAGGAAAAAGTAAAAAGGAAATAGGGAAGAATACTTTGACTCTTCCATTAAAGTAAATACATAAAGGTAAAAGATAGTCCCTTAGCAGAGGGAAGCAGAGGATGTCATGCGCTTATTGGTTTGTATGCCCAATCCCTTATTGTAAAAGAACGTCACGCTATATTGCCCCCTATTATATCAACCTTTATTATGCAGTATGTCTCTTTTATTACTTTGCCATCATAAGTTCGTATAGCGCTCAATTTTCTCTTACACTAATTGATCAAAACACTTATAGAAGGAATTTTTATTGCCTTATTGCATCGATAACAACTTACTTGAAGGATCTTACTCGATCCATAGGTAGGTATGGTGGACTCTCAAAGAATGAGTTTGGTTTTGGGTTTTTGGATTCACAAGTTGTATCTCTACTTAGTGCGGAATTTTTGGCTAGCAAAGATATTGAGCAAGCACCACATGTTGAAGGATCTATGACAATATAACTTCTATTCAGATATGAACAAACATAAATCATTACATTGTCTTCCTTGTCCAACGTCAACAATTTGGACATATAATATTTAATGGGGGCTCACAATCATAAAAGATGTCCAAGATAGTGTATTTGCATGTGAATCTTCTCTTCCCTTATTAGTTCTTTCATGAATTGCATCATTGACCAATGCTATGTTTGTCAATCTCCAATAAATTTTACTACTTATACTTTTCCTTATGTGATGTCATTACTCACCATAAGATTAGCATATGATTCTTTTCATTTGTTTCTTTTTCCTTTTATTTAATTGCAACAAGAAAGTAGAGAGACAAAAACTCAAACTAAACTTTATTATATAACTCTCACTCGATTGCATAGATATATAGGACACAAAACTAACACACGAAAATAGATCATGCTAAACTTTTATTCAACTAAAGCAAAGGGAAACTAAAGATCGAACTAAAATAGGTAAAGGTGAATAAAAGTGATGGTGATACGATACCGGGGCACCTCCCCCAAGCTTGGATCAAGCCAAGGGGAGTGCCCATACCCGTGTGCTCAAGTATCCTTTGGTGGTGGTGATGAAGAAGGTGGTGGTGATGATGTAGCCTTCTTCTTCAACTTGTATTTAAGCATAAAATTTTCCTCCCTTAGATCGTCGTTCTCCAACTCGAGCTTTAATATCTTTTTGCATAATGCATCCTTGCTCTCCTGCAGAAAATGAGATGGGATAAATTGGACCTCAAGTTTGTATCTTTTAGGGAGGCTTGACTTCTTTAATTCCACATGCATGTATCCGGGCTGAGGTAGAGGGACATCCTCTTCCTCAAAGTTGGCGTCCAGACAAGCATCCACTATCTCCTCCAAATCGGTATCTCCTTCTTCTTCGGATGCCCAGAGATAGGGGTAAATTTCCCTAAAGATCTTTGGGTCTGCAACATGGTGATCCCCCTCTGAACCTTGAGATGACATATTTTCAGATCTGCCAGGAAAACAGCACGAAACAAGAACAAAGGATTTTTCTGCGATGTGGTTGTCAAAACAGTCGGGGTATATATAGAGAATTTTTAGTCTTCGAAAACAAGCATATGGAAGGAAAACGGAGTCAGGAAGGTATCCGAGGTGGGCACAACCCACCAGGGCGCGCCCAGGGGTGCCTGGCGCGCCCTGGTGTATCGTGCTCACCTCGATCACCTTCCGGTTTATTTCCTTATTCCCAAAATTTTATAATATTCCAAAACTGACAAAAAATATTTTTGCGGATTTTTCGGAGTCCGTTTACTTACCGTATCACATACCTCCTATTTTTCAGAATTCTGGAGTGTTCCGGAAGGTTTCTTTTATGTGTTCCTCCGGTGTCATGGTTTGGATAACATTGCTTTCAACGTTAATAGGCGTACCTGAGATGTAATGCTTAATTCTTTGTCCATTGACCACCTTCAGGTTAGTACCTTCGGCATTATTAATCTTGATAGCTCCAGAATGATAAACCTCTTCAATAATATATGGTCCTTCCCTTGGAGAGAAGCTTACCTGCAAAAAATCTTAAACGAGAGTTGAACAAAAGAACATAGTCTCCTATTTTGAATTCCTGCTTTTGGATTCTTTTGTCATGCCATCTTTTTACTTTTTGTTTAAATAGCTTAGCATTTTCACAGGCTTGGGTTCTCCATTCATCAAGTGAGCTAATATCAAATAGCCTCTTCTCACCGGCAAGTTTGAAATCATAGTTAAGTTCTTTATTTTTCCCAAAATGCTTTATGTTCTAACTCTAGAGGCAAATGACAAGCTTTACCATATACCATTTTGTATGGAGACATACCCATAGGATTTTTATAAGTTGTTCTATAAGCCCAAAGTGCATCATCTAATTTCTTAGACCAATTCTTACGAGAACTATTGACAGTTTTTTTTAATATCAATTTTATTTCTCTATTGCTAAGTTCTACTTGACCACTAGATTGAGGATAATAGGGTGATGCAATTCTATGGTTAACCTCATATTTAGCAAGCATCTTACGGAAAGCACCATGAATAAAGTGTGAACCACCATCAGTCATTAAATATCTAGGGACTCCAAACCTCGGGAAGATAACCTCTTTAAGCATTTTAATGGAGGTGTGGTGATCAGCACTACTAGTTGGAATAGCTTCTACCCACTTAGTGACATAATCAACAGCAACCAAAATATGAGTGTACCCATTATAGGAAGGAAAAGGTCCCATATAATCAAAACCCCAAACATCAAATGGCTCAACAACAAGTGAATAATTCATAGGCATTTCCTGACGCTTACCGATATTACCAATTCGTTGACATTCATCACAAGATAAGACAAACTTACGGGCATCTTTGAAGAGAGTAGGCCAATAAAAACCAGATTGCAATACCTTGTGAGTAGTTCTATCTCCCGCATGATGTCCTCCATAAGCTTCGGAATGACATTTCCGTAGGATTTGTTCCTGTTCATGCTCAGGTACACAACGTCTAATAATACCATCTACTCCTTCTTTATAAAGATGTGGGTCATCCCAAAAGTAATGTCTCAAGTCATAGAAGAATTTTTTTCTTTTGTTGGTATGTGAAGCTAGGTGGTATATATTTAGCGACAATGTAATTAGCATAATCAGCATACCAAGGGGTGTTTTGAGAAACATTTATTGCAGCTAACTGTTCATCAGGGAAACTATCATCAATAGGTAGTGGGTCATCAAGAATATTTTCTAACCTAGACAAGTTATCAGCTACGGGGTTCTCAGCTCCCTTCCTATCAACAATATGGAAGTCAAATTCTTGGAGCAAGAGAACCCACCTAATAAGTCTAGGCTTAGCATCTTTCTTTTCCATAAGATATTTTATAGCAGCATGGTCGGTGTGAACAATTACTTTTGAGTCAACAATATAGGATCTAAATTTATCACAAGCAAACACGACCGCTAAAAATTATTTTTCAGTTGTAGCATAATTTCGTTGAGCACTGTCTAGAGTTTTGCTAACATAATGGATAACATTCAATTTCTTATCTACTCTTTGTCCTAGAACAGCACCAACAGCATAATCACTAGCATCACACATAATTTCAAAAGGCAAGTTCCAATCAGGTGGTTGAACGATAGGTGCAGAGGTTAAGGCTTTCTTGAGTGTTTCAAAGGCTTCCACACAATCATCATCAAAAACAAAAGGAATATCCTTTTGCAAAAGATTAGTAAGAGGCCTAGAAATTTTAGAGAAGTCTTTAATGAACCTCCTATAGAAACCAGCATGACCAAGGAAACTGCAAATACCTTTAATATCTTTAGGACATGGCATTTTCTCAATTGCATCAACTTTAGCTTTATCCACCTCAATACCTCGTTCAGATATTTTATGCCCCAAGACAATGCCTTCATTAACCATAAAGTGGCACTTCTCCCAATTCAAGACAAGATTAGTTTGTTCACATCTCTGCAAAACTCGATCAAGGTTGCTTAAGCAATCATCAAAAGAAGTTCCGTAAATGGAAAAATCATCCATGAAAACCTCCACAATCTTTTCAAAAAAAACAGATAATATAGCAGTCATACATCTTTGAAAGGTAGCAGGTGCATTGCATAAACCAAAAGGCATACGTCTATAAGCATAGGTTCCAAAAGGGCAAGTAAAGGTGGTTTTTTCTTGATCGGATTGTGACACACGTATTTGAGAGAAACCAGAATATTCATCTAGGAAGCAAAAGTGTGTGTGCTTAGATAATCTTTCTAACATTTGATCAATGAAAGGCAAAGGGTAATGATCCTTCCTAGTAGCTTTATTTAATTTTCTAAAATCAATTACCATTCTATAGCCAGTAACAATTCTTTGTGGAATGAGTTCATTCTTATCATTAGGAACAACGGTAATACCTCCCTTCTTAGGGACACAATGAACGGGACTTACCCATCTACTATCAGCAATAGGATAGATTATACCTGCTTCCAGAAGTTTTAGTATTTCAGTTCTTACCACTTCCTTCATCTTAGGATTCAATCGCCGTTGGTGATCAACAACGGGTTTAGCATCAGGTTCCATATTAATCTTGTGCTGAAATAGAGTGGGACTAATGCCCTTAAGATCATACAGAGTATATCCAATAGCAGCCCGGTGCTTCCTTAGAACTTTTAATAATCTTTCTTCTTCATGTTCTGAAAGGTTAGCACTAATAATAACAGGATATATCTTTTTCTCGTCAAGATAAGCATACTTCAAAGTGTCAGGCAATTGTTTCAATTCAAACACAGGATCACCTTTAGGTGGAGGAGGACCTCCAAGAGTTTCAATAGGAAAATTGTGTTTCAGGAGAGGTTGTTGTTCAAAGAAAATTTGATCTATTTCATTTCTTTCACGCAAGTGCATATCATTTTCATGGTCAAGCAAATATTGTTCTAATGGATCAGTAGGAGGCACAACAATAGAAGCAAGACCAATTATTTCATCCTTACTAGATAACGCTTTATCACAAGGTTGTCTACTAAACTTGGAAAAATTAAACTCATGAGACACATTACCAAAAATGACACCTACAGTTTGTTTTTCGCAATCTATCTTTGCATTGACGGTACTCAAGAAAGATCTACCAAAGATAATGGGACAAAAGTCATCTTGTGGGGAACCAAGGACTAGAAAATCAGTAGGGTATTTTACTTTCCCACACAAGACTTCAACATCTCTAACAATCCCAAGTGGTGTGATGGTGTCTCTATTAGCAAGTTTAATAGTAACATCAATGTCTTCTATTTCAGCAGGTGCTATTTCATCCATAATTTCTTGGTATAAGGTAAAAGGAATAGCACTCACACTAGCACCCAAATCACATAAACCATGATAGCAATGATCTCCTATTTTGACTGAGACAACACGCATACCTCCTATGGGTCTATGTTTATCTTTTTCATCGGGTTTAGCAATTCTAGCAGCTTCATCACAGAAGTAGATAACATGCCCATCAATATTTTCTACCAAGAGATATTTAACCATAGCAACACTAGGTTCTACTTTGATTTGCTCAGGGGGCTTAGATGTTTTTAGCTTACTCTTACGAACTACAGTTGATACCTTAGCATGTTCCTTTATCCTAACAGGGAAAGGTGGTTTTTCAATATAAGCGGTAGGCACAACTGGATCAACATTGTAAATAATGGTTTCTTATTTAGCTATGATCGGTTCTTTAATTTCTTCTTTAATAGGGGGATATATTTAAACCACTTCTCCTTAGGGAGATCAACATGAGTAGCAAATGCTTCGCAGAAAGAGGCTACTATATATCTCAGAGTCAAGTCCATATTTAGTGCTAAACTTGTGAAAAGTATCGGTATACATAAAAGATTTAACACAATCAAACTCAAGCTTTATACCTGACTCATTACCTTCGTCGAGTTCCCAATCTTCAGAGTTGCGTTTAATTCTTTCTAAAAGATCCCACTTGAATTCAATAGTCTTCTTCATATAAGAACCAGCACAAGAAGTATCGAGCATAGATTGATCATTATGAGAAAGCCGAGCATAAAAATTCTGAATGATAACTTCTCTCGGAATGTCATGATTGGGGCATGAATATAACATTTACTTAAGCCTACCCCAAGCTAGAGCGATACTTTCTCCTTCACGAGGCCAAAAATTATATATATAATTCCGATCACGATGAACTAGATGCATTGGATAAAACTTTTGGTGGAATTCCAATTGCAAACAATTCCAGTTCCACGATCCCATATCATCACATAGCCTATACCATGTCAATGCTTTTCCCTCCAAAGATAAAGGGAATACCTTCTTCTTAACTTCATCTCCGGGTGAACCTGCAAGCTTAAATAATCCACATATTTCGTTCACATATAGTAAATGCATATCAGGATGTTCAGTTCCATCTCCTGCATAAGGTTTAGCAAGCAGTTGTTCTAACATACCCGAAGGAATTTCATAACCAATATTTTCAGTAGGTGCAGTAGGTTGAGGGGCAACTAATTGTGGTTCCGGTCGAGGTGAAGATACCCCGAACAAACCCCTCATAGGATTGTTCTCCATAGTAGCAAGTAGCAATAAATTTCAGCACGTAGTATAAGTTTTTCCTTACCGATTTCCACTTACCAAGAGCGTTTCACTCCCCGGCAACGGTGCCAGAAAAGAGTCTTGATGACCCACAAGTATAGGGGATCAATCGTAGTCCTTTCGATAAGTAAGAGTGTCGAACCCAACGAGGAGCAGAAGGAAATGACAAGCGGCTTTCAGCAAGGTAATTTCTGCAAGCACTGAAATTGTAGATAACAGATAGTTTGATAGCAAGGTAATTGGTAACGAGCAAGTAACGGTAACGATAAACAAGGTGCAGCAAGGTAGCCCAATCCTTTTGTGGCAAAGGACAGGCCAGAACAATATCTAGTAATAGGCAAAGTGTTCTTGAGAGTACACGGGAATTTCATCTAGTCACTTTTATCATGTTGGTTTGATTCGTGTTCGCTACTTTGATAATTTGATATGTGGGTGGACCGGTGCTTGGGTGCTGTTCTTACTTGAACAACCTCCCACTTATGATTAACCCCCTTGCAAGCATCCGCAACTACAAGAAAAGTATTAAGATAAAATCTAACCATAGCATTAAACCTTTGGATCCAAATCAGCCCCTTACGAAGTAGCGCATAAACTAGGGTTTAAGCTTCTGTCACTCTAGCGACCCATCATCTAATAACTACTCCACAATGTATTCCCTTAGGCCTATGAATGGTGAAGTGTCATGTAGTCGACGTTCACATGACACCACTAAGGGAATCACAACATACATATCATCAAAATATCGAACACATATCAAATTCACATGATTACTTGCAACATGACTTCTCCCGTGACCTCAAGAACAAAGGTAACTACTCACAAATAATAAACATGCTCAAGATCAAAGAGGTATTGAATAGCATAATGGATCTGAACATATAATCTTCCACCAAATAAACCATATAGTAATCAACTACGCAAGGTAATCAACACTACTAGTCACCCACGGGTACCAATCTGAGGTTCCGGTACAAAGATTGAACACAAGAGATGAACTAGGGCTTGAGATGGTGTTGTTGAAGATGTTGATGAAGATCAGCCTCCCAAAGATGAGAGGGGTGTTGGTGATGACGATAGCTTTGATTTCCCCCTCCAGGAGGGAAGTTCCCCCGGCGGAATCGCTCCGCCGGAGGGCAAAAGTGCTCCTGCCCAAGTTCCGCCTCGAGGCGGCGGCGCTTCGTCCCGAAAGTCCTCTCCTTATTTTTTTTCTAGGTTAAATGTGACTATATACCAGAAGATGGGCACCGGAGGTGGGCCGAGGAGGCCACAACCCATCAGGGCGCGCCCAGGGGGGTCTGGCGCGCCCTGGTGGGTTGTGCCCACCAGGCTTGCCCCCTCCGGTAGTTTTCTGATCCAGTATTTTTTATTTATTCCAAAAATATTCTCCGTAAAATTTCAGCTTCATTGGAGTTGTGCAGAATAGGTATCTCTGATGTGCTTTTCTTGGGTCCAGAATTCCAGCTGCCGGTATTCTCCCTCTTTGTGTAAACCTTGCATATTATGATAGAAAAGGCATTAGAATCACTCCCCAAAGCATTATTATTCAACAAAACATAATAAATAATAGTAGAAAGTCATGATGCAAAATGGACGTATCACAACCTTCGGGCAACAATTGCACCGAGGTTAAAATGTCGCTCACCCGTCACAGCAGTATGTATAAGGCTTAGATCATGGGCACACAGTGCACTGCACTCCTTCTTCCCTACTACGCATTTCCCATTGAACAATGCAAAGTAACGGATAGAGGGAAATTGTATACTCTTAATTCTAGCCTGCGATACTTCCCTGTCTTCCCCCACGCAAAGGCTTTTGAGAAACGTATTATAAGAAATTGTTGATGGTTTTCAATTGAAACCCACACAAAGGCTCAAGAACTCCTCTAGGTCCATGCTAAAGGATTCATCATATAATTTAAATAACACCATGGAGTTACTCATTTGAAAGCGAAATCCATCTATGAAAGTACGGGTAAGGTTATAATGTTGGACACACTTATCTACAAGGAAATCGGTGAGGCCGGTATTTTCAATGAAATGATCAAATTCCTCTTTGATTCCCGCATTTATCATGAACTCGTCGCTTGGCCACCGACAGGATTTTGCATCGGCCATGACTATTTGATTAGCTCTGGGCTCTATGTAGCCCTGTCGCACCAAGCTTCTGCTCGACGGCTCTCCTGAAGAGCGCCTCCTTGAGGCGCTCCTCCTAAAGAAACTCATCTTTTCTGAACAAAAATTTCTGAAATTTTTGGGCCACAAAATTATGTCAATAAAACTTTGCAAGTGGTAGCAACTACTCATATGGATGCCTACAGGACATATTAAGCATTCCCACTACTTGGAACTCAAAGAATTACACCTGCAAGCTTATTTTCTGTAGCACCAAGTGCAGCAACTTATGCAAAATATAAGCCGCTAAAACGAAAACAAATTGGAGGAATGGGAGAGTCACATACCAAGGAACAATTCCTCAAAACAGTTTCGGAAATGGAGTCCCGAGCAAAGAGATCGAAAATTTCACTTTCTGGGTGAAGAACACGGTAGAGAGATGGCTAGAGAATTTTTTCTAGAGGTAGGAGAAGGAGTGGGAGGAAGGGATAAGGCAGGGGCCACCTGTGGGCCCCACAAGCCAACCGACCGTGCCCCTAGGGGGGCGCGGCCTGTTGCGTGGTGGCCCACTGGCATGCCCCCTGCAGTAATTTTTACACCCAAAATTTTTATTTATTCCAGAAAAATTCATGTTAAAAATTCGTGGAAATCTGAGACTTTTTATTTTTGAGGTATTTTTCATGCACGGGAAAAATAGAAAACAGGAATTTCAAGGAATTTTATTTTTATTTTTACTAAGAGAACATAATATAAACTTGTGATACAGAGAGTTGTGAATATTCAATTCATCAATCTCATGTCTTTCGAAAAGAATTCATTAATAAGGTTGATCAAGTCTTATTAATAAACGTTTCCGATTAACATAAAATCGAAGAATCTTCATATGTCACTAGGTTACCTCAATTGGGATTTGTATCTCCCCAACAATAAGATTATAATATTTCTTCTTCTTGGCGGTAGGGAGAGGAATTGTAATATCTCTCATGATAATCTTGGGAAAAGGATCAATGACATTAATATTATTAACCAAAGTTTGCTTCCTCGGAAAATGCACGGTATGTTGTTTGCCATTGATATGAAAGGTAACCTTGCTTTTATTGCAATCTATAACAGCCCCTGCAGTATTTAGAAAAGGTCTACCAAGGATGATCGACATATTGTCGTCCTCCGGCATATCAAGAATAACAAAGTCTGTTGAGATAGTAACATTTGCAACCACGACAGGAACGTCCTCGCAAATTCCAATAGGTAAAGCAATGGATTTATCGGCCATTTGCAAAGATATCTCAGTAGGTGTGAGTTTACTCAATTCAAGTCTTTTATAAAGGGAGAAAGGCATAACACTAACACCGGCCCCTAAATCACATAAAGCAGTTTTAACATAATTCCTTTTAATAGAGCAAGGTATTGTGGGTATACCCGGATCCCCCAACTTCTTAGGTACTCCACCATCAAAAGAATAATTAGCAAGCATGGTGGCAACTTTAGTTTCAGGTATCTTTCTTTTATTAGTGATAATATCTTTCATATATTGTCGGATTTCGGGCTCCGCAAAACCCTTAAGATTCGAACACAGGGGCGTGTGCGAAGATCCCCTGCAGCTTCGCCCAACCTAGCTCACTACTCGATTGCTAAGACGATGAGCTCGCACGAAGACGAGGAAGATGATGAACACAGTAGTTTACCCAGGTTCGGGCCGCTGGGAAGCGTAATACCCTACTCCTGCTTTGGTGGATTGCCTCTCGTGGGGGTTTGGTGGATGAACTAGTACAAGGATGAGGAGCCTTGTGAGGGCGCTCCTGGGGTGTTCTTGGCCCTCTACCGGCTTGGTGGTGGATGGGTGAATCGACCGATCCCGGATCCCTCTCTACGGTGCAACCTAACCTCTATATATAGCGGTACCCCGGGTCCTCTTCCCTTATCGCAATGGTGGGAAGGGATCCCACAACGGCCAAATTTGAAGGGGGGCAGGAGTACATCCCGCCCTGCCCAAAGGCGGTCTTCGCCTGCAAAGTAGGTGTCGATGATGCAGAGGTGGGCTCGGCGATGACATCCATCCTGCGGGGCTCGTGGTCGTGGTCTTGTTTCACCAGAATGGAAACCTTTGGCGGGTGCTTTGGGAACCCGCGTGCGTCCTTGCTCCCTTTGCACCAAAGAGGAAATTGCCCCGCCAGGCGCGCTGGCGCCCACCTGTCCTTCCTTGCGTCATCTTTGACTCCTGAGGCCGGGCTCTGCATAGAAATCTCCGCCGCTCTGGAGGGGGCCTGGGGAGGCCTATCCCTTGCCGGTCTTGACGCTGCTCCTCCTCGCGAGCCTAGGGGCCTCACGAGGGCCTTGTCTCGAGTTGGGCTGCACCTGGTTGTGACTTGTTGACGAAGTGGGCCATGCCCTGGGCCGCAGGCAGGCAGGTCTGGGTACCCCCATTCCCAGAACGCTGACAGTAGCCCCCGGGCCCAAGGCGCACTCGAGCTGGCTTCTGGGCGAAGCCTTGAGGACGGCCCGAAGCGCCGCGGGCCCCAAATGCCTGCGGGCCAGGCTTTACACGCGTCGAATGCCTGGGCGGCAACGCCCCCGCTCCCCGAGGGCGTCCGGAGACGCTCCAAGTCAAATTGACACGACGCCCGTGCGCAGCGCCGGCCATCATTGTCCTTCCTTGAATGTTGCTGCTGCTTCGGGCCTCTACTCCTCGGGCCACGCGGATGTGACCCTTCAGTTGGCAGGAGAGGCGACACGGACGGTACGGCGTCGATCGAACTGCCTCGCAGCGCCCGAGAGGCGCACGACGCCTGCTCTCCCACGACGCCTCACGGGTACAGTTACACCTATAAATCCGCCCCGCCCCTGGCAGGGGGGGCATTGCAGTCTTGAGGTATCTCCCTGCTTCCATCGCCCCGCAGAGAAAGTCCTCTCCCTTCTCAGCTTCTCCCCTTCTATGGCGTCTAGAGGAAGCGCAGGGGGGCATGGGGAAACGCGCGGCACCGCCGGCTCCCTCGCCCTCCTCCGGAGGCAGTGGCGGGGGGCCCTCGGGGTCGGCGCAAGTTCGCCGGCGCTGGGCCATGGTTGATGAGTGAGTGCTGCGCCGCCTCTCTCCTCCTTGGTTGTCTTGTTTCACGCTCCGGAATTGATCCCCTCCTCCTTCCAGGGCGCCTGCGGCCAAGAAGCGCAAGCTTGGCGAACTCCAGGAGGAGGTGGACGCGCTCCGGGCCCAGCTGGTGACCGCCGATGCCGCCTTCCAGGCCACCCGCAGGGGCGAAGTGGAGGCCAGGGCGGAGCTGGCGTCCCTCCAGACCTAGGTGAAGGAGGTGGTCGACGCCGTGCAGGCCGCCCAGGATGAGGTGGCACACGCCAGGATGATGGAGTCCCAGCGCGCCAAGCAGTACCTCGGCATCGCCAGTCGTGCGGCCGGCGCGGTGAACCGGTTCGTCGGGAACGCCCCCGCGCTGCCGAGCATGCGCGGCGACGGGGGCTACCTCGACTTCTTCCAGAAGGTGGTGGAGGCGCTGGAGACCGGCATTTCCCGCGCGAACGCGGACAACGAGTCCGACGCGCGCGACCTCCTGGACCTTGCCTTGACGCTCGTCTTCTCCAACCTGCGTCGTCTCGCCCCGCAGCTCGACCTCCGGCGTGTCAGTGAGCGGGTGCCCGACGAGCTCCAGCGCCCCCTTCGGGACGAGGTGTGCCCGCTCATGGAGGCCCTGGTGGAGCGGTTCATCTAGGTGCCCGCCTCCAGCGGGGAGGACGACTCCGACGCCGAGGCGGCCGGGGGCGCGGGCGGCGACGGCGGCTTCTCCTCCTAGGCGTCCCCTGTTTACCTTTCCCGATTCCTGTAATGTTTCAAGAAGAACTCTGCCCCGGTGGGCGTTAATCTTTTGTATGTTACCTTCGCCTTCTTGTTTTTCTTCCTTGAATTGCTGATCGCTCGCTTGCCGTGACGTGACCTAGCTTCTCCGCGCGGGGCCCGACGCCGCCACCGATGCGACCTGGCGACGGCAAGCGGTAGGGCCCTCGCGAGGCTCTCTCTCCTGAGGGACGACCAGTGGCCGCCGCCCCCACCGGGTTCTGGGCCTTGAGGCTCATCGTGGTCGAGTCCCTCCCTTTGTGCCATTTTCCCCTGCCGCCTCGGTCCTCAGGGGTCTCGGCAGCCGCGCGTGCTAGCCCGCAGTACCTGCATCCTTACATTAGTGCGCATAATCCTTGTCCCGTCCTCGGGTCGTTATTAGGCCAGGAGGCTCTTGCTTGGTTTGGCAGTGTACTTAGCTTGTATGGCGGTGGCGATCTCATGCGTCGCGAGGTGTGGCTGGGCTGTCCAGATAGCCCGCGGCTCTGTATGGGACGCTTCCTCCTCGTATGTTGGACGGTTTGGGGGGCCTTTCAGCACTCTGCGTCTGTAGGCCCCAGTCCCGCACATTTCCCGACCACCGTTGCGTATGACCGGATCACCAAGGACGCAGCCACGGGGTCAGGCCCCGACACCCTTGATGCCGACCGGATCACCAAGGACGACATCAAGGGGGGCGAGTGGCTATATGACCGGTAAGGCTCCTGAGGCGTGCTGCTCAGGAGCGCCCTTTGACGCTCAAACCGCTCTACGTCGGCAGGTCCCAGTCCCGCACATTTCCCGACCACCATAGTGTACGACCGGATCACCAGGACGCAACCACGGGGGCAGGCCTCAACACCCTTGACACCGACCGGATCACCAAGGACGACATCAAGGGGGGCGAGTGGCTATATGACCGGTAAGGCTCCTGAGGTGTGATGCTCAGGAGCCCCCTTTGATGCTCGAGCGATCCCCCATTCCGTCCTTCCGGGCGCTGCCTCAGGAGGCCCTGGGGCCTCCCGAGACTCCATGTTGCGGTGTCGTGCTGCGGTCGGAGCCCCCAAGCGGGGGTCGATGGCTAAGAGACGCGTGCCCCTGAGGCAGCAGGGCCTCGTTATCCAGCCCCGAGGTGCCTCGGGGAGGCCCGGAGCGCATGGCTCCTTGCGAAACACCAATCCAGAAAGAGAGAATTCAAGACCGGTAAAACGAGAGAACATAGAGAGAAAAGTTCCCGCCCCTTTTTTCTTTTAAATATAGATTTGCGAAATCCTCAAACCTCCGACAGGTTCGAGTACAAAAAGGATTCTCGAAGGTGGCAACTTAGAATGCAAAAAAGAGCGAGAAAACGGCCGCGTCCGGCTTTTAGGGTGGTCTTCGTCTTCCCCCAGCGTTGAGCATAGGGCATCCACGTTGCATGGGCATAGCCATTGGAGGGCAGGGTTGACTTCTCCGCTAGCGCGGAGCTGTGGCTTCCACGTTGCATGGGAAGGAACCCCTCCGCGTCCTCGGGGGGCTCCGGGCGTATACAGCCCGCCCATTATTACGTGAGAGTGTCACGGCCGTAGATAGCTGGGAAAGCCCCCAGGCGCATGGCCTGGTGGCTCCCAACTCCATCAAGAACCATCCCGTGCATTTCTGCTCGGTTGCGCGCCCTTATGACCCTAACCCGAATGCATCATTCCCCGCGCGACCGCAGGATTGCGCTCCCGAGGCCCAAACATGAGCACGATGCATCCGGCACAGCCATAAGGGTGTTTTGTCGATGAAGCCGCCTCGTGAAGCGTCCGTGCGCCGGCCGGACAACGTCCTGAGGGCCTCGTGAGGCCCAGCCTCCCGAGGCCGCGCCGGCGCTGCAGTTGCCGTGGGTGGCCCGCGCTGCTTGAGTCTTGCTGCTCCCCCCAGGCCATCACTCCTGAGGCCTCGGGGCTTGGTTCGGCGTCGCTTGCCCACGAGGGCGCCGGCTTGCGCCGCGCCCCGCGGGCCTGGGAGCACCCTCCCTCTTTCTCCCGCTCGCGTCGCCCAGGCCCAGTGCTCCATCGGCGGGAGCCCCCAGGCCCGGCTTGGGGGAGGACGCCCAGGGTGCTCCCTACTCTTGTGAGGTGCTGGCGCCTGTGGCAGGCGTCTGGCCCACCCCACTATCAGGCGGTACGACGTAGCATGGTACATAGGGCTCCACATAAGGGCTCGGTCCTCCTCCTGAGCCGTCCGGCGGGGCGCCGGGAACGGCCCCTCCTGGCGGCGGCGGGAGGCCGCCCCGTGCGCTTCGCTCGCAGACCCTCCGGTGACGGGCCTCAGAGCGGAGTTGCTTACCTCTGCCACCGCCGTTGGGTGGGCCGCGCGTCTCCTGGTGTGGATTGCTTCCTCGGTGACCTGATGCGCCTTCGCCATTGTTGCTTGTTTGTCAGGACGCCTGCACCGCTTGCTCACTGCACCGGATGGCGCGCTCCCGCCTGGTCAACCCGGGCTGTTGAAGGTCCACCGAGTCATGGAGGCGCGTGTTGGTGTGCGCGCGGGGTGCCCCGTTGTTTCCTCCGTGCGCTTGGTCGTCGTGGTTGGGCCGCGCCCCGAAGCTGGTCACTGGGATTCGGAGGAGGAGGAGCATAGCGTGTGGCAGGCCCCGCTCGGGCCCGTCTGGTGCCGGAAGGGTCACACCGCCGGTGGGCCGGGGAACGGGCGCGGCAGACGAGCCCCCAGCGCCTGGTGCCTGCGGCCTTGAAGAAGAGTGAGGAGCCATGGCCCTTTGCGCGACGGTGACCAGCTCCGCAATGTGGTCGGCCCATGCGTCGAAGCCCCCGTGCGTTGGGCGGTGGCGGAGCATCTCGCTTGCCAGCAGTAGTGCATCGTGCCCGTCGAGGTCCCCCAAGTAGGTGCGGCGCGTCGCCGGCGCCGAGGGCGCCGCCCGCCCGCCGTGTGCTTGGGCGGTGCGAGAGGCGGTGACGGTGGAGGCGATGCTGGTGGCTTGATACTGACCGCCCGGTATAATGCTGCCGGGGCGTGGGCCTCCGGCGGTAGCTGCGGGGTCGACGGGAGCTGACCCGCCGCGGCCAGGGGAAGCTTGTTGAGCGCCGGCCATCGGAGCAATAAAGCGTGGGAAGAACGAAGCTTGGAGAAGACCCCGACACGCCCCCTACCTGGCGCGCCAAATGTCGGATTTCGGGCTCCGCAAAACCCTTAAGATTCGAACACAGGGGCATGTGCGAAGATCCCCTGCAGCTTCGCCCAACCTAGCTCACTACTCGATTGCTAAGACGATGAGCTCGCACGAAGGCGAGGAAGACGATGAACACGGTAGTTTACCCAGGTTCGGGCCGCCGGGAAGCGTAATACCCTACTCCTGCTTTGGTGGATTGCCTCTCGTGGGGGTTTGGTGGATGAACTAGTACAAGGTTGAGGAGCCTCGTGAGGGCGCTCCTGGGGTGTTCTTGGCCCTCTACCGGCTTGGTGGTGGATGGGTGAATCGACCGATCCCGGATCCCTCTCTACGGTGCAGCCTAACCTCTATATATAGCGGTGCCCCGGGTCCTCTTCCCTTATCGCAATGGCGGGAAGGGATCCCACAACGACCAAATTTGAAGGGGGACAGGAGTACATCCCGCCCTGCCCAAAGGCGGTCTTCGCCTGCAAAGTAGCTGTCGATGATGCAGAGGTGGGCTCGGCGATGACATCCGTCCTGCGGGGCTCGTGGCCGTGGTCTTGTTTCACCAGAATGGAAACCTTTGGCGGGTGCTTTGGGAACCCGCGTACGTCCTTGCTCCCTTAGCACCAAAGAGGAAACTGCCCCACCTGGCGCGCTGGCGCCCGCCTGTCCTTCCTTGCGTCATCTTTGACTCCTGAGGCCGGGCTCTGCATAGAAATCTCCGCCGCTCCGGAGGGGGCCTGGGGAGGCCTATCCCTTGCCGGTCTTGACGCTGCTCCTCCTCGCGAGCCTAGGGGGCTCACGAGGGCCTTGTCTCGAGTGGGGCTGCACCTGGTTGTGACTTGCTGACGAAGTGGGCCATGTCCTCGGCCGCAGGCAAGCAGGTCTGGGTACCCCCGTTCCCAGAACGCCGACATATACTTAGCATATGGAGGCATTTTCAATATATCAGTCAAGCGAGTGCGTAAATGGACAGGTCTAATCATTTCAGCAAAGCGCTCAAAATCTTCCTCATATTTACTTTTAGTGGCTTTACGAGGGAATGGCATAGGTTTTTGAACCCATGGCTCTCTTTCCCTTCCATGTTTCCTAGCAACAAAGTCTCTCTTATCATAACGTTTATTTTTAGAAGGTGGGTTATCAAGATCCTCAGCAGGTTCAAGTTCTACATCATTTTCATTTTCTTTGTTATTATCTGGTTGAGCATCTATATGAGCATCATCATCATTATTATCATTTTCATTATCACTAGGTGTATTCTCACTACCAGAATGAGTCTCAGCATCAGAAACAGAAACTTCATTGTTTTCTCAACAGGTTTTTCTATAACAGGTTCACTAGAGGCATGCAAGTTCCTATCATTTTTCTTTTTCTTCTTCTTCCTAGATGAACTAGGTGTATCTTCATTAATTTTCTGAGAATCTTGTTCAATTCTTTTAGGGTGACCTTCAGGATAAAGAGGTTCTTGGGTCATTCTACCTCCTCTAGTCACTACTCTAATAGCATGATCATTTATATTATTCATTTCAGCAAGCAAATCATTTTTTGAATTAGCGACTTGGTCTAGTTGAGTGTGAACCATAGAAGCATGTTTGCCTAAACCTTTCACATCATTTGCAATTCTAAACATCAAGTCACTTAAGCGATCTATCATCATAGCATTACGTTGCAATTGGTTCTTAACATAATTGTTGAAATGTTCTTGCTTAACAACGTAATTATCATATTCATCCAAGCATTGTTCAGGAGTCTTGGTATAAGGTATATCACTTTTATTAAAGGAACGGAGAGAGTTTACCTTTACTACATGTGTCGGGGTATCAAGTCCATGTATTTCTTCAATAGGTGGTAATTTCTTGACATCCTCAATTTTAATACCTTTCTCCTTCATAGACCTTTTTGCTTCTTGCATATCTTCGGGACTGAGAAATAGAATACCTCTCTTCTTTTGAATAGGCTCTGAAGGTGGTTCCGGGAGTGTCCAATCATCGCCATTTTGCATTATGTTGTTCAATAATTCTTCAGCTTGCCCAACAGTTCTTTCCCTGAAAACACAACCAGCACAACTATCTAGGAAATCCCTAGAAGCAACAGTTAGTCCATTATAAAAAATATCAAGTATTTCATTCCTCTCAAGTGGACAATCAGGCAAAGCTCGTAGTAACCGGAGAAGCCTCCCCCAAGCTTGAGGGAGATTCTCTTCTTTAGTTTGAGCAAAGTTAAATATTTCCTGTAAGGCAGCTTGTTTCTTATGAGCAGGAAAATATTTTTGCAGAAAAGTGTTGAAGCATATCCTGGGGACTACATATGCAACCAGGAGTAAGTGATAAGAACCAGTCCTTGGCCTCGCCTTTTAGCGAGAAAGGAAAAAAAGCTTAAGGATATAATAGTAGCGAATCTTTTCTTTATTGGTAAACAGAGCAGCAATATCATTCAGTTTCATAAGGTGTTCGACAACAGTTTCATTTTCATAATCATGGAAAGGATCAGATTCTACTATAGGAATTAACTCAGGGTCTACAGAGAACTCATAATCCCTATCAGTAACAAATATAGGAGAAGTAGCAAATTTAGGATCATGTTTCATTTTCTCCATCATAGAGTTTTCTTTTAGTTTGCATAATAGTTTCTTCACATCATCTCTATTTTCACAAGCAAGAATGTCCCTAGCTACCTCATCATCCATAACATAACCTTCAGGTATAAAAGGCAATTCATATCTATTAGGTGAGCGAGGGGTAATAGGTGATTCAAAGTCTTCCTCAATTTCAGCATTCTCAAGTTCTCTAGCTTTAGCAATATGAGCATCAAGTAATTCATTCAGTGGCACAGGTTCAGTTTCAACATGTGTAGCAATAATTTCATCATTAACTTTAGAAGTAGCATCATCAAGTTCATGTGACATATCAGGACGATCAACAGGTGGTGGTGTAACAAGCTGATTCAAAACAGAAGGTGAATCAAAAGCAGAGCTAGATGGCAGTTCCTTACCTCCTCTCGTGCGAGAGGGGATGATCTTAGTTCAAGTATCTATCAGATTCTTCATAGTAGCAATTGGATATCCTTCAGTTAACACAATAAATAGAGCTATGCTCCCCGGCAACGGCGCCAGAAAAAGGTCTTGCTAACCCACAAGTGTAGGGGATCGCAACAGTCTTCACGGGTAGTATTTCACCCTAATTTATTGATTCGACACAAGGGGAGCCAAAGAATGTTTATTGGCCTTGACAGTTGAGTTGTCAATTCAACCGCACCGAGGATATCTCTCTCCAGCAAAGATTTAGTAGCACGACAAATAGTAGTAGCAAAAGTAACGGTGATAGTGACAGTAGCAGTTTTGTAGCAAGTGTGATAGTAACAGTAGCAATAGTAACTTGGCAAGATTCAGTATATGTAAAGCGTAGGCACGTGGATCGGTGGTGGATGATGATTTAGATGACATTGATCATATAACAGTTACACACTAGGGCGACGCAGAACTAGCTCCAATTCATCAATGTAATGTAGGCATGTATTCCGTATATAGTCATACGTGCTTGCGATAAGAACTTGCATGACATCTTTTGTCCTACCCTCCCATCGCCGTGGGGTCCTATTGGAAACTAAGGGATATTAAGGCCTCCTTTTAATATAGAACCGGAACAAAGCATGAACACATGGTGAATACATGAACTCCTCAAACTACGGCAATCACCAAAAAGAATCCCAATTATTGTCACCTTGGGTATGCGGATTATCACACGTAATAGGTACATATAACTTGCAAGATAGGATCCAAATCACTCTTATATTCATGAAAACATAATAGGTTCAGATCTAAAATCATGGCACTCGGGCCCTAGTGACAAGCATTAAGCATAGCAAAATCATAGTAACATCAATCTCAGAACATAGTGGATACTAGGGATCAAGCCCTATCAAACTTAACTTGATTACATGATCAATTGCATCCAATCCCACCACCGTCCAGCAAGCCTACAAAGGAATTACTCACTCCCGGTGGTGAGCATCATGGCGGTGTTGATGGAGAAGGGTTGGTGATGACGACGGCGACGATTTCCCCTCTCTAGAGCCCAAAACAGGCTCCAGATCAGTGTTGGGGAACGTTGCATGGGAAACAAAAAAATTCCTACGAACACCAGAGATCTATCCATGGAGATGCATAGCTACGAGAGGGGGAGTGTGTCTACATACCCTTGTAGATCGTTAAGCGGAAGTGTATATAACGTGGTTGATGTAGTCGTACTCTTCACGATCCAATCGCGATCCGATCCGATCTAGCGCCGAACAGACGGCACCTCCGTGTTCCGCACACGTGCGGCTTGATGACGTCTCCTCCATCTTGATCCAGCAAGCGTGAGAGGAGAAGTAGATGGGATCTCAACTAGCACGACGGCATGGTGGAGATGGTGGTGGAGCAATCCCGGCAGGGCTTCGCCAAGCGCTACCGTAGATGCGATCTGAGGAGAAAACGATGTAGGGAGAGAGGTAGGGCTGCCACCGGGGCGTGGGATTGTTGTGTCCAGCCCTCCCCCTCTCCTCTACTATATATAGGAGGCAAGGGGCAGGGTTTGGTCGCAGCCCTAGGCCCCTCCTCCAAGGAGGGCCGGCGGCTAGGGAGGAAACTTGCCTCCCATGGCAAGTGGGCTCCCTCCCACTTAGGGTTTCCCCTTCCCCTTGCGCATGGGCCTTGTGGGGCTGGTGCCCATGGCCCAATAAGGCTAGGGCGCCCCCCCTACAGCCCATGCATGCCCTAGGGGCTGGAGGGATCCTTACGGACTCCTCCGGATCCCTCAGGAAGCTTCCGGAAGGTCCGGAAGGTTCCCGGTACAATACTGGCAAAACCCGAAACTTTTTCGGTAGCCAAAATATGACTTCCCATATATAAATCTTTACCTTCAGACCATTTCGGAGCTCCTCGTGACGTCCGGGATATCATCCGGTACTCTGAACAACATTCGGTCACCAACATACATATCCCAATACTACTCTAGCATCACCGAACAATAAGCGTGCGGACCCTACGGGTTCGAGAATCGTGTGGACATGAACGAGACACCTCTCCGGTCAATTACCAATAGCGGGATCTGGATGCCCATATTGGTTCCCACATATTCCACGAAGATCTTTATCGGTCGAACCACGATGCCTAGGATTCAATCAATCCCGTATGCAGTTTCCTTTGTCCAGCGGTATGTTACTTGCCCGAGATTCGATAGTCGGTATCTCCATACCTAGTTCAATCTCGTTACCGGCAAGTCTCTTTACTCGTTCCCTAATACAAGATCCCGTGACTAACTCCTTATCCACATTGCTTGCAAGCTTCTTGTGATGTTGTATTACCGAGTGGGCCTAGAGATACCTCTCCGTCATACGGAGTGACAAATCCCAGTCTCGGTCCATGCCAACCCAACACATACCCTCGGAGATACCTGTAGAGCACCTTTATAGTCACCCAGTTATGTTGTGATGTTTGATACACATAAGGCATTCCTCTGGTGTCCAGGAGTTGCATGATCTCATGGTCGTAGGTGTAGGAGATATGCCCTAGAGGCAATAATAAATGTTATTGATTATCTCCCTGTTCATAATTAGGTTTATGTTCCATGCTATAACTGCGATGGTTCTCGAGTCTGCAATAACCACGAGGCTCGGAGGAAGACTCATATGCACGTGTGGAATAATAAACGGTAAAATGTATTCCTAGTCTAGCCTCTAAGACTGGCTCAAGTATTGCATGATGATCCTATTTTCCTGATCATGGGCATGGCTATGCCGGCAATTTTGAGGGCACAATGTTGGTAGAACACTTGTGTTGAATCGACCCGAATTGATGTTATGCTATGAGATTCATTCGTCATAAGTTAATGGTTAATAACACAGAGATGGTTAACGTTTGCATGATTCCTTAGACCATGAGAGTATCGAGTTTCTTCATGCTTGCTTCATGAACTTTGGGGTTTGTTAAACGTCATCCGTAAATGGGTGGCTATTACGGCGGCTAATGGGTTCATGGAAAAGTATGTCAAGTAACTTGATAGCTCAAGATTGGGATTTGCTCCTCCGACGATGGAGAGATATCTCTGGGCCCTCTCGGTGTTACGGTATCCATCATCGTCTGGCCAGACACTTTGTGATTTGATCACGGGGATGCCGGAACACGGGAACGAGAAAAGAGAACAATACCGGTAATGAGGTAACTGGCATAGTGGACAAGTTGTTGATCCACGGGGATGCCAACATGTCTCACCTCGGGTTTTGTAACATATCGCGAAGCAACAGGAATAGCACACGGCAACTGGAGGTTCACTCGAATATTCATTCGTGTGGGTATAGGGGTCAATATGGGTGTCCACGGCTCCGATGTTGATCTTTGATCGGAAGGGGTTCCGGGTCATGTCTATACTTCACCGAACCTATAGGGTCACACGCTTAAGGGTCATCTATCTGTTGAATACTAGACAAGGAGTCTGAGAGAAATTCACCGAAAAAGTTTCGGACACAACGGAAGAGTTCCGGAGAGAGAACACCGGAAGAGTTTCGGTAAAACCGAAAAGTTGTTTTGGAGTGTACCATAAAGTCAAATTGGTTTCGGCACATGCCTGGAAATTATTGGAAGGTACCAGAATTGTTCCGGTAACTTCTGAGATTTTTCAGAGACAAAAACTGGAAATGTTCCGGACTGCCGGAACCGCTTTAGTTGCTTTTCACAGATGAAAATCACTAAACCGAAAAGTTGTTTCGGAGTACACCATAAAGTCAAATTGGTTTCGGCACATGCCTGATAATTCTAGGAGGGTGCCAGAATCGTTCTGGAAACTTTCTGGAATTTTCTGGGATGAAAACCGGAAATGTTCCGGAGCTGCCGGAACCGCTTCAGATGCTTTTCGCAGATGAAAATCACTAAACCGGAATTGTTTCGGATCGCGTTGAAAATTATTTTAGTGGGTACTGGAAATATTCTAAGCCCACATGAATATTTTCAGTTCGAACGGACGCTGAAATATGTCGTCGTGAATAGTGAAAGTGCTTTTTGGATTACTTTTTGGAAAGCCACCTTTTTGGGCTTTTGCTCCAAAATATCTTGGAGATGACATGGATGGATGTGGCTGAAATTTCAGCCCCTCCACCCCTCCTTCTCCTATAAATAGAGGTGGAGGGGGCAGCCCAAAACTCATCCCTTCTCACATACAAGTGCCATGCATGATCTGGCTTTCTCTCTCCCTCCCAGCGAAATAGTTTCGTAGAGCCGAAAGGCTGTCTGGGTTCCGGTGGGAACTAGTTCTGGACGGCGAAGCCCTGCCGGATAGATTACACCGTATGTGTGCAACTCTGTAGAGAGATCGTAGTTTCGGTCTTAGTTCGAGAGTGCCTCCCGAAGGGCTGTCCGAGTGACCGTCCGAGTTTCGGAGGTCCTCCCGAAGGGCTGTCCGAGTGACCGTCCGAGTTTCGAAGGTCCTCCCGAAGGGCTGTCCGCGACACCGTCCGGGGGACTGTCCGACCGCCTCCCGGAGGGCTGTCCGAGGGGAAGATGAGGGTATACATCCTCGCGGTTGGGAGGTTGTAAATCCTAGCTGCGGGGATCTGCACCGCCGATCGTCATCGACTCTACTTCCGCTGCGCTACGAGTCGGTAACGAAAAAGATCAAACCTTGTATGCAGTCTCCATAGTGGTCCTGGGCTGGTGCGTCGGTTGGAAATTTTTTGTTTTCTGCTGCGTTAGCCTACAGTGGCATCAAGAGCCGTGCTATGCGTAGATGCAGGTTGCGATCTAGAATACATAGAGATGTATGGGTGTTGCACAATATAATTAGGTAGTAGATGAGTTGTATTACTGAAAATTATTTGTGCGGGTAGCAGATGAAATTTGTTACCCGATGTTCCTGTTGCTTCCCCTGAATTTGCGTAGTCCTGATCTTGACGGCATGGTGGAATCTCAAAAAGTTCTGGCAATCCGCGATCCTTTCATGCTGCTCCTGAGTATGCTGATTGACAGATCAACGAAGTGCTAACAGTTCTTTGGGTTCCACCATAGTTGAGAAAGATGAATGTTTCGCAGACGAAAGGGCAATGCAGATGTGATCTGCATGGGGGTCACGCGTATGACGAAGTTTAGTATGGGGCTCGAGATTTTATTATCTCGTGTTTCATACACCCTGGAAAGTTAATCTAGCAACTTGAAGTATCATACTTGATGATGGACGTTGGTAGCTTCGGTTTGTTTCGAAACCTTAGAAGCCACGAAAAATAAAATTTTGCATGAACCGATTAGAGGCGTCTAACTTGGTTTTGCAGGATGGTTTGCATGTGCATATGATGTGGTATAGCAGTGCTCATATTAATTTGATTATGTATGAGATGACTATATGATGTAATATTAACATGACCTGCGTGTCATGATTCGGCATGATGGCTGGAGCCATATGACTGTCACTTTAATGACCTGCGTGTCAACCTTAAGTAATGCACTTATTTTATTAGCTATAGAGATAGCAATATTATCTGGTGCATCGACAAGGTGGTGGCAATCTTCGCGAAGGTGAACACCAACGCGAATGCCGAAGACGAAGAAATGAAAGACTTCTCCGTCAGAAAGGGCTATACCATATCATGCTATTATGAATTGCCTGAGATATTTATCCCTTATGATGCACCCTTTTGATTGCGCGGTAGTCGCTTTTTATTAGGGTGATCTCTCACAAAAATATCAAGTAGTTAGTGTTCTCCCAAGTGTAGCACCGTCATGGCACCTATCTTTTCGGGGTGCGCCGTGTCACACGGGTACGAACGATTAGAGAACTGTGAGGCGGGTGAGTTGAGACCTCGCAGCGAGATCACTTGGTTGTCTTGATGTTCAGGCATGACCGTCATGAGCTCGGAACACACGCATCGAAAGATGAACAAGAGTCACATAGAGATGTGATTGGCAAGTTGGCCTACCGGTTGAGATTTTCGTCATCAGTGGTGTTACACCAATGGCGAACAATTTAAATGCGGGTCTTGTATCACTCACAATCAATTATGAGAGATATTGATTTGAGTGGGAGCGCACTGTAGAATTAATTCTTTTAATTCTTAGTGCAATTAATTTTGAACACAGTCTAAGTGTGATTTGCATAATAATTGTAGAATAATGGCTCGCGTTTCCACCTTCCCTGTTAAAATTGAATAGCTGTTAAATATCTGGTTAAAACTTTATGATTGGTAACGTAATGTGAGGATTGTCCTCAAGAGTGCCGAGAAGGACTTTGTCCTATCGCATGCTTTCGGTATTCTCCCGCTAATGCTATGGATCATGTGACTCTCGTCCTTCGATCCAAAAGCTAGAATTCCTTTTCAGTCAAAGTGCAATATGTTTGCTTCCATGAGACCCGAACTTCGAAAGTTTGGATAGTTATGTGATATTCATGGAATCTGAAAATCATTTTCAGAGAAAGACAAAGGCTAAAAGATATGAGATATCCAAAGCAATATTTGTTTGCAAACTATTAGTAAAGGAGTTTACTATGCATTAGACTGATAAGAGAGGGATCCAGGAGAACGCCTGTCATATGATGAAAGGTGAATAAAACAATAACTTAAAGAGAAAGGAAGTGTCCGAAGGGTGTTAGTAAGACTTTCACGCCTAGGAAGTCCGGGGCTAACGCCACTCTTAAGTTGGGTGCTTCTTCTGAGAGTAGGAGAAATACTGAAAGTTAAACTGTTAGAAGTGTGAAGGCAGAAAGAAAGAAGACTGGAATATCCAGCTCATGTATGAATGTCATACAAGTTTTTGATGTATAGAAGGCTGGTCAAAGATATAGTTCTTGGGAATTATGGTTAAACATGTTAATCACTAAATTCTTGGGTATTGTGAGATTATCACAAAGATACCCGCTCGATTGCATTCTGTTGCGACTCGATGTAAGAACTACTATGGCCTGAAAGACTAGCCAGGAATGAGGTTTAGATACACGCAGGGAACATAGTAAATGTTACTATGCCTTCCATAGGTGTATTCCCTATGTATTTACTTTCATAAATCATTTTAGAGTTTTACACAATCTAGCCCATTGCATAAAGTATCTTGCAAGGAGGTTATTCATAAGAGAACTTTTGATGTTCGGTGTTATGAATAACATGAAGGGCCATGCTTCCATCCAGAATGGGATGTATGTTATGAATATTGATGGTAATATGATACATCCATAACACTGATGCTAAATGTCGCAAGACTAAAAGAATACCACGTATGTGTGGCACTGCATTTGGTCACATTGGAGAAACCCGCATGGAAATTTCCATTATGATGGATTTTAAAGTCATTTGATGAATCATCTGACACTTCCAACTTTCCTCCGAAAAGTGAAGTGACTGAAATACTGTTCACGGGCCATAAGGAACGAGCAACAAACTTATTGGTGATCATACATTTTGATGTGTGTAGTTCAATAAATGTTGTTGCAAGTAGTGGATTTATCTATCTTCAGAAATGACTCAAGTAGATATATTGATATTTACTTGATGAGACGTAAGTCTGGATCTTTTGAATTCATTCATAAGGTTTTCAAAAATGAAGTAGAAGTTGTTGTAACAAGAAAATTATGTTTCTACAATTCGATTGCAGAAAGGAATATTTGAGTTACAAGTTTAGCGAATGTCTGATGAGTTGTGAAAGGGGTTTCATAACTTGCACCTCCCGGAACACCACTGCAAGTGGAAAGTCCGTGAAGATGTAATCGAACCATTTATGACATGGTAAGATCAAAGATGACATAAATAGATTTGCCATTATCCCTTTTAAAGAGTGATGCTTGAGAGACTACAGCTTTTACACTGAAAAGAGCTCCATCGGGGTCTGTTGAAATGATGCCATGGTATGGTACGCCCAACCATGTTATATCTTTTCTTAACATTTGGAATATGGGGCTTGTGTAAAAGGTTACAAACCTATTCCAAATCAGACAAGTGCTACTTTGTAGGTTATCCCAAGGCATTGGGTATTTCCCCACCACAATACCGAGGCAAATAGGTTTGCCACAAAGAACGGTATGCTTTTTGAAAATGGTTCTTTCAAAAAGGTGAGTGGGAGAACAGTGCAACTCGACAAGATAAACAGTATCTTCATCATCAGATCAAAGGAAAGAGACCTTGGAAGTAATTCCGGAGTTTCCTACTGCGACTGATACGGAAGTCTCTACAATAAAATGTATGGACTTCGGTCGAACTTGCAGCTGAACCACGTAGGCAAAGCTCGTGCAAACCTATCAGGTGCGCAAACGAGGTATTGTTGTTAGACAACAGTATACCTACGATTCACAAGGAAGCGTTGATGGGCCCTGACTCCGGAATTGGCTAAATGCCAATACAATCCGAGATAGTTTCCATATAAGTGATTCAAGATTAAAATCTTGATACACCTTTCGGAAGACTTAGAGTCTAACGAATATTTATGGAACTAAAAACTAATACAGATAAAATGTTTTATCCATAAAGCTCGACTTGTTGCAATAACAAGTTCAAGGAGTTGACTACGATGAGATTGTCTCACCGTAGCGATGCTTAAAGTCGGTTCGGGTTGAACTAGCAATTAATACATATTTCAAATCATGAGATATGAAACATGGATGACAAAAGGATTTCTATCTGATGGAAATGAAACCTAGGACGTGTATGTGATACAGTCCAAAGTAATTTGTCAATCCAGAGGATGCTAGTAAGTATGCAAACTTCAGAGTTCCAGCGATGGACAGAAGAGAGCAAAGTGGAGTTGGAATGTTCGTTTTTGATGGAATGGTCAAAGGGGTTTGACTTCATCAAATGGGTAACGAAGATGCTTGTGATTCAAGAAAGTAAGTGGGAGCATAATAATATTTCTAAAAACCTTGTGTGCTTGACACATTGTTAATTGGAAATAAAATTTCTTGACACGAATTATTACTTCATTTGAAAATAGTTTTTCGATGAAGTACTTAGGCTAAATAGCCTCAATATTAGGCATGATGATCTATGGAGATAGATTTACCTAATGGAGCTAAGCAATGAATACATATTGACAAGGTGCTAAAACCTTTTAGCATTTAAAACGCCAAGGAGTGATTCTTGCCGAAGTCACATGGAAAGAGTTTTGCAAGACTCGGTGTCTCAAAACACTGATGAGTAAAATACATGATGGAGATTCCACACACTCTTGTGTTTGGATTAATCATGTATTCCATGGTATGTAAAACAACCAGATATGTCCGATACTCCAAAAGTTGTTGCGAGTATGGATACCAAAATGATCAAACCACTGATCATAGGACAACAGTGAAAGATGTCATTGAGTACTAGAGTAGTAGTGATGACATGTTTTCTCGCAAGCAGAGATTATGAAGTGCTCGTTGTAAGTAATTACATCGATACAGTCTTCATCAATGCTCCATGCGATTTTCGATTTAAAGTTAAGGGTTTTGTGTAATACACAATATTGTGGCATGGTAGTTGGAAATTGTTCCAAACAAGATACTGTGGCGAATTCTATAACAAAGGCTAAGTATGTTGACGCTTAAGAAGCGACAAAGAAGTTGTTGAATCATATAGTTCATTCATGAACTTAGTATGGTTCCAAGATGGCTTTGGTCTATGGGACACTATTGCAGATAGTTGCTCCATAGCTCAGTCTGAGGAATCAGGTTTCGACCAATGATTCACACATATGCAAAGCCAAGTCCACACAAAATATGAATTTTGTGAAAGCGTGAAAACGCGAGGATATGCAAAGTTACACACGGAGCTGAAGTCGTCAGATCCGTTGGACATCAGGCTATCCCACATGCGAAGCATATTTTACACCAGTATGCCATAGGTGTAAAGTGCATTAGCATTGACTAGATTATTGACTCTAGTGCAAGTGGGAGTCTGTAGGAGATATGCCCTAGAGGCAATAATAAATGTTATTGATTATCTCCCTGTTAATAATTAGGTTTATGTTCCATGCTATAACTGCTATGGTTCTCGAGTCTGCAATAACCACGAGGCTCGGAGGAAGACTCATATGCACGTGTGGAATAATAAACGGTAAAATGTATTCCTAGTCTGGCCTCTAAGACTGGCTCAAGTATTGCATGATGATCCTGTTTTCCTGATCATGGGCATGGCTATGCCGGCAATTTTGAGGGCACAATGTTGGTAGAACACTTGTGTTGAATCGACCCGAATTGATGTTATGCTATGAGATTCATTCGTCATAAGTTAATGGTTAATAACACAGAGATGGTTAACGTTTGCATGATTCCTTAGACCATGAGAGTATCGAGTTTCTTCATGCTTGCTTCATGAACTTTGGGGTTTGTTAAACGTCATCCGTAAATGGGTGGCTATTACGGCGGCTTACGGGTTCATGGAAAAGTATGTCAAGTAACTTGATAGCTCAAGATTGGGATTTGCTCCTCCGACGATGGAGAGATATCTCTGGACCCTCTCGGTGTTACGGTATCCATCATCGTCTGGCCAG